>CM028234.1:33000000-35400000 GCA_016432845.1 Psidium guajava | reverse complement strand
TTATTCCATGCTTGACCGTTTGCTATGTTCTCCAAGTTTTGGGTCTTTTCTTAGCTAATTTATGAAGCTATAGGTGCATGTTTCCTAGGTCGGCTTTCGCCGAACAATTCAAGTGGCCTTCGTGGTAAAATTAGACATTGAACGCACAGAAACAAAATAAAAACAAAGGAAAGGTAATATAAGCACGTGGTCGGTCGTCCCCAGACGCGGACGCTTTGTTTAGGGGCAAGTATGTTGACGGGCGTTTGGAATCTCTTTGGATTCCTGGGCTGTTGTTCAACCACACCCCGCAGCAGAATCTTAAGCTGGTCAGATCAGAACATCTTTCTCGTGGAGAGTATTAGACCGTGTCTTAGCGGGAGCCAAATCACGCCCTCGCTCCAATATTTAAGGGGGGGGGGGAAGAAAAAGAAAAAGACACTTTTGGTGTCAAAAGTTATGTACGGATATCATTTTGGTACCTAAAGTTTCAATTAGATCACTTCAAAGTCGAGTTTTTTTTTGAAATATGATCACTTTGGTGCCAAGTCCGAATTGCTTGCTGAAAATCTGACGTGGCATCATTTTATTAATGTTCGAGGCTGACGTGGCTCCAACAAGGTTCAGTCGGCAATGAAAAAAAGGTGAAAATTGAAAAAAAAAAATACTAAAAATAAGAATAAAAACTTAATCAGTTCACAAAAAAATTTAAAAAAATCAAAAGATACAAAATTTTATTTGAAATAAATTGAAAAATTGTGTTAAAAAAATCAACAAAAAAAGTGAAAACTCAAAAAAAAAAAACTTGAACATAAAGAGCAGATGGCGAAGGCTTAAGCCCTTGCTGTTGTCGCCCCACCACCATCGAGTCCTGCCAACTGTAGGCGAGGGTCTGCAAGCCTTCGCCTATGGCCAAGTCCTCATTGTTGGGTTCTAAATTTTTTGTTTCCCTTTTGTAAAAATTTTAAAAATTTTAAGGTTTTTTGTTAAATTTTTAACCTTATTTTTGATAATTTTTTTTATTATTTTAAACAAATTAAAACTTTAGCCCATTTTTAAAATTGAACTTGATTTATTTTAATTTATTTTAAAGTGTAGAAGTCCATGTGGCAGCTCACGTGGACTTTTTAAAATGTCATTTTATATTAAAAAATTAATTATTAATGACAAGTGGCACTTTTGGCTAGAAATTTCGCTGGAGGCAATAAAATGATGCTTTTGTCTTCGATTGAAACTTTTGACACTAAAATGATCTATGTACGTAACATTTGACACTAAAAAGTCTTCTTTTTCCTTTAAAGAGGAGAAAGCGTGAGGGACAATCCTCAGTCCTCCCCTCGGTATTCATCTACATGTGATTGAGGAAGATTGGGACAGCTTAGAGAGAAGTTGAAGCTATGCTTGATGGATCTTCTGAGCAACTGGACAGTGCAGCTGGAAGCTTGAGCTTCACCTTGCGCCGAAGCATCAGAAGAGACGGCCAAGTTTAAAGGGAACTAGGGTCAGGCTAGTTTGGTGGAATGACTTCCTTTCCAGCAAGGAAAATGAACTCCATTTAATTACTTGTCACAGTCAACAAAGGCACAAGGAGTTTGGTTTCTTTTGCAAACCACGTTACGTGTGAACAAACTAATGAACTGCGCACCTCTTTTGAAAGAGAACTAAAGAGGGAATGAACATGGAAAGATGGTTTCTTTTTATCTGAAGCACTAGATCTGGTCTGAAGGTTTTCTGCAATTTTTCAAGGCAGTTCTTGCAGGTTCTGGAAATTCAAAGGAAGTAAAAAATGGGATCTGTGTAGTTCTGGAAATTCAAGGGCAAGTCAAAAATGGGAACTGATGTTCACCCTTATCATGATGAGGTCATTGAATATGGCAACTTCCAATGATGGCGACAAGGAGAGATCAGCAAGCAATTTGCTTGTCAAAAACAGCATCAAGCACTAATTGAAGGCTGACTCATCATCATTATCATGATAAGATCAGCATCACCGCACACGTTAATGTAAACATGAATAGTAGGCGAATTTGGGGAGGGGAAATGCAAGTCCTATACTGCCTTGTGGATGATGATGAGGAGGCAATCAATCAGGACTTTTGTAACTAACTACAGACGTGGTGGGCCTCAGAAATATCTTGTGGCATTGAGTAAGCTGACCCGCAAGACTGAGGGGACCCTTGCTTGTTGCCACTACTTACTACTAAAGACATTATTGTTGTGAAATTAGGAATTGCGTTGAGCTTTGCAAGTAAAGTTTGACTTTTGATGGGCCAATAGTCAGTGTCGTGTTTGACAGAAGCATGGACAATATTTAAAATGCACCTGAAGGACGAAAGAAAGCTACTAGGAAGACCCCTTCTTGTCTTCATCAACTCAAAATTTTGGCGTAATTATAATAGATTATGCACCCTTTTAGATCTTAATGCAGCTTTGAAAAGCTTTGCTTTCCCAGTTCCTGATCCTTGCATCACTGCTCTGACTGCTTCGCTTCTTTTGATGCTGCAATTAAGACCAATGGTGCCTTGATTTGATCATACAGATGAGAAGACCTGACCGTGAGAGAAGGGAGCCGCTATTGCAATTGAAAATTTGCTGTTGAATGACACTGTAGCATTGGAAATTCACAGAGGGCTCGGACCAAGCCTAAAACATAGGTCATGAGTCGAACATAGATGGAAGTGTCAATGCAGGACGAATAGACATTCATGAGATAGAAACCTAATTAGCTGATTGAGTACTTCCGGGCACTTTATTAAAAGCTGGCGCTCTTTTTGTGACTTATGCTTGTAATGTAGAATGAGCTTCATAACTTTGCAATGAAAACCGTGCTTGTTTTGCAACGTGACGAAAGGTTCTTATGAACCGGTAGACCTTTGGGGAAGAATCATATGGAGCTAAGCGCGAATATGGGGAATCCTGTGAATGCTAGGGAAATCGTCTCCAGTTGAGCAGGAAGGAGATGCATGGAAGGATTCAAATTCCAGCTCCTCAGATGAAAATACTACTGCGAAGACATATGCCCAAATATCGTTATGAAAGGCGAAACATCCGCATCCGCATAGAACAGGGTTCCGTCTTGGATTCTCATCTTAGTGGTGACAAGCGCATCATCCGAGGATGAGCATGAAGAGCCCCGATGCGAAATTTTTCCAGCTTATGTCGTTTGTATTCAGCTTTGCTTCCAATGCAGGTCTACTGCACGACGGCAATTTAGACACTAAATCTTCTCCTGTTCCTGATTTTCGGATGTAGCTGGTCATATCAGCGAGTTCAAACGTGGTATCTTATCTATGAGGCGATCAATCCGGTAGTTATGAAGATAAGCTGGCATTTTCTACTTAATTTGTTGCGCCAAATCTTCAAGGCTTGAGCACCAGTTCGTCCAAGCTCTGAATTCTTTTACGTACGAGCTTCGTCGTAATTTCTGCATGCTTGTTGCTCTTGTGCGCCAACTGCAGCTATCAGAACCCCATGGCATGCTTGCAAATGCAATAGTAAACCAATCATCAATAGAATTTTAGGAGTAGAAGTCTCCGGCGGCAGGGATCAAGAGAACATGATCAGTCTCTTCGCTCGCATAATTGATAGTCATCAAAGGTTAATAATGTAGTCACAAATGACTGAGCTAAGATGAGTGGAGCCTCACCGCGAATCCGGCGAGATGAGTCTGCAATAACATCACTATTATAGCCCCAATAAGATGATCAAGTTGCAAACTCTCCCGCTCACAAGCTCAAATCAAAATACCAATTGGAACCTCGCATCCAATTTAGAAATCAAGAAATCCCCATGAGCTTCCCACGCTCCATTCCAATCGAATTCTTTTGACAGCTTGGATCAGGAACAACCTTCATTCCCTCTGCATGCAAATCTTTCAACTGGAGAAAGAAAGACCCGCAAACTCTTATCAGCATAATGCAAACAAAGATAGAGAGCACTGTGCATTAGTTTCCATTTGCGCAGCTGCTCAATGCAAGTCAGCTAAGATATTCGACTTGACGGGCCGTTATCTGGGTAAGGCCCATCTCAAATCCTAGGCCCATGGGCTTTCCGTCCGGACCATCATATGACTTTAGAAAAATATTATTTATCACCCCATGACTGTGAAAATTAAAGGTTGATGTGGCTTATCAGTAATTTTTTGTGCTCTTGTCCATTTTTTTTTTTGATTTGGTAGGTGAATTATTTCGTATTATTTTCCTTTTATTTTTTCTTTTTATTTTAGTAGTAGTAAGTGATTTTTCAAGATTATACTTATTTTATATAAGCCAGTTTTTTAGACTTTCTAAAGCTTTTCTAATAAGATATTTAGTCATCTTTTAGTAATTTGACTCACTTATATGGATGATATGTTATTGGTATTTAACTATTGAATCTTCGACTACCGGTAAAAATTAACTTACTTTAAAGTGAAAATTCCTTTTCAAGTGCAAGATAATAGAAATGAACGTCTCACCTATGCAATTCGAATTTTTTTTTGTTTTTTGTTTTTTTTGGTATTACAGGTTAGGTAGTGCCCAGGTTAGCTTTTGGGAACCTGACTAATCCATTTTTAAGGGCGCACCCCACAAGAAGATGAACATAGTCTCTCGGCATCTAGGTCAATTACGTTAATAATAAGTAGCTTCATTTTCATTTGCTTTCTTCTAAACCTAGTTTTCGATTGCTTTAGAGATTGATGTCAAATTGGTTGAAATTAACTAACATCGACTTTTTCAAATATGTTTCCTTCAAATATTTTACATAAATTACAAAAGTCATTAGAAATTTAATCGCGAGGTTAATGATTTAACTCAATACATAAGACATTAAGGCCGTTTCCTCCTTCTTGATAGCATCGATCTCGCCCTCACTCTGAAGGGGCAGATTGAGGGCAGTAGCGGCAGCTGCTGCTTCAGATCTATAATGGGGATCCTAATTTTAGAGGGATTGGACATGAATATCAATGTTCTAACTCAACATTGCTGCTGCTTCAGATTTGTAATGGGGCTCCTAATTTTAGAAGGATCGGACATGAATATCAATGTTCTAACTCAACAATCATTCTAGCTTTGAATGCTAGAGCCGTTATGGCCTCCGCGACAAAAATGCCTTAATTTTAATTATGTCCCCTTAATACGCATGGTTTCAATTTTAGTGCGGTTGTATGCAGATAGGACAAAGGCAACGGAAGGGACATGACATCTCATGATTACTGCTCCTGATGGAAAATCATCAGGGGTTTGAACCACAAAACGCATGGAGATCATTAGACGTGGCTAAGGTGCACAAGGTGAGAAAACATTATCATCAACACATGGCCACATCAGAGATAGGTAGGCCAAAAATGTCCTGACAAAAACCACTATCATCAACAACATGCTTGACTGATTGGTGGACTTATCAAAGTAGATCATTCATCTTATTTTTTCAACCTATGCATGATGAGCTGAGTGTTATATTTAGCAAATGGATCATAAATTGAATTAGATAGTAAAGCCTGAGATAAAATGAGTATTAAATAGATTTAAAACTTGCTTAGATCTAACACACCTTTATGACTCCTTTATTTTTGCTCACCTTCACTCGATGTTGTGCTCGCTCGTTTTGTAATTTCACCTCGGTTGAGTTTTAGATTAGGTTAAATATGAAAGTACTTTAGCAATATATATCATCGGGTTGAATATAGATTGCTCATTTTGCGTTGCACGGAAGAATGGATCAAAATGCGTTGAATTGATCTATTTGGGTTGATCCATTTTCAATCGGATCCAAATCCGACCTAACTTACTAGTTTGATGGATTTACTGATTGCTAAGCCAAGATGCGAGTGATTAATCTGATCAGTGAATTCTAGTGTTTGCAGCACCATTTTCTCTGCCATTCTCAAATTAATTTAGAGTCTTCAGTGGCTCAAATTCAAATGGGGATGGAGATGCGACGAACAGCGATTGATGGTTCATGATTGATTATCACATGAGATAAGGATTTAGGATTTGGATAGACTCAAAGCGAGCAAACTTGGTGGATGATTGGCCCGTCTCTTATCAAGACTTACGCTAATCCATTCCCGTTGGACCATGCTGTCAAAATCATGTTACTTATGATGAGGGAAAGGAATTGGATAAGTACGTGGAGGATTTCTTTAGTTAATCTTCCAGAAATGCATTCAATCTAAGCAGGTAAGGAGATTGAATTGTACTAAACTATTGAAGGGATCCGATTGTTACACTCGTACATCGAAAAGTCCAAACTCATGAGCAATAATTATTGTTCAACATGTCCATATGATCAAATAAAAATTCTATTTCAAATAAGTGTCTGAAGTGTCATCATTTTCTTAAATAAAGTGTGAGATGACCATTTTATTCTCCAAGAAGGGATTGACCTCACCGATTGGTCAATGGCATTTTCGTTCTTTTCGTTTTTTAAATGAGGATTTTAGCACAAGCTCAAGCTATTTTCGTCTACAGGCAAGGCGACCCTACCTAGATTGGGCATGGTTGACCTTTGCCCAGCCTTAATAGATGGTTGACCATCGGCGAAAAGGAAGGGAAAAACCAAAAAAAAAAAGGAAAAATGAAAAAAATTGGAAAATGTAAAGGACAGAAATGTCCTTGACCAGTTGGAAGAATTGGCCAACCGAAAAGATCAGACGCCTCTTTGATTCTAACATAGCCATATTCGGCCCTTATTTGAAATAAATGGATATGTTCATCAGAAGTCCAAAAACTTATCACCAAATTACAATCAAGTCTTAAAACTTTTAGAAAGTGCAATCAATTCTTGAAAATTGTCACATTGGTGCAATCGAATCATTCCGTTGACTTTTTGTCCAATTTGGCTAACGAAAAATGCTAACGCGACATTTGTTTATTACTTTCTCTCATCTACGTAGCATTGACATGGATGAAATTGGAAGATAAGTAAATTGACATTGTTTTAGTCTAAATTTTATTTTTAATACAAATATTAATTAAAGAAAATTAAATTGAAAAAAAAAACAACAAGAGAGAAGCAAAGCCAGCGAGGACCCCTGCCGGCTCTCACCATTGTTGCCCCCCACCATCACCGGCAGGACCAGTGATGGTGGGGCGAGGGTCAAGTGAGGGTCGGGCGAGGTCACCATCAGGCGAGGGCCCAGCCCCAGCCCTACTAGCGGTGGCCCTCGCCTATCATCACTGGCTGGGGCCCAGTGACCTTGGTCGACCCTCTCTCCATCATTGCTGGTCCTTCCAACGATGGTGGGGGGGCAACGATGGCGGGCAACGGTGGTGGCGAGGGCCCTTACTGCTTTTTCCTTTTAATTTAATTTACTATAAAAAACAAAATTTAACCAAAACAGCATAGTTTTGGACTTATCTTTCTTGTTTCAGTCATGTTAGCACCACGTAGGAAAGAGAAAGTAATAACAAATGCCACGTTATCTTTTTATCGTTAACCAAATTGGACAGAATTAACAAAAACACTAGATTGCACTAATTGATAAATTTTAGGACTTGATTGCACTTTTAAAAAGTTTGAAAACTTAATTGCACTTTGATGACAAGTTTTAAGACTTTTATTAAACATATCACTTGAAACAAAGTCCATTTCAAACCATTTATTTGGAATTTTCCCTTTAAAGTTTAGGGCCCTCGCTAGATTTCTAAAGAAAATTTCCTTCATTTTTTGAAATTTGACAAGGTATTACTAGGTATAACGTGCCCCTATTTAAAATTTTTCTTTAAAAATTTGAAATTTTTTTAAATAAATTATTATTAAATTTTTTTTTATCTCATAAAAATTGCTATTTAATCAATTCCTTTGAAATTATAGCATCACTGTTATAATTTGAAAAATAAAGAATGAACAGTTTCTTGATGGCTTGGATAGTGTTGGTGTTTACTTATTGCTGGGAGCCTGTGATGATGGGATGCGAAGGCATTGCTTTTGCAGAGAAAAAGAGGGAGACATCATGTGGAGATGATTGGTCGCCGTAAAATCCCTCGGAACTTGGGAGCTTTTCACGACTCCCTTCTACTTCACAAGTTTGTCTGTTGCTTGAATTCTAGAGTCTCTGGGTTTTGGGGCCTGCTCTTGGAGAAGAATGTACTGTGATTCTCGGGAGCTTCTAGTCAAGTAAACAATCTAATTTGGAAGGTGAGTTTTTTGTTACTGGGGCTGTCAGTTTAGAGGCGTATTGCAATCTTTGGCTTTCAAGATTGAATTTTGCAGTCATTTGTAAATTTTTGGAATTGGGTTTGGTTGTGGATGGAAAATAAGAGCACAAATGGGATGTTTCTTGGTCTGTCTTAGAATCCCGAGAGTGTCTCGGCTTTCTTGATGGTCTTTTGGTAGCATTTACTCTACTGTTGCTAGAAACTGGTTCCGTAATTTTAGGGTCCCAGGTTGTTTGAGATCAGAAATCGAAATTTGTCGCTTCAGTGGTTTTCTGTGGGATAGGAGAATGTTTGACAGAGGCTTCACTGCGTCCTTCCCCACATTGAATTACCCGGTTCGGACATTCGGGTTTTTTAGTACGCACGGAGCACTCTATAGGAGAAGATCAAATCCAGATTTAGCTGTACCGCGATCTTCCGTTCTTTTACAAACTGAAGAGAGTGATAATTCACCAGAACTACAGAAGAACCAAAATTCAAACTTAGTTTCTGCGAGTTGCGGTTCTTCTGCTTCAATGCTCAGTCAAGCAGATTCGGTGGGCATAATTGGAGGAGTATCTGTTGAATCAACCCTGAACTTTGTGAGAAAGCTCATGAATTGGAGTTCAAAAGTCAGAGAAAATTGCCTTCCTTTTGTACTTTGCTCTGATCCGGTTTTGCATCGGGAACTGTTATCACACGAAAGAAGTTCATTTCCTTCAATAAGTAGTAAAACTGAAGTTTCCAAGATGGACCATAAACTGATTGTGGATAACCTGCGCCAGAAGCGGGTCTTTCTTGAGAAATCTGGAGCTCAATGCATAGTAATGCCTTGTCATATTTCGCATTCTTGGCACGATGACGTAAGTCATGGATGTTCTGTCTCCTTCCTTAACATGGCTGAGTGTGTTGCTAAAGAGCTTAGCGAAGTGAAAATGAAGCCACTTGAAGCTGGCAGCCCTCTTCGGATCGGTGTGCTCGCAACAAATGCAATTCTAGAGGCGGGATTTTATCAGGAAAAACTGGAGAATGAGGTAATTCTATTCCATCTCTCCTCTGCATCTTCACATGATTGACATTTCTGTATCATAATTGGCCGACAACTTCCCTTAAAGTTGTATAACTGGAAAACAATGAGTTCGTATGAATGTCTAGCATTTCATTATGAAATTGGATGGACTCAGACATGACAGATCTCATTTGGTTCGCTCGACTTTTTACTAAATCAGTATCCACTGAACTCCTGCAAGCATGTGGCTTTCCAGAAAGGAAAGTGCACCTCTTGACTATGTTGAAGGCCTGCTGCTGCAATATTTTTGCCTATCGCATCATTCTCTCACCTTTTGCTGGATTAATTCATTTACATTAATTTCTTCTGTTGACTTCCCAATTTGGATAATAATAAGCTGCTTAATGGCCTCCTAGGTGTGAGAAGGACGGTGGGTTCATAATTCTAGCGGTCCTCTGTAAAACTGGGTTTTCATAGTAACAGAGATTGCAGTATATGCAACGTGATAAAGAGGAGAGCACAGATGACTGATATGGCTCAGGTGTATAATATGATCTCTTTGTATGTCGTTAGATAGAATAGTGAAAAACAGCGTGACATCTGAGAACTTCAAGGGAGTTCCATTTGATCATGCTTTTCAAAAGCATGGTTACACAAAATATTTATCAAGTAAAATATAATGCTACTGGTCTGACAGTAATTCCTGGTCCTGTGGGGGCCATTCTTCTTGTTTTTTATTGCATAATGTGTCATAATTTGTCCGCTAGTATGCTTTAATTGGAAATCTCCAGTGAAAGATAATTAAATATTCGTATGATGCACGCTATTAATTTACACCTTTCAAATTTTGTGTGGGTGATTTGTAAAGCATATTGTGTTGATAATATAGATTGGAGGAAGGACCCAAAATTGAAAGTTCTATAGACTGGTATGATTTAGGTCATTGATGAAGAAACACAAAATACACGAACTGTGTTTTAGTAAATGCTGATATTGGAGAAGGGCATCCTCTTGTCGAAATTCCTCTAGCACGGATATTGCAGATTCTACTTTGAGATTGCGTCAATCACCACTAGGTTCCACTGAGTAAATACCACGATTTCCTTGCTGTGTTAATCGCCACTTCTGTTTCCTCTTCGATTCCCCCAGAGCTGTTTAAAATTTCCCCAGAGCTGTCCCTGATACTTGATCATTCAGACATCAAAAAGAAAAAAATGAGATGGGAAATGGACATAAAACAGGAAGAAGTCATCTGAATTGAAACGTTTCTATAGGTCAAAATGGTTATTCAGCTTGCAATTAGCACATACCCTTGAGGTTGAGAGCTACTATTGGCATGTCCCAAAGTCAGCCAAGGATAACTTTGTTCTTGAGTGATTCCATCCAGCTACATGAACCACAAACAAAAAAATATGTTATTTAAGATCCTAACCACATTTGGGTATGAAATAAATCGATAATCATAATTTAACACAAATTAATATTAAGTACCCGAAAATGTTTAGCAGATGAGGATGATGACCGTCCTTCCTCATAGGTACTATGGTCAAATTGACCTCACTGTCTACTTCCTTCCTGAAGTTTTTGTCTGGGAAGGGTCACATTAGTTAACAAAAACTATGTAACAATGAACTAAAAGATTGTCATTCATGAGTTAGATTAATCAGAAACTGTAAGTACCTCACTGTAACTGTCCATTGTTTGCAAATGATATGGATTACCAATAGAATAATTTCCACGATCCTACAGCAAAATAATGAAAACGAAGTTTTTTGTATTGAGTGACGAAAGTCGAACACTAAAAGCAAAATCAATGAATAGTTTGGACTTGATAAAAAAAAATTGTACTGTTTACAATTTCTGGGTTCATGAATTGGCTTTGCCCTGCGTTCGAATTTGGGATAATTTGAGGAGTTTCACTAGGAAATCCAAGTGGACTAGTGAATGGAGCCCTGTAAGTAAGTCAATATTCTACCATGAAAAAACTGCATTATGTGGAATGACACCCAATAAAGAATGCAGTAGATGGAAAGTTGAACGAGATCTGGAAAAGGTTTCAAAATAGCAATGGAGTATAAACTAAATTTAGATACCACTGAGGCATGGATGGTGCAGCAGGCAAGAACACTGTTCCAGCATCAGAATTATCAACAAAATTTTGCGCAAATGGTGCTTGATTAGCTGCTTGAAAAGATGCTGAATATAGAAGCCTAGATTCAAAGAGCCAAACAAGATCAACAACAATGACAAAGTGTATATACCCTGAAAAAACAACTATGGTGATAAAGATGATCGATGAAAGCATATGGCATGTTAACTTTTGTCATGCTTTGGTTCTTGCTAATAAATACTTGCACAAATAAGGAAGGAAGACAAAACATGAGTAGTCAAAAAGGAAGGATGATCATTAGAACCTTAATTGACTAGAACTAACCAGAAAGGTCTAAATGATCTTTACAGTCAGGTTGGCAACATCTTTCGAGGACATTAGTAACACAGTATTGCACAAACGAAAACTATGAACATCATTGTTAACCAAAGGTTTTATACATGCTGTAATAGAAGTCTGACCCGACCACCGAAGTTTCATGCATTGTAGAGTAATGACTATGTGGCTCCACATCAAGGAGTGGAAGCTGATTTGGTTGCACATGCTCTCCTCGATAGAGACTTTGCCTGTTTATACAATACAAACAAATCTCGTTATCGCCTCTTGAGGTGCGTATCTCAATTTGCACTCATTACAATGATCAAAAGACGAGTCTACAAAAAGAAGTAAAGAGTATCGCAACTTTGTGCTTCTAGTTGTAGACATAATAAAATTTCTGGCCTTTCTATTTCATCTAGGGTTTTTTTCAATGTTCTTCATCACATGGACAAAAATGACTTCAACGTTAGATAAAGCCTAAAGCAAGAGTGCTAGTGAAAGACATTATTGATCATTGTAATGCGATATGCACCTCATTCAGAAAGTATAAGTTTGATTCATTTTGTTATATAATATCAAGAAGAGGACAGATAATAATAACTTAGATACACCGTAGGAAACTCCGTCTACCATTAAGGCAAAAACTATTGACAACGAGAGCTAGCTCATGTGCTTAGTAATTATCCACACCAAAAGACATTATTGAAAATATTAGGAAAGCCTAAAGCAAGAGTGCTAGTGAAAGAACACATACCAATATGGGACAGAGGTCTCAGGTAACAACATGGATTTGTTTACAGCTGCATGTGTACTTGCATTAGATGTTTCCATAAGCACTTGGTCGCTGATTTGTTGCTGAGATATAGCATGAGACCTGCTATCATACAGCATACATTATGTCTGTATTTCTACACAGTTCTTGTGATGGAGATGAGGAAACGATAAGTTCAATATATACCAGACAGGAATAGCATGTGGACGTGTCACGGAGCTAGAGCACTGAGCATCAAGTGCATTTGGGAGGACTGGTGATTCATCAAAGAATTGGTGGGACCCGAATTCCAGTAATTTGTGAAAATGATGAAACAATACGACATTTTAGACCAGTCCGTGATTCTACAAACTGCAATATGTACTTTCTCTTGACAACATCTACATATTACATAAGAATAAATACCATTGATGACGGAAATATAAAAGATTGAACTGAATACCAAATAGGCTCCTCCGAGCCTTATTCACCTTCTGGACATTTTATGTATGGAAGATGGCGAAGAGTAAATCCTCGAAAGGCAATCCTGTCTGACTTTTCAGAAATACCCAGTTTCATGAAATTTCTGTTCCCTTGACTTTACATGTGAATCAAGTCAAACAGACAGCACAAAAGTCAACCATTTTTTTATTTTTATTTTAGAAATCTATGCTTTTTGATGGATTTTGACAGTACTGTTCTACTTTTTTTCCCCCCCTCTTATACACAGAAGCTTTGCTATGTCCACCATTGTGGGCTCGGTCTAATTACTTATACAGGGCGGCGAATTTGATGATAGCACTAGCAGGAAACCTTAATCTTCCTGCTCATCTGCTTGTTACTTAAGTTTCTTGCATGATGGGGAGGGTAATAAAAGTATTGACTGTCCTAGTTGAAGATTAGGTTCCTAGGGAACTTTTTGAGAGGTTTCACATGGACTTGTGTAGTAGCATTTGTTTCTAATTTTCTAGCGCATCTTTGGCAGCGACCTTTATAGACTACGGAGGCTTTTAAATCCTTGCCTTGAGCACTACAGGTTACAGGACATCCTCCATATCATTTCCTTGTGACGTAAATCTGATTGACTGAGTTCTATCTGCGCCATCAACTGAGTGGCCATTTTCATGCAGGGATTTGAGGTCGTGTTGCCAGATAAAGCAACAATGGAGCACACTATAGTTCCTGCAATTGAAGCATCGAACAGAGAGGACATGGAAGGGGCAAGAAATCTTTTGAGGATCGCCCTTCAGGTTCTCCTAGTAAGGGCGGTGAACACTGTCGTCCTCGCGTCCAATGACCTGCAAGACATTTTGCCTCAAGATGACCCTCTTCTTAAGAAATGCATAGACCCCGTCGATGCATTGGTCAGGTCAACTATCAAGTGGGCAAAAGCCATTGAAAGACGTTCTTAGGAATGCATAGAAAATTGAATACTTGTATGTGGTCGATGCTTGCTTTTCATTGGAAATCTGTATAGTTTATTTATTTCGTCGATTGATACCGTGTACAGGGAACTTTGGCGATAACAACTAGTTACTACATTGTTCTCTAGCGATTGTGTCAATTTAAGAGCGTCAACACTGTAATGCATTTATAGACAGATTGCTTTTGAGGAAGCTTTTCATAGATCCCTCTGTTATCAGTTTCTGTCTCGGGCGATTCCAACGATCTCTAAATCCCTCTTCTTAAGCATACGAGGTTGATTTTCGATCCCATGGTCGGTGACTGCATCAATATTGAAACGTGGATACAATTTGAGGCAGTATAGGCAACTTGAGGTCACTTCTTGGCATTTCTTGTTCCTATTTTCGTTCGATGGACTAGCTACAAATACCTAGGATCAGTTCGTAAGATCGCCCCGTCAAGAAAGCAAAGATTTTGAGTTCGGTTTTTAACCGCGCACATGTGCAGAGTTGCGAGCAAGCTTTCATAGTCTACTCGGTCTTCGGTACATGGACTTGCCCAATATCTTGATTTCACAAAGTTCGTGTAATGGCTGTCTTTATTGCTAAGTCATGGAATAGACAAGGCAAAGTAATGAAAAGGAGGCGCTTTCTGTTACTTTTAAGGCATGATACTGGGTAAAATTTCTTCCTATTAGCCTGAAGAATGCCTTACATAAAGAATCTTAATGGCCCAGGCACAAGACGCTCATGTCTAAGCAATCTTATCAGCACCACAGTAGCCAGGTATAACTGGGAGTTTAATCTGAATAACTTCAATCTTGATCCATTGTTGATATAAAGGTTCGTGCTTGTAACCTTCGCCTTTGAATTTTCTGCAGCAAGGTGTTGTAACTGTTGAGACATCGGGCTACGTCCAACATTTCTGATGTACTTGTTTCATTTGAAATAGACGAGGGGAAAAAATTATCATTGTAGCTTTTGCGAACATTGTACCATAAAAAAAAGGAAGAATTTGAGAGTTAAAACAGCTAAATAAGCCGCTATAAACACACTCTATCCAGGGCTGAAGCTACTGAAGATGCAACTCAAGGTGAAAAGAAAACCATCTACTGCAGCATCTTGATTCCAGGAAAAGAAGGAAGAATGGAGATGAGGGCATCACCATAGCCAACCGGATCTGCTAATTGGACAGAGCAAGAAAGTATGGGTAAATCAAGCATATAACAGCAACTTAAAACAAATTACTACACCAGAGAAGGGTACATATGGTACGGACCACCATCCTCTCGCAGGATCTTGACAACCTCTCCCAATACATCAGACTGGAAAGGATTAATACAAATAGATAGATTAGAAACCAGACTATGTTGATCCCAAGATAAGCCTTTTGAGTAACCAGAATTAGGACAATAAAAGACTATTCAAACACTCAGAAAACAAAAGTTAAGACTGACCTCAAGTGGGAGTTCTCCACCAAGCTGTTCGATGTAGCAAACTACTTGACCCTCCTTCACTGTTTGCTTCTGTCAATCCATGAGGATTATCAGAAGCCATGAAAGATGTACACAGAAAAGGCATTGCAGTATTTTTGTAAGCATCTTATAAGTAGCCATAGCATCATATCAACATAGTTTTGCCAATTATACTAATTCTGAGTGTCTAGTTTAATGAGAAACAGATAAACCAGAGCATTCTAAATTGGACATCCTATGGGTTCACTCAATGCCAAAGTTCAGACCAAAATTCAATGCTTCAGGTCAACTATTATTTGCAGAAGTTATATCTAATAGCAAATTATGTTAAAACGTTCTGACTGAACTGCCAACCCAAAAGAAAAATACTATTCACCTAGTACGATCTGCACAAGAAACTACAAAAATTTTTGCCTTAAAAACTCAATACCCTCTGCCTAATAGAGCTAGGCATATAAATTTCAATGACTTTGAGAGCAGAGAATTTAACAATTCATTCCTCGAAACTATTTTCTTGTATGAGCACGCAAAAGCCTACCTCTTTGCATGCAGGTGGGGCACGCTTCCCCTTGATGGTTCGAGATCTCCGAAAAAATCCCACCTGCATCATTTGAATTTTAGTGCAGACAAGCAGCACAAACAATTTTGTTCTCTCTCTTTTTTTTTTTGGAAGAGGAGGAGGAGGGGAGGCGGGTGTTGTGTTAAGAGAGGGACAGAGAGAGATTTGATATTCTCACCCTTGGAGACTGGAGTATCACGAGGCCTGCATCAGCTGCTTTATTGAGCAAACTTGGCCCTTCATCTGACGAAGTTAGTGCTTTGGAGATGGCCAAAGATGGTTTTGAAAGTGAACCATTTGTATCAGTCGCCTCAAAATTTGTATAGACAGGTGCTGGGGCTGGGGAAAGTGGAGGAAGAGATTTATGTCCTCCAGTTACATCCCTTGCCACATATAGCTGAAATCCATTAAGCTGACAATTTTGAAAAAATTGAAAATCAAAAGAGAGAATTGCAAGGCATATGTACCATCTGGGGAAAATACACGGGAAATAAATTTATAAAATCCAATTTGTGGAGTTACTGTATGAAGCACAGAAAATGGCTTCTAATTACTAACCTTCAATTCAAATTCTGCGATTGATGTCTCGCATATATCTGTGAGCAGAGATTCAACCTACAAGTGAAGAATGTGGGGACATTTGTAAACTCCAAAAATGGAAAGGACACAGTAGTGAAAGCATCCCCATTCTAGGAAAGACAAGTTCGGAGGGACGAGTTGCAAAACTCTCATCCATACCCAGCTCATAAAACCATGAGATAACCTACTACTTACATTGCATTCGCAGGTAAAAGAGTAATTGAACAAAAATAATTTTGTTTTAATGGGCACTGAGTTATTTATTAATTAGGGTCAGCCTTTTTTGAAAAAGTGATTCGATGGATGGGATTTGGTATGTTGCCGACAATAAAGGAAGTTTGATTTCATGAAGCTGCCCCAAGCATGAGGGGCAATGTAGAAGTCAACAAGCGGTTGATCCGGCCCAATACTATGTGAGTCAAGTGCAATTTGGCACTCTCAACCGAGTATCCGTCTCAAGTTCCTTCAGCTTCTATATGGGTGTTATAAACCTACCACAACACTCATGTTCAGTGCCTAACAAGCGTGTCCCATACACAACCGGCAAAGTGGAATATAAAGGAGGGCACTTAGGGCAAGCTCTTTTCACTCCACGTGGGGAGTGCCACAGCCCAAAATTAAAACATTCAAGCTAGCTGTTGCAAATAGATTAGGAGCTCCACATAAACATTGAATGAGGGGTACTCTTTCAGGAAAAATAATCAGTAAATAAATTGATTGAGAGGCATAAGTGAACAAGCTGAATGCTTTCACAGAATTTGGTGTTATGCTCAAACAACACCACATGTGTACGAATAAAGGCGTACAAAAATGGCATATTGACTTCCCACTTGATTCTAAATTGACTGTAGTATGATCTCATCACCAGAACACTGATTTCGATGCATAAACTAGAACACTGTATCTAAAAACAAAAAAGCTACGGCGATCAACTCTGCACTATGCAGTACATGATTTTGTACATGTATGACAGAGCAAATGACAGGAGAAAACAACACCAACCAATTGGCTAACTTAAACATTCGCAAATTTATCCTATGTTGACAAACAATTGCACATACTAACCTCAGATGAATTTGGTATGAGCTGGCTTGTTAAACTGGATGGTTTTGAATCTTCAGAATCATCTGACAGAGTTGGAGCGGCTGTTGCAGGGTTAAAGAGAACCTTTCAGAATAAGCAAGGGTGAAAACTTCAAATGAAAAATGGGAGTCTCAATGCTTGCAGCAGAAGAGAAGTGTAAGTATTGACAATGCTACTTACACGGACTTCCAGAAGATGGATGACAGCAAACAGGGCATTTTTTATACAACTGCTGACTTATGGTCAAACCTGCATACTTTGGTGTTTTCAACACTATCCAAGTTCTACCGTACGAGAGATGTGATTCGCCAATTTTCAGTCTACAGGAGTTCAAGTTAGCTATTTTAACATTTGAAGCTCCTAAGCTACCTGAAAAAGAAAATATGGGAATTAGCACAGATCTGTAGCCAATCCAGAGATAAAATACACAGTAACAGGCCATCTCACAATAGTTTTGATGTGTTACAGGGAAATAAAGCTACAAACTGACAACTTTGATTTCATACATCTACATGTTCAACGCAGAGAGAGAGAGAGAGAGAGAGAGAGAGAGAGAGAGAGAGAGAGAGAGAGAGAGAGAGAGAGAGAGAGAGAGAGAGAGAGAGAGACTCTAAAGCATTCCAGTCCATTTACTTGCTTTGATAACCTACACTTCTACATGCCGGCTACATGTCTTTTTTGATATCTTAAGGCGATAAGAACAGTAACCAAGTTGTGGTCTCTTAAATGTAACAACAAGCAAAGACATAGCCATATCCCATGAAAAATCCCAAGTTAAATCTAAAGAACGCCTTAACAAGTAGCTTTCATAAGGGCAAAATTAAGAGGTTCATAGAACACTCCTCTTATGCAGCCCACAATATATGTGTTTCATAACCTATTATCTCCCACTATGGAACCCTGCAACCAACTATCCAGTACCAAACATGAAATAAATTGGAACGGCAGCACTGGATGGATTTGACATGGATTTGCTGGTGTCAATGCACTGATTCCACATTAAAAAGAGCAAGAAAGTGCAGCGTTCTCATCTACACAGTCTAGAACTAATAATAATAAAAAATTTCCTTCAAAATTTAAGTAGCTGTCTTTTCTTTCGAGCCATCTTTCATGCAAAAGCAGTGCGGTCGATGTGCACTTGGAAAATGTGCGAAAGCAAACAAAGCGCAACATAGAGAAGATACAGCCGAATCTAATATCTTCGCTTTCTCGCTTTCTTGGTACTTCAAGATAAAAAAAAGTCTACTAGAGAGCACAATGGAAACAAAAGAAAACAGACAATTAGGAAACTAGAATTAGTTTAAGACGCTTCACGATATTAAGACATAGAAGCCTTTAATTACAGAGACCCTGATTCACCAGACACTACAATTCCTACTTCCCAACGCGAAAGAACAGAACGCACGCAGAAAAAGTCGAGGAAAGTCAGGGGCGAGAGCCCAAAAGCGAGAAAGAGAGAGAGAGCGACGCTCACAAGAAGCCATCGACATTAGCATTTGAACTTGAGGCAACTGAGAGTGGCGGTGGAGCTGAACGAGAGGAACGAATCACCAGCGACGGGCGTGCACAGCATAAATCTGGGGAAAAAAAGAAGAAGAAAAAGAGCGAGAGGAGGAAGGCGTGGGTGAGTACTGACTGAGCACACGGTGGTGGAGAGCGGGAATCTAAAGCTTACCCAGTAGAAAGTTGCAACCTTTTTCGTATTTCCCCTTGCTGTGGAGTTCGAGAGTTCGAGACCCAGAGAGAGAGAGACAGAGACAGAGACAGAGACAGAGACACCCGTTGAGCGTTTTGGAGGATTGACCTTCCAGATTGCACAGAGAGAATGCACTAAAACAGCACTTACCAAGTGCGTCGCTCCAATTGGATCGGTCGGGCCCAGCATCTTCTCTTGTCTTGGATTGTACCTGTCTCATACATATTTCCACGTGAAAATAAATAAAAATTTAGAAACATCACCTACTTGTCCTAAAGATTATGTTTTGGGTCAATAGACCGTGCACTCGCGACTTGTTTACCTCTGCATAACAAATTTACCATCCGTTATTTTTTTTTTATCAAATTGAATTAATATCACGAAAATTTTCAAATTAGTACACACGTAATAAACGATGGAGAAAAATCCAAGAATGTTATCTCATCAACTATCATGTAACCGAGCAATTTAATGTTGAATAGAAGCTAATAGAAGGTAAATCTATCGCAAATGTATCAATTTGAATTTTTAGGTGATTAAAAAAATTAATTCGAGAATTTATAATTTTTCGTGATATTAACCAAATTAATTTTTCATAACTGGCGTTCTTTTTTGTTTTTTTTGGATGTCTTATTAGGAGTTATATACACACACATGTGTCATGAACCGAGAGTCGATCAACCGATTTCACGATCTGTGCGGCCTTAGGATACGATCCCAAGTCAGCCTTCACGATTACTCACACTCGTTTGAGGGTCGGGTTATGGAATCCGAACCGAAACACACGAAATTGCACAAGAGAGTGGAGAAAATTCTGATTGTATTGTGTGTGTTCTTGCCTTGGGGGTTCATCCCCTTTTATACAAGCCCAAGAGAGTTTCAACCCGAGTGGGATCTGGGCCATCATCACCCGATCAGACATATTTACTACCCGACCATGCATTAACTACCAGACACAATCACTATCCCACCATGCATTAACTAGTCGTCATAGTTACTACCCGTATCATCATTCATGTCGGAGGAATTTCCCCTATTCGGGTATCTGGTCGTCTTGGAGAATGCGTAACCAGTTCGGGTTCCTTTTTTATCCCGCTTGATCCACAAGTTGATCCATGGGTCGTTTCGCGATCGAAGGGATTGATCTCATTTGTCGGGCCGTGATACATGAATGGAAGCATAGGTATAGACTATGCTAACACCTACTCAATTAACATGCATGCGCTTTTCGTTCCACCAATTTCATATGATGCAAAGTCGTAAATCCTATCCGAGATAATTAATTCATTTTTCTTTTGAATAAGCATGCTGAAAATTGTAAAACGCATTACAAAAATGCAATTAAGCTTGAAAACTTTTTAAAAGTGCAATTAAATCCTAAAACTTATCAAATTGGTGAAATCAAAAAGTTCTATTGATTGCACTTTTTAAAAGTTTAAGATTCGATTATATTTTCGTGACAAGTTTTAGAATCAAGTTTCACCTTTTAGAAATTTTAAGACTTTCTGATCAAAAACGAAAATTTTAAAACTTGATTACACTTTCATATAAGTTTTAAGACTTGAATGCATATTTTGAAAATTTTAAGACTATATTCTCATGATAAGTTTTAGAATTTTCAATATATTTTTCCATTTCTTTTATGTTGTTGTTGGATCAAATCAATTCACCATTACGAGAAAGAAATGCGGCCAAGTTACAACTACTTTAAACAAATGTCATTTGTCACACATTTTTCCACTCCGACCAATGGCCAAGCAATGGCTCAACAATTTACACTTGACATGATTCCGAAAAGTGATTGTTTATATCGTTTAGAAAAATAAGTCAATGAAAAATATTTTCATCATTAATAACAATCTATGCCTAACTATTTTCATAGATGATGAAAGAAAATTTCACTTATTCATTTTTTTAAGCAACATAATCGATCACTTTTTTAAAAATATTTTTTAAATAGTTCATTTTTCGTGAAATAAACGGAACCGGTACAAGCAGAAATGGATCAAAGAAGACTGAAATGATAGCTATTCGGATGCCTGAAAACCTTCGTGTCTCATATGTTAACGCACCACGTCAGATGCCTCTTGAGAAGTAAAGACAACATAACAAATCAGCAAATCCAGAACCTTCAATCTTGTCTTTCAGAAGCAAATGGCGGTCACTTCAAATTTGACCTGTAAAAATTTTGGTTTCCCGCTGTTTGTCGGTCCGGAGTCGGGAAAATTCCTCCAATAAACATCAACCACGAAGTGAGAAACATGCAGAGGAGAGTTCATGTACACAGGGGCGTGTATCTGCTCATTAGGCACTGCAGATTCCTTGAGGGGCTGAAATGAATCGAGCAAAAATACACGGCAATGCCATTACAAGACGCCGCAGCGACATGCTTCAGCACAGCAATAGACGCTATGGTCTTGTTAAATGCACGTTATCACGATTGTCTGAAGTTGCTGAAGCCAATCAACATATTGCAGGATGCCCACTGTGATACATGTCCATTGATCACACAGCACCTTTTCGAATCTCGGCAGTTTCCTTCCACGATTCCCAAGCAGCCCTGATTTCGTCCAACTGCATGTCTGGAATTGGAGTGTGCTCATCCAATCTCTCAACCCATCCTTTCCAAGGGGGTCTTGAAGGGTCCAGAAATCTAGCAAGTTGAGGCAACATTATTGTTCTGTAAAATTTGTCGACAGTGCTCAACACAGCTTCTGACTCCGCTAATGCCGTCATTTCTGGCCTAGCAAAATCAATAGGTCCCTTTCTCACGACATAATTGTTCCCTCTAAGTATCAATACCTCAGATGGAGCAAGTGGTAGCACAACACGGGAAAATTTGGCCAGTGACAATGTGAGAATATCTCTAGGAAGCAAGTTGCGCTTTACAGCTACAGCAGTCCCCACCATTTTGCGGATCTGTCAAATGCAAGACCTCCTTATAATAGGAACACAGAAGCACTATATACGAAAGTATTTTTCAAATGAAAACCGTGCAGTAAAGAAAACAAATCGTTCCCCCTACACTAGAACCAAGAAAATTTCCCCCACAATCAATTGAATGAACTAGATAACTTATGGCGAAACCTCAGGAGTTAAATAAAATGAAAAGGCTTACCTGATGCAACATAAAAGACTCTCCCCAGATGGAGATCTCAACATAACCTGACCCAAGCAGATTTTCCAATTTGCCGCAAGAACAGTGAAGAATCTTTCTAAAATGGGAAGAACTAATTTGGTCTTTCTGATCAGGTTCATGTAACCACCTTGCCCTAATAACATTATCCGAACTTCTGCTCCTTAGATCATCCCTATGATTTTGGCAAAAGTCTCTTAAATTTTCATCAAGGCCAGTTCCCTGTGGAGCATGTTCATCTCTTCCCTTACGATTACTTGCAAATTCATTCTCCATCAGCTCTTCATCACTTTCTCCCGGTTCAGATGCAGATGCTGCATCAACTCGTTTTTCTTCCATTGTTGAACGCCTGTCTCTCCGTGACTTCTTTAACGGAAACTTTCTTCTGTACTTGGAACGTACAGTATAGTTATGAAAAGGATGATCCCCCTGCAAAGAGGACATATACAACAGAAAAGGGACTTTTGGATGTCTGTTAAAATTCCTCTTGACGCAACCACAGAATCAAGAACAAAGAAGATAGGATAAGTGGGCAAAAAGTGGGAAACAAGAACAGAACCTCAAAAGTGCTCAATATATCATTAAAATCTGATATGTGATGATCAACTTCACTGGAGGAACAATTACTTCTCATCCCGATAATTTCAGCAGGAAGCAGGTACGAATACTTCCGGATATTGCACTCCCGTCTTGGATCAAAGCTCCTAATGAGATTTTCCGGAAACAAAATTTAGGATAGATAGGGAGAGGAAAAAGACACAACGTCAAAAAATGGCCATTGAAAATGCTTTGACAGTGAGCAGCTCCACAAAACGAAAAACTTTTGGAACAGGTGATAATATGTGAATGCTCATCAAGGATACTGAAGAATAATGATCGCTATCAAGTGCATAACAATACAGAATTTTGAACAAACACCACTTCTTTCAACACCTTGAAATGTGGACATTTAGTGTTAATGAAAGCATACATGAAGCTTCTGAAGGAAACACATATTAAAAACATACTGAATATAGGTCCTGCACGAAATAGTATTTACAGTTCATTTATTTATTAGAACTCTTTAACTCCCTTCCCCTTTGTCCAAAGAGAATGTTCTCTATTACCAATTCATTTTAGAGTCATCCAATTAACTTATTAACTTCACAAACAAGAAATCAGTATAATTAATTTCGGCTCTAAAGACTGTTTCTCACTCAACAAACAAAAAGTAACAACACTGCATTATTTTACAAAGCCCCACTCAGATTAACTTAAGTGCAGATATAAAGATATTGCCCACAAAATCACGTCTCATGATTTTGTTTTCAGGCAGCAGAATGCTTCAAATGCTTCACATTCCTAGGATTAATTTGGCATCATTGTTTATACATAGTATTCTAATCACATATCCTCTTCAATGATATATTGTAAGATCACTTCCAGTGACACAAATTTGAGCAAACAAGTTTGAGACCCTCAGCAGCTTTCTACCAACTATAATCCTGAATATTATTTTTGCTGGCTCCACTTCAGAAAGGAACAACTGACTAAATGACTTGGACAAGAACAATTCTTTGCTAGCTTACTGGCACCAATTAAATTCTCATGTGAAAGAAATTAAAAAAAGAGGAAGAAGAAGAAAGAATAAAAGGCAAGCCAAAACTATGAGGACTACAACATTCATGACATACTGTTTTTAGTAGTATGACTGGGTGTAGAGCTGAAATAAGCATTACATCTGACCATAGAAGCACAATTCTTATATGAAACTGATGAAAAGATGATAAACTCCATTCTCCACCTTTTCGAAGGTAGAATGCTAAAAATTCTGATATCTTCAGGAAGATATGCATTAATATGACTGGCGAGATGGATACCATAAGGGTCTCCCTTCCAAGCATTGTCAGGAATTTCCATCTTGAGCGATATGGTAGTTGCCAGTGAATGAACCTAGAAAGTTTTCCACCACCGTGAGGGTAAAGACATCCAAATTCTCATCCTAAGTGATTACATGAAAAGATGTGAGATAGTTATCAACGTCAAGGATTTCCGGAGAACTCACTCCTTTATCAGTCCGGCTACTTCTGGCCCAGGCAATTTTATGCAGATTCCCATAGTTACTTTCTAGAATTCCACCAGCCTTGTAGAGAGCAGTTTCCAATTCTTCTTCTACAGCTGCATTTAGAGCTTACATGCTTAGCCCGATCTCATCTGGGGTACATAAACACGACCTTTATGGCAAGGATGTTTTGACATATATCAAGGAACAAGCAAAAAAGTAACTACTCAATAAAAACACAAATCGCCACTCAAAAAAACACGAATCCCTACATTTATGAATTAAAGCAGCTATTGGCGGAGTAACATAGTCTATTTTGTGCACAACATGCTTTCATCATCAGAATCCCATTGAGATCAAATATGGAAGTGTGACTGGAAAAATCCCCTTCTGCAGTGACTTCTGTTAGTAGAGTGCAACACCAGCATACATGTTTCATAAATTACAGACCTGCTAAAACCTTTGTCAACATGAACTCTGAAGAAGCTAACTCCCAAGTATGGAAGCAACATGAGGGTGTAAAAAATCCAATAGAGGTAAAAAAATGTCTTGTCTCAAATGGACTAGTGGACAAAAATTGTTTCCATTTTGTTAGTAAAGGTGTAGGGGGCCAAAGTTCCACAATTGAGATCTGGCCAGGAAGATTCTGTTCGACTGGTTGGGCCCTCTGGCATCTTAGACAAAAGCATGGGAAAGGGTCTCAAAAGAGCAGAATTAAAGAAGTGGCCAAGACAGTAAAGGAGAGATATTATGAAGATCAAATGCCTAAAGGTCCTAACAAATGCAACCAACAATGACAGCTCTTGACATTTTGTTGTGGTTATTCTCAAATGGAAAAGTAAACCATTTTGGAGACTCGCTCCTTGATTTTGTGATCATAGATGGCGGTATATTGTAAGGTGCGACTTGCATGAACTAAACTAGGTGCCTACACACTGGACAAGCCTCTTATTCTTAGACAATGTGTGAAAACATCCAGTCAAAAACGAGGGCATAGAAAAAAACCAGCTGAGGACAAATCAAGAAATGGAACATAACAGAGCAGTTAGTCACAAAGCAGGGGTTTTTCCATTGCTCCACATGACCAGAAAGACATCGCGCTATAACCATCTTCCTTCGTTATACTGTAACCTCCTTTATCTAAAAGCAGTTCCCCTAATTGCATTGTGACAAATGAATGAACCATACAACTGACATCAGTGCAAACATGTCAGCTGCGAAACTAAACAAAGTAAAGAGAAAACGAAGAGACAGCAATACAAGCATGAACTTACTGGACAATGAATGCTCATCTCGTTGCATCTGAAGGCCTGAGGCAAAAAAAAAAAAAAAAACCAACAAACTAGTTCATCAAAAAATGGATCAAAAGGCCTATCAGCAAATAGCATTATTGGAATTGCTCGAGCAATTCGAGCTCACCTCTGTAATTGGTGCCCACATAACCGACCCGCATCACCACCTTCTTCTTCAGAGAGGCCTGCCATCTCAGCGTCTCGCCGTAAGTTTCGAGAGCGTCCGGCGAAGGAGACACGGTCTGAGTGGAGCCGCAGGAGATTAGCCTTCCGATGCGTCCGTTTCTATCTGGGGTTGCGAAAGCTAAGGTTGTCGGAGTCAACGGCTTCAGCAACAGCCATGGGAAGTGCAGCAATCGACACGAACACACCGACATGGTCGAAGGTCGAACAAACGAATTCGAGAACGAAAGAGACAGAGAGAGGCTGGGTGTCCGAGCTTCGAGGTAGAGAGAAGCTCGTCTTTTGTAGGCGTGAGAGATGCTATTTATTTTTCGACCAAAAAAAAAAAGTGATGCTATTTATTTGATTTTTTTGTTTTCCTTTTTCTTTCCTTTTTCTCCTTTTTTTTGTTCCGCCAAATATATTGTCCAAACCTAAATAACACCAACATCAACATGTAAAAATACAAATTTGGATAATTTGTTTCAACATGAATAACCATGTGAGAGTTGTTCATAATCGTTAAATTTTTTGATAGCACTGTCCACATAATCATTCACATTGGCAGGAAAAAGGACATTTTTTGTACCAAAAGTTACGTACGGAAATCACTTTGGTGTCAAAAATTTCAATCGGATTACTTTAGTGCCAAATTGGAGACAAAAGAATCACTTGGTGCCTCTAGCGAAATTTTCTTACCAAAAGTACCACATGTCATTAGTAATAAATTTTTTAATGTAAAATGACATTTTAAAAAATAAGCCAATGTGGGCTGCTACATGGACCTCTGCATTTTAAAATAAATTAAGATAAATCAAATTCCATTTTAAAAATTAGATAAAATTTAAATTTGTTTAAAATAAAATTTTTATTAAAGTAAAATTAAAAAAGATAAAAATTAAAAAGAAAAGAAAAAAAGGGATGCAGATTAGACCCTCGCCGCTTGATCTACATCCCTTTTTTTGTTGAATTTTTCAACTTAATTTTCAAATTATTTTAAATAAAAATTTAAATTTAAAAAAATGCCACGATGGACCTTCGACGAGCCACATCATGTCATATATTAATAGAAAAGTGCCACATCCAATTTTCGGCGAGTTGACACTTAAGTGATCATTTTTCAAAAATTTTGATATTAAATTGATTCGATTAAAATGGTACCAAAGTGATCTCTGTACACATATTTTGACATTAAAAGTGTCCTTTTCTCCATATTTGCTAATTTTATCCAGACCACACTCCATCATAGTTTGACGGTCATGCTAGTTGGATTCAGCCGAAATTAGTATCGGTCGAACCTATTTAGAAAATTTTTAAAATTAAAAGTGACTCGATTATAAAAATTATAAAAAAATGAGGACTTGATTAGAAAAAGCATGAAAGTAAAGGGATAAGAAGTTGTCTTCTTCCTTTATTTTTTCATTTATTTAACATCTTGTGCCTAATATAGTCAATTCTACTTAAACTTATGAGCACAATTATGTTCTTATTCTCATGAAGTTAACACACACACATATATATATATATATATATGATTTTTCTGAAATATCGTTCTCTTAAATTTTTCTTGGTAAAAAATCTAAAGACTAATGTCAATAAAATATTGGTTGTGCATAGTCTATTTCACTACCTCTAAATTATGAACGATATAATTGTACATTTGCTAATTGAGTGAGATTTTAAGAGATTTTCCTTTAGATTTTTGCTTTTATACTAAAGAGGGATAGATGCACTAGAAATCTTAAAACTTTTTATGAAAGTGCGATTGAGTCCTAAAACTTGCAAAAAGTGTAATCAAGTCCTAAACTTATCAAATTGGTTTAATCGAATTCTTCTATTAATTCCCTAATTTGGTTTAAGGAAAATGCCAACATGGCTTTTTCTATTACTTTCCCTATCCTACGTGGCGATAACAAAGCTAAAATATGGAATATAATGCTAAAATGATATTGTTTTGACCAAAATATGATTTTTAAGATGGAGTTGATTTAAATTAAATGAAAAATAAGCTAAAAAAAGAGGAAGAAGAAAAACCAGCCAATGCCTTGGTCCTTGTTGCCGCAACCCCATCATTCGTCGAAAGGGTCGAAGATGGTTGGGGATTGCCAAGCCTCGGCCAGTGGATCAGCGACAACCCTTGCACAAATGCCTGTAGGCCTTCCTTTGCAAGTAGTGAGGATCGCTGGCCATTGGTCAAGACTCATTAACTCTCGTCTCTCGTCGCCGCCACCTCTTTCCGGCAATTGTGGGATAGCCACAATGAGGACCTAGGTCCTTTGCCATTTTCGCTTCTTCTTCTTCCTTTTTTATTTATTTATTTATTATAAATATAGCTTATATTTTCATTCAATTTATATAAAATACTTATTAAAAGTTAGATTTCGACCAAAATGAAGTCCTTTTAGTCATGTCAGCGGTATATAGGATAGAGAAAAATAATAAAAAAAAGTCACATGAGCATTTTTTATTAGCAAATTGAATGGAATTAATGGAAGATTTGATTGCACTTTTTCAAAATTTTAGGACTCAATTGTACTTTTGTAATAAATTTTGGGACTTTCATGTGATGGTCGAATTTTTCGTCAGATTAATTAGCAGGTGGAGTGATTAAGATTGAATGTTAACAATGAAGGGAATAATTTTGAAGTTTGACTTGGTATTCAGACAAGAGGATTGTACAATATCTATCAGTGATTACTCAATTACTCATGCAAAGTTTGATGGATAAGAAGTTATGTCGGGAAATGCGAAGATAGTCCTCTTTGAGATTTGTCTATGTTAACTATCTCAGGGTGATGAACGTCGAAGTGAGGTTGTAATTCGGTTGAATTTTTCGAAAGTGACTTGCGAATGGAACCCCTGAGCCGACTTACCCCTCCACCACTGACCTACTCTTTTTCCCACCTATATAAATATCATTTTCCTCTCTCTTTCTCATTTCCCCTTTCCCCTTCTTCTTTTCGTGCATGCCTCCCCCTTCCCTCATGTATTCCATCGCTCCTCCTCTCTCCTTCTTCTTGCTCTTCTTCATTTCTTGGCCGACCTTCCACCACTCAAGCCCTACGCCACTGCACTTCCTTGAGCCATCAAGGATAGTCCCAACAATCTCAACTCCCCTACGCTTGCTCGAGGACTCACTTAAGGTCGCCACCGTTCCTTTCTCTTGGCCATGAGATACCCATGGGAGGAAGAGCTGGCCTGAGCTTTGTTCTTTCTCGATTCAACTCTCGTTTCTTGGTAGACTATCATGAGGCAAGTATCCATCTACCCTTAACCTTATTTTGTCCAATCATCGTTACTTTTAGCTTGGAATTTTAGATTTAGAAATGGTTATCAAGAATGAAAATTTGTCTTGCATGAGATAGAAAATGAGTGTAATTAGACAATCTGTTGGTTACCCTAGTAGCTAAAGATCATAGGTAAGTTGAATCCAAGGTTTGATCGTTTGGTTTGCCAATGAAATGAGGTGAATTGCAGTGGATTAGAGATGGACTCCATGAAGGGTGATTCGGCCTTATGAGGAGAAAGAGCCCATGGTTTGTGCGAAGATTCAAGCTTAGTTTTCTCGAGCAAAGGACCTAAGGCAAGTGAAGTATCTACCTTTCTTATTACACTAGCTATTTGTCATCTGAATGGGCGCGATGTGTGAGAATATTTTTCTTATATCTAATATGGGCTTTATTAATTATTATTGTAATTATTTTTGGGGAAAATTTCATTTAAGGGCCCGAAGTGCTCTTATTTTTTTAAATAAGGGTCCGAAGTGAACCATGTTTCAAATAAGGGCCTGAAGTACCCTTTTTGTTTCAAAAGAGGACTTAATCAAGGGTATTTTTGTCATTTTCCTTTTTTTAATTTTCCTTTTATTTTCTTTTTTTCCTTTTGTTTCCCAGTTTACCCTCGAAGGAACTGTTCATCGTCTTCAACCTCGGGCAGGGCACTGTTCATCATCTCTTCAACGCAGGCTTCGCTCGGTGTCTCCTCCTAACTCCCTTCTGTACTCTCTCTCTCTCTGCGCTTTCTTCGTCCGTAGAGCATCGAAAGAAGCTGATCTCCCTCCGCCGTCAATCTCCGGTGGTAAGCATCAATCCTCCGCTTCTCTGAGCATCTCCTTCCCGCGGCTTCTCTTTCTCGACCGCTTCGACTTCCCTCCCCTCTTGCTTCCTGTCTTCCTACTTCGCTGCGCCTCAACTTCCGCCTCATTATGGGTTCTTGTAGCAAAGCTCCGAGCTTGGGCAAGAAAAAGAGGGGGAAAGCGAAAAGGAGACGCCTTTCTTGACCAGATCTCCTTCGATGCTGGACAGGCTCAAGTCCTTCAATCTCTACAAGTATGTGTCCCAAGAAGCCAGCTTTTTACCAACCCATCACAGCTCTGAGCAACCCCATGAGCCAGAACAGCAGAGAGCCCAAGCTGAGGAGGAAGAACAAGTTGACTCAGCTGGAGATGAAGAACCAGAAGAGCAAGAACTAGAAGATGTTGAAGAGGAAGAGGAAGAGGAAGAGGATGAGCAGAGTCTTGATGATGTGTACAGTTAGCTGAAGGAGAAGCAGGTCCCAAGGACCAAGTCCGACACCGAGCCAGCATCAAGCGAGATTATGCCCAAGCTCCCGAGGAAAATGAGGAAATCCGCGAGTGTGAAGTCCCCTTTCGCACATTTTGAAGAGGACGACATTGTGGAGGCGCGCCGGCCAGCGATGACGAGAGAAGGGAAGGGCAAGGCGAGTCACGAGGTGGACGAGGAGGTGGACGCGAAGGCCGATAATTTCATCAACAGGTTCAAGCAGCAGCTGAAGTTACAGAGGCTGGGGTTGAAGACGATGGGTTTAGTTGTTCACAATCGGAAGTATGAACCTTCTGTGTTAGTTTGGCATGGAAGTGAGCTTGGAGTGAGAAGTTTTGACAATAGCAGATTTTTTTTTTCCTGTGTGCGAGCTTTCAGGGCCTCGGCTTGAAGACGATGAACAGTGCCTGACCTCGGGTTGAAGACGATGAACAGTACGAGGCTAAACCAGCTAAACAAAAAAATAAAAGAAAAGAAAAATAAAAAAGAAAATGACAAAAATACCCTTGTCAGGCCCTCTTTTGAAATAAAAAGGGCACTTCGGGCCCTTATTTGAAACATAGTTCACTTCGGGCCCTTATTTGAAAAAATAAGAGCACTTCAGGCCCTTAAATGAAATTTTCCCTTATTTTTGGTCTAATAAAGAAAGATATCAAGTTTTTAATTCTAGTTGGATATGGGATTGAATAGTATGGGCTGAGTTATTTCCTTATCCGTAATATTGGGATAAATTACAAACTCTATAAATAAAGCTCAAGCGTTCACATAGCCTCACATAAGAAGTCGTTAGAAAGCGATACGTGGGGGTCGTTTCATTGAAGCTAGTGCATAAAGGGGTTCATAGAGGAGAAGCACTTAAGCATCGGATTGTTTTCATTCCGCATCAAGAACGATGGATCCAAAATAAGGTACGTCAATTCTTTTGCTTCATGAAACTGTGATTCGCATATCTATACGTGTTAATCTTGGGTTGCTGCATAAGGATTAAAATCGCATGTTACATGTGATATCAGAGCCTAGGCGTTCTAGATCTCGAATCACGTTTTGGCTAATTTATGAAATTTTATTTTTGGTTAAAAAAATTAATTTTGATTTGACGGAGCTTTACAAGCTGCCAAAGCTTGAGTTTATTGGTCATGAAGATTCCTTCTTGCGTATGAAATGACTTGCGAATCAAGCCCTTTTTTTTATATTCTTTTCTTGATTGTTATGATTCGCATAGTCTAATTTGACATCTACAAAACAAGCTTTGATCGTGCTTGTTGCCATAAAAATTGATTATTTTTATAGAAATTTCTACAAACTTTGAGATCCAAGTTGGTGCATAAATTTGCAATCTATGATCAAAGGCCATTTGGGTTGTTGAATTTTCTGCTGTTGAATTATTGTAAGAGATTTGGTTGGTCGAGATTTGAACTTGACATGACTCCTGCAATTTAATTGGAATGAAACAAGCACACTTTCAATACGTGCTTATTATCCCCACGCATGCTAGACCTGGGCTGACATGTGCGAGCGTCACATGACGTCACTTCAATCCAGGGCAACTTGACCCGACCTGGTGATCTGACCCGACCCATGACCTTGACCCAAATCGGTTGATTGTTGACTCGGGCTTTTTGGTCGAATCGATCGTTGATCGGTCCGATCGATCACATGACCCAGTTCGTTGATTCAGTCAAGGGATAGCGGTTGGATCGGAAAAATCGATCGGTTCGATTTTTAGGACCGGCTGATCTTGAACACGTGCGTAGTGTGGGTACAAAGCGTAGAGGCTTTAATGTGTGCATGAAGGCGCGTGATAGGTCCAAATGTGGTGTTCTATGTACTAGCATGCTCGTATGATCATGCTCTACAAGATGATATATTTATTTTACATGAATGATGCTTTTATGGAATGAAAATATGTATGAAACCACAAATACGTATATTTGTTGAGAGCTTTTTCTAGTTTTTTTCCGTGTGTATTTCTCCATAATTTGTGAAATATAAGTACAAGCTCACATGTAAGTGCTGCATACAGATATATGGAGCATAATTTATCAACTCCATGTATATGGATTAACATGTATTGTTGAATGTGTCAATATAAATTAGCACGGCATGTAAAATATTTCTGGATGATCGCCCCTAATCTTAAGTCTAAAATTGTACGCATACAGTAAATGTGAAATATGCATTTTATATCCCAGTTTCGAAAAAAATTCAATTGGGTTGTGACCGCCAAAGTAGCGCACTTAATTGAGTTTAATGAATAATAGTTTATAAAGTATTGGGATGTCTCCTATTTAATGCGTAGTTATACTTCCAAAGGAGGTAATTGCGTATTGTTTCATGGAAGGTTACATGTACAGCATATGATTGAGAATTAACTAATCTAAGTCTTTCATACTCCCAAAGGTAGTGAATTAATGAAGATTAAAATAAATTCTCATGGCCATTGTAATGTAGAGAGTATACAATTACATATCATATTTTCTGCCCAAATGTGATTATATGATTATATATGTAACTCTCAATATTTTTTTTTTCACATTATGCTAATTATAAATATTCATTATTTTTTAATAACCTTTTCTGTGAACGACAACTCCATAGCTATTGAGATTCTTACTGGTTCTAATTTTAAGAAGTGGAAAGAGGATTTTCTATTTGGTATGAAACTAGCGGATGTTTATATTGCTCTTAATGAGGATAAACCGATAGCTCTTACTGACGCTAGTACAGAATCCCATAAAGCACATTTTTCTACTTGGGAAAAGAGTAATAGAATTTGTTTACTGTCTATTAAGCGATCCATATAGGAATATCTTAGAAGTGATTTTGCAACCGATATCACTGCTAGGCAGATGATGGAGGCCTTAGTGGCAAGGAATTGTGACTCTCCTGATGCTAAAGTTGGGACACATTTTTTGACATCCTCGGGTCATAAAATGGTGACGTCCTAGGCATGTTATCGACCCATTTGTTTTTATCTTATAATTATACGCATGCGGAACATGAAACTTTCCAAACAATCGCCAAAATAGCACGGATAGATAAGCATGACGATAGATCAATCAACAACAGCTAGCTTAGCAAAAAACTACCATTTTCATTAGTAGATAATCGTTAACCCTATTGAGAAACTATAGCTTATGTAACCCCATACTTCGGGGTGACTTCCTAAGACCAGCAAAAGGATAATGGATCAGGACAAGGTTAACTTCATATCTACTCCAAAATAGGGGTCACGGCACCCTCGTCATTCACATCGGCATATCTCTAAAGTTTCGGACCTGAAAAATATTTATCAATGACGGGTGAGATATAAATATCTCTGTGAGTTAACGCCTAAGTCCAATTAGGGCATTGATTCACTCAGGCAACCTAAATAGGCATGACAACACAAAAGTAATCCAATTGTCAATCACACGCAACTTACCCTGTCTTGGTCCACACAGTACAATAATTTATTCGAAAATTAAATCATAATCCAAATCAATGCAATAACCAGAAAACACGTACCAAACTCTCAAGCATTATGCAACATGCGATTTCCAATTATTAACGGGCACTTGGCCCTAGCACACTAGGCAGTTGGTGCCCAGTATACTAGGCAGTTGGTACTCTTTCGTCATAATCGGACTTCGTCCCGCTCCGTTGGCGAAGTCAACAAATAATCTGTATTATTCCGATCGACACGGTACAAATATATCAGGCATTCCTATAAGGACTTCGGTCCATCACAAGCTGCGACCGGCATCCGATTAGTTTGACGACACAGACTATTGTGCTTTCGATAAGTCGTGTAATTCCAATCGACACGACATGAACTTATCAGGCGTCGTTCCCGGGACACCTCCGAGCGACGATATCTAATATGTGACCACATAACACGCCAGACATCCAAGCCCATTATTATCTTTGCATTTAATTAAATGTACACACGATCGTGCTCAAAATCCGGCTCAAGGCTTTTTCTTTGTCATGCTCAAATATGAAATCTTGACTTTGCATACGGTCACATACATAATTATCCATTAAATCACCCAGGAATAAATCAACAATAACAAGCAAATAAATAAATAATTAATCATGAATTAGAAAATCAATAAATATTCATCCATCAATAATTTAATAAAGTTAACTGACAAATTCGTCGTAAATAATTATTAATTTAATAACAAATGATAATTTGGATTAGGATAAGTTAAAGCACCATAATTAACCAAACATTAATTAATTAATTTCATCCAAATTAATTAAATAAAGATAATAATAATTAACCCAGGAATAACAACAACAACAACAACAACAACAACAACAACAACAATTTTTAGCCCAAAAATAATTAATTAAATTTTTAATCAGTCTAGAAATAATAAATTAAATTTTAATACTCTCGGCTCGCCTCAAATAAATAGACCAATCACAATATAAACAAGTCAATTTAGTCTAATTACTATAACCGCAGTTATTTAACCTAACCGGGGTCACTAACTTAAACCGATCACGGTTAACTAATTAAATAAATACTAATTTAATCTAAACTAACCTAATGCAATTAATGATCTAATTAGAGATTAGGGGTTAACTAACCCAAAATCGTTCGACGAGAACGAGCGATGGCGACACGTGGTGGTAACGACGATGACGTTGCTCTCCACTAGAAACAACGGGCATAGGTTAGACGACAGAGCAGTGGCTGGTGGAGGACAGCGAGCTCGAGCGGTGGATGGCAGTTGAGCTTCACGGCTGGATGCGCGACGATGAGGCAATGACGGTGCAAGATGGAGCGAGCTGGAGGTGGTGTGGTGGAGGAGCTTGCAGGGGCTGGGCGGACGGAGGAGTCGCGTGGCCGAGCTCGCGTGTGACGTGACTCGACGGCCAGGGAGCTCGCAACAAAGAAGACGATGACACAAGCTGGCAGCTGATGGAGAGAGGAGCGATGAGCTGAACTCGGCATGGCAGGCAGCTGGAGGTGGCGTCGGGCGAAAGAAAACCAGAAGAAAAGAAGAAGAAGACGTCGGGCAGTAGGGGAAGAAAAAATTTCTTGCGTGAACAGTAAAATTTCTTTTGAAATGACAAGTGAATAGAAAGATATTGGGGGGAGGCAGAGAGTTGATGGCCTTGGGAAGACTCCATCGGCAGAAAGAAAAAAAAAGGAGAGAGAGAGAGAGAGAGAGAGAGAGAGAGAGAGAGAGAGAGAGAGAGAGAGAGAGAGAGAGAGAGAGAGAGAGAGAGAGAGGTGGGGTCCACGGTCAAAGTCAAAAATGGTGACTTGGCTTCTTGGAAAAATTTGGACGTTACAATTCTCCTCACCTTAGGAAATTTCATCCTCAAAATTAGATTGCTGTTACAATTCTTCAAAAAGAAAAGGATGCAAATCTTTCATAACCTCCTCAGTTTCCCAAATTGTTCTTTCGGTCTCATGATGTTGCCAAACCACTTTGACCAACATAATCGTCCTGTGTCAAAATACTTGGTCCTTCCTGTCTATGATCCTCACAGGTCGTTCCACATACGGTACTCGCTTATCCAACTTGATCTCTTCAAAACTCAACACATGAGCTAAGTCAGGCTTATATTTTCTCGAGTTTTTTTACAAAAAAGGGCTTAAAATTTTAAGTTTTTACAAATTTGGATTTTCAAAAAAAAATTTACGAAAATGGGGCTTGTTCGGCACTTGTTGCCAAACAAGGGGGGGCCCTCTCCACCCTCTACGGGGGGCCTCTCGCCTCCTGCCTCCCCCCAACCCCCCCTCCCCTCCCCTCCCCTTCTTTCCAGCGAGCTAGACCCTCCCCCCTTTTCTTTTTCAGAGAACTAGAGGGGGCTCCCCCCACCTCCTCCTTCTCTAGTTTTGGCAAGTGCCAAATTAGAGAGGACCCCTATCAATTTTTCACCGCCCCCTTCTCTTTTTCCAAGGCCCCCCCTCTGCTCTTTCTTTTCCGCACGTTATGTTTGCCCTTTTCATGCTGCAAAGATTCGTCTCTACAATGAGAAATTTTTTTATATAAGAATCACTTAAAGAGTGAGATCTGAAGACGCTCTGAAGAAAGAGAAACGGAGAACATATCGAGAGAAAATAGAGAGAAGCGAGTGAGAAAATTTTTAAAGGTTATTCGTCGATCTTCGGCGTGTTCGTTCGTATTCACAGTTACTAATTTCGCCAATATTTCGTCGCCATCGATCTAGGTAATATCTCACTTTATAATCTGTTTCGTTTTGCCATTTGTGTTTTTGTTTCGTTGGATGTAATATTAATTGTAGATGGCAGAGAAGTTAAAAGAGTTGAAGTATCATTTTCTTCAATCTCGATACACACGTGCTTTTTGAGTTAAGGTAATGTCTATACCCTTGTTAGAATATGCTATTTTATTATTATGCAATAACAAATAAATTTGTGCTACATGTATGTCTATTTTGCACCAAAAAATAGCTTAATTTTATTCTACTCATATCTCTATTTTGCATGTCGATACATGTCTCACGAAATATTTTGTACGTATTAAATCTATATTTCATCATGAAATTTTAAATTTTGGAGGGTTAATTAGATATAGTTTTCAAAATATTGAAATAATAACTAAAGCTACAGGAATAACAAATAAATTTGTGGGAAACCCTTATAAGATGTAGATCGTAAGAATTGGTAATTAGATCGGACAATGTAGATTTAATGTTCTGTTAAATATAAGCTGTTGATTTTAGTTGCCTAATGTAATGAATATGACCATATAATTAGTTTATAATAATAATAATAATAATAATAATAATAATAATAATAATAATAATAATAATAATCCCAAAGAATAGAAAATTTCGAAAAAAATTGAGGAAAAATAATTTAAAATGAATTAAAAAATTGCTAAAATTTTGTCATTTTAGTCCCGATTGAAAGCCAAGTGGGTTTTGGTCGACTCTTTCAATTTGTAAGTTGGGTATAACTGACTCGGTCAGAAAAAAAAGCAAAAAAAGGAAAAAGAAATTAGAAAATAAATAAAATTAAAATAATAATAATAATAATAGAAAACATAAGAAATGGGAGAGTCGCCCTTATTTGGGTCAAGTCCTGGACCTGACCTGATTAATAAAAAAATTAAATTGAAAATTTAAAAAATAATTAACCGGACAACCTGGAAAAAATGGAAAAAATCATAAAAAATTTTCTAAAAAAAAAGTGACAAAATTTCATGATTTTTCATGAAAAAAATTCAGAAGAATGTAAAAAATTAGGATTTTGAATTAATTGGATAGAACTTATTGTTTTTCGTTCATTCCTTTATAAATGACGATTGTACCCTTTATGGGTAAAGCATCTTAGGAACATTATGCGATACTTATGAAATTTATCGGTTCCATTTGTAGATATGGCACAAAAGAAGTATATTCGGCCGGGACCTGAGAATAATTCACTACTTACAGAGCAGGCTAAGGTAAGTAATTAAAATAGTTATCAGCTAAGCTGTCATTTGTAACAGTTATATCATAATGAAATTGTTAGTAACAATTAAAGTAACATTTCACAGATAGATGATAATGAAGTTATTTGGTGTCAACGAGATGGAGCAATACTACATGAAGCTGAGCTTGATCCTTGATTAGAACCATATCTTCGAGCCTCGGGATTTTATGGACTTTGGAAAATGAGATTCTGGCAAATTGATCACCATCTGATCACAGCGTTGGTTGAGCGATAGAGGCCTGAGACTCACACCTTCCACATGCCAGAAGGTGAATGCACTATTACCCTACAAGATATCGAGGTTCTTATAGGGCTTCCCATAAATGGAATTGCAGTTACTTGCCCCACTAATAGAAATTGGGGCGATGTTTGTGAGTATCTACTGGGTTACCGACCACCACCCGATCCATTACGTGGTTCGATGGTGAAGATTTCCTAGCTGAGAGAAGTCTTTGATGGAATTCCAGACGATGCAGATGAGGTTACGATAATGCAGCATGTGAGGGCATTTATTCTGCAATTATCTGGAGGCTCAATATTTTCTGATAAATCGAGTTCCAGGGCGAGTCTAATTTTTCTACTATTACTAGAGAACCTTGTTGATTCTACGCCATATAGTTGGGGTTCAGCAGCGCTTGCATGGTTGTATCGGGAGCTATGCAATGCCACCAATCCATCAGCGAAACAAATCAGCAATCCCCTATATTTGTTGCAATTTGGGCATACGACCGATTCAGTTGTATCGCACCATCCATCAGAAGCAGTAATCTTTTTGAAGATGCACCTCTTGGTAGTCGGTATGTGATATATATATTTTTAGTTTGTGAGTGATAAACTTTTTTCAATTCGTATAATATAATATATGTAATTGTTCTTTTTTTTCATCATTATACTGTGTAGATAATTATTTTTTTAAAATTTTTTCAGCTGGTTTCAACCCCTACAGACAACTCGTGCCCACACATACTTTGGCATATCAGCGCTACCAATTTGATAGAATGACATTTAGCGATGTAAGTCATGATAGAAATCAATGAGTTCAATGTAATGTTAGCTTTTAAATTAATTCTTAATTTAATTCGATATGTTTCAATTTTTTTAACAGATTGTTTGGGAGCCATACTCTGATGACATTCTAGAGAATCTACCAGATTACTGTACGGCGGGAAAAGAAATTTGGACAGCTCGTGTTCCACTCATCTGTTTTCATATAGTTGTGTGGCATTACCTGAATCGAGTGCTTCGTCAATTTGACATGCAACAACCAATACCAAATCCTCCAAATGATCATACAGCCTTTTATGCCATTGAATTAAGGCTAGTTAATAAGGATTGGGTGGAAAAGCACATAGAGTCGATTCAAATGTGAAACAATCGTTCTAACTACATAGTTTGATTTGATCCTGTAACGAAGCCACTTCATTTCTATTTAGAATACATGAAGTGGTATCGTGCATGCACACACCGGTGGATTTCTTATACGGGAGGTGCAGTAGGTGCAGCGGTTAGTGCAAACACGTGTAATTTAATTTAGATATTTTTGTAGTCATATAAATTGTTAGTATTTGATTACTTATATTGACTTTGATTTCATGAACAGGCTGATGGCGTGGAACAAATTATATCATTATGCAGATCTACTTCTCGGGATCGAGATCGGGATCACATACGAGAGATCGTACGATAAATAGGTAGGATAGCCACAACAATGCTACATGCATTCAATGAAGAGAGACGGTTATTAACGATTCCACAACCCCAATCAGCCTCTATGACAACACCTATTGGATCCCATGGAGATGACCTACCTGAGACGAGCCAATCAATTCGAAGGAGTCGAAGAGCTCTTGAAGATACAGATGCGATCCCTTATCCTGTAGTCTATAATATGGCAAATTTTAATCCAGGGTTCAATCCCGGATTCGGCCAGACAGATTTTACTTCAGGGTTCATCCAGTTCGCTGGCCCATATCATGGGGGATTCTGATGCACCCGGTTTCGACAGTTTTACCGATAAGCGAAATTTTCAGCGGAAGTCGGCGAACGGAAGGCTTTGGAGCTCAAATTCGGTCGGTTAAAGCGAAACGGCGTTCTGATCACAACTCACCGCCTTTGGCTGTGACTAACGATGAATTTCGGTGATTCGGGAACGTTTAGATGGGTTTTTCAATTTTTTATTATTTTCAGTATTTTTAATTTCGAGATTAAGTTTCCTGTTTAGTGGTGTTTTGTTATCTTTTAAGTTTCCTTTTTTTGATTAGGGTTAACACCATATAAAAGGGGTGTTTAGGGATTCCAAAGGGGACTCGCGCATGTGGGGTTGGGCGTTCAATCCGAAGAAGAGGAATCTGATGCAACATCCGAAGATGAGTCATGGCTTAGGCATAATATTTTTCATACTAAGTGTACTAGTGGAGGAAAACTATGTAATGTGATTATAGATGGAGGGAGTTGCGAGAACGTAGTTTCCACTACTGTGGTGGAGAGGTTGGGGCTGAAAACGGAGGATCATCCTCAACCATATAAACTGTCGTGGCTCAAAAAGGGAAACGAGATGAAAGTGAGTAAAAGGTGTCTTGTGCAGTTTCGATTGGCAAGAAATATGCTGATGAGGTGTGGTGTGATGTGATTCCCATGGACGTCTGTCATATCCTATTGAGGAGACCGTGGCAATTCGACAGGAAAACGCAGCATGATGGTTTTAGAAATACCTACACTTTTAAGAAGGATGGGAGAACTATTACCCTGGGCCCTACTGATTTGAGAAAGGAAGTGAAAAATAATTTGCTATCCAGATTGGAGTTCCAAGAAGAGGCGGTGCACTTATCTGAGCTTTTTGCTGTTGTCGTGGTGGAGCAGAATTCTGAAGGTCCTGAAATCCCTTCACAAGCCTGGCTTTTGCTTGAGGAGTTTGCTGATGTCGTACTGGAGGAGTTGCCGCCAGGTTGCCACCCATGAGAGACATTCAGCATCATATCGACTTCATCCCTAGGGCTATTATTCCTAATAAAGCAGCTTACAGGATGAGCCCTAGGGAGCATGAGGAGCTGCAGAGGTAAGTGCGGGAGTTGCTAGAAAAAGGCGCAGTCAGGGAGAGTATGAGTCCTTGTGCAGTGCCGGCGTTATTAGTCCCTAAGAAAGATGGAACGTGGAGGATGTGCATAGATAACAGAGCTGTCAATAAAATTACAATCAAGTATCGTTTTCCTATTCCGCGATTTGACGACTTGATTGATTAGTTACATGGGGCTACTGTCTTTTTGAAGATAGACTTGATGAGCGGGTATCATCAAATAAGAATGCGAACTGGAGATGAGTGGAAAACGGCATTCAAGACTAGAGATGGCCTGTATGAATGGATGGTGATGCCGTTTGGGTTGTCTAACGTGCCGAGCACTTTTATGAGACTGATGAACCAGGTTTTTCATTCTTTTATTGGCAAATTTGTTGTCGTTTATTTTGATGATATTTTGGTTTATAGTGCTTCGATTGAGACACACTTGCAGCATCTGCGAAAAGTGTTTGAGGCCTTGAGGGAGCAGAAGTTATATGCCAATCCCAATGAAGATTGAGGCCGTTACGAGTTGGGAGACTCCGAAGAATATTCATGAGATGCGTAGCTTTCATGGGTTAGCATGTTTTTATCGGAGGTTTGTTTGAGATTTTAGCACTATTATTGCACCTCTTACGGACTGTCTGAAAGGGGGTAGATTTGTCTAGACCAAAGAGGCGGAAGCAGCATTCCTGTTGTTGAAGAAGAAGATAACTGAAGCCCCGGTCTTGGTACTTCCTGACTTTAGTGAGGTTTTTTTGAGGTGCATTGTGATGCCTCAAGCGTTGGTATTGGGGGCGTGCTGAGTCAAAAAAAATAAGCCTGTGGCGTTTTTCAGTGAAAGTTAAATGAAGCAAAGAAGAAGTATTCAACGTATGATAAAGAATTCTATGCCATAGTGAGGAGCTTGGAGCAATGGAGGCATTATCTTATTTCGAGGGAGTTTGTTTTGTACTCTGATCATGAGGCCTTGAAGTATATTAATGGGCAACATAAACTGAACGCTAGGCATGCGAAGTGGGTGGAACTGCTTCAAGCTTTCAGTTTTGCAATTAGGCATAAAGTAGGAGTGATGAACAAGGTGGCAAATGCATTCAGCAGTTTTCGTTGGTGGATGGTTTCCTTTTCAAGAGAAATAGGTTGTGTATTGCTCAGTGTTCTTTGAGGGAATCCATTATTACTAAGAGTTATGCAGGAGGTCTAGCTGGGCACTTTGGAGTTGAAAAGACGATGGCTTTGATATGTGAGCACTTTTACTGGCCTCGAATGGAGCGTGATGTGACACGTTTTGTGGAGAAATGCCGGGTATGTCATGTGGCCAAAACAAAGGGCACTAATGCTAGTTTGTACATGCCTTTACCTGTCCCAGTTGCACCATGGGAGGATGTCAGCCTTGACTTCGTGTTGGGGTTGCCGAGGACGCAGAAGAATAAAGATTCCATAATGGTGGTTGTCGACAGATTTTCGAAGATGGCACACTTTATTCCCTGTCACAAGACCTTTGATGCTTCGCAGGTTGCTCGTTTGTTTTTGCAGGAGGTTGTCAAGCTACATGGGGTTCATAAAACTATAACCTCAGATCGTGATGTGAAGTTTGTGAGTCACTTTTGGTGCACTCTTTGGAGGCATATGGGAACCAAGTTGCAATTTAGCTCCTCTAATCATCCCTAAACCGATGGGCAAACAGAAGTTGTCAACCGAAGCTTGGGGAATTTGCTGCGAAGTCTGGTTGGTGATAGTCTACGATAGTGGGATTTGGTGTTACCTCAAGCAGAGTTTGCTTACAACAGGTCACAGAATCGAACAGCGGGCAAGAGTCCTTTCGAGATAGTCTATGGGCGTAATCCAGTTACTCCTCTGGATCTCACGCCATTGCCCATTAACAAGTAGTTCAGTTCTGATGCAGATTAACATGCGAAACAGATTAAGGAGCTGCATTCAGAAATTCATGACAAGATTACTAGGCAGAATATGAAGTACAAGCAGATGGTAGATATGCGACGAAAGAAAGTGGTCTTTAAGGAGGGTGATCTCGTGTGGATTCACCTCAGGAAGGAACGCTTCCCCGCTGGCAGGTTTGGCAAGTTACACCCTAGAGCTGATAGTCCATTCAGGGTTCTCGAGCAGATCAATGATAATGCATATAAGATCGAGCTGCCCGGTAAGTACAATGTATCCGGAACTTTTAATGTAGCAGATTTATCGCCCGATTACACAGACAAAGCATAACTTGAGGAGCTTGCTGTCAGTGAAGACGAAGCAGATTCGAGGGCGAATCTTTTTTTTCTAGCAGGGGAGGATGATGCACCCGGTTTCGACAGTTTTACTGATAAGCGGAATTTTCAGCGGAAGTCGGCGAACGGAAGGCTTTGGAGCTCAAATTCGGTCGATTAAAGCAAAACGGCGTTCTGATCACAACTCACCGCCTTTGGTTGTGACTAACGATGAATTTCGGCGATTCGAGAACGTTTAGATGGGTTTTTCAATTTTTTATTATTTTCAGTATTTTTAATTTCAGGATTAAGTTTCCTGTTTAGTGGTGTTTTGTTATCTTTTAAGTTTCCTTTTTTTGATTAGGGTTAACACCATATAAAATGGTGTTTAGGGATTCTAAAGGGGACTTTTTTTGGGATATTTTCCAGTAATTAAACTGAGAGAACGGTTGTTCCTCTGTTATCAAAGTCGTGTGTTCTTGCTTAGCCAATTTCTTACGTGTTTCGGCATCAGATTCCGTCCCCACACTCCCACAATTTCTCCGATGGCTGGAGGATTTGAGCTCCCTCCTTTGTCCCAATATGTTTCTACTCTATATGCGTCGTCTAAGCATGATGTTTGCTCAATTTGATGATGCATCACAACCACTGTTGTCTCGACAGGATATTCCTTCGTCATCTGCACAACCCACGCAAGAGGAACCTTGTCGTCGGTATAATACTATACCTGCCGAACACCGAAGACAACCTACTTGCGGAACAGGAGGTCACATAGGGGGACGACACCATCGTTGAATGTAATCGGGGTTGACGATTGTTATGTATTATTATAAGTTTGATGTACTAAATTTTTTTTGACATCATAAATACGATATTGCTATGTGTTGACACATGATTTTTAATTAAGTTTTTTTAAGAAAATTAATAGAATATCAATAACAAGAAATCTATAAATTTGAAAAATCATATTCGGAAGCTGTCGCGAAGCCTGAGGATCCAATTTGGAAGAAAAATAATTTTTTGAAATATTCGTAATTTTTACAAATTTATCCATAATAACAAAATATCCGAAAATTAAAAAAAATAGATTTCGTTGCCTAAAAAATAAGAAAAATTTCCAATATTTTATTTAAAAAACCTTTCCATGTTGGACCATTTAAAATACTGACTATTTTTTTCGTGAACACTTTGTTTGCCCTCAAATGCTAATTTTTATTAATTTTGAAGTATTTTTCTATTTTCAGAAAAATACTAGAAATGTGAAAAAAAATATGAAAATATATTTCTTGTGCAAAAATGGTTCCCTATGCTTGGCCAATGTCTCCAAAATTGATTTTGTCAATTTTCTCATTTTTCTTGATTTTCTTAATCAAGTTTTTTAAGATAATTAATAGAATATCTATAACACAAATCTATAATTGTCGAAAATTCATATTCAGAAGTTTTAGGGAAGCCTGAGGATCCAATTTGAAAGAAAAATAATTTTTTGATTTCGTAATTTTTACAAACTTATCCATATGAACAAAATATCCGAAAATAAAAAAAAAAGATTTCGTGGCCTAAAAAATACGGAAAAATTGCCAATATTTTATTTTAAAAAGCTTTCCATGTTGGACAATTTATAATACTGACTTTTTTTTTCGTGATCACTTTTTTTACCCTCAAATGCTATTTTTTAAATTAATTTTGAAGTATTTTTATATTTTCAGAAAAATAATAAAAATGCGAAAAATATGAATATTTAATTATTTTTCAAAAATGGTTCCATATGGTTGGCCAAGGTCTCCAAAGTTATTTTTTCAATTTTTTCAATTTTCTTTATTGTTTAATCAAGTTTTTAAAGAAAATTAATAGAAAATAAAAAACTATAAAATTGAAAAATCATATTTGAAAGCTTTATCTAAGCTTGAAGAACCAATTTGGGTGTAAAAATAATTTTTGGAAATTTTCATAATTTTAAATACAATATCCATATTTATAAAATATCTGAAAATAAAAAAGTAGATTTCCTAGCCTAAAAAATAAGGAATAATTTTCGTAACTTACTTCTAAATACCTTTTCATGTTGGAGCATTAAAATTTAAAAAATCCAATTAGAGATTGTGCATTCCTTCACAAACGCAATTCCACATCAAGCTTCTTTTTAATTTTTTTTTTCACTTTTTAGGAGTTTCGATATGGCTCGAAATTTTTTTTTATCCAAATTACGTGTACTAAATGGAAAAACCTGCTTGGCGACTCAATTTTGGTGTCCACTTTTCAAAGAAAAGTCATGTATCAACCGAGTCAACCAGGTTTGAGTTGGTTTTTTTGATGCTTCACCGTCAGTATTAATTGCTATTCCGTCGGGCCAACTCCATTCAGATAATAATAAGAACATATATAATAATTCCAACTGATTATAAAATTTCACAAAAATTACAAAAATTCTAGATAATCAGCAAAAAAAAAAACACATATGAATATTACACAAATATTTTGTCGAGTTCATTCTTAATGAGAGCTCCCACAAATGACATTAGCAACTACACACGGAAAATACAAATGAGCTAGATATGCTATTGAATCTCTGCATACAGTTTTAGAAATTAAAGTCAGCTCATACATAGCTTCTTTTGAGGTTTGAAGAAGGAAACCATCTGTTGCCATTTACCTCAATCCCTGCCTAAAAATGAATAAATAATCAATTAAAATTCTACGAATGTCAATTATGACCGACAAAAGGTGGAAATAACATACTTTTTGAGGTGAAAAAAAATGCAGGAGAATTTAGAAGGGTAAAAAACCTTAAACCGATATGTATACACAAGTTTGACTGTTGTATCCTGATTTTCCACAATAGCTGCAATGGTTAGTCGAAGCAGTACTTCTCGGGGTATTCCAGTCTATCTCGGTACGTATGCGTGATGCACATGTTCTTCCTTTCTTTCTAATACGGCTTGAGTTTGGCACTAATGCCAGATCGTCAATTTCAGGCCAGTAATCCGGATCCCCCAACGGATGAAACATGTACCGATAGCATTGAAGTGTTCTATCTAAAAATGTAGAATTCATCTACCATTGTATTGTAATCAATTACATATTTCTGGCAAACTGCGATCACATGTGAACATAGGATTTTTATCTCTTGAAATTTTCCACATGTGCATCTTCGCAGGTTTAGCTCGACCTTGTGTTTGTAGCCTCCCATTCTTCTGGATCTATCATATCCTATTTTAACTTCAAAGATTTCGGAATCAGAGTCGAACCGAGTAACCTCATGCCTATTTGCAGCTTCAATGTTTTTTTTGGAGAATGATGCATGCATATTGAGTATATATCCATCCCTCCACCTTTGTGCCATACATGTATTTCTTCTCGTATCAAAATATTGGACTAAATGATAAAATATCTTATTCACCACAACTTTTATAGGTAGCACACGAAATCCCTTCAGCATCCCGTTAACTGATTCCGCTAAGTTTGTCGTCATCACTCCATATCTCTTTCCTTCATCATAAGCTTTTGTCCATTTATCTCAAGGAATCTGATCACACCATTCAGCTGTTTGTGGATGCAATTCTCTCATTCGGTTCATGATATGCAGAAACTTTCGTTTTTGGTTCTCATAAGCTGCATATTACAATAATAATAATAAGTACTTATCACATAATTTTATAAAAACTAATTTTCTCAAATTATATAATTTATAAATATCACCTGCCATCTAAATAGCTCTTTTGCCTTCGGCATCTTTGAAGTGTTTATTGTAATTGCCTAGAATATGCCGAATGCAAAATCTATGGTGGGCATGTGGAGGACGCCACCCATCCGTCTTTATTGCTTTTTGAATCTCGATATGTGTGTCCGATATTACGCAAATATAATCTTGGCCATTAGTAAGATATATATGTAGCAGATTCATAAACTAAAACCAATCATCAACAGTCTCTCGATTGACCATAGCAAATGCCAACGGAAATAGATGATTATTCTCATCAAATGAGGCTGCACATAGGAGCGTTCCTCGATATTTTTCATACAAAAAAGTTCCATCGACAAAAATCACGGGACGACAGCTTCTGAAGCCTTCACTTGTTTGTTTATAAGTTCAGAACATTCAGTTGAAAACCTTGCAACTCTAATCTTGGTTGAGGCGATCCTCGATCACAAAATGAAAACCTGGATTCACTAGCTTCGTCATATTCATGTACTTTCTCAACTAACCGTATAAGTCATCCCATCCTCCAAAATTTTTTGCAATCGCCATTTGTTTAGCTAGCTATATTTTGCGATAACTAGGTTGGAAACTCAGCTTATCTTTAATCATCGCCATTAGTGGCTTGATTTTTATATCTGGTTGGGCGGTAACCATTGCTTCTATCTGGCTAGAGAGGTACTTCTGGTCAAGTTGCCGATGATCTGTTGACATTTGCGGATTACAACATGTATGTGGGCCACTATATTTAGTTATTTTGCAAAATTGGTCACCCGTTTTATTCAATGCACGGAGCCTCCAATCATACGGTTCGTTTGCATTACCACACTTTATAACATATTTCCTTTTCTTTGTCTCTTCACTACGAAAGTGATGATTTCTCAGCAACGAATATTCTTTCGCAGCCAGCTGCACTGCATCTCGTGATGGAAATAACATTCCAACACGAAATTATTTGGCTGGATCAAATAACATATGGCTCGGCTTAGTTATTGTATCGACTTGCATCATATCATAGTCAATCTCTGAATAGGGCGGTGGATGTACCAACGGCAAAATGGGTTTACTACAATGGCTATTGTAGTAAGTATCCATATCGCCACTTTCGTTATTTTCTTCATCGCTATTATCACTACCCAACCACGAATCATCTTCTTCATCACTATCATCATCATCGTCGTCATCATTATCCACAGCAATATCATTATGATGCACATCCTGATTATCGACATTTGCCTCATCTTCACCAACATTGGAACCTTCCCCAATTAAATTATTTATCGGTTGGTGTTCATCTATAGTAGCATAAAACTGTAGAAAACCCATATAACCGGTCAAATGTTCAAACTGTTGGATTATCTCAACCATGCTATCATTATGCACATTCACAATGTTAAACATCACATATCCAGTTGTTCCAACCGGTTGTCTAAACATCAGACTGGCAATAAACTGATTTTTTGTTACATTCAACTCGTGCTCAATCGTATCACATAACTCATCAAATGTCGATATATTTCCAAACTCAAACATAGCACATTGTCCACCTTCGTAATCATATCCAAACTGATTTCGTACTATTGTATCTTCCCATTGTACAGTCGCAAAAGATGTAGACATTCTGCTAAAAAAATAATTTACAAATTATTTTACATGTAAAATTTTATAAATTTTTGTCTTTACACATTAAGAAATGAACATTTTAACTATCAATATAATAAATGAAATAAATAGGGTCAACAAAAATATTTACGAATTTATAAATGAATGAAGGAACAAAATCATCAAAAATAACATTTACTCAATTAATTGACGAAATTCTAATTTTTAATATTTTCGAAATTTTCTTTGTGGAATGTTTGCTTTTTTTTAGAAAATTTTATGATTTGGATCATCATTTTTTTTATTTTTTTTATTTTTATTATTTTCTGGTCAAATCAACTAGATCAACCAGACACGGGCAGCTAGGAGTTTGACGCAAATAACGATGACGCTTCCATTTTTAATATTATCTATTATTATTATTTTCCTTTTAAAATTTACTTTTTCCTTTTCTTTTTTTTCTTTCTTTTCCCTATTCATTTTCCAGACCGGGTCGGTTCGACCCAACTCACAAAACTGAAGAGCGTGCCCAAACCCACTCGGGTTTGAATTGGGACTTTCACGATATAGTTTTGTACATTTTTTTTTGTTTATGGTTTTTTTTTGTTCATTTTTTCCTAACTTTTTATTATCTTCGAACTTTTTATTATTACAGAGACAGATCGTATGGTCTACGTTTGCCTACCTGGCTAGTCCACGTCCCTTGAATTAGGCAACTAAAAACAACGGCTAAAATCTAATTACCACATCCGATGGTTCAGATCTAACCACGATTTTACACAAAACGTTTTCCTGAGACATGTACATTCAGTTATTAATTTAGTATTCTTATAATCATATTTAATTAACCATACAAAATTTCAAATATATGATGAAAATACGATTAAATAAGCACAAAATTTTTCTTGAGACATCTATCAACCTGCAAAATAGAGATATCTGTAGCAAAAATAAGCTATTTTAAGAATAAAACAACATAATTTTACAAATGTTGTTATTATTTTTTCAATATTCTTTCCTAAGTTTTTTTTTCGAATTTTTCTATTCTTTGGGATATTTTTATTATTAAAAAAAAATTATATGGTAAAGGTTTGTCCAGGTGGATAGCCCATATTCGTTACATTACGCAAATAGTCTACATCTAATAAGATTTTTCTACAAATTTTATCGTTAGACATGTAGATTCAGTTATTAATTTAATAATTTGAAATTCATTTTCAATTAACCCTCTAAAATTTCAGAAATCATGATAAAATACGGGTTAAATATGCACAAAATATTTTGTGAGACATATATCAATATGCAAAACAGAGATATGAGTAGTGTAAAAATAAGATATTTTTCGGTGCAAAACAAACATATATGTAGAGCAAAAATATGATATTTTTCGGACTAAACAATATTTAAAACATCACAATACAACAGCGCATTAGTGATTGCACAGTACTAAAATATTGTATATTTTAACAAGGATATAGGCATTACCTTAGTCCAAAAATCGTGCGTGTGTCGAGATGGGAGAAATTGATACTTTCACTCTTATAAGTTCTCTGCTATGTAAAAAAAATTGATGTTATAGACAACAAAATGAAAACTCAAACGCCAGAAAAAAAAAATCATAAAGTGAATCATTACCTAGTTCGATGGCGAGAAAATATTGACGGGATAATTGATTGTGGATATGGAGACGTTCGAAATTGACGAACGATTTTCAAATTTCTCTTTTCTCTCTCGATTTTCTCTGCGCTTTCTCTCTATTTCTTCTCTGTTCCCTCTCTTTGTCTTCGCAAAATAAACAAGTTGTTTCTCTCCTGCTTCTGATGGGTTTTTGATAGAAGTATGAGGATTTAAAATCCTTCACGTGAAGAATTCAGAAGCCTAAGATTAGGCGTTTAGAAGCCTGAGCTTCTGACTCTTCATGTGAAGAGTCAGAATCCTGCCTTCGAGAATAGGGGGCCTCTCTGCCCCGTAGTGAAGTCAAAAGCCTGCCTTCTGGGAAAAAACGAGGGGGGCCATGGGGGAGTTGCTGAAGTTGTTTGGGGTTTTATGTGTGGAGGGCGGCGGCGCCGAGGTGGGGTGGGAGGTTCGGCACCACAGCTGCCGAACGGATCCCTTTTTCACATTTTCCAGTCGAGGAGATCCATATTGGTAAAATGAAATTTTCTTTTCCTAAGTTCGTAAAAAGTCCAAGAAAGGGGGGTGGGAGGGGGGGGAGGGGGTTGGGGTGATTTGTTTATGGTTTATAAATACTTGTTTGGCACATGAAGTGCTGAACAAGTATTTGTTGAGGGGGGGTGGGGGCGGGGGGGAGGGGGGTGGGGTGATTTGTTTTTGGTTTTTACACTTGTTCGGTACTCCCCCAACAGCTGCCGAACGGATCCCTTTTTCACATTTTCTAGCCGAGGAGATCCAGATTGGTAAAATGAATTTTTCTTTCCCTAAGCTCGTAAAAAGTCCAAGAAGGGGAGGAGGGGGGTGGGGAGTGATTTGTTTATGGTTTATAAACACTTGTTTGGCACATGAAGTGCCGAACAAGTGTTTGTCGAACAAGCTCTTGTTCGGCACACCCCCCTTCAAACAAGCCCCAATTTCATAAATAATATTTACGAAAACCTAAATCAGTAAAAACGTAAATTTTTTAACCTATTTATGTAAAAAGCCCTATTTTCTCAACATCGATACATGGAAGACATTATGTACTTGCGCAAGTCTTGGCGGCAACGCGAGACGATAAGCCAGATTTCCTATTCGTTCCAAAATCTCAAATGGTCCAATATAACTTGGACTTAACTTTCCCTTTTTGCCAAAACGGAACGTTCCTCTCATAGGTGATACCTTTAGGAACACGTGGTCGCCCACTTGAAACTCCAGAGGTCTACGTCTTCGGTTGGCGTAACTTTTCTGACAACTTTGTGCTATCTTGAGTCTATCTCTGATTATCTTGATATCTTCCATCAACTGTTAGACCAACTCAGGACCGGTGATCTTCCTTTCACCTATCCCGTCCCAACAGACTGGAGTCCTATAGACCCTACCATACAATGCCTCAAAAGGCGCTATCCTGATACTTTGCTAGAAGTTGTTATTGTAGGCAAACTCGACCAAATGCAGTTGATCCTCCAAACTTCCTTTGAAATCTAAAATACAAGCTCGCAACATATCCTTGAGTGTCTAAATGGTCCTTTCAGACTGACTATCTGTCTGCAGATAAAATGCTGTACTAAACTGCAACTTCATTCCCAACGCAGTCTGCAGACTTTTCCAAAAGGTGGCAGTGAACTTGGGATCACGATCTGAAGTAATCGTCACTAGCACTCCATGAAGTCAAACTATGTGTCTCACATAGAGTTCGATATATCTATTCAAAGCAAAGTCCTTTCTCACAGAAATGAAGTGTGCTCACTTCGTCAACCTGTCAACCATAACCCAAATCGAATCATGCTCCTTCTAACTCCTTGGCAATCCCATCACGAAGTCCATCGTAATATGCTCCAATTTCCACTCAGGGATCTCCAATGGTTGCAGTAATCCTCTAGGCTTACAGTGCTGAGCCTTGACCTGTTGTCAAGTCGAACACTTTGCCACATGCTTAGCTATGTCAGCTTTTATTTTGTTCCACCAGTAGTGTTGCTTCAAATTATGGTACATTTTCATGCTACTTGGATGAATGCTATAGCTGCTACGGTGTGCTCCCAATAAAATTTCTTCTCTTAGACCTTCATCAGCAGGTACGCATAAACGTCCTTGAAACTTCAGTATTTTGTCCTCGGCTACATGGAAGTCAGCTCTTTTTTTTTCCTGAGCCCTTTTGAAGAATCTTCTGAATTGTAGGATCTGACGACTGTAAGGCTTTAACTCTAGCCTACACTTCCGGTTCAATCCTCAACGTAGCTATCAGACTCAACAGACGGCTCACCTCTAACTTAATGTTTGAATCTCACACTTCCTCCAAGAGGCCCCACTCATGTGCCATCATCTGAGCAATCACTGACTTTTGACTCAGCACATCTGCAACTTTATTGGCCTTACTCGGATGATATAAAATTTCACAGTCATAATCCTTAAAGAGCTCCATCCAATGACGCTGCCTCATGTTCAACTCTTTTTGAGAGAATAAATACTTAAGATTCTGATGATCGATGTAGACTTGAAACCTTTCTCTAATCAGATAATGCCACCAAATCTTAAGAGCAAAAACAACTGCTGCTAACTCCAGGTCATGCATTGGGTAGTTCAACTCATGCGGTCTTAATTGAAGAGACGAGTACGCAACTACCCTTCCATGTTGCATCAGAACGCAGCCCAATCCTTTTAGTGACGTATCACTATAAATTTCATACCCTCCAGAACTAGATGGGGTATCGTCAACACAGGAGCTGTAGTTAATCTATGCTTAAGCTCTTGAAAGCTACGCTCGCACTTATCTGTCCACTCGAATTTCTCATTCTTCTTCAATAGACGCATTAAAGGCGTAGCTATCACGGATAACTTTTCCACGAAACGTCTATTATAGCCTGCCAATCCCAAGAAACTTTGAACTTCTGTCACCATTGTCGGCCTTGGCCAATCCATGACTGCTTCAATCTTGGTTGGATTCACAAAAATTCCTTCTCCAGAAATTACATGACCTAGAAAAGCTACACGAGTCAGCCAAAATTCACACTTACTGAACTTGGCATATAACTGATGCTCTCGAAAAGTTCCCAATACCGTTCTTAAATGCTGCTTATGATCCTCATAACTCCTCGAGTACACTAATATATCATCAATAAATACAATGATGAATCTGTCCAAATACTCCTTGAACAACCTGTTCATTAGATCCATAAAAGCAGCATGGACATTTGTTAGACCAAACGGTATTACAATGAATTCATAATGACCATAACGAGTCCTAAATGCCATTTTCGGTATGTCCTCCTTCTTGATCCTCAGCTGATAATATCCCTTCCGTAGATCGATCTTGGAAAATACTGAAGCTCCTTGAAGTTGGTCAAATAAATCGTCGATCCTTGGTAATGGATACTTGTTCTTGATCGTTACCTGATTGAGCTGCCTATAATCTATGCACAAACGCAATGATCCATCCTTCTTCCTTACAAACAACACAGGTGCTCCCCATGACGATGCATTGGGGTGGATAAATCCTTTATCCAGTAACTCTTGCATCTGCACCTTTAATTCCTTAAGCTCCCACAATGCCATCCTATACGGTGCCTTAGAGATTGGTTTCGCACCAGGAACTAGCTCAATCACAAATTCTATTTCTCTTTCTGGTGGCAAACCTGATAGTTCTTAAGGAAGGACATCAGCAAACTCACCTACTATAGCAATGTCTTCAATCCTCAGGTCTTCAACCGACACATTAATCACAGACGCCAAATACCCATAGCAACCTTTGTTTAACAAACGAGTTACCTCAAGCAACGAAACTAACAGAGTCGAAGTTCCTCCTCGACTTCCAACAAACTCAAAACTAACCTCATCCAGCGGGTTAAAATGAATTGCCTTGTGATAACAGTTCATTGAAGCTCTTTACTTCGAGTGCCATTCCATATCGATAATAATATCAAAATCGAACATTTCTAGCACGATCAAATCTATCCTTCCCTCATTACAACCTACCACCAACTTACAGCTAGGAGAACCCACTGCAGACATTATGTTATCTCTTAATGGCGAAGAAATCTTAAAAGCAACACCCAACAGTTCTGAACTCAACCAAGCTAATTTAACAAATTGCTTAGCAACAAAAGAATGTGTAGCTCCAAGATCAAATAAATCATACGCAACATGATCGTGCAAGAAGATCGTACCTGTAATGGTCAGCGAATCCTTCACCTCCTCTCGAGTGATAGCATACACTCTTCCTTGAGCTGGAGGTCGATTATGAGGATTCTATGGAACATTCCTTTGTAGCTGCCCTCCTTGTAATAGCGGTTTTGAACCCATCTGCCTTTGCGAGCATTCCCTCGCTTGGTGGCCATGCTGACCACATCCAAAACAAGCTCTTTTTCTAAAAGTGCACGGGGTAGATCCATGCCTCTCATGGCAGAGCCAACACACGTCATTGGGCTGAGAAGCTGGCTTTCCTATGGTGTTTCTTCGATTGGGTGGAATGGGATATCTTCCTCCTACCATTGACCCCTTCCCAAACCTGCGGTTATCCCTTGCAGTAGGTGTAAACCGCGATCTAGATGCGGCTGCCCTTTCAGATAAATCCCTTTCTACCACTTGGGCCCTTTTATACAGCTCATCATAGTCCTTCAGATTCAATGACACCAGTACACTCTTCAACTCAGGCTTCAGTCCATCTCTAAACCTCCTCGCCCTATCAACAAGGTCTTCCACCATCCTTGGCGCGTACTTCGATAACTTAGCAAATTTCGCCTCGTATTGATCCACCGACATCTGATTATGGCGAAGGTGTAGAAACTCAGCCAGCTTCTATTCTCATGCACAGTCTGAGAAATATTTGCCATTAAAAGCTTTCATGAAGGCATCCCACACCGGGACTGTACTCTCGGGAAATATCCTTCCTTGCGTGGCTTTCCACCACAAGCTAGCGTTACCTTGCAGTTGGTAAACAGCCAGCGTTACCTTGTCTTCCTTAGAACACCTCAGCAAGATGAAAGCCTTCTCCAACTCTTCAACCAAAGTGGTAGCAGTTTCAGGGTCACCTTTTCCCGAAAACTTCGGTAGCTTCAACTTTACAAATTGCTCCATAAGCTTGTGCATTGGTTGACTACCAGCGTTACCTTGTCTTCCTCAGAACACCTCAGCAAGGTGAAAGCCTTCTCAAACTCTTCAACCTAAGTGGTAGCAGTTTTAGGATCGCCTTTTCCCGAAAACTTCGGCAGCTTCAACTTTACAAATTGCTCCATAAGCTTGTGCATTGGCTGACCACCATTCCCATTTCCAGCAAATGAGTCTTCATACAGGGTGGCTTCAGCAATGGCAGTTTGGTTCCTTACTTGCTGCCCCACTATATTCTCCAGGGTTTCCAATGCCTGCAGGATCCTGCCCATCGTGGGATCCTCTCGAGCTACCATTCTCCTAGGCACTCTCGAGATGCGGTTGTTGATCATGCGGGATCTTATGGACTTCTGTTCGCTCAAAAGCAATGCATAAGAAATTCATACCACAACTATAATTCAAAATCGAAATAACAATTACATGCACAGGGTTTTAATCCTATTGTCTATCCCAAAATCTATCGCACCTTATTACTCAAAGCTATGACTAAGTAGATCAGGCTGACCTTGTTTTGATACCACAAAAAGGGGGGATGTGACATCCTCGGGTCATAAAAGGGTGATGTCCTAGGCACATTATCGATCAATTTATTTTTATCTTATAATTATACGCATGCGGAACGCAAAACTTCCTAAACAATCACCAAAATAGCAGGAATAGATAAGCAGGATGACAGATCAATCAACAATAGCTAGCTCAGCAAAAGACTACCATTTTCATTAGTAGATAATCGTTAACCCTACCGAAACTATAACTTATTCAACTTCATACTTCGGGGTGGCTTCCTAAGACCAGCAAAAGGATAATGGGTCGGGATAGGGTTAACTTCATATCTATTCCAAAAGATGAGTCATGGCACCCTTGTTATCCACATAGGCATATCTCTAAAGTTACGGACCTGAAAAATATTTATCAACGATGGGTGAGATATAAATATCTTTGTAAGTCAACGCCTAAGTCCAATTGAGATATTGATTCACTCAAGCAACCTAAACAGGCATGACAACATAAAAGCAATCCAACTGTCAATCATAAGCAACTTACCTTGTCTTGATCCACACAATAAAATAATTTATTCGACAATTAGATCATAACCCACATCAATGCAATAACCAGAACACACATACCAAACTCTCAAGTATTATGCAACATACGATTGTCAATTATTAATGGGCACTCGGCTCTGGCACACTAGACAGTTGGTACCCACCACATTAGGCAGTTGGTGCTCTTCCGGCATAACCGGGTTTCATCCTGCTCCGTCGGTGACAGCAACCAATAATCCGTGTTATTCCGATCGATGCGGCATAGATATATTAAGCATTCTTGCAAGGATTTCGGTCTATCACAAGCTGCGACTGGCATCCGATCAGTTTGACGATACAGACTATCGTGCTTCCGATAAATCGTGTGATTCTAATCGATAAGGCATGAACTTATCAAGCGTCGTTTCCGGGATATTCCCGAGCGACGATATCCAATATGTGATCACACAAGCACGCCAGACATCCAAGCCAGTCATTATCTTTGCATTTAATTAAATGCACACACGGTCGTGCTCAAAATCCGGCTCAAGGCCTTTTTATTCTTTATGCTTAAATATGAAATCTTGACTTTACATATGGTCACATACATAATTATCCATTAATTTACCCAAGAATAAATCAATAATAACAAGAAGACAAATAAATAATTAATCATGAATTAGAAAATCAACAAATATTCATCCATCAATAATTTAATAAAGTTAACTGACAAAATCGTCGTAAATAATTATTAATTTAATAATAATTGATAATTTGGATCAGGATTAGTTAAAGCACCATAATTAAATTAACCAAACATTAATTAATTAATTAATTTCATCCTAATTAATTAAATAAAGGTAATAATAATTAACTCAAGAATAATAATAATTTATTAGCGCAAAAATAATTAATTAAATTTATAATCAGTCCAAAAATAATTAATTAAATTTTAATACTCTCGGCTCTCCTCAAATAAATAGACCAATCACAATATAAACAAGTCAATTTAGTTTAATTACCATAACCGTGGTCATTTAACCTAACCGGGGTCACTAACTTAAACCGATCGCGGTTAACTAATTAAATAAATACTAATTTAATCTAAACTAACCTAAATGCAATTAATGACCTAATTGAAGATTAGGAGTTAACTCATACAAAATCGTCCGACGATGACGAGTGATGGCAACATGCGGTGGTAACGACGACGACAATCGTTCGATGATGACGAGTGATGGCGACATGCAGTGGTAACGACGACGACGCTGCTCTCCACTAGAAACGACGGGCAGAGGTTGGACGGCGGAGCAGCGACTGGTGGAGGACGGCGAGCTCGAGCGGTTGACGGCGACTGAGCTTCATGGCTGGATGCACGACGACGAGGCAATGACGGCGCAAGATGGAGCGAGCTGGAGGTGGTGCGGTGGAGAAGCTTGCGGGGGCTGGGCGGACAGAGGAGTCGCGTGGCCGAGCTCGCGCACGATGTGACTCGACGGCCAGGGAGCTCGCGACAAAGAAGACGATAACACAAGTTGGCAACTGATGGAGGGAGGAGCGGTGAGTTGAACTCGGCATGACAGGTAGTTGTAGGTGGCGTCAGGGGAAAGAAAACTAGAAGAAAAGAAGAAGAAGACTAGCTGAGAGGAAGAAGACGTCGGGCAGCAAGGGAAGAAAAAGTTTCTTGCGTGAATAGTAAAATTTCTTTTGAAATGACAAGTGAATAGGAAGATAATGGGGGGGCAGAGAGTTGGTGGCCTTGGGAAGACTCCATCGAAAAGAAAAAAAAGGAAGAGAGAGAGAGAGAGAGAGAGAGAGAGAGAGAGAGGGGTGGGGTCCATGATCAAAGTGAAAAATGGTGGCTTGGCTTCTTGGAAAATTTGGACGTTACACATTTGTTAGGGTTATTCAATTTGAAATATGATGGTTCTGCTGGTGTTAGGAATTATGTCCTAAGGATTGTGGATCTACAAACAAAACTCAAGACGCTTGATGTTAATATCCCTGATGCTTGTATTGTGCATTTGCCACTCAACTTTCTTCCACTTGAGTTTGGTATTATTCAAGCACAGTATAATACCACTGATCAGACATGGAATATCAATGACTTGATTGCGGTGTCGAAGGAATTGAAGCTGAAGAAAGGTAAAGTGCATATTGCTATGTATGCTGCTTCTAGTTCTGGTGATAAGAAGGGTAAGGAAAACAAAAATCATACTTATAAAGGAACTCGTTCATCTGCTGGTCCTTCTGAAAATTTGCATCCAAAGAAACCGACCTTTAAAAAGGATGGTAAGAATGGTAAGGATAGTCTCTGTTTCTTCTATAAGAAGAGTGGACACATAAAGAAAGATTGCGTTAAGTACAAGAATTGGTTGTCTAAATGTGAGTGTAAAGGTAATGATTCTTTGGTAATGGTTTATGAATCTAATATATCAGATGTTGCATCTTATTTGTGATGGCTAAATAGCGGTGCAACTAATCATGTTGTGTTTACTATATAGGGATTTATAAAATGGAGGAAGCCAAATAAAGAAGAATCAGAGGTCACCATAAGAAACAACAATAAAGCTATTGTCGACTTCGCGAGAGATGTTATTTTAATTCTAGACTCTGATTTTAATTTGATGTTAAGAAATACATTTTATGTACCTTTATTTAGATGGAATTTAATTTTTGTATTAAGTTTGGACATATGTGGCTATTCTTTTAAGATTTCAAACAATGCAATTTCTATTTATTTTAATTCAAATAAAGTTGGGTATTGCACTATGTCCAATGGATTTTACAGATTATATTTATCTCCCAACGAAACATACGTTGCTTATATAACTGAAAAAGTTGTTTCTAAAAGACCTCTATCTAAAGAACAGTCTTACACATTACGGCACAAATGTTTTGGTCACGTCTCTAAGAAAAGAGTGAAAAGACTAATAAAAGCAGACATTCTACCCATACTTAAAAGTGACTTAGATACTATGCTGTAGAGATAAGATGACTAAAATAAAGAAGAAAACTGCAAGTCGCAGTTCTCACTTGTTAGAGATCATTCATATAGATATAAGTGGACCCTGTACAACAACTTTGTGTAGAAATTTTTATTTCATCACATTTAATGATGATTATTCTCGATATGTATATATGTACTTGATTAAGGAAAAGTTTGAATCTCTCGACAAGTTTAAGTTTTTCTGGACTGAAGTCGAGAAAGAATTGGGAAAAATCATAAAAATTGTCAGGTCTAACCACGGTGGTGAGTATTATGGTCGACATGGTGATGTTGGATAGCTTAAAGAGCCATTCGCCAAATACTTAGAGGATTTTGGGATTGTGGCTCAGTTTGCTATGCCCGGCAGTCCTGAACAGAACGATGTAGCGAAAAGGCATAATTGCACACTTATGGATATGGTGAGAAGTATGATTAGTAGAACTAATTTACCCCGATTTTTGTAAGGTGAAACTTTGAAAATAGAACTTTACATTTTAAACTGTGATCCTATGAAATCTGCGCCACTCACTCCTTTTGAATTATGGACTGGACGTAAACCTAGCTTAAATTATTTGAAGGTTTGGGGATGTTCTGCAGAAGTAAAATTGTATAATCCAACTTTGAGTAAATTGCACTTTAGAATCACTCAGTGTTATCTTGTGTCTTATCTAAATCGTTCGAAGGATATCGATTTTATAATCCCAACGAAGATACTAGATTTGTGGATTCACAAATAGCACAATTTCTAGAGCTATATATAGCCGAAAATGGTGATTGCTCATAAGAGATTGAGGATAATAGTACGGCAAGTACTTCTATGTTATTTTTTCTACCCACACGAATAATTATGGAGGTCCTTATACCACAGACTAAACCTGCTGAGGTTTAGGAGCCTATTATTGAAGCAGTTTCTGATGAAATTTCTCAAGCCTCTCAAGAACAGAATGAGGTTAAAGATGTTAACTTTAAGGAGATTCGTTCGGCAGAGATGATCAGCTGTACCATCAGACTATATAATCTATCTAAGAGAGGCAGGATTATGATATAGGTTGTGTTGTTGTTCTGGTAACTTTTACGGGAGCTATTTCTTGTTCTCATTCTGATTTATGATTAGATACGATGAAAAATGAGATACAATTTATGAAATATAATGATGTTTGGGAGCTTACTGAATTACCTGAAGGCTATAAACCCATTGGCTGTAAATGGGTATATAAGACTAAGAGAGATCCCAAAAGAAAGATTGAGAAATTTAAAACTAAACTGATGGTAAAGGGATGCACTCAAAGAAAAGGAGTAGATTATGAGACAATTTTTTCTCCAGTATCTTCTAACGACTTTTTTAGAGTGATAATGGCTCTAATAGCTCATTTTGATATGGAGTTTCATCATATGGATGTTAAAACTATTTTTCTTAATGAAGACCTTGATAAACAAGTCTTTATGGTACAACCAGAAGGTTTTGCAGCAGATGATACAAGTAATTTGCTTTATAGATTGAAAGAGTCTATCTATAGTTTAAAACAAACTTCTAGATAGTGGTACTCAAAGTTTCATAGCATTAATACTTCGTTTGGATTTATTGAGAATAAGCTAAATCAGTATATATACTGCAAGGTCAGTGGGAGGATACTTATTTTTCTTGTTTTTTATATTGACGACATTTTGCTTGCAAGTAGTAATGTTGAATTACTACATGAAACAAAGCAAATATTATCAAAGAACTTTGATATGAAGGGCCTTAGTGAGGTATCTTTTATCTTTCGCATTGAGATCCACAGGGATCGTTCTTGCTACATCTTGAGCTTATCTCAGAGAGTATATATTGATCGTATTTTGGAAAGATTCAATATGCAACAATGCAAATAAGGAATTGCTCCTATTTGTAAAGGTGATAAATTGAGTCTTTAACAATATCCTTATTCAGATATTAAGAAAGACAGATGAAGAATGTATCTTATGCTAGTGCACTTTAGAGTATCGCGTATGCTCAAGTTTATACTAGGCTAGACATTACTTTTGCTGTAGGACTTCTAGATAGATATTAGTGAAATCCAAGATATGATCACTAGGTTGCTGCTAAGAAAGTTTTGAGGTATTTAAAAAGGACCAGGGATTATATGCTGATTTATAGATATGTTCAAAACCTGCAGTAAGTAAGGTATTCAAATTCAGACTATGCTGATTGTCAGGATGACAAGAAGTCAACAACAGAGTATATCTTTATGTTAGCAGGTGATGCAGTATCAAGGAAAAGCGAGAAGTAGAAAACGATATCATCCTCTACCATGCAAGCGGAGTTTATAGCTTATTTTTCGGTTTCTACTCAGGCTATTTGGCTCTGAAATTTCATTAGGGAATTGATCGTATTTGATTTTTTCGATAGGCCTATACAATTATATTGTGACAATAAATCTGCAGTATTTTTTATTAACAATGACAAAAGTTTCAAGGGGTGTAAGTATATAGAGATCAAGTTTTTGACCATAAAGGAATCTGTATAGAATGGTGACGTTGCAGTAGATCATATTTCTACAAATGATATGATTGCTGATCCATTAACTAAAGGTCCATACCATTGTGTATTTGAATGACATGTCATTAACATGACATTAGAAGAATCATAGGATGCTATTGTTTAGTATAGCTCTCCAATTTTTGCTCTAATGAATTATATATATATATATATATATTATGTTACATTTAGTGACAATTTTGATATGTATTGACTCTTTTACATTCAATAAAATGTTTATGAATGTGTTATTTTCATATTGAATACATATCTATTTAAAATCTCAAGGTGTTGTGTAAACCTTGAGTAATGATTGAGGCATTTATTTTTAGCCAAAAATATATGTCTTGTTACACATAAAGTATATTTAACTATAAAGATAAGATATATATGGGTTCGTTGGAACCATAAGGATATTCTCTTGTGGCACATCAGGTTTCGAGACACATGAAGTAAGAGAATGGTGACTGATAAGGAGGATAATATATAAAGTTTTTCTATTATTTCAGATGTTATCCATTTGCCATATTACCTTATGAAATCCATACCGGTAAGTTAAGAGCATTTGTGACCATAGATGGCTCTATGTCTTTTGATACAATTACTACAATGATTCGGTATTTAAGATTTTATGGGATCAGATTGACTTTTAGAAATTATCTCTAAACCAATGTAAAGATGCGCATATAAAATACAATTTTAATTAATATATCCTAAGTGGGAGAAAGTGAGAATATATGAAATATACCTCATATGAGCTTTATTAATTGTTATTGTAATTATTTTTGGTCTAATAAAGAAAGATATCAGGTTTTCTAGTTGTAGTTGGATATGGGAGTGGATAGTATTGGGAGAGTTATTTCCTTATCCGTAATGAGGAGATAGGTTATAAACTATAAATAGAGCTTAAGTCCCTCTTCTCAACCCTAATATCCACATAACATCACATAAGGAGTCGTTAGAAAGATACATGGGGGGCCTTCTCATTGAAGGGGTTCATAGAGGAGAAGCTCTTGAGTATCGGATCGTTGCTATTCCGCATCAAGAACGATGGATCCGAAATAAAGTACGTCAATTCTTCTGCTTTTATGAAATTGTGATTCGCATATCTATATGCAATAATCTTGAGTTGTTGCATAAGGATTAAAATCGCAGCTTAAACAACGAAGTTGATTGGTTTTGGGTATTTAGATTGGAATTCATTTGGCTTGTAGGGTCGATTTTATTTGATTGGATGGTCCGTTGCATGAATTTGAGTCGCTTGCTTGTGAGTCTTGGTAGTGCGTTTGGTTTGGGCATGAGAATGTGGCAAACAAATCTTGTGTGTGGATCAACTCGCATGTCATTGATGAGTTGATGTGGGTGGTCTTGTGTGAAAATGTTTTGATTGAGGTTGTGTGCTTTATGTGATGTGCTTGGTGTTTCGTATCTTGTGTCGTCGACTTGGAATTGTCGAGTCACGGAGTCGTTGCACTACATTAAGAATAGTATGCGTATGTTTCTAAGCTAAGAAAGTGCGCGGGTTGTCTTATCTTATTGCATGTGATTTCATGATGTCCTTGCGGGTATGGTGCTTGACATTTGGTTTGCATTAGAGAACGAGAAAATGTAAAGAATTGAGAGTCCCGTCGGTCTGTGTCTTGATAAAGACAAGATAAATGTCTGCTTGTATCTAGATGATACCCGTGGAAGCTTGAATGGAAATCGGGAAGTTCACGGCTTGTGTTCCATTGAAATAGAGTCTCGAAGTAGGGAAAATTGAGGCCCGTGTCCCTTACAATTAATATGAGGCATGTGTTCCTTATTATTCCAATGATCGGTGTCTAATAAATGATAAGTTGGGATAAAACCAAGAATGGAGGCCTGTGTTCCTCGTAAACTAAAATGAGGCTTGTGTCCCTCATGTAACCCTGGCCTATATCCCATGAAAGTCGATTCTAAAGTAGAAACTTGTGGTGTTGCGTTGTGGTTAGAGCCATGGCGTCCTAGGCTCACTACGTATACTATTAGCTTGATGATTTAAATTAGCTAAAATAACAAAGCAAACAAATAAAAAGCACAACACTTTATTTATTTATGGCTGACAAATGTCGAGTTCATTTTACATACATCTGGGAAATAAGTCGAGTGGCATCCAAAAGTCGTCAGTGGCACCTACTCGCTAAACAAAAATCGAGGATTGTAGTCTCAACCAAAAGGCTCCCATCGCTGACCTGACTACTAATTCCACTACTCATCGGCCTGCACCATGCTACTTATCTATAAAAATTTCAATGATAAAGGGGTAAGAAATAATCTCAGCAAATTGAATCCCTAAATCATCAACCAATTTTGACCAATGAGATGGACAAATGACAGTAGATAGGTAAGCATCCAGGTCCTAATGGTTGGGACATGAGATTTACTCAGGAATGTACAAAAGACGATTGTATAAATCGTAACATATTATAAAATATGACCTTGAATATGCACACATGAGCTCGTTGCCTATTACTAATATGGACCGATCGTATCGACCATGTAAAATATAGTGTCGTCTCATATTGCCTTAGGGACTAGGTTAGTCACACAGCAAGGCCATCTAGTCACATGACAGAGTCTTCCCATAAACTCTATAAGGCATGAGATAGAGCACTAACCCTTATTTCTTTGATTCTTGCCTTGTCAATTCTGACCACGTAAGTGATTTGATTTACCTTATATATATTTTTCACTATAAACATGTATGTTAAGGTGCTTGAGGATTTGAGATTGCCTGAACCAGTATTTAGGATACTATGTAACGTTAGAAGAATCAAACATTTTCAAGCCGAGTGCTTCCATGGATACTCGACCTTGACGAGCATTCCCAATTCAACGTTAAAATCGAAGTTATCGCACCAACCCTACACACATACGTTAGTCAACATCAACTCTCTAAATTTCCCACTTGACTGTGAGGGTTCAAGATTCTAGCTGCATCCCTATTTCGTAGATTCCCATTTAGATAACACATAGACATCCAATGATGATTCAGCGCTAATAAATCAACTAGCCTACAAACTCCACAACCCTTTTCTAAACTTGGGACTAACAATAGGAACCCCGCGGATTTAACTTGACTACTCCAAGATCCAACTCGAGTAATCCAACCGAAGACAACACAGAAATTTCCTCTTCCAACTTTGCAAATATTTGGCCCTCCGTTATCACTTTAAGCACCACGATAATGTAGCCAACATCCCACTTCGCCACATTCAACCCAAACTGAAGCTATTCTCACTCTTTGTCTCTCTATTCCCTTTCACTTCCTACGTGTGAGCTACCCGAGCACGAAGTCATTCATTGCCTCTCCCAACACTATTGTTCATTGTTTCAAACTGCACTATGAGCTCTATTGAAACCATACAACGAAAGGGTTAAGCTAATGACCACGAGAAATTATTTAGTGGTTAGATAATATCACATCATAGGCTAATGTGGCAAGTGTTTATGTACAATTCACCAATCATAGACTGACACGTGTCACCGACATGGAAATAAATAAAAAAAAATAAAATCTTAAAAGTTTCTCTTCTTCATCCTCTCTCTGCAAAATCGTTGAAGTTTCTGGGTTTCTTCTTTTTCCATTAGTTTCAAGAAGCCATCTCCCACTAGCTTATCTTCATCTTTCTTATTGTTATATGCTTTTTGCTTATAGAAATTTGTCATTGCCATAACAGTTCTTGATCAAGTTTCAATTTCAAGCACTTTGGTATTCATTGAAGGAGTACTTCATCTTTTAATGGAAGCTCAGACAGAATAGAAGGTTTTTCTCCATCATTTTCCCTTTTGGATTGTGATCTCTTCGGCAATATCAAAACCCCTTTACAACCGTTGTGGCTCGTAAACCGAGCTACCCCTTCATCGTCTCGCACGGCCAGCTCGTTCGTCGCCTAGATTTGGAGCCATGATTGATGGCCGAGCCATCCCTTCATCCCCACTCGCCAGATCTGAGTACTTTCTTCTAGGACTCTCTCTGATGTCTCCTCCGCAGGTTATTGTGGGTTCGATCATACATGGAGGGATGGCCTTGAGGGATGACGAAGTGGGAGTCTTGCCATAAATAGGTAGTGGCTCGACGATGGAGGGTTGCTCGACCTTGGATGAGCCACAGTGGCCGGACTGAATGTGGCTCCAGTGACTACGAATGGAGAAGGTAACTATGGATGAGGAGGAAGAAGAGATAGAAATAATAGAAGAAAAAGAAAGAAACCCAGAAACTTGAAGGACTGAGAGGGACAATGAAGAAGAGAGAGAACGAAAAAAAGAGAAACTCTTAATATTTTAAATTTTTATTTATTTCCACGTCGGTGACACGTGTCAGTTCGTGATTGGTAAACAGTACATAAGTGCTTGCCACATCAGCTTATGACATGGTACTATCTAACCACTGAATATAATTGCCCCCTGAACGCCACCCAAAATTGAACCTGTCCTTCCTAGCCGATCGCTTGCAGTTCAAATTCGTTGGTTTAATTCTCTTACTCCCAGTCCACCACCACTAGAACCGTACTCAACTAAAATCGAGAACAAGTGCGCAGGCTCCAACCCCCCACCTGCACTCTTTCCTTTAGTCCTACAAACCTATCTGAGACAACATTGCGAAGCCACCTATAATGACTTGAGCGTAAATACAGCTTGTCCAAATTTCATAGACGTCTAATCCGCTAAAATCTATAACATGCAACCGAAAAATAACCCAAGACCCGACTAACGACCGATCGCCACCCTCGGCTCATATTGTGAAGATTAGTGGAAGGATTTAGAGAATCAACTTGCCTTGAGCTTTGCTGTCTCCCTTACTCTTGGTCTTACTGGCTAAAGTGAGCTGCTGAGAACTCGATTAGCAGAGGAAGTTGAAGGAGAGAAGAAGAACGTGCAGCGTTGGTGACGACACCGAGGAGCACTTAGAGGAACACCCAGCAAGCAAATGGTTCTGTTCTCGGATGAAAAGTTGCTCCAAATGGGCCACTTCTCCCTATGCAGCTCACGCTAGCTGTTGGTGATTGAGGATTGGGCCTCGCGGCCCACAACCACATCTGGGATGGAGGAAAGCAAATAGCTCAATTGGGCTGGGTCAACTCCCTTGTGGGTCGAGCACCCCTTGGAACTGTTGCCTTATGATTGTTTGGGTCTATATTCATTACTGGGCCCACTGCGAATTGTTCCAATTGGACCCTCCACACATAGAAAGGATTCAAGCCCATCAAGGGTTGCAACAATTGATGTCAAGTTGAGTCAAATTTTATTACATAGGCCGAGCCTCATTATTGGTGGTCACCATTCGTCTTTTAGCTTGTCAATAGCTTAACGGTTTCTTTTCCATCAAATCCCCATCCATACGGCCCAAGTCGATTTTCTAATCAATTTCTCCTATTTCTTATTTATTTAGAACTATTAAAATAGGGGCATTACAAAGCTAGAAATGAATGAACGAGTTGATGCATGCTCATGCACATGGGGATTCATATTGCATATTGTGTGAAATCATTGTCGAGTCGCATACGTTCTTGTGGATAGTTATTTGGCATTTGTCGATTCCTATGTGATTAGGTGATACATAGTTGATTTTGTCGGTAGGTTAGATACTTTTCTTGCTAAGTTTCGACTCACCTCTTATTGTTACTACTCTTTTAGATCCACAAGTTCCTACTCCTTCCAACGATAGGTTGCTGATGGAGATGAAGTTAACTTAGTACTTGGAGTAGAGTTTACTTTTGTATTTTCTCCCAGCATATTTGTCTTTTGCTTGATTGAACAAAGAATAGGTATAACATAATAAGTTATCTATAAAGGTAAAATCAGATGCTTTTGGCCTTATGTGACCTTCGTGTGCTATTTCTCGCATGTTATACATGTTAGCGAACCCTAACAAATCCATACCCGCTTTAGGTATCCTGCCTACCTATCTGTTTTCGCATGCACTTTTCTTCCTTCTTTGAGTGGCCTGCTGCATGTTTTCAAATGGATTAATTTCCGCATATGCTCTATTACATAAGTAATAACAAATTATATCAGATCGTGAATAGCTTAGAATGGATGGCATCTTAGGAAGCTACATTTTAGTACACATATTATATAATGTTTATATTAAAAATTGGAGTGTGATTCATACTCCTCATCAACAAGAATACACGAGGGTCCCGCTCCGATTGGGGTACCAATGGGGCAGTGGCCCCATAACATGGGAGGGTTTTTATAGTTTGAATAGCTTGTTATATATAATATCATTTTCTTGTATTTGAGTGATGTAATAAAGAGAGGTAGATGCTAATTGTAGTGGAAGTCCGATATCTTCGCTAGGGGATATGCTAAGTCCAAGCTTCTCTACATCACTTCAATTTTTCGTACCACTTCGATTTTTTGATGTGGGGTTTCTTAACACAATTCACTTACACGTGTTTTCTAACAATCCTCCCTCACATGTGAGTTTAGTGTTAGGTCTACTCCCTGTTAATTCATGTATCATTTCGTATCAACTTATCTCAAGTTGAATCTCCATCAAAGCCCAATTTTATGACCATGAAGTTAGCCATTGGGCTCACTCAAAAACCAAACATCGACTCTGATACCATTTGATAGAAGTGTGCGGTAGGAATCCGATTCCTTCGCCCGAGGAGATCACTAAGAGTTGATACTAATGAGTTATAGGCCAACATGGTATATTAACTGTTCTACACCACTTCGATTTTTCAATGTGGGATTTCTTAACGCAATTCCTTCACACATGTTTCCTAACACGCCTAATCCTATCGTCAAATGGGGGGAAACAAGAATTGATTGAACTAGCGGTGACGAAAGCATGTCTAATTGACACACACCTTTTGCCTTCATCTTGATATAGATCAAGTATAAGCTAAAATTTTTGGCCAAGTTGTGTTGTGGCTAAAGAAACGAATTTAATACCATCAGAAATGAAAGATTATATAATCCTGGTCTTGTCTGAACTCTTGTTTCCCCTAAAATGTATCATCCACGTGACATTAACATCTGTAATCCTACTTGATATCCAAATTTTGCACAAACTGACCCGGTTGAGAAACGGATAAAGGACTGACTGACTCTGTGAATCAGTTGCCCTTCATTAAAATCATTAGTTCAAACTGGAAAGGATCTCTGCAAGCATCCTGCTCCTGACATGATTGCCGAATTCGCGCCTCTTCAATCTGCGATGGGAATGCTACCGGCTGCGCCATACGCCAATAGCGAATGCTAAAAGATGTTTTATCGCCTCAGGAAGTTGAGTGCCTTCAGGGAAACAGCAAAAATGCAAGCAAAGAGCATGGGGAATACGACCATCACGACGGCGGCCACGCCTAGGAAGTCATGTCGATAGCCCCAGTAATCTTTGATGTAATGTTTCACCGATTCGCCAGAGTCCTCGAGCAGGTCCTCCAAATCGCCGTACTGTGAGGCCACCAACCCGTACATAGTCCAAGCAGTGGGGCATGTCCAATAGAACCATTTCCACCAAACAGGCATCCTCTGTCAAAGAATATAGCAAGTGATGGAAGTGTGGGGAAAGACACAAGAAAATCAGCAAAAAATCATCCAAACGGTTGCTAGATAGTAACTTACGGTTTCCGGCACTAGGAACCCTGAGAAGAGGTTCCATTGAGGGAAGATTGCAAAGGAAATGATGCCGGCGACTTGTACATTCGGGGTCAAGCCTACCACTGCCATGGCAACGTAGTTGTAGCTCAAAATGGCGAAGAAGACAAAGAACAGAAACCAGAAAAATTTCTCAGCTGTCCATTCAAACCCAATCATGGGATAAACTATGAGCGTATACGTTATGACTTGTGCAAGGATGTAGGGGACTTCAATCAGAACCTACAATACCGGGATTCAAACCACAAAAGGAACATTTAATTAGAGTAGTGGGTTGTAAGAAAAGATGGGGATCATTGCGAAGCAAAATTTTTACTTGTGCTAGAGCATATGGCAGGGCCGAGTACATCCCGGCAGCTCGCTCTCTATAAAAAACTATTCTTTCCACTGATAGAACCGGTTGCACGGGACTTGCATTTTGGACCCCAAGGAAGATAGTAGTTGAGTACATTGAGCCCATTGCATTAAGCAAGTCTATTCTTCGCTTCCTGCAATATTTGAAGTTATACGAACACTGCATCAGTTCAATGGCACACGGGCTAAAACTTTTACGTGTATAGACAGGACTTACGCTTTAGATCCGATATCCCAGTACATACTCCCGAACATTAAAGCTACGAAGACGCTGAAGAGGTGCCGAACGGCTGTATAGTTTGTGTTGCGCCAGTAAGACCAATGTTGTTTCCATAAGCAAGCGGTTAATTGGGTGAAAGTTGACCGTGAATACTCAGTGGGGAAGTAGAGATCCCTGGAATTAGGAGGCGGTACACTCAACTCTTTGACGAAAGCCTTGTTTCTCCTGGAAAATTGCAGGATGTGTCAATCTAACTCTCTGTGATCTATGTGAGTCTGCCTCTTATGGTAGCTAACATGGCTAAAATTTGATCCTTTGGGAATGCTGTGAAGTGTGAACCCACCGATACAAGTCTGAACTTCTGTATAAAGCGGCAAAATCAATCCCCAGAGCAAGTTCTTGTGCTGGCGCTGTGACTTCGAGCATCCAAGTTGCTGGGTTATAACCGTCTTTGATTTTGCTAACTCCTTGGATTCCCTTTCACATTAAGATATCTCTTTCTGGTGATTCAAGTGACTTTGCAAAAAAGGGATATTGAGACAGCATCGGCCGAAATAAGTACCTCAAAGTAGTTGATCATATGACAAGAATGGCGACCCAATGGACCTACATATATCTCTTGCCCACCTCGTTTCAATAAGAGAAGCTACGGCACAAGTAAAAGTACATGGTTCATGCATCGATAGCATTATGAATAAATTTCTGTACTTTGGAGGTGTAGACATTACTTACCTCATCGAAAGCTTCAAATATATCGATGCTTGGCTGGTGGATAGTGCACACAACAGTTCTGCCTGTATCCACCGTATTCCTTACTGTTCTCATGACAATAGCAGCAGCTCTTGCATCGAGCCCAGAGGTAGGCTCGTCCATGAAAATAATAGAGGGGTTTGCTACTAGTTCAACTGCTATGGTTAGCCTTTTGCGTTGCTCGGTAGAGAGACCGTTGACACCAGGCAAACCGACCAAGGCTTGTCGCAGTGGATTTAGTTCCACAAGCTCCATGACTTCCTCAACAAACATCTGTAAAGGTTATTTGGTATGCAAATGATATGATGGGTAAGACTGTCTTGATGACGGCTTCAACATATAGCTAGAAAAATGAACCAAATACCAGCGAAGATGACCGACTTAACTTACCAAAAAGAGCCATCACTTGGGATCTTTGAAGAAGCAAATTTTTTGAAGAGATCATTTCAAGGGAAAAAGAACAGATAATGGGAATAGAAGCCAACCTCTCTGGTTTCATTGTTGACGTCAGCTGGTAAACGCAGCCATGCAGAGTAAACCAATGACTCGTATACCGTAACATGAGGGGAATGGATGTCGTTTTGTTCGCAGTAGCCGGAAACCCGAGCGAATGTCTCCTGCTTCTTTGGATACCCAGTTATCGTTATGTTCCCTTCGATGTATCCTCCAGTTTTTCTACCAGCCAACACATCCATCAAAGTAGTTTTACCAGCACCGCTAACGCCCATCAAAGCTGAGAGAACACCGGGCCTAAAAGCACCACTTACTCCATTTAAGAGCACCAATTTATCCTCGACAACACCTTGACTCGTCATTCCCTGCCAACATAAAATGAAACGAGGAATTATTTAGCTACATTTGACAAGGGGATATTTACGTAGGAACGTTTTATGCTTCTATCCTGATGAGGGCTTCTATCGTAATGAGGGTTCAACTTGAACCCTCTCACCTGTGGCATGTCAACTGAATACTTGATTTCATCGAAGGTGATATAGTGTTGATCAAATGGCAGGACCATTCCTCTGCTCCCATTAGTCACGCCAGCCATCTTGGGCCTTGTAGATGAGGATCTGGGTGAACTCACTGCGTGTCCGAAAAGAAAACATTGGCAAATACATTATGCAAGTCCTTCATAAAAGGTGTTGTTCTTTTCAGTCTATTGTTAGTCTTTTGTTCATCACCCCTCTGTAAAGATAGACAATAGAGGCCAAAAGAAACAATGACACAATGAACCTGATACTTGTTGGTGACTAGAACCCCGAGATGGCAACTGAATCGATCCTCCGTTATTATCATTGTCATTGCTTTGATCATCTCCTGATTTTATGGTCTGAGATCGTCCATAGGCTGCGACATTGCTCACAGAACTTATGCTAGCTCTAATGGACAGAAACATAGAGAAGAAGAAACTGGAATCCACTTACGGTTGAGGAAAGTGAGAGCCAGTGGGAACGTGAGGTTGAAGAGCAAAATGAATCCAAACATTGCCCCCACTCCTATCCAATACCAGTAGGCATCGGCAAAAATTCCACGCGACTCCAATGATTGAACTCCTAGTGTTTCGTTTGAAGCTGAATTGAAGGGAACCTAGCACATGGCATAAACAACAGGAATCAGTTGGTCAGAGAATGATATTCCTGGAGAAATATGAAACACTGGCACCAAGCAATTACAAGGCTTCACCTTGTTCCAGTTTGGTGATAACAACTCATTAACGGAGAGCGCATTCTGCCCGTACATTAAGGGTGATACCCAATAACCCCAAATCCACCATTTCTTTATGTCCTCTGCCATTCAAATAGAGAAGGGTAATTAGCACTCCTTTCGACGACAGAAGGCCAATGGAGAAAGAAGTTTTGAATTCTAATTTAGGCTGTACCTCTTGAAAGGACAACACCACCTAACGCGAAGCAAACAAGCAGAGAAAATGACCCGAATGTGCTCGCAAGAATCATGTTTCTACCCACTGCCCCAATTGTCCGAAATAACGCTGACGTCATCTGCTGGGAGAGCACAAGCAAAAGGTACTTCCTGAACAACCTGCAAACACGACACAGAAACCCCATACATCGAAACAATAAAAATTTTAGGTACTGGATGTTGCATTTGCCATCCTTCATTAATGGAATTATCCCCTTCCTTTCTCACCTGTCAGCATGTGGATCAAATCCAATGACATAGTAAGTAAGGAACACCCAAACACCAACCTCCACGAAGCTGATTGGGATCTTTATAATCCAAATTGGAAGAGCATATGCCCATGCCGGGTAAAAGAGGAGATCTCTTTGCTTGTAGAAAACTGGAAGCTTGGCAATTGTCATGGAAATCTCCACCATTCCATTAAACATGATCATCACAAGTTCGAAGAACAATGCACCAATATAAATCCCTCCATCGGTTGTGGTATCTCGAGGCATATGAGTCCGAAAGAAGAGGGTCATCGTAATACATGCTTGAACTGTGAGCTGATAAACAGGTTTCATCATATTAGTACATTAGCTAGTTCGAGTTTGAAATGGGAATTAAAGTCAGCATTTACCTGAAGGATCTTAAAAGTGTAAACAAAGGAGTTCCTTCTCATAAGCAAGTTTTCTCTTGAAGCACAAGCTCTCAGCAAATCCTTTACTCCTAAACCATATTTTTTGGTGGTCAAAGCAGCTGGGTGGTTCTTGCTTCGATCGAAAGGAGTGGAAAGCTCCTCCCTGAGTTTCCTTCCCAAGTGAAACGAATGGAATGCCTCTGCAAATTCCCGAACTGTCACAAATGTGTAATGATCATCTTTACGTGCCCAATATTGCTGCTGATCTTTCCGTGACGTTACCTGTCAACAGAAAAGGTAATGTGTTCTTGCAAGACAGTAGCTTTGAGAATATTTTTCATCTCCTAAAAGCTGTAGGGTGGAAAATTTTTGTGCTTCAACTTACTTCTTGCAAGAAGTCGGCAACGCCCTTCCTCTCAGGGCATTTAAATCCCTTGGATTCGAAGAAATCTAGGACAAGGTCACGAGGACCTTGGTACACGATCTGGCCATCGGACAGAAGAATAATGTCATCAAACATGTTGTAAGTCTCGGGAGCTGGCTGGAGAAGGGAGATAACGGCTGTCCCATTGAAAATGTGATTGGCTTGCTTCAGGGACTTCACTATTTGGTACGTTGTTGAGCTATCGAGCCCGCTAGATATCTCATCCATGAAGAACGTCATCGCAGGCCCGACCAGCATCTCACCTGGAAAATACAGGTCAGTGATCAATTTGTTGATTAGACTAGAGAAGGAACATGCGATAGTAATTTCATGGTAACAACAACTATCCAAGTTGCTTCTAACCCGTGGTCACACGCTTCCTTTGTCCTCCAGAAATACCCCTGATCATTTCATTTCCAACCATGGTATCTGCACAAGCTTCCAGCCCTAAAATCTGTGGAAAAACGACACGTTCAGTTAAGTTTTATAATTCCAAAAATGCTAGTTAAACAGTTGTTCTTTTCTTTTTCCTCGTCAAAGATTACCTTAATAATATAATCTGTGACAACACTAGCCTCCTGACCTGGAATTGCTGCAGCCTGAGGGATTTTACAACACCAAAGATTTGTTTGAGAAGACCCCAAAAGCAAACTCAACAGTGTCTTTTGGACATGGGAAAGAAAAAAACTATGCCAGAGTTGGACTGAAAGCCATCCATTCCTTGTCAAGTTTTCTTATGCATAATCTGTTTCATTTCCTTGTTGGATTTGGAAAAGGGGAGAAAAGCAACTATTTGCTTCCCTTCCTTGATTACCTTCAAATAGACGTCAATATCAGGGTCTGGTTTTATATTTGCCTCTTTCTCTCTTCTTGATAGCTCTGCCAACATATCTACAGAATGCCACAAAAGAATGCACCTTTTTCTCATTCTAAAGGCCTCTCAAATACAATCTGACTATGAAAATGATAAAAGAAAACAGATTGCTAATTACCATATCGAGTTCCGACCCCCTGACATCTTGCAGAGAAGGCCAGAGTTTCTCTAACTGTCATTTCTCCAAGATGAAGATCATGTTGACTTATATAAGCAGCAGTTCTTTGGGGCACAAACTCATTGAAGCTATGTCCATTGTAAGTAACCTTTCCTGCCGTCTAAGTAACAATATTCGTGCTTTTAGTAAAACTTGAAACGGACTTAGTTTCAGCCCAACATTGAAAATCGGAAAACACAAAAATAAGATGTGAATTTAACTGAAGACTTAGGCGAATTAACCTTTAGTTTGGGGTCAAGCCTGCCAGCCAAAGCTAACAAGAGTGTGGTCTTCCCTGAACAAGGAGGACCTAGAAGCAATGTCATCCTGCAAAAACTGAATGCCAATCAGAAGCAGGTTCCTCTTCATCATTTGGTTCAAGCCAAAAACCAAAAAAGCAAACTGAACTCGGAAATGCCATTCCCTTTAATTTGGTTTAAATTTGCTTTTAATTTGGTCTGATTTGCCCACCTGCCAGGTTTGATGATCCCACTGACATCTTTCAGGATAGTCAAGTGTTTCTTTCTGTTAGGAAGGATGGGCAGGAAATTCAAGATGCCCTTCAACAACAAAAGAAACACAGAGAAGAAGAAGAAGAAGAAGAAGATATTAGACAGAAACATATTCAGAACAGTCAGTCATCTGGTCTCTGCTAAATGGAAAATCAAAAGTGTGCTTGTCGTGTTTGATGTACTAACTGGTGCTGGTGCTTACCTCTATGAAACCGATACTGAAATTAATGAAATTGGGCACAGCTCTCCCTCCAGCATGAACCTCCGTCTCGACATTCAAATGCTCATATCTCACTTCTATTGTAGCAAGATCAATTCCAACTCTGAAAGGAAACCCAGATTCACAAGAACCAAAATTGGACAAAATGTCTCCATCATCAGGTGTGTATATATATAATATATATTTTTTTTTCCCAAATCAGTCTTATTGTTGTCAGGATTTCATAATTACACAGCTGCTCGAAGTTTAGAATTTCTTTATACTTTAATACTTTTTCTGAATTAACACTACGATAATTCTATTTAAGTAAATTTTGGCTTATGATCTCTATAATAGTAAAAGTAGAAACTCATTTAAAGTGGTTTTGAGTTGATATTCCTGCTATTTTTTTACGAAGTGTTTTCATAATGAATAGAAAGATGCCGTTAATTTATCCATGGATATTCACTTATATATCCCCTCATTTTTTACATTAATTTTAGAAAATACTAAACACAAATTATCAATCTAAACAATGAGAAACCAGATTTAGATTATATAAAGTTTTGATTCTTTTTTTATTAGATGTCTCCGAAGAGACAAGTATACAATCTAAAAAGTAAAGAACAAGATTTATATTTATATTTGGTACAAGAATCTATACATAAAATGAATGGCGATTCTAGATATCTTAATGAAAATACTTAAAAATTTTTATTTGGTCGAAAAAAATACATAGACTCAAAGTAACAGGAACAACAATAGGATACGACTCTGATCCTTCTTTTGCTATTGTGTAGATGACAATCGAAAATTTACTCAAATGAAAGTCTTGTAGTGTATATAAGAACTAAAAGGGTAAAAAGGTCATAAAAAGATATTGCACGTCATTATTAAAGCTTGTGAATGTCTAAACTGAACAAATTTATGGACTAAATTGAATACTTAGGAATAGTTCAAAGACTACGATGAACGACTTAAAAGTTCAAGGATGACATTGCACATTTGACCAAAGTTCAAGAACTAGCTTCAAGTCACCAACTCTCATTTGAGTTTGAACCAATTGAAAGTCAAAGAATGGCATTACATATTGGGCTCAAGTTTAGAGACTATTCATGGGTTGTCAACTCTCATTTGTATATTATACCAACGTGTAATTTTTTTTTCCTTGAATTCACCAAACTTTCGTTAAGTTGCCACTTTTATTTGTCTTACTTATCAACACTTTTGCCAACTCTTTTTTAGAAATTACCATGCTCAATTTTAATGATTACTAGTTTTTCTTCAATCTTTTTAACAGAAAATTTTGCTTTACCAACTATTGTTTGTGTTAATTACCAACTTCTGTTATCTTTGACAAAAAAAAGTTTCTTTTACTCTCTACCAACTTTTGTTTACCCTTTTTGCGACGCCTTAATCTAACGGCTATTACATTGAAATACAGTTCATCGGCAAAAGGACAACTAGAGTGCCACTATTTGTGTACAGTCCAATATTTTTTTTGAATCACTTAAATGCTTTTTTTTTTTTTTTCAAAAATGGTTATTTCAGTGCTAACTCTAGCGACCTTTGTCAAAAATCATATGTGCCATCTAGGTGGATTGTTAGAGGATCTAGTCAGTAATTAAAAAAAAGATAAAAATCAATAATAAATCCCACATCAGATTAAAAAATTAAAAATAAGCTCCCCCACCATTTCGTTGGACAAGTTTGGCCTCACCGTGGGTCTGCGAGGTCCTAGCCAGCCACGGCCGGGCCACATCGACCCTAGCGAGGCCAGTCCCCCGCCCCTGCTGGCCATTGTCTGCGACGGTGGGGTAGTGGCGATGGCTATGTAATCCCTTACCACTGGACTTCTATTTTTTTTATTTTATTTTAGTTTTTTAAAATTTAATTTATTTTTAAGTTTAAAAGTTCACATGGACCCACGTGGCCCAATTTTTTAATAAAAAAACTTGCCACATAATTTTAAAAATTAAAATAAATGATACGTAATTAGTTGGCTGGAATTTTTTGCCATTGGCATTAAAATGATTGTTTTTCTCCGATTTGGCACTTAAGTGATCCAAGAAAAAATATTGGCACCACAGTAAGAGCCATATACAAATATTGGCACTCCAGGTGTCCTTTTGCCCATTACATCTGACGTATTGTCTTTTTCCAATCTAGTTATTAACTGGATTGCCAATTCTCATTTGAGTTTTTTACCAATGGTTATTTGATTCCTTTACAATTTACCAACTTATCTATTGAGTTATTACTTTGGTTTCTACACTGGCCAATCATTTACTACGACTAAATTATCAACTAATTTTTGCATAAGTAACTCTAATTGATTAATAAGCAACGTTCATTTGATTCTTTTTAATTACCAACTTCTCTTATTATTTACCAACTTTTTATTTAACTTTCTTACCAACACCTTCAAATGATCAAGTACCACATAAAATAACCAGCCTCTATACGGTGACTTACCAACTCCATTCCCGATTACGTAACAGGATAGTTGATAAAGTAAATAAAATATATAGAAAAAACATTGGTAACTAACTCAAATAAATATTGGTAGCCCAAAACTAGTAGATAATTTTATCGGAGAAAATTTCATAAACAACCAAAACTCAAGCGAATAATTTCATATAACATCTATTTAATTTTAGGCTTAACTTAAAAGGTAAATAAGAGTTAGTAAAAGATGAAAAAAGCTGGTAACCCAACACGAGTTAGCAACTTTTTTGGGAATCTGTCGACTATGGGCCTGTTTGGTAACTTTTCTGTTCCGAAAAAGTGATTTTGATTAAAAAATCAATTTTTAAATTATGTCACTAGATGAGTTTTAGAGAATCAAAACGGGTTTGACCACTGTATAAAATTTCTAATCTAGGAACAGAAATAAGTTTGATAAATGCACAAAATTTCTTCTTGAAAATATAATTTCTCTTTCTAATTTGTCATTTAAATCAAATAATTATATAATCACATTTGATGACTTTTTTTAAACCCCTCAATTGCGATTCTCTTGCACTATGACATCTTTTTGGCCAAAATAGAGATGCTTCAGATGCAGATGGTCAGAGATACGACATGGTACTCTGGCAACAAATTAGACAGGGTTTAGGAAAAATTGAAAGAAAAAATCGCCAAAAATAGGATTGGCCCATTGAGTGGATCGATTTCCTATTTTTTGAGAATTTTGGGAACAATTTGCCCATGAGGGGAAAAATCATTATTTGGGAGAAATCAGAAGGCAAAATGATCAAAAATAAGATTGGCTAGTTGAAATGACTCATCTCCTAATTTTTGAGAATTTTTTTTTGGAATTTTTATGATTTTTTAAAGAATTTTTATTAATTTTCCATTTTTGGATTATTTTAATCATTTTATTTTTTTTTATTAATTTCTGAAAATTTTATTTTAAAAAATTATCCGGACAAGTTGACCCGGGCCACATCTCGTAAGCACTCGACAAAAGTGAGAGAAGACTATTGTTGCATTTTTTTTTCTCAAAAGTGTTCTTTTTCTTGATAAACAACTTTTTTTTGTTTCTCAAAATTAGTCTAAAAGTAGTCTTGGGATCAGAATCGGAGTTAGAGTTATTTGCGTTACCAAACATGTTTTGATCCTTTTTTATTTTGGAAAATAGAAACAAAGGAATAGAAACGTTACTAAATAGGCCCTAAGTCACTTTCAGTACCTTTTGAAAAATTTGGAAACTTTAAAGCATAACCAAGAAATACACATAAAGATTAGTAAAAGATAAGAAAAGGTTAAAAATCAATAAACATCGGCAAGTAAGTCAAAAGCGAGGTGGTTTCCCAATACTACATAGTGAATGAAAAAGAAGTTGGTAAGTCAGGCTAATTAAACTTGGTAATCTCTAAAAATTTAGTATACTTAAAGGTTACTAACCTAGGCAAATAAAAATCAGGAACTCAATTGAAAAGTTGGTAAATCACACAGAGAATTAAACGTTAATAACCGAAAACTAATTGCTAATTTAGTTTGACAAAAGTTGGTAAATCACTCTCATTTAGGTTGGCAACTTCATGTAAGAGCAAATACATTCAAAGCATTGGCAAGTAGTGCAAATCACAGTCCATAAGTTAGTACAGGAATAGTTAGTTTGCAAACTACCATGTAAGGTTGGTAAATCTATAGGACTGATGGTAAATCTGCTACTAGTTAGCTGAAAGAATGGACGTTTTTTTAAACTCTCACTAAATCTTTTTATCTTACAAATAAATCAGTATAAATCCAACATTGCTTTAAAAAAGAATATTTAAAAAAGTGGAATACTGAAATAAGTGGATCTTATTTGATAATCAGTAATAATCTAACTAATTATTTAGGATGACATTAATGAAAATTTTTGTACCTGTCAATGCGGTTCTTTAGCTTCAACAAGAACCTCTCATTGTCCTCGTCGGCCACCCTCACCAACCTCTCGACCAATTTCTTCCTCTCCTGGAATCCGAGGTTCAGGATGTCAACCTCGTCCGCTCTGCCATGCGAGGTGGTCAAAATGCCCTTCCTCAGGCGGTCGAACGTGGGGAGCCTCTCGAGGGCGGCCCATTTGAGAGCTTCTTCATCGTCGTCATCATCCTCGTTGCCTCGGCGTGACGAGGATCTCGAGAACACATCATCCATCCTGCTGTTCCTCCACATGCCGGGGCTGCTCGCCCGAAGGCTCTTGCTCGCTCTGTAGACGTCTCCTCCCTCCATGAATGAATGGATGGTCCATAAGATTGATTCTTTTAGGTACATATAGAAAAGATGGGCCATGAATCGAGCATTGTTTCGAGGGACTGCGAAAGAACATAGGGAGGCGAAAAGTGTTAAATTTTTAGAGAGAGAGTTTACAGTTTTAGGCCCACAATTGGCGGCTTTCGATATATCAACTCAACACTCTAGAAATGTAGCTGCATCGGCATTCTAGGTTGAAGATGAAGGGAACAAAAGAACAATGAAATGTAGTACAGGTGCATTCGGTTTGACATTTAGGAAAAGTTTTTAGAAAATGCAAATGCTTTTAGCCTAAAGGGTTTTGGAAAAATGCAAAACTGATTGGAAAAGGGTAATTAAAAAGTTCCTTGGAAAGCAACTTTAAGAGAAATACTATTTGATAAACATATATTTGGAAAATCCTTTGGTGTGACCAATTTATGTTTTTTTTAAAACTTTAATTTGTTTAAAATTGAAAAAAAAGAAGGAGCAACAACCGCAACTTTTACATTTTTCACGTTGAGAGTAATGCAAAAGAGACTTACTTTGTCAATTGAAAAGAGTCATTTCATTATAACATAGATGGTCACATATGTCTCTAGGAAAGAAATATGTCATATTTAAAAATTACAAACCTCCTTCACCAGCTTGTAAACTCATGACAATTTGATAAAGTAAATGTGTCAACTGTCATGCCATGAGGTGCATTATCGGCTGAGGCACTCGCCTCCTCATTTACATTATCATGGTCAGCTGAATATCCACAACCGCGATCCAAATATGTCCTTTCAGAATCTGTATCAGATGAACCCATAATCTAGATGCATTATCACTTTTGTGTATGAATGAAAGAGTTCCGAGAAAAAAGGGTTTTCGATCGAGTGGAAATTGGAGATTTCCGATGAATGCATAGTTTACGATTAGCTTGATTAAAGTTGATCTACGGATTATCAATGAACGTGCGCTATGGTAGTTCTCTGACATGCTGTCTTCAGTCGATGATCATAAAAATAGAAATTGTAGTCTAGAATCTAGAGTGGACCGCTCGTCTTGTCTTTGTTTTGCTTAGGATATAGTATTAGGTTTTCGTTTTAGGGTGGTCGTGACTTTGCATTACTGCCAACGAATTAGATTATTCCACTACTTGCTAAGTAGTTATCATATAGCTCCTTAAATCTTTATGAACTTAGGTAGAAGTGGCACACATGAAGCGCCATTGCTACAATTTTGGAGAAGAAAACGAGGGATCAACTTTAATAACTGACTTTTTTTCCCCCTTTTTGTGGATCGTGAAATAGCAAAAAATCATTTTCTTTTTTCAGTGAAGGTAGGCCAAAGAGAAGTTATCACTCAGTGGGAGCTAAGTTCTTGCATTGATCCAGCTTCATTAGCGCTCAGAAACTTTCTAATTTCCTGACTTGAAACATTTCATACTTAAACCTAGCCGCAGTGGCTAAATTTAATGGAGAAATTGTCCAATTCATCCAATACCTATTGCACAGATGTCAATTTAGCCATAAACATTCTAATTTTTCCAAATTTAATCATAAACTTATGAACGAAATTCTAATGTTGTCACGCAAGACGGCCAATAATGATTGAACTGCTATATTAGCAAATTCCGATGAGAATTGACCAAAATGACTATATTGAAATTGCACATAGGATTGAATTGGCAAAATTGAAAAGTTTAGGACTGAATTGATAATCATACAAATACGACAAGTAGGGTTTGCTAGTGCACCTCACAACTACTTGGAGCCACTATAGTATGTAATTACTAATTAGTGGGAGGAAGAAGAGGGTGACTAAATAGAGACTATAGATGATGGACCCAATATATTTAGTAAAAGCTTGTAAATAATGCACCTTCCGTTTCCGCGTTACGTCGAAGCGCTTTGCTAATCGATCCGTCGATACCAACATTGTCCAGCAAGTGAATAGGTGACTTTTTTGTCAAAAAAATTTTCATTCATTAATCAGAATAATAGTCGAGATAGTTATATAGAATGCTTTTAAGCTCTTAAATAACTACAGAAAATTAAAAATAGCGAAAAGCAAATAACAAGGCACATTTTGCAGCTAGAATCACGCTCTCATCCTTCAAGAATAGATCTGCCTTTGGTGACCGACGATGATTCTTGTTTAGATGCAAAGGAAAAAAAAACCATTTTTACATAATGTGAAATGCTCGTTTATGGGAAAAGTACCAAAAAATCATCAAATATATTACAGTGGTGCCTATTCAGTCTTAAACATTTCAATTAGACAAATTTAATTCTAAACCTTTTGCATTTTTACCAATGTAGTCCAACCTTAGCTGGAAACTGATGATGTGGATGCTAGCCGTCTTACGTAGTACGACCAATATAGACATAGGGATTTTTATTTTCATTTTTCCCTTTTTTTTTCTTTTATTTTCCTTTTTTAATTGTTAAGGGCCGGCAGCCGACAAGCCCTTAACAATAAAAACTTTAAAAAATTAGTAATTTTCCACTTAAGTGTCAGCCATCCAGCGGGCATCCATGTCATCAATTTCTGGCTAAGAATGAGCTATTGATAAATTATCAAAAGGTATAGCAGTGAATTGGTCAAGTTGAAAGGTTTAGCACTTAATTGCTATAATTACAATATGTTTAGGAGTTTATCGGTAATTTTCTCGGTTTGAAACATGAATTATTTTTTCATTATGATTCTGAAACTTGAAATTTGGGAAACTGAGTCCTTGTATTTATCTAATCAAGTCCTCTGATCTATAGTCTCAACAAATTGGGTATATCCAAATAACGTACCCAGTGCCACCTATTTTCTTTTTCTATATCAGACTTTTCCTATCTATTAAAAATCCAGACACTAGAAATAAAGTTGAAAGTTCATTTTTTTTTTGAACAAGTTAGTGGACAATATTTGTTTAACCCTCAATTACATTGTTGTTAGTTTCCATGAGAAAGAATGTAACCTCTCCAATAAGATCAAGTATTTCACGCCTTCCATAAATCGAAAACATAAAAAGATAGGTCCAAACGACCGTAAAATTAATCTTTAGACATTAATATGCTTCAACTCAAAAAATCAAAGCTTGCATAAAAGCAACAACAAATCAGTGTGTGGTGAATTATTGCTTTTCTCTCTCTCTCTCTCTCTCTCTCTCTCTCTCTCTCTCTCTCTCTCTCTCTCTCTATTCCTACTGCTAAGCTACATTTCCCACCTTCAAGCTAGTTGAACTAGAGCCTTATGCCAATGAGAACCAAGAGAAGAAAGAAATTGAATCCACCTGTGTCACAACGGCTGATCTTTTGAGTTATGGAAGCTAGAGCATTGGTGAAGAGAGAGAAGAGAAAGAAGAGGAACTATAGATCAAGAAAGTCACATTAGCTATACCAGACCAGACACACCTTTTTTTTAACCTATTTTTTGACTAACCGAATCAGTCACCCCTCAGCTCCTATCACTTAAAGGCAGAGCTAGCCCAACATTCTACTATTCTTTTGGCTTGTTATCACTTTTTAGGTTCAAGGAATCCCTCATCTGGTTCCATATGGGGATGAATCCAATCCTAGGATATTAAACTCTCGGGGAAACTGTTCCCTTTACCATCAATAAAGAAGAATCTTTCTAAATTACTTTGAGTCAGCGGGGCCTTCAAGCATTTGAAATACGTCAGTGTTGTAAATGACATATCCTTCCTGATAGAAAATGACGACTACTTCAGATAGAGACCAACCAACTAAATAAGAGATCTATGAGGTAGAGTTACCAAGCCGGCGAGAAGGAAAGGCACAGAATCAATCAAAATAGCAAGAAATTGCCTATTGGCTACAGAGACAACAACGATTTTGCTCAGAACGTCTAAGCTCCTAAATGAAACGACTGGCCAAGGAACCTTGCTCTATTGGTTGTTGATTCCTAGAGCTAGGTGCAAGAAAAGAAGGCGAATGTTGCCCCAGAACTTTGTTTGTAAGACTCTTATCATATATCTCTTGGGTCAAGTTCATCAGCTCGGGCAACTAGATCAACAGGTGTTTCCACTGCATCAACTGAGTGCCTAGGAGCTCAGAGAAAGGTAGCGAACAAATATTTTCTTTTGAAAGCAAAGACGAGTGGAGTGGCGGTCGCGCAAGCAAGCGAAGTATAATAAGCCAAAACGATTATGCAACTTGGCCCCTTCAACTACTTAGGCGCAGGATAGAAGATGATGGAGCAGCATACCGGAGGAAAAGAGACGTCCTAATTCGAATAATGAAAAATACAAAATCAAAATAATGAATTAGAGGCAAGATTGTTGACACTTGATTTTTGACCAATTTTATTTTTAGAAAATTTCTAGTAAATCCATAAAAATTTGTAAAATTGAAAAATCAACTTTGGGAACCTTGACCTAGCCTAGGGAACCAATTTTGAATAAAAAAATAAATTTTCATACTTTCAGTATTTTTTTGCATTTTATTTTCAAAAATTCATAAACAAATTTCAATAAAAATGAGAAGATTGAAAAATCAACTTTGGAAGCCTTGGCCAAGACTAGGGAACCAATTTTGAACAAAAAATAATTTTTCTTATTTTTAGTATTTTTAATATTTTTCAGAAATTAGAAAAATACTGAAAATTAATAAAAAATAGCATTCGAGACCACACAAATACAAAAAAATAGTCAATATTTTAATTTTAATTTTATCTTCATTTTGGATGAATAAATTTTGAAAAATTCAATTTGGAATTGAGAGTTTCTTTGTTAATTTCATTTTCAAATTATTTAAAAAACTTCTAGAAATTTCATTTTAGCTCTGTAATTTTTCATTTTGCATTTTTTGAGTCGTGTCATCCTCCTATATTTTTTAAAATTAAAATCCAGTCCAAAAGTTCACTGGAATGTCCAATTTCACTAAAAAGGACCAAAATGCAATTTAAACTTTTTCAACTTAGTCCCTAAAAACACTTAAAATGCAATTAAAAATTTTCTAGGGACTAATTGAAAATCGGGCATGTCACTCTCTATTTTTTGACCCGCTGAATCTATTGGTGATGTCAATTTTGGCAAAAAAGGTTGACTAAAGTTTGGATTTTGTAAAATGGGTCATCGGGTCAAACTCAAAATTTGGTGTTTTCGTGCAAATTCTTTGAAACTTTCAAGAGAAAAGCCATTTCTTAATAGAAATCATCCCCCCAAATTCAATTTTGACATTAATTCTAGGAAAGTCTTGTGAAATTAGGGCGAATTTGCATTTTTCAGTCAAAATGGGTCAGTAGGGTCGAGTTGACCTGACTCGGTCAACCCATTGACTCAAGAAACTAGAATCTCGTGTGCGCAAAGGGGAAAGGGGACTTGGGATCCAAACGCTCGCCTGAGCTCTGATGATCTGATTGAATTTGCCCGGTGACAACGTACCAAATGGCATGTGGTTTTGTCGTCGGGCACATGAGCAACGGCCGGCGAAATACCCGCTCGCTCGAATGCCAGAATTTGAAAAATTTGCTGGAGCGGATTCTCTAGTACGAATCGAAGGAAATCTTAACTATTAGAGATTTGTTTTGGTGATTATAAAATGGGGGATCTTCACTCGGTTAAAAGGGATTGAAGAGAGAGAGATTGAGAGGAGGGGGAGTCTCGAGAAGTTCTCGGACGTCCGCCATAGCCAAAAAGCTTGGAGGACTGTGAGGGCCTGGCCAGAGCAAACGTGGGAGAATTAGAGGTCTACGCTGCTTCCTTGAGCTTTCTAAGGCATCAAGGATCATCGCTAATTCATCAGACCAGTCCCAGCACCTCGGAAAAGGTAAGTGCCATTTTCAAGCTTACCATTGTGCACCCATGGCAAATCATTTATTTGACATCCATTCTTCGAATTTTCCTATGTGTTTTCCCTCTTGCATATTACTGAGCCCCCTTTCCTTCCTCGATTTTGCATCAATATGCCATGTCGAACTTCCAAACTTTGCGAACATGTCGCGACTTCGTCAAAGCAATCTGGTAACATAGAGCTTAATCAGAGCTCCAGGTAAGTCCCGTGAACTTCTCGAAGCAATCTGGTTCATGTTGAATGAATTGTGTAGTTAGGCTCTGAATTGCATGTTTGAATCACTGTTGTTGCTCTCTGTGAATGCTTTGATTGTTATGTTTTAGCTAATAGATCTTGTTAGATTTTAGGTATGTTAATCTGGGGTTGAATAGGAGTCGATTGGTGTCGGAAATAGTCCGATCGGAGTTAGTTTCGCCGTCGGATCGTCGCCGGCGAGTCTCGGCCGTTTGCCCAGGATTAGCTAAATGAAGAAGATAAAGTCTAGTTAGCATGTTGACTCTATCAGTGTCCGACGTGGCGTTGACGTGGCAAGCCACGTCAGCATGTTGATATGATCAAACGCTGTCGTGAACGACACGTCGACTGTCGGATGTTATGAATTGGATATAATAATACATTTTGATCGGACGATGAGGGGTGAGCCACGTGTCAAGATCTCAGATTCTTTGAGAATAAAAGATATTAATTCGATTTTTTTTAATCGGATGGTTAGGACCTAGTCTCAGATTTGATCTCGACCGTAGGATTAGTATAGAAAGTGAGCAATCAAGATCCGGTCAAAGGTAGATTCGACGGTGAGATTTAGTCAGTGGATTCGAAGGCTGTGACTTGGCCACATGGGTCATTCTCAATTGTTTGATTAAAACCTAGGAGAAAAATAAAAAAATGTAATAAAAATCTAAAAAATTTCGAAAATTAAAAAATAATACCTAAAACTACGTCGTTTCGGTTATGGGTAGGTTGTTTGCGCCTTGGGCTGGGTTTAGGTTAGTGGGCCGGGTCCACCCGACTTGGTCCGTGTAATAAATAATAAATAAAAAAAATAAAAAAATAAAAAATATTCAGAAAATTAATAAAAACAATTAAAAAATAGAAAATCAAAAAATCAATACGGTGTCGTTTTAGGTTAAGATCAAACCCGAGTGGGCTCGGGTTGGGTTTTCGGGTTATGGGTTGGGTCAGCTCGACCCAGTCCGGAGAACCAAATAATAAAATAAAACAAAATAAAATAAAATATGAAATTCATAAAAAAAAGGTTCATAAAAAAATAAAAAATTTCAGAAAATATAAAAAATGTCAAAACAATAGGTGAAATTCTAAAAATATAAAAATAAAAAATGAAAAATTTGAAAAATCTTAAAAAATCAGGAAAATTAAGGAATTATAGGAAAATAAAGAAAATATAGTATAATAATAATAATAATAATAATAATAATAATAATAATAAATAAATAAATAAATAAATAAATAAATCAAAGAAATTCTGGGAAATTCATAAAAAAATTTTAGAAAATGTAGGAATAATTGGGAAAATAGGAAAAATTCTAAAAAAATAAAAAATTCTAAAAAGTGTCCCAAAAATAAAAAAGTCCTTAGAAGATCATAAAAAATTCTGAAAAATCCCAAAAAAATTCTGAAAAATTCTCAAGAATTGTGAAAATTAGGGAAAAACCACATTGAACTGTTTGACCTATTTTCACATTTTTAACCTCTCGAGCTTTGAAAAATAACCATTTTACCATTCTGGTCAATTCGACCCAAATTTTTTCAAATCACCCGTGAACTCCTAAGTTTCCGAGACTCATCTAGGCTTGTTTTGACTTGATGTGGTGTGATTTCTCCACTCCTTGATTGCATAATTATTTTTCATGATTGTGATTAATAGGATAGACAACTCCCATTTGCATGAACCTATTAAAATTTTAGGACCTACCTTACACAATGAACACCTGCATAAATTTTCTAGATTAGGGAATCACCCAATTTAGGTACTAAAAGAGCATCAATAGCAATATTGACGCAACTAAGTCCTCGAACTCAAAATCTCTAGTTTTCGTAGAATCAAGCAACCCTCCTAATCACTCGATAGAGTTTCCAGTCATACCCTCCAAAAAATGATTGGTGGTGACTCCCATTGCACGTACACCGATGCACATGTCACCCGAACAGTTCAAGTTCCACACGGCTATAGCACCGACCAGGAAAGACCTATTGAGGATCTTGAAAGGAAGGAATGAGTTGATATGTATTTTCGCCCAGAGATGGCGGGCGATAGCTACTTAAGTCAAACCAGTCATCCCGGAGGAGGAGTTAGTAGATTTATTCTTGAAGACATTACCGCTTGAGTATTTCGAGAAACTGAACACTTTAGGGTGTCAAACTTTCACTCATCTCATCAAGCTGGTGGAATGTCACAAGTGAGCCTTAAGGGAGAAGTGTATAACAGAGCTGTCATTTAAACGGCAGTATTCGGCTAGAAGAGAGCGAGAGAATGTAGGCAACATCACTTTTGTACCAAACCCGCCGAGACCAAAGAAGATTTCAGAATCCACTCCTACTCAGGACGGCACGTCAGGACCAGCCCCAAAGAAGTTCGAGGCTAAGAAGAGAGCTCCACCGTCTTTTACACCATTACCTCGTCCATTGTCAAAACTATTACCTATGCTGTTGGAAAGACATTTAGTCGCTAAAGAACCTCCGAGGCTAAATCCGCCGAGATTCCCTGGGTTTGACGAGACCCAGTCATGTGTTTATCATATGAGTGAGAAAGGACACAACGTAGACAACTGTCTCGTGCTCAAGTATAAGGTGTATGCACTAATAGACAAGGGAGTATTGGAGTTTGACAAGGCAGAACTGAATGTGCAGCAAAACCCCTTGCTGGATCACGGGAGAGTGAACGCTATATGGGATGAAGACAACACGGATAGGCTAAAGGTCATACCTTACTGAGAGAGAAGCCTCAAGAGAAGAGAAGATGGAGTATCTAGAAAAATTGGCCACCTTGGACATCCTGGATCGAGCTAGTGGCTTCATAACGAATGGTACTCGTTCGATGATCGGCATATCCGACGAAGAGCCAGACGACGAGGAAGTTCGCTGTAAAAGGGCACATGAGGCTGACAAGAAATTTTTGCAGGAGGCCCTCGAAAGGGGAGACATAGTGGATACTCTAGGCCAGGACAACGGAGGTTATAACTATCAAGTGCTTTACTCTACCCCGCTAAGCTTCTTCATTAGAACTGAGGAAATTGTCTCTGATAGGTGGGACGGTATGGATGACCCCATTAATAAGGAAGAATCAGTAGGTGTAATTGACGAAGCAACCTCGAGTTATGTTAATCCTGTGAAGGAGGAGTGCAGTACAGAAACTCATGAACGACTCGTTAACTTAGAGAGAAGTATGGACTGTATGATAGTCGAGCCATCAAGGATGGCGACAAATACACGGGTGCAACTTGTAAAGGAGAAGTATCAGATGTTGGAACTAAGGAGGACCATCGAATGGTAGAATCGAAGACTGACCGACTTGGAGGGACAGTCGAAGGACCTGGCCAATATGGTGACTGAACTGAAAGCAATTATCACCCGAGAAGGGGAGCAGGCTCATTATCAACCCAATCAATTGATAACGTTCCCACGAAAATTTGAGGGTGAAGGGTGCCCACTAGATCACGTCTTTTACTATCTCTGTAGGATGGTTGGCTATCATGAGGATGATCAGGTTCTCATTAGTAATTTTGAACACAATCTGATGGGCCCGGCTTCACACTGGTATTGTTCGATCGATTTTAACTGGATTTCCAACTAGGAAAATCTGGAGGAGCAGTTCATACGGCAATTTAAGGCCAACTTAAAATTCACAGTCACCAAGGATTACCAAGCTCGCGTCACCATGGAGGAGGGTGAGAGATTCAAAGTGTTCACACATAGGTAAAGGCTGCAGGTGAGGCAAATGCTACCTCCACTAACTGAGAGAGAAATGGTGGAACTTTTTGTACTAACTCTTCCCCAAGAGTATCACGAATGCATGCATGCACACGGGCTCCAGTCTTTTAATCATATGGTGAGCATTGCAGTGAGACATGAAAGTATCCTCTAAAGAAACAAGCCCAGATATGAGAAAAATCCGGATCAGTGTAGCAATTCTATGGAAGTTGTCCAGACCAGAGATTGCCAAAGGTGGAATAATTTCTCACCATCAACAGATTCATAGGGATAACATTGGAAATATGGTGTCATGATTATGATTCGGATTACATTGATGAGGATGAACTGATCGCAGTAATGGAGTCAAAGGCCCCCTTTGTAATCAAGCTGGACGAGGTAGACAAACGGGAGGGCGCTGAGAGTAGTTCCTCTGAGCGCATGGTGATCTCCCCATCTGGTCTTAAGCTAGAGGATAGGAAGGCCTAACACGATGAAAAAGTTGAAAAGATCGTGATAAAGGTCCATCTACCAGCGGATTACAACCCCAGAACTATCCCTTGGGATTATGGTACTGGCGAGGTAGATGCTGTCATAAGGTCTGGCAGGTGCTATGCACCAAGAGAAGGTGAACCTGAGAAGAGAGACTTGTCAAAAGAGAACGCAGAGAGGGCGTTGTCTATTGTAAGGACAAGTGAGTTCGAAGTAATAAGGGAGCTGAGGAAAATGCCGGCCCATATATTATTGCTCGATCTCTTTATCAACTCAAAGAAGCATAAAGGTGCGCTGATGAAGGTACTAAATGAGGTACACGTACTGGAGACTATTAATAAGGTGCAGCTGAAGGACTTTGTGGGGTTCATATTACTGAAAGACCAGATATCCTTTTCGGATGAAGATATTCTTGTTGATAGTTAAGCTTAAAACAAGGCTCTGTACATATCAGCGAGGAGTCACGGCAAGCAGATCTCCCATGTGCTAATCGATAACAGGTCAGCGTTCAATATATGTCTATTGGCCACACTCAAGAACCTGGGTGTAAGTGAGAAGCTCATCCGTACTTCCAAGGCCACCATCAGAGCCTTCGACGGAATGAGAAAGAATGTGATTAGTGAAATCGAGTTGGACGTCCTTATTGGACCCGTAGAGTTCTCCATCGGGTTAAGTCATGGATCTCCCGAATGTTTTTGGACTTCTTTTGGGTAGACCATGGATTCACACGGCAAGCGCGGTACCTTTTAGCCTGTACTAGAAGGTTTGATTCGTGGTCGATGGGAAAGTAATAACCGTGCATGGGAATATGAACTTTGTCGCATACTAGAAGAGCGCGGTCTCATATGTGGAGCCAGAATGAAAGAAGGAGGCTAGCTATCACTCCTTCGAGCTGGTGGCAGTCACACATGCACCTCCCGGGACCAAAAAGAGGGTTCCTGCGTCTTTCCAATATACTTTAGCTCCCGCAAGAATGATATTGGCATATGGGTTTATCCCCGGATGCGGACTAGGAAAAAATGGTCAAGGAATCCATTCGCCGCTGCAAGTGGACACCAACGAATACCGAATAGGCATAGGATATACTAGTGAATCGAGTAAGGGCTTCATTTTTAGAGGCTATCATGGACGCCAAGGTGGAAGCCAATATAGGGGTCGTGGAAGCCGAGGAGGTAGAGTTAGCCTGTTCATTGGCTCTAGAGATTAGAAAGGAAAAGCTAGCATGATTAGCAATCCATTGGATAAGAATTTCTCTGGGCATCCCAAGATACTAGCTTATGAAACCATCCGGAACGTAGCCGAACCTGATGTGTCCAATCCATTTCTGCAAGACACCGTCAATGTCATTATCGAGCAGCTCGACGAGAATCCCAGCTCGCCTATGTAAAGAGGCCATTTCTTTCCCTTTTCCTTAATGCATTTCAATTCCTGCACTTACATTTCTGCATTGTGTTTTCATTTCTTAGTGTTGCATTTTTATTTCCTAAAAACCACCCTTGGATCTTCGATCGTTAGTCCAAGTAGTATATGTTGTAATGCGGTCTATTTTCCATCTAATAAAAGTCCCACGAGTTTTGTTAGGGACATGTGGAATAACAAATCGGTCCAATGATGATACTTGACTTCAAATCTTTGAAGCTTGAGGGCTGATTTGCCACATGATCCCCGTTTTCCTGAAAAATCCTTTAGAGTAGCGAGGACATCCGCTGAGATGAGGACCAATTCCTCTCTTTTTTCACTTCTAAAAAATAGTTTTCAAAACGTTTTCGAAAAATGCATGCATCTTTATTATTATTAGCAGAATACTAACCATGCTTATAACATTTCAGACATACCATCCCTCATATACATGACAGGTTATTATGTGGCTTAGACCATACCAATGATTCCTTTTATGGGATTGAGGAGGAAAGTGATGATAACACTAGCGATATCAAAAGGGATTTGAACAGATATGAGGAATATAAGCCTTTAACGGCAGAGGACACCATTACAGTCAATTTGGGTGATTTTGAGAACTTAAAAGAAGTAAAAATCGGGGGAATGCTAGCTTCATCAGAAGTATCTCGGTTTACTGAACTCCTTAAAGAATATCAAGATGTGTTTGCTTGGTCTTATGCAGACATGCAAGGTTTGAATCCAAGTATTGTCGAGCATTCGCTCCTAACAGACCCGAGTGTTCCCGCTAAGAAACAAAAGCTTAGATACACGAAATCGGAGTTATCTAAAAAGATCGAAGAGGAGGTGATGAAATTGCTTAGGGTGAGATTTATTGAAGTGATTACTTATCCCGAATGGGTTGTCAATATTGTTCTAGTGATGAAAAAGGACGGAAGAGTTAGAGTCTGCATAGATTACCGCAACCTGAAAAAGGCAAGCCCGAAAGATAACTTTCCTCTCCCGTACATCAATATCCTGATCGACAGCACTGCTCGTTTTGAAATGTTCTCATTTATGGATGGGTTTTCTAGGTATAACTAAATCCTTTTAAAGGAAGAAGACAAGGCGAAGACCTCATTCATAACACCATGGGGCACATTCTATTACAAAGTTATGCCTTTCAGCTTGAAAAATGAAGGGGCAACCTACTAAAGGGCCATAGTGGCTCTATTCCACAATATGATGCATAAGGAGATAGAGGTATATGTCGACGATATGATCACGAAGTCTAAACCTGGAGATGATCACGTCTAGATACTAAGAAAGTTATTTGAATGATTTCGGAAGTATAAATTGAAACTAAACCCCGCTAAATGCATATTTGGGGCACGATCAGGAAAGCTTCTTCGGTTCATGATGAGTAATCGGGGAGTTGAAATCTACCCTTCTAAAGTTAAGGCGATATTAGACCTTGGGATTCCCACGACAATCAAGGAAGTGAGGAGTTTACTGGGGAGGCTCAATTACATTGTTAGATTTATTTGTCAACTCTCTGACGTTGCAAAACTATTCTGTAAGCTGCTAAAGAAAGGAGCCAAGGTGAAATGGAATTCTAAATGTCACCAAGCACTTGAAAAGATTAAAAGTTACCTCATCTCGTCACCAGTCTGGGTGCCTCCCATGCCAGGTTCTCCGTTAACCCTATATCTTACTATTCATCAAGAATCCTTAAGAGCTTTATTAGCCCAAACAAGTCCAGAAGATGGCAAGGAGCGGGCAATTTATTATCCGAGCAAGAAATTCATTACATCGAAAATGAATTACCCCATAGTCGAGAAGACTTGTGTCACGTTGGTGTGGGTTCTACATAGGTTGAGGCAATACACCCTTCATCACCACATACAGCTGGTCACAGAAAACGACCCGATAAAGTATCTCCTACAAAAGCCAGCCTTAATTGGAAAACTAGCTAAATGGCAGGTCCTCCTATCAGAGTTTGACGTTAGGAGTTCGACTCAGAAATACATTAAGGGACGAGTCATAGCAGATATGTTAGTAAAAAATGCCTAGGGACTTAGTATCCCAAGTGACGAGAAGTCAGAGGATCATATTTCGAACTTATCCGAGAATAAATGAACAATGTATTTTGATGGTGCCGTAAACCTCGCAGGGTCTGGAACTAGGGCAATTTTAATATCCCCTGAGGAACAACATTATCCAGTCGCTGCAAAGCTGATATTCCCATGTACTAACAATATTTCTGAGTATGAGGCATGTATCCTAGGATTGCAGCTAGCCCTCACTATGAAAGTAAAGAAACTACAAGTATGCGAAAACTTCATGCTGATCATCTTGCAAACCCAAAGTGAATGGAAAATTAAAGACTCCAAACTCATCCCTTATCACAGGTTCCTAGAGGAAATGATTGGGGAATTCGAAGAGATCGATTTTGAATACCTGCCGAGAACCTAGAATCACTTTGCGGACGCCTTGGCTATCCTATCGTCTATGCTGCAAGTGACGGAAGACTTAGACATTAAGCCATTGAGGGTCGACATTATTAGGCAACCAACTTACTGCATGGTGATCGAGGAAGGGTTTGAAAACCAACCCTAGTATCATGACATCAAGAATTACTTGCTAAATGGAGAATATTCTCTAGGGAGCCAAATGAGAGATAAAAAGTATATAGCCAAGATGGCTATAAAATTCTTTCTCAGTGGTTAAACACTGTACATTAAGTCATTTGATTCAGTCCTATCAAGGTGCGTAGATGCTAAAGAAGCAAACATGTTTATGAAGGAGATCCATGAAGGAGATCCATGAAGGAGAGTGCGGACTACACATGAATGGCCACCTCCTCGCTAAGAAGATCTTGAGACTCGGTTACTATTGGATGACTGTGGAGTCAGATTGCAACCAGCACGTAAGATCTTGCCATCAGTGTTAGGTATATGGAGACAAGATCAATGCTCCCCCAAATGAACTTCATCAGATGTCTAAGGCTTAGCCATTTTCTATGTGGGGGATCAATATGATCGGGCCAATTAACCCTAATGCTTCAAATGGGCACCGTTTTATCTTGGTAGCAATCAATTACTTCACCAAATAGATCGAGACCAATTCGTACGCCAACGTTATAGCTAAGAGTGTTGCAAAGTTTATTAAAAGAGATATCATCATGAGGTACGGGACACCTTAAGGCATCATTACAGATAATGGCTCCAACTTGAATAACAATGTGGTGGATGACCTGCTGTACCAATTTAAGATCAGACACCTTAACTCTTCTCCCTACCGCTTGCAAATGAATGGAGCTATGGAAGCGGCAAACAAGAATATTAAGAAAATCTTGGCTAAGACTGTAGAGAACTTTCGAGATTGACATGAGAGGTTGCCATACGCATTGATGGCATACCGAACTTCAATTCGGACTTCGACCGAGGTAACACCATACTCTCTAGTATATGGCATGGAAGCTGTCCTTCTTGTAGAAGTAGAAATCCCTTCCTTACGAATATTATCCCAAGCCGAACTCGCGGAAGCTGAATGGATTCGGCAGAGGCATAAGTAACTGAATCTGATTGATGAAAAGCGAATGAAGGCTATCTATCATGGACAGGTGTATCAAAAGCGGGTAGCTAAGTCATTCAACCGCAAAGTGAAACCCAGAAGCTTTACATTCGAAGACTTAGTTGTGAAGAAGGCACTCCACAATGTTCCCCATCCCGGGAGCAAGTTCGCACCAAATTATGAGGGTCCGTACTTAGTACAAAAAGTTTTACCTGGCGGTGCTTTAATTCTTGAGAATATGGATGGAGAAGAATTGGCAAATTCTGTAAATGTAGACGCTGTCAAGAAATATTACCCTTGAATAAGACAAAGATTTGATCAGTTCTCATACTTCACGGTTGTTTGAGCCACATTGATGGCTACTACATGCATTCCATGCATACATGCATACACTTGCATCACTTTCTCTGTATTGCAAGTCTAAGAGAAATTGCCAAATGGAGGGAATGGCTCAAATGACCTTATCCAGATCAGAGGATTACAGAGAAGAGGAGTCTATGAGACAGATTACGTATCGGCACGCTCAGGTCACAATCAAGGGTAAAAGTTGTTTCGTTCCACTTTCTTAACGCGAGAACGGACACTAACTCTTGAAACTTTTTTATTTTCCTCAGGGAATTCTAGCCACAACTAGCAGGCAAGTGTCCCTTACCATAAAGCTTTCCAGTTTATTATGCCATGATGATCAGCAAACCGCATTATTGACAAGAATTCGTGAAATAACTTCATCTACTTTCTCGTTTAAAAATCTTCGAGGTTGCCTGGAAAAATTTGAAACATACACGCTTCATGATTGCCTGTAGGGATTAATTTTTGATGAAATAGAAATGAATTTTCAAACAAGGACGATTAGACTATCAAGCTGGAGTAACCCGAAATTTGAGAGGCAAACCAAGCTCAAACACGTCTCTACACACTTGAGAGATGAGCAAAGGAAAGGTGAGATAAAAACCTTTGTCCAAGAACGTAGAGATCATTTGCAGTGATTACATAGATTGAGATAATGAAAGACACATTCATTTCTTTATCCTAAATACATAACAATCTATTGCAAATCCATTTGAGCCTGTAAAGGGAGAGTTCAAAATAACCCTATCAAGAACCCCCTCGCATTGGGACAATTTAGAGGTTCATTGGTTGATCCCTTGGAGAAAAAATCAAGGTAAGATTTTATTGTACTAACTTGTATCAACCTTTTTGTGGTAACTTCAGGTGGTATCTCGTGGAGGTTTGAAACATTAAAGTGAAGGAGAGCAATTTATTTCCCTATCCTACACACTTTATCCTTTGATAAACCAATTTGAGCCTTTAAATCTTTATTTCTAAACCCAATTGGTGATCGCCTCCCTACACTGGGGCAAGGCACATGATTTATCAACAAGGAATAAAGGTGTAGACGAAATGATCTCTCGTGTTTGGTCTAGAAAAGATTTTTGGGATTGACAAAAGCGAGGCACCTGGTACAAGCAGGGCCAAAGCCTATTATTGAGGAAAAGCCATGAACTTGAAAAACAATTGAGGAGAAATACAATGAAAATTTCAAAAGGCAATAGGACCGATAAAAGCGAAGTGTCTGGTAAAAGTGAGGCCAAAATCCTTCATAAAAAAGGCCACGATGCTCAAAATATAAATGAAGTATCAAAAGCAGTATCCGTTGACAAGCAAGTAACAAAATAAAGAAAGCCTTGAGCTTAATTGATGATAAGCATCTAGAAGACTTTTGAGGCTTAATGATATAGATCTATCCCCAACGGTCGAGGCAGTTGGTAATGATGCAAAGGTGATCGTCAACCCATCACACCCCTCATTTTGAAAATGGCCTTTTCGAGCCTATCCTGAACCAACATTACAACCTATCTCGAAAGCCTCTCCTGATTGAGACGTTTTAAATCAACATAGGATTTCACACAAGAAGCTACTGCCTAAAAGGGTAAGTACAATTTGGTCTTATCTGATCTTTAAGGTTCTTGATTTGTAAACCTGAAGAAATTCCTTTTAAAAAATTTTTTGATTCTTTTCTGAACCTCAAAATACCTATTCATTGTGTAAGCATTTGACCAAACCTACATTACGGCCCCTTAGAAGATCTTCTCTGATCAATCAAATTGTATACACTGTAAATAGTCTCGAAATTCTGGACATAGGATTTGAGTGACAGTTTGAGTATCTTTAGAAACCCTCATCAGAAAGAAAGTAAAATCTCTTAAAAATTGATATCATGAGAAGTCCTCTCCGATAAGTATACTTCAGTTGATATGACTGATTGAACTCATTTGGTGATTTCAAACTTATTGATTCAAAATTGTCCTCACACAGGATTTTGATCATGCACGTATGCTACAAGATATCTTTGGTAACTATCTTATATCCCATCGCATTTATTGAAACAATTCTTCATGGCACACAAGAGCATGACTTATTTTGAAAACTTGAAATATTCAAAATGTCAAAAATCTTTTAACTTTTTCTGCTTTAGCATAACAATTCGGGTTTGAGCTTATGCAAACTTTCTAGCTCCACCTAGATCCTAGAATGACACCATCATTGTAAAGATTAATTGGGTTCAAGATTTTACAAGATTCGGATCTTCTCAGACTTCCAGATGGCACCCAAGAGAGAAGGTGACCTCTATATGATTGTCCACAAGAGTCCTTTTTATAGGTATTCCCTCGGTAGATCCCACATCGGGTGAACTATTTTCACTAAGTTCTTCTTATAGGTATAAAAGTCATTTTTACAGGCATTAAGTCACTCCTACAAACGTGAAAATCCTTTTTACAGGTACTAAGTCGTTCCTATAAGCACCCAAGTTCTTTTTATAGGCACCAAGTCCTTTTTACGGGCACCAAGTCCTTTTTACGGGCATTCCTATGGATTGACCTACCATACGGGTCGAATCTTAATCAAATTTTAATTAGTAGAATCCTTTCATTAGGTATCTACCGTGGGGGTGACCTACCATACGGGTCAAATCTCAAGCAAATTTTAATTAGTAGAATCCTTTCATCAAGAATCCACCATGGGATGACCTACCATACGAGTCTAAATTCGACCACATTGAGGTTTTCTTAGAATGAATCCTTATATTTCCACTCCATTTTCAGTAGAGCAGTCAATGACAATCGCGAGACGAACAGATAAGTTTCAGGTAAGTCATTGACTCTCACTTCTCCCTCTCTCCCATATCAAAGTGAGCAAGATGAAATTTGGACTTAAGCTTTTAAAGAAGAAACTAGAGGCGGATGTCACGACTTTTTGTTTTCCCCAGTAGAGTCGGCTAGACCTCAAGTGTCATTTTGTCTTTGAGAGTGATCTCTCACGAGAACCCTTTCAAAGAGAGGCAACTATTGACACTTAATTTTTGGCCAATTTTATTTTTTAAAATTTTTTAGAAAATCCAAAAAAATTCATAAAATTGAAAAATTAACCTTGGGAACCTTGGCCTAGCCTAGGGAATCTATTTTGAACAAATTTTTTTTTTCATAATTTTAGTATTTTTGCGTATTTTATTTTAAAACATTCATAAAACAATCAAGAAAAAATAAGAAAATTAAAAAATAAACTTTGAAAGCCTTGGCCAAGCCTAGAGAACCAATTTTGAAAAAAATAATTTTTCTTATTTTTCCTATTTTTAATATTTACAAAAATTTGAAAAATACTGGAAAATTAATATAAAAAAATTGCATTCGATGCCAAAAAATACAAAAAATAGTTAATATTTTTATTTTTATTTTCTCTTCATTTTTGATGAATAAATTTTGAAAAATTCAATTTGGAATTGAGAGTTTTTTTTTTTGTTAATTTCATTTTCAGATTATTTAAAAAAATTCTAGAATTTCATTTTAGTTTTGTAATTTTTCATTTTGTATTTTTGGAGTCGTGGCATCCTCCTATATTTTTCAAAATTAAAATCCAATCCAAAAGTTTACTGGAATGTCCAATTTCGCTAAAAAGGACCAAAATGCAATTTGAACTTTTTCAAATTAGTCCCTAAAAACACTTAAAATGCAATTAAAATTTTTCTAGGTACTAAATTTTTCTAGTTTTTGACCCGCTGAATCCATTGGTGACATTAATTTTGGCAAAAAAGGTCGTCTAAAGTTTGGATTTTGCAAATGGGTCCTCGAGTTAAACTCAAAATTTCGGATTTTTGTGCAAATTCTTTAAAAATTTCATGAGAAAAGCCATTTCTTAATAGAAATCATCCCCCCAAATTCAATTTTTACATTAATTTTGTGAAATTTTGGCAAAATTAGGGTGAATTTGCATTTTTCAATCAAAATGGGTCAATCGGGTTGAGTTGACCCAACCCGGTCAACCCATTAACTCAAGAAACTAGAACTAGTTCTGGTTTCTCATTTTTGCGCGAACAAAGGAGAGAGGAGACTTGGGATCCAAACGCTCACTTGAGCTCCAATGATCTGACTGGAATTTGCCCGGTGACAATGTGCCAAATGGCATGTGGTTTCGTCGCTAGGCACGTGAGCAATGGCCGACGAAATACCCGCTTGCTCAAACGCCAGAATTTGTAAAATTTTCTAGTGCGGATTCTCTGGTACGAATCGAAGGAAATCTCAATGAATAAAGATTTGTTTTGGTGATTATAAAATGGGGGATCTTCACTCGGTTAAAGGGGACTAAAGAGACAGAGATTGAGAGGAGGGGGAGTCTCAGGAAGTTCTCAGACATTCGCCATAGCCAAAAAGCTTGGAGGACTGTGAGGGCTTGGCTAGAGCAAACGGGGGAGAATCAGAGGTCTACGCTGCTTCCTTGAGCTTTCTGAGGCGTCAAGGATCATCGTCAACTCATCAAACTAGTCTTAGTACCTCGGAAAAGGTAAATGCCATTTTCGAGCTTACCACTGTGCACCCATGGCGAATCGTTTATTTGACATCAATTCTTCGAATTTTCCTGTGCATTTTCCCTCTTGCATATTACAAAGCCCCCTCACATTCCTTTCCTTCCTCGATTTTGCATAAATCTATTGGGTCGAACTTCCAAACTTCGCGAACATGTTGCGACTTTGTGAGAGCAATCTAGCAACATAGAGCTTAACCAAAGCCCCAGGTAAGTCCCGTAAACTCTCTATGATGCTTCATGTTGAATGAATTGCATAGTTCTGTTCTGAATTGCATATTTGAATTACTATTGTTGCTCTTTGTGAAGGCTTCGATTGCTATGTTTTAGCCGATAGATCTTGTTAGATTTTAGGTATGTTAATCTGGAGTTGAATAGGAGTCGATTGGCGTCGGAAATAGTCCGATTGGAGTCAGTTTTGCTGTCGGATCGTCACTGACAAGTCTCGGCCGTTCGCCCGGGATTAGCTGAATGAAGAAGACGAAGTCTAATCAGCATGTTGACTCGATCAATGTCCGACGTGGCAAGCCATGTCAGAGGCCACTTCAGCATATTGATCCGATCAAACGCTGACGTGGACGACACGTCGGCTGTCGGATATTTTGAATCGGATATAATAACACATTTTGATCGGACGGTGAGGGGTGAGCCACGTGTCAAGATCTCAGATTCTCCGAGAATAAAAGATATTAATTCGATTTTTTTTAATCGAACGGTTAGGATCTAGTCTTAGATTTGATCTCGGTCGTAGAATTAGTATAGAAAGTGAGTGGTCAAGATCCGATAAAAGGTAGATCCGACGGTGAGATTTAGTTGATGGATCTGAAGGTTGTGACTTGGCCACGTGGGTTATTCTCAATCGTTCGATTAAAACCTAGGCGGAAAATAAAAAATGGAATAAAAATCTAAAAAATTTCGAAAATTCAAAAATAATAAATAAAAGATAATAAAAAAATATAACAAATATTCAGAAAATTAATAAAAAATTTAAAAATAGAAAATCAAAAAATCAATACCGTGTTGTTTTAGGTCAAGATCAAACCCGAGTGGGTTTGGGTTGGGTTTTCGAGTTATGGGCCGCGTTAGCTCGACCCAATCTAGAGAACCAAATAAAAGAATAAAATAAAATAAAATAAAAAAATTCATAAAAAAAGTTCCTAAAAATAAAAAAAGAAAAAATTTCAGAAAATATAAAAAAAAAGTCAAAAAAATAGGGGAAATTCTAAAAAAATAAAAATAAAAAAAATAAAAAAAAATGAAAAATTTGAAAAATCTTAAAAAAATCAGGAAAATTCAGGAATTATAGGAAAATAATGAAAATATAGTAAAAATCATAAAAAATAATAACAAAAAATAATAATAAATCATAGAAATTATGGGAAAATTCATAAAAACGTTTTTTAGAAAATGTAGGAATAATTGGGAAAATAGGAAAAATTCTTAAAAAATAAAAAAAATTCTAAAAATGTCCCAAAAATAGAAAAGTCCTTAGAAGATCATAAAAAATTCTAAAAAATTCCAAAAAAATTCAGAAAAATTTTCAAGAATTGTGAAAATTAGGGAAAAATCACTTCAACTAGTTTGACCTATTTTCACATTTTTGACCTCTAAGCCTTGGAAAATTACCATTTTGCCTTTTTGGTCAATTCGACCCAAATTTTTCCAAATCACTCCTAAACCTATTTAGCGTCTTTTTTTGGTTTCTGAGACTTCTCTAGGCTCGTTTTGACTTGATGTGATGTGATTTTTCCACTCATTGACTGCGCAATTATTTTTCATGATCGTGATTGATAGGATAAGCAACTCCCATTTGCATGAACCTATTACACTTTTAAGACCTACATTACCTAATGAACACCTGCATAAATTTCCTAGATTAGAGAATCACACAACTTAGGTACTGAAAGGGCGTCAATAGCAATATTGTCGTAACTAAGTCCCTAAACTCCAAATCTCTGGTTTCCGTAGAATCGAGTGATCCCTCTCAATCACTCGATAGGGTTCCTAGTCATACCCTCCAAAAAATGATTAGTTGCGACTTCCATTGCACTTACACCGTTGCACATGTCACCCGAACACATCAAGGTCGATCCCGATTTTAAAATTTCTTGATGCGATTTGGTATGGGCCTTGGAGGCTCGAGCCAGGCCTCTTGACATATTAAAATAGGCCTAGCAATCCATTAGCTCACATACCCTCCCTCTGAGGGTGGGTCGCGATAATGATATTCGAGAGGTTTTCTACTAAAAAATGAGACCGTTGAGTTAAGTTTCTTAACAAATGGAACTTCAAATATGTCGTACACCCACTTGCGTCCACCCAACAAGAACCGAACTTGGGGATTCAACCAGTATCAGCTTAGCCACTATTGGGAATGCCAATTGACTTGGCCTCCCCTGGCTATTCCACCGTCCGAACTCTCTTTTCTCCCTCTGATATGCTCTCTCGACGCAGGCCTACCACGCTTCGCGCCTGCGGCCTTTTCGCCAGAGGAAGAATGTGCTACATTGGATCTTGCTGGCACGAAATACAAAAGTAAAGGGTGCCAATATCATAGAGGCTTAGTAGGGTGCATCGACCGGCAAGCCAAAGATGCAAAGTTCCTCAAACAACAGGATTCACTGGTAGCTGAATTAAAAAAGGCTAACGAAGGGATATCCAAAAAGCTTGCAGAACTGGAAGAACGAAGCCTCGAAACTCGACTTTTAATGCCCAAAGATTTGAGCACGATGCTTTGCCTTGTTTACTAAGTTCCACTTCACCTTCATGAGTGACGTGGTAAACCACCAAACCACGAAACGGTCTGCCAGCTCCACTACTTACTTCACAATGATTAATTAGGCTCGATCGAAATGCCACTTGAGGTCGACTAGGGAGATGAAGAATTTCCTCCTCCTTGATCATTTTGGGGGCAAAGCATTTCGGAGATATCGGCCAAGCTCTTCCGCCACTCCAAGAAGAATGTTCCCGATTTCGACCAACTTTCCACTCAGGCTGAAGCCAGCTTTGAGATGAAAAAAAAGATACTGTCACGGATGGATCGTCTTGATCCAGCTGGGGGTTGGTTATTAGATGGTGCACCGCTTTTAAAAAATCAAAGAAGCGGCGCAGAATATCCGTTGAGGAAACTCAAGGATATTCTTCAGAGTATAGAGGGAGAGGGTCACAATAGCTGCTTCTTTAGTAGAGCAGTAGCCCGAGATACTCCCCAACAACTGGCTCAATGGTAATGCTTTGTGCAATTAGGTCAGTCATAAAAGAGGAGACCACTCAATTCACTAACTAGTGATGGAGTCTAGAGCTTCGGAAGAAGATTAATGTGAGGTAGAGCAGAGGAGAGTGCAGCAACGAAAGAAGGCAAGCAGCGAGTGAAGGTGGAGGAAGAGGAAAGCTATTAAGACGACTTTTAGCGCCTTTGGTTGAATGTTCACACCTGATCCACCATTTGCACTTCCTATATTCACTCCTAGAAATGGAAATAGGAATTGTAACCTCCCGGTCTTCCATTAATTCAATATCTGTCTGTCTTGCGAAATCAACAGGAAAGTCATTTGACAGTTGCTCGCCTTAGGTCAGTCAGGTCTTTCACAAGCCCTTTCCCTGTCCCCACTCAAGATTTCGCATGTCTTGCAAGAGACGATTCAATTCACAATTCAACAAATGGTCTATCACTTATAGCAAATAAAACCACTTATTCCTTGGGCTTAAGTTAAGGTTTCCTAAAAGAGCTTATTCTTGGCATCAAAATTGTAACCTTCCCATGACGGATAAGTTACTAATACATTTTTACCCAAAGCGAGTTCACCACCAACTGTAGCGGCACCATCTGCTAAAATTTGTCCTTTTTTAATGCATTACCCTGCGGAACCTGGGGTCTCTCTCTCTCTATATATATATATATCATGTTGAGTGTTGTAATAATTATAAAGACCAAAAAAGATGAAAAAGGAAATAGAAAGATATATTTTGTTGATTTAGGAAAAGTTATGATTTTATTATGGAAAGTTGAGGGACTAGATTTTTAAGAACTAGATTGATCATTTAAGAATAGTTCAAGGACCACATTATATGATTAAAAATTTCAAAGATGACATTGCTCCTTATATCAAAGTTTACGCATTATTTATGTCAGTGTCCCAAAAGTAAATGCTATTTTCCCAACTATGATAGATTAATCCAATGAAATGAATATTTCAATGATGTTATTTTATAGCTTATTAGTCAATCGAATGGCTTAAGACAGGGATGCCTTCTTCCTCTTATTTCTTCTTCTTGCTCATACATTGAACAAAATGAGGGAATAATCCTATTGATACAGCTGCGATTGACCCTTCATTTTCAGAAAAATAAAAGAAGATCACGTAAATGAGTTCAAATCTACTTATTTCTTGACATAACATTTTACGCAGCACAAAATTTATATGGTCGAAATGGTGCCTCTTCACCGCCTCCAGAGAAACTTTGTATTATTACGTTCACCTTAGGGGAATGCCAACCCAAAGGCAGATCTAAACCATCGCAAAATACAGAAAAAAGAAATGGTAAAAATTATCTCAAAAGTTAAAATAAAAAGATGACGAAATACCAAAATGAATTATGGCTTTCAATAATTATTTGAACTTAAATATTACTGAAGGGCACATATGAGAATGTTAGGCAAAAGAAATTGCACATAAGAGATGTGGTGTAAAGTGGGGCAGTGAATCAATCATAGTTGGCTTATAAGCCATTGACTTAAGTTTTGAATAATAGTGAGTCTGATTGGGCACGTTGACCAGAGGTATCAAGCTTCTATAGATCCTCCCAACACCATGATAGATCATTCATCCCTCCATCTAACAATCTATCTATTCTCATCATTATTTCTATTAGAAAGTTTAAATTTGATGTCTCCTATGTAATTGGAAATAAGTTAGGAGTTCACCATTTAAATTGTCCAAGTACTCATAACGAAAATGTAATGTTTCTTTGTATCATAACTACTTCCTTTCTTACTCAAATGCAATTTGCGCTAAATGATGATACTTACATTCCACATCTCAAATTGAAAAAGAAGAGGAAAAAACTAAGCCACAATGCTAAGAAGATCGCATAAACCAAACATCAATGCATCACGTTATACATAACAGATGTACGTATGGATTTCTTAATTTTTGGCAATAAATTGTGGAATAATATTATTTGATTCAATAAAAAGTAACATCATAAAAAATGAGCAAAAAAGTGAAATTTCCAGCATAAACTTTATATGTATAGTTGAGAGCACAATTAGAAAATAAGAAATCATGGGAAAATCATCCAAACGTGAATACATATGTGTATATAGAACATGATACGTGAGGGATTTTTTTTTTTTTCGGTCAGAAATGTAAGGGAGTTCGATAGTTATATTTTCATTAAGGTCTCAAATATTTGCTGGAAATTGCTGAAAAATTATGTTTACTAAAACTCCTTCTAGCTTTTCTAATCAAGTCGATCCAACACCAGCCAATAAATCCAGCTATGTGGTCTCCTGCTCTGATGTGGATGATTTTTTTTTTCCAACATGGCTGACCACATAGGCGATTGATTGGCTTAATTTTTATCTACATCATACTTCAACGTTGTTCACCTTGGTTATATTTCTTGACAATGATATCCACGTAACCGTTGACATTGGATAAATTTTATCCACATTAATATTTGTGACGTAGGTCGATGGCCACATCAACTGGATTTAGCTAGAATTAAGGTCGGAGAGACTTGATTATAAAACTTGAGGAAATAGAAGGACTTAATTAGGCAAACTAAAAGATGGGGCACTCGATTAGAGAAAGTGTCAAAGTAAAGGGATTGAAAGTTGCATTTTGTTTCTTTTTTCTAGTTGCCGTTTATGGTTTCTTATAGCGTCTGTTATTATGCTAAAAGTTCAATTTCAAATGACAAAATGAATTTCCCTCTTTGAACCTAATTTATTGTACATTTTTTCTCTTTACCACACGACATGTCATGCCTAATATAGTCAATTCTACTTAAACTTAGGTGTTCCAAAATATTCTTCACTTAAAATTTTCTTGGTAAAATTAAAGGCTTCTCTCAATCACACTGTCAATTGTTATATAATTTTATGGGACCACTGTCAACTATTCTAAAAATTTAAATTATTAAACGAATGTGTGATTTAATATTTAAGTATTCTAACAATTGTACACCAGTCCATTTCATTATCCATATATAATAAAATCGCAATATAATTGTCCATTTGTTTTTAGACTGAGTTAAACATTTTTCCTTTAAATTTTTGCTTTTCTATTTAATGTACAAAGTCGCTTCGGTCATAATAAAAAGAAATTGTTTAGGGCGCGAATGACAATCATTCTCTTTCCATGCTCTATTTCTACCCAAAAAATAGAATTTTCTATTTCAATTCTTGGACGAGTTTCTGAGTAAAGACACACGTTTGACAACAACGTAAAATTTATGTTTCCGTAAACAAAATTTGTTTGGTAACATCAAAAAAACTTCTGCGATGCCAACTGTTGGGCCTCGACCGACGACTAGTGGACGGCAATGGGTGATCAAAGACCAAAGATCGGAGGTGGGCGACTGGCGACTGGCAAACTACGACCAGCTGACAATGAAAGGCGGACGACGATTGGCGGTCAACAGATGTTGAATTGTGGCCAGAGAATGTCGAACTGTCGCCAGTGACAAGGACACAAGAGAGATGGCTGGTGGACTGCAACTAGTGTTGAGGACGCAGGAGAGAGATAGTGAGTGATGAGAAAAATTCTCAATCTCTCTTTTCGTTCTAGAAATAAAAAGTAGAAAATATCTACTTTTCATTTCTATTTCAACCTTATTTCTAGGTGGAAAATTTATCTTGGAAATAAAAAAAAATGAAATTACGTTGCCATTCGAAATCTATTTCTCGAAACAGAAAAATAGGAAAATAGATCTATTGTTGTGCGTCTAACGGTCAAAAATTGAGAGGGGTCTTTCGAATTCAAAAGAAGTCTGCAATATAAGCAGTAGCGCCCCACTTCCCAACGGTCCAATTCTCCAACTTCATCCCTCCCGCTATCTCCCCTCCAAAATAAAAAAAAAAAAATCAAGAAAAAGAAGAAACTCAAAGTCTACTAGAAATTCATCAGCATGGATGTTACCGAGAGTCTCTCCTCTTCTTCCGCTAAAATATCTCTCACCCTCTGTATCTTGTTTAGTTTAAAAGGGAAAACAAGAGCTGATTGAACTAGCGACAACGAAAGAATGTCTAATCGACACTCACTTTCTACCTTGATCTTGCTCTTGCTCCAGTACAAGCTTAAATATTTGGCCAAATCGTGTTGTGGCTAAAGAAATGAAGTTCGTACAATCAGAAATGACAGATTATATAATCCTGGTCTTGTCTGGTCTTTTGTTTCCCCTTAAATATTTCGTCCTCATGAACACGAACATCCATAATCTTACTTGATATCCAAATTTTGCACGAACTGATCCGCTTGAGTAATGGATATAGGGACTGACCGACTCTGTGATCAGGTTGCCCTTGATTAAAATCAGTGGTTCAAACTGGACATGATCTCTGCAAGGATCCTGCTCGTGACAAGGGTGGTGCTGAATTTGTGCCTCTTCCATCGGCTATGGGAATGCTAGTAGCTTTGCCATATGTCAATACGAATAGAGCAAGACTTTTATCGGCTCTGGAAATTGAGCACCTTGATGGAAACGGCGAAAACGCAGCCGAAGAGGATGGGGAATGTGACCATCACACCAGCGGCCACGCCCAGGAAGTCGTGTCTGAAACCCAAGTAATCTTTGATGTATTGTTTCATTGAACTGCCAGTGTCCTCCAGGATGTCCTCCACATCGCCGTACTGTGAGGCCACTAGCCCATATAAAGTCCAAGCAACGGGGCATGCCCAGTAGTACCATCTCCACCAAACAGGCATCCTCTGTTTAGAGATATAGCAAGAGAGGGTAGTCTCTCATCGTCAGGCATGATTATCATGCTGGAACAAGGGAAAAGTAAATCAGCAAAATCATCGAAATGGATGCTAGATAGAACTTACCGTTCGCGGCACTAGGAAGCCAGAGAAGAGGTTCCATATACAGTAGAAAGCAAAGGCGACGATGGCGGCGATATGATGGTTGGGGGTCAAGCCTACTGCCATCATGCCAAAGAAGGTGAAACACAGCATGGTGAAGAACATGAAGAACACAAACCAGAAGAATTTCTCAGCTGTCCATTCAAACCCAATCATCGGATAAACTATGAGGGTGTACGTTATTGTTTGTGCCAGGATGTAGGGGACTTCAATCAGGACCTACAATATCGGGATTCAAACCACGTAAGGAACATTTAATTAGAGCACAGATTTGTAAGAGAAAATCCGGATCATTGCAAAGCGAAGTTTTACTTGTGCTAGAGCATATGGCAGGGCCGAGTACATGCCGGCAGCTTGCTCTCTATAAAAAACTATTCTTTCCACTGATACAACCGGTTGCACGGGAGATGCATTTTGGACCCCAAGGAAGATAGCGGTAGCATACATTGAGCCCATTGCATTAAGCACGTCTATTTGTCGGCTCCTGCAAGAGTCGAAGGTTACCGAACACACATCAGTTCAATGGCACACGGGCTAAAAACTTCACGTGCCTAGCCAGGACTTACGTTTTAGATCCGATATCCCAGTACATACTCCCGAACATTAAGGCTACGAACATGGTGAAGAGTTGCCGAACAGCTGTATAGTTTGTGTTGCGCCAGTAAGACCAATGTTGTTTCCATAAGCAAGCGATTAATTGGGTGAAAGTTGACTGTGAATACTTAGTTGGGAAGTAGAGATCCTTGGAATTAGGAGGCGGTAAGCTCAACTCTTCTATCAGAGCCTTGTTTCTCCTGGAAAATTTCAGGATATGTCAATGTAACTCTGTGATCTATCTGAGTCTGCCTGTTATGGTTCCTACCAAGGCTGAAATTTGGTCGTTTCGGAATGCAGTGAACCGACCTGTACAAGTCCGAATTCTTGTATAAAGCTGCAAAATCAATCCCCAGAACAAGTTCTTGTGCTGGTGTCGTGACTTCGAGCATCCAAGTCGCTGGATTATAACCATCTTTGATTTTGCTAACTCCTTGGATACCCTTTCACATGAAGGCATTGCTTCTCGGTGATTCAAGTAACTTTGTGAAAAAGGGAAATTGAAACCATAACCAGCCGAGTGGGGTAGTACCTCAAAGTACTTGATCAGATGACAAGAATAACGACCTAACGGACCAACATATATTTCTTGCCCACCTCGTTTCAATAGGAGAAGCTACGGCACAAGTGAAAGTACGTGGCTCATGTATCGATATCATTATGAACAAATTCTTGTACTTAGGATGTATTGACATTACTCACCTCATCAAAAGCTTCGAATATGTCCACGCTCGGCTGGTGGATGGTGCACACAATAGTTCGTCCTGTATCCACTGTATTCCTTACTGTTCTCATGACAATAGCGGCAGCCCTCGCATCGAGCCCAGAGGTTGGCTCGTCCATGAAAATAATAGAGGGGTTCGCCACTAGTTCGACAGCTATGGTTAACCTTTTGCGTTGCTCGGTAGAAAGACCATTCACACCAGGCATTCCAACCAAGGCTTGTCGCAGTGGATTTAGTTCCACGAGCTCCATGACTTCCCCAACGAACATCTGCAACGTATTTTTTTTTTTTCAAATACAAGTGATATGATGGATAAGAAAGACTCTTGATGACGGCTTCACGTCTAGCTAGACAAGAGGAACCAAATCCTAGTGGCGATGACAAACCCAAATTCACCAGAAAGAGCCATCAGTCCGGACTTTCAAAGAAGCGAGTACCTGAAGAGTTTATTCAAGGGAAAAAGACGACTATGATAAAGACCTGATAATGGGTATAGAAGCCAACCTTTCTGGTTTCATCGTCGATGCTGGTAGGTAAACGTAACCATGCAGAGTAAACCAACGACTCATACACCGTAACATAAGGTGAATGAATGTCGTTCTGTTCACAGTAGCCGGAAATCCGAGCAAACGTCTCTTGCTTCTTCGGATACCCAGAAATCATGATGTTTCCTTCGATGTATCCTCCAGTTTTTCTGCCAGCCAACACATCCATCAAAGTAGTTTTACCAGCACCGCTGACGCCCATCAAAGCTGTGAGAACACCAGGCCTAAAAGCACCACTTACACCCCCTAAGAGCACCAATTTATCCTCGACAACACCTTGAATCTTCATTTCCTGCAAAAATAAAGGAACGACAAATTATTTAGCTTACATTTGAGATGATGGTATGCTTCTATCAGGATGAAATACCATCTTCAGATTTCTCATGGTTCAACTTGAACCATGTTACCTGTGGCATATCAACTGAATACTTGATTTCATCGAAAGTGATAGTGTGTGGCTCAAATGGCAGGACCATTCCTCTTTTCCTATTAGTCACGGTGGCCATCTGGGGACTTGTAGATGAGGATCTGGCTGAACTCACCGCAAATCAGAAAAGAAAACATTGGTTAAGACATAATGTAAGCCCTTGAATAAAGGAGTTGCTATTTTCATTCTTAGCTGTTAGTATTTTGTTCATCACCCATCAGCTAGACGGTAAAGGATGGAAGAAAAAATGAGACTTTTACCTGGTACTTGTTGGTGACTAGGACCCCAAGACGGCAACTGAATCGATCCTCCTTCTCTATTATCATTTTCATTGCTTTGATCATCTCCTGATTTTACGGTCTGAGATCGGCCAAAGGCTGCAGAATTGCTTAGAGAACTTAGGCTAGCTCTAATGGACAGAAACCTAGAGAACAAGAATCCTGGAATCCACTTACGGTCTAGGAAAGTGAGAGCCATCGGGAACGTGAGGTTGAAGAGCAAAGTGTATCCAAATTCTGCCCCGACTCCTATCCAATACCAGTAGGCATCAGGAAAAATTCCACGCGCCTCCAACGATTGGACTCCTAGTGTTTCATTTGAACTTGAATTGAAGGGAACCTATCACATCGCATACATAACAGAAATCACTTGGTCAGACAACGATATTCCTAGAGGAATATGAACTACTGGCATCAAGCGATTACAAGGCTTCACCTTATTCCAGTTTGATGATAAGAACTCATTAGTACACAGCGCATTCTGCCCGTACGTTAAGGGGGACACCCAGTAAGCCCAAATCCACCATTTCTTTATATCCTCTGCCATTCATATGAGAAGGGAAATCAGCACTCCTTTCGACGACAGAAGGGCGAGGGAAAAAAAAAAGTTTTGAATTCTTCTGTACACTATACCTCTTGAAAGAACAATACCACACGATGTAAAGAGAACGAGCAAAGAAAATGTCCCGAATGTGTTGGCAACAATCATGTTTCTACCCACTGCGCCAATTGTCCGAAATAATGCTGATGCCATCTGCTGGACGAGCACAAGCAAAAGGTACTGCCTGAACAACCTGCAAACGCGACATAGACACTTCATACATGGAAACGGCAGAACTTTTACAAATGCGAGGTTGGATTTGCCATCTTCAGCAGTGGAATTATCCCCTTTCTTTCTCACCTCCCAACATACGGATCAAATCCGATGACATAGTAGGTGATGAACACCCAAACCGCAACCTCCACGAGGGTGATAGGGATCTTTATAATCCAAATTGGAAGCGCATATGCCCACGGCGGGTAAAAGAGGAGATCTCTTTGCTTGTAAAATACCGGGAGCTTGACAATTGTCATGGTAATTTCCACCATTCCATTGAACATGATCATATTGAGAGCGAAGAACAATGCACCGATATAAATCCCTCCATCGGTTGTGGTATCACGAGGCATCTTAGTCCGAAAGAAGAGGGTCATCGTAATGCATGCGACAACTGTGAGCTGATAAATGAGTGGCATCGTGTTAGTACATTAGCTAGTTCAGGTTTGAAATGAGAATTGAAGTCAGCATTTTACCTGGAAGATCTTGAAAATGTAAACGAAGGAGTTTCTCCACATAAGCAAGTATTCTCTTGAAGCACAAGCTCGAAGCAAATCCTTTACTCCAACACCATATTTTTCGGTTGTCAAGGCAGCTGGGTGGTTCTTGCTTCGATCAAAAGGAGTGGAAAGCTCATCCCCAAGTTTCCTTCCCAAGTGAAAGGAATGGAACGCCTCTGCGAATTCCCGAACTGTGACTAAAGTATAAGGCTCGTCTTTACGTGCCCAATATTGCTGCTGATCTTTTCGTGACGTTACCTATCAATAGAAACGTATGTGTGTTATTGCAAGATACTCAGCTTTGAGAATACTTTTGATCTCCTCAAAGCTGCAGGGCGGAAAATTGTTATGTTGCGTCTTACTTCTTGCAAGAAGTCGGCAACACCCTTCCTCTCGGGGCATTTGAATCCCATGGATTCAAAGAAATCTAGGACAAGGTCACGAGGACCCTGGTACACGATCTGGCCATCGGATAGCAGAATAATGTCATCAAACATGTCGTATGTCTCCGGAGCTGGCTGGAGAAGGGAGATTACTGTAGTCCCATTGAAAATGTGATTGAATTGCTTCAGGGACTTCACTATTTGGAACGTTGTCGAGCTATCGAGCCCAGTAGATATCTCATCCATGAAGAACGCCATCGCGGGCCCAACCAGCATTTCACCTGGAAATACAGGTCAGTGATTATACTAGACAAGGAACATTGAACATTAATTTCGTGGTATCAACAACTATCCAAGTTCCTTCTAACCTGTGGTCACTCGCTTCCTTTGTCCTCCGGAAATGCCCCTGATCATTTCATCTCCAACCATGGTATCTGCACAACCTTCGAGCCCCAAAATCTGTGGAAAAAAGGACATGTCCATTAAACCTTTACTACTGCAAAATTGCTTTTATGACTTATTTTTTGTGATTCTTGTCAAAGATTACCTTAAGAACGTAATCTGTGACAACACTAGCCTCCTGACCTGGTATTGCTGCAGCCTGAGGGATTTTACACCACAAAAGATTTACATGAGAAGACCCCAAAAGCAAACTCAACAGTGTTTTTTGGATTAAAAAATCATTTGTTCCTTGTCGAGTTTTCTTATGCATAATCTGTTTCATTTCCTTTTTTGATTAGGGAAAGGGAAGAAAAGAAACTACTAGCTTCCCTTCTTTCATTACCTTCATGTAGACATCAATATCAGGATCTGGTTTTATATTTGCTGCTTTCTCTCTTCTTGATAGCTCTGCCAACATATCTACAGAATGCCAGAAAAGGATCCACCTTTTTCTCATTTTAAAGATCGCTTAAACACAAACCCAACCATGAAATGATAAAAGAAGAAAGATTTCTTAAGTACCATAGCGAGTTCCGACCCCCTGACACCTCGCAGAGAAGGCCAGAGTTTCTCTTACTGTCATTTCTCCAATGTGAAGATCTTGTTGGCTTATATAAGCAGCAGTTCTTTGGGGCACAAACTCATTGAAGCTATGTCCATTGTAAGTAACCTTTCCTGTCGTCTAAGTAATGGCATTCATATTTTAGTGAATTTTGAAACAAAGATTTAGTTCCAGCAGCTAAACTTAGGAAATCCGGGGGGAAAAAAAAAACGAAAGGGTGTGAAATTAAATGAGAAATTATGTGAGTTCACCTTCAGTTTGGGGTCAAGCTTGCCAGCCAAAGCTAACAAGAGTGTGGTCTTCCCTGAACTAGGAGGACCTAGAAGCAATGTCATCCTGCAAAAACACAATGCAAATCAGAAGCAGGTTGCTCTTCATCATTTGGTTCAAGCCAGAAATCAAAAAGGCAAACTGAGCTCAGAAATGCCATCCCCTTTAATTTGGTATGATTTGCTCACCTTCCAGGTTTGATAATCCCACTGACATCTCGCAGGATATTCAAGTGTTTCTTTCTACTAGGAAGGATGTGCAGGAAATTGAAGATGCCCTTCAACAGCAAAAGAAAAACAGATAAAAAAAGTAAGAAGAAGAAGAAAAAGAAAACATTAGACAGAAACATTTTCACGACATTTGAGCATCTAAGCAATTATAAATGGTTAGTCTTCTTGTCTCTGCTAAATGAAAAATACAAAGCGTGCTTGTTCTGTTTGATGTACTTGCTGGTGCTGTTGCTTACCTCTGCAACATCGATAGTGAAATTGATCATACTGGGCAGAGCTCTGCTTCCTACATGAACCTCTGTCTCCACATTCAAATGCTCATATCTCACTTCAATTCTAGGAAGATCAATTCCCACTCTGCAAATAAACCCAGATTCACAAGAACCAAAATTGGACAGCATGACTAAAATTCCATCAACACTTGAAATAATCTTTTGAAAATACACACACCCCCCACCGGTTTTTCTCCAATTGTTTGTTCAACTAGTTTCTATATACCAAATCTTATTTGAGTAGCTTGTTCTTTTCTTTTTGGGATAAGTGCAATGAAAGTCCTAAACAGTAAAATTTGTCATGAAAAGTGCAATTTAGTCCTAAAACTTTCAAAAAGTGTAATCGAATCCTAAAATTCATCATGAGGATAGAATCGAGTCACAAAATTTTTAAAAGATCCATTCAACTCCTAAAACTTGGCACAAAAATGCAGTCGAGTACTAGAATTTTCAAAAAAATGCAATCAACGGAAGAACTTTATTTAACAACATTTTTAGATGCTATCAATCTTATTTGGAGTGATTACCATCTTTTATTAGATCAAGTTATCAATAGTTTTTCAGCTACCAATTCTTTTGTGTACTTGACAATCTTTTATTTACATTTCATATCAGCGCCTTATACCGACTATTACAAGACACTACAACATTTGTTTGAGTGAGTCATTCTCTTTTGTTTCAGTAACTTATCAATTATTTTTTATTTAATTTAATTTAATTTAATTTAATTTAATTTAATATATTATTTTTATTTTATTTTATTTTTGCAATTGGGGTACCACTTTCCTTTGTCTTACTTGCCAACTTTTTATATTTATCAACTGATTTTGATAATTACCAACCTCACTTAAGAGTGCTTATCAACTTTTCTCCCATTACGTTACCTATTTATTTTATGTTACCGACTCTTATTGCCAATATAAAATTGGTGAATTTAAGTTGTTGCCAATAAATTCACGTAAAAGTTTGTAAACATAAGAAAAATGGGCAAATTAAACATTTTCATTGAAAAGGATTTTTATTAGCTTTTTTTATTATTATTAACTACGAAATTTCCAGTGAAAGAAAGGCAAGGCATTTTTCAAATTCTTTTACCTCTCAATGCGGTTCTTTAGCTTCAACAAGAAGCTCTCGTTGTCCTCTTCGGCCGCCTTCACCAACCTCTCGAGCAACTTCTTCTTCTCCTGGAAGCCGAGGGTCAGGATGTCGACCTCGTCCGCCCCGCCGCACGAGGCCGTCAGAATGCTCTTCCTCAGGCGTTCGAACGTGGGGAGCCTCTCGAGCGCGACCCACATGAGAGCTTCTTCATCATCGTCATCCTCGACACCTCGGCGCGAGAGGGACCTCGAGAACACCTCATCCATCCCGCGGTTCCTCCACCTCCCAGAACTGCTCGAGCGCAGGCTCTTGCCCGCTCTGTAGACATCTCCTCCCTCCATGAATGAACCGAAGAAGAGAGTATGATCGATGGACCTGTCTCTGATATGATATTCCTTCTTTTATGTAAGTATCAAAAGTGGAGTTTTAAAGAGAGACCATGTTTTGTAGAGCTTCCAGAATTCGAAACTGTTCATAATCAAACCTAGCCGTAATGTCTTAAACTCATAGCATGTCTAGACTTCAAACTATCCTGGTTTTCCCTTTTCTGTTAAATACAGGTCGTTAAGGAGGGTGGCTAGGTTGCGAGCATAGCCCACGCCCCTTCGAGTCACTCTAGCATGTAGTCATTGGATGGACGCAGGAAGAGGGTGGCTGAACAGAGATCATAGAGGACAGATCACAAAAATAGGTGGATGCGGGCACACACGTAACTTAAGCCTCAACTCGACCAATTCGCCCGCCGGGACTGTTGCGGAAATCAAACGAAGAACAAAAGCGGAACAACGAGATTTACGTGGTTCGATCAGATTGATCTACGTCCACGGGCGAGGCAAAACGAAATTCCACTATATCAAAAGGAGAGTACAAGTACAATGAAACCCTAATCACAATATATATATTGTGTCTCAAAAAAAAAAGGAAAACCTAATTCCTCTGGGTTTGGGCCTACGGCCCATTCAAATAATATGTCAAAAAATTCAAGACATATTTAACAATTCTCCACCTTGGCTTGAATTTAATCATCAAGAAGTCGAACATGTTCTTCCAGCATCCCTAAGCCTACGTGAGCTAACTCGGTGTAGGAAACAAGGGATGTAACAAAGGAAAGAATATGTCCTCTTCAAACAAGGTAGAATTTCCTTCACCTCGCCACCAAGCCCCAGAAAGGGGCAAACCTCAAACAGGCATGCCAATCAAGTTCAAGCAATGCTTAAACTTGTTGGCGGGGATTGACTTGGTCAACATATCAGCAGGATTGTCAGCAGTGCCAATCTTCTTTACCATCATATTTCTCTCAGCAACTGCATCTCGAATAAAGTGATATATGACATCAATGTGCTTAGTCCTTTCATGATATGCTTGATTTTTAACTAAGTGTATAGCACTCTGATTATCACAAAAGACAACTGAATTGTCTTCCTGCTGGAGGCCAAGTTCCTGAACAAGATTCCTTAACCAAATAGCTTCTTTCACTGCTTCTGCTGCTGCCATATACTCTGTCTCTGTAGAAGACAAAGCGACTGTCGACTGTAAGGTTGACCTCCAACTAATAGCTGAGCCAGATAGCGTGAAAAGATAGCCAGTCAAAGATCTTCTTTTATCAAGATCACCTGCATAGTCAGAATCCACAAATCCCACAACTGAGGTACCACTTGAACTATTTCTATCAAACACCAAGCCTAAATCTGCGGAACCTCTAAGATACCTAAGTATCCATTTTACTGCCTGCCAATGCTCCTTTCCAGGGTGAGCCATATATCTACTTACCACACTAACTGCATGAGCAATGTCGGGACGAGTACATACCATAGCATACATCAAGCTGCCAACTGCACTGGAGTATGGGACATGAGACATTGCAGCCTCCTCATCTTCTGACTGAGGTGAATGTAGAGCTGAGAGTCTAAAATGAGGTGCTAATGGTGTAGTAACAGGTTTTGCGTTCTGCATGCCAAACTTCTCAAGTACCTTCTCAATATAGCTCCTCTGTGATAGATATAACTTTCCTGCTTGTCTGTCCCTTCGAATTTCCATCCCTAAGATTTTCTTGGCAGGACCCAGATCTTTCATCTCGAACTCCTCACTGAGCCGTTTCTTCAAGATCAACATATCTGACATGTTCTTTGCAGCAATTAGCATATCATCAACATATAAGAGGAGATAGACAAAGGATCCATCTGAACCCTTCCTGAAGTAGACACAACTATCATAGCTGCTCCTATGATAACCACTTCCTATCATAAAGCTATCAAATCTCTTATACCACTGTCTTGGAGACTGCTTTAAACCGTACAAGGATTTCTTCAATCTGCAAACATGGTCTTCCTTGCCTTCTACGTAATAGCCCTCAGGTTGGGCCATATAAATAGTCTCATCAAGGTCACCATGCAAAAAAGCAGTCTTCACATCAAGTTGCTCAAGCTCAAAGTCAAATTTAGCAACTAAAGCTAATAACACACGGATGGAAGTGTGCTTAACCACAGGAGAGAATACCTCAGTATAATCAATTCCCTCATTTTGATTGTAGCCTTTAGCTACAAGTCGTGCCTTACATCTAGCACCTTCAACACCTGGAATTCCTTCCTTTTTCTTGAAGACCCATTTACACCCAATGGCCTTTTTTCCTTTAGGCAACGACACCAAGTCCCAAGTCTGGTTCTTGTGAAGTGATTCAAGTTCCTCAACCATAGCAGTAGCCCATTTTTCTGATTCTACGCAAGTAACAGCTTCAGTATAAGTAGAGGGTTCATGAATACCCATACCTTCTGCTGTCGTGAGAGCATAAGCCACTAGATCAGAGTATCCATATTTTTGAGGAGGTCGAGTCTGCCTCCTTTCTCTGCCAGTAGCAATAGAATATGGCTGCTCCACCTCATCTACAACTTCCTCATCTGAACTTGAATCAACAGTAACACTTTGTTCGCTTAAATCATCTCGAGAGGTTTTCTCTGGAAGCTCCACCTGAACCTCCACCTTATTCATATTGCTCTCAGGCTTTCCTGCATGATCATCAACAACCTTTCTTTGATCAAGCATAAGCATTTCATTAAAAGTAACATCCCTACTAATAATGAACTTATGCGAGTTGGATTCCTGACACCACAAACGATACCCTTTTACACCATCAGCATATCCAACAAAGATGCATTTTCTTGCTCTAGGTTCTAACTTACCATCCTTAACATGATAATAAGCAGGGCATCCAAAAACCTTTAGATTAGAGTAATTGCAAGGCTTACCTGACCACTTCTCAAAGGGAGTCTTGCAGTCTATTGCTGTTGAAGGAGAGCGATTAACCAGATAACAGGCTGTGTTAACAGCTTCAGCCCAAAAGTCTTTTTCCATGCCAGCATTAGAGAGCATGCATCTTGCTCTCTCCAAAAGGGTTCTGTTCATACGTTCTGCCACCTCATTCTGCTGAGGAGTGTGTCTAACTGTACGGTGTCGAACGATACCAGCATCTGCATAGAATTCATTAAAATCGCCACTGCAAAACTCAAGACCATTATCAGTCCTAAGACGTTTGATCTTCTTTCCAGTCTGATTCTCAACAAGGGTTTTCCACTTTTTGAAGGTTTCAAATACATCACTTTTCTTCTTCAGAAAATAAACCCAAACCTTCTTGGAATAATCATCAATGAATGTCACAAAGTAAAGAGCACCACCCTTAGATGGAACCTGTGCTGGTCCCCATAAATCAGAGTGGATGTAGTCAAGTGTGCCCTTTGTTGAATGTGTGCCAGTACTAAAGCTGACTCTGCACTGCTTGCCAAGAACACAATGTTCACAGAAATCTAGCGAGGTCGTCTGCTCTCCACAAAGTAAACCACGTTTACTTAAAACCGTCATGCCACGCTCACTCATGTGGCCCAAACGCATATGCCACAGTTTTGTTTTATCATTATCAGAAACAGAATTAGATGTGCCAATCGAAGGACCCATAACCGTGCTACCCTGTAGATGATACAAGTGGTTCACCTTGCATCCTTTCATCACAACTAGATTGTCTTTGGAGACTTTGAGAACTCCACCTCCACCTGAGTACATACACCCAATGGAATCCAAACTGCTCAACGAGATAAGGTTTCTCTTCAAGTCTGGTATATGTCTAACTTCAGTTAAGGTTCTTACTACTTTGTCATGACATTTAATCCGAACAGTACCAATACCCATAACTCTGCATACAGCATCATTACCCATCAAGACTGATCCACCATTTATTTTTTCATACGTGGTAAACCATTCCCTATTTGGGCACATATGAAAAGATGCTCCAGAGTCCAATATCCAAACATCATCGGACAAACTAACAACAGAGCATGCAGTAAGAACACTGTCTGACGCCTTAGACTCATCTTCGCTAGCAACATTCACCACATCTTGTCTTTGAGCATGCTGCTTACCTTTTCTCTTGAGCACAGGACAATCTGACTTGTAATGTCCTCTTTTGTGACAATAATAGCACTCCACGTTTGTCTTATCGGCAGGTGGCCTAGATTTTGATCGACCAACAGATTTCCCTCGAGGAGCTTTATCCCTGTTCTTGTTCCTGCCTCTCACAAATAAACCATCTGCTTTATTTTCATTAGTATTCCCATTCAGTTTCGTTCTCAATTCAGCAGAATTCAAAGATGCTTTAACATCATCCAAGGTTATGGATTCACGTCCATAAAGCATCGAGTTCACAAAATTCTCATATGAAGCAGGCAGTGAACATAACACAATCAAAGCTTGATCTTCATCATCAAGTTTAATATCTAAATTCTTCATATCAAGAACAATTTTATTAAATTCATCCAAGTGTTCCTGAACAGGCGTACCTTCGCGCATCTTTAGAGTATAAAGACGCTGCTTCAAATAAAGTCTCGACGTCAAAGATTTCTTCATGTAGAGACTTTCCAGTTTGCTCCAGAGACCCGCAGCTGTTTCCTCATCGGCGACTTCTCGCAGAACCTTGTCATCCAGAGACAACTGAATCGCACTATGCGCCTTCTCATCCATCTCTTCTATTTCCGCCGAGGTCATGTCGTCTGGATAATTTCCGTCCAGCGCCCTAACCGTACCCTCTCGCCTCAATAAAGCTTTCATCTTTATTCTCCATAATCCAAAATTATTCTGTCCATCAAAAGATGAAATTTGAAACTTTAAAGATGCCATCTAAAAGAGCCCTTGGATTTGCTCCCAAAAATTTTCTCTTCGACACAAAGTAGCAGATTTCTCCCTTTTTCGGTTTGGACCGAAAAACCCAAAAAAACTTGCGACCAAAAATCTTTCGATCAAATATTTTGCTGCACCGAAAGTCTTGTTCTCTGAACAGTAACCCTGCACCAAAAGTAACCCCTGTACCGAAGACAAAACAAGAAGGCAGCAACTTCCTCACTTTTCTCTTACTTCCACGGGACCCACGCAGCAAAAGAAAGATTGAGCAATTGTGTGGACTCAAAGAAGACTTCCACGCAAGGTTGATTCTCAAGGTCAAAAGTCTCGATAAAAAAAAAACAGGAAGAAGGCACAAAATTGTTGACTTTAGATCACGTGGACCCCCTGCAGGATTGTCCTCCACTCTCTCAAATTTCTCCGCGCCCACTCGCCAACGTCGTGGGGCCGTGAACAAGTGGGCAAACCGCCTCTCACCTGGCGAAGGAGTCTCGGCGCAAACAGAAAGGATGCTTCAATCTCAGACCACGAACCACGAACGTCGTCAGCGGTTTTAATCGCAAATTTCCTCCACGACGTTTACTCTCTTGAACCCTAGAAACGAAACTTCGCTCTGATACCAATTTGTTGCGGAAATCAAACGAAGAACAAAAGCGGAACAACGAGATTTACGTGGTTCGATCAGATTGATCTACGTCCACGGGCGAGGCAAAACGAAATTCCACTATATCAAAAGGAGAGTACAAGTACAATGAAACCCTAATCACAATATATATATTGTGTCTAAAAAAAAAAGGAAAACCTAATTCCTCTGGGTTTGGGCCTACGGCCCATTCAAATAATATGTCAAAAAATCAAGACATATTTAACAGGGACAATTGAATGATGTCGAAGAGCCTTGCTAATCGATCCTTCGAATCGGCACCAATACTGTTCTCCAGCTTGGTACATACAATTTTTATTTTTTGTACTCACTATAGGAGGCTTAACTATCATAACAGCTCAAATGTATCGGTAATTTGTATAGCGGAAAGAAAAGAAATCGTTTCTCTTCTTTTTCTTTTTCTTTTTTTCACTTAGGGAAAACGGAATGAACGGCCCCCTGAACTTTGGCTCAGTGTGCAATGTGGTTTATGAACTTTTAATTTGTTCAATAGGATCCCTGAATTTTAGCCAAATATGCAATGTCATCTCTTATTTGATGTGGTTCCCGAACTACTGGTACATGATCAATTTAGTCCTTGACTATATGAAAATGCTCAATATTGCTCTCAAACTTGAACTAACATAATGATAATATTGGATATTTTCATATAATTCATTAAGTATATTGAACATCTACCAAAAGTCCAGGGAGTACGTTGAACAAATTAAAAATTCATGAACCACATTGTATGTCAGTCTAAAGTTTAGATTCCATATTGCGCACTATGCTAGAATTTAAGGACCATTTGTGTAATTGTTCGGGAAGAAAGAGAGAGATTTCAATTCTGCAGGATATTCGGAACAAGCCTATGAATTCCTGGCATTTTAGTTACGGTGAAATGGTCGTTTGTTGCCTTTAGTTGCGGTGTCTTCCCTTTCGGGCAGAAGTGAGATGGAGTGAGCGCCCGATCAGGCTAAGCCCAAATATCGGACTTGACGTTTTATTTAGGCCAGCCCATAATTCAAAATGGTAAATTAATTAATGGGTTTGGTCGGGGACATGTCAGGCCTGGGCCTAAAGTTGAGTTAGCCCAAGTAGAGCCGTCAATATGGGTCATAGACCCATATTTGACCCTTTTTTTTTTGTATAAAATGAGTTTTATATGGGTCACTAACTTTTAGATGACCACTAAAAATGGGTTCAAAATGTTGAACTAAAATTACATGGATCAAATATGGGTCTCACATGAAATCCATTTTAGACCCACTTTAGACCCATTTTTGACCCAACAAGGCATTAAGCTTTGTAAGTCGTGAACCACCCAAGCACCCAAACTCAGTTTTTTATAAGCGCCTCCTCCCTTGCAGCTACAAGTCGTAACTCGCAACACGCAAGCAGCCGTCGCTGACCTCCGTCGCTGCCTCCGTCCCCGCCTTCGTCGCACGCAATCTTCAGTCTCTCTCGCTCCGTTTCTCTCCAATTTGAGGTAATTTTCACGTTTTGATTCATGGGCTTTTTCCTTTTTTTTTTTTTTGTTCCAGATGATCTCTATCTCATCTTCTGTAGTCCACGAATCGGTTGCTCAGTTTGCTCAGCTTAGGGTTTGTTTGAATCGAATTCAAATCGTTTTCATGCCCGTGAGGATCATACGTCGGTTTTTGTGGGTTGAATTTGGTGGGATTTGGTCGTGTGTTGGTCGTGATTGCAATATCAAGGCAGTGCTTCCAGGGCTAAAGTCTCGCATCAACACTGCACTAGTTTCTATTGCAAAGGAGCATGCTAGCTATGGAGAAATAACTAAATCAAAAGCATTATGAACCAAGGCAAACCTAGCTATTTTTTACTTTGCTTTTTTTTTGGGTCACGACGTGGGTACTGAATAGAGTGTGTTTCATTTCACATGGGTTGAGGAATTAGAATGCAGCACAGGTGCTCGTGAAAATTCCCGTGCGAGGAACGAAACGTAGGCCGAGGGAATAAGCGTGTGCGCTTCTTCTAGAATCACATCTTGGTCCTTCATTTGAGTACGGCTCAGGCAGGTTGAATGAACTTATTGCGAGGCAAGGAAATTATTCAGCGTTTCTTGACACATATCAGCATTGTCGGAAAGTAGTGAATATAGATTTCCATTTTTGCTCCATTTGGCCGCATGTAAATTGTCGATTTGCAGATGCAAGTACTTACTAGAGATTTCTTTATGCTCATAATTCTTGTGTTGTTGCACAAGCTTTCAACTTCTTCAACTTTTAATGTTCCTTGGTTCTTATCAGGCCCTATGTCATTGCTTTCTTCGGATATGCTAGGAGAGAATAGAGAGAAATTGAATGTTTGTAGATGTCGTATAGTATGTATTCCTCCATTTGGGCAGCAAGTGTAACATATATATTCACGTATACTGAGGAACTGAACTTCTTAACAGCTATAGGGGTTGTATCCGTAGTATATGCTCCAGTTTGTGGCTTCTAGGGACTCAGTTTTGTTGGTTTTCAAGAACCAAAAGTGCACAAAATCTTGAACTAGAATAGCAGAGTACATGGACAAAGCTGTCAGGAGAATGAAAGCAGGTTTTGAGTTGAAACTTGGGCATATACTAAAAGCACTCCATTTTAATTAAGAACGTCGAGCCACATAATGCATCACAGTGGATAATGCACAGACATATGTGTTTGATAAATATACAAGAAGCTGGCATGCACGAATTTATACATAAAAAATTGAAATCCTAGGTCTGCAATTTAACAAACATTTTCCCAGTTTTTTCAGAATGTCCTGAGCTTTAAGCTTCTTTTAGACCCCAGTTAGGACCTCTTTACTTGGATATCTGTTGCTTTCAAAATAGCTTTGATAGGTCTACAAGTGTGATGTCACTTGTGACCTCTTATGTGTGATGTCCTCTTTCTGCTGATCATCTACAGAAGAGTTCATGGTCCAGATATGCCTGAATTATGCTGACTGCAGATTAATGATGTTGACTTTTTCCATATGTATTGACAACTATCTCATTGCACTTCATTGATGATGTTTTCGGGTATACAGGGAGTTATATGCAAAAGTCACGAAAACTACTATCTCTCTGGTATGATTGTATCCATCCCCTCTAATCCTTGAGAGGTCTCTTAATTCTAGAAATCTCGTTAGTTGTTAAGACTGTTCTTAATATTGATTAGATTGATCAAGAACGCGAGGGAAAGCAAATTGACAGCGTTTTACTGAAAAAGGTTTTAGATATATTTGTTGAGATTGGGATAGGGCAATTAGATCATTATGAAGGTGAATTTGAAGCATCACAGCATTGGATGTCTTATCAGGAGGTCTAAGAAACTTGAGAGACATGGAGCTCTTCTCAATTTGTATTCAGCTAAAACTTGCTCTTGTAACTAGAGATGATATATGTGGAAAATTAGTTAATCTTTTATTCCATATGGATCAATTACAAATGAGGTTGCAATTATTTTTTTTATTGCTACCGACTTATTTTAGCGTTTTTCCTTACATATGTTGGATCGATTTATAAGTATTTAGTCGGCTTTTTTTATTTATTATAAACATTTCAATTTACAGATTTTTTTAAATTTTTTATTGTTTAATTTGCTTTTTTTTATTTGGTGTGAAGTTTTTAGCCAAGTAATATACACAAGTAAAAAGCCTAAAATAGATTAAATGAGGTAATATGAGTCGAAATGGGTCTGGTTGGGTATAGGTCAATTGCAGGTCGAGTCGGGTATGGGTCATTAAATATGGGTCAAGACGGGTTAGACGGGTCAATATGGGCCGGACCATATTTGACCCGACCCAAACCCGACCCGACCCACCCATTTGACACCTCTAAGCTCAAGTAAGTTCATTTGTCCTTCGGGCTTGACGTGCCCTGTGGGTGACCCACGCGTTGATCGTGTTTACTTTTCGGGTGAATTGAGGAGAAAATTATTCTTTCGCAAACCCGTGCTTATTGTCCAGCACAATAAAAACAAAAATGGATAATCCGTAGGGTAATTTGTGAACGACGTCTCGTTTTGACCCCCTCCTCTCCCCCGCCCCCCAACCACCAAAGAAAAAATCTACATCTCGTTTTCCCAAAAAAAAAGATAATAATAAGTCTCGGAAATGATCGAATCAAGTCCTTTCGTCCAACAATTGGGTATGGGAAAATAACGTACTGGAGCCATTTTGTTTTCTTTTTCAATATCAATCTTTCCTTGTTTTTCAAACTAGAGAAAATATTAATGAATAAGTTCTGTTTATTTCGTGAAAAATAATAATTTAAAAAATATTTACCCATAAATCCCTCGTAACTCTTGAAATAATTAGTTAATAAAAAATATTTTTGTTATCTGCAATAATTTTTATATAAATAATCTCATGGAAGCTAAAAATATTTTTCATTCATTTATTTTTGCAAACAATATAAGCGCTTTTTTTAGAAAAATATTTTTTAATATTTCATTTTTCGCGAAATAAACGCATCACATTTCTTGTGATTAGTTATTAGATATTATTATTTTTTATTTCTCAGTTACTTTGATGTTTTCCATGAGAAAGAATGCACAATTTCCAATAATATCAAATATTTCACGTCTTTCACAAATAAAGAAAAAAAAAGTCGAAAAGACGTGAAATTAATCATTTCGATATTCACTAACTAAAAAATATCAAAGCTTGTATAATGGCTTGTACTTTGTTTTGTTTTGTTTGTGTGCGTTTGTGTGTGTGGTTGGGGGGTTGGGACAATGAGGACATATCTCACTAAAATGATTACACTACATATATATATATATATATAGATTATGATTAAGGATTTTGATTATATCGGGATTTCTATTGGTAATTTCATTTTTTTATTGACTTTACTAAATTATTTTAGAGAAAATAAATGTATGAACATTGGGAACTTTAAAATTCACAAATCGTCTTGTCAAATTCTCATAAGCTAATCTCGGCTTTTCCGGCTTCTCAATCTTCCCTCCTTCCTTCTAGTTCTGGTAGTGTCAGTACAGTTGTTCCTTAACACCTCTCTCGTTTTCGTTCTCCCGAACCAAATGAAGTGTTAACCGAAAACGAAGCCCCCCCGTGAAGTTGTGCTCGCTAGCTTCAAGAGCCTCACTAGGTGAATGCAGAAATCTTGAGAGTGGCCCCATTGGCATGGTTCGGAGGATCCTGTGGCTGGGTGGGGGTTTCACTTAAGCTTGTCTATCCGTGTCCATGTCCGCGCCCCACAGCGACCTGCTCACTCCTCTTCTGTGTATTTACCCTTCATCTTAGCATGTATTTATAGCTTCGATGTCTTTGTCGGTGGTGTCTCTCTGTCTACCTGTATTAATTTTCGTAATCCCAAGTTCAATTTTGTTTTGTTTCTTAACACTAATCATATCAACCATCTCGATGTTCAAGAAAACTATATGACTTGATCTCCCGCCCATCTTTCTGCTTTGGACTTTCCATTGTCCGGTACAAATCTTTCTTTCTAGTTTTACGAAATTAGTCGTTAAATTGCCATGCAAAGCCGGAGTGTTACAAAGTTAAAGAGAATAGTGGAAATAGTACTAAACCAAATCACATTTTACAATTTTAACTCTTAAATTTTTGCTGGCCAAAACCCTTTAGACTTGATTACAAGGAAAACTATAAATAAATAAATAAATAAATAAATAAATAAATAAATAATCATAAACCTATTATACTTATGTTAATTCAATTCTAAATCTTTCAATTTGGCCAATTCAGTCCTTATTCAATTTGGCCATGAATAAGGAATCATCAAATGAATTTCGGTTTCGAGTAATAACATCCTTTAGAATAAGACTCTTTTTCCTTCATTCGGATAACAAAATATTATGACCTTTTTAAAGAGCACTTCTCATTAATGACAAAAAGTAGTGAACAAACAATGATTGCAACTGTGGTTGGCGACAATCCATGGTAGCGTAGTTGACAACCAGAGGCGGTATTAGCGACCAAGGGAATCGACTGCCAGCAATCGACAATATTGGTGTGCATCGGTCCCATTCCAAATGGGAATAGAACTAAATCGAACAATCCTTGGTGTTTCACGATTTCAAATTTTGGGACCGAGAATAACCTGTCCGATTCCCGATTTTGGGGAGTAACTATGTAATATGTGCTGGTGAAAAAAATAATAAAATAAAAAGTTGAAAAGTCAACAAAAAAAAGAAATAAAAAAAGAAACAAAAGGGGGTAGAAACTCCCCTTCTTATGAAACAAGAGCAAATGCATGAAGGAAAGGAGAAAGAAGAAAGAAAGAAAGGAAAGAAAAAGAGGAGTCCAAATCACGTGCCTCGCCAAGCGACTCTTATGCCGTTTAACAACATTTAGTAAGTATTCGTACCTCTCGTTCCTCCTATTGAAGTAATTTTGGGAGTTAGGGCTTAGTTTCGGACCTAGATTGAGTTTAAGTTTCTGGGTTTATTTAAAGACTTTTTATGTTGTGTTTTTGCATAGAGATGAAAATTTAGGACGTTATGAAGCCGTTGGATTTTACGGATCTAAATTTGACATCCTGATTTGCCCGAAATAAGATTTTCAATTCTAGTTGCTATAGTATCAGGGCGAATAGCATACTTCAAGAACCAATATCTTCATTTTTCGGTCGTTGTTTGAGGTTCACCATGTTAGAACTTTTGTAGTACGTCAAATAAGCTTCGTTTTAACTATAAGACGACTTGAAACGGAGTTCGGCGGAGTGAGTTATGACCTTTTTAGTTCTAAAGCGCGAACTGTTCTGGTTGCTACAGTATGCCCACGAATAGCATGCTTCAAGAGCCAACATCTTTATTTTTTCATTCATTTTTTGAGGTCGACAATGTTAGGAATTTTGTAGTACGTCGAATAAGTTTCGTTTGGACTATAAGACGGCTTGAAACGGAGCTCGGTAGAGTGAGTTATGGCCTTTTTAGTTTTGAAGCACAAGCTGCCCATTAAGGACAGTAAAGGAAATCTGCTATTATGCGAGCTTCCGTTGACGCGCGATCTTCGTTATATCGTTAAATAGGTATAAATTAGTTAAGCCGTCTATTAGAGTGTCATATTATTCGTTTTTATCTATTTTTTCGTGCTTTTAAATAGGAATGTGGACGCGTCGGCTCAAATAACCGTCGCATTTTAATTTTTGCCTTCGTATGGTGAGTGATACTATTTCTTCTTTGACTTGTGTAAACTCATGTTTTCTTGAGAAGGTATATCATGAGTTTCTAATGTCATTTATTCTTTTGAAAGGAAAGTAAAAGCGGTGTTTAAAAGATTTTTGTTGCATAAAACAGGATCGAACATTCACTGCTATTTTGTCTATTCAAAACGGTTTCTGATTACTTTATGCTATTGATTTTGAGTTGATGGTGATATTCATTCTGGTTAAGACAATTTGTGACAGATTTTCTGCTATTGGTTTTGAGTTATTGTGATTTTGTACTGCTCAAGATTACTGATGGTTTATGGATATGTGTATATTATTTAGGATATTCTTGTGGGCCGAGCCACCAGTATTGTAGGTAAAGACCTTGCCAAGGGGGGAATCTTAGTTGTCTTTTGTCACAGGCGTTATTCGTGACCACGGTTAGAGTCTTGAGTACGAGATTAGCCAACAGATAAACCATTGATATGTATTTTGCTGAGATTAACCAATGGATTAAACCATTGGTATTTGTTTTGCGTATTAAATGTGCATAGTGATTGTTCGATCCGCTTCGAAGAAATGTGTTACTCACTGAGCCATGTTAGCTCATTCCTTTCATCTTTTTGTTTTTTAGATCCAGCGAGTCGCCCATAGAACGTGAGCGATCATTAGTGGAGGACATTTTGTTGGGGGGGCTTTTGTTATAAGTTGTGAGTTGTTTCTTTTGTATTTGATGAGCCATTTTAAGTTGATATTAGATGTGTCTATCATTTGGAAGGATATGAGTGTATATCTATTTATGGTTTAGTAGAAAGCTCTGATGCTTGTAACTAAGGAACTTCTTGAACTTGTATATATGGATATACATGTTTGTTATCAAATTGAATTCTAGTTAAGTTGTGGTTGCATCCTTTTGAGAAAGGGACGGTCGTGTCACAACCCTCATTATTGTGGTTTTGGAGTGTAACATTTGTTGGTATCAGAGCATAGGTTATGATTTTTATAGTAATAGATATGGGACGTTGTGAGATAGTGTGATAAATTTTAATGCGTTAGCCTAAAAGATACTAAGGTATAGTTTATTTTCATTCTTGGATCCAAGTGACCATGAGTTCTGATCAAGAGCTACTTGCTAATTTTCACAAAAGCAATAGGAGCAAGAGAGCTATTAACTTTAATTCTGGAGATATGTCTCGAGGTTTTGGAGATAAGCCTTCGATAAAAGGAGAAGAAGAAGATGCAAGAGTTGAGTTACAAGAATCACGAGGGGAAAGCCAACAGCAAAGGACTCAAGACAACATGGCTGGAGTCGTTGAGCCTAGAGATGATAGAGGTTATACTTTTGCCTAGTTTAGAAAGGCAAATTCACCCATATGTGATGGGAAAACTGATCCTCTTGTAGTAGAGCGTTTGATTAAAAAGATGGAGGGGATCTTTAGAATTGACTTTGCTGCTCAATATTAAAAGGAGAAGATGTGTATTGGTGGAAGGGAATGAGGTTCGCCCTTAGAGATGATGACACTGCTATTTCTTGGAAGGATTTCAAGGAGACTTTCAATGCTCAATTCTTTCCACAGTCGTTCCAGGTACAAATGAAGAATTATTTTCTATATATTTCATAAGGCGACTCTAACATTCTAGAGTAAGCAGGCCTCTTCAACTAGATGAGTAGATTTGCGGGGCGTTTAGTTGCCGATGAAGGAGAAAAAGCCGAATATTTGGTGAGAAGACTATGGCCTGATATTTGTTTTACACTTGTGTCTCTTTCCTTACCAACATATAAAGATGTGTTGGAGCGAGCAATTAAGATCGAACGTGAGATTTCTAGAAGTGGCACACATGCTACTCTTCCGTATAAGAAGCCAAAGTTTACTCATTTCCAAGAAAGTCAAGCAAGTGGCAACGCCAGGCAGAAAAATATTAGCAATCTTGGAAAAAGGAAGAGTCTAGTTATTTAGGGTTCTTGCACTACATGTGGAAGACATCATGACAGTCCTTGTTACCGTAAGACCGGAGCTTGTTTTATTTATGGAAATATGGGGCATATGGCACGTGATTGTCAGAGGAGTGTAGCTGCAAATAGTAGAGTATATTTCGTGTGTGGGTAGCCTGGGCATGTAGCACGTTCTTGCTTTATAAGGAAGACAGTCTCTTCAGCTGGTCGCCCCCAAGAAAATCAACAAAAACAGAAAATGACCGGAAAAGTTTTTGCTATGATGAAAGAGGATGCAACAGCTTTTAATACCATCATTGCACGTAGTATCTCAGTTGCCTCGCGAAGTGCTTATGTATTATTTGACTTTGGTGCTATGCATTCTTTTATTTCTACTGAATTCGCAAAGAAACTCGATGTGCTACCCAACCCTCTTGAATATGAATTGCGAGTTGATACTCCTACTGGTGATTTCTTGATTGTTGATTGTGTGTTCGAGAAGTATATACTCCGAATTGATGATGTAGAAATGCTTAGAGATTTGGTTTTGTTAGATATACGAGATTTCGATGTCATTTTATAGATGGACTGGCTATCAAGACATCATGCTACCGTTGATTGTTATTCAAAGAAAGTTGTCTTTAGACTTCCGAATCAACATGATTTTTTTTTTCGGGAAGTTGTAAAGACACTTTTCCAAGATTAATTTCAGCTATCGAGGAAGCTTCTAAGGAAGGGTTGTTGTGGTTATCTAGCTTGTGTAAAAGACATGAGTAAGGAAGTTGCAAAATTAGAAAACATTTCTATTGTTAGACAATTTCCGGATGTGTTTTCTGATGATTTAACCAGCTTACCTCTTGATAGAGAAATTGAATTTTGTATTAAGTTAATACCTGGTATCGCCCCTATCTCGAAGGCGCCTTATCGGATGTCACCTACTGAGTTAAAAGAGTTGAAGGCACAGTTACAGGTGCTTTTGGATAAGGGTTTTATTAGACTCAGCGTCTCACCTTGAGGAGCGCCCGTTCTATTTGTGAAAAAGAAAGATGGTAGTATGCGGCTTTGCATAGACTACCGAGAACTTAATAAGATGACGATTAAGAATAAATACCTTTTACCTCGGATTGATGACTTATTTGATCAACTCCAAAGAGCTCAAGTATTTTCAAAAATCAACCTCCGCTCATGATATCACCAGTTGAAGATAAAAGCAAACGATATGCCAAAGACTGCTTTTAGAACAAGGTATGGGCATTATGAGTTTCTTGTCATGCCTTTTGGACTAACGAATGCACCTACTGCTTTCATGGATTTGATTAACAAAGTATTCAAACAGTATCTTGATAGATTTATGGTAGTGTTCATTGATGATATTCTGGTATATTCGAGGAGTTTGGAGGAACACGAGAAGCACTTGAGGCTTATTTTACAGACTTTACGTGAGAAAAAGTTGTATACTAAATTCAGTAAGTGTGACTTTTGACTTGATCATATTGAGTTCTTAGACCATGTAATCTCAAAGGATGGTATTTCTGTTGACCCGAAGAAAATTGAAGCAGTTGTTCATTAGAATCGTCTTACAAATGTTACTAAAGTGAGAAGTTTTCTTGGGTTAGCAAGTTATTACAGGCGATTTGTTGAGGGAATTCCCCAATATTGCTAGTCCACTTACTCGGCTAACTCAAAAGGGGATTAAATTCGTATGGTTAGATCAATGTGAGCATAGTTTCCAAGAGTTAAAGAGGCGATTGGTGACAGCTCCCATATTAACCTTACCTTCAGGAACTGGTGGTTTACTATCTATTGCGATGCATCTAAGGAAGGTCTAGATTGTGTTCTTATGCGGGATAGTAAAGTGGTGGCCAATGCATCGAGGCACTTGAAAGTACATGAGAAGAATTGTCCCACTCATGTTCTGGAGTTAGTAGCAGTTGTGTTTGCCTTGAAAGTATGGCAACACTACTTGTATGGTGAGAAATGCGAAGTTTTTATTGATCACAAAATTTTAAAGTACATCTTTACTCAGAAAGCAATAAATATGAGGCAAAGAAAATGGTTAGAACTTTTGAAGGATTATAACTTGTCTATTAACTATCATCCAGGTAAGGCAAATATAGTAGCGGATTCCTTAAGTCATAAATCTTCTGGAAACATGGCAGCATTGCTCACTTCTCGGCGGCCTATTCTCGAGGATATGAGGAAACTAAAGTTGGTGCTCGATTAGCTAATCTTCGAGTGCAGCCAACATTGATTGATAGAATTAAAGATAAACAGAATGATAATTCTTAGTTATGAAAGATTAGAGAAGGTGTAGAAACTAACAAGCAACCGAATTTTAATATCCGTGTGGATAGATCATTGAGGTTTTGTGGTCGGCTATGTGTTCCTGATGATGCAGGATTGAAAAAAAAGTTATTGCAGGAAGCTCACACCACTAAATACTTGATTTATCCAAGAAGTACTAAGATATACAAAGATTTGATGAGACGCGTGTAGAGGGGCATGAAGAGCTTGATGCTGCCGGTTTGCGTGGACATGATAATTCACCAAAGTGAAGAATATTACAACCATTGAGCTTGGAAGATATGAGATTGAGACATGCGCAAGGAACGACTTCAAATGCACATAAAAGAAGACTGGTCGGAGGGTTCTACCAAGAGTAAATCGCCATCTTGAAGCACCTAAACTTGATTGCCTCTAGTAGATAGTGTCGGTGGTGATTATAAGAAAAACAAGAAATGTGAGCTTTCAATTCAAAGGAGAGACACAAAAGCAAAAAGGTCATCATTGAGAAAAATGGGGAGCATAGGCCAAAAAGAGAAGCCATCGAAAGAAGGGAACTGGAGTCCACTTTTTTCTCGGGGGGTGGTCTCCTTCGGTGGGACAAAAAAATAAAAAACCGTGAGTGGAAAAAGAGGGACACTCGTTGGGAAGGAAAACTTCTTTCTCTCCATGACTGCTGTCCTAGAAGAGGAGGCTCCACCAAAAAAAAAAAAAGATTGGAGTTTTCATCAGCAAAGGCTGCCTCTGAGAAATACTCGTGAGGGAGGGGAGTGTTAGGCCGCGTTGTTCACGTATGTATCACGTGGATGAAAGCTCTAAAGCAGAGTCACTCTTCGTCTTCTTCGAATTGCTTTTTGTTCTTCTTCCCTCAAGAGAGGTCACCTTAAATTGCCATGGTCACGCCAAAAAAGAAAACATGCACTCTTGCCCAAGCAATGGAAAAATTTGTTTACACTCGATAGGAGACTTAGAGATGGTAAAGTCAAGTTTCTCAAGAAAAGTTGCACAAGAGGATGCAGCTCTAGTTTTTTCTATACCCACGCCCACCAACTGAGACTTGGAAACATCTTGACGTCACTTTGGTGCTTTTTGCTTCTTTTGCGCAAGTTACATGTGTAGTTCATCGAGAGACCAGTCAAGTTAAATAGGGGAAGAGAAAAAGCACTTGCAACCGCTCGACGACCGCTTTTCAGAGAAGAGGGAGGACGATAGAGAAACCACTGAGAGTGTACGGCGAAGTGTTGAGGCTCATGAGGCGGTTACCCAAAGACGCGAGGCCTTACTACGCTAAGTACACTTGCGAGAACTTTGTCAACCACCGAGAGGTCGATGCCGGTGACCCTAAGGCCTTGAACGAGCTCTTCCACTGACCTTACAACCACTCCATCTAGGTTCTCAACAAGTACTCGGTGGAGGAATCTGCTGCGCATAGGCCTAAGGAGATCTGTCTCGATTGATTAATCAAGTATGTTTGTTTGTTAACTAGTCTATGTTCTTCTTTGAGTTGAACGATGCTTGCGAACATGGGCATTGGAGAGATCAAGTATTGTTTCATGGTCAGAAGAGTTGAGTGGTGTTCGGATTTTGAAAATACATGGTTATATCATGCCTCGGTGGATGCAAATTTTGATTCTTGCCATAAAGTTTTGCCAGGTTTTGTTTTGCTAGATAATGTGATGCTGGCAATCGCTTAACCTAATGTGAAGACTTTCATCTATAATGTGAAGGATAAGAAGTAATTAGATTGTTGTTATTAAGGGGGGCAAAAAGCATAGTTAATCACCATCCGAGCTTCCATAACTGGCTTACTCGGCTATAGGCCACTTGGGTACTTTCCCAGTTTGAGAACATGATGTACCGAAGTCTCTTTGTTAATATGTTCCCCTTCTTTAGTCGATTTACGATCTTTTATGATGAGTTATAATCTGCCTTCTTTTGTTTTCAAGTTGTTCCTTGCTTCTGGAAAAAAAAAAGAGAATAGATTTTGGGTCAGGCCCAATAGGTATCCTTTTTCTTAGACCAACTGGGGCTCTTAAGACTCGAGTCAGGCATCGGCAGTGTGGGTAGGGTCCACCGGCTCAGTCTAGATCACATTTTTTTGGAGTAAAAATTCCCGGATAATAATATATAAAAAAATCCGAAAAAAGGAAAAATTCATAAAAATCATTAAAAAAATTTCTAAAAAAATTCCAGAAAAATAAAAAATTTCAAAAAATGGTCAAAATTTGTGAAAAATAAGAAATGACCACATTCAACTAGTTTGACCTATTTCTACTTCTCGAGCCTTGAAAAATAACAATTTTGCCTTTCTAGTCAGTTTGACCAAAACCTTTTCAAATCACCCTAAAAGCTCTTTTTTTTTTCTTGAAATTGATATTGAAATGGTATTAATTAAAAAATTAATGTAACAAAGTCCTCGAACCCATTGATCTATGGTTCGTAGGAATAAAGTATTCCTATCAATACTTTATTTAGGTGTCTAATCAACCTACCCAAAATGATTAATGGTGACTCCATTTGAAAATCTTTGCATGTCAAATATTAAACCAAAGTTACGATTCGGTAGGACGAGGGAGAGTTCAAATTACGTTCGTTAATTGATTAACTTAATAATTCGTTAACTTGGAATTTCATCGAATTTTTTAGGTCGCGAAAAACTAGGGTTGGAAGAGGCGGTTTGCAACTGGACAAAAATAGCTACAAGTGTGGACCTCCAACGGTGAACTTCAGACAAAAAGAAAAGGAGTAGAATCCCTTTTGATCGGTGCAGGGGAAGCAGGTCTTCGCTTGGGTACAAGCAGCCTCGATGTGCTCTTGAATCTCCCTTGAGCGTAGGGCAATTCCTAGACAGCACCTCAAATCACAAGCAAACAAACTTGGATAGCAGCAAACACTTTTTCTCTCCACCATTGTGTCCCTTAGTGGATTTGCCCAGTACTTATCAAATTCCAGTGGATTTTTTTTTTATGGACTGACTCCTTGTTGGCATAAACATTAGAATTCTTTGTAAAGATGAGTACGCGATGATGAGGAGCCCCCTTCCCCCCTCAGTTGTCGCGTTCCTCATCATATATCAAATGTGCCTGACTATAGGGGAAACTCAAATGGCCATGACCAACATCGTTAAAGTGCTCCAATTACTTAGTATCACCGAAAGCAAATTTGTCCCTACATCATGCTTAATGACCTTACTTTAATCATTACCATTAAACATCCAAAGATATGCATCGGGTTCTTCACCCACCAAACACCATCTTGTATCGTTACTCACGACCACCTTCTCCTCTTTTTTTCTTTTTTTCTTTTTTTCTTTTTCAAATTTGTCCCTTCATCATGCTTAATGACCTTAATTTAATCATTACCATTAAGCATCCAAAGATATGCATCGGGTTTTTCACCTACCATATACCATCTTTGTATCGTTGCTCACGATCATCTTCTCCTCGTTTTTTTTCTTCTTTGCTTTTTTTTTGCTTTTTCTTCTCTTTTTTTTTTACGACTTCATTTGTGCCAAAAATGGAATATTTAAGCATATCCATTACCAGTTCAATTTGAAAATGCGAATTGGTGCAAGCTAAAAAGTCAAAATGAGCTAGATGCAAACTATATGCAGAATGATTTAGTTATTTTTATAAGAACTAAAGTTAGTCTCTAATTTTTTATGAAATAAATGATTAAATGAGAAATCAAAATTTAGGTATCAACAGCTGCCCCTCTTTGAGTGGAGGCTCGTAGAAGTTTCGTTCAAAGATAAAATTAAACCCTAAATTTTGATCATGCAATGATGAATGAAAAAAAATTGTGGGGTTTTAATCCCATTTTTTATGAAAAAAGGAAATGATGCATGTTGTGCAAGACTGTAATAAACATCTGCCAAGACTTCTTCATCCCAAAGAAATGGATTGGAGAAATTTGCATATTGATCGCATGTGAAATTCCAGTTTCACCAGACACCTCATAATGCTGATGATTCCCTTGATTTCCAATTTTCTTCTTGTGATTGCAAGGATCTCAAGGTATTGGGGCCTTATCTATTACCAGAGATTTCTCTCTAATACGAGATAGCGCAAGATATATATAGAGCTGAAATATATTTTTCGAGATCACAAGAGCATATACACTGTGAATCGAAAAAAAATGACCAAGATCACAAGAGCGCATATATTGTGATTTGGTAAGAGTAAGACCAAAATCATAAGAGTATATTATTATGATTCAATTAAGGATCAAGATTGCAAGAGCGCATACATTGCGATTTGCCAAAGAAACAAGATCATGAGAGCGTATACATCACGATTTGGTAAGAGGGACTAATATCACAAGAGCGTATACATTGTGATTTGGTAAAGATCAAGAACACGAGAGCAGGTCAATCATAAACTGATTAATACCTCATGAGAGTAGGTTGAACATGAGCTATGTAAATATCTAGATCAAACTCATGAAAGTGTCGATTATGGCTTGATAAAGACCGAGAACAAGAACACAAGAGCATGTCGACTGTGAACTGATAAATGCCTCATGAGAGCATGTGACATCCCGATTTTTCTCGCCTAATTAATTAAGAATGACAGTTATATTAGAGTCAATTTATTTGACTTAGAAATTTACTATGTTAAGTAAATTTTAGAGTCGGTGATGTGAGAATAATTTCTCGGATGAGGAGTGACAATACAAAGGGGACACCCTAAAAATGTTAATTGAGTTACTAATTAAATTATTGAGACAACTATAGTCAATTTATTTTTACTATGGTCAATTTATTTTTACCATAGTCTAAACTAAGGTTAATAGACATAATATACATAATTAAGCTTGTGGGGGACAAAATGGAACTTTTATTCCCCAAATTCATGGCCGGCCAACATAGGAAAGCATTGAAGAAATTGGTGTGGACCAATTCATGATTTCAATTCCATGATATTGTCCCATATTTATTATTCTTTGGACCAATTTCATGATTTTGTCCCAACATAATTATGACTCCCCAATTAATTACTAAACCCATTATCTTTCCACTCTTTCAAGAACACGCTCTCTCTCATTCATTCTGAATCAAAAACAAATTTCACACCACAAATTACTTTCAAAGAAGATTAAGGAAGATCAAGGGTGATTTTTCTCAAAGATTGAAGTGTTCTTGGCATTTGAGGCAAGTTTAACATCTTTCTATTACACTTTTATGATTCAAAGTTTGCTAGGCTTGATTTATTTGGAGCATGATATGAAAATGGATGTGTGAATGATAAATTTCGTGCTCATGTGGAGAGAAAATGGCCAAATGGTTGGGTTGAGCAAGCTGCCCTGAAAAGAGATAATTCCTACCCCTCTGTTTTGCTATTTTCGTACTGGTGTATATAGACTCCAAAAGACTAAGATCAAAACACGAAAAATGATTCTAACATCTTGAACTGTGTCATATAATTGTTTGGGAATTTTTGAAGTCCATTTGGTCGGTCTAAAGGCCTTACTTAAACACGGGTCTGATCTATACTAATCTGTAGCTACCCTTGGCTCCTGTTTTCACTATTTTTGTACCACTCTTCGTAGACTCCAAAAGATTGATAACAAAACACAAAATTTGGTCCTAACATACTAAGCTACAACATATATTAAATTTGGAATTTTTGGGATAATCTAAGTTGGCATTAAGATCATACTTTGTACTAAGTGTGTTCTGTTTCTGGGTTTGAAAATCTATTTCTGATCTAACCTTTGAAGATTAATATTTTCGTATCTCTTCTTGTGGACATGTATAACTCCAGAACAAAACACGAAAGTTGGTCCTAACATACTAAGCTACAACATATATTAAATTTGGAATTTTCGGGATAATCTAAGTTGGCATTAAGATCATACTTTGTACTAAGTGTGTTCTGTTTCTGGGTTTGAAAATCTATTTCTGATCTAACCTTTGAAGATTAATATTTTCGTATCTCTTCTTGTGGACATGTATATATTGACACCTGATTTTTAATCATTTTTTCTATTGCTAAAGTAATAAAAAAATTCATAAAAATTCATAAAATTGAAAAATCAACTTTGGGGACCTTAGCCAAGCCTAGGGAACCAATTTTGACCAAAAAACGATTTTTCATATTTTTAGTATTTTTACGTATTTTTTATTTATTTATTTTCGAAAATTAATAGAAAATCCATAAAAATTCATAAAATTGAAAAATCAACTTTGGGAACCTTAGCCAAGCCTAGGGAACCAAGTTTGACCAAAAAATAATTTTTCATATTTTCGATATTTTTCGGAATTTTTATTTTCGAAAATTCATAAAAACAAAAAATTAAGAAAATTGAGAAAATTGAAAAATCAAGTTTGGAGCCTTGGCCAAGCTTAGGCAACTATTTTCGAACAAAAAAATAATTTTTTGTATTTATATATATTGTTTATATATTTTAGAAATTATGAGAATATTTAATAAATAATAGCATTTGAGGCTACAAAAATATATAAAAATAGTCAATATTTTTATTTTAAATCCCTTTTCATGTTGGCCATCACAAATTTAAAAAATCCAATTCGGGGTCGTGTATTCCTTCACGAGCATAATCTCGAACCGGGCCTAAAAAATTCAATTTGAGTCAATTTATTTTCATTTTTTCACTTTTAGAAGTTGTGATATTGTTCTCTAATATTTCAAATTTTTATATTGGCCCAATTATACCCAGAATGACTCAATTGTACAAAAGGGCTTTAATTAAATTCTGCATTATTTTCAGTAGTAAGAAATGAGCTTAAATTTGACATGTGGTGAATTTTGACTAAGTATAGGGAAGGTATGTCATAAATTGTAAGGAGATTTTGACTTAAAGAAATATTTTTTCAGGGACTAAATCGTAGATACTTAAAATTCAGGGACTAGAGTGCAAATACCTAACTCTTGAGGGATTATTTTACAAATAACAAAAAGAAGAGTTAGTGGATAAATTAGAATAGAGAAGGGAAGATGGAGAAGAGGAGATGAAGAAGAGAAGTTGGAGAAGAATGGATGGAGAAAATAAGATAAGAATAGAGAAGAGAAGATGGAGATGAAGAAGAGTTAGTAGAGAAATTAGAATGGAAGATAAGAATAGAGAAGGGAAGATGGAGATGAAGAAGAGTTAGTGGAGAAATTAGAATGGGAGATAAATATGGAGAAGGGAAGATGAAGATGAAGAAGAGTTAGTGGAGAGATTAGAATGTGAGATAGAGATGGAGAATGGAAGATGAAAATGAAGAAGAGTTAGTGGAGAAATTAGAATGGGAGATAGATGAGTAGATTATAAAAGGAGGAAGAAGTGAGCTTGAGAGAGAATTTTTTGGGGAGAGAAAATTTTGGATGTTTGAGAGGGTTTTGAGAGATTGAAGAAAAATTTGAGAGAGAAAAAAAAAATACCAAAAGAGAGAGAATTTTGAAGATGATGGGAGTTTAAAGTTAGGGGTTATCATCACAAATTCTTTCATCGATCAACATAAATCAAGAGTTCATCCTCATCAACGAGCAAACAAATTCGAGCTAAGTGTTTTTTTTATTTATTCATTTATTTGTGGTTTTAGTCGCAAATTAGCACAAATTGTATACACTTTCTCCTACCTCCATTTTTTCCATATTTTATGTCAGGAGAAGGATATCTCTACGTCAACGGCAAAAAATCTCGTAGAGATGCAAAAATCGCCCAAACAAGCTCCTAAGCTGTCCACCGATTTCTCAATTGATTTGTGACTAAAAGTCCCTCTTAATTCAAAAGAGACTCTCTATATTGGGAACATAGAGAGCGAAAATCAATTATAGAAATCCCTCCCAAAAAAATGGGAGATAAGTACTCTTTCCACTCTTCTGGTTTTAGGTGCAGATTGGCATATATTTTGTATACTGACACTTCACTCTATTTTATGTCAGGAAGCCGCAGCTCTATATCAATGGTCAACCCTATAGAAGCACAAAATCGGCTTGGAGGAGTCCTCAAGCGCGCACAAATTTCAAATTGTTGAATCAATTCGTTGTATTTTATTTTAAAGAATCCATACCCCAGAATGGAGAGGACAAAGTCCATCCGCAATTTAAATACCTGCACCATAAATTCCAAAGGGAAGAGCCAAGCCAATGCTTAGCCTCCCATTGGAGGTTTTTACTTACAGTAGTTAAATACCTGCAACTTAAATACCTGTACCTTAAATCCCAAAGGGAAGAGCCAAGCCAATGCTTAGCCTCCCATTGGAGGTTTTTACTTACAGTAGTTAAATACCTGCAACTTAAATACCTGTACCTTAAATCCCAAAGGGAAGAGCCAAGCCAATGCTTAGCCTCCCATTGGAGGTTTTTACTTACAGTAGTTAAATACCTGCAACTTAAATACATGTACCTTAAATCCCAAAGGGAAGAGCCAAGCCAATGCTTAGCCTCCCATTGGAGGTGTTTACTTACAATAGTTAAATACCTGCAACTTAAATACCTGTACCTTTAATCCCAAAGGGAAGAGCCAAACCAATGCTTAGCCTCCCATTGGAGGTTTTTACTTAGAGTAGTTTAAATACTTGCAACTTAAATACCTGTACCTTAAATCCCAAAGGGAAGAGCCAAGCCAATGTTAGGCCTCCCATTGGAGGTGTTTATTCACTGTCATGTACTTCCTATAATTTAATTTTTGAATCATCAAACTCAAAAGATGAGTAGGTCGTAATACTGCACAGAAGTCGTTAACACACTCCCTCTTTCGGCTTCAGGGAATCTTTAACACTTAAAAAAATATAACAAATAAAAATATAAACCATCCATGCATCCTATTTAAAAAGTGAAAACACAAAAGAGAATACCCTACTAGAGCCTTAGGAATAAACCAAGCCTGAGTTGCCGAATTAGGATATCCATGAAATTAAGGTACCGAAAGGGCATTAGTTTTAATTAACTAGTGTAACCAAGTCCCCGAGCTCATAATCTCTGGTTCGCAGGAATAAATTAGTTCTCCCGCTAATTTATTTAGGTTTCTAATCGACCTACCAAGAACGATTAGTGGCGACTCCAAATTTCAAAATCATTTAAACAAAAACCAAAGTTGCGATTCGGTAGGGCTTGGGAGGGTCCGCGTTATGTTAGTCAAATCTAATTAGCCTAATAATCCGTTAACCCCTTTAAAATTTAAAAATATTTTTAGAGGGTCGCGACAGCTTGGCAACTCCACTGGGGACGGGATTTTTAAATTTTCGAAAAAAGATAACAATTGGAATACTTGAATTTTTTCGAAATTTTAAAAGTCTTAGTGGACTTAGGCCAATGAAAATTTCATGGATATCTCGCTTCTGGCGATCTTGTTTGGGACTTATTCTATAGGTGTTATATGTTTTTGCAGGATGGTAGTTATAAGGGGCGGAGTGTTTGGCTAACCCCTTTGTTTTGCAGGCTGGTGTTGGGTTTATTTGTTTAATTTCGCACATTTTTAGAAGCGCTGTTTTGATCAATTGTTGTGCATGTCTTGCATACTCTGAGGATCACGACACCTGCACACACAAGCGTCTAAACCCAAGTCGCGAAATTCTTCCTAGAAAACCATAGATAGGGATCGAATATGCAAAGCTCTTGCGTCGATTGCGCTCGGGTTGACCATATTTTATCCCGCTCATTATCTGAATTGACAATTCTTCCCATTGTGATTTGATTGCGCGGGGGGTAAGTTTGTCAATTCAGATAGTGGGGGCCTTTTTAGGTCCATACCTTGTCTCTCCTTCTTTTATTTTCTAGAGTCCACTCCTCACTTGAGTCATGCGCATGACTATGTGATTTGCATTTCTCCAAGGTAAAAGTAAATTCTCTAATTTTATCTTGTATTTATTTTCGGTCGGTCCATGCTAGGTGTTAGTCAGTTTTTGAGTTTGATATTACGACCATTCTTTTAAAAGAAAATAAAAATTAAATTTGTCCCTCATTTCTTTAAAAAAAAAATTTGAAAAAATGATGTGAAAAAATCCCTTCATGGGAATTTTATTAACCAATAAGGGATTTTTGTCATGTTTTTATTGCTTCAATAAAAATGAAATTTTCCTGAAAAAATTTTCCTCCGAAAATTTATTTCAATAAAAAGAAAAATTCCTTCAAAAAAAACTCTAGTAGACATCAAGTGATTTTATCACATTTTTCAAATTATAAAAACTTGCAAGAAAATTCTTCTCGAGAAATTCGCTCATGTTTTTCTAAGAAAAGTTTCTCTAAATAAAATTAGACTAATGTCTCGGGGGAATTGTATTGACCAATAAGAGATTTTTGTCATGTTTTTCTTACTTCAATAAAAATGAAATTTTCCTGACAAATTTTCCTCTGAAAATTTATTTCGATAAAAAGAAAAATTCCTTCAAAAAAAAACTTTGGTAAACATCAAGTGATTTTATCACATTCTTTCAAATTATAAAAACTTGCAACAAAAATCTTTTCGAGAAATTCGCTCATGTTTTTCTAAGAAAATTTTCTCTAAATAAAATTAAACTAATGTCTCGGGGGAATTTTGTTAACCAATAAAGGATTTCTGTCGTGTCTTTCCTGCTTCAATAAAAATAAAATTTTCCTGACAAATTTACCTCTGAAAATTTATTTTGATAAAAAGGAAATTCCTTCAAAAATTTTAGTAAACGTCAAGAGATTTTGTCACATTCCTTTAAAAAAAATAATAAAAAGAGTAATAAATCTGCAAAAAAAATCTGCATCAGAAATTAACCCATTTCTTCCTAAGAAATTTTTTTTTCTCTGATTTCTCTATAAAATAGAAAAAATCAAATTGGACTAATATAGGAGTCATGGACCGACATTCCTTGTGTCGCATACTAATTATATCCTTTTCTTTTGCAGGGAGATCCTAGATACCCCAGACGGGTGTAAAAATTAAGTTCAATAATATATCAAGAATCATCTTCAGAAATACCAAAAGACGAAAAACACCAAGGCTTCAACCGTTAATTCAGGGGGGCAAACGAACACTGTCCATCTTTGACAGACAGAGTTGTGTCAATCCGTAAACTTGTATGGGCAGTGTATTCTGATATGACGGTGGATTTATACTGATTAAACACGGGGGGCATATTTAATGTATTGCAGAAGATCCCGCGTCTTTTGAAAGACAATATGGATTATATAATCAGAAACCATGAAATAAGTACCTTAACCTGATTAAATCAACCAGAGACCGGTCTTAAAATTTTCTCGGATCCGAAACACGTGGAGGGTTTTAGAGGACCGAGGTTTTATTAATGAACGTGGCTCACGGACACTCCCCCGATGCTACAGGTGCCCGATATATACGAGTGGACGCCGAAAGCAACAAAACACGGTTGAAGTGGAGCACGCAACAAATGGCTGAATTTATTGGCACATTGATCGAGTGGTGGCAGCTTTATTAATTTACATGATTGAACGCGGGTCTCTAGGCGGCTGGTGGAAAGCCACACTGAATGCCTCTCTAATGGTCTTGATATCATCGTCTACCGCAACCCACGAGAGCATCATGAAGAAGATTAAACCTAGACGAATACGTCTACTTAATTTCATCGCACGTTCTCTCTTTTTGTCGATGTCCAAAATTAATGCACAAGCTAGAAGTAATCATTTCCCTTTCCCCCATATTAAATGCTCGGAGCCGTTAACCGCACCAAACTCGAAAAAATTAATATCGAGACGAAATCCGCGTAAATATGAAGGGTAAATCCGTATCGTTCCAATTTACTCTTAAATTGCTCTGGTTTTAAATTTGATCCCTTCTATTTTCAGGAATTTGCAAAAGCGACTCGAGAATACAGTCGTATTCAAAAACCAAATTTCCTGGTCGGGCTAAATTGGGGGCAAATCAACTCATGGACATTACCACGGGATGGACAGCTTCGGTTAAAGAAAAATACAAGCGAAAGATCCGAACAATCTCAGACATGGGTAATTCTGTATCATTCTAATTTACACATAATCATCTCAAGTCTCGAATTGTTTTATTCCATTCTTAACAGGGATTGCAAATTACCTCGAGAAAATACCGTAACATGGCCCAAGGTGATACAACAAGGCTGCGTTATCCTCAAGGATTAACCTTTGAAAGGAAAGCCCCATGGACACCTACGGTCCAATGGACCGAATGGTATGAGGGGATGACAGTAGGTCCAAAATATCCCGAGTTCGATCCCCAAGGGTGGGGAATATTGTAAGTATTATAAATAAATGAAACAACTTTTTGTGCATTTCTTTTTGCAAACAGGAATACTCGACGAGTAATATCAAAGTCAGTATTTTACCATAGTCTTGCCATAATGGTGAGGCGCCCAACAAAAGTCGAGGAAAATTCAATCCAGCAAAACTGGTAAAAGACTCGTGCAAGGCATTCAAGACGAAGGATAAATCAGTATCGTTTCCAATTTATCCCTTTTAATACTGGCTGACATGTCTCCTTTTCTTTTTACAGGAAATATTTATACTAACATTTAACATGTTGAAGGAGACAAATCCCAAAAGAAAATTATGATCATCTGACAAGATCTATTTTGGTGAAAAATGGGGCAAATTAATCACAAGTTCTGAAGCAAAAAAAGCAAATACGTCTTCCTTATCTCGTTTGATTTCAAGAATAATTTCTCTGCTTTTTGCAGGGGCATTCAACCGCTAAACCACGGCAGTCGCTGTTATTAAGCAAACCGAAATGCTCCATCACCCATATGCTTCATCGCACAGGGGCAAAGTTGAGATGAACCGCCCCTCGACATAAGGAGTAAGCTTCCCAATTTGTTCGGTCCGCCCACATATCATGGGCAATTCAAATCCGCCCATATTTGCACATTATATAAACACACATTATGCTAAAAAATTGTCACATCTGCATTGTGTTTACACAGTTCATGAATTATGCATGACCATTCCGCATGTTTAATTTACAAACTCCAACTTAGAGCATAAACTGCACAGGAGACATCAAATGTGCAGAATGGGGCATGACAGGATGAGGAAAGGCAAACTATTTCCACACAAGTCTAACATTTTAATCTACGGATAAACAGCATTTCCCCAGAGTGATAGAAAACCCCTTCGGACTAAAGTCCCCCATTCAGATTACATTCGAGGCGTTCATATTATGAGAACCTCCTTAAATAGAATTGGTAATGTAAACTTGACAGAATAGTTTTGCATGATCCACATTTTGATTGATTGCATCATGAGTTATCACACAGACTACTTCTAATCATTGCCAACTTAGCTGAACAATTTTGTATGAACCAATGAACGCATTGATGAAAATGCTTGCACATGTTAGCTCTAACATTGCCTGACAGGCAACACATTCCCGGTGTTTGAGTTACCTTCCAAAGTCTTGAAATTCATTCGGCGATTATTGAATGAACAAGCCTGGTTGTCGAGAAGACACCAAGCATTTCTTCCAAATTCTCAGGTAAGTATATCTTCAACCTGAACCTTTCAAGAGAATGAATTCTGACGGTTGTTGGGGTACTCGAATCCATTGCGGTATATACAGGTATCCACCTTATTCAATAAAGCATGATTTGTCTCAAGGACAGAATTGTTCGAGACCTTTTGATCTCTGCCTCTTTGATTTATTCCTAAAGCGACAAGAGAATATAATTTGGGTTTGAGCTTCCGCAGGATTCCTGGTCTCCCCAGATTTCAGAATGGCACCCTTTGAGGTACACCAAGTCCTTCTTACAGGCAAACCAAGTCCTTCTTACAGGCAAATTAAGTCCTTCCTACAGGCAAAGCAAGTCCTTCGTACAGGCAAATCAAGTCCTTCTTACAGGCAAATCAAGTCCTTCTTACAGGCACAAAGTCCTTCTTACAGGCAAACCAAGTCCTTCTTACAGGCATAAAGTCCTTCTTACAGGCAAATCAAGTCCTTCCTACAGGCAAAGCAAGTCCTTCTTATAGGCAAATCAAGTCCTTCTTACAGGCACAAAGTCCTTCTTACAGGCAAATCAAGTCCTTCTTACAGGCATAAAGTCCTTCTTACAGGCAAATCAAGTCCTTCTTACAGGCACAAAGTCCTTCTTACAGGCAAATCAAGTCCTTCTTACAGGCATAAAGTCCTTCTTACAGGCAAACAAAGTCCTTCTTACATGCAAACAAAGTCCTTCTTACAGGCAAATTAAGTCCTTCTTACAGGCAAAGCAAATCCTTCTTACAGGCAAAGCAAATCCTTCTTACAGGCACAAAGTCCTTCTTACAGGCAAATTAAGTCCTTCTTACAGGCAAATTAAGTCCTTCTTACAGGCAAATCAAGTCCTTCTTACAGGCACAAAGTCCTTCTTATAGGCAAAGTAAGTCATTCTTACAGGCAAAATCAAGTCCTTCTTACAGGTAAATTAAGTCCTTCTTACAGGCACAAAGTCCTTCTTACAGGCACAAAGTCCTTCTTACAGACAAATCAAGTCATTCTTACAGGCATAAAGTCCTTCTTACAGGCAAATCAAGTCCTTCTTACAGGCAAACTAAGTCCTTCTTACAGGCAAACCAAGTCCTTCTTATAGGCACAAAGTCCTTCTTAGAGGCAAATCAAGTCCTTCTTATAGGCACAAAGTCCTTCTTACAGGCACAAAGTACTTCTTACAGGCAAATCAAGTCCTTCTTACAGGCAAATCAAGTCCTTCTTACAGGCATAAAGTCCTTCTTACATGCAAACAAAGTCCTTCTTACAGGCAAATTAAGTCCTTCTTACAGGCACAAAGTCCTTCTTACAGGCAAAGTAAGTCCTTCTTACAAGCAAATCAAGTCCTTCTTACAGGCAAATCAAGTCCTTTTTACAGGCAAATCAAGTCCTTCTTACAGGCAAATTAAGTCCTTTTTACAGGCATTAAGTCCTTTTTACAGGCACAAGTCCTTTCTACAAGCACCAAGTCCTTCTTATAGGTATCTCCATGGGGTGACCTACCATACGGGTCAAATCTCAATCAAAATTTAATCAGTAGAATCCTTTTATTAGGAATCTACCATGGTACGACCCACCATACGGGTCAAATGGTATGACCCACCATACGGGTCAAATTTTAATTCAATTTTTAATCAGTAGAATCTTTTTATTAGGAATCTACCATGGGTTGATCCACCATACGGGTTCAAGTTCAACCACCCTAAAGTTTTTTTTATATAACGAATCCTTAGGTTCTCATTTCATTTTCAGTGGAACATTCATGTCACGACTCTTTTTAGTTCCTTGTATTGAGTCAATTAGAATTCAGGTGTCATCTCATCTTTGAAATGAACCTCTACCGATCTTCCTTTCAAAGAGGGGCAACTATTGACACTTGATTTTTAATCATTTTTTCTATTGCTAAAGTAATAAAAAAATTCATAAAAATTCATAAAATTGAAAAATCAACTTTGGAGACCTTAGCCAAGCCTAGGGAACCAATTTTGACCAAAAAACGATTTTTCATATTTTTAGTATTTTTACGTATTTTTTATTTATTTATTTTCGAAAATTAAGAGAAAATCCATAAAAATTCATAAAATTGAAAAATCAACTTTGGGAACCTTAGCCAAGCCTAGGGAACCAATTTTGACCAAAAAATAATTTTTCATATTTTCGATATTTTTCGGTATTTTTATTTTCGAAAATTCATAAAAACAAAAAATTAAGAAAAATGAGAAAATTGAAAAATCAAGTTTGGAGCCTTGGCCAAGCTTAGGCAACTATTTTCGAACAAAAAAATAATTTTTTGTATTTATATATATTGTTTATATATTTTAGAAATTATGAGAATATTTAATAAATAATAGCATTTGAGGCTACAAAAATATATAAAAATAGTCAATATTTTTATTTTAAATCCCTTTTCATGTTGGCCATCACAAATTTAAAAAATCCAATTCGGGGTCGTGTATTCCTTCACGAGCATAATCTCGAACCGGGCCTAAAAAATTCAATTTGAGTCAATTTATTTTCATTTTTTCACTTTTAGGAGTTGTGACATTGTTCTCTAATATTTCAAATTTTTATATTGGCCCAAATTATACCCAGAATGACTCAATTGTGCAAAAGGGCTTTAATTAAATTCTACATTATTTTCAGTAGCAAGAAATGAGCTTAAATTTGACATGTGGTGAATTTTGACTAAGTATAGGGAAGGTATGTCATAAATTGTAAGGAGATTTTGACTTAAAGAAATACTTTTTCAGGGACTAAATCGTAAATACTTAAAATTCAGGGACTAGAGTGCAAATACCTAACTCTTGATGGGATTATTTTACAAATAACAAAAAGAAGAGTTAGTGGATAAATTAGAATAGAGAAGGGAAGATGGAGAAGAGGAGATGAAGAAGAGAAGTTGGAGAAGAATGGATGGAGAAAATAAGATAAGAATAGAGAAGAGAAGATGGAGATGAAGAAGAGTTAGTAGAGAAATTAGAATGGAAGATAAGAATAGAGAAGGGAAGATGGAGATGAAGAAGAGTTAGTGGAGAAATTAGAATGGGAGATAAATATGGAGAAGGGAAGATGAAGATGAAGAAGAGTTAGTGGAGAGATTAGAATGTGAGATAGAGATGGAGAATGGAAGATGAAAATGAAGAAGAGTTAGTGGAGAAATTAGAATGGGAGATAGAGTTAGTGGAAAAATTAGAATGGGAGATAGATGAGTAGATTATAAAAGGAGGAAGAAGTGAGCTTGAGAGAGAATTTTTTGGGGAGAGAAAATTTTGGATGTTTGAGAGGGTTTTGAGAGATTGAAGAAAAATTTGAGAGAAAAAAAAATACCAAAAGAGAGAGAATTTTGAAGATGATGGGAGTTTAAAGTTAGGGGTTATCATCACAAATTCTTTCATCGATCAACATAAATCAAGAGTTCATCCTCATCAACGAGCAAACAAATTCGAGCTAAGTGTTTTTTTTATTTATTCATTTATTTGTGGTTTTAGTCGCAAATTAGCACAAATTGTATACACTTTCTCCTACCTCCATTTTTCCCATATTTTATGTCAGGAGAAGGATATCTCTACGTCAACGGCAAAAAATCTCGTAGAGATGCAAAAATCGCCCAAACAAGCTCCTAAGCTGTCCACCGATTTCTCAATTGATTTGTGACTAAAAGTCCCTCTTAATTCAAAAGAGACTCTCTATATTGGGAACATAGAGAGCGAAAATCAATTATAGAAATCCCTCCCAAAAAAATGGAAGATAAGTACTCTTTCCACTCTTCTGGTTTTAGGTGCAGATTGGCATATATTTTGTATACTGACACTTCACTCTATTTTATGTCAGGAAGCCGCAGCTCTATATCAATGGTCAACCCTATAGAAGCACAAAATCGGCTTGGAGGAGTCCTCAAGCGCGCACAAATTTCAAATTGTTGAATCAATTCGTTGTATTTTATTTTAAAGAATCCATACCCCAGAATGGAGAGGACAAAGTCCATCCGCAATTTAAATACCTGCACCATAAATTCCAAAGGGAAGAGCCAAGCCAATGCTTAGCCTCCCATTGGAGGTTTTTACTTACAGTAGTTAAATACCTGCAACTTAAATACCTGTACCTTAAATCCCAAAGGGAAGAGCCAAGCCAATGCTTAGCCTCCCATTGGAGATTTTTACTTACAGTAATTAAATACCTGCAACTTAAATACCTGTACCTTAAATCCCAAAGGGAAGAGCCAAGCCAATGCTTAGCCTCCCATTGGAGGATTTTACTTACAGTAGTTAAATACCTGCAACTTAAATATATGTACCTTAAATCCCAAAGGGAATAGCCAAGCCAATGCTTAGCCTCCCATTGGAGGTGTTTACTTACAGTAGTTAAATACCTGCAACTTAAATACCTGTACCTTAAATCCCAAAGGGAAGAGTCAAGCCAATGCTTAGCCTCCCATTGGAGGTTTTTACTTAGAGTAGTTTAAATACTTGCAACTTAAATACCTGTACCTTAAATCCCAAAGGGAAGAGCCAAGGCAATGTTAGGCCTCCCATTGGAGGTGTTTATTCACTGTCATGTACTTCCTATAATTTAATTTTTGAATCATCAAACTCAAAAGATGAGTAGGTCGTAATACTGCACAGAAGTCGTTAACACACTCCCTCTTTCGGCTTCAGGGAATCTTTAACACTTAAAAAAATATAACAAATAAAAATATAAACCATCCATGCATCCTATTTAAAAAGTGAAAACACAAAAGAGAATACCCTACTAGAGCCTTAGAAATAAACCAAGCCTGAGTTGCCGAATTAGGATATCCATGAAATTAAGGTACCGAAAGGGCATTAGTTTTAATTAACTAGTGTAACCAAGTCCCCGAGCTCATAATCTCTAGTTCGCAGGAATAAATTAGTTCTCCCGCTAATTTATTTAGGTTTCTAATCGACCTACCAAGAACGATTAGTGGCGACTTCAAATTTCAAAATCATTTAAACAAAAACCAAAGTTGCGATTCGGTAGGGCTTGGGAGGGTCCGCGTTAGGTTAGTCAAATCTAATTAACCTAATAATCCGTTAACCCCTTTAAAATTTAAAAATATTTTTAGAGGGTCGCGACAGTATAACTCCAGAACAAAACACGAAAGTTAGTCCTAACATACTAAGCTACAACATATATTAAATTTGGAATTTTTGGGATAATCTAAGTTGGCATTAAGATCATACTTTGTACTAAGTGTGTTCTGTTTCTGGGTTTGAAAATCTATTTCTGATCTAACCTTTGAAGATTAATATTTTCGTATCTCTTCTTGTGGACATGTATAACTCCAGAAAAAAACACGAAAGTTGGTCCTAACATACTAAGCTATAACATATATTAAATTTGGAATTTTTGGGATAATCTAAGTTGGCATTAAGATCATACTTTGTACTAAGTGTGTTCTGTTTCTGGGTTTGAAAATCTATTTCTGATCTAACCTTTGAAGATTAATATTTTCGTATCTCTTCTTGTGGACATGTATAACTCCAGAACAAAACACGAAAGTTGGTCCTAACATACTAAGCTACAACATATATTAAATTTGGAATTTTCGGGATAATCTAAGTTGGCATTAAGATCATACTTTGTACTAAGTGTGTTCTGTTTCTAGGTTTGAAAATCTATTTCTGATCTAACCTTTGAAGATTAATATTTTCGTATCTCTTCTTGTGGACATGTATAACTCCAGAACAAAACACGAAAGTTGGTCCTAACATACTAAGCTACAACATATATTAAATTTGGAATTTTTTAGATAATCTAAGTTAGCATTGAGATCATATTTTGAACTAAGTGTGTTCTGTTTCTGGGTCTGGAAATTGGTGCTATTTCTACGAGTTTGAGTGAAAAATATAAAATGATCTAACTCAGGGTCTGGTCACGAAAGCTTTAGATCTGGATCTTCACTACCACATAATAAAATTTGGTGATTTTTAGGATTGATTTACTTGGGTAAATGTTCAAGTTTCGTTCAGTGTGCGAATCTGTTTCTAGAGATGTCATTCACGAAAATTGGGTGAAACACTTTGATCCGTAGGTTTGATGCTCAAGAGCTTAAAATGAAAGTTGATCCTCACTGAGTGAACTACTATTTGGTAAATTTTGGGAATTTTATGATTTTAATTAATATGTTAATCGCGGTGATTAACTGAGTCTAAATCTGCCCCGATTTCAGTAATAAGATGAATTGAATTGTAATGTGAGAAAATGTTACTGTGAATGCCAAATGATGAGAAATTGAGTGAATTGCATATTACATGATCATATGGCATACCATTTAATCACATGTGTGCATTGATCATGGAGGAAAAAAAAAGTTGAAAAGAAAATTCCCATCGGACAGCGTACCGATGGAGCCCCAGGTGTTTGGGAAGCCCCTATTGTGTAATCAGGGTAGCCCCTGCCGTGTGATCAGGGAAGCCTCCGGAGTGGAGATGCCCAAGTGTGGAAATCTTGGTAGTGCCATGCGCGAATGTCGAGGAGGAATTCGTGGGCCTTGGCAAGAAATTCTGTTGAATTGTGAACAGAAAGATGAATTAAAGATGAGATAAATGCATAACTGCACATTTATGTATGCATGGCATTTTCATCTGTGTGCATTTTATTCCCGCTGTGATTGCCTGTTGATTGAGCTAATGTTATAAGTTTAGTGAATAAATCGAAAGAATATAAAGCTAAATTGCTAATTGTGTAAAAAGGTATGTCTTGGATAAATTAACGTCTAGTGATAATTGAATTGTATTTGTAATATTTGGATGTTTTATTTGCTGAGCGTTGGCTCACTCTTGTTGACCAACACGTTTCAGATAATTAGACATGGTGGGGTGCCCGAGGAGATCCTGTTATATATATGTTATCAAAGGCCATCTACCGGTTTGGGCCTTTTTCTTCTTGTGCTTGATATATCCGTCAGGACACCGGATATTGGTATTCTGGTAGAAAGGAGTTGACCCTTTCTATGTAGCCTAACAGAAGGCTAGTATTTTCTTGTATGCCTTAGGTGTTTATTTTTGGATATGGCTAATGTATGAAATTGAACTAGTTAAAGTTTAATGAATGTGGTATTTTGAAATTATGTAAATCTTCCGCTTGCGTTAATGTAACTGGAACATTAAGATAATGGAAGCGCGTTTCGTCACAGAGCATATTGATCATAAGTTAGATAAAAGTGTCACGAGAGCAGGTCAATCGTGAGCCAAATAAAGATCAAAGATACGAGAGCAGTCAATCATAAACTGATGAATATCTCATGAGAGGAGGTTGATCATAAGTTAAATTGAAAATGTCAAAATTGTCAGAAAAGTTACCTGGATTTTTTGGACAAATAGTTAAGGGATGGGCAAGCTAATTGCATCATATCTGTCTTTTCACTTGAAAAATAGATCGAAGCAACTACGTGCATAAAACTAATGCAACATCATACGGCCACAAATCCTAGTGAACTTTTGCTTACATTATAAAGCTTCACTGGGATTTTATCAATAAGGAAATCTATTTAATCCTTTTGAAAAATCTAACCAATATCGAACGAGAAACTTTCAGTTAGAAAGAACTTCCACTCTCTCTCATAAAAAGGCTTTGAAATGGAAAGCCTTTTTTTTTTTCGAAAACCTGACCATTGGTGTAGGTATAAGAATCACTTGGATTTGTCACCATTATGTTTGACAAAGGTCTGAGTATTCTCGTAATTAGTATGACCAAACTAATCTAAGAGGTCTTCACAAGGACCGGAATGTACGCCTGGTCAAAGGCTTATCAAAGGAGACTCATGAGAGTCATTTGGTTTTGAAATAGAAAGATATCATCAATTGCATCGGGTTTACAAGTCAGGAACCTTGTGACGACGAGATAAAATATTCTTACCCGTACTTCTCCAAGCGATATTTATAAACATATGAGATCCTATGTTAATTCAAGTACCCTACATCAGACGAGACTTTGGTAAGGGTTGTAACGTAGTTTTGGATAGGTTTGAAATGAAATGCTTATTATAGCAAATGTGGGTGCATCATGATGAAATTGGTGATCACCAATTCTTGATACTTTTGTCACTGATTTTTGATTTGGCAATTTTAGAAGTTCCTTCTGAGGATTTGCCAATTTTTTTTAGGAGCACATCAATTTTTGCCAAGGCTTGCCTCTCTTCTCTTTGATTTTTTTTTATCTTCGAAAGAAATCTTTTTGAAAGGGAAGTTTTACCCCCCCTTTTAGAGAGAGAGAGAGAGAGAGAGAGAGAGAGAGAGAAAGCCTCACTTGATAGATGTTTCTTGTGCACTTTCCTTAAGGATTTTTCTTCTTGGAGTTCTCTTGCTCTAAGTTGTTTCAAATCTTCATCATTCATTCATTTTTTTTGGATGATTTTCATCTTTCATCATGGGATGATCACCAAGTAGGGTTTTAAGAAATGAATCTTCCGCTCAAATTAGGTATGCGAGAGATACACTGTGTAGGATGTAGAAAGAAATACTATTCTTCACGTCTGAGGCACTTAAACTAACCCAAAACTCGCATGCAATAAACTCACTTGAAGATTGATGCAAGTAAAAGCGAGAAAATTCTAACCATTTGAACTCTTTGGAAATTGCCCTAGTGTGGAGTTATTCCTGACAAGGGTGAGAAATGAAATGTCCGTTCAAATGGGCTAGCAAAGGACCAATTGTGGTATTTAGGTAGAGGAAATGAATGCCTCTCATCACTTTGGTCATCATACTTTCCGCGAGATAACCCTTCATCGCGTGAGCATGGAAATTTTGATTCTAATCTCACTATGGGTCATAATGTATGACGTATGTGAAAATAGCTTGCCTTTCACTGTACTGATATTTCACATTCAATATGATCATTTCAATGGATCAAAAAGATTTTTTGATTGAAAATTTTCTCCCAATGAAGATTAGTGATGCAAGCTAACAACTCATGAAAAGAACAATCATCAAATAAATGAACATTATAACTTGATCATTAAAATGTCGAAACAAATCAAGTATAATATTTCTTTAAAGCATCAGAATTAACGGGACTAGTAAACACACTACCATCCATTTCAGCTAAAATCAAAGCACTATCTGGGAGCAACTTCTTCACAACATACAGCCCAACGTAGTTTGGAGTAAATTTTCTTTCTAGAAGAGAAACTACGGGTAGCAGTTTTTGTAAAACAAAATTACCTACCTAAAAATGTCGTGGCCGAACTTTCTTGTTGAAGGACTTTGCAATCCTCTATCATTAGCATTGGCCATGGTATAGAGCCTTGAGCCGTTTCTCATCAATGAGATTCAATTGATCTATCCTCTATTGGATCTAATTAACTTTAGTCAGCTTAACTTGTGAAAGAATATGCAGGAAATGGGTCTCCATTTCAACAAGTAACACTGCTTCCAAGCCATAAACTAAAGAGTAGGGAGTTGCCTCAGTTGATGTTCGGATTGAAGTCCGATAAGCCATAAGTGCAAAGGGCAAATGCTTATGCCAATCTCGATAATTCTCGGCCGTTTTAGCCAAGATCTTCTTGATGTTTTTATTGGCCGTTTCCACCGCTCCATTCATCTGAGGACAGTATGGAGAGGAATTCAAATGCTTGATCTTGAATTCTTTAAACAACTCATTAACTAGTTTGTTATTCAAATTTGATTCATTGTCAGTGATTATGGCTTCTAAGAACCATATTGAGCGATAATATCACAACGAATGAACCTCACCACATTTCACGCAATGACTACAACATACGGTGCTACTTCAATCCATTTCGAAAAATAGTCAACGATGACCAAAATGAACTGATGCCCATTGGATGCCTTCGGATTAATATGGCCAATCACATCGATGCCCCACATGGAGAATAGTTAGGGTTCTGATGGTTGGTACAACTCGTTTGGACAGACATTAATTTTGTCTCCATGTGTCTGATATTTATGACAACTCCGAACATGCTAGATCAGTCACTTTCCAGGGTGAGCAAAAAATAACCCAACCTCATGATTTTATTAGCTAGCATGTAGCTGTTCATGTGTAGATCACAAACTCCTTGGTGTACTTCCATCATTAAATGAACTGCTTCAGTAGAATCGATGCACCTCAGAAAGATTGAATCATAAGATTACTTATACAGGCTTTCTTCACTCAAAAAGAATTTCGAGGCTATCTTCTTTTATGTACTTTTGATCAGCTGCGGTACTTTTTTCCGAAAATTCCTGCTTCTAGATGTAAATCTTGATGTCATGGTACCATGACTTGCCATCTGGCTCAACAACCACGATCATATGGTAAGTTGGCTTTCTCAATATCTTGATCTTCAATGGTTCCATCTTAAGTCCATCGGTGACTTCCAACATTAACGATAATGTGGCTAATGCATTAGTAAACTAATTGTGAGTTCTGGATAGATACGCGAACGAGATATCATCTAACTCATCTGCTAACTCATCCAGATACTCATGATAAAGGAGTAGTTTAGTATCCCGTGTCTTCCATTTTCCAACATTTTGAAGAATAATTAAAGCTGAATCCTCAAACACTTTAAGTCGGGCCACCTCCATCTCGATTGCAGCTTGTAACCTGAGAATGCATGCTTCGTACTCGTCTATATTGTTGGTGCAAGGAAAAATCAATTTCACAGCTACTGGATAATGTTGCCCACTTGGGGATATTAAGACCACTCCAGTGCCCGATCCTGATAAGTTCACTGCCCATCAAAGTATATAGTCCATGTATAATTATCTACCGCCATGATTCAGTTCTCAGGGTAATAGATGTCTTCATTTTTTCTTGAATTTTCGGCCAGGACATCAGTTATGACTCACCCTTTAATTAATTTTTGTGATAGGTACTGAACGTCAAACTGAGAGATAAGAATCTGCCATTTAGCAAGCTTCCCAACTAAGGCGGGTTGATTCAACAAATATTTGATAGGATCGCATTATGTCACCAGAAATACTCGATAATGTAATGTATACTGTCGTAGCCTATGTAGCACCTAAACCAATGTTGCGCACGCCTTTTCTGCTTTAGAATAATTCAACTTAGAGGCGGTGAACTTCTTACTCAAATAATAGATAGGCCGTTCTTTTTTGTCCTCCTAAATTTCTTAAGTAAGCATCGCACCCAAAGACTCGCTATGGATTGTGAGATATAAAATTAAAGGTTGCCCTAGTATTGGTAGAGTGAGCACAGATAGATTCATGAGGTGCTGCCTCAACTTTTCAAAGGCTTCTTTGCATTCACTGTCCCATTTAACTAGTGCATTCTTTTTTAGTAATCTAAAAAATTACTTAGCGGTTTCGCTCAATTGGGAGATGAATCGGGCAATGTAGTTTACTCTACCCATGAGACTCCGAACCTTCTTGATAGTCTTTGGTAGTTTGAGCTCATATATAGCTTTAGCTTTGAATGGGTAAATCTCAATACCCTTGCCACTGACAATAAACCCAAGCAACTTACCCGAACTAGTGCCAAACACGTACTTGGACGAGTTAAGGTGCAATTTGAAATTTCGAAGCCTTTTAAATAGCTTTATCAAGGTTTCTATATGATCTTTTCCATGCCGCTCTTTGCAATCATATCATCGATATAGACCTCGATCTCTTTGTGCATCATATCATGGAACAAAATAATCATTACTCATTGGTATGTTGCTCTAATATTTTTGAGGCCGAAGGGCATGACCTTATAATGAAATACCCCCAAAAGGATAGTAAATATTGTTTTTTCTTTGTCTTTCTCGTTCATCAAGATTTGGTTATTACCTGAGAAACCATCCATAAACGAGAATAGCTCAAACCCTGCTATACTATCCAGGAGTACATCAATATGTAGGAGCGAAAAATCATCTTTCGAACTGGTTTTTTTCAAGTCACGATAGTCCACACAGACCCGAACACGACCATCTTTCTTCAATACGAGAACTATATTAGCTACCCAAGTAGGATACTGAGTAACTTCTATGAACTCGACATCGATGAGTTTCATGATTACCTTTTCGATTTTCTTTGCCAACTCTGGCTTAGCCTTCCACTATCACTACTTCTTAGTCTTAACTGAAGGATCTGTCAGTAAATAATATTCAAGAATCAAGGGCATATCTGCATATGACAAAGCGAAAATATCCTGATAGTCTCTCAGCAACTTTGTCAGCCTTTCAACTATTTCCTCAGGGAGAATAGCCCCGACTTTAACATTTCTAGAGTTTTCCATATCGCAGATTGATTGATATCATTTCCTCAATTATTAGTGATTTTGCTTTCTCATGTTGCTCAAGGTTCTATCGTACCTCTTCAACCTCAAGATCGAACTCATCTGAACCTCGCGAACCATGAGCATTGCATATTTTAGGATCCACCGTATTCCCCTCCTCATGTTTGCCCTTAAACCATAAAGTACCGGAATTAGAAACACAAATAGGGTTTAAACATATATTTTCCTAGCAATTTTGGTGCCTTGTCAGAGATTCTTTTGCTTTTAAAGATCGTAGGACGAGAATTTTTAAAAAAGCCCAATCCTCGATTCTTACCATAGATGACATACTGTTCAATCGTTAGTTATCGTCATTGAGCTAGTTTGGGGTACTTTGACAAGATTCAAAAAGTATTCAAAAACATCTGTAATTTTATTGATATCAAATCAATGAATTACATCTTATTGAAAGGGAAATCCTAAAGTACGACAATGAAAAGGAAATCCTAAGAAGGCCATAAAAGTTCTCCGTAGGAGAATGCATAAATAAAAAGATGTTACTTTGAATCTAAACCCTTTAATGGATCATCAATGACAGATGGTTTCGAAGGCTTAGGCACCATATACGGCTCTTTGCAATCGATATCAACTGAGCTACCAACACCAAGCTTCACCGACTTGCATCAAGTCTTTGAATATCGTAGCAATGATCAAGTCCTCAAACCAGTCAGCTAGGTAGGGTAAGCCAATATCGACATTATCAGCATCCAGTACCATTGGCTTGAGGTCTTGATCTTTCGGCAAGTCAGAGAAGACTATTCTGAGATCATCATCAAACTTACTTAGATCATCGTATCTCACAGCTATTCTAGTTGAATGGAAAATCTCACTTAGGGAGTTGGTAAAGGACTTTTGAGATGATATGAAAATCCTCTTCTCCATGGATGATAATCAGCTTTTGTTCAACCACGAACTTGATCTTTGGATGAGGACTGGATGGAACAGCCCCATCATTGTGGATCCATGGGCGGCTTAGCAAAAGATTGAAAGCTAAAGGGATATCCAGCACCTAGAACAAGCCGGAACATAGAGGGTCTGATCTGTATCTCTAGATTAATTTGCCCCATAACATTCTTCTTTACCTCATCAAAAGTTCTGACTGAAGTTTTGAATGCACAAGTCAATACCTGAGCGGTTTAATGTGGCTAGAGGGCATAAATTCAAGACCGATCCGTTATCCACAAGTACTCAAGTCACATAGGTTTGCTTGTGCTTGACCAAAATATGTGGAGCTTTATTATGGCCTCTTCCTTCGATCGGAATCTCATCATCAGAGAACGCGACTTGCTCCTTCAAAAGGACCGCTCCGACAAAATTTTCCAGCTTATCCCTATCAATATTCTCCGAGACATGTATCTCTCCTAGAACTTTTGTCAGGGAATTGCAATGTTTTTCAGACGACTGGAGAAGTTTCAACAAGGATACCTGAGCTGGCAACTTCTTTAATTGATCAACCACGCTGTACTCACTTGCCTTAATTAATGCTAGAAACTCCTTAACTTCCTTATCTATAGTCTACTTGGCCGATTGATCATCGTTATAGGTACGCCCTGACCTCATCATCAAGTTCAACTCCAAATCATAAGACCATGGCACCGTTTTATCATTTCATAAGAAAAGGGCGTACCTATGACGATGATCAGCCCTTTTCTTATGAAAATGACAAAATTGCGGCCTAGCATTAGCTTGGCTAAGGTGAAGTAATCAAAAAAATTGTCAGGTATGACAATCTCAATTCATTATTATAGGTATCTTCCAGAGGTGGCATATCGGCCAACTCGAGGTCGGGTTTAACCAGGTTAGTCACATCAACATCTACTAGATCAATTTTCGGTTCTAACTTGATCTGAGACGTACTCAAGGCTGCAAATTCTTGATCCCAGACAATAATGATCTAAAATACAGTAGCTACCATCCCAACCCGATTTACACACAATATCATTCCATCATTTATCAAACTCAAAATTTTCTCCTTTTAAATTCCTGCAATTTAATTCCTGCACTATTAAACCCTAAAGGGAAAAGCCAAGCCAATGCTAGGCCGCCCATTGGAGGTTTTTACTTACTGTCATTTAAATTCCTGCAATTTAATTTCCACACCATTAAACTCCAAAAGGAAGAGTCAAGCCAATGCTAGACCACCCAATGGAGGTTTTTACTTACTGTCATTTAAATTCTTGCAATTTAATTTTCGCACCATTAAACCCCAAAGGGAAGAGTCAAGCCAATGCTAGACTGCCCATTGGAGGTTTTTACTTACTGTCATTTAAATTCCTGCAATTTAATTTCTGCATCATTAAACCCCAAAGGGGAGAGTCAAGCCAATACTAGGCCATCCATTAATGGTCTTTATTTATTGTCATTTACTTCATGTAATTAAATTTTCGAATCATCGACCCCAGAATATGTAGGCCGAGCCACTAGTTGGAGGTCGTCACACTGCACAGAAGTCGTTAACACGCTCCCTCTTTCGGCTTCAGGGAATTTTAATACTTTGAAAATACCAAAAAAAATACCATTCATGCATCCCATTTAAAAAGTGAAAACACAAAAAAAGAACACTCCACTAGAGCCTTAGGAATAAACCAAGCTTGAGTTGCCAAATTAAGATATCCATGAAATTAATGTACCGAAAGGACATTAGTTTTAATTAACTAATGTAATCAAGTCCCTGAACTCATAATATCCGGTTCATAGAAGTAATTTAGTCCTCCCGCTAATTTACTTAGGTTTCTAATCAACTTACCAAAAATGATTAGTGGCGACTCCAAATTTTAAAATCATTTGAATAAAAATCAACGTTGCGATCTGGTAGAACTTGGGAAGGTCCGTATTAGGTTAATCCATCTAATAAACATAATAATCCATTAACCTGAAAATTTTCCATCGATTGAAAAAATTTTCGGGTCGCGATACATCTTAACAAGGATTGCAAATTGCCTTGAAAAATACCGTAACGTGAAATGGCCAATGCAATGCAACAAAACCGCGCTATCCCGAGGATTAACCCTTGAAAGTAAAGTCCCATGGTCGCCTACGGTCTAATGGACCTGATGGCATAAAGAATGACATTGGTTCGAGATGGTCTGAATTCGATCCCTAAAGTCGAGGAATATTGTAAATGTTGTGAATGAATAACACAATCTTTTGCACCTTACCAAAAAAATAACACAATCTTTTGCATGTTTATTTTTTGCAGTAAGAAACAGAAATACTCGACGAACAATACCGAAGTCAGTATTTCATCACAATCTTGGCTTAATGATGAAGCGTCCAACAAAAGTCGAGGAAAACTCATTCCAGCAAAACTGGTAAAAAAACTCATGCAAGGCATTCAGGATAAAAGGGTAAATCAGTATCGTTTCCAATTTATCCCTTCCAATACTGGCTAACACATCTCCTTTCCTTTTTACAGGAAATATTTACACTAACAATTAACATGCTGAAGAAGACAACCCCAAGGGAGAAAATTACAATCATCTAAAGAGATCCGTTCTAATGAAAATGGGAGCAAATTGGGGTATTCAACCAACGACCATGACGGTTGTCAATATTAAACAAGCCCAAATACTTCAAATCTTTACTCAACCCCTTCACCCATACATTTCATTATGCAGGGGCAAAATCAGAGACAAACCACTCCTTGACTCAAGGAGTAGACTCCTCATTTGCCCGACCTGCCTACATACCCAGGGGCAATTCAAATTCTCCAATTCTTGATACACTTGCACATTTCGTAAACATGCATGATGCTTAAAAATTGTCACATCCGCATTGTGTTTGCACATTCCATGAATTATGCATGACTCTTCTGGATGTTTATTTTACCAATTCTAACTTGGAGCATAATCTGCACATGATACGTCAAATGTGTAGAATAGAGTATGACATGATGATGAAAGGCAACCCTTTTTCATACACTTCCTATATCCACAGTGAGTTGTGCACTAAACAGGTTCCGCATTCCTCAAGACAATGGGTTTTCTCACAAAAGGTACGATAGTCGAAGGGAAGGAGGCGATTATTTCTCTATCCTAAACACTATAGGTGGCCATAGACAACCCATTTGAGTGGCGGTTTCATTCCATAACTCCTGTCGAAAACTACCCCACATCGGGGCTAAATGGAAATAGTTCCAACAGCAGTAGGAGATAAATGGCTAGAAATTTTTCTTGCTCAGACTAACATCAATTTTCGAGCGTTTTTTTTTACCTTCAATCTCGTATGATAATTCAAGTGTCTTCAGACGATGAAAAGCATTCGTTTCTCTATCCGATACACTTTTACCCTTTGTGTCGCCCATTTGAGCCTACATATTCGTTTCTTAAAGCCCCGTTGGTGATCATTGCTCAGTCCAAAATGAAGATGGCATCACCTTAAAGCAAAGGAACTCAGAAAGAGTAGCTCTACCATTGAGTTCCCTGATTAATTCTTCAAGTGTGCTAGATCTCTGATATACGTATATATAAAGTGCAATCTTTGAAAATTTTTTAATAAAAGGCAAAGGAACGAAATCAAAAGAGCTAATCCCGGGCATGAAAAAGCAAAGCGCCAGTCAAAAGCAAGGCCAAATGCCCATTCAAACCAATGTTCGTTAAACTTTACATCTACATTTTTGTAAACTCAGTGGAGACATATTGTCTCTTTTTGTAAATCCCCGATGGGATTTGGTTGCAAAAGAAAACCCTCTGAAAGAGTCAAATTGCAAAATATATACCGTTGAAGTTCATACTATTCGGGAGCGACGACGGTATCAACAGAAATTGACACCATTTTAGCACGACAATGGTGTTCTTTAAGGACTATTATAAAGGCAGAGACTGATGACGAAGACGCGATGATCACCAATGTCAAACTCACCTCGTATATCTTCTGGGCCAAAATAAGCCTTCCTTAGTCCCTAATCCCAACCTTCGTTATAACCCGTGAAAGTCTTTTCTGATTAAGGCGCTTGAGTTAACGTAGAGTTAAATAATTTTAAGCATCGCTCGAAAAGGTACAAGCAAGATTGTTTCTCTCTCATTTTTACAGGGTTCTTGACTTGTAAACCCGGAGCAGACAATGAAGACCTTTTCATCAATGGCTTTGGCTCAAACGAGTCCCCTTTTAGTAAGCCTTTGATCTAGCCTACATTATGGTCCTAATCAAGACCTCCAGATTGGTTTGATCATACCAATTGCGAGATTACTCAGACCCTTATTGAATACGAAGATGATAAGAATTGATGATTCCTTTTCAATCCTACAATCAGGATAAACAGCCTTTCTTAAGAGTAAGAGAAAGCCCTTTCGAACTAAAGTCCCCTATTCAAATTACATTCGAGGTGCTCATACTGTGATAACCTCCTTGCACAGAATTGGTGATGCAAACTTGATAGAATAGTTGTACATGATCCACATGTTGTTCAATTGCATCATGAGCTATTATACAGATCGCTTCTAATCATTGCAAACTTAGCCGAACAGTTTTGCATAAACCGATGAACTCATTAATGAAAATGCTTGATAGGTAATACAACCTCGATGTTTGAGTTACCTTCCAAGGTCTCGAAATTCATTTGGCAATTATTGAATGAACAAGCTTAGTTATTTAGAAACCACCAGGCATTTTCTTTCAAACCCTCAGGTAAGTACATCTTTAACCTGAACCTTTCAAGCGAATGAATTCTTAAAATTATCAGGGTGCTCGAATCTAGTGCGACACATACGGTCATTCAGTGGACAAGCAAGCATGACACAATCAGCCAGTTTATGCCTTGATGATTAATTCAGAAAACCCACGTAAGTTTTCTGAACCCTTTCGACTCATGATCGACATGCTCTCATGAAATCTTTATTAGTTCATGATTGACCTGCTCTCGTGTCCTTGATCTTTATTTAGTTCATGCTCAACCTGCTCTCATGATACCTTTATCCAATTCATGACCGACATGTTCTCATGAAGCCTTTGTCAATTCACGATCAACCTACTCTCGTGCTCTTGATCTTTGTCAAATCACAATCGATACACTCTTATGATCTTGACCTACCTCTACCGACTCATGGTGACCTATTAAAACGATGATGGTCCCAAGATACAAAAATGGTGCAGCTTGAACCATAACCCAAACACATTCCATCATTCCAAAGCTTGCGTTGTCTCGCGCCAGAGGGAAAACTTCTGGTAACGAATAAGGCTCTAGTACCTTGAGATTCTCGCACCACAGGAAGAAGTTTGGAAATCAAGGGAATCATCAGTATTATGAGATATCTGGTGAAATAGGTATTTTATATGCAATCCATATGTGAGTCTTTCTAATCCATTTCTTTGGAATAGAGAATTCTTGACACATATTATTTGTCGTTCTCCATAACATGCATCATTTCATTGCATAGAAAAGCGGATTAAAATCCCCATAAAAAATCATTTAATCATTTGCATTGTCAAAATTTAGGTTTCAATTTTATCTTTGAGCGTAACCTCTGCAAGCCTCCACTCAAAAAGGGGCAGTTGTTGACACCTAAATTTTTTACTAACCTTTTTGATCGTTTTTCATAAATAAAAAAAAGGAGAACTAATTTTAGTTCTTGCAAAAAAAAATTAACTAAATCATTTTTCATATTTATTCATGCATCTCATTCTGTTTGTGGCGGAGAATACGAGCTTAAATTGATGGGCAATTGGACTGAGCATAGGAAAAATGCATTGAAAATTTTATGAAGGCTTGGATATTTTTTTTTTCCTCAAGGACTGAATTGCAAATACTTAAGACTTCAAGGACTAAAATGCAAATATTTAAAACTTGAGGGATTATTTTGTAAATAACTAAAAATGTGAGTTAGTGGGAAAATTAGAAAAGTTGGTGGAGAAGATAAAAACAAAAAAAAAGAGTTGGTGGAGAGTGGAAAATAAAGATAAAAAAAGAGTTACTAGAAAAACAAGAGTGGAAAATAAAGATAAAAAAAGTTAGTGCAAAAACAAGAGTGGGAAATAAAAATAAAAATAAAAGTTAGTGGAAAAACAAGAGTGGAAAATAAAGATAAAAAAGAGTTAGTAGAAAAACAAGAGTGGAAAATAAAGATAAAAAAAGTTAGTGGAAAAATAAGAGTGAGAAATAAAGATAAAAAAAGAGTTAGTGGAAAAACAAGAGTGGAAAATAAGAATAAAAAAAAAGTTAGTGGAAAAACAAGAGTGGGAGATAAAAATAAAAAAAGAGTTAGTAGAAAAATAAGAATGAAATATGATATATATATATATAAATAAAAAAGATAGAGGAACACACTATAAAAGGGAGAGAAAGGAAAGATTTGAGGGGGATTCATTTGAAGAGAATTTTACAAGACATGAGAGAAAGGAGAAAGTTTTAGTTGAGAGGTAGACGAGAGTTTCGAAACTCGGCGTTGCCATCCCAATTCTTCCATCAACCAATGCAGGTTATGAGTTCATCTTCATCATTCAAGCCACAAGTCCATCTCTATTGTTTGTGCCACCATTTGCAGCCTTGATCCACAAGGTAATAAAAAATTCGAATCCGACAATCAAATTCATCAAATTAGGTAATGACCCTAATCATTTAAATATTCAAGAATCTTGTTACCTAAATAGATTGGTTTGAATTATTATTATACCTCGTTAAATACGTTGCATGTCTTCTTTAGATAAACTGTACATTCAACTTTGAGGTATATCCATCACACAATGTAATTAAAAAAAAATCCCAAAAGATTTGTCATGTCTAGATAAAAGAGTGCATATTCTCACATCATATAATCGTATGTATAATATACCTTGTAAATATTTAGAGTAAACCACATGCATTGCATATAGTTTAGTTTCTTTCCCATATCATAAAGAGAAAAACCCAATTTTTTTTTAGCTTGAGCTTCAGTGGGGAATCCATTAAAATTGCCAAATCAAATGATTTTTCATGAAATAAAAATGGTACCGAAAGAGCATTAGAGTAATCTAGCGTAACCAAGTCTCTGATCACCTAATCTCTGGTTCGTAGAGAATAAAGTAGTTCTCCCGCTATTTTATTCGGTTTTCTAATCAACCAACTAAAAAATGATTAGTGGCGACTCCAAAATATATATATATTTTTTTTTTTTTTGAATTAAACTTAAGTCACGATTTGGTAGAACTTGAGAGAGTTCGAGTTAACTTAATTAATCTAATTAATTAATTTGGTAATCCATTAACCTAAAATCGTAAAGTCGATTTTTAGGTCGTGACATAGTTGTGCCATATGGCAATACTAATAGTACAAGACTTCTATCGCCTCTGGAAATTGAGCACCTTGATAGAAACGGCGAAAACGCAACCAAAGATGATGGGGAAAGTGACCATCACGCCGGCGGCCACGCCCAGGAAATTGTGTCTGAAACCCAAGTAATCTTTGATGTATTGTTTCACTGAGCCACCAGAGTCCTCGAGAATGTCCTCCACATCGCCGTACTGAGAGGCCACCAGCCCGTATAAAGTCCAAGCAAGGGGGCATGCCCAGTAGTACCATCTCCACCAAACAGGCATCCTCTGTTTAAAGATATAGCAAGAGAGGGTAGTCCCTCATCGTCAGGCATGACTATCGTGTTGGAAAAAGGGAAAAGTAGATCAGCAAAATCATCGAAATGGTTGCTAGATAGAACTTACAGTTCGAGGCACTAGGAACCCCGAGAAGAGGTTCCATAGACAGTAGAAAGCAAAGGCGACGATGCCGGCGATATGATGGTTTGGGGTCAAGCCTACTGCCATCATGCCAAAGAAGGTGAAACACAGCAGTGTGAAGAACATGAAGAACATAAACCAGAAGAATTTCTCAGCAGTCCATTCGAACCCAATCATCGGATAAACTATGAGGGTGTACGTTATTGTTTGTGCCAGGATGTAGGGGACTTCAATCAGGACCTACAAATATCGGTATTCAAACCACGTGAGTAAAATTTAATTAGAGCACAGATTTGTAAGAGAAGATCGGGATCATTGGGAAGCGAAATTTTACTTGTGCTAGGGCGTATGGCAGGGCCGAGTACATCCCGGCAGCTTTCTCTCTATAAAAGACTATTCTTTCCACTGATACAACCGGTTGCACGGGAGATGCATTGTGGACCCCAAGGAAGATAGCTGAAGCATACAGTGAGCCCATTGCATTAAGCACGTCTATTTGTCGGTTCCTGCAAGAATCGAAGGTCACCGAACACACATCAGTTCGATGGTACGTTGGCTAAAAACTTTACGCGTCTAGACAGGACTTACGTTTTAGATCCGATATCCCAGTACATAGTCCCAAACATGAAGGCTACAAAGACGGTGAAGAGTTGCCGAACAGCTGTATAGTTCGTGTTGCGCCAGTAAGACCAATGTTGTTTCCATAAGCAAGCGATTAATTGGGTGAAAGTTGACTGTGAATGCTTAGTTGGGAAATAGAGATCCTTGGAATTAGGAGGCGTTAAGCTCAACTCTTCTATCAGAGCCTTGTTTCTCCTGGAAAATTTCAGGATATGTCAATGTAACTCTGTGATCTATCTGAGTCTGCCTGTTATGGTTCCTACCAAGGCTGAAATTTGGTCGTTTCGGAATGCAGTGAACCAACCTGTACAAGTCCGAATTCTTGTATAAAGCTGCAAAATCAATCCCCAGAACAAGTTCTTGTGCTGGTGTCGTGACTTCGAGCATCCAAGTCGCTGGATTATAACCATCTTTGATTTTGCTAACTCCTTGGATACCCTTTCATATGAAGGCATTGCTTCTCGGTGATTCAAGTAACTTTGTGAAAAAGGGAAATTGAAACCATACCAGCCGAGTGGGGTAGTACCTCAAAGTACTTGATCAGATGACAAGAATAACGACCTAACGGACCGACATATATTTCTTGCCCACCTCGTTTCAATAGGAGAAGCTATGGCACAAGTAAAAATACATGGCTCATGTATCGATATCATTATGAACAAATTCTTGTACTTAGGATGTGTTGACATTACTCACCTCATCAAAAGCTTCGAATATGTCCACGCTTGGCTGGTGGATGGTGCACACAATAGTTCGTCCTGTATCCACTGTATTCCTTACTGTTCTCATGACAATAGCGGCAGCCCTCGCATCGAGCCCAGAGGTTGGCTCGTCCATGAAAATAATAGAGGGGTTCGCTACTAGTTCGACGGCTATGGTTAGCCTCTTGCGTTGCTCGGTAGAAAGACCATTCACACCAGGCAATCCAACCAAGGCTTGTCGCAGTGGATTTAGTTCCACAAGTTCCATGACTTCCCCAACGAACATCTGTAAGGATTTTTTTTTTCCCAGATACAAGTGATATGATGGATGAGAAAGACTCTTGATGACGGCTTCACGTCTAGCTAGACAAAAGGAACCAAATCCTAGTGACGATGACAAACCCAAATTCACCAAAAAGAGCCATCAGTCTGGACTTTCAAAGAAGCGAGAACTTGAAGAGTTTATTCAAGGGAAAAAGACAACTATGGTAACGACCACATAATTGGGTAGAGAAGCCAACCTTTCTGGTTTCATCGTCGATGTCAGCAGGTAAACGTAACCATGCAGAGTAAACCACTGACTCATAGACCGTAACATGAGGTGAATGAATGTCGTTCTGTTCACAGTAGCCAGAAATCCGAGTGAATGTCTCCTGCTTCTTTGGATACCCGGAAATCATGATGTTTCCTTCTATGTATCCTCCAGTTTTTCTGCCAGCCAACACATCCATCAAAGTAGTTTTACCAGCACCGGTGACGCCCATCAAAGCCGTGAGAACGCCAGGCCTAAATGCACCACTTACACCCCCTAAGAGCACCAATTTATCCTCGACAACACCTTGACTCTTCATTTCCTGCCAACATAAAGCGAACGACAAATTATTTAGCTTACATTTGAGATGGCGATATATGGTATGCTTCTATCAGGATGAAATACCATCTTCAGATTTCTCATGGTTCAACTTGAACCATGTTACCTGTGGCATATCAACTGAATACTTGATTTCATCGAAAGTGAGAGTGTGTGGCTCGAATGGCAGGACCATTCCTCTTTTCCTATTAGTCACGGTGGCCATCCTGGGACTTGTAGATGAGGATCTGGCTGAACTCACTGCAAATCAGAAAAGAAAACATTGGTTAAGACATAATGTAAGCCCTTGAATAGAGGAGTTGCTATTTTCATTCTCCACTGTTAGTATTTTGTTCATCACCCATCAGCTAGACGGCAAAGGCTAGAAGAAACAATGAGACTTTTACCTGGTACTTTTTGGTGACTAGGACCCCGAGACGGCAACTGAATCGATCCTCCTTCTCTATTATCATTTTCATTGCTTTGATCATCTCCTGATTTTACGGTCTGAGATCGGCCAAAGGCTGCAGAATTGCTTAGAGAACTTAGGCCAGCTCTAATGGACAGAAACCTAGAGAACAAGAATCCTGGAATCCACTTACGGTCTAGGAAAGTGAGAGCCATCGGGAACGTGAGGTTGAAGAGCAAAGTGTATCCAAATTCTGCCCCGACTCCTATCCAATACCAGTAGGCATCAGGAAAAATTCCACGCGCCTCCAACGATTGGACTCCTAGTGTTTCATTTGAACTTGAATTGAAGGGAACCTATCACATCGCATACACAACAGAAATCAGTTGGTCAGACAACGATATTCCTAGAGAAATATGAACTACTGGCATCAAGCAATTACGAGGCTTCACCTTGTCCCAGTTTGATGATAAGAACTCATTAGTACACAGCGCATTCTGCCCGTACATTAAGGGGGATACCCAGTAAGCCCAAATCCACCATTTCTTTATATCCTCTGCCATTCGTATAGAGAAAGGAAATTAGCTCTCCTTTCAACTACAGAAGGGCGAGGGGAATTCTTTTTTTGAATTCTACTGCACACCATACCTCTTGAAAGAACAACACCACTTGATGCAATAAGAATGAGCAAAGAAAATGTCCCAAATGTGTGGGCGACAATCATGTTTCTACCCACTGCACCAATTGTCCGAAATAACGCGGATGCCATCAGCTGGACGAGCACAAGCAAAAGGTACTGCCTGAACAACCTGCAAACGCGACACAGACACTTCATACAGCGAAGCAGCAGAAAATTTACAAATGCGATGTTGGATTTGGCATCTTCAGCGGTTGGATTATCGCCTTTCTTTCTCACCTGCCAACATACGGATCGAATCCGATGACATAGTAGGTGATGAACACCCAAACTGCAACCTCCAGGAGGGTGATAGGGATCTTTATAATCCAAGTTGGAAGGGCATATGCCCACGGCGGGTAAAAGAGGAGATCTCTTTGCTTGTAAAATACCGGGAGCTTAACAATGGTCATGTTAATCTCCACCATTCCATTGAACATGATCATAGTGAGAGTGAAGAACAATGCCCCAATATAAATCCCTCCATCGGTTGTGGTATCACGAGGCATCTTAGTCCGAAAGAAGAGGGTCATCGTAATACACGCGACAACTGTGAGCTGATAAATGAGTTGCATCGTGTTAGTACATTAGCTAGTTCAGGTTTGAAATGAGAATTGAAGTCAGCATTTTACCTGAAAGATCTTGAAAATGTAAACGAAGGAGTTTCTCCACATAAGCAAGTATTCTCTTGAAGCACAAGCTCGAAGCAAATCCTTTACTCCAACACCATATTTTTCGGTTGTCAACGCAGCTGGGTGGTTCTTGCTTCGATCAAAAGGAGTGGAAAGCTCATCCCCGAGTTTCCTTCCCAAGTGAAATGAATGGAATGCCTCTGCGAATTCCCGAACTGTGACTAAAGTGTAAGGCTCATCTTTACGTGCCCAATATTGCTGCTGATCTTTTCGTGACGTTACCTATCAATAGAAACGTACGTGTGTTATTGCAAGATACTCAGCATTGAGAATACTTTTGATCTCCTCAAAGCTGCAGGCGGAAAATTGTTATGCTGTGACTTACTTCTTGCAAGAAGTCGGCAACACCCTTCCTCTCGGGGCATTTGAATCCCATGGATTCGAAGAAATCTAGGACGAGGTCACGAGGACCCTGGTAAACGATCTGGCCATCGGATAGCAGAATAATGTCATCAAACATGTCGTATGTCTCCGGGGCTGGCTGGAGAAGGGAGATAACGGTAGTCCCACTGAAAATGTGATTGAATTGCTTCAGGGAGTTCACTATTTGGAATGTCGTCGAGCTATCGAGCCCAGTAGATATCTCATCCATGAAGAATGCCGTCGCGGGCCCGACCAGCATCTCACCTGGAAATACAGGTCAGTGATTATACTAGAGAAGGAACATGGAACATTAATTTCATGGTATCAACAACTATCCAAGTTGCTTCTAACCCGTGGTCACTCGCTTCCTTTGTCCTCCGGAAATGCCCCTGATCATTTCATCTCCAACCATGGTATCTGCACAACCTTCTAGCCCCAAAATCTGTGGAAAAAGTATATGCTCATTGAGCAATGACTATTGCAAAATTGCTTTTATGAATTATTCTTTGTGATTCTTGTCAAAGATTACCTTGAGAACGTAATCTGTGACAACGCTAGCCTCCTGGCCTGGTATTGCTGCAGCCTGAGGGATTTTACAGCACAAAAGATTTACTTGAGAAGACCCCAAAAGCAAACTCAACAGTGTTTTTGGATTCAAAAATCATTTGCTCTTTGTCGAGTTTTCTTATGCAAAATCTGTTTCATTTTCTTGTTTGATTTGGAAAAGGGAAGAAAAGCAACTACTAGCTTCCCTTCTTTGATTACCTTCATGTAGACATCAATATCAGGATCTGGTTTTATATTTGCTGCTTTCTCTCTTCTTGATAGCTCCGCCAACATATCTACAGAATGCCACAGAAGGATCCACCTTTTTCTTATTCTAAAGGTCTCTCAAATACAATCTGACAATCCAAATGATTAAAGAAAATAGATTGCTAATTACCATATCGAGTTCCGACCCCCTGACATCTTGCGGAGAATGCCAGAGTTTCTCTTACTGTCATTTCTCCAATGTGAATATCTTCTTGACTTATATAAGCAGCAGTTCTCTGGGGCACAAACTCATTGAAGCTATGTCCATTGTAAGTAACGTTTCCTGTTGTCTAAGTAACAGCATTCGTTTTTCCGTGAATTTTGAAACAAAGATTTAGTTTTGGCAGCTAAACGTTGGAAATTGGAAGAAACGAAACTAAGATGTGAAATTAAATGAAAAATCATGTGAGTTTACCTTCAGTTTGGGGTCAAGCTTGCCAGCCAAAGCTAGCAAGAGTGTGGTCTTCCCTGAGCTAGGAGGACCTAGAAGCAATGTCATCCTGCAAAAACACAACGCAAATCAGAAGCAGGCTGCTTTTCATCATTTGGTTCAAGCCAAAAAATCAAAAAAGCAAACTGAACTCGGAAATGACATTCCCTTTAACTTGGTATGATTTGCTCACCTGCCAGGTTTGATGATCCCACTGACATCTCGCAGGATATTCAAGTGTTTCTTTCTACTAGGAAGGATGTGCAGGAAATTGAAGATGCCCTTCAACAGCAAAAGGAAAACGGATCAAAAAATTAAAAAGAGCAAGAAGAAGAAGAAGAAGAAAACAGCAGACAGAAACATATTTACGACATTTGAGCATCTGAGCAATTATTAATGGTCAGTTTTCTTATCTCTGCTAAATGAAAAATACAAAGTGTGCTTGTTATGTTTGATGTACTTGCTGGTGCTGGTGCTTACCTCTGCAATATCGATAATGAAATTGATGAAACTGGGCAGAGCTCTGCTTCCTACATGAACCTCCGTCTCAACATTCAAATGTTCATATCTCACTTCAATTCTAGGAAGATCAATTCCCACTCTGCAACGAAACCCAGGATCAAAAGAACCAAAATTGGACAAAATGTCACTAAATTCCGTCAACAGTTGAACATATTCTTTTGAAAGATATAAATTGGAGAGTCTAAGCAAATATTACCCCTCGCAAATGCTTAATTACAACATATAGTCACTTGTATGAACAGTTAGTGTAGTAAACGAAGGAAAATCTTACTTTGGCAATCTCTGGCAATTTCATAATGAATGGTACTTTTTAATTTATCAACTTTCGTTATAGTTTACCAACTTTTATGTTTTTCTCTTACAAGCACTTTAAATATACGACTTTAATATGAAATTTATCGTCTTTTATTTATGCAATGTTACCAATTTTTCTCCAATTATGTGTCCGACTAGTTTCTATATACCAAATCTTATTTGAGTGAGCTTGTTCGTTTGTTTAACTTTTTTTTTTTGTTTTGCTTACTAATCCGTTAAATTTAACAACCTTTTTTAGAAACTATTATTCTTATTTGGAGGGATTACCATCTTTTATTATATGAAGTTATCAATAATTTTTCAGCTACCAATTCTTTTGTGTGCTTGACAATCTTTTATGTACATTTGTTTGAGCGAGTTATCACTTTTCTTTGATTAACTTACCAATTATTTGGGAGTTACCAGCTTTCACTTGAACCCCCTTTGATAATTACCAACCTCTCACTTAGAGTGCTGACCAACTTTTCTCTGTTACCGACTAATTTTGTGTCACCTGACTCCTGTTTTTGTTAGTTACCAATGTTAAATTGGTGAATTTAAGTTGCTGCCGAGAAAAGCGCGCAGAAGTTTGTAAACATAAGGGAAGTTGGCAATTTCTAAAGAATAAATAACTAACTTAACCTAAGTTAATAATCCAATCCTGTGTAGTAATTTGATGGAAGAAAAGTTGGTGAATTACGGGGACAAAACAATTAAATTTTAATAATCTAAAAGTAGCTAGTAATTTAGTTTGACAAGAATTGGTAAATCACTTTAATTAAGACCAGCAATTTCATATAAGAGCTAGTTAGGGGTGAGCATGGTTCCAGAGTAGAACCGGGAATTAGAGAACCGAACCTATGGTTCCCGATCTGGTTCCAGGTTCTAGGAAACTAGGGTCAGGTTCTGGTTCTCGATTCTTTATGAAACCTGAATCAGAACCGGAACCGAAATCGGAACCGTTACTTTTAAACTTTAACTTAGGATTTCCGGGATATGGAGATGGCGAAGGAGGAGGTGATTTGTCTAGAGTCTACGAGGAGAGATGTGTTTTGGGGTACTATTGATTTTACTTTTGAGCTTTTCCTTTTTATGTTTGATTTTCGCGCTTAGAATTGTTACATTTCGATCAATGGGACTTTGGTTTGGGACCTGGGTGGCAATATAACTTAGTGGGTTGTTATGATGCATAAAATTTTTTGTGCCTACATTCATGCTTTCATTGCTCTATCTCTATCTTAATGAAATTATCTATATGAATGTATTTTGTTTTGATGCAATGGAAGTTATATTGGCAAATTTCCAAGTACCCTAGAAACAGATCCAAAACCTGTAATGGGGTAAGTTCTAGGTTCTACAGTATCCATGGTAGGTTCTAGATTTCGAAAAATGAGAAACCCATACTAGCGGGTAGGTTCCAGGTGGAACCTACTCGGAATCTGGAACTCCACCTGAAATCTGGAACCGCTCACCCCTAGAGCTAGTACATCGGAAGCATCGGCATTATATGCATGTAACAATCATTAAGTACGTAGATAAATTGCTAGTTTGCAAACTACCCTAAAAAGGTTAGTAATTTCAAAATATTGACGGCAAGTCACCAACAAGTTAACTAGAAAATAAAGTCGCCGGTTTTTTTTCAAATTCTTTTACCTCTCAATGCGGTTCTTTAGCTTCAACAAGAAGCTCTCGTTGTCCTCTTCGGCAGCCCTCACCAACCTCTCGAGCAACTTCTTCTTCTCCTGGAAGCCGAGGTTCGAAATGTCGATCTCGTCCGCCCCGCTGCGCGAGGTGGTCAGAATGCCCTTCCTCAGGCGGTCGAACGTGGGGAGCCTCTCGAGGGCGGCCCACTTGAGAGCTTCTTCATCGTCGTTGTCCTCATCGCCTTGGCGCGAGAGGGACCTCGAGAACACCTCGTCCATCCTGCAGTTCCTCCACATCCCGGAGCTGCTCGAGCGCATGCTCTTGCTCGCTCTGTAGACATCTCCTCTCTCCATCAATGAACCGAAGAAGAGACGATGATGTATGGATGGGTCTCCGGGAGTCCTTTTATGTACGTATCAAGAGTGGAGAGAGAGAGAGAGAGAGAGAGAGAGAGAGAGATTTTACAGTTTTAGGCCCACAATTGGCGGCTTGGCAAAAGTGTAATAGATTTAGGAATTTTTCAATAATTTCCTCCAGCTCAACACTCTATGAATGCGATCGCATCCGGCTTTCCAGGTTGAAGAAGGGAAACAACGAACAAGAAATCGGTGGGGGAGTAGCGGCAGCATGGTAAGATCTGTTTTACTAAATTCAAGCTGTGGACGGTCAACGAATATTTGGTAAAAGTAGTTCTCTGACTTCGTCTAGCCTGAGGTCGACTGCTATCAGTTGACGGACCATCCTCTCTTTTTTATCTTTTATCACTATTGGCTATTTATTTCGCGAAAAAATAAATTATTTAAAAATAACCAAAGCGAAACATTATGCAGCTCCATAGAATAGGCGTACAATAATTGTAATAGTAGAAGCGGTGACCTACACCTTTCACCTTCTTTCCTCTTTTCTAATTAGTACTGCAAGTTAGATTACGAGGCTATTATTTATCATATGGCACCGTAAATATTTAGGGTGACAGGAGAAATGGTGCACACGATGCTTGCTTGGCTAAACTTTTCATTGAAAAAAAAAAGAGAAGAATCTGTGTAATCGAATGTAATAATTGATGATGTTTTGAGTTACTGAAAGATCCCATTATAATTTGACCCCAGAAAAAAGCGAAAACAAAAGAAAAGAAATATCCCATTAAAAGGTCATGTTGGACCTCATCTTTCTTTGTAATCATTTCACTTCCTGAACTTGTATGACTTGGTAGCATGGTTCTCCCATTCTCTTAGTGGCTTTACATGAGCTTTGGCTTCTCGGGCTTCAAAAAGACTACTCCTGATTCTCATTTTACGAGAAAATTATTCAAAAAAAAAAATTCTTAAAATAACATTGTAATTATGTCAATTCAGTTCATTTGGCCGGTCAGTGTTAACGTGGTGAATTCTTAATAATATTTTAATATCTTCAAATTTTTGTAATTATTTTATAATTTTTTTATCTTTTTTTCTTGCTACAAGTCCAAACCCTAAAAAAAGAAAAGAAAAAGAAAAAAATTATTTGGAAAATATTTAAAATTTGTAAAATGCTAAGATATTATTAAAAATTACAACATCAGTGCCGACTAGCCAAATGGATTGAATTGGCATAAATATAAAAGATTTAGAACTCAATTGGCAAAAAAAAAGTCAAATATGAATTGACACAATTATAATAGGTTGAAGAATTTTTTTCAGTAATTCTCCCCTGATCTTTTATAAGTAACTGTTAGTGCAAAGTAAGTAGAAAACAATAGATAAAACCCTTGTAATTACAACATTATCCCTTTTTTCCTTTTTTTTTTATGGATGGCCGAAAGCAATTTAAGATTCACAATAAATCTTTTTCTTTTTCTTCATTTTGAGTGAAAGTAGGCCAAAGAGAAATGATCACTCAGTGCCAGTGGGAGCTAAGCACATGCATTGATTCTCACCTTCACAAGCACTCGGAAAGATCAAACTTGAGATTATTACATCAAGTTTGCTTTGGTCTCCCTGCAATTCCGTATTGGTAGCTTCCAGATTCGAAATGGTTCATGCTCAATCCTGGCCGTAATGTCATGAACTTATAGCATGTTTAGACTTCAAATTATCCTTCTTCTTCTTCTTCTTCTTTTTTAATTTGAGGAGGGTGGCTAGGTTGCCAGCACAGTCCACACCACTTCGAGTCACCATAGTATGTAGTTATTGGAAGCAGAAAGAGGGTGGCTGAATAGACATTACAGAGGACCGACCAAGAAAATAGGCAGAAAGAGGGTGGTTGAATAGACATCCTAGAAATGCAGCTAACTTGATAAATTTACCCATGGGGATAAATGAATCATGCCGAAGTGCTTTGCTAATCGATACTCCGACGCCGATAATGTTCTCCAGCTTAGTATATGCACCTTCTATTTGATAGAAGAGCCGTCATTGTACTAAAAAAACTAAGGGTCTCTGTCATTTGGTTTAGAGAGAGAGAGAGCCTTTTTTTACTTATTTTTGAAGTAGTTGCATTGTTAATATGCACGTGTGAATTGTGTTTGAAGAGTCTCATATTTTGGAGAATTGATGTGGTTGAAGCAGATAAGATCATATATTTTAACTGGCTCATGACTTATTAGCTTAAGCTTTTGGGTTGTGATGGGTTCAACTGGATATGTTAACAAGCCCGAATTTATGCTCTCTCCTAGCGATCTCCCTGGCTATCGTACTTCTACGACACGCTCCCAACATGTTTGTTGCCTTAGTTGCGGCCTCTTTCTTTCTAGGTATAGGTGATATTAAGCGGGCCTGGTCCAGCCGAGCCCCAATGCCGGGTTTGACGTGTCATATAGGCCCGACCATAGGTTAAAATGCACATTAAATTGTTCAGATCGGACCAAATTGGGCTTGGTGTAAAAGTTGAGTTGGCTGGGCTTTCGAACATATAAGGTAAAGATCGTTTGTCCGCTAGGCTTGATGGGCCATGCCGCTAGCCCACCCATTTGATCAGGTCTGCCTTTCAGGTGAATCAAGGGGGAAATTATTCTTCTACAAACAATTGCGCCATTGTCTGAACAAAACTTATTTATTCGAACCTCTTGAGGTTGTTGCACTGTCATGTCTTTTATAGCGTGCCTAATTCATGGTTGTAAATTTAGTTTGCTCCATTCTATTTAGAATTTGCAAGCTTATGTTATCCTCTGGCTATGAGTGAAATGAATGTGCGATAGAAAGAGAAGTATACCATTGATTCGAAATTTGAAATACTCTTTCAGTGTGGTTCTTGAACTTATAATTTGTAAACCTAGTCCTTAGACCAGCATAATTTATCTAACCAAGTCCCTTGACCTATAGTTCTAACACGTTTGGCATATGGAAATAACATACCCATAGCCACTTATTTTCATTTTCTACATCAGACTTTCCTTATATTCAAACTCGAGAAAAATCTTAATAAGTTTAACTACCTTTCGTCATTAATTATGGACAAGATTTGTTTATTTCCCAATTACATTTGTTGATGTTTTCCATGAGAAAGAATCCACAATTTCCAATAAGATCAAGTAATTCACCTCTTTCACCAGTTGAGAAACACAAGACATAAATAGGTCGAAAAGACCGTGAAATCAATCATTTCGACATTGATATGCTTTGAGTCAAATTTTCAAATCTTGAATTGTTTTTCGCTCCTTTTTTCGGGTTGAAACCTATTGTAGTTGTGGAATAGCAAAAGGACAAGGGCATTTCACCTAGTTTTTGAAGCAATATCTAGAAGAAGTATAGAGATCCGGAATAAGGGTTCTGTTTATATCGAGATATATGTTGGTAATTTCAGGTTTTTTTTAAGACTTTACTGAATTATTTTAAAGAAGATATGTGCATAAACATTGGGAACTTCGTATTAACAAATCGTTTATCAATTCTCACAGGTCAATGTGGGCTTTTCAAGCTTCTCGTTCTTCTCGCCTTCTTTCTTAAAAAGAGAGATTCTTTGCCGACTCCACTAATAGTATCGCTAGGGTTGTTCCTTAACACCTCCCTTGTTCACAGCTCTCGTCCTCTGTTCTCTCAAAACCAATCAAGTGTTAATCGGGGTTTTTTTTTCCAAAATAGGTTTAATTTTTTTTTTTTTGCCAAATTAGGGCTAAAATTTTTTTATTTACCAAAAAGGAGTTCGTATCCCATGCGGCAGTCTAATTTCTACACAGGGCCTGTGCGGCAATTAAACTACTACACTAGCCCAGTGTGGCACTTGGGCTGTCCCCCGGGCCTGTGCGGCACCCATACTGCCGCACAGGCCCAATAGTGGCTGCGGCCCTTTTTTTTAATTTCATGTTTTTTTGTGTGTTTTTAATAATTTTATATTTATATTATAAATATATTTCTTTATTTTAAAACTTATTTTTATAACATAATTATCAATAATTAATTGAGTAATTTATTAAGATAGATGTAATTAATTTAATTATTATGTAAATAAATAAATAAAAATATTCACAGGGCACGTTCGGCAGCATTTTTTTAATTTGGTATTTTTTCATGTTTGTAATTATTTTATATTTATAAAATTTATATTTATATAAATTTGTAAATATATCTTTGTAAATATTTTTTTATTTTGAAGCTTATTTGTGTAATGTAATTATCAATAAATAATTTAAAATTTTATTAAGATATATGTAAATAACTTAATAATATGTAAATAATTAATAAAAAAAAGTCACGGGGTCCATGTGGCAGCATTTTTTTAATTTCATATTTTTTTAATTCTTTTTAATTATTTTATGTTCATAAATTTTATATTTATATAACTTTGTAAATATAACTTTATAAATATAATTTTTTTATTTTGAAGCTTATTTTTATAACATAATTATCAATAATTAATTAAAATTTATTGTTATTAAGACATATGTAATTTATTTATTTAAGATGTAAATAATTAATAAAAATATTCACAGGGCCTGTGCGACATCATTTTTCTAATTTCATTTTTTACTTATTTTATATTTATAATATTTATATTTATATAACTTTGTAAATATATTTTTTCTTTTGAAGATTATTTTTATGACATAATTATTTATAATTAAAGCTTATTTTAATAAATATAAATTAATTGAAAACACGTAAAAAAAAGAAAATTAAAAAAATGCTACTACACGGGCCTTGTGGATTTTTTATTAATTATTTACATGCTAAATAAATTAGTTCCATAGATCTTAATAAATTGTTCAATTAATTATTGATAATTATGTTATAAAAATAAGTTTCAAAATAAAAAAAAATATTTACAAATTTATATAAATATAAATATTATAAATATAAAATAATTAAAAATAAGAAAAAAAATGTGAAATTAAAAAATTGTAAAATTATTGGGCTCATGTAGCAATTGGGCTGCCACGCGGGCTCGGGTGGTAGCTCAATTGCCGCACGAGCCTCGTGCATCATTTTGACTGCTGTACATACCCTTTTTTGGTAAATAAAAAAATTAGCCCTAATTTGGTGAATTTTTTTAAAACCTATTTTGAAAAAAGGAAAAAAAAAACAAACAAACCGTGTCGACCCCTGCAAAAGCATCAAGAGCCTCGCTAAGGGAATGGAGTAGCTCGAGAGCGGCCCCACCGACGACACAGTCGGTGCTGACGATCCCATCGCCGGGTCGGGCTTTTGCTTAACCTTGTCTCTCCGGATTCGCGTTCTTTCACCCCCCCGACTGCTTGCTCCTCTTCTGGGTATTCCCACTTCATCTCAGCGCATAGGAAGTGACAGCATCTCCATCGCATGTTCTTCCTATATTAATAAGCGTAATCCCAAGTTTAGTTTGGTTTTGTTTCTGAACACTTATCATATCGATCATCTCAGTGTTCAACAAAACTATATGACTTGATATTTATACCAGATGCGAAAACTGGAGTGCATAAGATGAGAAGGTCCTGCACTTTTAAAACAAAGAAAGTTCTTCAATGGGTTGCCGCCACGTGTCCGGAAAGGATGATGAGAAATCTTTCCCCTCTTTTTTCATCTGGACCTCACATGTTCTCGCGAGTTCAAGGACCTTCAGGGATTGCTTTTCATGTTCTCTGTGAGTTTGTTCTGCTTTAATTTCAGTATGGATTCAGTAAGTTTTTCAGTTCACCAGTCGGTGCGATGGTTCTAGAGCTCAAATTTTCTCCTGAAAAAGGAGTATAACTAGAAGCTAGTTGAAGTGGTAAACTTAGTGTCTAAAAATTATCGATGCGACCTTCTTACTGATACTAGATTTAAGTGATTCGGTTGAGTCTTGAGTGCTATGATTACATATGTATAATGTTGCTTCAGTGTGCTTGCGGCAAAATTGCAATTTAAGGATCCTTTGTGTTCCTTCTGTTGAGTCTGGGCAGTGTCTTGTGAAAACGGGAAGTTTATCAAATCACGGTGATTGTGGTGAATATGGATCATCACTATTGGCACTTGTTGGTCAGTCGGTGGCATTCCTGCATGTTGGTAGGACGTTGTATCGTAAATGCATTTAAAGGCTGAACAGATGAAGAAGGGTTCGCTGATGCTGGGTCTCCCTGTAGAAACCTCCTTAAAGCATTTGCTTGGCCAACTGTTCTGCCTCTCTTCGAGAGAACGCGGTGTTATGTGTCCGTTTTTGTATGTCTTTGAAGAATTTTCTTCTCCTAAAACCATTTCCAAGGACAAAATAAAACTGATCTTCTAGTTATTTTATTGTGCAAGAATACATTTGGCGGATCATTTGAATGGTGTGATATATTTCCTTTTTTAATAGTTTAGAATGAGTGGTAGAATCCATAGTCTGTGTTTTTGGCATCTGTTTTCAAATAGCAGAGAAAGTAAAGTGAAATTATTGCATTGAATTATAGATAGCAGACTAGTGTTTGAGATAAATTTTTGGAATTAAGTAATTTAGAATCATTTTGATACAAGTTCACGCAACAAATATTGAAAGCAGAATTTAAACATTGGGCTAACAAGTCTAGCATTTGTTAACATGTTGCAAGTCAGTATACATGTAAGCATTCTTTCTCAACTAGCATCATTTTCATAAATTAGCTTGTTTATGAAAATGGTCAAGACTTCATGCGTCATGCGTTGTGACTATTCATTGTCTTTAATTCCATTCTCGCCTTCACTGAATCTTTAGAAGGTCATGTACTTGTGCGTGGGATAAACAGATAGGAGGTATGTCTTATCTCACATGCTTCCCTGTAAAGTAATGCATGTAAAGTACATGTAGTTGAGATGAAAAATGAGGGTGTTTAAGCTATGTTTTTGCCAAGGAGTTGCTTTATGTAGCCATAACAAATATCCGAACCTAACTCGAAACCCTCTGGTTTCCCTTGTTTCAAGACTGTCTGCTATCCTTTTTACTTTCTGATTTCTCTTCATTCCATGGCTGTTTAAAAAAATTACCTTCCTTCTTGTCATAGTAAACTTTTTCTTCGCGATACTTTAACTCAAGCTAATTTATTGTATTTATAACCATCACTAGCTCTTGACAAGATAAAGAGGCATTTGTATGAGAAGCATCCAACGGGAAAATTTGCTTGGACAGTGACAGACGACACTGACACGGTTAGTACTTCCGTTTATTGCTCAGATTGGTAGAACAATGCAAGTGCTACGTAGAATAGGCACATGAAAGATGCAGTTTTTCTTTCTAACTTGTAAATTGATGAGATTTGGTCGATTGAGTAATGACAATTTCTTTATACCTAGAATAGGCACTGGTGGTCATCGATGGATGATGATAGGCGAGCATTAACTGCCATGCTTAGTACTAGCAGTCAAATTGTGCCTCAAATTGAGACTCCCTCTAAAATGGATGATGATGGCACAAGGTACCTAATGTCTTAATGAAACTATGTTAGTTTTTGTTCTATTTCATTGCTTGTTATTCAAGTTATCGTCTAATGTCGCTACTTTCTCAACTATTTTTTTTATATGATTGCATCAGCAGTAATGAGTGGACTCCACAAATGGGTATAAAATTTAATGATGTAGATGAGGCATGGGAGTTTTGGAAAATGTATGCATTCAGAATTGGTTTTGGTGTACGTAAGAGAGTTACTAACAAATGGAAGGATGGTTCCATAACATCCATACGCTTTTGTTGTGCAAAAGAGGGACATCGACAAAAAGATAAACGCCTGGAATTAGTAAAAAAGCCTAGGCCTGAAACGAGGATGGACTGCCATGCCTGAATGGGAATCAAATTAGTTCGAGGGAGTGGTAAATATTGTGTTTATGATTTTGAGCCAAACCATTCCCATCCACTCCACTTCGCAGAGTGTAGTCACTTGATAAGGTCACATAGGCAAATAAGCATTGTCTAAGCTCAGCAAATTGAGTTGGCTGACAATGCAGGCCTCACACAAACACAGCATCATGACTTATCTAGTGTACAGGTTGGGGGAAGAGAAAATGTTGGTTACACTAGAGTTGATGTAAAAAACTATCTTCGCACTAAACGAGGAAAAGACATGGCCTTTGGAGACGCGGGATGTTTATTGAGGTACTTTGAAAAACGACAAATCTTAGACACCTATTTCTTCTATGCCGTTCAGCTTGATAGTAATGAGCAAATAACAAATATATTTTGGGCGGATTCTAGGATGATTATTGATTATGCTCTTTTTGGTGATGTTGTCACCTTTGACACCACATTTTCTACCAATAAAGAGTATAGGCCACTCGGTATATTTATTAGATTCAATCACCATAGAGAACTTGTGATTTTTGGGGCTGCACTTTTATAAGATGAAACCGCAGATTCTTTCGTGTACTTGTTTTTAGACTTCCTTTGGGGTTTTTCTTTCACCAAGTTCTAGCAAGCAGTGTTTACCTAGTAACCGGCTTTTCACTGGTGACTCGAAAGCAGAAGCAGGAGTTGGACAGATCATTCTTTAGATTCAAACATTACCTATAAAAACTAAACCAATTTTGGTATTGTATGAGCATATGAATGGCTCCATCACTATTCTTGTTTTTTCATGTTAGAAATATAAGTCGTGACTTCTTGAATCACGGATCTTGGTACTGGATTATTATCGTTAAGCCAGCAAATATGATGTAAAGATGAAGACTCTCTCATCTCAAAGTAGAAGGGGTGGATCTTTGCCTGCTGTGAGAGAAAAATACAAACAACATAAGGTAATTCTATTTTCCAAATGATGGAATCAAATCACATTTTTCAGCAAATGGACAGAAAAATGCGTTATGGGATTTTTTTTGTGCCGGTTAATGTTTTGCCTTATGCCCATTAGATTTTTTTTGCCAGTAAGTCAAATGCTCCATGCTATCATCATATTGATTCATACATGCACAAGGACAACCTATGCCAACATTACTAAACTCAGGAGAATTTCATGAGCATCAGGAAAAGGCTAAGGACCACCATCACAATTGGATAATCCAAAAAACCAAAAGAAGACACCTTCTACATCGAAGGATCACACAAGAATTCCAACTAATGTAAATTGCACAAAAGGCACATAATCAACGTTAACATGTTGTCTTAAATAAGAAACCGCAACTGTCTTAAACAGAATAACACCACATGTACATTTGAGTGATTACAAATACATAAATGCAAATACTAACATCCTAATAATATCGTATAAGTTCAATCTACACCTCCAACAAAACAATAATTCAAGGAGCATTTCTAATCAATGTTGACATTCTTGAAGCCACTAATCACATCTCGGAAGCTGTCATTCAACTCCCTTGCATTCTGTAGCTCCTGTACTGTCACTCGAAGCGAACCTTGGGTATGTTCCAATTCTTGTATAGTCAATTGATGCAAACATTGGCTATGTTCCAGCTCCCTTCGGGTTTGTTCCAGCTGAAATCGGGTTTGTTCCAACTCCATTTCTAGACCTCTTATTATACGGCTACATCCACTGGGACAAGCATCGTCCTGATTAGGCATAACAAGAAACCATATAATTGTTACATCGCTAAACCATTGAAAAATTAAACTGTCGTACTACAAGAGTAACCAACTAACATACTTGCTTCATATGTTCATTATTGGGATGAAATCGTGTAGGCAAATGAATTGTTGTTGGCAACTCCCTCATATTAAAAAATTTCAAGTACGCCTGTTTTGCAGCTTCCCAGTTGTTATATCCTTTGTAATTAGCATTACTAAACCCACTTACTTGGACTTCAATTTCAGGCCAACTATCGTATATGCCGATATTACGGCCATTGAAAACAACATAATATTCCTTCGACATTTCAACAAACCTAAAATACCATAGACAAGTGACATACAACATCAAGGGCACTAGCATTCAATTTACAAAGGATTCACTTTACCATGTATATATATTCAATTTACCAAGAATTAGCAAGTTCGTTAAAGCATTTTGAAAGTTAGAAAACCAAAATAATGCGCAACTAATAGATGAAGTAGCAACTGTTCTGACCAGATCCAGTGAAGGTGTCTTCTTTTGGTTTTTATTGGGTTGGGGGGGTCCAAAAGCTGAAGAATTCGTCCCCTCAATGAGAAAGCCAAAAGCTCTTCCCGAAATGTAGGATCTCCCTCTCTCAAGAGTCTGTGAATAACTATCAGTGTTTTCAGTGCCACCTGTTAGAGCATGAAGGACTCAAGAAAGTTAGCAGGTTAATTAACGATAACATCAAAAAACTGTGTACAGAACAAAAACTTTACACATCAAACTAACTTCGTAAAGACCTTGTGCCATTCATAATATATAAGTGAACGCTAACTGTACTGTAAAAAAATAAGCACTCGTAAAAGATGCAAATCAGACAGAGTTTAGAAGGAAGGTCTTCTGTTACTGAGACCACCAGTAAATAAGAGATTAGTTCATTACAAATCGTAATAACCCACTGATATAACCAGAAAAATTGCTTTGGTCTCACTTTTAGCTAGTTCCACTTCTGCTTCTGCCCCTACAAAAAACCTACCATAAGGTGAAGTAAAAGTACAATACCACCCACCTTCACATCACAACCAATTTCCAAAAAAATACCTCTCCTTCAGAACTCCACACCTGTAATCCGCTTTCTTCACACATACTTACAAAGGGATATTTCCTTTATGTGCAATGAATCACCCACAACATTTGCATCGTGCATGGTGCACAGAGAGACTAGGCATAGTAAACAAAGAAATGCACCGAAACAATATAGAAGTGATGACTATTTAGGCAGCTCCTGTGGAAGATGTCACTGAGAGAACATAGTGTCATTCAACTGAAAGTTCTGTAGAATGCTTTGTTCTTGTCAAATGAAGTACGATATATTTTCTTACTCAACTTTTCTCAGGTCTCAAATACATTAGTAAATATGTTAAGCAGCCAAGCACAGGTTACCTCTAGATACACACAGATGTTACCTATCATAATGGATAGAAGGCATCTGCGATTCTGATGGATACAAATAAGGCCGTGCAGGGCTTGGATCACCAGGGAAACCCATAGGGGCTCAGTTTGATCTCTCTCACACACACACAACATCCCCCGATGCCATGAACGAATCACAGAGGAGAAGGAGATCCCAAACCCACATGTTCATATAGGTCAACGCCGAACGCTAATCTACATTGCGACAAACCCATATGAGAGAAAGATCAAACACACTCGACCAACATTGAGGAAAGAGGAGAGAAAGATACCGATCGAACAAAAACCACTGCAGCCTCGAAGTTCTTCGACAGGAATTCCACAGACAAAGGGGCGACATCCACAGTCAGATCTCTTGCTAATGTCGCTTCTCGGTTGAGAGTGGAGAGAGATGGAGAGAACAGGGCAAAATCGCGAGTCGACGGGAGGAAGAGAGGGAAAGGGCAGAGCAGAGCCCGCTCGGTGGAGGCGTTCGTCGGGGAGAAATCTAGGAGGTCGGAGCTAGGTCGATCGCATCGGGGGAGGTCAGAGCTTGGTCGGCGACGTCAGGGGAGGTCGGAGCTTGGTCGTCGGGGAAATTTGGTCGGACGCCGAGAGAGGGGCATCGGGGCGAAGGGGAGAGAGAGAGAAAAATGTGAGAGAGGAGAGAGAATTTTGAGCACAGAGAGAGAGAGAGAAATAGCTATTCTCTGGAAAAAAAAATTTCAAAAAACGCTATAGTACACAACACCCGCGTGCAAATTTTAGCCGAAATTCATCCGGATGACGTGGCCTAATCTCGGCCGTCCATTTGAATCGGACGGCCAAGATTGAAACTATGTCACCCTACCATAGCTTCAACTATGGCAGACAATCCCGATCCGTTGTGGAATAGCAAAAGAACAAGGGCATTTCACCTAGTTTTTGAAGCAATATCTAGAAGAAGTATAGAGATTCGGAATAAGGGTTCTGTTTATATCGAGATATATGTTGGTAATTTCAGGTTTTTTTATGACTTTACTGAATTATTTTAAAGAAGATATGTGCATAAACATTGGGAACTTCATATTAACAAATCGTTTATCAATTCTCATAGGCCAATGTGGGCTTTTCAAGCTTCTCGTTCTTCCCGCCTTCTTTCTTAAAAGTAGAGATTCTCTGCCGACTCCACTAATAGTATCGCTGGGGTTGTTACTTAACACCTCCCTCGTTCACAACTCTCATCCTCTGTTCTCTCAAAACCAATCAAGTGTTAATTTGGGTTTTTTTGCCCAAAATAGGTTTAAATTTTTTTTTGTCAAATTAGGGCTAAATTTTTTTTTATTTACCAAAAAGGAGTTTACATCCTGTGCGGCAATCTAATTGCTACACAGGGCCTGTGCGGCAATTAAACTACTACACTAGCCCAGTGTGGCACTTAGATTGTCACCCGAGCCCGTGCGGCACCCATACTGCCGCATGGGCCTGTGCGGTAGCATAATTGCCACATAGGCCCAATAGTAGCTACGGCCCTTTTTTTATATTTATAATATTTACATTATAAATATATTTATTTATTTTAAAACTTATTTTTATAACATAATTATCAATAATTAATTGAGTAATTTATTAAGATATATGTAATTAATTTAATTATTATGTAAAATAAATAATAAAAAAAATATATTGACAAGGCACGTGCGGCAGCATTTTTTTAATTTGGTATTTTTTTGTGTTTGTAATTGTTTTATATTTATAAAATTTATATTTAGATAAATTTGTAAATATATCATTGTAAATATATTTTTTTTATTTTGAAGCTTATTTGTGTAATGTAATTATCAATAAATAATTTAAAATTTTATCAAGATATAAGTAATTAACTTAATAATATGTAAATAATTAATAAAAAAAAGTCACGGGGTCCATGTGGCAGCATTTTTTTAATTTCATATTTTTTTAATTGGTTTTAATTATTTTATGTTCATAAATTTTATATTTATATAACTTTGTAAATATAACTTTATAAATACAATTTTTTTTTATTTTGAAGCTTATTTTTATAACATAATTATCAATAATTAATTTAAATTTATTATTAAGACATATGTAATTTATTTATTTAATATGTAAATAATTAATAAAAATATTCACAGGGCCTGTGCGACAGCATTTTTCTAATCTCATTTTTTACTTATTTTATATTTATAATATTTATATTTATATAACTTTGTAAATATAATTTTTTTTTCTTTTGAAGCTTATTTTTGTGACATAATTATTAATAATTAAAGCTTATTTTTAATAAATATAAATTTTATAAATATAAATTAATTGAAAACACGTAAAAAAAGGAAATTAAAAAAATGCTACCACACGGGCCTTGTGGATTTTTTTATTAATTATTTACATACTAAATATATTAGTTGCATAGATCTTAATAAATTGTTCAATTAATTATTGATAACTATGTTATAAAAATAAGTTTCAAAATAGAAAAATATTTACAAATTTACATAAATATAAATATTATAAATATAAAATAATTAAAAACAAGAAAAAAAAATATGAAATTATAAAATTATAAAATTATTGGGCTCATGCAGCAATTGGGCTGCCACGTGGGCTCGGGTGGTAGCTCAATTGCCGCACGGGGCCACGTGCATCATTTTGACTATGTGCATACCCTTTTTTGGTAAATAAAAAAAGTTAGCCCTAATTTGGTAAATTTTTTTAAAGCCCATTTTGAAAAAAAGAAAAAGAAAAAACAAACCGTGTCGACCCCTGCGAAGTTGTGCTCACGAGCATCAAGAGCCTCACTGAGGGAATGGAGTAGCTCGAGAGCAGCCCCATCGACGGCACGGTCGGTGCTGACGATCCCATCGCCGGGTGGGGCTTTTGCTTAACCTTGTCTCTCCGGATTCACGTTCTTTCACCGCCAACTGCTCGCTCCTCTTCTGGGTATTCCCACTACATCTTAGCGCATAGGAAGTGACAGCATCTCCATCGCATGTTCTACCTATATTAATAAGCATAATCCCGAGTTCAGTTTGGTTTTGTTTCTGAACACTTATCATATCGATCATCTCAGTGTTCAACAAATCTATATGACTTGATATTTATATCAGATGCGAAAACTGGAGTGCATAAGATGAGAAGGTCCTGCACTTTTAAAACAAAGAAGGTTCTTCAATGGGTTGCCACCACGTGTCCGGAAAGGATGATGAGAAATCTTTCCCCTCTTTTTTTCATCTTGACCTCACATGTTCTCGCGATCTCCCACCCATCCTTCTGCTTGGGACTTTTCATTGTCCGGCACAAATCCTTCTTTCTAATCTTACGAAATTTAGCGCTTAATTGCTACGCAAAGCCGGAGTTTTAGAGAGGTAAGAGAACACTAGAAATATTGAATAGCTAAATCAAATCACATTTTACAATTTTTGGTCTTAAACTTTTGCTCGCCAAAAACCTTTACTCTTGGTTATAGGAAAAATTTATCAAAAAAGTCTTAAGCCTAGTAAGCTTTGGCCTATTCCATTCTAAACTTTTTCAACTTGGTCTCTTCAATCCCAAATCTTTTCAATTTGGCCATGAATAAGGAATCCTCATATGAGTTTACGTTTCGAGTAACACAGTTCTTTAGAATAAGATTCATTTTCCTTCGCTTGGATAACAAAAATTTATGACCTTTTTTGATGAGTACTTCTCCTCAACGATAAAAAGCAGTGAACGATTAATGATTGCGACCCGCCTCGATTGATGGTGGTGGCAGTGGCAACTAGAGGTGGCATTTTCAACCCACGAGGCTGATTCTTGATGGTTCCTGTGGGAATCAATCTGGCTTTTGGTTCCAAATTTTTGGAATCAAGAACAACTGATTTGATTCTTGGTTCCTAGGAAGAAACCTAGCAAACAAACTTGACTATGTTGGGCCCGGGCCTAAAGTTGATTTGGTCGGGCCTTTCAATATATAAGCCCAAAGACTGTTGCCCAAGTCCGTTCATTTATTTTCTTTTTCGATATCAATCTTTCCTTGTTTTTCAAACTCGGGAAAATATTAATAAATGTGATCTGTTTATTTCGCAAGAAATAACAATTTAAAAAATATTTACTCATTAATCGCTTATGTCACTTGAAATAATTAGTTAATAAAAAATACTTTTATTATCTGCAAAATGCTTGAAATAATTAGAAAAATATTTTTGAATATTTCGTTTTTTTGCAAAACAAACGCATCATGTTTCCTGTGATTAGTTATTAGATATGATTAGTTTATTTCTTAATTACTTTGTTGATTTTTTCCACGAGAAATAATGCACGATTTTCAATAATATCAAATATTTCGCGTCTTTCACAAATTAAAAAAACATAAAAAGAAAAAAATAGGTTGAAAAGATCGCGAAATTAATCATTTCGAAATTCTCTAAGTCAACAAATATCAAAGCTTACGTAATAGCTTGTTCTTTGTTTGTTTGTTTATTTTTTTTTTTTTTTGGGCTTTTTCTTTTCTTTTTCTTTTGTGTGTGTGTGGGGGGTTTTGGGGGGGGGGGGGGGGGGGGGGGGCGTGGAATACCGAAAAAGGACATATCTCACTAAATGATGACACTATATATAACAAGTGAGAAAACTACAGTAATCATCACAAGCCTGGTTTTTGAAGCTATATGTAAGAGAAATATGGGGATTCTAAATTATTTTAGAGAATATGAATGTATAAATATTGAGAACTTTAAATTCACAAATCGTTTTATCAATTCTCACGGGCCCATCTGGGCTTTTTCTGGCTTCTCAATCTTCCCTCCTTCCTTCTAGTTCTAGCAGTATTGCCGCGGTTGTTTCCCTGACACCTCTCTCGTTTCCATTCTCTTGAACCAAACGAAGACCCCCGCGAAGCTGCGCTCGCTAGCTTCAAGAGCATCACCGGGTGAATGCAGAAATCTTGAGAGCGGCCCCATCGGCGACACGGTCCGGAGGATCCCATCACTGGTTTGGGGTTTTCGCTTAATCTTGTCTGTCCGGGCCCGCGTTCCCCCGCCGAACTGCTCACTCCTCTTCTGCTTATTTACATAACATCTTAGCGTGTATTTACAGCTTCAATGTTTTCGCCAGCGGCGTCTCTCTGTTTTCCTGTATTAATTTTCGTAATCCCAAGTTCAGTTTGGTTTTGTTTCTTAACACTTGTCATACCGACCATCTCGGTGTTCAAGAAAACTATTTGACTTAATCTTCCGCCCATCTTTCTACTTGGGACTTTCCATTGTCCGGTACAAATCTTCCTTTCTAGTTTTACGAAATTTACCGCTAAATTTCCATGCAAAGCCGGAGTGCTACAAAGTTAAAGAGAATATTAGACATAGTACTAAATCAAATCACATTTTACAGTTTTAACCCTTAAATTTTTGCTGGCCAAAAACCTTAAACTTGATTACATGGAAAACTGCCAAAAAAAAAATCATAAACCCGTTACACTTATGCTTATTCAATCATAAACTTTTCTATTTGGCCAGTTCAATCCTTATTCAATTTGGCCATGAATAAGGAATCCTCAAATGAATTCCCACCTCAAGTAATAACATCCTTTAGGATTGGACTCTCTTTCCTTCGTTCGGATGATAAAATATTATGACCTTTTCAAGAGCACTTCTCATCAATGACGAAAAGTAGTGAACAAACAACGATTGCAACTGCGGCCTGCAACAATCCATGGTGATGGAGTTGGCAACCAAAGGCAGCATTAGCGACCAAGGGCACCAACTGCCAACGACCGACGATAGCGGTGTGCATCGGTCCCAGTCCAATTCGAGAACAGGACTAAACCGAATGACTCTTGGGGGTTCCCGGTTTCAATTTTGAAACAGGGAATAACTGGTCCGATTCTCGATTTTAGGAAGGAACTATATCAACCGAACTTGATTGGACTGAATAGGTAGAACCATCCCAGTGTCTGTGTGTTTTTTTTTTATAGAGGAAACCATAAATAAATAAATAAATAAATAAATTGAAGACAAAGCATTGATAGTATGCTTCCGGCTGTGAATTTGTTTCATACCTTTTTTTGTGTTTTATAGCAGAAACCATAGAATAAAAATAACCAGGGCCGGTCCCCCATTTCACAGGCTGAGAATCGACCATGCCTAGTCCGGTTTTCAATTAACCGATCACCCTTACTCGACTATTTACAGATGCAGACGATAGAGTAGTGCTTTTGATAGTTTTGTGGTTATACAAATGTGTATATGGAATTGCAGTAATAACAAAAAGGTAGGTAATCAGATAGATGCAAACCTAATTTTTTAAAAAAAATTGTTGATTGTAATTCTGTTAACACGTGATGTTGAACGCGTCAGTCAAATCGTGTTTTTAGTACGCTTGTTTAGAATATGTTTTCATCTTTTAACCTAAGAACCGCAATTGTTAATTGTGAATAACATCGTGCCCCATATCAATTAGAACATGTGAATTTTTTTTTTTTAATCTTTTTCTTTATATCGTCTCTTTATTATGCATAATCGATATTGCTACCTCACCAGTCCAGATTTTAGGTCACTGGAGAGTGCTTCTGGAGCACCGTGATTTGAGTGACAGGAACGATGGGCTATTTGAATACACAAAGATTTCGTTATCAACTTCGAAGCCAACATGATAATTTTTTTTTCCCAAAAAAAAAAATTTGAAATTTCATAGATCTTTCTAATGCCGTTAACAATCTCTGCATCATTTTTCTAGTGATAGTTTTTGTCTACTTGTGATTCACTGCTCTAGAATTACCTGCTTCCTGCTTTCTCTTTCTTCATGTCCAAGGAATCCCATAGAGATCCTGAGTAAGAAAACCAAAAAACCGGGGAAACAGCAACCGCCACATAAGCCAACATTTGATCGTCTGCCATGATTCTAGACCGTCCGTTCACAATTTCCCACCGTCCAACCTTCCGAAACAGAATGATTGATCTGGAGCCATTAGATGGAGACCACCTGCGAGGGAAGCACCGACCGTCGGATGTTTAGAGTTGCTTCGGCCCCCTATAAAACCCTGTCACCATCGCCCTTCTTCATCGTTCTCTTCCCTATCTCAGGTTCCGTACGGAGAGCTCCACGACGATGGAGTATGAAGCCCTCCGGGAAAGCACTGCCCGCCTCGAACGGAGAATGAAGGAGCTCAGCCGCAGCATCGACGACGTCACGATCCGCTCTTGCCAGGGCATAGTATTCCAGTTCTTCTCCCAGGGCCTTATGCTGGGCGTCTCTAGGTGGCGGTCCATGACCTGCGACCTCGTGTGGATGCCCCTCTCCATGTCCCTCGCCTGCTTCGCCATCACCAGCTTTGTCCTCTACGGCAACCTGCGGGTCCTGTGGAGGTACTACGCTGAGATGGAGCACGTCAGGGAAGAGCTGAGCGAGAACCATCGGAGGCTGCTCGAGCTCGGTATGGAACACGACGCCTACTTGGCGAAGATCGCCGCCACCGGGATGTGGGTGGATCCGGCAACCCAAGCTTACCGAGCGCTGCTGTTTTTCGTGCTCATGTGGGTCGTTGTCATGTACGCGATATACACCGGCGGATGTGCTCGTTAAGGTCAAGTTTTGGGATTAGTTACTGGTTTGAATTTGACACAAATTTATATTTTCAGGAAATTAGTTTGAATGTGTTCTTATCTATGAGTTGGTTTTGTTCGCATGATTATGTGTGGCGGGATTTTTGGTCTTTATTGGATAACTAGTACTTTTGAATTTCGGGATTTGTTTCAAATATTCAATAACTTGATTTTTTGTTTATTTTTTGTGAGAATAAATTTAATTGGCATCTTGATGTTCTTGTTTAATTAGTGATAATTAAAGGATATACATAGATATACTTGTTTGTATCATTAGTATATTGCGGATCACTACACAACTTTTTTTTCATAATTCAAAAAATATGATTGATAAATACATTTACAATAATGACATAGATAAATCATTTTTTTAAAAAACAAATAAAAATAAAATTCACTTTATTTGGATATAAAAAAAATCAATTTCGAATATTAGTAATTGGAATTTAAAGATTTTCTTAGGGAAAAGAGTAGCTGACGCTGCCGTTAGATTCCAAATCTAAACGGTGGGTTCTTCATCTCAAATTTTTTCAGTGAAACCTGTTAACTTGTTTAACTAGTTTCCTTTGAAAAAATTTTAAAATTGAAAAAATTTGCTCTATTTGTTTCTCCCATATTCCGCGAGATTCCATAATATGAAAAAAGAAAAAAATAACATAAAGAAGACGATAATTTCCTCAAATTTTTAGGATTTTGCTCTAGGTCTCGACTTAAATCTACAGTCTCTCATCTTTTATGGTACAAAAACGATCACCCAATTCAGTGAAATGTAATGTGAGCTCATCTTGGTTCTCGCTCTTTATTTTATTTTTCTTTTCATAGCAATATCGAGCAGTATCTCCAATTTTCTCTCTAATTTTAGCACCAATGCAGAATTGTCTCCATCATTACCAGTTCGACCTTGTTTTGAAACCCCCCCCCCCAAAAAAAAAAAAAAGGTTCGGTCTTCTAGGGTTAATACTTGGCGACAGATGAAGTATGTGCCTGTTCATATATCAACTAAGTACAAACCAGGAATGTGTTTTTCATAGTTTTGTGGCTATAGAAATGTGTACATGGAATTACAGTACTAACCAAAGCTAGGTAATTAGATAGATGCAGACCTATTAAAAAAAATTTGTTGATTATAATTTTGTTAACGTGTAGCATAGAACGCGTCTATGAAGTCTCGTTTTTACTACGGTTGTTTTGAATATGTTTGAATCTTTTAACCTGAGAATACACCTGTTAATTGTGAACAACATTGTGACTTACATCAATTAGAACATGTGATCTTCTTCCTTTTTTTAATCTTTTCTGTTTATTATATCACTACATCACCGCTCCTAATTTTAGGTCGCTGGACCTGGAGAGTCCATCTAAAGCAACATGATGAATTGAGTGGCAAGAATGATGAGTCATTTTGATGCACAATGCGTGCAATTTTAGTTTCAAAGCAAACATTCCAAGCGTTTTTTAATCTCTGAAATTAATGGATCTGTCCAATGACATCAACAATCTCGAGTATTTGTTTTTTTTTTTCGCTAATAATAATATTTAACTACTTGTCGTTATCCATTTTACAGCATTTAATTTTCTCTAGAGTTATCTGCTTCCTCATGCTGTTTTTTTACCTTTCTTGACTATTCAAGGGAATCCCAAAAGCGTATAGTGATCCGAAGCAAGAAAATTGGAAAAACAGCAGCAGTTAGATGAACCCCCCAGGGTCATCTCCGATGATTCCGGACCATATTTTCAAAATTCCCCCTCTCTGATCTGCCCAAATAGAATAACGCATTTGGAGCCTTTAGATGGAGGCCTGTGCGGGAGGCACCAACCATGATAGCACTTCTCTACCAAAAACAACTTCTGATAGAGAAGTTGAAAAATCAACTTTTGCTTTTGGCAAGAAGTTGAAAAATCAACTTCTCTATCAGAAGTTGATTTCTAATAGAGAAATGCATTTGAAACGCGCATGGTAACGCTTCTCTTTGCCAGCGACCGGTGGCGGCTGCGAAGACTAGAAGTGATTTTTGAAGCTAAGAAGTAACTTTTTTTTACTTTTCAAATTGGCCAAAAAAATCTAATCAGAAGTAGAAAATCCAACCAGAAATAGCAAATCCAACCAGAAATGAAAAAAATTACCAAACGGATTTCTACTTCAGAAGTGATTTTATCAAACGGATTTCTACTTCAGAAGTGATTTTACCAAACGGATTTCCCTGCCATAAATTATTTTCTACGCCGGAAGTAACTTCTGAAGTGTTATCATGTTAGAATTTGATTCACCTCCTATAAAGCCTCGTCACTATCACAAATAATACACTCATCATGGTCCCAGTTTAAATGTTAAAAAATGATCAAATGATCCATCGATGGCAAATTGTCAGTGTTGATGCATAGGATAATTGGTCGTCGCACGAGTCTTGACCCCTCCATCGATAAACAAGTTTGAAATCCCGAGCTTCGCTAACTTTCAGAAGGCTTAATATAAGCGACAGTCGCGCGTCGCATGTTGAACTAGAATTAACGCCATAGTAGCAGCCCGGCATGCTAAATAAGGAAACCGAGTTGCCCAGATATCTCTCTCTTGAACCCTAAGTCATGGCAAGGCTTCAGCCGTCAAGAACCAAGCATGTCGATGCGTAGCCTCAAGAGGGACTTCCACTAGTCGGTATAAGACCTTGCTATGCAAAGCCGGAGTGTTACAAAGTTAAGAGAATGTTAAAAATATCGAGTACAAAATCAAATCACATTTTATAATTGTAACTCTTAATCACTAGCGAGCCAAAACCCATTACATTTTATTATGGGAAAAATTGTCAAAAAAAAAAATCTTGAACTTATTACACTCAAGATCAATTTAATCTTAAACATGTCAATTTGGTCAGTTCAATCCTTAACCTTTCAATACGGCCATGAATAAGGAATCCTCAAATGAATTCCCCATTTCGAGTAATATCACTATTTGGAATGAAATTCCTTTTCCTTCACTTGGATGACAAAAAAATTGTGGCCTTTTTGAAGATTGCTTCTCGTCAATGACAAAAAGCAGTGAACGGGCAATGATCATGACTGCAACTCGCCACAATCGATGGTGGTGGCGTTGGCAACTAGAGGTTGCATTATCAACCAACGACACTGACTACCAGCGACTAAAAATAGCGTTGTGCATCAGTCCCTTTCCAATTCGGGAATTGGACTAAACCGACTGATTCATGGTGGTTCCCGATTTCATATTTTGGGATCGAAAATAACCAATCCGATTCTCGGTCACTAGGAAGGATCTATAGCAACCAAACTTGGCTGGCGAAACTATCCTAATGCGCGCGCTTAGCATAAACCATTAGAAAGAAAAAAAAAACTTGAAGACAAAGCATTGACTAATCAGTATGCTCCCGGATTCTTGTGAGTCTGTTTCATATTTAGTTTCATTTTTTTTATAGTAGAAACCATAAAATAAAAATAATACCACTAGTTCTAGGGTTACAGGATCGGTTCCTCATTCTGTAGATTGAGAATTGACCATGTCTGGTCCGGTTCTCAATTAACCGGTCGCTTCTACCCGGCTATTTACGGATGCAGCCGATAGATTAGTGTTTTTGATAGTTTCATGGTTATGAGAATGTGTATATGGAATTGCGGTACTAACTAGAAGCTGGGTAATTAGATAGATCCAAACCTAGTAAAAAATTTTGTTGATTGTCTTTTTTGTTAACGCGTGATGTAGAACGTATCGGTTGAATCACGTTTTTAGTACGCTCGTTTAGAATATGTATGTATCTTATGACCCAAGAATACACTTGTTGATCATGAACAACAATGTGATCCACATCAATTAGAATGTTTTTTCTTTTTCTTTTCTTTTCTTTTCTTTTCTTTTCTTTATTTCGCCAATTTTTATGCATAATCGATATCATTATCACACTAGTCCTGATTTTAAGTCACCGGAGAGTGCTTCAAGAGACTTGATTTGAGTATTAAAAAAAAAACGATAAGCAATTTGAATGCATAATGATTGCATTTTTAACTTCAAAGCCAACATATTAATTTTTTTTTTCATTTTATAGATCTTTTTAATGACATTAACAAACTCTTTCTACGTATTCAAAGAAACCCCAAAAGCCCCTAGCAAGAAAATCGGGAAATAGCAACCGTCGGATCACCCGTTGATCGTCTGGAACAAATTAAAATTTCCTATCCTCCGATCCGGCCAAACAGAATAAACTGATCTGGAGCCGTTAGATGGAATTTTGCGCGGGAAGCGCGGACCGTCGGATGTTTAGAGTCTTGCTTCTCCCCCAATAAAACCCCTTTCACCGTCGCACTTCTTCATCGTTCTTTTCTTTATCTCAGGTTCTGCACAGAAGCACTCCACCGCGATGGAGCACGAACCCCTCCAGGAAAGTGCCAGCTTCCTCGGACAGAGAATGAAGGAGCTCGGCCGCTGCGTCGATGGCGTCAAGATCCGCTGTTGCCAGGCTTTGTTGCTCCATGGCTTCTGCATGGGGCAAATGCTGAGCATCTCTAGGGAGTCGTCCACGACCTGCGACCTCGCGTGGATGCTCCTCTCGGTGTCCCTCGTCATCTTCCCCATCACCAGCTTTTTCGTATACGACAAGCTGCGGGGCCTGCGGAGGTACTCTGCCGAGATGGAGCGCGTCAGGACGGAGCTGAGGGAGAACCGCCGGAGGCTGCTCGAGCTTGGTATGGACCACGACGCCTACTTGGTGGAGATCGCCGCCGCCGGCACCAGTTGGTGGATGGCTCCAAAAATCCTATCTCGCCGCATCGTGTTCTCTTTCGTGCTCTCCTCCTTCCTCATCATGTACGGGATATACACCTTCGGGTGCCATCGCTAGACCTTTTTTTGCGGCCTGCTAAAATTTCCCTCTTTTTTCTTTTACCCGCTTGATTACCGGTCATTTAGGGTTGCATTAGCATCATGTGTCGATTCCGCCACATTGACAATACCAAGACATTGATTAATTTGATGAGTAACAAGAGAGGTTCATCAAAGGATTCGATTGCACAAGTTGAGGTTTATCGAAGGATTTGATTGCACAAGTTGCAAAACAAAAAATTGTGTGTAATGTGCATTAGCTTTGCTTATAATTGCTCCCGTTGTCGAAATAAATCTCTTAAAATTGATCAAAAGAACGGATTGGGTTACTTATCATTTGAAGCACCATACGGATAAAGGTACAAGTTCTCTTTAGCAAATCACGACAAAAACAAAAGATCTACTGCTTTGGTTGGTTGTGACGAGAGCGACTATGTCGTCGTTGCTGTCGACCAGACGAAACCGTCTATATGATCCAAGAACAATTTTCACCAGGCAGAAAAACCGCAAAACACACCGAACGGTACGCTCGACATCGAGACTCGCCATTCGTATTCGATTCGCCCAATCTTGCCATATGTCAGCTCAACCTAATTATGAACACAACTAGGAAGTGAAAATTAGATCGAAAGAGCCTGATGGGCGTCTTCAACCTGCACAACACAGAAAAGGAAACCCTCCACGCCCAGCCAGCCTCGAGACGAGGACTTCGACTAGCTGTACAGGACCGAGCATCTCGACGCGCAATCTGGAGACGGGACTTCAACTAGTCTGTGCAGCACCTATGAGCGTCTTGAACCTGCACAATGCAGGGAATGAAGCCCTCCAGTCCTGGGCCTTAGCTCTCCAGTTAAGGGTCATTCATGATGGACCTATTTCTGAGAGCCCATATCATGTACTACGGCATCTCCGGTTAAGGGCCGTCATCTTGGAGGTCTAAACGAAGGAACGACAGTACAGCCAGTTTGGTGAATTGGTGAATGGCGTGGATGTACCGCAAGATCAAACGACAGATTCATCACACAGCACCAGGTTTCATGCCACTGGCCATTAGCTCCTTTTCATGATGAGGATTACAAGAGATTCTACTATACCCATTTCTCGATTCGAGCTGTTTATCTTCAGCCGGCCCGGTATGGAACGTCAGCATGTCTAGCATGTCGTAACGATGCCGGATAGACAATTAAAATGTGGATGCGGAAACTCCGCATTTTTTCCACACAGGTTTGTATAATGGCCGACCAAAATGGACCAAATGATTTACAGCCAAAGAACAAGGACCGCGAACAAACCTCGGATCTTACACTTCCCACAGACGGTTCAAAGGATTGCAAAAACCAAATCGGGGCAAGCAAATATATCACCCGGATACAACATTTGCAGTATGCACTAAAGATATAGGCCAGCGTCACAGTTCACTAGGGCCATTTCTTGCTTCGGCTGCCGGGGCTACTGATGCTCCTTGTATTGCTGGACTCCGGTGGACTAGGCCCGCTTCTGGGTGTATATACACTTACCCGGTGACCTGAACTCGAATCACTCCCTCTCTGAGCCTCCATCTCCAAACTCTTTGCTTCATCCGCCAGCTTCAGCATCTGTTTCAAAGGAAATTCTCTAAAGACATCAGAAGACATTTTCGGAGCATAAATGGTGTAATGGGGTTCGACGACGAATCAATAGCAAGCAATTGAAAATTGACTTCAAAGAGTTCCCTTTCAACTGCGAATATTGAAAAAAGACAACAAATAATATTCTTGAGCAGACTTGAGGTTTTTCAGCAAGACTATTGACTGATCCTCACTGTTTCATAATGACTGAATTTGGGCTAGTTATTTACCCGAATCTCGTTCTCTCTCACACGATCCTGAAGTACTCTAATAGCAGGGCTTAAACTGCAAAAATAACCAAAGAAAAAGAGAAGTGCATTCAGTACAAATCAACAGTGACACAAAAAATCAATGGGCAGCAAAGGTAACAGATTCTGACCAGTATTCCATTAACTTGCACATGGAAGCCTGATACGTTGAGGTGTGATGAATAAAAGTAAGTGGATGTGCTTTCCCATCCCTACATGGAAAATAAGCGCAGAAAGTAAAAATACATGCTGCAAGAAGAACAGTAACCGAAACAAAATGCTTGAAAGTGCCGGTACTCGAGTCCCACCTCATATTTTGTCTCATGGCTTCAAAATATGCTGCTCTTTCCTCTTCATATATCACACGTTGCAAATCCATAAATGAAGCTAGAGGTGAAACAAGTTTAAGGAGAGAGGAGCTGGGTAGCACATAGAGGGGTACTTCTTTCCTCACATACTCGGCGCCACTGCCAGCCAACAATGTAAATACTAAATTTAAGATTGAGAGGTCATTACAGCCTATTGGAGAAACAACGTACAATGATTGATCAGTGAGTATGCCCAAGACAGGTGGAATCGGAATGCATATGAAATGGCCCAAAAAATGTTAAAAAAAATAATAATGAAGAAAAAGATAAAGTACAAAAGAAAAGGATAATTAAGTGCCGAGTACATACTCATGTATACCTCATGTCTAAGTTTGACCTATGCATAGCTTCCTGCATGCTTTCTGTCATATCCATGGGATCTATAGCAATTATGGCGCTGCTGCTTGGATTTCCATTGCCATAATTTTCAATAGTTATCTCTCTTCCAAGATAATTGGTATCAGCGTTAGCAAAGAAACCCCCCAAGTCCGATGACCTCCCTCGCACCTAGAGGTTCATACGGAATTTCATGCATCAAGCCATGTTACCATAAACTATAATTAGATCAAATAATTGATAGACCACAACCTAGTGAGGTGACCGCCTTACAGTTCCTTGACTTCAATCCTGTTGGCTTTAAATTAAATACCCACCTTATTAGCTCCAGCAGAGAATCTGGAATCTCCAGTGTCCTCTTCGGGGTTCTCCATCCTCCCAGAGTTAGATCGTGCCGACAAATTCTCTGAGGAACTCAAAGATGATTCCAAGTCTATGACTGAACTTCTATTAACCGGAGATAGAGGGATAGGTCTTGATATCTGGTTTAGCTTCCCATCTGAAGATTGGAAAGCTATGACTTGAATTCTCCCAACCTGAAAACCAATAACACAGCACTCAAATTGCTTCAAATTATCCACAACCTATTTATCAAATGAAATGCTTAACCAATCTGAAAGGTGCAAAACGTGTTGAAGGGTACTTAAAGAGTCACTTAAAGAGTCCACATACCTTGTTAATATCCTCGCTAAAGCAGGAAAATATTAACCCAATGAAACCAGAATCTAGGAGTTGGTACATTGCCTGTGTCCGCACATCTGCAAAAAGTAGCACTTGAAAACCATCTTTATAAAAAACAGAGAAAACGCTATCAAGTTTGAATGGAAAAGGCCCCGTTCAATTCCGGAATCAAGTAAAGTAAATCATAAGCTAGGGAAACAATATCATGGTGAGGCCCTGGTGCAGCAATAAAGCGAGGTGTCAATGCTTTGTCCTTGATGTGCATTTGTTAATTTACTCCGCAAAATGTAGCAATTTGTAATGCTTACCAACATGGGATGGGAGAACCGTTATATGAGGGTGCGAATGGTACCATCCAATTACTCTTGTTGTTCTTCCTGTTGACATGGTCATCTCGTGCTATCTAGTCTAGTTAACCAAGAACAAGATTGGCAAAATTCGAACAAACAGCTAGCGATGTGCAATAGTAAGCAATAATTACATTTGTATATTTTTATGGACCATGGGCATAATGGGCAAGAAACAGTTTTTAGTCCTTTTAATCAGCATCAACTACAGTAGATTTCGGCCAGGCAAATGTTGAAAGCAAACTATGTTTATAAAAAGTTTACCACATTAAACTTCCTCCTTTGGTAGACTTGCATATATCCCGTTCTTCGGTTTATGTGATTTATATAGGGTATTGAGATGTTTAATAAGTTGAAAGCAAAAGCTCCCCTAGATGGAATCAAATCAACAAATTCAACCATCAGAAACACATGCCTTCTCAAGTCCTCTTACAATCTAGCCATAAAAGTCACGAAAATGTTGCCAAAAGCAATAAAAAAATGATGATACAACTTATGACCTGCTAAAACAAGAAGACTGATGAAGAAACTGAAGCAATCCTTGTTCATTACAAAATATGAAATCTCTATATGCAAATTAATGTTGAGCTCATGAGATGAAGGCTTTAAAGGGGTTGATGAGTGAGTAAGGAATCAGAAAGGATATTTCAGCCAGCGCCGATGCAGCAGCCAACTGTTCGGGATTTGTCTCAACACGATCTTTTTGCCGGTCAGATCGTTTTTGAGGCGATGCACCCCAAATTAGTGCAGTGCTAGTCCCATTTTTTAAGCGCTGCAACATAAGAAACAATCATAAAAATTCTCAAAAACCAAAAGAATATGGAGAGGTAAGAAGAATGCACATGGAATTTCATTCTAAGCTGTAGATCAGCTAAATATGGTTTATTCTTTTACCAAAGCAAGTAGACAAATGACCAGATCTCCCAGAAATATCTTAATTTTAGTGCAACACTCAGTAACAGCTGCTTTATGAGTTTTGAAAATTAAAAAAAAAATGCAAAAAATCGAGAACCCCATCCATCCCCCAATGAATCCATTGCCCCGACCTACATAAGAGACATCACTTGACAACAGTTAGCTGACCAAGGCTGACCACTTGTTATCACATTCAAATCCCGGGGCCAAAAATGAAAACAATAAGGATCTCCAAATAAAACAGTATTATCAAGCGTTATTCCAGGTCAACCGAATGTCAATTTGAACACAGAAACCAACCAAAGAAATCAAGTAATAGATGAGGCTAAACAATGAGTCAAATGAATATAAACATCAACACCTTCGAGCAACTAAGCCCCCTTCTAACCATCCAGGCTCCAGAAATGAACAAATCAATCTGATATTTAGACCCAACTAAGTGCTGATTTTGCATATTGTCTACATACTAATCCAATGGAGAACTGCAAAAGCTAAAGGACAATGTTCTGGTGCTACGATACGAGTCATCTGTTATTATGTCTTCAATCTTTTTTACTTGTGAAGTGTAATATGAGTATCATTATCAAAATGCATCCCGAGTTCGAGAAGGAACTAGTTCGCACAGGTCTGCTTCCTGTAAGAGGTCAAATTATCAAGTTCAATATTCTCATGACTTAACAAACGCCAATTCCATGATTTACTATTCAATAGCATTTCCCACCGCCAAAGAGCTGCCGTCTTGTACCTCGTGCAATTGATGCCAAATGCTTCATTGAATGACACACGCGGTTTCATTAAATTCTTCTAAACAGAGATGTTCTTGACACTACCAAAAAAATCTACCGCATTCATCACGCTCAAGTTTAAATATGAACGCCTTAACTCCAGCCTCCAGTAATGCATGTAATCCCACACAACTACCAAAAGAGAAAAGAAAGCCACAATATTCCAGATGAAAATTAGATTGAAGGGAAATTATGGTACTTGAAACAGAATTTGGCCCAATTTGCCAGTTTTCTGGGTCATCCCAATATGAACTAACATTGAAGCAAGCACATTAACTGACATATAATCTCGCAAGCTAGCGATTCTTCTAAAGTAGGAACTCAACGACAGAGTGAAAATGGGGGAGAAAAAACACGTTTTGACATATAATCGCTGATTGCCCTGCATCGATAGACGAAGTTACTCGAAACGCGGCGCAAAAAATATTCATCAATAGCCAGGGAATAGCAAGAGCTACAACCCAAAATCCGAACATTATCGACCTAGCTCAAAACAAGGTTGCCAATTTGCCGCAAGCCAACCTCCTCTGAGATGACACGCCAACAATCAAAAAGAAAAAAAAAATGAACTTTGCTATTCGATTAAAAACTCGAGGAGTAATTGGCGCGAGTAATCGGGACGAGAACTCAATGGAGATTCAGGTATAGTAAAAAAAAAATGTTCTTTTTCCAAGGAAAAATCGCTTCGAATCCTATTACCACTCTGTTCACCATCAACCCAGAAATCAGCACCACGTCACCAATTCAATTCTGCTACCCGAATCGATCATGGGAAAAGAGGGAGAGAAGGAAGGGAGACAGTAAAATGTAGAAGCTCGAAGACAAGGTGCTTGAATCCCCGAAAGTCACCTCAACATCGCCAAGGAGGAGGCCCATGATCTCTTCGGTCTCCGTGGACAATGCGTGCGTGAGGCATGTCAACCAGACTTCCTCCGACATTTTTACGCCCGATAGAGACATACTTTCCCTCTCTCCCTTTCCGTCTGCGAAGCTCGAGGAAAACTAGCTACTGGTAGAGAGAAGATTAAAGAGGAAAAAAAGAGAAATCTTGCTCGAGGTTTCGGAGCTACAGAAGCAGAGGAGGCTTTTTTTTTTTTCTTTTCACATAGCTCGAGTCAAGTGTACTCCTCTGCGTGCGGGTGTAGTTTAATTATCATGGGCTCTCGCAAGTGCGTTGCATCTCTCTCTCTCTCTCCCCATCCATTGTTTGATCTCGAAAATCAAAATTTTTAGCATCGAAACAGATTGGGAAAACACTTTTTCAAGCATTGATGGCATGAATCTACTGTACTTTGATAAATTTAATCATAAATCTTTTTTTTTCAATCAAGTCATAAATATTTTAATATTTTGTCAATTGAATTCATCTAATTAATTTTGGCAGGAAATTACTAACGTGTACGTTAAGCATCTTATGCGACACATACAACATTAATATGGAAAATATACATATTAAGTTATGTGTCTTTTTTTAGATAGATTTAGGAAACACCTTTCAAGCATTAATGGCATGAATCTATTATATTTTGACCAATTTAATTTTAATTTTTTTTTCAATTGAGTCTTAAATCTTTTAATACTTTATCAATTGAGTCCATCGGATCAATTTTAGCTGAAAATCACTTATGTAAACATCAGGCGTTTTACATGACACATCCAATATTGACGTGGAGAGAATATATTAATTTCTTTTTTTCCTTTTCAATTTTTTCTACCAAGCTTGGCGAGGGTCACTAGCCAACCCTTACCAGCCACTGATCGAGGGGCCTCACTTGATGGCTAACGAGAGTCACCGACCCTTGCCAGACTTGATAGAAAAAAAAAGAGAAAAGAGAAAATATATAAATTAGAAATTTTTATAAAAATTATAAAAAAAATTATCCACATTTGCATTGACTATCTTACATGGCGCCCGCACTATCCAAGTCAAAAATTTCATGTTAAAATGGACAGATAGGCTCAATTGGTAAAGTGTTAAAGGGTTTAGGACTCAATTGAAAGATTAGGACTGAATTGGTCAAAGTGCAATAAGTTTAAAAAAAATTGCACAATTTTTTCCTTTTTTTTTTAGCTTCGATTGGTGACTAAAGAGCTCAGTGCATGATAGCATCCTCGCAATGTTGGGGGTCCGGGAAAGGGCCCCACCACAAGGGTGAAAGGAGGCAATTTTTACCCTGCATTTGCAAGAGACTGCGTCCAAGGCTCGAACCCGTGACCTCCAGGTTACACGGCAGCACCTTAACCAAATGCGTCCCTTCTTCGATTGGCGACTACTCTATGTTTAATTATGATGGCATTATATCTCTCTTTTCAAGTGTTTGATGCGAAAATTAAAATTTTCATATTTAATTATTGAAATTATTTTGGAAAATATTTTTCGAGAATAGATTGTTTGAATCACTTACGAAAGACAACATATTTAGAAATAGGTTATTGTTGATAATAAAAAAAAAGAAATTCATTGATTCTTATTTGATTGTTCTGGATACGTTTTAGCTATGAATTCCTATTTAGTTTGGAGATTTGATGCGATCTCGGAGGAATTGAACCTCTCAAAAGATCCCCTTTAAACAGTACAAACATGCTTGGCCAAAAAACAAAAAAAAACAGTACAAACGTGAGAGTTTTATTTTGATTTAGCCATTTGCATTGTGTTAGGTGCTCGATAAAAGAAGACAACGAGGGAAAAGAGAAAAGAACGGGAACCTTTCTGCTTATTTGAAGGAAAATTTGTATGCGAAAAATTATTTTTCGACTTTCGATATTTAACTAATGAAAAATTAATCAATCTATATTTTCCAAGTTAGGAGAAGACGACTTCCCCTTACTAGGAAAAAAAATTCATGAATCACTAAACAAATGAAAATTTTCATTTGAAAAAGATTTTCTAAAAAATATATTTGTTGAGTTGAATTACCCCATTCTCACAGTCATGGTATCATATCATAGCTAAAATAGGTTGAACACAATCTCCTCTCATCACTATGGCTTCTCCTCCTGATAAAAACTTTCTGCCATCACTCCTTCTCCCACCTTTCCTTACTGCATCCGCAGAGACATCACCTCTCACAACTTCCATTGATGCTCTCCATGGTTTCATAGCTCCTGCTCTTTCCTTCTTGTCTCCACCTCAGTTCATCGCCAACACCGATGGACGGCTTATTCTAAATGCGACATAGGGTACGCGGAGATCAGAGTCTTCCCTCTTGGATCAGTGCAACATCGACACAAGACATTTTGTAAGAGGTGGATCGGCTTCCTGCTTGCTTCTCTTGATGTTCCAATCACTTTAAAGGCAATTCCTCGATGAGTCGACGGCGAAAAGAGCTGCAACTCAAACTGCAGCTTCAATCTCTCATAATGGGGTAGCAGCCTGTGGATTCATTATCGTCATAATTTGAAATCTATTGCGGTGTCATCGGCTGCCATTCATTCTGCTTTTTACGTCGACAGAAGCGGTTATCTTATCTGTGTATTGGCGGGTCTTCCGCCAAAAGTATGAATCTTTTGTCGCAAGGCGATGATACGATCTGGACTTTTGATGCTCTATGTACAAATTATCGTATGAAGAGCAGGCTTTGCACCCAAAGATCCATGCCTTAGCCGCTCCTGCAAGCACTGGTAATATTAGGAACCGCGGTTCTTCTCACAGTCGAGGTCATGAAGGCGTTCCAGGTCGCATGTCACGTGATTCTCGAAAGTCCAAAGACCTGCATCCGCCACTTCTTTTCACGGGGGTTTTCTGGATCACATGATTCAAGTCGAAACTAGCCGTTCTCTCAATCGCAGGCTTTTGACGGTATTCTATTCTGGGTCGTGCTCCTTCTAATGGCAAAAAATCGATATCTGTCGGAAATGCTCAATGCCAGGCCGAACTGCTCGTCGATATCAAAACAGATTCAATCCCGGACAAGTTAGCGAAGTCCTTTGTCGTTCTGTCGGTTGCTGAATCCTTTGACGTTGCGTGGTATCCAGGGGAATCGACCTAAAGACTAGATACGTGAGTGGCAAATACCAAATGGAAAGAGGACCGAAAAATGATGGTGAATACACTGAACGTTGAAAAAGAAACTGATGGGGATCACCATTGAAGAAACCCATATTTATTAGGTGCGCTCACCTTTCATACAAATCATCGTCAAAGTTTCTTGAATCTATAAAATTCCACCTATTTTATCCTCAAGTTTCAAAAATAAGATAGCGTATGGTACTTTACAACATCAAAGTGCAAAGTACAGGGTAGACCTCTCAAATTGGGTCCAAAACTCATTTAATAACCCACAAGCATTTACATTGGTCATATTAAATTTAACACACCAACACAATGAGTCTGCAAAATACAGAGGCTAAAATAAATAGATTATAAACGGATTCATTGTGAACCCATTTACAACCCACTTAAGGCAACCCATTTAAAAGATCTCTACCCTTTTACTATCGAGTGGATTTAATCCATTTAAGAGACCCAAACCTTTTAGTATATATTTTATTCGGGAAACTTGTCAAAAAAAAAATCAGGCTTTTGCACTTTTACCATTTACATCATAAACATTTTTACATTTTACCAATTCAATAATACATTTTACCAAGTTCAAGCTCAACAGTAATTGCTCAAGTAACTCGCAATCCCAAGTCCAATAACTAGGGTTTCCATGAGTTTGTAGTTGAGTTATTAGTTACCAATGTTGAGTATATACGTACAAATACATATAAAGCTACGAATTTCACTGTATTCTTCTCAATAATCATATTCCAGATTAAATTAAAATCTCTCCGCTCTTTTTTTCAAATTATCAAGATCGAGACACATGAAAACCCTTATCTCAGTGAAGCCTTTCGGTGACATGTTTCAGTTCTCTTCCATGTTACTTAGAAAAAGCAAGCCAATGAAATGAAAGCGAGTGTGAACTCCGACCTTCCCCTCTAGCCAAGTCAAGCTTTTGCGGCTCTGTATCTAATTCCAACTTCTAAGCTACACTTCAAGCATCTTGCAACTGGATAATATTTTCAACTATTTGTTGAGAAAGGTTCCAAGCGGGACACGCCCAGCAGCTGCATGCGCGACACCTGCGCCGCAACGTGTCAGTGTCACGACATCCTCCAGAGGCTCTTCATGCAGTGGCAGACTCTATATATGGAGGCCAAGATCGCCGACTTCAAGGATCGCCTTCATCTTCCTCCTTTCCCAATCTGCAAAAACTAGAGAGTCAGTCGCAGCAGCATTCACCACCTTTCATTCCAACAATGGCGTCTCACGACGATAGCTACCGAGCTGGCGAAGTCAAGGGCCGTACTGAGGTGTGTGTGTGTGTGTGTGTTTTTTCTTGAAGCGTTGTGGCTTCTGTGCACAAGCTTGAAAGAAAATGGATTCGAAGGGTTTATTTTCAAGTGATTGAACTCGAATCTTGGTGTCCACACAGGAGAAGACGGACCGAGCGATGGGGGCCGTGGGAGACAAGGCCGAGGCGGCCAGGGACAAGACCCACGAGACGGCTCAGTCGGTCAAGGACAAGACTCACGAGACCGCTCAGGCGGCCAGGGAGAAGACCCAGGAGGGCAAGGACCAGTCCGGCAGCTATGCCAGCGCCGCCAAGCAGAAGGCCTCCGAGACCGCCGAGGCCGCCAAGGTGAAGGCGGCACAGGCCGCGGAGCAAGTGAAGCATGCCTTCGGGATGGGCGGCGAAGACAACCGCGACAGGGACGACCCGACCCACCCCACCTAGCTCCTCCGTGGGAAGGCGGTCGGTCGATGGGCGCCGCCCGCTGCAGTTAGTGTGTTTCTTTTCAATCGTGGTTTTCCAGATGCGGACGTGTTGTTATAGGTCCTCTCCGCTTCCTCCATGTCTTTTTTATTTTCGAAAGCGTGCAGGGCTTGTCCTGTGGTGGTGACATTGGCACTTCTTGGACAACAGCTCTGTTTTCGACTGGAATAAGATTCTTTCCCTCTTTCCTCGTCCTTGATCTGTTTGCCAACTCCATTGCGGATCTGTTTTTGTTCCATGGGACTAAAAAAAAAAGGTGGGAAAAACGATGCAACAAGAGTTTGCCCAGAGAGATTGAACAAAGACAAAAGGTGGGGAAAAAAGAATTTGGAAAATCAATCCGAGTATTATGAAGGAAGAATCGAAGTCGGGTCCTCATATCTCTTTCGGATAAGACTTGACCCGGATTGCACATCCTTACTACCCATTAGACCAGATTATTTAAGCAACACCATCTCATTATAAGACGAAAATCAGCTCAATGAAAGCAATTCCTTTCATTGTTTGCATCGATAGACTATATTGTTTCATCTAATATTCATGTAAAATGAAGAGGACAGTCTGCATTAAAAGATTGCTATTGTCTTCTTCTTTCCTAGAATATCCTCAATTCATAATGTATAGGCATTTAAAAAACGGATGGAGGAGTCATTATGTACTCATATATTAAGTCGGCTACTACCATTTCAAATTTCTTGAATTTTCTTTGTTATTTCGACCATAAAAAAGAATCTCCTAACCCTTACCCCCCCCCCCCCAAAAAAAAGAATCTCCTAACTATTTTTAAAAAAGAGAGAAGAACTTCAAGTCTCGGAATATTCTCTTTACATATTTGTTAATTTCTATGTATTTTGTAGAATAATGAATTTGTAATAAATTGTTGATCAACTATTTTATGCACACACCATACAAGTATTTGCATGTGCAGCTTTACTAATCATCATTATATGGGAGAATTGTAAATAAAAATTTGAAGTCCTTTCTGGAGATATTGTTTCAAATAAAAATTTGAAATTTTTTCTTTTTTTTTTCAAATAAAGACGTGAAGTGAGTGAAGTGAATGACTATATCAGTTGAAGGTTATTTTCATCCATAATTTTTTTAAAAAAAAATTCCTTCTTTTTCTTTTTTTTCATTTTTTTTCTTTTTATTTCGTGGGCTAGGTCTCGACAAATAGATGAGAGAGGTCATCGAACTCAGGTAAGAGCCAACCTTGCCTCGATTGGGCAGGCAAGGGTGACCCTCACTAGATCTCTTGCTCGATGTTGGCGAGCATAATAATAGAGAGTTGTAAATTACTTTTCAGACATTGCGTTCGTACAAACTTAAAATTACGAACTTAAAAAACATTCGAATCAAATACATGATTTGCATAAGATATTCAAAAATTCAATTATCATCATATATTTATTCCATCATCAACAAAATACTATGAATCAACCATATCAAGATCATAATAAAAGAATTATCACTATGTTCATGCTTTGAATAAACCACGCTATGATATCGCATGTTAGAATGATAGGATCTTTCGGTCACACAAACATAAGATCAAATTAAAAAGTCATGGCGTACCCAAATCAAACGAAGTCATTATTAATCCGATGAGAGAGAAGATGTCTTTCTTCTGGATCTTCATCACTCTCCTCTACAACAATTGTGATGGGTGTGTACTTATCTCGCAATGACTTTATGAAGAGTGATGCAACCAAATATAAAGCTAACGAATCCAAACCTTCCCTCATGGTTTAAAATTTGGCAACTTTAGGCTACTTATTTGATATAAGATCGATCTCAGATCATTATGAATTTTTCCTTGTTACATTTTATGTGGCGCCAGAGGCAATTGATGCAGCTCTAAGTGAAGGTTTAATAAAGAGGTATTTGATTCTCAGTCTTCGTTTGAAGGTTGGGAAGCTTCATTAACTGGAATTTTGGTTTAAAAGGGTAAATTTGGGACTATATATTTAGGAAATAAAGAAGGTTAAAAGTTAGTTGAGCCTTATAATTCGATTTTTAAACTAATTTAACGTTTTGTTTTATTAAATTAATGATAGTTGGTCTCCTCCTTGCGCCTATAAGAGCCACCTGAGGATCACGTTGGTGGAATCCGCCGCGTGTGGTGGTTTACGGTGAGTTCCTCTGGGATTCGTCTGCTTCGTCCGGTCTTCTCCCCGTCGTCTTCTCGTCGATCTTTGGCTCTTCTTTCTAGTCTTCTGCTTTGTTTCTTCTTCTGTTGCTGTTGTTCTTTTGAAAGGTGCGTCTTTTATTTCTTCGCCTTTTGCTGGTTCGATCTTCTGGTCGCTTGGATCTCTGGATTTTATCTCTTATCGATGCGATGGATCGCAGCTAAGACGTGTCCGTTTTGTGTGCTTTCTCTGTGGTTGATTGTCGCTGCGAGTTGGGATCCGTGTGATTAGTCTTGGGCTTTGGTTTTGGTGAAAGAACCGGTTTATGATAGAGCCAGGAGGCTTTTCGTTCTGAAATTCCGGGTCATATCCTTACTTTATGTTTGGTGCCGCTTTTCTGCCTCAATTTCGTGTTGTGTGCCGTTTGGGGTTCTGATTCTTAAGGCTGATGAAGTATTTAGGAGATTATTTATGGAGGATACGGTTTGTAATCACATTCTCACATGTTTCTGTTGTTCTTGTCATCTGGCTCTGTTTGGTTAATGGATTTAGATTATCCTAGTGGTCTGTGAATGCTTGCAATGACAACATAGCCTACTGCAGATGTGATCACTGGTCCAATTATGTGGTTCATGGAGGGTCCATGAACTTTTTTTTTTCTTTCTAAGCATTAATCCCTGAACATGATTGCCTTATTCTTCTATAAAACCCGGTAGAGTTTGGGGTAGCTTAAAAATTGTATCTTTTGGCTTTCCATCAATTGAAATTCCTAGATGACTTCAGATTTCAGTTCTTAATGCTTTTAAGAAATTAGGAACATGCAATACTAAATAAAAGTTGAAATTTCGTGTGTTAGAAACAAAAACAAAACCAAAAGAGACAGGCATTAGACAATCCTGATTGTACGTGCTCGGTTTACGTCTGAATAAGAAATCAACAACTCCTGTGGCAGAGTTTATGTTGCATCTTACTTTTGAGAACATGTGTTTTACTAGGTTTATTCCACTGATTCTGTCACTTTTATGTTGCAGAGATTTTAAAAGTGCTTAGTGGTAAAGTATCATTAGTCTGGAATGCCGAAGGATAGAACAGTCCGTTCCTTCTTTGACCATCGGTCTTCAGCCGCTTCTTATCCATGCTCCTCCCAGCACATTAAGTTGTGCGAATCCAACAACCCAGTTGATTCAGCTGAAAACATCAGGGAATGGGAGGAAGCTAGGTGCCCCATTTGTATGGAGCACCCTCACAATGCAGTCCTCTTGATATGTTCATCTCAAGAACAGGGGTGCCGGCCATACATGTGCAACACTAGCCACCGTCATTCTAATTGTCTTGATCAGTTCTATAGATCACCAATTCCATCTCCCTCAACAGCATTACCTCAACAAGTCCCTCCAGCAGGCACGATAGAGGGACAGATGATATCTAGTAGTATTGGTCTCTGTGGGAGCAGTGTGGACTCAAAGCTTGTCTGCCCTTTTTGCAGAGGGAAGATATTGGGTTGGGTTGTCAGTGAGGCTGCTCGCCATTACATGAATTCCAAACCTAGGAGTTGTTCCCTGGAGATGTGTACGTTCACTGGGACTTACTTAGAATTAAGGAAGCATGCTAGATGTGAGCACCCAGATTTCAGGCCATCAGAAGTGGATCCATCACGACAGCGTGATTGGATGAGGTTGGAACAGGAAACAGAGCTCGAAGATTTCCGGAGCACCCTAGAGTCAGCTTTTCTTGAGGATGAAATGGATTCTGGCCAATTGTTTATGGCAGAAAATGGAAGTCTGGATCAAATGCGCCTGTTTGAGGCCGATTTGTCGTTTAATTTATCCTGGGCTGTGTCTGTGGCAGAGATTGTGAACGAGTTCCTCTCGTGGAGCTTTGACCAAGGCCATAGACAGATGCGAAGCCGGATGCCATTGCGGAGCACACCACGGGGAAGATATGGATACGAGTCCAATGGTAGTGTGCGAAGGGCCAACAGCTTCTCTGGCAGTAGGCGTAATGCCCAGAGGCTTCGGTGGCGGGATCACAGATGGTCAGAATCTAGCAATAGGCAGTGATTACTAGAACAAGATCTGTGAGGATGCGGAATTTGGTGATTGGAACATGACGGCCCTTTAATTGGATAGATGTGAAATTCTTGTACATTGTCCTCTCGAAACATAGGATCAATTCATTGTCATGCATTTATTTTCCCTCCTCTCTCTTGCATGTCTTGAACCATAGAATGCTATGTTTCTATCCTCCTAGTCATTGAGTGGCTAGCTTACCAATTATCTTTCAAATGTTCACTTAGTATACGTATTAATGTTCAATCTTCTTGTAGCAATTAACGTTTTCTTAATGGCGAATTTTCATGTTTCAGTAAGTGCAATCCCATTTCCCACTGCTGAAATTTCTACGTGGTTAAAGTATACAGCTTTCAGAAAAAATCAACTTTCCATTGAAAGTGACTAGTTACCATAATATGAAAACCAACTGAACAAGTAGCCTGGTACTTTAACCGATGGTAGGAGATTAATTCGTTCAAGATCATTCGTTGCTTAACGCAATTCAAATTCGTTCTTAGCACGCACGGCGTGCTACCCATTCTAAGACATTCTGGGTCCACTCAACCAAAATTCATAACGACGATTTCTCATTTGCAATGGGAGGAATTGACAAAAACTCTTCTGGTATACAATACTGTCCATTAAAACATCTGAAGAAGGAACCAATAACCCATCTACAAAAATACGCTCTCAAGAGGACTGAGTTGCAGTTACAAACGATTGAAGCCCAAGCTGTCAGAGGACCGTCGAACATAATTACAATAACTGAATGTGAAGTGGAGATCCTTAAGGAGCGCCCCTGTTTTGAAGATGGCACTCCAGCTCGTAGGCATTGGGAGAGGTCTGTGCATGACGGGGCTCTCAGCAAGATATTGTAGGGATGGCATGATCGCTAACGTGGTCAGTAAGACGACAATTATGAGCCTTCCCTTAAAACAAATGCTCAATAAAGTGACTCTTATCTCATGGTGAGCCCTTCCGTCTGGTGCCCGCAGAACACAAATAGCGAAGCATGTATTCATTTGAAGCACATGTATCTGCCAAGTCTTGATGCATTCTTGTGATAGCCTTTTGCAGGGATTTCAAGGTAGGAAGCAAAGTCCTCGAGTTTTGTTGGATAGACTGACCATGAGCTTTGCAGATTTCCTGCCAAACAAGCCGAGCGATATTATCATTGAACATATGCACAAGCTTTTGCATCCAGATATGCTTAAACATTCAAGACCTCACGTAATACCTGGCACCACCGAAGAATGAACTCCAAATGTGGGCAATTTTCTAAAAGACCAGCGAAAGCCTCTATTAGTCTCTGCAAATATCTAAAAGGAATTGACGAAGCAAGAGCTGGAATGTCCGGTGGACTTGCAGCAAAAACACATTTCTTGATCAGTGTATCTTCATTCAAACGAAGACTGAGAATCAAAGCCCTCTTTATTAAACCTTCATTTAGAGCTGCATCAATTGCCTGGGAAAGAAAGGTGAAAACAATTAAGGATGAATAAGTTTGCTGCTTCAAAATACCAGTATAAGCACACGAAGCAATTTTTGAAATCGCCACATTGCCTAAGATGTCTCACAAAACTAGATTAAACTTTGTGACATTCTTTTTTCACGGCTAAGACCAGATGTTACCATCCAACTGCTGTACCTCTGGTGTCACATCAATGTCTAGATCAGTTGGATCAAAGATGAAAGTCTCGTCAGTGGAGTAAACCAGAACCCCCTCAGTTGTTGCAGCTGCAAAACTCCTACCAGTTGGGGCAATTCTCAGGCATTTGGTTCGAATAATGGGACGTCCACGGTTAGCAATGGATCCCGGTAAGTCATAGCCTAACTTTCCCCGGGTTTGCTTGTCAACTCCTTCTTCTGTGTCAGTATCGTCATCATCAATCAAATCTAGAGGTCCAGCATCTGTCATTTTCTTTGAATTCAAGAAATCAAGTACTCCATCTAGAGACAGATTATGGGTAATCTGAAACCTACGTAGTAGAACCTGTGCATCGTACATAAAATGCATTAGCAGAGAGCCAATACGAGGTAGAACACAAATCCACCCACTCAACATAGAGGAAAGATAGAGAAACCTAAGCATGCATCGAGACAGGCAATACAAACAGCTATTTCTCCATGTATAATTTGGAAATAATCCTTAAGGCAATCGACTGCTGACCAATTAAAATGTCAAGCCACAAGCAGTTTCAAGTTTTGTCTACACATGGTCTAAGAAATAGGGGAAGAAAAGGTCTGTACTATTGCTGTCCTCCCTAAAAAGAGTTCCTCATACAAAATGAGACTACTTATTACTATATATCAAAAGAGTCAAATATCAGGAACAGTGCAGCCCTTACGATGAAGAAGACTGCTTGGGCACTAGATATACTTACCATTACACTTCTCAAGTAACCAAAAGAAAACCTTGTTGCATCAGATGCATACCAAGTTGGAGCTCCAAGAAATAAAATCAATGACGTATCATAGACCAGTTTGACCCGCTTAAAAAAAATGAGAGAAATTATTGCACATTTTCACTCGCACATGAAGCTACAGAACCCATGGAAAAGGAAAAAAAAAAAAGACAACAAGAGACATTCTGCCTCAAGTACAAAGCGGTTCTTAACTTGCAGCGTATAGTAAGAACAATGTGAAAAGTTCTCTATTCTCCCTGAAAATGGCCAGGTTAAATATCTAAATCTTCTGATCAGATTACAAATGTCCCAGCACACAAGAACCCTCAACCAAGGACAGGTGTAGGTATAATTTTATTAATCAATCCAAGTTTCTGTATATTTTCTGTAATGTTATCTTACAATCACAAAAAGTACCCCAGATGTATTAACACGAAAAACCGCCAACCCCAACTGGTTTGGGATAAAGGTGATGTTGATGATGATGATGATGTATTAATATGAAAAAATAAACAGGAGCATACCACCAAGACTAGAGTTTTTCAGAGAATTGCAACGTTAGAGCATCGACAAAGCAGGACATAATAGAACTGCTAGAAACCCACCTGTTCGGCAACATCATACAAACAAATGAATTTGCTACTTCCTCCAGCTAGAATGAAACTCCCATCAGCAGAATAACATAGAGTTGTAAAGTACTTTCCAGAACTTGAGTTAGCAGCTGCTCTACGATCTGTTGCAAGTCGACCCCCAGCAATGTCTCTACGGCCCTCAATCGTGTACATCAACAAGCCATCAATTGGATCCCAGAAATGAATCTGCCCATCTAATGTACTGCAAGCCAGCTGCTTTCCATCTGGACGATAAACAACTGTAAGAACATCATGTGTGTGAGGAAATGTTTCAACGGCACCTTTTGCCTCAAAAACATCCCACAGTCTGACAGTCTTGTCCCATGAGGATGAAGCTAGGATTGCCTAACATGGATACGAAAAATTCATTAGCCAAAAAGATGTAAAAAACCTAGTCGTTAAGAGTCAAAACTACACTAACATTCAAGAATTCAGATAAATGATTACTGAACATTCTTAAAGATCATAACAGCAACGGCACCAGCAAAGCAATGACAGAAATAAGCACACCAGAATTAATTCAAACTCTAATAATATGTGAAAAATAAGATCATGAACAGTAGTTATAGGAACAAAATGGACATGCTACTCACACTAGTGGGAGAGAACATCAAACCATGAACAGGGCCTTCATGACCACTGAGAATGTCCAATAAGCGGCCTGTCTTCATCGACCACACAAATATCTGGGACAAGTGCAAAAATTCTGTTAGGATAATAAATAACTATGGAACAGTAATTCCTTTGCCATAATAAAAAATATTACCTCAAATGAATCAAGGGTTCCTGCACATATTACTTCACTGCTCTGGTCTGCAGTCAAAGAAACAAACTGCCTAGAAGAAGGGGTTGTAAATGTCCTGAAATTTCGATAGCGGAATAAATCCCAGGCCCGAACAGTCCCATCAAGGGATGCACTGAGGAGGCAGTGGTTATTAGCCATAAAATGGAGAGCAGTAATTGCATTGGTGTGCTCTGAAAATGTGACAAAGCAGAAGCCTGAGGAAACAGTCCAGACCTGGAATGTGCAAAAGAAGCTTCCACATCAGGTCAAAGTGTCCATTAACACAAAGTAGCACTAACTTTCGACAAATAGAATCTTGACAGTACATAGAAAAGAAGTGAGAAAAAAAATACGACCATGATGGTGAAAAAGTCAATTTGCCAAAAATTCCCTTTTATCAATTCGTAGGGGACGGGGCTACTTCCACCCCAATTTTAGATGGAACCACACCTTTTTATTGAAGTGGCAAAAACATCCTCATATCATCAACACTCAGTCAAGTACTTAATAACATTACATACTAAAACGCCGTTTCTCTCTCCTCCCTCCACTCTCTCAATAATTGTCACTTTCCTTTATGGTTTTATTTTCCTTTTCTAGTCTTCTGTTCGTCCTGTCCCTTTTTTTTTCACCCCCCTTATGAAAAGAAAACGGAGAGATCTATTTTTGCCTTTGTCTGTATAAGGTCAAGATATTTTCTTTACTTGTGTTATTATATGAACCAGTTATAAAATCGTGCCTTCAACGTGGTATACGTAATAGGACATGTAATCATTCTAGATAAATTCATGCTGGTGTGAAGTTTTGTTCATGTTCAGGGAAAAAAAAAGGGGGAATCAAATTAGAATGCCCAAATTTAAGTGTATCGTGACATGCATATGAATGATAGTTTTATATTACTTTTGGATAAACATGTTACACTATTTGATTCCATTTTATGCAGCAGCTCAAGCACGTATTCATTATTAAAACTTTTCAATCAATCGTGCATAGTTTTTCACATGAACTTGATTAACATGGACAGATGCATATTTGTTGTTGAGATGGAGTGCGAATGTTACACAAAGTACTGCACAGAGAAGTTTAATTAATTCAGTTGTATATCAAATCATGATATGAGTAATATCAAAATTCCTTAATTCCATATCAAAATCCAATGAGATTCTTGTGGCATATTTGTCTTGTCATGTGATGTCCTAGATGTTTCATAACTGATATTATGCATTTTTAGATGGTTAAATACAGTTCAAAAACAAAGTAAAGATTGGAATAGATGAGACAAAACAAAATAATTAAATCACATGATAGTATGATTGGAATTTAGAAGTTGAGAGTAAAATTGCAATCATTCTCTTTCAGTTGTGAGGTCAATAAAAAAGTCAATTTTCAGAATGGTCAATGAATGAAATCAGAACCATTGCTTTAAACGAAAAATCCAATCATTTTATAGAATCACACTTTTTGTCCAAGACTTAGAATGGTCAATAATCAAGGTAAAAATGTTTTGAGCTAATTTCAACCCTTAACTTTGATTGGAAAGTAAGTGAATTTTAACATTGGTATTAATACTTAACTGAGTATCAATGGCATAAGGGTGTTTTTGTCACTTTATATGAAAAGGTGGTAATAGTCCACCCCTTCTTACGGAGGTCCAGTTGATCCAATGCTTTGGAAAGGGAACCTATAAGTAACACAAGCACTCAGCCACATGCAAGGAAGCATAAGGTGCAGCTCGCTTGGCAAAATACAAGTCAAACTTTTACAGGAACAACCAGAAACTTTTTCCGAGGTCGCACGTATCTACCCAAATCACAGAACATTTCCATTGGACTTCAAGCATGCAAAGAAAACAATTTTTTCATAGAGAAAGTCGAAACTACCTTCACTTTGTTGTCATCTGCTCCAGTAGCCAAGAGCTGTGAATCAGGTGAATATGCAAGGCAGTTCACGTCGAAATAATGTCCTTGTTGCTTAAGTATGTAACTCTCGGATTTCCATTCCCACACAAGCAACTGCCCAAGCTTTGCACACCCAAATGTCAACCAATTACCAAGCTCATTGAACACTGCGCTCGTGATCTTCTCCTTTGAGATTGACAACAGGTGGACACAAACAAAATCGGGCATTTGGTACAAGCCAAACACACCATTAGAAAATCCTACAACCAGGAGGTCAAGTCCACAGTGATAGTCACAAGATGTCAATCTGGCCGGTGCTTGCATAAAACTATTTTTGCTTAGTAACTTCCATTTAACTCTATGCAAGAAACACTCGCCATCCTCCCCGTCATCTTCATTATCACCAAGCTCCTTCCTCTTCTTCACATTTACTTGCAAAGTCCTCTCATTACTTCTATCTGGAGTCCCCGGTGCAGGTGGCTCCTCACCGCCCATATTTTCCACATCCCCACTGTAACCCCAGCTGAATATATAACTATCACGAGTTATCGTGTAAACCCTATTGACCCTGTTCGTCCCTTTCTCCACACCAAAGAAACAGCCAATAACGGAATCTCTATGACCCAAAAACAAAAACGGCTTATTGTAACCACCCTTCAATTTCCTCACACAAAACAACCTCGCCGTCAAATCTTTCGACCCGACAAGCAAATACGTAGAATCAGGGCTCCACTTCAATGATGTCACTTTATCATCGCAATCAGCGAAGGTCCTAACCAGCTCAAACGGGAAAAACTCCTTCCGAAATCCGGGGGACCGCCATATCTGGACCAACTTACCAGCGCCGACCGCGATGAATTTACCGTCAGGCGAGAACTCGAGGGCGTTCACGGGGTGCTTGAAGGTGATCCGGTGCAGCACGGCGCGGCGAGGGAGGTTGATGAAGAGGCAGCGGCGGTTCTCATCGACGGCGAGGAGGAAGGTGCCATCGGGGGAGGCGGCAAGGCGGGATATGTTGGAGGAGCATTGGATGGGGAGAGTGACGCTTTGAGATTTGAGGAGGTCGGTGTCGGAGATTCTGTTGCCGACGGGGGAGATCAGGTGGGTGTTCTTGGTGATGACGGCGTTGCCGCCTCTGTAGGGAGCTCCGAGGAGGTTTTGGAACCTGTAGTTCATGTCGGGTCGGCGAGAAAGTGAAGGAAAATGCACCAAAAATTGGACTTGATTTCGCCGGGAAGTGTAGGCACTGGGGTTTTTGGAGGGTTTACCAGGATCTCAACAAGGTGGAGTTTTTAGCGAATATGGGCCAGAAGAAAGAGAAAAGCTGAGGCCCATAGATAGACACACACACTCTCTCTCTCTCTCTCTCCCCCCCATAACAGTAGCCGTGAGAAAAATAACCAATGTCCTAGATTCTTACCCATTTTGGATTTGACCCCACCTGTTCAAATGAAAGACCTGTGCAAATTCCACATTTGTCCTGGACAGACATTAGAACCTTTGTTAATCTTCTGTTTAGTACCCTTACGTTGGCTTGTGCTGGTGCTTAACTTGGACACTCGCAATAGTAATCGTCAGATGCGCCTCCTTCACAAAAAGTCCAGGTTCGCCTTGATTCTTCACTAGTTCTTGATGAATTGATTTCTGAGTATTCTAATCCATCTCTAGTTTACTTGGTTTGACGGTTAAATCGTTATATTGTGCTTCCTGATTTGCACCTGCCTTTCCAGTCTTTAAATCAACTCAAATGTTTTTCTCAACTAGAGCTTAGTCCGGGAATACCGGGGAAGTTCGTTTGGTAAATCGCATTAATTGGCGCCTTTCAAAGTACATTTTGATACTCGTATTATCTGCTTCTGTCATTTCCTAGAGAAGAGAGTTTCAGCAGGTTCAAGCGTTGATTTGCACTTCCCTACTTTGGCCAGTGTCCTGCTCACCAGTTCTCTTCTCGCTCAGGAAAGGAAGCACGAGACCTGCAGACCTGTCTGAATCCCGGAATATGTAGCTGAATTTTGCAGGTGTTAACCCTCCAATTCTGCTGCTGAACGCTATCTACCAGCCCGCAAAGTCGAACCTTTTTTTATCCTACAGGACACATTGAACTGTGTGATTTTCCTATTCATTTTGTTCATCTACCTTTCTGGCAAATGAACTCTGAAGGACCTCTTCATTTGTTGAACTTTCCAAATTTTCTTGACTTCTTTGACACACTTGAAGCTCGTGATTTGTCCGTTCCTGAGCTCGCTCAAAAGAAGAGTAGTATCTATTTGAAGGTCACGAGTCACACGGAGTAATTGTCTGCCGATCTTGCAGGCAGACTACTTGCACTAAGTAAGACCTTATTTTTTCATGGAATCAAGCTCATCGAATAGCCATCAACGTAAGTGTCCAATGAACTAAAAAGTCCGTGCCATGATTTCTCTAGGCCATCCGTGCATGCTTCTATGTCAATAGAGAGAGAAAGGGGGAGAGAGAGAGAGAGGCTGCTGCCACATGAAAGATGAAACATAATTCTTATTCCGTAAAGAATTCTAAATTCCAGAAACAAAGTAGATCTCTACTACCCATTACATGCTACATATGCGTAAGCAGCGCTTCCAAAACTTTATTAGGATAGGCAAGAACAAAATAGCGAAATGTGAATTGAACTATAGCGTATACCCCCGCATCCACTTTTCCTTGTATCGGCATTCATCGTACTTCTCATTTATTCTCTCCTTTCTTGGTAATATGTTGGTCATCCATTCTTTTTCCACCGATGTCCATGGAAACTGAAGCTTGAGTATAGAATCAATCATTAACCATAACCCTCGAGCCCCAGCCTAGCAGTAAGCCAATGGCAAACGTCTTCCATCTCTCTAGGGACCGTGTAATGACCAAGCCTGCGCATTCGTCCATAAGCATCCATAAAGGTGTAAGTCTGATAGTCCAGTGTATACTTCTTCCTACAATATAAGGGAATCAGCTCAATACCCATCATAAGGCTTGAATGTGACGCATCGGAATCCTGCTGAGCTCAAGTATTGGGACGACCTCTCTCCAAAATTAAAAGGGACTACATCATCACCTGTGGCAGAATCAAGAAAGCCGTCATTTCCCATTTAGAGGGGCCGAAAATCACTAGAATTGAATGACTTGCGAGAGAGACAGAAAGAGCAAGATGCACAAGAAAGACTAACATGTGCCGTGGCAAAGAAAAATAGGCAAGGATGAGGCACGCCTTGCAGCATCATTTGAAACGTTCATTTTGTTTCTCAAGGTCCTGTGAACAGAAGCGAGAAATTTAATTCCAATCCCTTGTCTTAAAGAACATGTTTGGGTATCCCCTTCCAACTTTATCAAAGGCTTCCTTTGGATAACATGACTATGGCAGGGCTCATATTGTTATTAGTACAATGCTAAAATCACGTAAATAAGTCGGATATGCTGAAGAAATAACTGAATCAGATTAGTTCTCTCCTGAAAAGAAGGTAGTTTGGCATGAACTATGCAGAACTCTGGCTAATACCAGGGACTTCATGATATCCTTTTGACAACAATAGACGCAGAGTCTCCTAAACCAAAAGAGACTACTGGACGCAATTGCTCCCCAATCTTATTTTGTCTAAACAGAACTTATGGAGAAAAGGAGCTTGGACTGACCGTTTATATGGAAAATACATAATGCTTTGAATAATTACCTTGAGCCTGGAAGCCAACCACTCAAACCGATAACTGCCCTTAAGTTGATAGGATATGGACTTCCATTTGCATATTTACCCAGAGCAAAACATGTCGCTGAGTAGAGAGCTGTGGCAGCACCCATACTGAAGCCTCCAACGCCAACTTTCACTGCAAAAACATGAGAAGTGTGGCTAAATCACGAAATGTTATCCAAGATGGAATTGTTGATTGATCAGCAATTTTTTACAAGAAAATTGGCCTTGGGTATATGGACAATCTATCAGTAATCTTTCCTCCTTCAAAGGTTGTGAAAATGTGAAGTTCTTATCCCAACTCTCTGCTTAATTGACAACCACAATCTGGAAATTAGTTCCGGTAGGTAATCCAGAACAGAAATGGTTAAAGATTGCAATTATTAAAAAAATGCTTCTTGTACAAAATTTTCTCCTGGTCTTAATTACCATCAGCTGGTTCTGTTGACAAAAGATTGGCAATATGCGCTGCTGAAGCATCTAACCCTTCCCAGTCATCTGGACTATCTTCTGAAATCTCGCGAACATCAAACCCTGGGAACATGTATCAAAACATACTTTTAAGTTTCAATATGCATGAATTGATCATATTGGAAAAATGAAAAGATTGGAATAAATTAATCATCTTACATGCAGTACAAAGAAATCCGCCTAAGAAAGCCACGGGACGGGTGGGAGCAGTTGGACAGATCCATTTAATCTGCTTGAGGAAAATTTTCCAAAGATCTATAAACCTCATGATATCAAACTAATTCTTATCTTGAGCGGCAGAGATTGAGCAGGAGCGCACTTACATTAGGAAGAGAGAGCGATTCCAAGTGCTGGGACAAGCTGAGTGAGCCAAACAAAGCAGATTTAGAGTTCACTTCATTTTGGAATTTTTATGCAGAAGGACATTAAAATATGCATAGCCTTAGGACCAACACAGTGGAAAATATTCATCTCAAGAACTTGAGAATCTACAATGGCCACCACAGAAAAGTTCTTCCACCCCAATTTGGACATTCTGATATGTCGTAATTATTCAAATGGCTATGCCATTGTCAGAATTCACTCTATAAGGTCACCTGAGACTGAGCGTCCATTAAAGTCTCTCACCAATCGTTATATTTGTTTTAAGTTACGAATATTCTTATGCTAAAATTAGTGAGCAGCCATTCAGCTGCAGGGAAACCCAGTGGATTAGTGGTCCCTCATCATTGAAACTACTACAAACAGTCTCTCATTCAGGCTAAGCTGAAGCCTTAGCTTAGCTCCAGATAAGACAAGAAGAGAACATACATACACCCATATATGTCTCTGATATATTGGAATAAACACAAGTTAGAATCTCCATAACAAAGTTGCATCATCTGGACCACAATATCCCTGAATTGTTGAACATGCCGGGACATTGATATCCTCTAATACATTCTTTTTCTTTTTCGCAAGCATTTAGATAAAAAGTGACCACGTACAAAGTTCAGCATGGCCTTTTGGGAAAAAAAATCAGGGAACGAAATCAAACAAAATTCGTGAAGATGAATTCGGGCATAAACGACAGACATGTAACGTGGTAGACTAGAATGTGTTCTCCTCTTCTCTGTCACAATGATAGCATAATGAAGAGTGAAGAACAACACATCCAAAAATTAATTCAAGCAAATTTTAACGGAGGGAGCTCCATACAAGAAAAAAGGGCTTCTTCCTCGACAAAAGCCTTTTTTCACACAATTTGGCGTAGAAAGAAACTGACTGCACTACAAGAATTAAAGCTAAGTGATGATGGGCAAGACTACCTGGAGCCATTATCACCAAGGCCATGCAGCCAAACAATAGTGGCCTGGTGTTTCCCTTTTGGCCGCACCACATGTGTTCGCCCAAACTCAAATGTTCTTCGGGCCATTCTATTACCTGAAATTAGTTGCAAAAACAAAGTCATTATAAGGGGCAAAAATGCAAAAAAAAAGAGGCATATTTCTGCTTAGGACTGAAAGATAACTTCTCTCGTGACAATGCTGCCGTACTATGCTGGCGCAAGTGGAAACCAGTATCAATATGCTCTTATGATGCGCATTAAAAACACAAGAAAAAACTAGCTCTTGTTCTCATGCTTCATTAAGTATGACAGAACATGAAAGATAAATGCCGATAGCTCATTAGTCTGACTAAAGATGGACAAACCGGAACTCGATGAATGCTGCTGATAGCTCATCTCCCTAGCTCTAGAAGCACGCGGAAACAGCACTTGAGCTGCGATGACTGTGATTGAGGAGCTGCAATGAAGAAACAAAGGGTGGTCATGTATGTATTTATAACCAAATGAACCGAAGGCGATGTGGGAAAGGAATAGAGCATTATGAATATGCATCGCTAAGAATGTGTAGCTGCCGCACCAGCTACACATTGCTCTAAAGAAAACGCCTAGAAACTCAAAAGAGAGATAGAGGTATCCATTGAAAAAGCTAGGCAAAGACAACAAAAAGCCAAAAGGAAAACATTTAAAAAAAGCAAGATATCTTTTTGGGGCTCAGAGAATCAAAGCAGGGCAAAGCACCATCGTCCACACTCAAGCTAGCCAGCTTACCGATTTACAATGTTAGAGAGGAATAAATGCTTGCAAGCAGTGGCAGAAGGAAAACAAACCCAAAAGCAAGCCCCACAGCAAGTGAGGAATATTTCTGAATGCAAGAAGGAATAACCTAAATTGGTAAAAGAAAATATCTTTCTTGTCAACAGACATTTCTAGTTTATAAATTTCTGGTGACTGATGGATACCCATTATTCGGAAAGTGAAGTTCCATCCCCCAAATGACATTTTTAAGGACCCAAGATGGGAAAAGAAGGGGAAAAATGAAGACTTAGAGAGAGAGAGAGAGAGAGAGAGAGAGAGAGAGAGAGAGAGAGAGAGCTGGGGTCATCATTCATACGCATTGAAGGTTTTTAACGTTCTAGCGACTCATGAATTACCAACCTGTTGGAGACTAGACAGAAGGCAGAGGACCTGAACTTTTCCCTCTCGTTCCCCTCCTGTTCCTTGCTTCTTACTGTGTTTTTTGGTTATTGCCATTGGTGGAGTCCCCATCTTTGTTTGTAATCTACCCTGAACCGAGCATATGACAAAAACCCAAACCGCACAAAACACAATGTGACAATTGTCTCCAGACAAAATGATGGCTTGATCTGATTTTCTACTCAATTTAACTGATCTGCTGTTCTCTTTGTCCCGGGTGCTGCATAAAACTATTACCTCAACAGGCTCAACTGATCCATCTCCCAAATAATGGAGGGAAGAGGCCATTTGCCCAAAATCAGATGTGGCTCTGGGTCGGATCTCAGAACCACATAGGATCACTCCTATTTAGCAAGCTCTTCTCCCCTTTTTTCCGTTCTTTTTTATTTTTCTTTTTGATGAGAAAGTCCTTCTTACACCTCCGCGCAATTAAGTTGATTTACTATAATTATGGCGGCCAAATGAATTGTTGATGAATCCAATTTACAAAATACAATTCTGTTTATTTCGCATCCTAGGGGAAAATGATTGTGACATTAATGTCGTAATAGCGAGTCACAGCGAACGAATCGAATCGATTCTGTGATCTGCTGCGGATTTTTATCTCGTCAAACTGCAATTTTAATAGTAATCTGTGCCGTCAGTCAACATTGCTTAATCGCATACATCAAACCTCGCCAGGAACACCAACTCGTTCCTCTTCTGGGCCTTTTCCAGTAACGCATTGACTTTCGTTGTCAAGCAAATGTCAATAATTCGAGCAGGTGAGTCAAGAAAGAAGAATAGACTACCTTAGTTTTTTTTCAAAATTAATGTCGCAGTATCATATCGCCATCTTAAGCAATATAAATTACGAACAGAATGACAAGCTTTTGCTGTGGAACGACGTAATTGGTTAGTGAAGTGTGAATATGGACAATATTAGCAACAACGTCGAAAATGCAAAGGGGGAATCTATCCCCCCTCATTCATGTGCAAGAAGTCAAAAGGGCAACCCTTTTCGTTCGTCAACTCCTTTTTTAAAATCCCACGTTACCTAGACGAATCTGGGAAATTTTCCTTCCACAAAAGAATGTTTTGGGCACCAAGTTTGGGATTAATTAAAGATTAGACATCATATGCTGTTGGCACTAATACTCCAATGTGCTACATCAATGGTTCCGCATTAACATAAGTAAGGCAACAGGCAATGGTTTCCGTCTTCTTATACAAAGAAAAGGATCGAAGTATGGAACTGGAATATAATTACTAGGCACCCATTAGCATGTTCAAACTCCAGAATTGGCAGGCACCTACGTAAGGCACTGAATGGAACTCTTGCTTAGAGACTTGCATCCAGGAAAATTACAGAAGAACACCCGCAATGTCCAAAGGAGCCCACATCTGCTTACCGTAATGGCATAATGCGGTTTTCTTCGCTCAGAGTATAGTCATATCTTCAGCTTGAAGAGAGACTTTGGAGAGACGTTGGAAAAGAGTAAGACGTACCGTTCTCTTAGTTAGCCAAAGCAGATGTATGACCAAGCCAAGCATTGCTTTTACTTATTGCTTCAGAAAATGCATTAAGAAACTAAGGTTCCATGGCTGATAAGAAAGGATTCACACGATCGAGTCGAAGGCTTTTATCGCTTTTCGAGAGTGCACATAACGTGTACAATGATATTGATAGTTTAATCCCAACGCAAGTGTTGAGGCATTTTACAGAATTTCGACAGATTTATTGTGTACCCACAGAAGCTTCTCCATGTATTTCTTCTTTATAGGAAGAAAAGCTGATTTTGTCCTTCTAATGTTACGCATGATTTTGACAGGACGCTTTGAATCTATTCCCTTTTGATTCTCATCACGTTGATGCACATTTTAGTGAGCCAACACTGTGAACGGACGGACCGCTCACAAGACTTTATGAGAATATGTCTCATCATCCCCCATTTCCTTCACCTACTCGCCCCACCACCCTGTCACATAAGAAAGCAACGTAAACGGCGGCTGTTTTTATTTTGATTCAACAAATGATACCGATTTGTTCTCGAAAAGCTTGTGAGCTGATGAAGCTAAGAAACTTTAAATCACCAAAAGAAACTTCGTGGACGAGACAGTAGAATAAAGGCGAGTTACTTTGAAAAGGGCCACTTTTAATTGAAATGGTTAATAGATAATCGAGCATGACAAATCCACACCTGGCATGCCTGCGCTCCATCGCAAGTTCTTTGCATCTGTTCCACATCCACTTCACCAGTTCTTCCCAGTTGTATTTGTGGTTTAACCCTTGGAATTTGGTGAAGCAGGTATCTAACAGGTGTCACAACTACAAGAGAGCATAAATATGCACAAAAAGATGAAACAGAAAACAAATGTTCCGTGATTCTCTTAAGGATACTGATGAATTTTCACAAAAGAATCAATATGCATTGATGGATTATTGCAATGCTTTCAAGGTAAAAAAAGACAATCTAACAAGATTCGCATTTCTAACAGTGACCGCCTCGTCTTGAATACCATTCAAAAGAAAAAACCGACCAAAATGTTGCCAACCAGCAGCCCCAAGAAACCAATCAATTAGAAACTGACATAACAGAGAGCTGCCAATTCTTACTCTGCAGCGTGTATGGAAAAGCTTTATTCCACTAGGATATCAAAAGATGAATCAGTGATGGTCCTCATCATTGCCATGCCCATTTGGTGGTCCTCCAGGGCCCACAACCTCCAACTGTAAATCAAAATGCTACTATAAGAAAGTTCTGCGATTGAAATACCTGTTTAGTTATACAAGACTAGTTTGAAGAAGTCCCTACTAAGAATAAGAATAGGACACAATAAGAAAATTGAAGAGCTCCCACTCAACACTCAAATGTACATATGAACAGCAACGCTGATCCAAGGATATACATATACTTGAACAAGGTATAGAGTAGAAAAATCAAGTTAATTGATGTCCTTGCCAATTCTCCATTGATTCCACTGAGGAAGAATACAATCATGCAAACTTCCTCCTAAGATTACTTCAAACCACACTACAAAAAAATCTACTTCATCCAAAGAAAGTTTTACCAACTAAGGCACATCACATGCATCCAAGCTGAGTAACCCATATCATACAAAGGAAAACAAACAAGTACAAAAATTAAAATAAAAAAAAATGAAGAGCATGATCAATCCATTTCCAGTTCAGAAGTAGCTGACATTGAAAAGGAATTTGTCGTTAATTCAAGAATCTAAAAGACAAGCCTATGGGTGGCTCTTAGCAAGGAGTCCTTTCAGAACACCTGCAACATACATCTGCAATGATAGTTGCTTGAGTACTCATGCTACCTGTATGCACACATCACTTCACTATAGCAGGAATCAGTATTTCAGATTATAAACTCAGTCTTCTCCAGTCATAATAAGATAGAGCCAAGGTAAAGGTAAATACTGAAATCTATTACCCCACTTACAACAAAATACTGTGAGCATACCGGGCATTCGTGCGGCTTGCCTTTCTCCAGCCAAAACCACACAACATCATGCTCGTCCTCTGCAAGAAAAAAAGAAAAAAATATTAGAATATAACCTGACAGAAGCTTCAGTAAAACCCGTGCATGAGTGCGAGTGTCTCATGGCTGAATGGGAGTGAATGGGAAGAGTAATGAAAGCAAAAGGACATGCCATCTTCACCACCAGGGCATCCAACTATTCTCTTGTCATAATAGGACTTAATGACAGCTGGAGCTTCCTGCATACATAAAAACAATAAACACAATTATCACAAAACAAAGTAAGTGATGCATTTAGAAAGTTCGCAGTGCTTTGCCTTTCAAATAAATAAAAAAAGGCACACATTCTACACCCCTACATAGCAAAGACGAAAGGATTGGACAGAGATTCACAATATCTCTGCCAATAAACAACTTCAAGCATTTCAATTTCCATAAAGTATGTCATATTGTGTAAGCCAAAGAAACACAGAGGCAAACTAACTAACTCTAGATATCTGTAGTAACTAAGGAACCATTTTCTCCGGAAAATCTAGGTTCCTACCAGAGCTCGATAATCATTGGTAAACAGCATTGCTTATCAACCTTAACTCACAAATGAACAATCAGCCACCAAGCAACATGCCTCTACAAATTTGTAAATTCCCAGTACTGAGGTGCTTTTTCTGTTTACTAACCTATATCATAATAATGCATGTTAAGCCTCCAAATTACACTGTCACAATGCATAACTCACCAAAAATTCTATAATGGTCTGACTAAAATTATTGGTCAATGTAGCTCTACTGGTCCTATTGATTCGATGATTTCATTTTGTGAGAAGCACTTAGCAAATAGAAAGAAAATAGTCAATGTTATTTAACACTTTATTTCAGTGAATTGACACAATTGAATGTAAAGTGGCATCATGAGTTTGCAGCAAGCACTCGCTCTGAAACAGAAAAGAGAAAAAATCTGCACCATTCGAACATACACCAATAACTTATCCAACATTGTTAACAAAACCATAAAACTCTAACATTCAAACATTTAGAAGTGCCTATAACTGAAATAAAATAACCAGTGCACTGAGTTTCTGATTCTAATGTCCCAAAGATATGGAAACGAACTCATCAGCACAAAGACCCATATGTAAACATCAAATGCGAGATGTCGCACCAAACCAGCAATTATTGGATGATAAGTAAAATACAACTATCAAAAGCAGCTTGAGACCAATAATGTACTCCAAGTGTAAACAGACCAGTCTATAGACAGTAGCAACCACAACTTGCAAAAAGAAGATATGTTGAAGAGAGTGCACATCTCAGATTCGCAATCAACTCTATGAGACTAACCTTCGTACCGAAAGGACCGACAGGATAATTTATATCAAGAAGTTTCCTTCCCTGCACGAAGTAATAATTTTAGGCAAACAAACATCAATGCTTTACCAAAACCATTCCGCTACAGAAAGATTGATATAGGAAAGAGAGAAAGACCACCTCAAGCTCAGCCTCAATCTCCTCCCGCTCGTGTCCAGTAGCAATCGGCATCACATCTTCAGCATTCTTCTTCACAGCATTTTGCGCTAAACAACCAAATGAAACCACATAAATTTCACATGCCTTCGCCCAACAAAGAGGTCAACACCTCTTCCCTCGTTTTTTTCCCCCTTCGCTCGGGAACCTCTTCCCGCATTCATGCTACAATCTACATTATCAAACCACTACCAAAAACGATATCTAGAGAAACAAATAAATCTGAACGTGCATCTGAATTGTTCCTGACATTCTTTCCTACTCGATCATTAGCATCCGCCGCCACGCGGAAAAAAGAAGCCAACAAAGCCTCCTCCTCAAACGGGCATCGAAGCCAAAATATTCATCGACAAATGCAATGCAACCAGCCTACCGCATAATCATCAGCAATGCTTGCAGCACGGAGGCTAAGAGCACCTACCGGAATCGATGCTGAAGCGGCGAATGAGAATAGAAGCGGAAGAAGCATGAGGAACGCGAGATCGGTCGGCGACGAGCCAAGAGGCGCCGGCGGCGGAGGCGGACAGAGCGGATCGGCTGGAAGTGGATGCGGCGGCTAGGGTTGGGAAATGTGAAGAGACGAGTCTCCTCCACATGCTTGTCGCTGTCGATTCGTCGCAGCTTAACGTGGGAGTGCGGCTGATGGATCTGAGCAGACGAAGAACTCGGAGAGTTGGCTTTGGCTCTGTTCTCGCGGATTGGAGAACGGCGACCCGAACCGCTCTGCACTGCCAATGTGCTTTGGCCCTGACTTCGCGGCTTTCCACGTCAGCGACTGATTGACCGGTCTGGCTAACGGAGCAAGACTAGACGGAAAAATATTGGCTGGGCCGGGCCAACGCACAAACTAGCTAATGAAGAGAGGACACCTGTCCTTTCTTTTCTATCTTTCTCTCTCTCCCCTATCACAATAAGATACATGTCCGCTCGTAATTGGCCCAGCGCACAAATACTTATTAGTCTCGGCCCACCCAATACCTTCTCAGACTAGATGGGCGGTTTGATTGGTTTAAGCGAGTCATCAACCGATTTGATAGCTTATTCAGCTAGTCCCATGCTCGAAATCCAAATGAACTCATTTGGAGAATCACATGCTTACTTGCAAGCTTTTCCTAACAATTTATTTTGGGTACTTCTTAAAACTTATCATTAGTGTAAATTAAATCTTAAATCTTGTAAAAAGCACAATCAAATCTTGAAATTTATCACAGTAATACAATTGAACCTTTCTGTTAACTTTGTCCAATTGTGATACATAATCGTGAATAATGAGATATGCATCTATTCTTGCTAAATAAAAAGATAAACATCACATGGTTAACAAAAAAAAAAAAAGATGGAAGAATATCAATGAAAGAAGTAATTTAAAATGCGTGGATTGGCAAATACATCTTTAAGAAATTATTCGAACTCTCTATAAATATTTAAATAGATAAGAGCAAATGAGAAAGAAAAGAAATCATTCTACCCTAAACGAGATTCCACCCAAATTAGTCTCATAGCTTTTTTCCCAACAAGTGAATGACACGAAAGTCAAGATTTCCGATGTCTGGAGATTTATATTTTGTGTCCCTGATTCATATTAATTTATGGGCTTGAATCGAAGCATTCGATGTAGTGATTCAAGAAACATTCCAGAGTTCAAATTCACTTTAGACGGAAAGCATTCACCAGGAATTAGTTATTTGAACTCTCATCCATTTGATTCATCGACTCAATCAACGGAAAATTAGTTTGAAGCTTGAATTGATCTAAACACTTTGGGAATTGATTTTTCCTGTTTATAAAATAGTGACAAAGCGCGCAAAAAAGATACAGTCAAACACCCTAGCAAATAAATCTTTAAGAAATTATTCAGAAAGATGGTTGTTCAATGTGTTTCACATAGAAAAAGTAAGATTCTACCGCGGCTAAGAGTTATGGCATGGAACTACTTCGGCTCACTCCCAATATTTACAAGTAGCTTACCGAGTCGAAGAGCTCAACAGTCATCGACCAGGTCGGATGCTGTACTGGTTACGATGAATCGTAGTCCAGTCCCTACAGCATAAATTTTAGAAGCACGATGACGCCATCCGCAATAGATTTGTCAGCCTTGCAGGTAGGAAAAATCATGTTGTTTATGAAATCAGCCGCTGTGTTTTCGCCTTTGCTTTGGGTTTCTCAGCTCCTTCTCTTGATCTTCTTCCAGCTTTCTCCTCAGGTTCTTCAGATCTTCATCACTCACCACGCCATTCAGTTTTTTGTTTGCAGCATATGCTTCAGCCAACTTCCGTTTGCACTCTTTGCTGGCTGAATCATGAGAGACCACTGAAAACGGAAGAACTGAGATCAGAAATTGCAGAGGGCCTATTGCGTTGTCCTGATATTATTCGACAACTATTGATTTTGAGCCAATCAGATATATACCCAACCGATAGGGGGCTAATTTCCTAAAAAAACCTCCGACTTTAGGTTTAATCTCAATACCCCGAACTTTTATTTGTCAAAAAAGAAAAATATCAATTTTCACTCCAGTCCCAAATCTGTCCATGCATCTAAAATCACTATTAAATTCTTCAGAATTATCAATATCAGAAAGCTGTTGATCCATATGAAGGTGAGGGTGTTGATAAAGACGTGGGTTCTGATAATAAACCTCTAGTTGGCCCTAATGTTGATAATTTTGAAGTAACTAATGGTGATTTTTGAACGCATGAGGGACTAGAATGAAAGTTTGAGGTTCTTCTTAGACAAAAGAAAAAAAATTGGGGGCAAAATGGGGATTGAACCTAAAGCTGGGTGTATTATAGGGAATTAGGCCAATCAAGCAGCTAAAGATAGTTGCATAATGCAATTTTTATCAAGTCTCCTTTTATTGTGAGGGAACTTGTACTATGAAGCAACAGCTTTCTTCTATCCAAGTATGTTTCTTTCTAAACTTAGGACCTCATATTCACAAGAAATAGATCCAAGTATGCCCCTACTCACCTCTCCAATTATGTACATAAAAAATGTCGTCTTATCTCAGGCCACCCATCCGGCTCAACATCCTAAATCGTAAAAGCTAGTTTTTGTGCATGAGTTGGCTGCTGGATAAACACTAACTGAATGTACACTCTTGATCTTCGGTCAAGACTCAAGGACAGATGCACATCCCAATTGTGTCAAAGGAAATCACGTTCCATACGGTTAAGCATCGAACTCTAACTGAATGGCCTATGAATGATTCAAATATATGCATGCACGCCATTGCGTACTTTAGGAAACTGCAAAATCTCCATTAGAGTAAAACAGTCCAGATAACAAACCTGGATTCGGATAATCTCTTCCAATTATGCACTTTGCTTTAGTTTGAATGCTCAAGGGAGCCTTCCATGGTTCATATATATACTCCTTTGGCATATCTGATTATTTTTCATCCAGTCATATGTTTGAAATGAGAAGCTTGCCCTCAAGAAAGGAAAAAGTGACAGAGATGGTCCTAATGTATACACGCACCCTTCAATACAGGTAAAAAATGGCGTATGTAGTTGCCATTTGGGTCGTATTTCTTTCCAAAAGATACTGGAGAATAGATGCGATTATACTGCACAGGACAACAATGAGTGAAAAGGCTGTTCATTTAGAAGAAAAGAATAATCCTGAAACAGCACATCCAGGTTTCCATGATGATGCTGCCGCTCTAAGATTACAAGCCTCTCATAGGTGCAATGGTCAAGCCCAAATTAGTCCGACTTACCTTAATATGAATTTTTTAGACTGCCAGATAAACAATTCATTTAGGAAACATAAGTTGACAAGCCCAAATCACAGGTTACAACTAGAACATCACTAACTTAAAATAAGAACGCATGTAGTGCGTCCCAGAAACTAGCATGGATAAAGCAGTTGACAAGCATGGGCTGATGCTGAAAATCTATTCAAAGCATACAAAGAATACCAAGTTCCTTGCACACATGGAACAGTTAGAAAAAAACCTCTCATGATTGCACTGGAACTCGGGAGATGGTATTTACCTGGTAGAAAAATGAAGAACATGACAACCACAGCCAGTTTCCATTGTTGATTGCCCAGTCTGAGTCAATAAGGAGTCTCTCAAAAACATCCCGTCCCTTTTCCCAGTGAACAAACTGCATGCACATGCAATTTATATGAAGGAAAGCAACTGGAATCTCTAATACATACAGATGCTCACAGAATGAATGTCATATACCAGATCTCCACGTGTTAAGAAACATGCTACGCAATGACGAGCTAGGTGGTGCATCCAGCCCCACTTGCGGAGCTACATCAGCAACATAGATTAGATATGGGGCAAGACGAGAACATTGCAAAAAATGCATTTAAGGTTTGAGATCAGATAACTATGTTGGAAACAACAGGTTGCCCAAACAACTTGAGCAACTTTTCCCCGCCTAACCTGCACCATTATAGCATCAATCCAAGGGTATCCCGTCCTAGCTTCCCTCCAAGCAGCAAGCAGTCGCTCGTCATCACTCCAAGGTATCTGTATGGTCAAAGAGTATATTGAGTGTGAAAGTTACTTCTAGAAAATATTTCCACAGTGCACATCCAGTGTCTACCAGGTATTCGTATTGCTCTAGAAATAGAAGAGGTTTCTCTTGATATCAGTGTACCATAAGCCAGTAGTTCCAATCACCTGTTTACATATCTTGTTACCCCTCATCTTATCAAAATTAGGAGTACCAAAGGCTGCCGTGTAGAAGAAATCTCGCCACAACAACTTCAAAATGAAAAATGGAAATGATTAGAGATAAGCAGTTGGAAGTTTTTCCAGTTGGAAGAGGAACACATAACATAGTCATTAGAGACTGACTTGCCCCAGAAGAGAAACAGGAGGTGATGTATGCTTCTTGACATCCTTATAAATGTCTTGAAGGCATTGATAGAAGTATCTGGATGAGAGACAACCAAACTGCTCCACAACTTAGAATAGAATGGGTAGAGCAAACAATGAAAGGAAATTGATGTACAGAGAGGCCAATGGAATTTGATTATACGGAAGCGAAACAAATTGGGATGTAGTATTGATAATCAAGATGTTAAATGACTGTCTATTTGAACTCACTTTCAAGTAGGGTGATAAAACTGTAGTTGCTGGCTTGTCAAAAGCAGATGGGTTGCCCTTTGGTTTCTCGAAATCTGCTATCCAAGCCTACATTACCACAAGAGTGAGCATGCTCGTGACAATAGAAAATTGCAATTGACAACTTACAAGAAGTTCCAAACAGCAACACGAATGACACGCCAATCAACTTTAAACATATAGCATTCACCTTTCGCTTGATGAATTTCAAGCCAAAAAATAACATTGACAGAGAATACTAGCGTCATCCTGATTAGGCAGAGAAAATGACAGCATAATACTTCCCACAGAAAATTGGCATTACCTAATCAAAATTTAGATTAATAGGTTCATATCTTGGCTTACAGCATCTCGTCAATCAGAGATGCTGGATTGTTTTACCCTTAAATCAGTTGAAATAGCATTATCAGGCTAACAATCAAACTTTGTACACAATATCAGCAACAAAAATTGAAGGCGGAGTAATGTCCCCCAGTTGGTGAGATGCCAAAGACATAAACTCGCAAACGAAGGACCACTGGCTAACATTAAATATACTATTCAGCAAAGCACCAAAGAAAATAGGATTATTAGTTAGAGTGACATTTGATGAAATATAAATTCCATGGTACAGGTTGACAGCATCTAGATTCAGCGCTTAGTGGAAACTACCAGTTTGCCACTGCTTCTTGGCCCTCAAGTATATGAATTCAACAATAGCTTGAGTGTCAGATTGTTCTAAATTAGTTGGGGACATAATTAACTATTCTGGAACCACAAAGGTACCATAACACCGTACAATGTACGGCTTCCTAACAAGACATCAATTCTAGCTATTTGAGCAGAAATTGTACTTTGCAAATAGATTAACAGAAATAAAACAACTCAAAGCACATTAGAATGGGCTCAGTTTTTCAATTAGCTTCGGTAAAGTACCATACCTTATTACTGAGTGCCTCTTTCATTCTAGTCAATGCTATAGTTTCTCCACCTCGGAAAGGGGCCACTTCATCCTGCAAAAACATGCTTCTTCAATCTTGATGAAAGTCTTAAGATAATGGAAAATTGCAGGCTTCAGCAGCTCTAACCTGCTCAGTTTCATTGTAACCAAGTTCAACCAGTGTAGGAACTTCAAAAATCTCACATCTTCCAACAGGCCCAACTGGAGGAACAGAAGAAAGCATGGTCGAAAGTGGTGACGCGTCCCATGAGGGTTTTCCAGCCAGCTTCAGAAATGATTGATAACTCATAGGTGGCTTTCCTCCATTCTGATGATTGAGCCCGAAATGTAATAAAATTAAACCAGGAGAAGACTGCCACAAATTAGCAGAGATACATGCTAAAGTGTGGAGACAAGCTCAAAACATCAACTGCTCACTAGACACCTAAACAAGGGCTTACTCTTGCTATAATTTCTGCTGGATCAAACAACGTATGGCTCACAGGTGAGAACGTCTCCATTCCAGCCGCAGATGCAAAGTTCTGTCCTCACAGACAAGACAATCTCTCATTAGATAAGATAAGTATAGATAAGCGAATCGATTCGTCATTCAACTGGAAATGTAAGAGAATCTCCTCCCAGCATTGCTTGTCCGGAGCTTGATAGTAAATGCCCCATCACTTCTGAACCGCAATGAACTACCACAAACGTACCAAACAGAGTCCCTCACCTTAACTTTGTTATCCAGAGCTTGGTAATACGGGTCAGTGTCGTGCTCGAAGCAAAGTTTGTTGACATTCCACTGCAACAGCCAGATTCCATCTAACAATCAAATAATTAACGACAAATTGGAAGCATACCCGAGCTTCACGTATAACATTCTATCAACCGAGCACTGAATCCACAAGGCATGCGCATGCACTTAAACTCAAACTCGCACTTCATGACTAAGCAGAGCAACGGTATCTGTAATTGAAATTGAAGTACGAAGACGAAATTCTCTCAAACTCAACGCCTCACCTCTTCCAAGCACCGGATCACCACCTCGCCAGGCTCCCCCTTCAACACCAGCAACCTCGAACCGAGCTTCTTAAGGCTCGAATCCAGATCGGCCAGGCTCTCGAGCAAGAACCGGATTCGGTTCACGCCAGCCCTGGACGAGCCGGGGGAGAAGGCGGTCCGGTCCGGCTCCATGTAGCGCGGATCGATCACGAAGACCGGGTAGAGGAAATCGCACGCTCTCGAAGCGTGGTCGAGGGCGGGGTTGTCGTGGATCCTGAGGCCTTTCCTGAACCATATCAGCGAAGAAGACGATGCATGAGTCGCCATTGTTGTTGTGGAACTCGGAGGTGAGCGAGAGTCGCGTGGGGAGTTTGAAGTTAAAATGGACTTCGTGCGATTCGCGCCTTCTCGTTGGTGAGTGGAACTTTAACGTGGCGATGTTAACGTGCGCTCGAATCGCGTGATCGATCGCTACGTACGTACGTGGGCGATGGTGGACCATGTTGAGGAAGCTGAGGTGTGCTGTGTGCTTTCGGCGTACATTAGAGGCATGTGGTGGTTGAGGGTTCGCGGGATTGGTCCATAGGGCGCCACGTTGACGGGTTAAAATTGCAATATTAACATACGCACACAGATGAATCCAAAGGGAAAATCGCGCGTCCCAAACTGCCTTTATTTTCTCATATAAATAATTAATATAAACTTTATTTTAGATAAAAATTGAAAGTATCATCGTTATTTCAAATAAGCGTAATCTAAAAAAATGGATAAACCTCAAAAGGTATCTTCATTATTTACTTTTTGAATTTTTTTGTGTTTTAATTTTCATTTTTATTTTTATTTTCTTTTTTCCTTTTTCCTTTTCCCACAACCGAACTCAAGTGAAGCCCAAGTGAGAGGAGGGCAATAGATCTAGCGAGGGCAACCCTCGTCTGAGGCCAATGGAGGTTGCTACTGCCAGCCATCGACGAGGCATGAGGGAGGTTATCGGCCATCAACGAGGCCTAGCGATGGCTGGGGGAGGGAAGAGAAAAAAAGAAAAAGTAAAGTAAAAATAATAGAAATATATATACTAAGAATTTCTTTTACTAAAATACCCCTTCTTCGATGGCCAGAATAGTTACATGCTAATGACATGGTCCAATTGTTTCATGTCCCTCGTACGATGTGGGGAATCCAAAAACTTGGGTTCCTAGATCGTCTCACACTCATATAATCTTAAAATAGTACTTGTTGGTGTTAAGATAGTAAAGGAACGGTGCATAGGATAAGAGACAACTGGGTTCTTGGGAGTGGTGTCGGGATAGTTTGTGTTAGGAGTTCTAGGATTAGTTAGAGTACATTCCTTAAGAGTTTTGAAGGTGAGCTTGACGTTCTCTGTACAAACTGGTGGAGAGCTAGTGCCGCTCTCCTGATGAAATCATGGTAGATCAAAATCAATTGTTGTGCCTAAAAATAATCTGTCATAGCTTAATACAAAGGATGCCCGAGCTAAGCTGAGCATAGTATAATTTGATACGAGAAAAATATTTGCCTAAGTATTATATGGCACAACACAAGAAACAAGGCTGGCCTGGCGTGAAACTACTCACTACGCGCTACACAAGCTATTCCGCGACTGGAAAAATTGCCAACCGTGATACTATTCTGCTGTCTAAAAGTCCTTATTTGAGAAGATTTGACTATTTCATGCATTTATTTGAAACAATGTCCACTTCAAACTCTTATTTGAGAAAATAAAACACTTCAAAATTTTATTTAAATTTTTTTCCCGGACCTAACCTGTTAATTTTTTTTAGAGAAATGGTGATTGTCTTTAATAGGCCAAAAAAATAATTAATTAAAAGTTACTGTGAATTGCACTCCTTTCAAAATTTGTGACCCAAAATTGATGTTCTTGCAAAATTCTTATTTTTATTAGAATAAATTGGCAACTCATAAAATCTGTCACGGAAGAAATTCAACTAGTGAAATTTGGGGGATTAAAGACATGATTTTTCATCGAGATGTGTCGCATACAGAGACGTGAAATAAAACTAAGGTATATCCATGGAAATGCCACGTGAATCCAATTGGTCAAATTGGCTGATACGAACCATGCGCCCCCTACCTACCTCGAGCGACGCACGCTGAGCAACTTCACATCATCAATGACCGGCCCGCACAGCGAACCCGAGTGATCGCTCGCCATGGTGTAGTAGGAGCTGAGGAATGCCACCCGTGTCCGCTCCGCCTCGGCCTTGAACCGCAGCTCAGCCCGCACGAAACCGCCCTTCCCCTTCGACTCGTAAGGGACCCGAACGCTGCCTCTCCCCGCGCGTGCCTCCACCTGCATCGGCCCCTCGCACGAGTCCCTGGCATCGCCCACAACGAACGTGAGGACGTAGGCCCTGCCGGGGACAGTGAAGACGACTTGAGACACGGCGCTCTCTCTGCCGGCGACTAGCTCCACCGCCCGCATGCCCTCCGGCACGGCGAAGTGGTCGGAGTCAACGTACTTGACGGCCTTCAGGGACTCGATGATCCAGCCGGGTATGGGGCTGTGGTCGTCCTCGATGTGGGGCGAGACCAGGACTCCCCAGGACGAGTTAGGGAAAACGTAGGGGCCTTCTTCGAAGTTCCCATTCTTCACCAAGTTATCTGTGGGAAAGCAGCAGAATGAATCATGGGATGAGGACTCGTTGACAAGGGCCTATCTATATATCTGCTATAGAAACATAGAGAGAGAGAGATTACGTTGGGTGCGCTTAGGAAGATTCAAGGCCTTCAAAGCAATCAAGTCGATCAAGGGGCCACAAGCCGGATCCTCTCCGATCCCGGGGTTATGGAACGAGATGTCCACCTCGGCGTCGTCGGCCTGAAAGCCCCATGCGTAAGAGTCCCACCCTTTGCTGCTGTACACAGTCTGCACCGGCAGTATCCCCCAGTCGTCGGCCTCCGTGTTCGGAGACACCGACACGTTCAGTTTCTCGTCCTGCGCGCACGTGCGGGTCATGGCGAACGTGACCGAGTAATGCGAGCCCTTGATGAGGTTCACTCTTTGCTTGATCGCGGCCCCGTTCCCGAGCCGAACCGCGAAGTCACCCTCAGGCACGACCAGCAACATGTCCCCCTGCCTTTGGCCCGCTTTGATGTACTCCACGTAGCCCGAGATCTCCCAGTCGGGTATGGCGGCTCGATCCGTCACCACCGTGCGTTTCGTCTGCCACAGCTTCGGCCCGTGCTCGAAGTCGCCATTGGGTAATAACCCTGAGATCAGAGGGGGAATCAAGTACAGCAACATGTTCGCTGGGCCTAAGCAACGTTTTCACTTTTACAAGGCACAGTGAGTCAATGACCATTTGAAAGCTTACCATCGATCAAGGACGTGGCTTTGTAGCAGAAGGAGCTCGTTAGCAGCAGCACCACCAACATTGCCATTGGAGAGCTTACGATCATCTTGACCGTTGTGACTTCTGGGAATTACTAATGCTACAGCTGCTTCCATGATCTTGGGCTTTTATATGGTTTTTGGCAGTATAAAAAAAATATTTTATAATAATAATAATAAATAATAATAATAATAATAATAATAATAATAATAATACAAGTGGAAGGAGATGTGTGAAAATCTTCTAAACTCACAATTTTCGGAAAGATTTTCGAGAAGGGAAATAATAAAGAAAGATGCTAACCTAACAGTACTATCATTATTTCTAACAACATGATATTTCAATTGATAAGAGCTTTATGCAAAACACGTGGTGATGATATATGGATTTACAGTTGAGATTATACGGTCCCTGATAATACTATCGGGAAATCATTTCCCTATAATAAATTTTTTTATTATGGTGTCCCTTGCACGGCAGTTTCATTTCAAGAGGGTACTGACCAGACCAGATGATCCAATTTGTATGTTATTGCTTTTGTGCTGTTGTCCTAGGATTCATTAATCTATCTTCTGCCCTTCGTTTCCATATCAAAATGGTTATAATAATGTACAGTTTCTTAACCCGCGGTCGATCAACATGGGTGTCTTAATAGCTATACCACATGCACATTTTAAAAGCAGCAATTCCTCGGACATATAAAACTATGTATCTTCGCCTGCGTGCGATTGAAGCATGGTAACGCGTGTTTCGCATGTAATTAAGGGAGGCAGGTCGATCGATAACGTTGAACTCTTCGAGAGATTGTTTGCAGGGGAGGTCAATGGCATGCTATTGATTGCCACATGCACGTTGCAAAGCATATTCAAACTTCAGTGAATCAAGTCCCCTTGAGATTCCCTTTTGCTTTTGATCATTTTCATTTGGGTTGTTATCTGGCAACCATGTGGTTAGCGAGGTTGTGACCTTGAGATTGTGTTGTGCGGACGCCATATGCGTTAGAGTATAACCTGCATTCCATTATTCCAGGAAGAAAACACGGGCTGAACAATATCCAAGGATCATCCTTGTTAAAGGAGCTTCCGATCAATACGTAAGAAAATGGTAAAAATCTCGCTATCTTTTTTCTCAGGAGTTCGGCGATCTGGAATCACTAATTCAGAAACAGAACCAGCCGTAGTGAGTTCTTTCTCCTGGTCAGGTTGATCGGCGGTGTTGACAATCAACACAGCCAATGCGATAACTGGTGCCGACTAGAAAAAGGGCCGTTGAATGATGCAAATGCAAATTACAAGAGGATGGTTAGAGCAGGATGTTGTAACATGGGTGCATGTGTCTGGTCTACCAAGTTGCACTCGAACAAATAGTTTCAGAAGCCCAGAGAAACTCCACCAAGCATACCTTCCTTTAGTGCTGTACAGGAACCAGATATGGGGCATAGCACAGTCAACTCCACCAGGTGCACCTCTGGCTAAAATCATAATGTGGGAACATGTTTTGGGGTACGTCTTCATTATGCGTGAGTTTAAGAAGTCGGTATAGCCACATCAAAAACGACGCATTCGATCACTGTTCGATCTAGATTGAGCTGACCCTTCATTAGGCAAATGTCTGCGTGGAACTCAGATATGTCTAAGCGGAGTTCGCAAACTATGATGAGTTTCCCGACTAGGTTACTCATGCCGGTGCACTCACGAGAGGCATGCCGTTGAAATTACAACTCCTTGATCACAAATTCTCCTCGAGCTTTACCACTCTGTGATGATTGTGAAGTCTTGTGACGCACGAAGACGCGAGTTCGCGTCTTCCGTATCAGGGAATGAGAGAGATTTGTTGCGCCGCTTACTTACGAAACTATCGCTAACCAGAATTATTCCTTTCGGACGTGAAAGACATAGCCCGTGTGAAGAAATTTCATTGAGACCACACGTATGCGATTTCATTCGTACAGAAAATGGATCCATCAACGATCATATTTCAAATTAACTATAGTTTCCTACAATGCTATGAACTGTTCAGGACTTGTAGTCCACCTTCATAATCAACTTTGCCTGCTAAGCCGTGGAAGGGCAAATACCGTAGTAAGGTCTGTCTCTCCCTCCTTCCGGAACAGTCATTGCCCCTCATTTCCTCCTTAGCAGAATGTTTCTGATAGGAATAGTCCAAAGTCAAACCGCGACGACATTCTTTACCTCTCTACCTTCTTAACGTGAGCTAGTCATCTCTTTTGTCATGAAATCTCACTCCTTGGAGATAGTGTCCTGTGGATGCACCTGCAAAGAATAAACAAATTAGGAGACTTCTTGAACTCCGCTCCTTCATCTGACACGCAGATGAGTCCTGATTTAATCAGCCGTAACTAGGAGAGGTTAAAGATAAAGAACATGAATGTTTTCTTATTTGATAGCTTCCATATTCGGTGAAGCTCGCAGTCCTAACCTTCAACTCTCCTCTGCTGGTTGTCAGCTCATCGAAAATCTCAGCACCGGAATTTTCATCCCCAGCTTCCACACTCCCGAAATGTGGTATTCCTCCCTCCTGATAAACTACCTAGTGAGATCGTGTATAGACAGGGAGCTAATTGATGACAACTAATGATGACAACTTAGCTTACTTGGCAAGAGGGGCTGGGACTAAACCGTGGGGTATGAGTGACTTCTTCATATTCCGCCGCATCTAATTCTCGCAGATGATGTGGATTGAAAAACTTGGGTAATACATGTTGTGTAATGCTTCTGAGAAGAAAGAACGGCAAGGGGAATAGAATTCCGGCAATCGGGATATTTGTCACTCCGAAACATAGCAACAGGTACAGAAACTGAAATATGGTGAATGCGGCTATATATTGGAAAGGCACGGACTCCACATAAGAAGCACGAACCCTTTCCAGGATCCTGCCAACAGATATAATCATAGTAAGGAAAATCAGCACATCCTCCATGAAGGAAGAAATAGATTTCATAAAAATGGCTATTCAAGACATTTCATCAACTTGACTGCCAAAACATTGTAATGTTCTATATTGATGGCAATATACCCGTAGGGCGGCTGGGAGTGGTGAAGAGAAATAGCATTCTTTCCCAAAATTGATTTCCTGGAAGACTATTGATGGCCAGGTACGCGAAATAACCCCAAAAGTACTGATGTGGGTATGAGCTTAATCATAGGCATGGCACATACCGAGGCTGCCACTAGGATCAACTGTACTAAATTGCTAAGTCTTTGCTCATTTATATATGCCGACTGGCAAGTAGGCGTCAATTTGCTTCTCAGGATCAAATGAAGTCTTTTCTTCATCTCCTTGGTTGCTTTGAATGACTGCTTCCTTCAAGTCTTCTAGCTCATTCACCACTGAAGAAATCTACCATACACAAAACAATTCAAAGGGCTTAATTTAGATTGTAAATTTCTGCACTGTGGCATATTCTCCTGCATGACAGCTTAATGTACTGATGATTCTAGGGTGTCAGCCATGAGATTATTTTGATGCTAACCATAAAACTTACCACTGGACTGCTTTCTATCTCGATGAAAGCATCTTGCATCTTCTCTCATCTTTCAGAGTTGCTATCTTTCCGCCTGATGCCATCCTTTGCACTCTTGATCATCTTCCTCCTAATATGCTACAAGTGAAAAATTTGTGTCCAAACTACATGAGCTGACACCATCTCCCGAAAGAATTTTTGAGATTTGAACTGAAAAACACAATCCACCAACCTGCCTTTTGAGGACAGTGAGGCTTTTTGTGTGCATAAGGGACTGAGGCAGGACTCCGTTGGATGGACGCAACTGATAGCCGGTGATTCCGGCACCCTAGGACCTCCGTAATCATGTTCTAATAACCTACTAGCCAAAATTTCGAGACGACGTACCTGATTTAGCATCCATCGTCGATCAACTCCTCAAAACGACGAACGGGCTTCGGAACTTCGGCGAGACAAGCTCGGAACTTCCCCTTTATGCCCTCGGAGTCGCTTGACGTCGATGGAACAACCTCTACCTCGTCACTCTCTCTCCCGGGAGCCTTATGGAGAAGAAGAAAAGGAAGAATGGCATAAAATAGGGCTAAATGGGGGGTCCAAGTCTTATATTAACTTCTGGCTGGGCCCTTCCATCACGGGCCGGAACGGAATTCGGCCCACACTTGCCAGGCCCATATACGACTCATTAAGAATCTTTAAATCCTACTTTATTAAACCAATACCGTATATGGTAAATTAATACCATACACGATCAATTACAATTACAATTAAGGCGAACCCACATAGGAAAAACTCTAACATTCTCCCACTTGGGCGAACCTTAATTGAAACTGTACTTTAGTGCGCGCCTTTATATTGGTTTAATGATTATTCTTAACGGCCAATCCGTTCCCATAAAGTCTTAAACACCGGATCATGCCAGTAACTGCGTTAGAAAACACAGAGCCATCCATGGTCACGAATGTTTTTAACTTTACTGATATGGATTTAATATGGTAGTGTGACAATTGGATAACACCTCAAAAGAGATATACTTTATGTGTTATCTACTTTGTCGGACACCATTCTCTCTTTTTATGTGACACTAAACTCGATGTGCCACTAGAGAATATCTGTATGGTTCTAATGAACCAACATATGTCTCAACTTTACAGTTAACTTTTCTTTATGTGTAACAAGACATAGAAACCTGGCTAATATCTAAATGCCCATAGCCAATACTCGAGATTTACACATATCTCAAGATTTATAAGAATATGTATTTAACATTAATAGTGCTGCAGGCACTTCAATACATATCTTTATTTTACAAAATGTAATAAAATACAGATGCAAACTTTATTAAAGCAAACTGAAATATGCCTCCCACTAAAACACAGCATCCAATGATGCCATTAAGCCCATACTAATGACATGTCGTTCAAAAACACATGAGCAAACACCTTTAATTAGTGGGTCTGCTATTATATCATCTGTAGAAACATGCTCTACTGCAACGTCGCCTTTCTGCACGGACTCCTTTATGGTCAGAAATTTGACCTCCATATGTTTAGACCCCTTAAGACTTCTATTGTTGTTGATAAACAACACTGCTGAATTGTTGTCACAATACAACTGTATGGGTCTATCAACAAAAACAAATATGGTCAACTCCCTTATGAGGTTCCGGAGCCAAATCGCCTAAGTAGCTGCTGAAAAGCACGCTATGAACTCCGCTTGCATGGTTGAGGAGGATATGGACTTCTGTTTCTCACTTTTCCATGATACGGCACCGCCCGCTAACATAAATATGTAACCTGTAGTCGACTTCTTATCGTCCTGACAGCCCGCAAAATCTGAATCCGAGTATCCAACAAGCTGTAGATTCTGAACACGCCTGTATGTCATGATGTAGTCCCTCGTCCTCTTCAAGTACCTCAGAACCTTCTTGGCAGCAATCCAATGAGCATGTCCTGGATTTGACTGGTATCTGCCCAGAAGTCCTGTTGCAAAAGCAACATCTGGTCTAGTACATACTTGAGCATACATGATACTCCCAAGTGCACTAGGTAAGGTAAATTCTTCATTTCAGATTTCTCCATATCAGTCTGAGGACATTGCGAAAGATTCAACTTATCACCTTTACAGACAGGAATATTACCTGGCTTGCAATCCTGCATGTTAAATCTCTCCAGGATACGATCAATATATGTCCTCTGAGATAAACCCAAAGTGTGGTGTGAACGATCCCTATGGATTTCAATGCCAAGGACAAAGGACGCCTCACCAAGATCCTTCATGTCAAAATTCTCTGATAGCATGTGCTTCGTCTCATGTAACAGATCAATATTACTGCTCGCCAGTAGAATGTCATCCACATAGAGAACAAGAAAAATGTATTCTCTCCCACTGACCTTGCAGTATATACACTGATCCACTTTATTTTCAACAAAGTGACGACGCTATGAAACTTGAAATACCACTGCCTGGACGCTTGTTTAAGGCCATAGATCGACTTCTTCAATCTGCATACAAAGTCACTGGAATCATGAACCTCAAAACCTTCAGGTTGAATCATGTAGACTTCTTCTTCGAGATCCCCATTGAGAAAGGCAGTCTTGACGTCCATCTAGTATAGCTTTATATCAAAATGAGCCACTAAAGCCATAATCACTCTGAAAGATTCTTTAGAAGAGACAGGAGAGAATGTTGATTCATAATCCACTCCCTCTCTTTGAGTGAAACCTTTGGCTACTAGTCTGGCTTTGAACTTCTCTACCTTCCCTTTGGAATCCCTCTTCGTCTTGTAGACCCATTTGTAGCCGATCGCCCTATGACCTGCAGGCAACTTGACGAGATCCCAAACTCCATTATGCCTCATGGACTGTAACTCATCCTGCATCGCATCCAACCACAGATCTGATTGCTCACAGGTAATAGCATCCTTATAAGTAACTGGATCAACTACACAGCCAATGTCATAATCCTGTTCACCCAGGTATACCATATAATCCGCTGGGATCGCTGATCGTTTTTGCCTAATAGACCTCCTTAGTGGAATTTCCTCAACTTGAAATTGAGCCTGTGGGGCTTGATTAGCTTCATCAGGAACGGTATCAACCATAGGATCCTGAAACTCAACAAGTACAGTTTCCGGTATGGGAAGCTCCATAACAATCTGTGATGGTGAAGAAAACGATGCAGTGTTTCCCGCCGTACTTTCACTTTCAATAGTCTCTGAACAGGTACATTTTTCGGCCACGTCAAATTTCAGAAACTTCGCTGTCTGTGACTCTACAATCCTTTGGCCTCCATTAGGATTGTAAAATCTGTATCTCTTGGAATGATCTGGATATGATACAAAATAGCACCTTGTGGTCTTAGGATCCAACTTACTCAAAGTTGGATTATACAGCTTCATTTATGCAGGACAACCCCAGACCTTAAAATGATTCAGGCTGGGTTTCCGTCCAGTCCATAACTCAAAAAGAGTCAATGGAGCAGCCTTAGTGGGAACTCGATTCAGTATGTATAGTGCCGTCTTCAAAGCTTTACCCCAAAGGAACTTAGGCAGATTGGTCCTACTTATCATACTCCTCATCATATCCATTAGGGTGCGATTTCTCCTTTCGGCCACACCATTTTGCTCATGGCTCCCAGGCATAGTAAACTGAGCTACTATCCTAGAATCCTCTAAATATTTGGCAAATGGCCCCTTAAGCTGTCCAGCATCACCATGTCTGCCATAATACTGACCACCACAGTCAGACCTCACAACCTTGATGACTTTTCCCAACTGTTTCTCGACTTCAGTCCGAAATATCTTGAATTTATCAAGAGACTCAGACTTTTCTTTAATCAAGTACAGATAGCCATATCGGGAATAATCATCAATAAATGTGATGAAATAATAATTTCTACACAAGGTTGGAGTATAGGGTCCACTTATATCTGTATGTATGACCTCCAATAGGTCAGAAGTTCAGACTGCACCCTTTTTCTTTATTTTGGTCATCTTGCCTTTACATCAGTCTACACAAGTTTCCAGGTTATCTTTAAGAGTAGGTAAAATGTCGGCTTTTACAAGCCTTTCTACTCTTTTCCTGGAAATGTGACCAAGACGTTTATGCCACAACTTGTAAAACTGTTCTTTAGGTAAAGGCCTTTTGGAGACAGCCCTTTCGGCTGTATAAGTTGCGTATATTTCATTGGGAGTTAAACACAATCTGTACAATCCATTGGACATATTGCAGCATCCAACCTTATTTGAATTATAGAACATAGAAACCACATTGTTCTTTATTTCAAAGGAGTAACCACACATGTCCAAACAGGATACAGAAACTAAATTCCGTTTGAAGGAAGGTACATAGAAAGTGTTTCTTAACATCAAATTAAAACCAGACTCTAGAATTAAAATGACATCTCCCACGAACTCAACAGCAGCTTTATTATTATCTCCAACTATGAGCTTTGACTCATCCTGATTTGGCTTCCTCCGGTTTATGAACCCCTGTATGGTAAATGCAACATGATTAGTCGCACCACTATCCAGCCACCACGAATTAGATGGGGCTTCAGATAGATTGGATTCACAAACCAGTGCCAAAGAATCAATACCTGTCTGCTCACGTTTAGATAGCCAGTTCTTATATTTAGCGCAGTCTTTCTTCATGTGACCCCTTTCCTTGCAAAAGAAACATCGGTCACTATCCTTCTTAAAGAATGCTTTCTTTGGCCCCAATTTTCCAGATTGACCCGTGGCGGGACGAGTATCTTTGGGAGCATGAGATTTAGGACCCTTGCCCTTCCTAATTGTGAAACTGGAGGCAACCAAGGCAAGGTTTCCAGTTTCCTTCCTCAATTTTTCTTCCTCTGAGACTGCTCTAGAAATCAGATCATTTATAGACCAATTTTCATCTTGCGAGTTGAAGTTGGTCTTGAGGATCCTAAACTCAGGGGGAAGGGTGTTTAGGGCTTGGTGTACCAACTCATTTTCAGCGATTACAGAACGTAAGGCATTTATCTTAGTATGTAAATCCAGCATTCTTCGGATGTAATCTCTAACACCTCCCACACCCGTATACTTCATATTAAACAGCTGCTGGATAAGAGTTCCAACCTCAGCATTGGAGGATACTCGGTACCTAGCTTGCAGTGCCTCCATCATTTATTTTACAGTGCAGTCAGTTGGGAGGCCACTCAGCAAATGTTCATGAATGGATCTTCTCATTGTAAGTAAGCAGATCCGGTTGCTCTTTTTCTAGGCAGCTAAATGCGCCTTCTCAGACCCTTCACTGGTCTCCACGAAAACAGCAGGTTTATCTTCGGTAAGAGCAATGTGAACATCGGCTAATTCCATGGCAAACAGAAAATCCTGCCTCCATTTCTTGAAGTTTGAACCATTCAGAACCTCTATTACGAAGTTGCCATTCACAGAAAAAGCGATTGAAAATTAAGCAATATTTACCATTAGTATTATGAAAGCACAGTGTAACTTTAAATCCTTAAAAGTACACATTTCAGAGAATTACACACATTATCATATAATCACCTTTGGGCAGAATATATGAAATGCAATTGTAAATTCCCTACATGACAATGACCATGAGAATATTTTCCAATTATTCGTGAAACACCACCTTTGGCTGTATGAATCACTATAATCGGTCACTTCCCAATCATATGTTGTTCATGTACCCCTCCATAGTTTGACATACGATCACCTCCTTAGGAGTATGACCATGTATCAAAATAGGAGACATCCCACCACAATGTAAGACTGATATTTCTCTAATTCAACTGAATGCGCCACTTTGGCGGTCACAACCCAATTAAATCTTTGAAACTCTCTCACACCAGGGATATTAACTTTATGCTTCATTTTTGCCATATGATGTGATCTCAAATTTAATGACATCGGCAATTGTCATTGAAATCACAACCAGTGCTAATGGAATTGCTTCACTCATTAATGAGTCTTAAATCTTGTCTGTGCTCTACTAAATTCTACACAATCCTTATGTGGTATTTTACATTTGAGCCAACCATATTATTTCCAAAACCCATATGGAAATAATCAAATTATTTAAAAAAGACGAAAATGCCCCTGAGTTATGTACTTGCATATCGCGACCCTCTAAAAAAACTTTATATTTTAAAGGGGTTAACGGATTATTAGGTTAATTAGATTTGACTAACCTAACGCGGACCCTCCCAAGCCCTACCGAATCGCAACTTTGGTTTTTGTTTAAATGATTTTTAAATTTGGAGTCGCCACTAATCGTTCTTGATAGGTCGATTAGAAACCTAAATAAATTAGCGGGAGAACTAATTTATTCCTGCGAACCAGAGATTATGAGCTCGGGGACTTGGTTACACTAGTTAATTAAAACTAATGCCCTTTCGGTACCTTAATTTCATGGATATCCTAATTCGGCAACTCAGGCTTGGTTTATTCCTAAGGCTCTAGTAGGGTATTCTCTTTTGTGTTTTCATTTTTTAAATAGGATGCATGGATGGTATATATTTTTATTTGTTATATTTTTTTAAGTGTTAAAGATTCCCTGAAGCCGAAAGAGGGAGTGTGTTAACGACTTCTGTGCAATATTACGACCTACTCATCTTTTGGGTCTGGTGATTCAAAAATTAAATTATAGGAAGTACATGACAGTGAATAAACACCTCCAATGGGAGGCCTAGCATTGGTTTGGCTCTTCCCTTTGGGATTTAAGGTACAGGTATTTAAGTTGCAAGTATTTAAACTACTATAAGTAAAAACCTCCAATGGGAGGCTAAGCATTGGCTTGGCTCTTCCTTTTGGGATTTAAGGTACAGGTATTTAAGTTGCAGGTATTTAACTACTGTAAGTAAAAACCTCCAATGGGAGGCTAAGCATTGGCTTGGCTCTTCCCTTTGGGATTTAAGGTACAGGTATTTAAGTTGCAGGTATTTAACTACTATAAGTAAAAACCTCCAATGGGAGGCTAAGCATTGGCTTGGCTCTTCCCTTTGGGATTTAAGGTACAGGTATTTAAGTTGCAGGTATTTAACTACTGTAAGTAAAAACCTCCAATGGTAGGCTAAGCATTGGCTTGGCTCTTCCCTTTGGGATTTAAGGCACGAGTATTTAAGTTGCAGGTATTTAACTACTGTAAATAAAAACCTCCAATGGGAGGCTAAGCATTGGCTTGGCTCTTCCCTTTGGGATTTAAGGTACAGGTATTTAAGTTGCAGGTATTTAACTACTGTAAGTAAAAACCTCCAATGGGAGGCTAAGCATTGGCTTGGCTCTTCCCTTTGGAATTTATTGTGCAGGTATTTAAATTGCGGATGGACTTTGTCCTCTCCATTCTAGGGTATGAATTCTTTAAAATGAAATACAACGAATTGATTCAGCAATTTGAAATTTGTGCGCGCATGAGGACTTCTCCAAGCCGATTTTGTGCTTCCGTAGGGTTGACCGTTGATATAGAGCTGTGGCTTCCTGACATAAAATAGAGTGAAGTGTTAGTATACAAAATATGTGCTAATCTGCACCTAAAACCAGAAGAGTGGAAAGAGTACTTATCTCCCATTTTTTTGGGAGGGATTTATATAATTGATTTTCGCTCTCTATGTTCCCAATATAGAGAGTTTCTTTTGAATTAAGAGGGACTTTTAGTCACAGATCAGTTGAGAAATCGATGGACAGCTTAGGAGTTTGTCTGGGCCGATTTTTGCATCTCTACGAGATTTTTGCTGTTGACATAGAGATATCCTTCTCCTGACATAAAATATGGGAAAAAATGGGAGATGTGATCATTGGTTGATTAAAGGATAAAACACACGGTCTGAATTAAACTCTAATCATCATGCCAATTTTTCTATTGAGACTTTCGTTATGAAACAATTCATTTAGGGATTTACACGTTGAAGTCATACAAATTGAACACAAGAAATAATAATAATGACGACGATAATAATAATAATCATAGTAATAATAATAAATAAACGTATAAAGCCTCACTAAGCAGAATAAGCATATCAAAGCGTTTTCTCTAAATATCATATATATTTTTTTTTGAAATTTTCGGAATATGTAATTATTAGCTATTTTATATATATTTAAAAAAATAAAAAAACAAAAAAGAACCGGGCTCAGGCCTCCGCGGCCTGAGTCTTGCATGGACCAGGCTCGAAGGTTTGAGCCTGGCCCAAAATCATCACAATGCATATAGAGGGATTTGAGCCTAGCCGCGATCAACCTAATCTCCAAAACGAACTGAACTTATAAATAAATCTGTCTTGCCAGGCTAGCTTTAATTTTCGGCCCAAAGGAGGATCGAGCCCAGCCGAAGGCTCAAGGTCAATGTTGCCCCTGTTCATCCTCTTCCTCGTGACTTCCCCTGTTCACTCGCGCCATACATTTTTGCGTTCTCCATCGTCTTCGCGTCCGCAATCGACAACGACGAGTTTTGTTGCCTTCTATCTGCAACTTAGCAATGAGTAGGCGTTGAATCGACCAAGACGGAAGAGATTCGAGGAGCGATTCTCCGACCCAGTGTGTGTGCGTATAGCTACTTCTTCCCCTGCCCCGGCTCGGCCGAATTGAGAGAGAGAAAATAGAGAGAGAAAGCAGAGAGAAGAAGCTATGGACGGCGATGTCGAAGGGACAACGTCGTCGGATCTGAAAGAAGGGAAAAGAGACGGGGGGTAAGGAGTTGCGTTGGTTTTCGTCGGAATCAAAGGAGAGGTACCCCCAAAGAGCAACTAGTTGGGGGATTTTGGATTGGAGAGTCGGCAACGTTTATGGAGATCTGAAGGGGCGAGACAATGGGTAAAGGTCGCGCGTTAAAAACGTGATGGAGGTAGATTCTGAGTAGCTCAGAACATGGAAAATTGGTAGTTACCCAGAAAATCCGAGGGAAGATATGGAGCGATGGTTGAAACAGAGAGCAGGATTAGAGAGAGAGGGCCAAAACCCAGGGGCTCCGGTGCAGCATCAAGCAAAAGAAGAGATTAAGTATCCCATGGGAAGCTCGAACCAAAGTCCCATTGCCGATTCGAGGGAAACGTAGCGAAAAGAGAGTGGACGGGAAGAGAGATCAAGTTAGGTTTTTTTTTTTGGAGCTCGTTCTCACCACCCTCCCTGGTCTGTACACGTCTATTGGAGAGAAAAGAAAAAGAGAGGAGGGCCGTGCTCTCCGAGAGGATCCGAAAGGTCGTGGTAGATATCCCCCCACTCCCTGATTTCTTTTTTTGTTTTTCTTTTCAGCTTCTGGTCAGCTTTTTTTATTTGGTTCCCTTACCAGAACTTCATCCCCCTCCTTCCAACGTGTAATCTTCCACTCACCATCTAGTCTCCATTCCTTTTGATGACTTTCCTCTCTCTTAATGAGTCTTCCCCATCTTATTTTATTATTTTTTTCAATCTCAATCAGAGGACATCATGATGCTGCATCACGCCTCTTTGCTTTCGGTGGCCTTTTTTAAATATTCCCCCCGTCATGCCCATTAGCGTTTCCGAAAATCATTTCATCAATATAATTGTTCATAAACTGGGTTTATTTTTTAAGTTGTTTGCCCTGTTGATTAATAATTGATACCTTCCATTGGTCAAGAAGAGTAATTGCAACATGTTCTTTCTAATTTAACAATGCGAACAGACCTCCTCCTGTAGAACGGAAAATGCATATAATCATCCCCATCGTGCCTTCCCTTTCTTTTCTCATTTTTTAATGCTTTGATCCAAGAACCTCCATCGTGAAACTATCCCATTATCATTCACGTTTGTTCCCCTCCTCATCCATTAAAATATTCACTTCCCATTTTTTAACCTTTCTTTTCTTTCTTTTTTATTCGTTTATTCCTCCTTCAATTGCCGTTCTTCTCTTCCCTCTTGTTTTCAAAGTCTCACTTCTCCTCAATAAAATATTCACCTCCCAATTTTTTTATCACTTTCCTTTTTCTCCATTATTTTTTTATTAATTTTCAAGCATTTTTCTATTTTCTAAAAAAAATATTAAACAAAATACTGAAAATATGAAAAAATTATTTTTTGGTCAAAATTGGTTCCCTAGGCTTGGCTAAGTCCCCAAAGTTGATTTTTTCAATTTTATGAATTTTTATGGATTTTTTATTACTTTAGCAATAGAAACAATGATTAAAAATCAGGTGTCAACATTGCACAAGGGTTTTCAAAACCTTAGGGAGCTCAAAAAATTAATTTGAACATACCACAGTGTAGGAAATTTCCATACGAGCATAGGGGTGGAAAAATCACCTAAAACGGACGCCGTATGCGCCCTCACGCGCAGCACGTGCCTCGCATGCGCCCTTGACGGTTGACAACGGTCAACCGTCCAACCGTTAACGGTCAACGGTCAACGATTGACCCGGGTCGAGTTGACCCGTTCGACCCGGGTCGGGTGACCCGGTCAACGCATGTCAGGTTGGGTTGACCCGGTCCGACGACCGGGTCACCCGCCACATGGCCGCCCCAGATTGCGCCACGTGGCACCGCTGGATTGCGCCACGTGGCGATGGCGCCCCTCTACCGACACATTATTAAATGTGTCGGTTGACGTCAACCGACACGCATTAAACGTGTCTGGCGCGTAAGTCCCACGCGCTCAACCTTACACATACCGCCGCGGCCGAGCCTTTAGGCCGCGCGTGGCGGCGCGTGGGAGCTCCAATGGCGGCCGGCGACCCACCATTTAATCGTCTCGACGAGACGAACCCAAATATACCATCAAAATCAGGTTTCAGCATACCAAAATTCACGAAATCAAGGCAGAACCCAAACGTGCTAAAACCGACTTACGGCAGCTCTAATACCAACTGATAGCCGGCGATTCCGGCACCCTAGGACCTCCATAGTCATGTTCTAACAACCTACTAGCCAAGATTTCGAGACGGCGTACCTAATTTAGCATCCATCGTCGATCGGCTCCTCAAAACGACGAACGGGCTTCGGAACTTCGGCGAGACAAGCTCAGAACTTCCCCTTTATGCCCTCGGAGCCGCCTGGCGTCGATGGAACAACCTCTACCTCGTCACTCTCTCTCCCGGGAGCCTTATGGAGAAGAAGAAGAGGAAGAATGGCATAGAATAGGGCTAAAGGGGGGATCCAAGCCTTATATTAACTTTCGGCTGGGCCCTTCCATCACGGGCCGAGCCGGAATTCGGTCCACACTTGCCATGCCCATATACAGCCCATTAAGAATCTTTAAATCCTACTTTATTAAACCAATACCGTATATGGTAAATTAATACCAAACATGATAGGAGCCATTAACTTCTCGGTGTGACATACTCAAAAATGTGTTTCAAGATATGACATCTGGATAATGTATATGTACCAGGAAACCTAGAAGAAAGATGTCGTAATGATAGGCAGATGGATTCTTCAGGTTGAACTCCTTCTATTGCGCTAACTGCGAAGCTATGCTGTGGTCGAATAAGTACAGACCAGCAATCATCACTGCATGGATGAGGGCGGTGAACACGTATGCTGGTGAGACCCTTTCCATGTCCTAAATAAAGTTTGGTGATGAGGCACATTGAAATCAGGGAAACAGTATAAGAGTTGAGATCATCTCAGAGAATAATGTTACAAAATCTGCTAATGAAACATTCTAATGAATATTGGAATCAGAAGAGGGAAAGGATTGGTGTTAAATCCTCAGTCCCAGTTTTCTTGACCACCCTCATTTCCCAAAACTAGAAAAGGGCACAAATAATACGCTACTAGAATACCTTGAGGACAGTCCAGCGATGTAAGGATGCCGATTCCCTTGTTAGTGGGCTAAAGAGCCTTCTCAGCACACCCGATGGCACTTCGTTCGGTAAACTGAAAGACAGTAATGTCCAGAGTAAAACCATCAGAGGGACCCCATAATCAGCAGTTAAGGGCGCGTATGGTAACGCTCCAGAAAAAGTGTTTCTGTTCCCAAAGTGTTCTCGGACCAATTATGATGATTTCCCCGGTAATAGGGGAAAAAGAGTGTATTATTACAATAATTGAGCGATTATCGATGTCTACAATTAATGTCGGTCTACAAGGAAAATCTGAAGTAAAAAGATTAAGTAAATTTCTTCAATTAAACTATAATTAATTTGTCGAGGGAAAAAAACAAGATCAAAGTAGAGAGAATGAAGTCGGAACCTTCATCATCCAGAAAATATTTTTCTCAGAATTGGGTTGTTGCCATGCTAGAGCAGGCAAAGGTGTGGGGGCAAGAAATGATTTGGGCTCTCATACGTCAGAAAGGAGAAAATATTCGGTGGCTGTGAAATGCCACGTCATCTGTGTATTTATTTAATGATATGCAATCACGTCTTGACACGTGGATATTAACGCATTCCCTCTCCATTTTCAACCTCCGCTTCGCCTGAGTTTGGCTTTCTCCACCACACAAGCCGCCGCTACCACCATCCTTGAGCCGCCGCCACCGCCGTGGTCACCACAGTCTGGAGAAGCTGTTGAGCTCGTCGTAGGCAACCATACACGAGCCAAGACTCGAGCTCAAAGCTTTGAGCCGCAGACCAGACTGGTCGTCGAACGACGGTCGCGTCCAGGCCGACCTGCGCGTCCACGCTCTTCGTCGTCGTGGCGGCTAAGCCTTGGCCGCGAGCTCGTCCACAGATCTGGAGATGCAGAGCAGCGGTCGGCAAAACTCAAAAGTACGGATTTTTTCTCTTCGTCTCCATCACAGCCACCATCTCTCCGGCCATCGCCAAACTCGGCCATGTCCACAGTTCAAGGCACGGTAACTTCCATCTTCGATGCCCACTTTTCCGCCTCGGCTGCCCCAACTAGCTCCGAGAGATTCGCGTCCAGATCTGGAACCGCGGAGCCATGGCCGCGACACATTTGGAGGATGATGGCATTCGGTGACGCACGGCGACGCACGACGGAGAACTTCCGGACGGTGGCTGTAGATGGAAGGGAAGGGAGAAATCCAGTTGGATTTAGAAATTCTTGATTTATTTCTTTATTTCCACGTCAGAATATCCTTGTCATTTTGTAATTCGTTAAAAGTACAAAAGCACGTAGATGAGGTAGCGTTCGTCAACCACCGAATATTTATTTTCTCGTCAGAACGAGATGCATACAAAAACATAAAAAAATAAAATAAAAGGATAGAGCACAAAATAAATTAATAAATAAATAAAGCAAAGAGTGGCAAAATTAGCCAATAGGAAATAGAGACAAGCAACAACAACAACAAAAAAAAGGGCAAAAGATCAAAGAAAGGAAAGGGACCATTACTCACTTTGATTTTAAGGTGTAATAAGAGCGAATTACAAAACAACAAGATTCATCTCTTTAAATAAGAAAAACTACTAAAAAAAGTCTTCAACTTATTACATCCGTATCAATTCAGTCATAAGCTTTTTGCATCTACGTCAATTTAGTTATAAGCCTTTTAATCGCGCCATTTTTCCTAAACATTTCAATGATTGATCAATTAAGTCATAAACCTTTTGACAATGGTTGGACTAAATTACCAAAATTTTAAAATGTTAAGGACTAAATTGACATGCATAGGCCGTGTAAATGCAGCTTTTAAAAAAGATGCGGCTCTTTGAAAGGACAAAAGAATACACAGAGCCCCATCCTCCACTTGCTCATTGTTTTCACATGTCGCTAAAGCCACGAAGTTTGGAAAAGGCGACGGAAATGTCCGCAATCGAGGCCCTATAGTGGATTAACTACCAACCGGTACGAATGCACGAAGCCGGTCTCCTAATCGTGCACCATTTTTACATGCCGATAGGACATGAACCTGCTTAATTTCATTATCATATGTCGGGGGAAAAAAAAAACAATGGAAACGTCGTCATCAAGGCTATGTAGAAAGCTTAACCATTTAGATTAGGAGCAGGCAAAAAAATCATGATTCACCCAAATTTGATCGGACCGTACTCAACCAATTAATTTTGGATGGAACAGACAGGCACCGATCTGATTCTCGATTTCAATTTTGTTGAACCGATTCAATTTGCGATTTCGGATGGAAACTATCTAACCAGCCCAACCGAATCGGTTTCTTCATATAATATAAACGTATATTCTTTTAATTGAAACTATCTCCCTCAAAAACCCGGAGTTTAGACCCATCCTTCCAAATTCCAAAAAAAAAAAAAACGAGTTCAGACTAAACTTATTTTCATTTGTGATATCTGTTGCATACTACGGATGCATTTGAAAATATGCATTAAATAGTTGATCAACTACTATTGCATTTTTCATGATATTCGACTTAATTATTGATGATAATATTACCGTCTGCAGAGATGTTGCCCTTAAATTTGTCGTGTAATAAGAATTCCGAACACTAACATAGGGATTGCACCGCCAAAAGTTTTATGGTGAGCCCTCCTCCTTCAATCATTGGAGATTAATTCTATTTTCTTTTTTAATTAATATTGGTCTTGGAACAGATTACCCCTAATCTTGACCATGATTGCATTATGGACAGCATCAACTTAGGCCTTGGCCCTTGGCCCTTGGCTTAGCTATCTTCGAAGCTGACTCACTTCCAAATCGCCTACGTCGACTATATGCCTTTTTCGTGGCTATTCGCATTTTCTTTTCTTTCTCTTTTTGGGCCATTTTTCATTTGGAAATTTTTTTCTGGCCGTGGCCCCAAAAAAATGGGTGGAAATTAGAGTTTTGTGTCGTTTTGGTTTGATATCGTAGTTTAAAATTCTGGACAGAGCCAGATTCTCATTTCCATCCGTGGTCTCTCCAAGCGTGGGCTTAAATACTCTTCTTTAGTTTCCAATTTGGGCCTAAAAAGGCCTCGATTCGGCCCAATGAACCATCAAGGGCCGGGACAGTGAGGCGAAGCCACCCGACCCGGAAAGGGGAAACGTGATTCGTTAACGCAAGCGAGGGCAATTTCGCAAATATAAAGCATCGATCCTCGAGCTCTTTCTCCTCTTCCAGATCGCGAATTCGCTCTGGCTTTGGCTCTCTCTCTCTCTCGCAGCATCCACTTCGCTCCCTCGCTGTCCGCCTTCGACAGTGTCCTCTCTCTCTAGCTCTCTTGCGAGCTAGCTAAACCCTAGAGAAACGAGTTCCTGCGAGGTGTTTGAGCTTGATTGGTGTCGAAAATGTCGGGGAAAGGCGCAAAAGGTTTGATAATGGGGAAGTCCGCCTCCAACAACAAGGACAAGGACAAGAAGAAGCCTGTCTCTCGCTCCTCTCGTGCTGGCCTCCAGGTCTCTCTCTGTCTCTCTCTGTCTGTGTATAGATCGTATATCTGTACGGGTAGGGATAAGGATTCGACGTAGGTGCTGTTTTCGGGATACGCAGCTCGTTATTTCTCAAGTCTTAATCGAATCTTTTGACTTTTGTGGCGGACTAGCACCACGTGTTGAATAGTTCGTACGAGTGGTTGAACTTTGGGGCTGAGACTGTTGCAGGGATCGAATATTCTCGGATGTGAGAACTTCTGCTGTTAAATAGCCAAAATAGTATGAAGCGATCCGTGGATTAGGTTTATTCGCGCCATTATTGTCTAAACCCTAACACTTGCCCGGACTGCCTGTAGTTACTGTGTCCCGGGAGCACTTTATTATAAGAATTTCCAAGAACTGTCTTAGGGTATAATGTTATTTACCTTGAAAATTTGCCTCAAAAGATCACGTAATTCTCTGATTTACCAGGAGTATCGAACTAAGTATTCCAGATTGTTTTTTCACTATGTGATGTGTAGCTATTTTCAACAGCTGCAAGCTTCATTTTCATTGGGAAACTTGTGGATTGTTGTCGTGGTTGTTTTCTGAGACTTTTACACAGGAAAGCCTTCTCCTTGTTATGCTTATTTTGAACATCCACTAGCTTCCGCTATGGAACCGTGGCTGTTTTCTGAGACTTTTGCACAGGGAAGCTTCTCCTTGTTGTGCTTATTTTGAGCATTTACTATGGAAAAGTATTTCTAATGGAAACAAAGCTTAGGATAGACTATGCATACCTGAAACGATTGAAACTTATTGACATTGTCAGGAGTTATGGTCCCTTTTGCATACCCAGATATGATTTATGACAATTTCTCTAGAAGACAGCCCCCATGAGTCCATGACATGAATACGGGTTGACTTGTTATCTGGTTCTGTAGCAACTATTGCATGCATGATAACATACACCTTTATCTCCAGTGTCCTCAATTCTTTTAGTCATTTCTATATACCTTGATTTACAGAATTGTGATATTTCATTCTACAAAGGAGATGTCGAACAGTTGACTGGTGTTGAGTTACATTTGCAACTTTAAAAGAGAAAGGTGTAGGTCGAGGATTCTGAACGCAGCTTTTCTGTTTCTATGTTTTCTTGCATATTATTGCATAACAAGTCCATGGATTGTTGATGTTGGTCTATGGTTTTGGAGTGTTATGCATTTAAAGAACAGCCGGTATTTTATCTGAGAGCACTTCTGCAGAATTTTGGTGCTATGTGATATTCGCGTCACCCCACCCTTGATTGTGCATGACTACTTGAAGCATAACCCTGTCCATGAAGCTCATCTCCTCCTCTTTTCTGTGTCTAGTGAATTGATGCCGATGAAAATTTATGTAGCTTGTGCAATATGGTTTCAGCATGCAAATAGTTCTTTCTAGGTGAGGGGAGTAGAATCTACAGAATTAGCGGGGATATATTTGGTCACTCTACAGGTACTTCTTAAGTATTTTAATTAGATGTGTGAACTCTTTAAGAAGTTTCCTGGCGGAATCGATCAGATGATGTTAGCCAACAAAGTGGAGAAATGACTGAAGGAAAGTGTACAGTATTGAGGAACTCACAACAAGTAGTTTTGACGCCTTGCAAGTTGTCAGCAATCAACAGTGGTTGGTTTCCTGATTTTCTCTGACAAATGCTCAATAGTTTAAAGAACACTTTATGGAGAAAATCTATGCTCTAGATGGGCAGAGCATTTCTCAGATAGTTTTTAGAAAGGAAAAAAGCGAGCCGAATTGGCCTGAGGGGACCTTTAGACATTCACTGGAATAAGGGGCAAGTTTTTTATAAGGGAGATAATGGAGTTTGTTCGAAGTAATGAGTGTATGGCATCATGCATGTTTTGAGTGGAAGGACAAGCGAAGTTATCCACACTACCAAATAATGTAAAAGTACAGTCGAGCTGCCAAGTTTCTTTTTCTTTTGTGTGTATGCAGATGAAGTACATATAAAACTTGGGTTTTGGTTGTCTCTGTATCTGATTAATAAAAGCATCTCTATGGTTGCGATTGGTTAATCTGTTAAAATACTCTGGCTGTCCTGCACTAAGGTTTCAAGATAAAGGAGCGTTTGAGTTCACTTGCACATCTTCTTACCTGTATCACAGCTTTTGGTTTCCTGTAGTCTTGACGGGTTGGCATGCTTTTGTGTTGAACATTGTCTTTTTATTTCTACAAGCATACATACGAAAGATGATTGACAAATTCTGGAATGGTGCTTCTGTTTGTATTTTAGGCAAAGAAAGTATCTTGTTTCGCTTGCTAGTTTTATATACTAGAGGGGTGGCCATATAATCGTGGCGTGAACATAAAATATGAGGGTTACATATTTGATATGGCCCCTTTTGTTCCATACAGTTCCCAGTAGGCAGGGTCCACCGTCAGCTGAAATCAAGGGTTGCTGCAAATGGAAGAGTCGGAGCGACAGCTGCTGTTTATACTGCCGCTATTCTTGAATATTTGACTGCAGAGGTGCTGGAGTTGGCAGGCAATGCGAGCAAAGATCTGAAAGTCAAGCGTATCACGCCAAGGCATCTGCAGCTGGCGATCCGGGGAGATGAAGAGCTCGACACCCTCATCAAGGGAACCATAGCTGGTGGAGGGGTCATTCCTCACATCCACAAGTCGCTCATTAACAAATCTTCAAAGGAGTAGGATTTCTCTCGTCTTTGCTTTGTCTGGTTCCATGTAATTTTTCGGTTAGAGGAAGATGAGGATATTGTCGGTCTGCTTTTATTTCTTTCAGGGGACAAATCAGAAGTACTTATCTAGTTATTCTCGTGCTAGCTTAGGTGGTGTTTAACAAAAGTGGCATTGCTTTTGACATCCCTTCTCTCTCTCTCTCTCTCTCTCCCTCTCTCTCTCTCTCTGAGTTCAACACCGATACAGCGGCCACCTCTTAATGACTTATACGTTTGCTTCGTGGATTGGTAAATCATACTCTGTGAGTCCATGATAGCTAAAGGATTGCTACTTTCTATCCCTTGTTTCTGGCAATCTTAATCTGAACAATGGGGCCCGTATGTATGAAATGTTTTTTACAGGCTGGTGCAGTCTGTACTAGAGGCATGCTTCTGTTTTCTAGAGTTCTTGAAAATGGCGTTTTCATTTGAGTCCATTTTCGCCCCTTTCCCTCATTTGGAAGGGAAAATTACAGCCGCCGGGCGATGCACGATCATTTCATTTGGACTCCAGTCGTTCTCGAAATAGCGCAAAAAGAAGTACGGAAAGATACGAGTAAATTAGAAACTAAATATTTTCAGTGACATGACGGGTGCACGGCCGCTTCCCTCCACAGAATGTTCCACGCGTCTTCGAAATCCGGCGAACTATCGTGGCCCATTGTCTGGGAAGTGACTAAAATCGCGACTTGCTACACGTACTCAAACGGTTGTCGGGACGGACTTAGTATATATACATAGCTCATGCACACCGTGGACTTGCGGAGCTGCTCCTGAGCTTACAGCGATTCGACGGCCAGATCGCTTTTCAGTTTCTCATGGGATTGAATGATGCGTTCTTACGCTGCCATCAGAAGCCAAATTTCACTGGTGAATCCTCTTCCTACTGTATCTAAAGCTGACTCTCTTTTTATTGCGAGAGGAACGACAAAGATCCCCGGCCAAGGTTAATCCCAGCAACCATCATGATGGACCCGCTGTGGCAGCCACACATGGTGGACGGAGCAAGTCGCAGTTAGATCGTTAAACCGAATATAAAGGCGGTAGGCAATCCTTGCGTCGTGGATTTTGTGGAAGAAATGGTCACACCGAGCCTTGGTGCCGGTGAAATCTCGCAGGAATCACCGAGCTTCTTGATCGGATAACCTAAAACCAGATTCGTTATGTTTCAAGCCAACCGCGGCGAGACCAACAAGCACACCGCGTCGCATCTCATGAATAGACAGGGAACAAGCCTTTTGTAGCAACCCTGGGGCATAGCACTTCCAAATCCCCGCATAGCTTTCCCTTCACTCAGGAGAAAGCACAGCATCACTTGGCTCAGGTGTTTTTTTCTTTAAACTCTTGCTCGTCCTCTCGAGAAAACAATCTCTGGGTAATAGACTACTGATCATACTGGTGATTCGTGGCACTCGAGCTTATTTTGTTTTTTTTTTTTTTTGGTCAGATGTGGCACTCGAGTTGTAAGTCATCCAACTTTGGCCCTTTCCTCATGTTTTTCTTCTTTACATTCCCGCATTTAAGTGTAAATATGCAACATTTGTCTCTCGACCGAGAAAATTACACGATCAGTCTGCACCTCTTATACGGAAACCAATCAAGAGTACTAAACCTTGTGATTGAACCACGATAAATTAAACATCTTGCAAATCCCTAGTCCAGGTATCTCTTTGTAGCTTTCACTCCCCAGTGTCGTAGCCACAAACAGCTGGCAACAAGCACATGCGGTTACCAAAATCAAGTGAAAAAAAAAATATATGGATGAAATTACAAATGAGGTGAGATTTGCTCTACACCCTAGAGAAAAAAAAAAGGTTAAAAAGAATTCAAGCTAACATATTAAAAAAACCCAACGGAGAGACCAACTTTCTTCTCTTCCTCTTGTTGGGGCGAGTAGGACCCGAAAAAGAAAGGGAAAAGGTAAAAGGAGAGCCCCCTACAATAAGATATAACATCTACTTTCTATTATAGTGTGAAGCAAAAACCTATTGATTCACTGATTCTGATGTTGCCAAGAGATTGGTTATAAAGGGTGACATAGCCGCCACTAGTGCCTTGGGGCACTCCTCGTGCGGAAGGTGGCCACAGCTGGATATTGCAACGAGTCTCTGCATTGTAGATATGTTTTTAGACCATCTTAACAAGAGGATTTCATGAGACTTAGAAAACACAAAAGAAAGAACCAACGGAATTTTTTTTTTTTTGGGGGGGGGGAGGGGGGGGGGTCAGAAAATCAATGGAAGATTCACGTGCAGTTCTTTTTTTTTCCCCCATCTGGCACGTATCACATTCTAACAACCTCCTCCAGGCACTGATTTAAGATGTTTCTCATTTCGAAAATGGACTCTTGTTGCGGCGGCGGCGGCAACATATTGCATTTGCTAGTTAAGCATATCTAACTGCCTCAATCAAAGTTAAGAAGCCATGTTTCTCCTTGTTCTGAACCATGTGAAGTTCAACAAGCGGTTGTGAGAAGAAAAACTTACAGAATCTACAAGCTTAGATGCCATTGCTTGGGTAGATTTGAGAGAAATGAGGACATCTTCAGCCCCTGCAATAACCAACACAGGAATGTCTTCGACTGCTTTGAGCAAGCCTGCTGCGTATTGGGGCGAAAGAACAAATTCGTAAGAGAGCTTCCCGATCTCATGAAGTGCTTCATCCCAACCTTCTACAAATAGAGGCGCCTGATTGATACCAGAATGATGAGCAAATATAAGACAAAAGGAAGCACTCATGGGAAAGACCATCTCTTCTGAGAAACATAACTACAGCATAGAGTTGCTAAAATTCAGAGAGAATTAACAGATGTTTGCTCAGTTGATCCCTCTGATCGGTCCCAAGAGAATATGTAAGAGAGGGCTCATATATGCATACACGGTAAACGCAGGGACATCTCAATGTTCAGCTTGCTTAATTTTTCATAGACAAGCTAGTTTTCTGCTAGTGTAAATATCCCTCTTCCAAGAAACTGCTTTGGTTTTCCGTTGACAAGGGACAATGTGATGTGGATGGTTTTCAAAGTCCACTATCCCATGTTATCTATGCACGCAGCAGCAAAATTTCTTGGTTCAATTATGACATGTTTCTAGAGGTAAAATTTTCACAGGGCACTGGCATGGTCTTCAACATATCGTGTAATGGAAACAGAAGTTTGCTATAAAAGTACATGCAAAAGTGAAACAAAACTCATGGTGAATCACCATCAAGTTCTTACTGAATAAAAAAAACAGCTAGTAACAGTCTAAAGGAGCGAAATACCTTGTAGAGGCTGAAAAACTCTGGCGCTATCTTCCTTGCATCATACCATGCACGACGACTCACCACTTGAGTAATCTCTGCTCGCAACAAAGGACGAACCAAGTGCTTTTTACCCAAGGAAGTATGCAAGAGGATCCTTGCAAAACCAGGAACAACTTCTCTTGACAAGCTAACACTTACCAGTACAATGCCCTCAATTACAATCTGATGCACAGAAGGCCAGCAGCAACAAGTCATGATAATGAGGATAAAGCAAGAGGTTAACATAGATAATTTCGTAAAGAAAATGCAACCTGACAGCTAAACTCTTCTCAATGCTAAAATACAGAACTTATCACCAATCAATGGACATATATTAGATGTACTGCGAAACGTTCTTCAACCTGTTTAATTTGCTAAACTAACTTCCAAAACAGGATTGAAGAGCCAATTCGTGTGCACGAAATAATCTCTACCACACCATGTTATTTCCTCTTATAAATGCATTGATAATCGAATGTTAGAAATTGATGCGAATTCAGGAATCAAGACAACCAATAAATCGGTGATTCTTTAGTAACAAGTTAACTGGGGCCAAATTTCCGTAGAATTATAACTCCATGCAATCTCTGTACCACACTACCAAAATGTACTGGAATGGTAATTCTAGACAAGCGCACATACTCAAAACAATTTCAAAAGCAAGAAAACAAGACCAAGAGGCTTACTTACATTGAAAGAATTTGATGACGCCTGAACCTTTTGTGCAGCCCTTAAGGCAAGCTGGCCACCATCATCGTGACCAACAAGCACCACAGATGTAAACCCCATCTCCGAACAGAAAGAAAGGAGGAGATCTACCTGAAGTTGACAGAATCAAAACATATCCTAAATCAAGAAAACGAAAATCAACCCATTGAGCCCAGAGTTATCAAATGCGGCACCCTTGGCAGGTTTGCTAATGCTACATACCACTGAAAGAAAGAAAAATTCTTAATGAGAGCTATCTACCTTGCACAGCCCAAAGGAATAAAAATATAGGGTGTACCCATATCCAAATGATCCTATTAATGGGACGATATATATATATATATATATATATAACATTGGTCATTTTCAAGGAGAATGCAAACTGACCATCATATGTCTCCTTTCATCACTTTACCTTATGTTCACAATAGTGATCTAAGCTTACACCAAAGATTACTATTTGTAATTTGATATAATATTGTAAGATTTGATGGAACCACTGCCATCTATTCTAAAACTTAAGCTGTTAGATGAAGGCAACTTAAGACCTCCTGCTCTGATATCATGTGAGATTTTGCGAGACCACTGCCATCTGTTCTAAAAACTTAAACTGTCAGATGATAGTATGATTTAATATTTAATTGCTCAAACAAATATCTTTGTCCATAATAATGCAAGTCATTCGTTGACTTCTATATTGGGCCTTGCTAAGTAGTGCTTTAGAACTCAGGACAATAGTACACTGGGATTTCTAGCCAATTTCTAGGGCATAATGTTGGAAGATACAGAACTTCTTAATGATAAGTAATTTCTTTTTTTTTTTTTAAGGCAAGTAGATTCAAACTCATTATGTCATCAATTCCTTTTTCATAATCAAGTCATTGTAATCAATGCACCAAATAGGAAGAACTTTGAGAAACTTTTCCAGGCAACTTAGGATACAATCAGTGGTAATAATTTCAATGAATTAAAGGGACAAAATTACCTGTGTCTCCAACTTGTAAGGATTAGGCATTTCTTTTTCCTCCCAAGACTTGCGTCGTGGCCTAGAGGTTAATCCCCAGCCAGGTCTGTCAAAAGCAACAACGGCACAACCAACCTGCCGTGAAAGCACTCCCATAACATGCCTCCAGGAAAAGACTCCTCCTCCAAATCCATGTATTAAGACGATTCCAAATTGACCACCATTGGGATCTTGCCCAAAAGTTGAGTTCATATTTTTAGCCCGGCCATCCACATCAGCATCATCCAGGTTCAATGCAGGAATTTCTTCAGCAAGAATAGGATAAGGCACAGAGCTGTCCAAAAGTGGAGCATACAGCGAGGAAGTGTTGAATTGACTGCTATAGCTCCTCTGAAGATGCTGCGATTTTGGCAAAGCACTAAATGCTTCCCTGTCAACATTTAGCCGACCCATTGCTGTTTGTGGCGAGGTGCAGTTAACATTGGGCTCAACGAATGCAGCCGAGGACAAAACATGAGATGGTGAACTAGGCGAGCAGAGTTTATAATGGACAGTAAGCCCTTGGCACGTCATAAATAAGCTGTCGACATCCGTGAGGAATCTGATTGGGATATCACCTTCGCCATGAACAGACCCCATGGCCTTCTGCCTCGTTTCAGAGTCACTTTTTGTAGTTTTCCCAGCAGTTGGAGTCGGTGACCTCGGGACCTTTTGGTAACCGGAGAAAATGGTTTTGCAGGAAAGAACCTGTTAAATTTAGAGCATGCAAGAATACATTCAGAAGAAGCATACGCAAGCAATCCAAACCACATAGAACTCAGGCAAATCACCAACTCATGCTTGAGAAGATAAACGACTTATGCCACAGATAAGATTTTCATAGCTGTCTCGGACAAGATTTTGCTTCTTTTATGTTATGCAACTGCAAAATTAATCCAAACTTACTGCTTCAGGATCAACTCGGTGAAATAGAAGTTTCCTCCGCGCCCGGAAGCTGGTTCTATAAGCAACCACGGTATGGCCCAACGCAAGTACGACCGAAGACAGGAACAAGACAGGCATACCCCATGACTTCTTCAAATGAAGTTTCTGCCTCGCAAGGGAAGATGGAATTTCAGCTTCCATTTGAGAGTTTATAGAGAAAACACAAGCCTTGACCGAAAGAATGAGGATAGAGATGACGGAGGACAGAGTAACAGTTCCTAAATAAGGCCCGTGAGAGAGAGCAGGACCATTGCACATAGCATAAACACCTGTTACAGAGGAAACAAGAGCAGGGACGTAAATACGTTTTCTTCGATGCTCCTACAGAAATCGCTATGGCATTAATTACCAGTACATACCAATTCGACACAGCAAACCAAGCCTGCAACACTAGTTACTAATATCAAATAACTTTCTAGTAACTTTAATTTACAAAAGCCACCCATGACTCAAATGACAGACCTAATCAATCTCAAATTGCTGCGCCCTTGTAAAATCGCTCCAGAGAGAGAGTTCATCAAAAGCGACAAAAGCAAATCCCAAGTTGCAATTTCACATTCATATTAAGAGCAACAAAGCTAAAAGTTTAAAGCCTAACACACCCCAGCCGAACAAAGAGGATTGTCCTACAAAGAAAGTTATCATCCCTCTAAACAGCAAGGCCAAAATTACTGAAGCCAAAGCAAGAATGACAACTTTACGGAAAGAAACGAAAGAAAGGAGAATCGAAAGTGGTGCAAACAGGGCATGAACATACAAATGATGATCAGAGATCTAACGATTGAAACCAATGGAATGTCCGTCAAAGAGCTCTTGAACGAATATCTCCTCAAATGCTCCTTAAATCCATAGCAACTCACGCAAGTGAAGCTCGCGATCAACACCCAGGGCAGGAGCACGTCCCCTACCGCCACCAGCACCGGCAGCGACGACGCCAGCAGCGACGCCACCATCGCCACCACGAAGAAGGCCGTCCGCACGATCCTCCTCATCTTCTCCACCAAGTAGCAACACCCCAGCCCCCTCGCTGCCATCTCGCGGCGGCGATCATCCAACCTCGGACGAGAAATCTAGCCGCGCCGCCGGTTGTGAGGCGGGCCGTGGTTGGTCCCGATCAGGTAGGGCTCGATCGAGAGAGGCGCGAAACCCTAGCCGACGTCGACAGCGGCGGCGCCCTGGCCATTCCCCGAGGAGCTCGGCGGAGTGTGGGGTTCACGCGCCCCGGATACTTCAAAGACAGGCAAGGAACAGAGCTTGGAAAGATTTTGAATCCTCTCTCTCTCTATCTCGCGTCTTGGCTCAAACGGGGAACGGTGTACTTATCCCGGACTCTCTTTTATATAATCGAGCTTTGATTTTTTTTTTTTTAGCACAAACATTTAAAAAACAAAATTCGGTAAAATAGTGTAATTAACGAAAGTGGGGAAATTACCGTTGTTAATTGCAATAGCTTATAGGATTCCATTTGATTCCAGGCCTGCCGCACATCTGCCAGCCTTTTTAGTTTGAATTGACAGAACTGCCCTTCATTCGGGAATAAATAAAATTTCCTTTTTCATGTTCTTGGAGAATATAAAATGGTTATTCCTAATCAACAGTTCTAGAACAAGAGCTCCAAGGTGGCCCGGACATTTTCCAAAATTGAATTCAAATTCCTTTGTCACGACTTTTTCGTGTATGGAAATTTCTATTATGGCTTATTTTAGGAAATTTGCCTTTCCCCACGCTGATGTGCGTGTTGAAGTCGCCTAGGAGTTGAATTTCAACTTATAACTAGTGGAAGAGGAAATCGAATCTCAACATATATCTTTCCATTAAAGTTACGTGATAATGGCCAAAAGGAGAGATTATGGTTCATGATCACATTTTCTAGGCCAAAATATTTTTTTTTCATGCCTCTTGTCGAATCCCATCGCTCCGTTGAAGGGTTCTGCCATAAACAATGCTCAACTATGCGGGTGGACCTCATAGTGATTGGTAAACAAAATGAAGTGGTCCACTTAATAGGGGAGAAGAAAAAAGTTCATACTCCCTTCTTTTTCCGTGGAAAAATGCTTTTACTTAAATCGTGCGGACGGCGAAATTGCCTTTTGCCAGGTTGTTTTCTTGACAAGCTAGTAGGGAGAATCGATTCAATCGTGTAAGATAAAATTGAACAAATTTGCTCGAAATATTTTATTTCAAAAAGGGAAATTCGAGATTTGATCTATAAATATCACAATCCGAGAGATCTTAACATGATAGCGTGGGCTTCGTTTAGGTAATCATAAGGTGGACATTTTGATTTTCAATCACTTTCACCTTGAATGCGAGAATGGCACGAGCCGCTCGTCCGGGTAGGTTTTTTTCTATCCGCGTTCAATGTGCTTTCCAAATTTCCTTCCTTATAAAAAAAAATTATTTGAAAAATCATGGAACGCAATACTATTGGATTAATTAATAAATCGAAATAAATCGAAAATTAAAGAGCTGCAGCGAGGGGCAGCGAGCAATTTGGAGGAGCGGCGCGAAGCCCGAGACGAGGTGGTGGGGGGCCGGTTGTGGTGGGCCCGGTGGCCGTTGAACTTTGGAGACAGAGGCGGATCGTGGTGTGGACCAGGAAATCTGCATCGGGGGAGCCCACATGCTTCCGGGTCACGTCGCTCTCCCGCCCCAGGTCGGATCCCACGCCCGTCCCCACTGCTCCTGCCGCACGCCAGCACTGAGCACGTGAATTTGACCGCTCGATCACGACCTCAGGCGTGATTCGACGGCCGTGATTTACTGGGCCCACGTGTTTCGGACACATGGGTAATGAGCTTTCGTCTTGAGTAACAACAGCCTTGTATTATCCAAAATCTTCGTTCATGCCTGTCTCCGGTTAATAAAAAGATGGCTTCACTTGGTGAAGGTAGTCATCCCTGATGTCACGGACCGAATTTTCTTGTAATCCTTACGAGCAGAAGAGCAGAGCCTTGCGGTTTCGAGTTTGAAGAATGAGCGATGCAAGAGGGATGGTATAATTAGTTCGTCGAGGGTGTTTGTCCCGAGAGTTCTAGAACAGACTGTCCGTAACTCTTAGGAACCCCGAAAGAAGGGGTTAGCTTTCGACTGGTCTCCTCATAAGGTCATGTAGGAATCGAAATCAATTGCTGTGCGACGAAAATTGTTTTGTGTATCTCGCTTGAGAGACCGGATGCTCGGAGTTAAATTGGACATGGTACGATCCGATACGAGAATGCGAATCGTCGTACTCTTCTTATGAATAATTTTTAGGACCAAGGCGGGTCTGGCGTTCTCGGCTCACCAGGCGCCCACGCGGGATGTTCCGCGACGAAGAATATGGTGGCCCGCGACACAGAGGCATGGATGTAAGAGAGCGACGACTCGATGTCATCGATCTTCCTTTTCGGCTGGCCGCTCGGTGCCATTTTCAGGCCGATGTCGACCGGAAGAACAACTCGTATTTCGATCCATATGGCTTTGTTCCATGCGAAGGCGGTCACATATTCCATAGGAAATCCGTAACGGGGCTAAGGTGGCGCCATACGTCCAGGCCAAATCTCAGGACGTCGGGTTGTGGTTTGTCTTGACACTGTTTGGCCCCTCCCGCATTGTTGCGTAGCTACTTGCTGCTGCTTGGCTTCTGCAGAACGAATCAAATTCGATCTACATGGTCCTCCCTCGTATTGCTTCTCTCCAGACATCTTCATGCCTCGTCGCTAGATCAGAAAGAATTTAGTTTTCTAATGCATCGTCGTGTCGGAAGGTTTCGAATGCTCCGCGTTACACAAAGGGAACGATGCAATTTAACTTCTACGATACACCCGGACGACGGACTCTCCGTTAGCTTTCCTCGCTTTTCGAGATGCCCTGAATAGTTCTTGCTAAGCAAACGAGCTTCTCTTTAAAGCTGAAATGTTCTCGTTCTGAGCTCGAGCATTCAGAGTTCGTTATACGTACGATAAACAAGCTTTGCGTGGTGCGACTGTGATCGCTCTTCGGGGTTCATTATAATAAGCCATCTCAATGCGTAGAGATGTGTGATTTATTTGACTCTCCGAATAGATTTGTCACGTTGAAAGCGACATGAATGATCAATGAACTTTTAATTTGTTCGGCAAGATCCCTAAATTTCGATTCGATGTCTACTGACGTTCCTGAACTTTTAAACATTTTCATATAATCTAGGAGGTTACATTGCACATTTACCAGTAGTTCATAAATCATACCGAACAAATTAAAAGTCTAGGGATCACATTACATATTGAGCCGATTCGAAAAGGGCCGGTCAAGGTCTTGATTCCGGGAGTCGGGAACATCCACGATTTACAAAAACAAGCGCGTTCTCACTTTCATCGTATTTGAAAAATCTCGTTGCATCCGACGAGGTTGTTGCCAACTGTAGTTTTTTTCTCGTCGCCAAGCTGGACTGCATTGTCGCCAAAGCTTCCAAAGCATGACACGAGTGGTCGGACATCACATGAGTCATCGATACTTCTTGGGCCCTCCACGTTCCTCTGTGAGCAGGTAAGTTAGTTAAACGAGATTAGCCACTCCCCCCCCCCCCCTTCACCCGAGTAAGCATGATCCGTTTGTTTGAAGGAAAATTTCACGACATGGTATAATTGTATTCGAGAAATCCTTTTTTAGGAAAATGCTTTCTCCTTTTCGGATTAAGGAATTCGTGCTCTTAACTTTAAGCGTGCGCGTTTTTTTCGATAGTGAATGATTTTTCGTTAACTGATCATTTTTCAGTAAAATCAAGTACGCGAAAATACTAATAAAAAAAAGGAAAAAAATTCCTTTTCCTCAACCAAAACACACCCTTAGGATTAACGTTAGAGAAAAATGGGTTTGCGGCATTTTCCACCAAATGATGATTTGTGTGGGAGAAAAACTTGAAATGGGTTGAGGGCAAAAAACATCCTTAAACCTTAAAACCACCTGGACAAGGGCCACCATTGAGTTGGAAAGGGCGATTTGTGTGGACCAGCATAGGCCTATCGAATCACAAATCCACATCATTAGTTAGGTAGGTGCCACATCAAAAATGTCGTGCTAAATTTCAAGTTTCCTGTGGAGGGAAGAAAATTTTGAACGACAACGTCTCTCTTTTTTTTTTTTGTCTCTCTCTCTCTCCCTCTCCTTCCCTTTTTACGGAATGATTAATTTCACACACGCAGTAATTAGTAATTACATGGCTAAAAGAAATTTATAAAAAGAAAAAAAAAACAAACAAACTTTAAGAAGAGAATAGATAATTCTCTCCCAATTGTCGTGACAAAAAGAAAAATTCCAAAGCTGAGGACGACCTTCTCGCCTGCAACAATACAGAGAGAGCGACGAGGTGGTCCCTTAGGGAAGACTTTCCAGCTCGGGCTGATTCGGACGATTTCCCCCCGCCAGAGTTGACGTTACTTTGTAGGTATGCATATATATTCCTGCACCGTGTTTGAATTTTGAGTCTTCTTCAATACAAAGGTTGGTGTTATCCAGGTTGGTACAGCGGCATGAAGTTGGAAAATCCACTTCTTTTCTTGCTTCGTTTACTAATACCTTCCTTCACGTGCGTGCCGATGTTCAATGACCTTCTTCTCTTAAAGAGAACGATTAGGACGCCCATGATAACGATTCTACTTATCCGTTTCCGTTCCAAACCCGTTTCCGGAACAGGTTTGGAACGGAAATCCGTTTTGGTAATGCAATTCTATTTTTCCGTTTCTTAAACAAAATTTCGTTCCAAAAATTAGATTTGAAAGAAAAAAGAAATGACAAGTTAAAAATTGTAGTTCCTCTCCTCCATAAACATGAATGAGTAACGATTTACCAAAGCCTTTTGTTTTTTTTTTCTCAAGCTCTCGTCATACTCTCTATGTCGCCCTTCCTTCGTCGGACGCTGTCCATAGTTGCCAACCGCCACCCCTCGCTGACCTCCTCCACGTTCCCTTGCCCATCATCAGCCGTCGATCACCCACCACCGCCGGCTGCCAAAGTTAAAAACAAATAACATTTTTATCTTTAAATAGTAAATGACATTTTTATAATAATAAAATTTATTTCTTTAAAATAAATTTAAAATTTTTAAAAAGAAGTAGAAATTTTTTATAGAAGATTTTGTGTCAATAATATTTCAGAAGTAGAAATTTTCAACTATTATCAAACGAACTTCTCTTCTAGGAATAGAAATTTTACGTCGCTCTCAAACTCGTTTTTTTTTCACTAAAAAAATCATCCGAAAACTAGCCAAAAATTGATTCTAAAAATAGAATGATTATCATGCGCGCCCTTAGCGTCAGTACAATTCACCCCAACACGATCATCATGGGCGAACAAGAAGCGACCAAGGATGCGAAAGATCGACCTCTAGCGATAGCGGCCAAAAGAAAACATCCATCGTCCATGGAATCGCTAGGCGGGTTTGAACTCTTGCGCTATGAAATTTCGAATAGAATCAAATCGGGCCACCGATCCGCCTTTTAGCTTGTGTCATTCCCAATCTCAGAACTTATTTTATCTATCTAGATTATGCAATGTAGGCGACCAAGCAAGTATTATGGGTATAGTCTGAGCGTCATTATGTTCCTCAACCCAATTGAGCCAATCCATAGCACGTATAATTGGCCCAATGTGCCTGGGCATTATGTCGACAATGATATGTGTAATGGCTATCGCTAGCGTAAAATATTTTCTAGACGAGAAAGTATGGAGCAAAAATTTTGATATACTAATGGAAGGAATTAAATTACCAAAATTGTAATCTAGGCATGCCATAGCCACTTCTTGACCAAGGCTAATGCTTTCAATGTCCAAAAAAAAAGAAGAAATGAAATCAAAGGTTTCACTTCACAAATTTTGCCCGGCTAAATTGGGAAATTCCCTTTTGCCAAATTTCCACTACAATGTTTGCTAAGACCTTAAGAAAAGTAAGAGTAGGTGAAACCTTTTGTTGGGGATTTTTATTTTATTTTATATTTTCATGGGTAGGTGAAAGTTGGAGTAGCAAGCTTTCGAGATTAATAGTTATCTAATCGAAACCAAATGAGGAGTATCATAAGGAGTTGCCTAGAGAAATTCATTCTCGCCCTAGAACCAAAAGTTCTCTCTCGCGTCAGTAACGACGTAGTGCGCTCGTCAAGTAAATAATTAGTTGAGTTTGATCGGAATTCATAGCATCTCGACACTTTTCTTTGCGGTTGATGATGGATCTAGAATAGATATCTTCGAGGGTTCTTTTCTTTGTTTTTCAGTCGAAATCTTGGAGCGCTTGAGATTAAGGAAATTTTATCGTGATAGAGAAATTATATATAGTTACTTAGGGATTCGTTCATGGCTAGGGCAAAATTTAGGGCTTTGCGAAAGTAAAGATGGGTTCTCTCGAGTTCGGAATTCTTGAATTCCAACCTCGAGATGGGCCTCGATTTGGGTGAGTTGGACCACGAAGCCAACGCCAATTTCTTGTCGCCATTTCGGATCCCCGAATGGGCTTCATCATTATCGAGTCTCTTACAAAGAAATATTAGGCATCATCGGTCTTGAACTAGTCATGTTTGGACAAGATTCTTAGGAGATAATTATACAAATGATTGTCTCTCTAAGCTTTTACCTAACATGCAATATCATCCATAAACTTATGATGGATTCAACATGATCTTTGAAATTCAGCTCGATGCGTGATGTCTTTCCTGAACTTTTGATTTAATCAATGTGGTCTCTAAACTGAAAATATTCAATGTCATTCTTTCCATTAATTCAAGTTGATGGAATTTTGCTGATTTATCTTCCAATCCGATATGTTTAAATGATAGAAAAAATCAAAAAAGCGTTGCACATGGATTATCTACGTGAGGTATTCAAATCTAATCAAAATATGATAAACGTTTTAATTAATTTAGTACGCGTGAAAATGACTATCCTGTGTTATTTGAAATCGTGAATTATTATATCATGATTTGAGGCATGTACTCTAAGTAGATAATCCATGTTTAACTTTTGTCTCTGTCCACCGTTCAAACATGTTGGATTGGAAGCCATATAAGTAAATATGAATATTTTCATATAGTTCGTGGACTAAATTAAACATATGCCAAAAGTTTAGAGATCATATTTAATAAATTAAAAATTCAAGGACGACATCATGTACTATTTATGTTATTTTTCTTTTCTTTGGCAAACTCATTCAAATTGTGAGTTATTGATATTAAAATTAATTGACTTTTAGTGATGGATTAAATTAGGGTTAACACCACGAAAAATCGCAAATTGATACGCCTGTAATAATTTTAACCAAAATCATTTTTTTATCATAAAAAAAATCTCAAATTGATGTACTTGTGACAAATTTACCCTCTGTTAATTTTCGTTAAATTTAACGTTAAATTATTAAGTTTGATGACACGTGGTAGTTCATGGTATATCAGTTTGGCGTTTTTACTCTTTGTTTGTCATAGGTATATCAATTTGGAGCTTTTTGTGATATTAGCCCAATTTAACGAAGAGTAAATTTATTATCTATATTAATTTGAAATTTTTCATGGTAAAAAATTTAGTTTATGATAAATTTATCAGATGTATCAGTTTAAAATTTTTTTATCAAAAAATAATTTAGGATAATTTATTACAAGCTTACTAGTTTGGAATTTCTCGCCGCATTAACTCATTAAATTTTTAAGTGTTGATCATTGGTGCAAGCATGTCTTATTTGTGGGGTCAAAAATGACGAGCTAAGCGGGAGATAACGCATTGGGCTGCGCGCTTCCGACTTCCGAGGTGGGGTGATGGGCTTGTCTCCCATCTATTTATTATTTAATATTTTATTTTGGTTTTATTACTTTTTAAAATAAAATAAAATAAAATAAAATAAAATAAAATGACGAAGTCTCAAGTAAGTCGAAGCAAGAACCGCAAAATAGGGCGCGGAGGACAACAATTCTGCTTTAAAAATAAATTTCTCATCAAAAGTTGATTTTTCTATTTTTGAAAATACTAAATTTTTTTACTTCTTTAAATAAATTCAAAATTATTTATGGAGAAAAAAAATACTTTAAAAATAAAAAAATGAATTTACATAATTAAATAAATTTTTATTTCAGAAGTTGCGTTACTAAACGAATTTTTGCTCTGGAAATATTTTTGGAGTAAAAAATTCTAATCCAAAAATATTGTCATGTGCGCCATACGTCCCATTCCAACGGGGATTACTTTAGTTGTATATTTCTATTTAATTAATTAGTAACGTGTGGAAAATAACACCATGGTTTATTTTGTTAATCAAAAACTTCATAATGAGCCTCTCTCTTTGGAACATCAATCATGGATAGGAGAGCGTACTACATTAATAGGATATAACCCGCTAGACACAATGTAAATACATAGTTAGGAAACATGATATGATTTAATTCACCTCTTTGAGATATGACATGTTATGTAAATACAGAGAGATAATGGTGCGGTGTGATTTTTTCGACTAAGTAAATCGAGTCAAATAATCGATTTGTTTCATCCTGAACTCTTATTAGACCTGTTGTTGTTTCCATTATTGTATGAATTTCGCGAGTCTTAATAGGGAAATTCGCAATTCAATCAAGAAAATCATCCCTCGATTTATTTTCTATGTCAACAAATTCTCGAAAAATTTACATACCTCCTCGACCCTCAAACAAACGACACAATAAGATCGATGATATAGTTAAATGCAAAACAATAGTGCTTGCGTTGTGTTTGTTTCAGTGAAAGAACTTTTGCGAATTAGTTTGGACTTTCATGAGTTTAGTTTACTAAAAATGATCAGTCAACGGCAAATACTTTACAATCAAATAACATATGCTTGCTTAAGGTTAGGAAAATGAATTCTTATCTTGAAAATGGGAAAAAAATTCCTAAAAAATGATTTCTCAAAAAGTAATTTCCTTTATCGCATTGTTTTCCCAAAACAAACACACTCTCAAAATCCTTATCAGCTCTTGTTGATTTTAAAGCAGCATAATTTTCATTAAATCAAATCAAGTTATTGGAACAAGATTGTTGAATTCTGGGTTAATATCACAAAAAAAAACTTATATTGATGCATTTATGGTTTACTTTGCTCAAAACTAATTTTTGAGTTACTAAAAACTCTAAGATGGTAAACTTGTTATAAACTTATCCCAAAGTGACATGTATTTTCGCATGAACTCGCCATGTAAATTTTTACAAAAAATGTTGCCATGTTTCATCTAGCTTAGCATTTGATGGTAAAATTTGAGGAAGCTAACCGAGATAAAATATTTCATGACCTATTTTGAGGTTTTTGGTAATCGAAAAATTAGTTTGGGTGTAAATTTGTCGCATATAATTTTAAAAAATTTCATGATATTAACCTTAAAATTTATATCAACACGCGAAACGAATGTTTAGTGTTGTGCATTTCGTTTTGCACCATCAAATCCATCTTCACGGGTCGCAAACTCTAAAATTTACCCCTATGATTAATATTCCATGATGGATTAATATTCATGCACGCGAAAAATTACGCCTACAAATTAGTCTGTAAAAATGTTAAAGGATCTGAGTTTTGTTGAAATTAATACAGCACACTTTGATGGAAAAGGAGATCGAGGACAGAGAAGTTCAAAGAGTAATGAAATTAATAGTCCTTATGTTGCGGAAATCAAACAAAGAACAAAAGTGGAACACAGAGATTTACATGGTTCGATCAAAATTGATTTACGTCCACGGGCGAGGCACAACGAAAATTCCATTATATTCAAAAGGAGAGTGCACTTGCAATGAAACCCTAATCACAATATATATATTGTGTCTCAAAACATAAAAGGAAAAAACCTAATTCTTCTGGGTTTGGCCTACGGCCCACTCAAATAATATGTTATAAATTCAAGACATATTTAACAATTCTCCACCTTGTCTTGAATTTAATATGTTAAGAAGCCGAACATGTTCTTCCGGCATCCCTAAGCCTACATGAGCTAACTCGGTGTAGGAAACAAGGGATGTAACAAAGGAAAGAATATGTCCTTTTCAAACAAATGTAGAATTTCATTCACCTCGCCACAAAGCCCCAGAAAGGGGCAAATCTCAAACAAGCATGTCAATCAAGTTCAAACAATGCTTAAACTTGTTGGCGGAGATTGACTTGGTCAACATATCAGCAGGATAGTCAACAGTGCCAATCTTCTTTACCATCATATTTCTCTCAGCAATTGCCTCTCGAATAAAGTGATATCTGACATCGATGTGCTTAGTCCTTTCATGATATGCTTGATTTTTAACTAAGTGTATAGCACTCTGATTGTCACAAAAGACAACTGAATTGTCTTCTTACTGGAGCCCAAGTTCCTGAATAAGATTCCTTAACCAGATAGCTTCTTTTACTGCTTTTGCTGCCGCCATATACTCTGTCTCTGTAGAAGACAAAGCGATTGTCGACTGTAAGGTTGACCTCCAACTAATAGCTTAGCCAGATAGCGTGAAAAGATTGCCAGTCAAAGATCTTCTTTTATCAAGATCACCTGCATAGTCAGAATCCACAAATCCCACAATTGAGGTACCACTTGAACTATTTCTATCAAACACCAAGCCCAAATCTGTGGAACCTCTAAGATACCTAAGTATCCATTTTACTACCTGCCAATGCTCCTTTCTAGGGTGAGCCATATATCTACTTACCACACTAACTGCATGAGCAATGTCAGGACGAGTACATACCATAGCATACATCAAGCTGCCAACTGCACTGGAGTATGGGACATGAGACATTGCAGCCTCCTCATCTTCTGACTGAGGTGAATGTAGAGCTGAGAGTCTAAAATGAGGTGCTAATGGCGTAGTAACAGGTTTTGCGTTCTGCATGCCAAACTTCTCAATTACCTTCTCAATATAGCTCCTCTACAATAGATATAATTTTCATGCTTTCCTATCCCTCCGAATTTCCATCCCTAAGATTTTCTTGGCAGGACCCAGATCTTTTATCTCGAACTCCTCACTGAGCCGTTTTTTCAAGATCAAAACATCTGACATGTTCTTTGCAGCAATGAGCATATCATCAACGTATAAGAGGAGATAGACAAATGATCCATCTGAACCCTTCCTGAAGTAGACACAACTATCATAGCTGCTCCTATGATAACCACTTCCTATCATAAAGCTATCAAATCTCTTATACCACTGTCTTGGAGACTGCTTTAAATCGTACAAGGATTTCTTTAATCTGCAAACATGGTCTTCCTTGCCTTCTACATAATAGCCCTCAGGCTGGGCCATATAAATAGTCTCATCAAGGTCACCATGCAAAAAAGCAGTCTTTACATCAAGTTGCTCAAGCTCAAAGTCAAATTTAGCAAATAAAGCTAATAACACACGGATAGAAGTGTTCTTAACCACATGAGAGAATACCTCAATATAATCAATTCCCTCCTTTTGATTGTAGCCTTTGGCTACAAGTTGTGCCTTGCATCTAGCATCTTCAACGCCTGGAATTCCTTCTTTTTTCTTGAAGACCCATTTACACCTAATGGCCTTTTTTTCTTTAGGCAACGACACTGTTGACACCTGATTTTTAATCATTTTTAATATTGCTAAAGTAATAAAAAAATCCATAAAAATTCATAAAATTGAAAAATCAACTTTGGGGACCTTAGCCAAGCCTAGGGAACCAATTTTGACCAAAAAACGATTTTTCATATTTTCAGTATTTTTACGTATTTTTTATTTATTTATTTTCGAAAATTAATAGAAAATCCATAAAAATTCATAAAATTGAAAAATCAACTTTGGGAACCTTAGCCAAGCCTAGGGAACGAATTTTGACCAAAAAATAATTTTTCATATTATATATATTTTAATTTTTTTAAAAAAAATACAAAAATATTTGAAAATTTTGGAAAAATAACATTTGAGGCCAAAAAATACACAAAGATAGTTAATATTTTTATTTTAAATCTATTTTCATATTGGCCATCGCAAATTCAGAAAAATCCAATTCGAGTCACGTGTTCCTTCACGAGTATAATCTCGAATCGGGCCTAAAAAAATTTAATTTGACTCAACTTATTTTTAACTTTCACTTTTTATGAGTTGTGACATTGTCTTCTAATATTTTAAATTTTCATCTTGGCCCAATTATACCCAGAATGACTTAATTTTGCAAAAGGGCTTTAATTAAATTATGCATTATTTTCAGCGACAAGAAATGAACTTAAATTTGACATGTGGTAAATTTTGGTGTGTCAAAAATTGTGAGGAGATTTGGACTTAAAGAAATATTTTTTTTTCAGGGACTGAATTGTAAATACTTAAAATTCAAGGACTAGAGTGCAAATACCTAACTCTTGAAGGATTATTTTACAAATAATAAAAAGAAGAGTTAGTGGATAAATTAGAATAGAGAAGGGAAGATGAAGAAGAGGAGATGAAGAAGAGAAGTTGGAGAAGAATGGATGGAGAAAATAAGATAAGAATAGAGAAGGGAAGATGGAGATGAAGAAGAGTTAGTAGAGAAATTAGAATGGAAGATAAGAATAGAGAAGGGAAGATGGAGATTAAGAAGAGTTAGTGGAGAAATTAGAATGGGAGATAAATATGGAGAAGGGAAGATGAAGATGAAGAAGAGTTAGTGGAGAGATTAGAATGTGAGATAGAGATGGAGAATGGAAGATGAAAATGAAGAAGAGTTAGTGGAGAAATTAGAATGGGAGATAGAGTTAGTGGAAAAATTAGAATGGGAGATAGATGAGTAGGTTATAAAAGGAGGAAGAAGTGAGCTTGAGAAAGGGATTCTTGAGAGAGAAAATTTGAAGTGTTTGGGAGAATTTTTTGGAGAGAAAATTTTGGATGTTTGAGAGAGTTTTGGGAAATTGAAGAATTTGAGAGAAAGAAAATACCAAAAGAGAGAGAATTTTGAAGATGATGGGAGTTTAAAACTAGGGGTTATCATCACAAATTCCTTCATCGATCAATATAAATCAAGAGTTCATCCTCGTCAACGAGCAAACAAATTCAAGCTAAGTGTTTTTATTTATTCATTTATTTATGGTTTTACTCGCAAATTAGCACAAATTGTATACACTTTCTCCATCTCCTTTTTCTTCCATATTTTATGTCAGGAGAAGGATATCTTTACGTCAACAGCAAAAATCTCGTCGAGATGCAAAAATCGGCCCAGATAAGCTCCTAAGCTGTCCACCGATTTCTCAACTGATCTGTGACTAAAAGTCCCTCTTAATTCAAAAGAAACTCTCTATATTGGGAACATAGAGAGCGAAAATCAATTATAGAAATCCCTCCCAAAAAAATGGGAGATAAGTACTCTTTCTAATCTTCTGGTTTTAGGTGCAGATTAGCACATATTTTGTATACTAACACTTCACTCTATTTTATGTCAGGAAGCCGCAGCTCTATATCAATGGTCAATCCTATGGAAGCACAAAATCGGCTTGGAGGAGTCCTCAAGCGCGCACAAATTTCAAATTGTTGAATCAATTCGTTGTATTTCATTTTAAAAAATTCATACCCCAAAATGGAGAGGACAAAGTCCATCCGCAATCTAAATACCTGCACCATAAATCCCAAAGGGAAGAGCCAAGCCAATGCTTAGCCTCCCATTGGAGGTTTTTACTTATAGTAGTTAAATACCTGCAACTTAAATACCTGCACCTTAAATCCCAAAGGGAAGAGCCAAGCCAATGCTTAGCCTCCCATTGGAGGTTTTTACTTACAGTAGTTAAATACCTGCACCTTAAATCCCAAAGGGAAGAGCCAAGCCAATGCTTAGCCTCCCATTGGAGGTTTTTACTTACAGTAGTTAAATACCTGCAACTTAAATACCTGTACCTTAAATCCCAAAGGGAAGAGCCAAGCCAATGCTTAGCCTCCCATTGGAGGTTTTTACTTACAGTAGTTAAATACCTGCAACTTAAATACCTGTACCTTAAATCCCAAGGGGAAGAGCCAAGCCAATGCTTAGCCTCCCATTGGAGGTTTTTACTTACAGTAGTTTAAATACTTGCAACTTAAATACCTGTACCTTAAATCCCAAAGGGAAGAGCCAAGCCAATGCTAGGCCTCCCATTGGAGGTGTTTATTCACTGTCATGTACTTCCTATAATTTAATTTTTGAATCATCAGACCCAAAAGATGAGTAGGTCGTAATACTGCACAGAAGTCGTTAACACACTCCCTCTTTCGGCTTCAGGGAATCTTTAACACTTAAAAAAATATAACAAATAAAAATATATACCATCCATGCATCCTATTTAAAAAGTGAAAACACAAAAGAGAATACCCTACTAGAGCTTTAGGAATAAACCAAGCCTGAGTTGCCGGATTAGGATATCCATGAAATTAAGGTACCGAAAGGGCATTAGTTTTAATTAACTAGTGTAACCAAGTCCCCGAGCTCATAATCTCTTGTTCGCAGGAATAAATTAGTTCTCCCGCTAATTTATTTAGGTTTCTAATCGACCTACCAAGAACGATTAGTGGCGACTCCAAATTTCAAAATCATTTAAACAAAAACCAAAGTTGCGATTCGGTAGGGCTTGGGAGGGTCCGCATTAGGTTAGTCAAATCTAATTAACCTAATAATCCGTTAACCCCTAGAATTAATAAAAATATTTTTAGAGGGTCGCGACAGCTTGGCGACTCCGCTGGGGAATAGAGATTTTTAATTTTCGAAAAAAGATACCAATTGAAATACTTAAATTTTTTCAAAATTTTAAAAGTCTTAGTGGACTTAGGCCAATGAAAATTTCATGGATATCTCGCTTTTGGCGATCTTGCTTGGGACTCATTCTATAGGTGTTATATGTTTTTGCAGGATGGGAGTTATAAGGGGCGGAGTGTTTGGCTAACCCATTTGTTTTGCAGGCTCGGTGTTGGGATTATGTTTAATTTCACAAATTTTTAGAAGCGCTGTTTTGATATCAATTGTTGTGCATGTCTTGCATATTCTGAGGATCACAACACCTGCACACACAAGCGCCTAAACCCAAGTCGCGAAATTTTTCCTAGGTAACCATAGATAGGGATCGAATATGCAAAGCTCTTGCGTCGATTACGCTTGGGTTGACCATATTTTATCCCGCTCATTATCTGAATTGATAAATTCTTCCCATTGTGATTTGATTGCGCGGAGGGTAAGGTTGTCAATTCAGATAGTGGGGGCCTTTTAGGTCCATACCCTGTCTCTCCTTCTTTTATTTTCTAGAGTTCACTCCTCACTTGAGTCATGCGCATGACTATGTGATTTGCATTTCTCCAAGGTAAAAGTAAGTTCTCTAATTTTATCTTGTATTTATTTTCGGTCGGTCCATGCTAGGTGTTAGTCAGTTTTTGAGCTTGATATTACGACCATTCTTTTAAAAGAAAATAAAAATTAAATTTGTCCCTCATTTCTTTTTAAAAAATTTTTTTTTGAAAAAATGATGTGAAAAAATCCCTTCATGGGAATTTTATTAACCAATAAGGGATTTTTGTCATGTTTTTATTACTTCAATAAAAATGAAATTTTCCTGAAAAAATTTTCCTCTGAAAATTTATTTCAATAAAAAGAAAAATTCCTTAAAAAAAAACTCTAGTAGACATCAAGTGATTTTATCACATTTTTCAAATTATAAAAACTTGCAAGAAAATTCTTCTCGAGAAATTCGCTCATGTTTTTCTAAGAAAAGTTTCTCTAAATAAAATTAGACTAATGTCTCGGGGGAGTTGTATTGACCAATAAGAGATTTTTGTCATGTTTTTCTTGCTTCAATAAAAATGAAATTTTCCTAACAAATTTTCCTCTGAAAATTTATTTCGATAAAAAGAAAAATTCCTTCAAAAAAAAACTTTGGTAAACATCAAGTGATTTTATCACATTCTTTCAAATTATAAAAACTTGCAACAAAAATTCTTTTCGAGAAATTCGCTCATGTTTTTCTAAGAAAATTTTCTCTAAATAAAATTAGACTAATGTCTCGGGGGAATTTTGTTAACCAATAAAGGATTTCTGTTATGTCTTTCCTGCTTCAATAAAAATAAAATTTTCCTGATAAATTTACCTCTGAAAATTTATTTTGATAAAAAAGAAATTCCTTCAAAGATTTTAGTAAACATCAAGAGATTTTGTCACATTCCTTTAAAAAAATAAAAAAAAAGAGTAATAAATATGAAAAAAAATTCTGTATCAGAAATTAACCCATTTCTTCCTAAAGAAATTTTTTTTTCTGATTTCTCTATAAAATAGAAAAAATAAAATTGGACTAATATAGGAGTCATGGATCGACATTCCTTGTGTCGCATACTAATTATATCCTTTTCTTTTGCAGGGAGATCCTAGATACCCCAGACGGGTGTAAAAATTAAGTTCAATAATATATCAAGAATCATCTTCAGAAATACCAAAATACGAAAAACACCAAGGCTTCAACCGTTAATTCAGGGGGGCAAACGAACACTGTCCATCTTTGAGAGATAGAGTTGTGTCAATCCGTAAACTTGTATGGGCAGTGTATTGTGATATGACGGTGGACTTATACTGATTAAACACGGGGGCATATTTAATGTATTACAGAGGATCCCGCGTCTTTTGAAAGACAATATGGATTATATAATCAGAAACCATGAAATAAGTACCTTAACCTGATTAAATCAACCAGAGACCGGTCTTAAAATTTCCTCGGATCCGAAACACGCGGAGGGTTTTAGAGGACCGAGGTTCTATTAATGAATGTGACCCACAAGTATTTCTCCCAATGCTACAGGCGCCCGACAAGAGCAAGTGGGCACCGAAAGAAACAAAACACGGTTGAAGTGGGGCACGCAACAAATGGCCGAATTTATTGGCACACTAATTAAGTGGTGGTAGCTTTATTAATTTACATGATTGAACGCGGGTCTCTAGGCGGCTGGTGGAAAGCCACACTGAATGCCTCTCTAATGTTCTTGATATCATCATCTACCGCAACCCGCGAGAGCATCATGAAGAAGATTAAACCTAGACGAATACGTCTACTTAGTTTCATCGCACGTTCTCGCCTTTTGTCGATGTCCAAAATTAATGCACAAGCTAAAAGTAATCATTTCCCTTTCCCCCCTATTAAATGCTCGGAGCCGTTAACCGCACCAAACTCGAAAGAATTAATATCGAGACGAAATCTGCGTAAATTTGAAGGGTAAATCCGTATCGTTCCAATTTACCCTTAAATTGCTCCGGTTTTAAATTTGATCCCTTCTATTTTCAGGAATTTGCAAAAACGACTCGAGAATACAGTTGTATCCAAAAACCAAATTTCCTGGTCGGGCTAAATTGGGGGCAAATCAACTCATGGACATTACCACGGGATAGACAGCTTCGGTTAAAGAAAAATACAAGCGAAAGATCCGAACAATCTCAGACATGGGTAATTCTGTATCGTTCTAATTTGCACATAATCATCTCGAGTCCTGAATTTTTTTATTCCATTCTTAACAGGGATTGCAAATTACCTCGAGAAATATCGTAACAAGGCCCAATGTGATACAACATGGCCGCGTTATCCCCAAGGATTAACCTTTGAAAAGAAAACCCCATGGACACCTATGGTCCAATGGACCGAATGCAGGAATACTCGACGAGTAATACCGAAGTCAATATTTTGCCACATTCTCGGCTTAATGGTGAAGCATCCAACAAAAGTCGAAGAAAACTCAACCCAGCAAAATTGGTAAAAGACTTGTCCAAGGCATTCAAGATGAAGGGTAAATCAGTATCGTTTCCAATTTATCTCTTTTAATACCGGTTGACATGTCTCCTTTTCTTGTTACAGGAAATATTTATACTAACATGTAACATGTTGGAGGAGACAAATCCAAAAGAAAATGATGATCATTTGACAAGATCTATTCTGGTGAAAAATTGTGGCATTTAACTGCTAAACCATGGCGGTCGCTGTCACTAAACAAACCAAAATGCTCCCTCACCCATATGCCTCATCATGCAGGGGCAAAACTTGAGACAAACCGCTCCTCGACATAAGGAGTGGGCTTCCCAATTTGTTCAATCCACCCACATACCAGGGGCAATTCAAATCCGCCCATGTTTGCACATTATATAAATACACATGATGCTAAAAATTGTCACATCGGCATTGTGTTTACACATTTCACGAATTATGTATGATTATTCCGCATGTTTAATTTACCAACTCCAACTTAGAGCATAAACTGCATAGGAGACATCAAATGTGCAAAATGGGGCATAACAGGATGAGGAAAGTTAAACCATTTCTACACACGGGTCTAACATTTTAATCTACAGATAAACAGCCTTTCTCTAGAGTGAGAGAAAGTCCCTTCGGACTAAAGTCCCCCATTCAGATTACATTCGAGGCGTTCATATTATGAGAACCTCCTTAAATAGAATTGGTAATGCAAACTTGACAGAATAGTTTTGCATGATCCACATTTTGATTGATTGCATCATGAGTTATCACATAGACTACTTCTAATCATTGCCAACTTAGCTGAACAATTTTGTATGAACCAATGAACGCATTGATGAAAATGCTTGCACATGTTAGCTCTGACATTGCCTGACAGGCAACACATTCCCGGTGTTTGAGTTACCTTCCAAAGTCTTGAAATTCATTTGGCGATTATTGAATGAACAAGCCTGGTTGTCGAGAAGCCACCAAGCATTTCTTCCAAATTCTCAGGTAAGTATATCTTCAACCTGAACCTTTCAAGAGAATGAATTCTGACGGTTGTTGGGGTACTCGAATCCATTGCGGTATATATAGGTATCCACTTTCTTCAATAAAGCATGATTTGTCTTAAGGACAGAAATGTTCGAGACCTTTTGATCTCTGCCTCTTTGGTTTATTCCTAAAGCGACAGGAGAATATAATTTGGGTTTGAGCTTCCGTAGGATTCCTGGTCTCCCCAGATTTCAGAATGGCACCCTTTGAGGTACACCAAGCCCTTCTTACAGGCAAACTAAGTCCTTCTTACAGGCAAACCAAGTCCTTCTTACAGGCAAAACAAGTCCTTCTTACAGGCAAATCAAGTCCTTCTTACAGGTACAAAGTCCTTTTTACAGGCACAAAGTCCTTCTTACAGGCAAATCAAGTCCTTCTTACAGGCATAAAGTCCTTCTTATAGGCAAATCAAGTCCTTCTTACAGGCAAACTAAGTCCTTCTTACAGGCAAACCAAGTCCTTCTTACAGGCACAAAGTCCTTCTTATAGGCAAATCAAGTCCTTCTTACAGGCAAACTAAGTCCTTCTTACAGGCAAACCAAGTCCTTCTTATAGGCAAATCAAGTCCTTTTTACAGGCACAAAGTCCTTCTTACAGGCACAAAGTCCTTCTTACAGGCAAATCAAGTCCTTCTTACAGGTATAAAGTCCTTCTTACAAGCAAATCAAGTCTTTCTTACAGGCATAAAGTCCTTCTTACAGGCAAACAAAGTCCTTCTTACAGGCAAACAAAGTCCTTCTTACAGGCACAAAGTCCTTCTTACAGGCAAAGTAAGTCCTTCTTACAGGCAAATCAAGTCCTTCTTACAGGCAAATCAAGTCCTTCTTACAGGCACAAGTCCTTTTTACAGACACCAAGTCCTTTCTACAGGCACCAAGTCCTTCTTACAGGTATCTCCATGGGGTGACCTACCATACGGGTCAAATCTCAATCAAAATTTAATCAGTAGAATCCTTTTATTAGGAATCTACCATGGTACGACCCACCATACGGGTCAAATGGTATGACCCACCATACGGGTCAAATTTTAATTCAATTTTTAATCAGTAGAATCCTTTTATTAGGAATCTACCATGGGTTGATCCACCATACGGGTTCAAGTTCAACCACCCTAAAGTTTTTTTTATATAACGAATCCTTAGGTTCTCATTTCATTTTCAGTGGAACATTCATGTCACGACTCTTTTTATTTCCTTGTATTGAGTCGATTAGAATTCAGGTGTCATCTCGTCTTTGAAATGAACCTCTACCGAGCTTCCTTTCAAAGAGGGGCAGCTGTTGACACCTGATTTTTAATCATTTTTAATATTGCTAAAGTAATAAAAAAATCCATAAAAATTCATAAAATTGAAAAATCAACTTTGGGGACCTTAGCCAAGCCTAGGGAACCAATTTTGACCAAAAAACGATTTTTCATATTTTCAGTATTTTTACGTATTTTTTATTTATTTATTTTCGAAAATTAATAGAAAATCCATAAAAATTCATAAAATTGAAAAATCAACTTTGGGAACCTTAGCCAAGCCTAGGGAACGAATTTTGACCAAAAAATAATTTTTCATATTATATATATTTTAATTTTTTTAAAAAAAATACAAAAATATTTGAAAATTTTGGAAAAATAACATTTGAGGCCAAAAAATACACAAAGATAGTTAATATTTTTATTTTAAATCTATTTTCATATTGGCCATCGCAAATTCAGAAAAATCCAATTCGAGTCACGTGTTCCTTCACGAGTATAATCTCGAATCGGGCCTAAAAAAATTTAATTTGACTCAACTTATTTTTAACTTTCACTTTTTATGAGTTGTGACATTGTCTTCTAATATTTTAAATTTTCATCTTGGCCCAATTATACCCAGAATGACTTAATTTTGCAAAAGGGCTTTAATTAAATTATGCATTATTTTCAGCGACAAGAAATGAACTTAAATTTGACATGTGGTAAATTTTGGTGTGTCAAAAATTGTGAGGAGATTTGGACTTAAAGAAATATTTTTTTTTCAGGGACTGAATTGTAAATACTTAAAATTCAAGGACTAGAGTGCAAATACCTAACTCTTGAAGGATTATTTTACAAATAATAAAAAGAAGAGTTAGTGGATAAATTAGAATAGAGAAGGGAAGATGAAGAAGAGGAGATGAAGAAGAGAAGTTGGAGAAGAATGGATGGAGAAAATAAGATAAGAATAGAGAAGGGAAGATGGAGATGAAGAAGAGTTAGTAGAGAAATTAGAATGGAAGATAAGAATAGAGAAGGGAAGATGGAGATTAAGAAGAGTTAGTGGAGAAATTAGAATGGGAGATAAATATGGAGAAGGGAAGATGAAGATGAAGAAGAGTTAGTGGAGAGATTAGAATGTGAGATAGAGATGGAGAATGGAAGATGAAAATGAAGAAGAGTTAGTGGAGAAATTAGAATGGGAGATAGAGTTAGTGGAAAAATTAGAATGGGAGATAGATGAGTAGGTTATAAAAGGAGGAAGAAGTGAGCTTGAGAAAGGGATTCTTGAGAGAGAAAATTTGAAGTGTTTGGGAGAATTTTTTGGAGAGAAAATTTTGGATGTTTGAGAGAGTTTTGGGAAATTGAAGAATTTGAGAGAAAGAAAATACCAAAAGAGAGAGAATTTTGAAGATGATGGGAGTTTAAAACTAGGGGTTATCATCACAAATTCCTTCATCGATCAATATAAATCAAGAGTTCATCCTCGTCAACGAGCAAACAAATTCAAGCTAAGTGTTTTTATTTATTCATTTATTTATGGTTTTACTCGCAAATTAGCACAAATTGTATACACTTTCTCCATCTCCTTTTTCTTCCATATTTTATGTCAGGAGAAGGATATCTTTACGTCAACAGCAAAAATCTCGTCGAGATGCAAAAATCGGCCCAGATAAGCTCCTAAGCTGTCCACCGATTTCTCAACTGATCTGTGACTAAAAGTCCCTCTTAATTCAAAAGAAACTCTCTATATTGGGAACATAGAGAGCGAAAATCAATTATAGAAATCCCTCCCAAAAAAATGGGAGATAAGTACTCTTTCTAATCTTCTGGTTTTAGGTGCAGATTAGCACATATTTTGTATACTAACACTTCACTCTATTTTATGTCAGGAAGCCGCAGCTCTATATCAATGGTCAATCCTATGGAAGCACAAAATCGGCTTGGAGGAGTCCTCAAGCGCGCACAAATTTCAAATTGTTGAATCAATTCGTTGTATTTCATTTTAAAAAATTCATACCCCAAAATGGAGAGGACAAAGTCCATCCGCAATCTAAATACCTGCACCATAAATCCCAAAGGGAAGAGCCAAGCCAATGCTTAGCCTCCCATTGGAGGTTTTTACTTATAGTAGTTAAATACCTGCAACTTAAATACCTGCACCTTAAATCCCAAAGGGAAGAGCCAAGCCAATGCTTAGCCTCCCATTGGAGGTTTTTACTTACAGTAGTTAAATACCTGCACCTTAAATCCCAAAGGGAAGAGCCAAGCCAATGCTTAGCCTCCCATTGGAGGTTTTTACTTACAGTAGTTAAATACCTGCAACTTAAATACCTGTACCTTAAATCCCAAAGGGAAGAGCCAAGCCAATGCTTAGCCTCCCATTGGAGGTTTTTACTTACAGTAGTTAAATACCTGCAACTTAAATACCTGTACCTTAAATCCCAAGGGGAAGAGCCAAGCCAATGCTTAGCCTCCCATTGGAGGTTTTTACTTACAGTAGTTTAAATACTTGCAACTTAAATACCTGTACCTTAAATCCCAAAGGGAAGAGCCAAGCCAATGCTAGGCCTCCCATTGGAGGTGTTTATTCACTGTCATGTACTTCCTATAATTTAATTTTTGAATCATCAGACCCAAAAGATGAGTAGGTCGTAATACTGCACAGAAGTCGTTAACACACTCCCTCTTTCGGCTTCAGGGAATCTTTAACACTTAAAAAAATATAACAAATAAAAATATATACCATCCATGCATCCTATTTAAAAAGTGAAAACACAAAAGAGAATACCCTACTAGAGCTTTAGGAATAAACCAAGCCTGAGTTGCCGGATTAGGATATCCATGAAATTAAGGTACCGAAAGGGCATTAGTTTTAATTAACTAGTGTAACCAAGTCCCCGAGCTCATAATCTCTTGTTCGCAGGAATAAATTAGTTCTCCCGCTAATTTATTTAGGTTTCTAATCGACCTACCAAGAACGATTAGTGGCGACTCCAAATTTCAAAATCATTTAAACAAAAACCAAAGTTGCGATTCGGTAGGGCTTGGGAGGGTCCGCATTAGGTTAGTCAAATCTAATTAACCTAATAATCCGTTAACCCCTAGAATTAATAAAAATATTTTTAGAGGGTCGCGACAGACACCAAGTCCCAAGTCTGGTTCTTGTGAAGTGATTCAAGTTCCTCAACTATAGCAGTAGCCCATTTTTCTGATTATGCACAAGTAACAGCTTCAGTATAAGTAGAGGGTTCATGAATACCCATACCTTCTGCTATCGTGAGAGCATAAGCCACCAGATCAGAGTATCCATATTTTTGAGGAGGTCGAGTCTGCCTCCTTTCTCTGCCAGTAGCAATAGAATATGGCTGCTCCACCTCATCTACAGCTTCCTCATCTGAACTTGAATCAACAGTAACACCTTGCTCACTTAAATCATCTCGAGAGGTTTTCTCTTGAAGCTCCACCTGAACCTCCACCTTATTCATATTGCTCTCAAGCTTTCCTGCATGATCATCAACAACCTTTCTTTGATCAAGCATAAGCATTTCATTAAAAGTAACATCCCTACTAATAATGAACTAAAGAAGAACAAAAGTGGAACACAAGTCACGGGTCGTGGCCGACGGAGGTGGCCGAGCTCACGGGTCGAGGCCGACGGAGGTGGCCCAGAGCACGGGTCGTGGCCGACGGAAGTGGCTGGGTGCATGGGCCTTGGCCGAGCGAGTTGGTCGACCTCACGGGTCGCGGCCGGCAGCTGACGGTAGGTTGACGACTGAGGGTTAGGGTTTCAGAGAAGAGGCTTTGATACCAATTCGTTGCGGAAATCAAACGAAGAACAAAAGTGGAACATAGAGATTTATGTGGTTCGATCAAAATTGATCTACGTCCACGGGCGAGGCACAACGAAAATTCCACTATATTCAAAAGGAGAGTGCACTTACAATGAAACCCTAATCACAATATATATATATTGTGTCTCAAAACATAAAAGGAAAAAACCTAATTCCTTTGGGTTGGGCCTACGGCCCACTCAAATAATATGTCATAAATTCAAGATATATTTAACACCTTAATTCTTATGTCCATTGGGATCATGTGATTAATTAGATCACGTCCTTTTGTTAGGCCCTATTTCTCTTTCTATTCCACGAACAAGTTTCTAAATAGAAACATATGTTTCATAACGACACAAAATTTCTATTTCTATAACGAAAATTAGTTTGATAATAACGTAAAATTTTTGCGATTGGGCAACTAATGGCTGGCAACTGGAGGCCAGAGACTGGCGACTAGCGATGGGTAAACATATGCTGGCCACTAGAAGCCAGAGATCGGCAAATAGCAGCCAGTGTTGGCCGAACGGCAGCTGGAGACTAGCTAATGGCAGACTGGCAGCTAGGAATGAAGTTCGAGAATTGGCGACCAGTGGACAATGATCGATAGCAAGGGTTAGCGATTTGCATTGCGTGACTAGTAACGAGTGACCCAACTGGTAATGGGGGACTAGAGATTGGCGGCAGGCAATGGACGACAAGGACATGAGAGAAAGAGATCGTATGCGAGTAAGAGGGGGAGTGAGCAATGAAAAAAATTTCTTATTTATGTTTTTGTTCCAAAAATAGAAAAGTAGAAATTCTCTACTTCTTATTTCTGTTTCAAATTTATTTTTGAGCTAAAAAATTTGTCTTGAAAATTAAAAAAATGAAATTAATTTATCAAATGAATTTATGTTAACAAAAAATAATAATAATAACGAACGGGAGTCTCGAAAGCAATGCAATTAAAATCCATAAAGAGGTTACCGTTGAATTAATCAGAACATCTGCAACTATTGTCTATCTTGGCCATTTTCCTTTTTCTGCCTTTTGTTTTTTGGGTGGTCTATGCAAAAACGCATCTTCCTTTCCTCTGCGAGATAATTAATCATGGAAACTTGTCTCCAGTCGGCGATTCCATTCCGTGGAAAGATCAGGCCAGTCAAAGAGGATCGTTTGCTTAGAAAGTTGGATTTGCAGAACTAAGGAAAGCTGAAGAGGGGAGCAGCTCCAATAATCAGAATCTGCTGAAAATTAAGAACAAATGGAAGCAGAGAGAGAAGGGGGAGGGGGAGTCTTTGTGCGACATAGTTTAAAAGCTTTGTGAGCGTGGAACTTTGTAAGAATATCGACGTTCTGTTCTAAAACCCCAAGGGTTTTGTATGTGAAATGCTATAAATGTATCGTTTTTAGCACAACTCTCTCTGAGAAATCAATCTTCTCCAGCGACCTTATCTCTTTCCTCCACTTTCCTCGTATCTCTCATCTCGTGTTCTCCTCTTGAAGAACCAGAGTTTTTGGAGATTCTTGAAGGGATAACAGAGAGAGAGAGAGAGAGAGAGAGAGAGAGAGAGAGAGAGAGAGAGAGAGAGAGAGAGAGAGAGAGAGAGAGAGAGATGGAAGCGGTTCTCAACACCAGAGTTCCCGTATCTCTCCGACCAAACCCGAGAAGCAGGTTGCTCAATCCATCTCAAGGCCTAAAGCACCGAATTTTATCCATAAAGCCACAAGCGCTTCCTGGGTTTCCTTTATCTTCAAACGGGTTTCAGAGATTCAATGGCTTTATCTCCAAGCCAAGTGGAATATACCAGAAAAATCGGAGCTTTCACATTTGCAAGGCTGAAGCAGCTGCGGCAGCTGATGGGCAGCCTTTGTTTGCTGAGCCTGAGAAGCCCAAGTTCTTGGGCATTGAGGCTGTGACACTCAAGAAGATTATCCCACTTGGGCTAATGTTCTTTTGCATATTGTTCAATTACACAATCCTTAGGGACACAAAAGATGTGTTGGTTGTCACTGCAAAAGGAAGCAGTGCAGAAATCATACCGTTTCTTAAAACGTGGGTCAATTTGCCTATGGCGATTGGTTTCATGTTGTTGTACACGAAATTGGCCAATGTGATGTCAAAGCAGGCTCTCTTCTACTCTGTGATTGTTCCTTTCATTGCTTTCTTTGGGGCTTTTGGGTTTGTTCTTTATCCTCTCAGTAGTTATGTTCACCCTCAAGCTCTGGCGGACAAGCTTCTTGGGATGCTTGGGCCGAGGTTTCTAGGTCCACTTGCCATTATGAGGATATGGAGCTTCTGCTTGTTCTACGTTATGGCTGAACTGTGGGGCAGTGTTGTGGTTTCGGTCCTCTTCTGGGGATTTGCAAATCAGGTGAGGAACATTTATCATGCTGTCATGAACTTATAGTTCACAAAAAAGAAAGTCTCTCTGATTAGTGAATGAGATATTATGAGTCCCTATCTCTCTGGCTTGTGAATGAAAGCGTATCTATTCTAGATCTATCATTGATTCTGGCTAGTGGATCTCATTTTGTGCTGTGTGTAGAAACTTCCATCAATTTAAAGGGCATTTTGTTTCTCTTGGGATCGCATAAGTTCAATCCTAGGGAAGGAAAGAGATATTACCATCTCATATGCTACGTTAGTCTTGTTTCTGAATAATTCTAAGATATATGAGTAATACACGAGCGTCCCTTTTGTTTGATGAGGGGGGTGCGTTTTGTTTTGATTGAGTTGTGAAAGAGTGTCTCTTTCGGTGTTTGATCAATAGATGGTTTGTGCTCCCATTAGTCAATATTAAGTTTTGTTATCCTAGATATTCTGATTTCTGCGTTTTCTAGGATTTTTTCTGGTATTTCTTTGGAGATTGAGTAAATCATGTCCTGCTTTTGTTCTAAGTGACCAAATAATTCTGGGGTATTCTGTGACCGCCTTGTCTATTTCCTCGGAGGAGGAGATTATGCCGATAGCCAGTTATCTTACTGCTAATAAACAATTATCTTACTGCTACTGCTCTAATTGTCTGTGTCATTATGTGCGATTTCAACTCTGGTTTCTTCTTCGACCAAAAAAAAAAAAACCTCGGGTTTTTGATATTGGATGAATTGGGTTCACTGTGTATCAATCGTGCATTTTTTAGCTCGGCACTGTGAGCTAATGCACCAGAAATGCTTTTTCTGCAGATAACTACTGTGGAAGAAGCCAAAAAGTTCTACCCCCTTTTTGGGCTTGGAGCAAATGTTGCACTTATTTTCTCAGGCCGGACAGTCAAGTACTTTTCTAATATGAGGAAGAACTTAGGTCCTGGTGTTGATGGTTGGGCCATCTCCCTAAAAGCGATGATGAGTATTGTGGTGATAATGGGGCTTGCTATTTGCGGACTTTACTGGTGGGTGAATACGTTTGTTCCTCTTCCATCTCGTAGCAAGAAGAAGAAGGTAATCCTCTAGATCAGTATATTTATTAGTTCCTAGTTCTCAGACTATCAGCTAAGAGCCAGTGAAGTAAGTTGAGTGGACTTTCCATTGATCTCGCAGGAAAAACCCAAGATGGGAACAATGGAGAGCTTGAAATTCTTAGTGTCTTCAAGTTACATCAGAGATCTTGCCACGTTGGTTGTTGCATATGGTATTAGCATCAATCTAGTTGAGGTTACATGGAAATCCAAGCTCAAAGCTCAGGTAAATTTTGATGAAGCTTCTGTCTTCCTGTCTCATTGCTAATAGGTTCTTTTGATTCGTAACTTTTGAGCCTTCCACTCTTCTTGCAGTTTCCTAGTCCGAATGAGTATTCTTCCTTCATGGGCGATTTCTCCACCGCGACTGGAATAGCTACCTTCACTATGATGCTACTGAGTCAATACGTTTTCAACAAATACGGATGGGGAGTCGCAGCCAAGATCACACCTACCGTCCTGCTTGTGACAGGAGTCGGATTCTTTTCTCTGATTTTATTTGGTGATCCACTCATGCCAACTCTTGCGAAGTTTGGGATGACTCCTCTGCTTGCTGCTGTATACGTCGGTGCAATGCAAAATGTTTTCAGCAAGAGCGCCAAGTACAGCTTATTTGACCCCTGCAAGGAAATGGCGTATATTCCTTTGGATGAGGACACCAAGGTTCAGATTAATGACTTGCCATTACCACACAACAGTTTTTCTTTGCCACTGTCCTCTTTAGATTTCAGTCATTTTATTTATGCAAGTATGGACAGGAAATTTACTTCGTAAATATTGCCAAAGCTGCCTTAGGAGAAGATTTGGACTGTTGAGATTCATGAGAAATGGAAACATTAGAAACTTACCTGAAACTTGTGCATAGATTTTTATACGTCCCTGTATGATCATTCACTCAGCAATTTTTAAATGCTTGCTTCAGGTTAAAGGGAAAGCAGCCATAGATGTTGTGTGCAACCCGCTGGGGAAATCCGGAGGTGCTCTGATCCAGCAATTCATGATCTTGACCTTTGGCTCTCTCGCCAATTCGACTCCTTACCTTGGAGGAATACTTATGGTGATTGTGCTCACGTGGTTAGCTGCAGCGAAGTCTCTCGATTCCCAGTTCACCGCGTTACGTCAGGAGGAAGAACTCGAGAAGGAGCTGGAGAGAGCTGCAGTTAAGATACCTGTCGTGGCTCAAAACGAGACTGGCGATGGTTCTCTCGGGAGTGATTTGGCGTTGAAACCTGCTGCAGGAGACTCCCCTAGTAAATCGTCATGAATCTGCCACCCGTGTTGTTGCACTGTTGAGGAAGAAAGAATAATCATCGGCAAATGCTAATGAGAAGCAGAGTTAGAACCATAGATATCGGACATTTATTTGATGAGGAGGAAGAGAAGAAGGCGAAGGTGTTACTTGTCTGAGCATTCTTGAAGTTCCTTTGGCATCCTATGATCAGGTGCTTTCTGATGTGTGGCTCTTGTATTTACATTCAATTCCATTGCATTCATGTTTGAATGAAAAAGGGCAACATTGTTATCTATCTGATAATCTTATGATGAGTTTGAGCTACTCTTACCAACTGGAATATGTGTATAATACCTTTGTGCTTTCTGACGTACGGACTTGTATTGGACAGGACCGTATACTCGGATTCGATGAACATAATACGTGACTGATCCGTGTGTACCGACATGAATTGACATATCTTACTCGAGAAAGATAAAATTGTATTTATCTATTAATATCATGGTGAACCTAATTTTTATGTGGGTACTTCTTAGCAAGGGAAAACGAAAGAATAATAAAGAAAGATGCATTAGGGTCTTACTTATTAAATATAAAATGACATCGTGATTTTTAGACGAATGCTCTCGTTTGGACATTTGGTTCGGTCTCTTGCTTATTATTTAATAGAAAGCTAAATAGGCTTTTAGCTTAAATTTGTCATCACAGTCTCAAGTTCCGTGCATGTTCTTGTCTCAAATATCAGATTAAGTCAACCAGAGTAGAACATACGCATCAATGCTGCATTTGCTGTGACTAGACTCTCTAAGAGATGCATTTGTAAGTGAGTGACGGGAGAGAGAAACAGATAGAGGCTCACATCGACAAAAACAACATTCAAGTTAGGGACGTTAGTCTCGATGGAGACACCCATGACGAGGGCAGGAAAGACTGCAGGGTAAATGGCAATATCTCGATGATGAGAGTAGGACTGTAGGCTAAATGACAAAAAGCAGACGAGAGAAACTCACTCTCACTTAAAGTGAGCTAGAACTATTTTAATATAAATATACTGGTCTGGTCTGGGTGGGTAGTTCCGCGGTTGGAACTGGAAACCAAATTAGTACTCACTGGTTTCAATAAATTAAAATCATGAACCAAACCGATCCCCATGGGAACAACTGATTCTGGGCTAATCCAATCCGATTCTAGGCAGTTCTAAATTCCTTTCCACACCCCTAACAATTACTAGTAAGGGTAATGACACAAATGGTACTTGAACTTTAGCTCAATATACAATGTGAACCGTAAACTTCTAATGTGTTCAATGTAGTCGCTAGGCTTCTTGCACATGTGTAATTTTATCCTCGAATTATATGAAGATGTTTGATGTTGGAGACTAAATTGAACATGTTTCAAAAGTTTATGGACTATATTAAATAAGTTAAAAATTCAAGGGCATCATTGCACATCGAGCCACAGATTAGGGATCGTATTACACTCAGGTCAAATTTTAGAGATCATTTACGTTAGTTCCCCCTTATTAGCATGTTTTAGCAATCTATTTAGCAAGATTTTAGTTGCCACAAATCATTTTTACTATTAGATCAATTAATTAACTTCTCCCTTCTTTACCACATTGGGGTGGATTTCTAACTTAATTCAGTCTATTAAGTATTAAGTCAATACTAATAAATATTATCAAATAATTTTAATCTCATGAAATATTTTTATTTATTTATTTGTTTTTCTTTCTATGGCTTTGCGACTTTATCTTCTGCGCTCCTGAAAAACCTCACGCAAAAACCCCCCGCGAAGGTAAACGATGCTCTGCAACTTCAAGAATGGCCCTCCCCGCTAGAACATCTTCAATTTCTCCACACAAAGACTATCCCAATCCTTCCTCTCCCCGAACCCATAATTCCAGAACTGCACGTTTCCCTCCGGATCCTAGAAGTCGTCAGATTGGTTTAAGAAAGTCTCAGCAAGTGTCAGTCCTCAACGCCAGCTCCCTCAGCACCCAGAACCCAAATTCTTACCTGTGTGAGCTGTGTCTTCGCGGTGACCTTCAGCAAGCTCTGGGATGCTTAAATTCCATGCAAGAATTGAAGTTTGGCGTCGAGGAAGACTCTTTCATCGCTTTCTCGAGGCTATGTGAGTACAAGAGAGCTTATGATGAAGGGGCCCTCGTGTTTTCCTTTGTATTGAAGGTGTATACCAAGCTGAGCATTAGGCTGGGTAATGCTCTGTTGAGCATGTTCGTGAGGTTTCGCAACTTAGCCGATGCATGGTACGTTTTTGGCAAAATGAACGAGAGAGACGTGTTTTCGTGGAATATCATGGTTGGTGGGTACGCTAAAAATGGTTTCTTTGACGAGGCTTTGGATTTGTACCACAGGATGTCGTGGGTTGGGATAAAGCCTGATGTTTATACATTTCCTTGTGTTTTGAGAACTTGCGGTGGTGTGCCTGACTTGGCAAGGGGGAGGGAGGTTCATGTGCATGTTATTAGACATGGGTTCGAATCAGATGTGGATGTTCTTAATGCCTTGATTACCATGTACATGAAATGCGGCGATGTTGTGAGTGCGCATTTGGTATTTGATGGAATGTCCAGAAGAGATAGAATTTCATGGAATGCAATGATATCTGGGTATGTAGAGAATGGGGAATGTTATGAAGGATTGAGACAATTCTGTAGGATGCTTGAACTTTGCATTGACCCTGATATCATGACCATGACTAGCGTGGTCTCTGCTTGTGAGATTCTTATGGATGGGAAGATAGGGAGGGAGATACATGGTTATGTGATAAGAACAGCATTAGGTGATGATGTTTCAGTCGCTAATTCATTGATTGAATTTTACTCAAGTATTGGGCAATGGGAGGAAGCTGAAGAAGTGTTCTCTAGCATGGAATGTAAAGACGTTGTCTCTTGGACATCGATGATTTCATGTTTTGAGGATAATTTACTTCATGAGAAAGCAATAGAGACTTTCAAAGTGATGGGAGAAGCCGGTGTGGCACCTGATGAAATCACTATAGCTACTGTTCTCTCTGCTTGTGCTTCTTTTGGACGTTTGGATGTGGGAACTGAACTTCACGAACTTGCAAATGAAACGGGGCTCATCTCGTGCTCAATAGTTGCAAACACTCTCATGGACATGTACTCCAAATGCAACTGCATAGACAAGGCCTTGGACATTTTCTACAGTATTCCAGAGAAGAATGTGATATCATGGACTTCTATCATCCTTGGGCTTCGGATCAACAATCGGTGCTTTGAGGCTCTGATTTTCTTTCGGCAAATGAAACTCAGATTGGAGCCCAATGACGTTACTTTGATCTCTGTCTTGTCTGCATGTTCTCGAATAGGAGCCTTGATGTGTGGCAAGGAGATTCACGCGCATGTATTAAGAAATGGACTGGCATTCCATGGTTTCTTGCCCAACGCATTACTGGATATGTATGTCAGGTGTGGACGAATGGGATCTGCATGGAATCAATTTAACTTGCATGAAAGGGATGTAGCAACTTGGAATATACTTTTGACGGGCTATGCAGAACAAGGACATGGGACGCTGGCCTTGGATCTTTATCATAGAATGAACATATCTGGCATATGCCCAGATGAAATTACTTTCATTTCACTGTTATGTGCTTGTAGCAGATCTGGAATGGTTGATGAAGGGTTGGAATACTTTCAGCAAATGCAGTACGAATACTCTGTTACTCCTAATTTGAAGCATTATGCATGTGTGGTTGATTTACTTGGTCGTGCTGGGCACTTAGCGGACGCATACGAGTTTATTCAGCAAATGCCCATAGCTCCAGACGCAGCCATATGGGGTGCTTTGCTTAACGCATGTAGAATTCATAGGCAGGTTGTTCTAGGCGAGCTTGCAGCTCGGCATATATTTGAAAAAGATACAAATAGTGTGGGCTATTATATTCTGTTGTGTAATCTTTATGCTGACGTTGGAAAATGGGATGAAGTTGCGAAAGTCAGAAAATTTATGAGAGATAAGGGACTGACTATAGATCCTGGGTGCAGTTGGATAGAGGTGAAAGGGAAAGTTCATGCTTTCCTCAGTGGTGATAATTATCACCCTCAGAAACCAGAAATTAATGCAGTTATAAAGGGATTCTATGAGAAAATGAAGATAGATGGTTTTGGCCGATTAGACAATAGTTCTGTTGATGAGATTGAAGCTTCAAGGGCAGAAATTTTCTGCGGACATAGTGAGAGACTAGCTGTTGCATTTGGGCTCATCAATACTGCTCCTGGAATGCCTATACGGGTGACAAAGAATCTATACATGTGCCAAAGCTGTCATGATATAGTGAAGTTTATTTCTAAGGTGGTCCGCAGACAAATATCTGTTAGGGATACAGAAAATTTTCACCATTTTAAGGATGGAGCTTGCTCTTGTGGTGATGAAGGTGTTACTTGGGAAAGCAAGCAACATAGATGAAGCTTAGGCAAGGTTTTCTCTTCATTTGATTCTCTCTCCTGGGACATGCTGCAGTTACACTAGCAGACAGCAGTTTATGCGAGTTGTGCTTCCTCGCTCGCAGGGAAACTGACTAGGAATGTGAAACAAAAAGAATTACACCCACAAGAAAAGCATCTGTATTGAAGCATGCAAAGTTCATCATGACCGGATTGTGTATGGTCTGACAATTGTGCTGGCTCTAGACTATGAAGGTCATCGGTTTGAACTTTGTATCTTTCCATTCATGTAATTAATTAAGTGTACAATTCTTACTGGCTATCTAACAGATACCAAATTTGGAGATTGATATGCTTCCCTGTTCTTTTAGTATTTCTTCACTGTGTTATGCATGGAAATCTCTGCACATTGAGTTGCCAAATACAGAATCTTGAAAAGAATATAGCCAAGAACTTGGGATATTGAAATCGAACGAAGCCGTTAACAAGCTTACACAACCAGTTTCAATGAACAAATGAAACATGAAATCCAAACTTTTCACACAATTATTAATAGAATGGAGTCGTTGCAAGCACCCCACAAAACGGAATATTCTAAGTACAAATATAAAGAAGCTGCAAGCACCCCACAAAACGGAATGTTTTAAGCACGAATGAATATGCATAAAGAAGCTGCTCAGTGGAACAGGGGTTTATAATTTGACAGCTTTCCTGACTGTCCTGAAGGATGATCTGATGAAATTACTCTCTGCATCATAAATCTCATCCCCATCAATGTCATCAGCCACCATGGGCTTCTTTCTGATGCAGTCCACACCCTTTTTCAGCCCCAGGATCACAGATGGAGATGATGGAATCCGCCGAAGGATCCTTGCGCTCTCCGATCTCGCAAGCCCCTTCTCTTTTTTGGACTTCTCCCCTCTCTCTTTCCCCTCAATGTTCTCATTACTTCCAGTTGTTACAACACTGTGGCGGCGTCTTACATAAGGCGCTTTAACCTGTTCTGTTCTCTCAATAGTCTCTTCTTTTATCTCACTTTCTTTTTCTTGAGTTTCTTTCTGTTTGTTCTCCACCTGAGCTTTTCCAAGACCCCCTTCATTCTGTGAATCTAAGTACTTTTTCTCCTCTTCGCTCTGTGGGAACTTAAGGTCCATCTTCCTGATTATCTCATCACTGGTCATTCTTTTGCCTTCATCTTCATTTCGGGGGCTCAATTCATCTTTAGTATTCTCCAGCAGCATGTGCAACCATCGTTCGACATTGGCTTTTCCGCGTTGCTTCCTGCTCTCTCCATCTTCCTCAGTTTCTGCTTCTTGTGAAGCAGGTAATAAAATACTGTGCCTTTCCCCTTCTCCTTCTGAAACCTTCGGTTCACACTGTCTTGTAGATTCATCCTTCACTGCATCTTTGGGACTTTCTTGATGGGAATCTTTCGCAGTAGATTGGTGTACCCGTTGTGTTTCTTCTAGATTTTGCTCTCCAGTGAGAGAAAATCGAGCTTTGGTTGCTGTATGTTCCTCTTCTAGGAAGACTCTCAGTTCCTTGTGTAATGGTGTCCTCGGCTTGATTCCTGGTAAATATAAGACTGGTTTTCTGTCTTCCTCATCAATCAGTAAGGCATCATCCAGTCTGGACCTCTTTCTTGCTTGCTCCCACTCGGGTCGAACCTGTTGCTCAATTTCATCCTTCTGTCTATGGATTTTGTGGAGTTCTCTCTCAGATGCGTCACATATTGCTTTCTGGGCTTCAAGTCTTGCCATTAGTGCATTACTTGCAGCCTGGTTCAGTCTCACCTGCTCCTTATAGATGACACTCCTGAAGCCAAAGGAAAAGGAGAATTGTTATCAGAATAAATTTGCTACAACAAATAAAGGTGTGATTTGTCTACTTATTGATTGCTTTTGACAACTTGAGGAATGGCATTGAAGTTATCGAATGTAAAAGTATAAGGTCATCACCACATTATAATCTTGAAAATCATGCTTGCTCTCCCTCTATTTTTTAGCAAAATGACAGATCGCGTAGAAAATTATATATAACTGGATTGTAGTAGAAAGTAAGAAGATAAAGAGAGGTGTAGAACTCTTACTGATGCATAGCATCTCGAATCATCTTCTCCAGCATCGTTCTATATGAAGATTGTGCCTCTGCTAGTCTTCTGCACTTTTCGGCCCTCCTCCTCCTTTTAATCAGGGTTAGTTCCAAGTCTTGAATAGCCAGTTTTTCCTCTTCATTCTTTCTCTTCATCTGGTTGACTTCTTCATCAAGTTCTGCTAGTTCACTGTGCATTTTTGTTGCCTCTTCCTTTCGTCTTAGTGAATCTCTAGCCAAGACAATTTCCTGGTATGGATTCCTCAACTGATTTGGGTTTTCATTTTCTTTCAGCGGGCTGGAATTCAGCTTTCTAGCCACTGAAACAATGAAACTAACAAAGGTCATTCATCACAATAGCGAAACAACTTCAAAAGTAAGTGAAATGTCCAGTTTTGGCAACATTATACTTTGACATCCTTTCCTCCTCAGGGTAATCAAATTAAGTCTTGACCTTATTTGTCTCAAACTGAAACAATTCTCTCCTGTTCACAAATAGCTTCACCTCATGTCTACTTATCAGCTGATTAAGTATGCAAGCAGCAATCCTGTTTTTCACACAGAATATGTTCTGGTGAATTTTCTCCTCTAGTCCGTCGGTGAGTATCTAAGTTGAATTAAGATGAAAATAAAGAGGTCTCATAAGCTTTCTGCTATATGAAAGGCACTAGATGCATAAGTGGAGAGGGAGCCTACTTACCCATCATAGCCTTGTATGGCCTCTGTTTTCTATTAGAATCGGTCAATGTATAATTCGAAAAAGAATCACGAGACTCCCTCCGAGAAACCACAATAGCAGCTGGAGCAAAGCCAACTCTGTCTCTTGATTCGATAAAGTGTTGAGGAAAAGAGTGTGATTCTACTGTTTGGGAGTCATTTATTTCTTCGTTTTCACCTTCCAAGAACATAAACGAGAACGCTCTGTGCCTGCCAAAATTGAGAGGCTGTGTCTTGAGTACTTATAGTTTTTGGTGCTTTACATTGCTATGAAAAGGAAATAATGGTACAATAACTACCTGAAATCTGAATTCGATGAAGCAAAGATCGATAAGAACTGATTCACGGAGATGCCTAATTGAAACTCCCACCATGGAACAAGCAATTCCAATTTGCTATGCTTTTTCTTGCAAGCTTGCCATTGCAATATCCTTAAATTGCTTGGAACAGTCAAGCCACCTCCTGCATATCAAATAGATAGTTCATATATAGAATTCGAGAGAGAGAGAGAGAGAGAGAGAGAGTTACACACTTGAGCAAGGAAACCAGTGATCAATATCCCAGGCGAGAGGAGATGCCGAATCAGCATGATAATAGAGAACATTCCCATAAGGGTCCACTCGAATTACTGCTGGATCAAAGCCAGCATTCCTGCATCAAGAGACATTGTAACTTAGAATATAGCGACTAGATGATTATACTAGGCCTGCTTTGCTAACTCATGAAAACTCCTTTCTGGCATTTTGGAGGTAAATTCACTGATAAATTTTTCTGGTAAATCCAGTGAATACCCAAGATGGTTAAGTTGCTTCCACAGGAGGCTGATAAAGATCTTTGTCTTGGTAGTAGGCTTTGCTTTCGGTTTGATTATCGGAAACATCAGCTCCAAATCTTCTATTATTGCAGCCTTCAAAGTCATAAAACCAAATATGAAAAGGGAGGAGCAATAGACAGAGAAGATCTCACCCAATGAAATAATTCATTCATGACATAGCCACACACATGCGGCAAGACTTGCCGACAGCAGTTACAATAGCATTTAGCAAAATTTAGCCAACGCATTTCATTTCAAGTGGTAGAGAATTGATAATTTGTTTTTCCAGAATCAAGAAGTCCACAGTTTGGATCCACTTATAAAAATCCTAGCAATTAATCGGACTCTGTTGGCAATAAAGGAATCGCATCGAGTTCACTGGGGAAGCATGATTCTTGCGGAAGCTGAGAGCTACTGATGAGGTTATAGTGATATGAATTTTCAGGAGAAGAGCAGTAAATCATTCAACTAGGCCGCTATTATATACATTCAATTGCGGAATACTTTTGGGGACAGAAGAGAAGAAAAACAACAAGCCGAGTCTCCGAACTGTTACCTGCAGAATTGCAGCAGTTTTTATTCAATGAATTTTTTCTTTCCGGGACAAAGTTCATCAGCTTCATATAGTTAAAGGCAATTGCCTTAGACCAGTGTAGTGGGTTCCCTCTTCAATTAACTCGAAAGCTTGGACATATGGAATCTCCGGAGCACACAATCGAGCAATGCCTCTTCAAACTAACCAGCGAAGACCTATTTTCCTCAATTTTCGACAGCTAACTAGTTGCGAGATGCACCTAAACCAGAGATCCTAAATAGGGATCTTCAATTCTATAAACCCTAGTTTGCCCCCCATTAGCAGACTTGCTGAGAATTTCCCAGAAAAAAAAAACCTACTTCACTTCACTTCATTTCCAGTCAATTTCTTTTTTCTTTCAAGGGATAACCTGCTGATCGAACACGAAAGCTCAGAGAATCACTCTTAAATTACCTCATCTGGCAGGAGAGCGTAAGGCGTGAAGGTGAACGGGGGGCCGTGGGCGTACGGACCGGCCCCGCGATCTCTGCACAGCTTCGCGTACGCGATCGGGTACCCGAGGCTCTCGTCAACCTCCATTTCGGACTCGGAGAAGGGATACTCAGCTGCCATTTTGTTCCGGTTCAGCGATCTGGAGCTCGTCTGCTTCTTCTTCTTCAGACACTGTCGGGGGTGCGGAGTGGAGAGCAACGGAAGACGAGGCAGATGAAGGCAGGTTGTGCTTTTGTTGGAGACGGTGGGGAAGGTAACGGTCGACTGATTTGAAAAAGGGGGGTTAATGTTTCCCGAAAGCTCGGTGCCACGCTGGCAAAACGGGGGAGGCCATACGTGTAACGGCTACAAGAGGGTCCCGCCACTTCAAAAAAAAAAAAAAAACAATACACAACACAAATGGCGTCGATAAAACTACGTCCCCTGTTTCGATTTAAAAAATAAAACTACGTCCCATGTCTTGCCACCGTCACATAAACGGTTCTTTTTTCCTTTCGCGAACCGATTTATTTATTTTTTTTAAGCTGCGTATAGCTAAAAGTGTTAAATGAGTGGGTCGAATTAGATTAGATTTGGATCGGGTCGACTATAGCTCGATCCATATGAACCAGTTTAAACCATTTTGACAAATCCCTAACTTTAGCCTCTATTTTAATTATATAAAAAAAATTGTCTCATAAAAAATTCATAATTTTTACTTTTGTTCCAATTCTACTATCGTGATACTAAAAAAACTCTCAATTTTAGCATTTATCCTAATTATATAAAAAAAAATTATCTCATAAAAAATCTCAAACTTTTTGCTTTTGGCCCAATTCTACTACCACCAGTCTTCTGTCTATAATTACTTTTAGTTAATCTTACGTGACTCAAATTTTCTAGCCAAACTTACCAATGAATTTTGGAAATTCAAATACAACATGTTTCAAGAACAACGAGATTTGAGATTGTTTGTCTAAATAATCAAGTCTCCATGTTTGGCTTTTTTTGGGCCGTTGAATGCCGAGGAGAATTCGAAGGGCACCATTTTTGAGTGGCTCTGTACCTCTTAGTAATGTGTAGAAAAGGCAGATAACAAAAGACAAGTTGCTACGTTTTTTTCATGTTAGCTTTGCTAAGATCAATTCTTTAATGACATAGAAATGTTGCGTAAGATTAATTAACGGTGATTATGAACAGAAGACTAACGGTGGTATAATTGGGTTAAAAGTAAAAGTTTAGAGTTTTTATAAGACAAAAAGAAGTTTTATATATAATTGGAACAAATGTTAAAGTTATGATTTTTTTTGGTATTAGGTTGGTAGAATTGTGACAAAACTAAAGTTGTGGGTTTTTTTAGGTGTTATGTCGATATAATTGGGATAAAAATAAAAATTTGGAATATTTTATAAGACAAAAAAATGGATATAATTGAGATAGAGGCTAAAGTTGATTTTTTTTGGGTATTAGGCCCATATTCAATGACCCACATCCGACTTGAGTTGCAATCAATCCCTACTTGACCTGACACGATCCGTTTTGACCCATTTTACCAAATCACATTGATATCCCAAGAAAACTTATATAAATTATATAAATTATTTTAAGTTATACACATATTTATGTTACCAAATAAAAATTTACATCAAGTAAAAAAGAAAATTTTAAAATAAGAAATTAGTAAATAAAATAAAAATGATATTGCTAAAATATTTCATGCAATAAAAATTTAGTGAAAATTTTTGTATTTTTTAATTTTTTTAAATTTTTTTATTGCACCAGCGGTGGAGATGATAGGTGACTAGCAATAGCGGCGAGCAATTAGCAACAATTTTTATATATTTTAATTTAATTTTTATTTTTTTGAAGTTTTTTCATTCACTTATAAAAATAAAAAATAGAATAATAATAATAATAATAAAGTTGAGCCTTTTTGGCCCTGGGTTCATTTGTAATTTGTGGGAGTCATGGGCTAAAAACGAAGCCAATATGGATCAAAAATGGATTTTACGTGTGACCCATTTAATTTCATTTTAATCTATTGGGCCCATTTTCAACGAGTCTTTTAAAAGTTAATGACTCACATAAGATTCATTTTATACAAAATATGGGTCATATATGAGTTTATGAACTACATTGACAACTCCACTTACAATTGCAAGCTCGACTTATGCGACACCACCAACTCGATTGCATTTCATTTTTCCATTAAGTTTAAGCCGACCCAAGTATCTAAATCGGGTCAAGTTGAACTCGAAAAGGTAATTGAATCCAATCGTCTCGTAATTCTAAGTAGCCAATTTCTTATTCTCCATTTATATGGAATGTGGAAATTTTGCTTCTGGAAAACAGTTCGTCAAGCAGGGAGCGTTTCTTGTATCCGTTGTATCATTGGATCCAAATCCTGGTACCCGGGCCATGTAAAGTGACGTTTAGTGACGAAATTAGGAAATATTGCCATTCTAGACAACACAAAAAAAAAAACAAAAAAAAAGAAGGAGAATCGGTATAATGTTGGGGGGTTGAATTGATCACGTAAGATCTTTTCCCCAATAGTGTCGAAAGCAAAACCAATCATTTTGCCCACATCATTCCAAGTTTTTGAACAAAAGGGGACGGCGACCGACTTTTGTCCCGAAGAAAAGTCGATTCTTTCTTTTCTCAAATTCATTGATTTTCGCATCTCCATTGGGCAGCTCCTCTTTGTCACTTTTAAGATGAGTTTGTGCCTCTCTCTCGGGCCTCGAGTACCAATTGTTCTTTCCTCTGTTTTCCACAAGTACGAAAAGCCTTGCTCAATTGCAATTACTGCCATTAAGCCCTCACCTAACAAATTACAAACTAACAAGCTGTCCCTCAATTAAGAAAGTTCGAGTGATGCTAGAGTTAAATCGCGCCTCCATCCGACGGTTTAATCAGCTATTGGTGATTCTCTAAAATATCACATGGTATTAGAGCAAGAGGTATTGAGTTCAAACCAAACAGAGGGGTGATCAACTTTTAAATATCAATAAACCATTTTTCGGTCTTTTTCACACAGATGATAAGTCAAGACACGAGGGAGTGCCTTGGAATATTGAGAGAAAACCAGAGTCAAATGATGCCATTCCGCCCTTGGCTTCTTAAACCAGATCAAATTCCAAGCATTGCTTACTGAACGGGCAGCAGCAACTTTGGCTTGGAGTGGCAAACCAGCATCGTGAAGTATTCTTCACTCATCATACTTATTAAAAAGAGGGCTATTCTTTTTTGTTTTTGGTCGAAAGAAAGATTCTATTTATTAATAAGGATAATAGTCGAGAGAGTTACATAGAATGCTTTCAAACTCCCAAATAACTACAAAAAAAAGAAGAAAATATTAGAAAACAAATAACAAAATATATTTTGCAACTAGAAGCACACTCTCTTTCTTCAACGGCATGAAATTTCGGTAGCCGATCACTAAAGCCATTGATGAACACACACCAAGAACTCCACACGTCAATTGCAACAGCTTGCGATGCGCGTTTAAGTCCGATGTCTCTATCGTTAAGCAGTAACCCAACATCAATATATTGAAAGAACATAGATCATATGCCTATGAAGAACTCCCAGATCTATATCTGAATGTAGATCGGGAGAGTAAATTTTATAGATTTAGATCTAAATCCAAATCAGGAAAAGAGAACGGTTTAATCTCGAAAAGCTTGTAGAGCCCACTTTATGAATATCTATCGGTGGTCGACTAAACAAATGGTTAAACTGGTCTCCACATTCACCCAAAGATCAACTGCAAAAAATCATTCATACTTACAAACTTCCAAAATATAGTGGGAGCAAAAAAGGAAAGCAAACCTAACAAAGAAAATTGATGGCAAGTCGAAGGCGTTGGCTTAATGGTCTTCTTCTGGAGACAAATGATTTCTTGAACGACCGGAGGACCATGAACCAGAACTAGCTTCCAAGACAAAACCCAACCAAGAAGAATGGAAGAGAAGACAAAGGAGATGGCGAGAAATGGATGGAGAGGAAATCGATTGAAGCTATTCTAAATGGAGGGGGAGAGTGAAAAATCCATCCCTCTCCCTCAAAATATGTAGGCAGAAGGGGAGGTGTTGAAGTATGTTCATAAAACAAACAAAAGTTGCATTTTCCAATTTCACATAGGATGAAAAGAATAGTGTAAGTCTTTTTATTAGTTAAGAGGTTACTATGAACTTTCAAAATAAAGAAATGGGCAAGTGACTTTAATATAACCGTCTAGCCCAATAATCACACAAGCACACGCATACCGGCACATGAATATAATGAGGTCTAACCTATTTGCCCGTTTCTTTATTTTAAAAGACTAATAATTTTTTAATTAATAAAGGGAATTGGACTCTTCTTTCCATCCTACGTGGGATTGGAAAAGGCAACTTTGATTTGTTTTATAAATAAACTTCAATAATATTATAATGTTCTAGCGAAATAATGCGATTTTTCATTTAGGAATTGCAATTAGTTTTTCTATTGATTTCAAATTTTAATTGATTAATATTTCCAATAGTTGCAATTCTTCACACTTGACAATTTGGGCATGAAGATGTGTCTGTTCAAGTTACAGCTTTAGACTTTCGAGAAGTTGCAATCTTTCATATAAAAACTCCTTTCGAAAAATGAAAATGTGTGATCAAACAAACCATTTTGGACATGAAAAGTTACATGAGAAGCAACTACTTTTTAGACACAAAACGATGTGTTCATTTTTCCTTATATATTCAAGTGTTCTATTTATTTTGAGCATAATTTTCTTTTTTAATTTTCGATTCTTTCCAAACAAGAAAAGTACAGCTTTCGTTTCCGATTGTTTCCTAGAGAGTTCTTGGAAAATTATTAGAATTGCCATCTAATATTTTCGCTTGAGATTTTATTGTATAATGGAGAATTTTTGCCAATAACTATTAATAACGTTGTGGGGGATAAATAATTCATTAAAGAGAGTGCTATCATGTCTCAAAGTCTGATTTTTTTTTGTTCATCCCATTCGACAATATTTTGCCAATAGGAGGTGGCAGTGAAAACCCTAAAGGAAGAGAGGGGCAGTGGATATTACTACCATTCGGGTGCCGTTTATCATGCTGGAGAAATGGACGATTGCCATTGCCAATATACATGCTCAACTGAAGGTCTGACAACCCTTCTTAAATTACAGATTGCTCTTAGGGAAGAAAAATGACACAAATAGTCATTCATTTTTGATTCAATATGTAATATGATTCCTAAACTTTATAAAAATGACCAATATCGTTAGCTAAAGTTCAAAGATCACGTGATATATCGGACTAAAATTCAGGAGGTATATTGGAGAGTCCAACGTTCTTTCCTTTCGGTCCGGCAGTTCTATCTTCCAAATGGGGCTTTGCATCTGCAGCACCTCTTCGCACGTGCCCTCATCACATGTCTAAAAGGAGAGCCAAACCTTTTTCAGATTACCAAACTTTGTCAAACCAACATTCAAAGTTTCAAACTTTCTTGTACGCCTCTCTCTCTTGATTTGACGTCCTCTCTGTCGTCCTTACCGACGCCTCCACGACCGATTTGATTACACGAAGAGCCGCATGAAAGAGCCGCAAGTGTCCGACCAACGAGATGAAATAAGCGATATTTCTCCTCCTCGCTCCTCGCTCAAGCCTTGTCCACACTCTCCCAGTTGCCACGAACCCGGCTTGGACAGCCCACGCCCATGGAGGACTCACGCTCCGCCGCCGCCGAAACCACGCCCCTCCTCCTCCACAGCCGGTGGCGGCGCCACCTCCGCCTGAAGACCGCCCTCTCCTCGGAGCTCTCCGGCGCCGTCGGCGACCTCGGCACCTACATCCCCATCGTCCTGACCCTCACCCTGGTCTCCCACCTCGACCTCTCCACCACCCTCATCTTCACCGCCCTCTACAACGTTGCCACCGGCCTCCTCTTCGGCATCCCCATGCCCGTCCAGCCCATGAAGTCCATCGCCGCCGTCGCCGTCTCCGAGACCCCACACCTCTCCCCCTCCCAGATAGCCGCCGCCGGCCTCTCCACCGCCGCCGTCCTCCTCCTCCTCGGCGTCACCGGCCTCATGTCCTTCTTCTACCGTTACATCCCCCTCCCCGTCGTCCGCGGCGTCCAGCTGTCCCAGGGCCTGGCCTTCGCCTTCTCCGCGATCAAGTACATAAGGTATGATCAGGACTTCGTCACCTCCAAGTCCGGCCCTGCGAGGCCGTGGCTCGGCCTCGACGGCCTTGTCCTCGCGATTGCTGCTGTTCTGTTTCTTGTATTGTCTACTGGGTCTGGGGATGATGTTTCGACCGATGTTCGAGGTTCGGATTGTGTGGATCAAAATGACGATGATGGAGGAGATGTTGAATTGTTGCGGTCTAAGGGAAACATCGACCGTAGATTGAGGATGTTGTCCGCGATTCCCTCGGCTCTGTTAGTGTTCTTGTTTGGATTGGTGTTGTGCTTCATCCGCGACCCTTCAATCTTTAATAGCCTCAAATTCGGCCCCTCGAAACTGCATCTGTTGAACATTACTTGGGATGACTGGAAGAGCGGGTTTTTACGCGCTGCGATTCCGCAGATCCCGCTGTCGATACTCAATTCGGTGATTGCGGTGTGTAAACTGTCCGCCGATTTGTTTCCGGACAGGGAACTGTCGGCCACATCGGTTTCGATCAGTGTAGGGATCATGAATTTCGTGGGTTGCTGGTTTGGTGCAATGCCAGTGTGCCATGGAGCCGGAGGGCTAGCGGGGCAGTACCGTTTCGGGGGGAGGAGTGGCGCTTCCGTGGTGTTTCTCGGGATTGGGAAGTTGGCGCTCGGGTTGTTGTTTGGGAATTCGTTTGTGAGGATACTGAACCAATTCCCAATTGGAATTCTTGGGGTGCTATTGCTGTTTGCCGGGATCGAACTTGCGATGGCTTCGCGAGATATGAACACGAAGGAGGAGTCTTTCGTGATGTTGGTGTGTGCTGCTGTGTCTTTGACTGGGTCGAGCGCCGCACTGGGTTTTGGGTGTGGGATCGCGCTGTTCTTGCTGCTGAAGTTGAGGCGAATGGAGCGTTCTTCGTTAAGGTTTCGGAGATCCATGTCCAAAGATTCCGGAGATGGGACGAATGTTGTTCCCTGAGGCTGTAGAGTTGGGATTGTAGCTGCTCCAGTATTACATTTCGGGGAGTTCCGGGTTTTGCAGATCTTGTTAGCAAGTTCTGAAGGCATGTTTAATGCTGTACCATTCTGGAGTTAGATAATAGCAAGCTGGTATCTGTACAAGTAATCTGTATGAACCGCATTCTATCCTGATTCATAAAATCTGCATACCGGAGCTTCATTCCGAGATGAATCTTCGTCTGCCCTTCTTGTTGATAAGCTGATACTCGAGATAGATCAGTAGTCGGGAAAGAATGGTCCACTGTTGAGTGCTAAATCAGATTTCTATACTATGTGCAAGCCGAATCGAGATTTTTGTATCTCGGCATGTGAATGAGTTTTGTGCAGGATGCTTCCAGTTCAAGCTGAGGCATACAAATTGCATTTCCGGAGACGGATTTTCTTCAAGAGGGCATGCTTGATGCTCCGTGAAATGAAGCTACCTCAGATTAGTTCCTAGTTCCAGGACTCCCAGGTTCCAGCGGCTGAGGAATGTATCCCCACGTCCCCGGCCCGAGCCCTCTTTTCAGTCGGGATAGGTTGTAATGTGGTCAGTGCAGAGATGTGTATCGGGGGGGGGGGGGGTTAATGATTGGCCAATTGCAGGGCAAAGATGGACCTTCACCTCGCCGCCCGTTTGCTCGTCGCCGGACATCAACTCCTGAACTAGCACCTGTTACCGCCGGTATCCCTTGATATCGGGTACCTTCTCCATAATCACAGGCCATATGGGTTTCTGGAATGCGCATGATCAGAGGGTATCAGAAGCATTTGTGATGCGACGATACCTTCCTCGCCCAATCGGAGAAGGTCCCTGGTATCACGGCCCAACAAAATCCTCGTGCAAGGATGTGCTGTGGTACATGCCGCGAGTTAGGACGCGGACTAAGTAAGTCTAAGGCAGTAGCCGTTTACAACAAATTATGCAGCTCCTTTCAAGAAAGATTGAAAAAACGTACGCAGATGCTGGTACCAACACGATCGCAAAACATCTCGATTTATTTGAAGCAATGGCGCGCAATCGAAGACGGTGTCGCTCCTCCTTTAATACACGATTATTCAAGACTTGCTTAATATTTGTTGTGATTGATCATTGCAAGAACTTTTGTTTCTCGTTTCCTTTATGTCAAGAAAAGAGAAGTCACTAACCTCTTGAGAGGCAAAGCTACCGTCCTCTCTGCCGGTTTATATTTGAGACTATCCCATCAATCCTGAAGTTACCGTACGAATGTCAATTCAATCTTTAAATTTTTTTTTTAAATTTCGTCGATTTGGTTCTAAGCTTCCGTGTGAAATTCTAATGTGCCGAAAATCGCTGATGCGGCAGTTTAGTCATCGCCGGCCGTCGTACATGGCACACTACCACGTCAGTGATATTTTGACGAAAATTGGCCGGAAGGATTGCATTTGATCTCCGCGCAAAGGATTGTGACTAAATTAGCAAGATCGAAAAGTTTGAGACCAAACCTATCATCCTCATCACTATTTGTGTTGCTCTTTCTCTTGCGTTAAATACTGTTTATTTAACTATTACAAGAAGCAGCATGACGATTATCGGTAATCTCAATTTCAAGTTCGTGTATCACTAGAAGTCGAATAGGTCGCTGTGCAATTGATATTGGAAGTCAATTGAGGACAATCAACGTGCAAATCTTAGACATGTTAACAAATAATGAAAACTGAATGTCGTCACAAGGATGAGTGAATTGCGGATCGCGCTTTTTCTGCTCCTCGTATGGTTTTGACACTCTCATTTATTGTATTTTGACTATTCTCTATACCTTGTGTGGCTCACTATTTCTAGTTCAATATGATTTCTTTTATTTTATCATGGGGTCAACTCTTTTATTTTGTTTCTTTCTTTTTTCCTTTATGATGTCACTTTCCCTTTTTTTTTTTCTTTTCTTTTCATGCTGCATCTCTATTTTCTCTCTTATGGGCCATTCCCTCTCTACGTCTCCCGCTCCTTCTTCCAAAAGTTTGCTTCTTCTTTTCACGCCTCCCATTGGTTTCTTTATTTTCTTTACAAGCCATGTTTTCAATGAAAAAAATATCTTATTGCGCCTACGTGTGGAGAAAGGGAAGAGAGAGAGGAGAGAAGCAATCATCCTCTATTTTCTAGAAGAAGAGAGACTCGGTCCCAATCTCTTACCCCGTCGTCCTCTGTTTTCCTCTGAAAAAAAGGAAAAAAAAAAGGAAGAGAGAGAGAAGTGGTGCTTCTTATTATTACCTTCCATGGTGCAAGAAGAAGAGCCTATGCGTGAAGAAAAGGGACTCACTGGGGAGGTCACCGGTAAGCTCAATGCCGATGCGACCGAAAGCGAGGAGGATGATGGGTTGGCATCATAGATGATAAACTAAGGATGCCCGGATTTCTGGAAAAAGATGGTGTTAGAGGCATAGAGAGGGAATAGCTTGCAAGAGAGAATACACAGAGACTAGTTTTGTGACAGTCTGAAAATTCGATCCAATTATCGGAATTTCTAAATGAATGGAAATACTTCGTTAATACATTCTGATCGACGCTCACTCAGGATTAGCTACCCTGAGATGACTAACCGAAGGGGAAAGGCTATCTGGGAAGAATTTCCCAAACAGCCGCCCGTTGGTCTGAGACAGAGACAGAATCGTTATTCAATGAAATTGACCACGAAATGAAATCCGACTTGGGATAATCGAATTAGTAAGATGAACGCAATTATGAAATAAAGTCAGTTTCAGAAATGTCGCCAGAAGGGCAGACAGCCGGTGCGCGTCGCGAAGCAAGACGCGAATGGAAAATTACCGAAATACCCTCGGCAAATGCTCAGTCCTTAGAATTAGATGAATTAGGATTTTTGAGAGTGAATTCGGTAGATCGAAACCAATTCCTGTCCGAAATTCGTTCGCGCTCGGGACCCGATCGGTGCATTTGGCACGCAAATCGAGGCAAGTCAAATCAGTTGTCACATCAATCACTTCATGACACAATTTCCAAGAATGTTAATCAAAGTCTTCTCCATGTCAACTCAAAAGTACAAGATCACCTCACTTGTCTTGTACTCCATAACCTAACCCCACTATAAGCTTGATTTCCATTATTTTATTTTGTTTAATCTCTCTCCTCCCTCCATGAAGCTCACGGCCAGCCCCTTATCCTCCTCATTTCACCGAGAATCACCATCTTCCTCTTAATCTTTCTCTCTTTCTTTCTCTGCTGGCTTCAAATCCCGGCTGCCAACTTCAACCGGCCGCCGACGGAGATTGGTAAGTTGGATTCTCATGATTTTTGGATATGTTATAGTTTACTGTCTTCTGAATCCAACCTAACTTGAATCGCTTCGATCGGACGTCGTTTGACCATTTAAATGTTCGTTTTCCTATCAGTCGACGAACCAGTTTTCTGGTACCCGAATTTGAGATTGAGCTCATGTTGATATATCTTGTTTCCAGCGACCTCTAGGACTCATTTCTAGGTTCAAATATTGATTCTTAGCATGTTTTCATTCTGGTCCAGCCCGCTCCTCCACCTCCTCTTTCCGACGGCCGAGAGCCCCAAACGGCCTCTTGGTGTCTTGGTTGTTGTCGTCGCCATTCCCCTCCATTTAAGGTAAGTTACTCCTCTAATCTTCGCCTAGGACATGGCATATTAGTGGGTGGTTGCTGCCTTGTATAGTTAATGGGAGGTTAAGGTGAAAAAGTGTGATTAAACCTTGGGTTCTATGGTGCTAATTTGAATATTATTTTGTTGGGCTAGATTATGGACTTGGTAATTTAATTTTGGGCTGGAAAACATTGTATATGGGCTGCCAATAGCTGAATGGATGTGAAAAATAGTGAGCCAAGGAATGTGATTGGGCTTAGGAGTTAAATTCCAAGCTATTTGGGCTATAACATAACTTATTGGGCTTAGTTTAGATGGTGGGCCATCTATGGACGAAAATATGATATTAATGGGCCTAAATTATGCTCTTGGTTTTAAAAACAATGGGTCCAATAATGTACTTGGGCTTAGGATGACAAATTGGGCCTAAAATGGTTAAATTGGACTTAATGGACTAACATTTGAAAGTGGGCTTGGGCCTAATCCGAAAATTAATAATACTAATGGGCCTAATTTAGACCTTAATTTAAGAAGTAAATCATGGGCCCCAAGCTATAAAATAATCTTAAGACCCAATTGAACCTAAGTTAAATAGTTGGGCCCTAGTTTAAATTAAGCCAAGTTTAATGAAATCTATTGGTATGTCAAGACACTAATTCGGTAATTATGGGTTACTGACTCTCTAGGAACTAATGATGGTCACTGGGCTTAGGCTGGGTTACTGGGTCTGTTAAGATTGAGTTTAACTTATATGGGTTCTGATGTCCATAATTCCCATGAATTGGTTTAATTGGGGAAATTGCCTGAGGGCGAGAGATAGTCCATCGGGAATTTATGTGGGGTATCCAATTGAACGCGATTAGTTGAGATCGGTCTATAGGGCACTGAATCGACATGTAGTCTATCCTGGCTAGTATGAGTTACTCGGATGATTTCTTGGCATGCTCTACTTTTGTGCATACGTACCTTATGATTGCATGCTCTGTGATTGATTCGCTGTTATCTGGGCCCTATCTATTGTGAGACTAGTGTGAGTCACCGGGAAGTGTGACATGTTGGATGAGCCCTGATGGGAACTGGAGAAATAAGAGTGTCAACCTGAGGCGTACCGCACGCGGGTTGGGACACTAGCCTGAGGCGTTTGAGACGCGGGCAGTGCATGTGTATTTGTAATGATGTCTTGAGATCGAACGTTAATGTATCTGTTGTTGGTTGTTGGTAGGAGTACTGGATATTGAAGAACTACTCCCCATGATGGGCTATGCTTATTGTCACGCGCAACTAATATTGCGTCGTCCTTAGTCCATACTCTAGTGGTCGTGATAGATGAGGTGAGAGTGAGGTCCCTGAGAGGTAACCTGAACCTTAGACCTTTGGTTAGGACCAAACCCGCTGGTATACTTTATCCTATGCTAGGCTTAGGGGTGAGCTTACTGAGTCATCGACTTATTGGCGTTGGTTGCCAACATTTCAGATCCCGGAGCTAGGTGATGGCTGCACCGCCCCCGACGATTTTTGGTCTCCTAGTAGACATTTTTGTGGAAGTTACACACCATGTTGATGACGATGGCCGGTTGTGGCACCGACACCTGACGATGGTCATGGTAGATGTGGGTAGACCCCAGCTTGTCCCATACCGTTTCGAGGGTTGGAGAGTCGAGGGAGACTTTGGCATGCAGGGACCAGTGCGTGATTTTGATATCCCGATTCCAGTGGAGGATGACCCTGGACTTCTCCGTCTTGTTACCTATCCCGGAGAGGTCGTAGAACCGGAACCGTCACAAGAGCTGCCTTCGCCTGGTCAGTCTGTCATAGATGGACATTCGGAGGGCGATCCCATGGACACCGATCTAGACGACGAGTTCTACCCTGAGGCAGAGATCGATCCCGAGGAGCCGGAGGAGGATCCCGAGGAGCCAGAGGAGGACCCCGAGGAGCCTGACGATGCCAAGGAGTGACTGCGTCGGAAGCTTAGGTCTAGGTCCTGAGTGTGTCCAGTAGAGCGTAGGCTTTTGGGGAGACTGTGGGCATTTCTTTTTGGGCAGTCTGTATCTAACGCTCCGTGATATATGTATATATGTGTTGTACTTTCCTCTCTTGTGTTCCATGGTTCACTACCCCATCTCTGTGTGCATGTATGTTTAAGATTTGGAGGCCGCTTCTGCAAGTTGATTACCGATTTACACGCCGTCTGGTCGCGATGAGTTTTCCTGGGCCATCGTACCGGAGAACCAGGCGAGCGTTCGAAGATTTAAGGTATGAACGGGATGCCGCGTGCCCAAGGCGGAGCCGGGGCGTGACAAGTTTGGGGCTGGGAAAGAAAGGAGGAGGAAAGTGAGACCCGTAACAGAAAAAAGAAGAAAAAAATTTAAAGAGATGACAAAATAATAAAACAGAACAAAATCATATAAAATTATACAAGAAGTGATGGTTGTTGACACTTAATTTTCAATCACTTTTTCTATTTTAAAATTAATAGAAAATCCATAAAATCCATAAAATTGAAAAATCAATTTTGGGGACCTTGGCCAAGCCTAGGTAACCAATTTTGACAAAAAAATAATTTTTCATATTTTTGGTAATTTTCAGCATTTTTATTTTCGAAAATTAATAGAAAATCCATAAAACAAAAAATGAGAAAATTGCAAAATCAACTTTAGAATCCTTCGCCAAGCTTAGGCTACCATTTTTGAACAAAAAAATAATTTTTCATATTTTTTGTATTTTTTAAATATTTTTCAGAAATTAGGTAAATATTTAATAAAAATAGCATTTGAGGCCATAAAAATGAGAATAAATAGTCAATATTTTTATTTTAATTTTATTTTCATTTTGGCTAAAGAAAATCTAAAAAGATTTGATCTGGAATCGAGAATTACTTTGTTAATCTCATTTTCAAGTTAAATAAAAAAAATTTAGAAAATTCATTTTAGCTTTTGTAATATTTGATTTTTGCATTTCTAAGAGTCGTGACATTGTCATCTAATAGTCCAAATTTTTCAAAAGCATGAGGATGCATTTTCTGTAGTTGCGTTCGGTTTTCCAAATTCGTTCGTCATTCGGCGACGAGAAAGCCAAACCAATTCCAACCCATGATAGGCCCCCAAGGTTCAGCATAAGCAGACTTCATCGTTCACCTTGGGAACAAATTTCACGTGCCGACCGCTCATTCTTTTTGGATGCATTTGGCAATCAAATTCCTAGTTCTATTTCCCCCAAGTCTCGGAGAGCTGGTTTCTCTTGTCAGGCTAAATCTTGGGCAGAATTCATTGCAAGTCACAATGTTCTAAAGATGCAATAGAGATTGGATTACTTTTTGGCCACAGTGCTCGAGTTTGCGATTGTTGTATATCTAATAACTTGATTGTTACTGCTGGCGAGGATTGCTCCTGTTGTGTGTCGAGACTGGATGGACGACAACACGATGTCATCCGGAAGCACATTAGAAGGGGTATATGGCGGTGTCTCTACAACCCAAGGTTTCCACTCCTTGTCACTGGTGGTTTTGACTCTGCAATTAAAGTGCATAAACTGGATGCTTCTTCAGCAGAGGCTTCGGCAAAATAGTCCAACATACGAAACTTAAGGGACGGAACTCAACTACTTACTGCACATCTTCTGAATTCATCAAGTTATGGCGAACACATGGACAGCAAAAGCGGACTGGACTTGTTCGACTGAAATGGATTGACAACTCTAAGGAATCCATTGGTGCAAGTCACTGGGACATAGGTTCATTTTCATTACTAACCCTAGAGGAGCCATGAAACTTTGGAGATGGCTTGAGATCTCGCAGTCTAACTCTCTTTATCCAGAAAACAGTCCACAGATTTCCCTAACTGCTGAGTTCAAATCAGATTTGGGATATCGAATTATGTGCTTGGATGCAGCATCGGAGAATGAGCTACGGATCTATGGGGATCTATGGAGTACTCTGGTTCTGTTCCCGTTATTAAAGGACCTGCTGTTAAGTACCTTTGCCATGCCAACCGCAAAAATATCTCCTGTAAACCATTTTTTTTAAGGAGCTCATGGCATCTCAGCAGTTTCAGCATTGCAGTGGCTCACGTGAGCTTCAATCGCATTGAATTACGTTCTACCGAAACTGATGGATGCATATGCTATATGGAATACAACAGAGTTCTATCGTTGCAGCATGTTATCATTCCAAGACTTCGACTATCAGATGAAAACGTGCCGAATGGGAATGTATATATCATGGATAATGGAGCCACTGATGGGAGTATTGCCTTTTGGGATCTGACCCAAAGCGTTGAGGCTTTTATGAGGTGGTTATCCAATATCCATCTAGAAAAGCTCATGGAGTTTCATGATGGCGCACCAAAAGAAGGAGAAAGAGAGGGAGAATATAATAATTCAGCTGACTCCATCATTGTCCTCACGAAAGCTGAAGCGCAAGAAGTCCTACAGTGAGTCCTTGGCCACCGAAATCAGCTGTTGAATTCTGAGAAATGGAAAGAACATCATGATACCTCAACGACAGCAAAGAAAAGCTCCACTGAGATAAAAAGAAAGAGCCCACTCGATGAGCACTTTAGGTGAGGGTCCGGGTGGAAAAGACGAAGGAGAACAAGAAAGATGTTCCGGCTGAACTTTGAATAAAAATGATATGTGTCCACACCATCATCTCACGATGGTAGCTACAATCGGGGGTTCAGAATTTTTCTTTATCCATTACAGTCTTCACAGCCGGGAGAAGGTATTCTTGGAAGTTTGGTTCTCAAGTTGTCCCAATTCTTGATTAAGCATCAAACCGCTCGAACCCCAGCTGAAGATTGCTCGTAATCTTGGATTCCCATCATTTCTGGCGCCATCCATCGATGTTGTCATCATCGGTTTCACCTCTGGAAGAACGAAGCAGTCCAAGACTTGCTCTTATCACGACAACCAAGAAACACGACCAAGAATGGTGAAGTCTCTCGGCACATGGGCACTCTCCAAGACATATAAAAAAAAAGATCCACAAGAGTGTCGATAGCCTAAAAAAAAAGCAAAAGAGGAGAGACCTTATTTTCTTCCTATAGGGAGGACCAAAAGAAAAGGAGGCACTTGGGTCGAAAACTTTCGGAGAAAGTGGCCAACATACACTAGCGGAGAAATAAAAGAAATAACAACTGGGGGGATGCTAATAGCGGCTGGTACTGAAGATGTCTAAGTCCGACCGTGTGATATTGCCTCTAGGGTATTGGCTCACACGTCGTGGGGTCACCGAGATGGAGCAATGACGATCCAGTGGTCTAATTCTAGTGAGTATGTACAGCTAACTGGAGCCGGGGGCTGGACTGGTGGAGGTGGTTTTTTGCTTCGGGTCCTATTTTATGAAGTTGCACCGCCTCCGCGCTCGGGAGGCGCTCTATTGGCGTCGGTAACACGGTCGCGTTGATTGCGCGAAATGTCCCTACCATATTCGAAGCTCATTTCAGAGTTCCAATGTCTGGAGCTTGTTGGTTGCCTTAGCAAATGGATACCGCCGCCGTCTCGAGAGGCTTCCACAGCTTCACCTTTGAAACTCTGTTGGCCGAAGCCGCCGTTTTGCAGTCAACGGTCTCGCTTGCTTGCTCCTGATAATGAAACCTGTGATTGGTGCAGTTGGCATCCTTCCAAAAGGACTGGAAACATCTCAAAGCTTTCCCATTTTCTGAGCTGCATGCTGTGAAGAAACCTGGTCCTGAGAACACAAATGCCAACAAGAAGCTGAAGAGGACAGGGAGCAGCTCTCAACCATGTCAAAAACTCTCGAGGAGTTGCAACAGCAGCGGTTGGTGCTTTCTCCTTCGGAGTAATCTCGGGTTCAAGAATCGCTTGAAACTTCCCAAGATCGTGATAAAGCCCGGCGGTCTGAACTCCAGGCTATGCAAGAGCAATATACTTTGGATTCTGCTGCATTAGGTTCAGCCTCGAATAAAATAAAGAAGCTGAAGGCACAACTAGAGATGGTGGTCGGAGCTGAAGCTACCCAAACTAAACATGTAGAATCAGCATATCGAGAGATTCAGTGTTTGAGGATGGAACTTTCAGAAACCCTAGCCGTCCTTGAGAACCTGGGAATTGAGCTTACTAGCCGCGGAAAGTCGGAAGCTCAGACTCTGAGAGTCGCAAACAATTCTCAGAAGCAATTAGAAGCGACGAATGCCACTGTCGAGATATTTCGGTCAGGGAGCGTGAAAGTCAAGGAGGCTTACTGCTCTCTATTTACTGAGTTAGAACAGTCGAAATCTTGAGAAGAGTCTTTGGGTGATTTCATGAAGAAACTCCAAGCAGGTCTTAGTGGCTACGACAATTGTCCAAGTGATGTGAACCTCCCACTCAGAGATAGCACAGATGAAGACATGAACAAGCTCAAAGCAGAGCTTACCTCCGTGAAACTTGAAGCAATTCAATTAAAGTCGGCTATGAGTATTGCTGAGACAAGTTCAAGAAGAAGCCCATCTAGAAGAGAGAGAAGTTGCTAGGAATCTAAGTCTGAAGAAGGTCGAGGGGCATGCATCAAGAGAGGGCAACAAATTAGAAATACTATGTCAGAAAAGAGGAGAGAGGACGGTGAGACTTTTGACGGCTGTGAGTCTTTCGTCGGGATGACCACCATTTTCGACTCAGTGGGCAATCTAGACCCGATCTTGAGTTCTTGATCCATTGCTCATGTTCGACATCGATCGCACCATGCTAGCTGCTCCTTCGACAACACTAAGAATTGTCGTCAGCAAATCCCATCACCACCTACCGAAGCCATGGAAACTAATGATATAGCTTCTGGTGAATGATTCTCTCCTAAGGTTCTGGGTTTTATGCAGCTTGCTATAGATCAGGCAAAACTTGCGTTGGACAGCCTTGAAGTTCCAGTTGGCTGTCATGGTTGAGGAGGAGAATTCCTTGGAACTTGATACTGGATCTTACGTGAAGGATTTAAGGGTGGAGGGCTGTCGGACTGGGCTTGGTGCAGCCTGCAGAGCTACGTTATTTGCTGGGTAGGATCAGAGTTTTCTTCTGGTTTTAGCGTTTCTCAAGTATAATATTAACTTGGGATTGTGTTAGCTTCTCTAGCTGAAGGAGGTTCACTAGAAAATTTAACGAGGCCAAGAATTTGGTTGGTGCTGGGCGCGACTCATTAATTGAAGAAGTGATGGAGACAGTTGAGAAGGATCTGACTCTTCTTGGTGCGACTACTGTTGAGGACAAGACGCTGTGGTTTGGGAATCCCTGGGATAAGAAGACAAAGGCCATGGCTGACTTTGGAGATGACGAATGTAAACTGTGCTGCTGCGCTGAACCAACTTCGCTTTCCGATACACTATGTGTCCTGCTCGTGAAAGCCAGCATTATTGAACAAGCTCACGCGGGTTTAAGGCATGCATTTTTTTGGATTCGCTGCTTCAGAAATGCACCTCTCTCGCCCGCATCAAGCAGCTCCAAGCCCACCTGCTGGCCACTGGTTGGTTCCAGTGGACCAACGCCCACACGAAGCTCGTTGAGCTCTATGCAACTTCGCCTTTCGGCGACCTCTCGTTCGCGACCCACGTTTTCTATCGCGTCCTTCCCCCCTTATTGAACGACTTCAACGCCATCCTCAAGGGCATTGCCCAAAGCCCAGAACTCGCTGATGCCGTTCCTTGGTATTGCTCCACGTTGTGCGACTCTCGTAGGGCCGACGTGCTCACCTGCTCCTCGGCGTTGAAGGCATGTGCGCGCGCTCTCGCAATCTCCGAGGATGGTCATCTTGATGTCGCAGAGAAAGGGGTTCGATGAAATGCCCGCGAGAGATATTGTTTCGTGGAACGCGTTGATTCCTGGGCTAGCAAGGAACCATCGACAGAGGCCAAGGATGATATTGTTAGAAAGTTGATCCAATTTCTAGAATATTCTAGGATAAATTTTTGTAGAATAATCTAGAAAGTTAAGAATATTTATGGTACTTCTAGAGAATTCCTAGGATATGTCTAGAAGGATAATGTGTAGAAAAATCTAGAAACAATATGCTCTAGATTTTGTAGAAAACTCTAGAATAGTGTCTATCTAGGATACTCTAGAATTTTCCTGTATGACGGTGGAAGATGGCTATAAATAGGCCATGAAGTGCTAGAAAGTGTAGAGAAAAACCAACAACCAAAAGCTCTCCTCTTCCTTTGTATTACTCACAAAAACTAATAAAAGTTTTCGTTTCCATTGTGCTCATTCACTTACAAAACTAAATACCCTTTCGCAAAAACTAACAGTGGTATCAGAGCCTCGTTCGGTTGGTTTTGGGCGTTTGTCCTAGCCACCCTCTCCTAAAAACACCACACCCATGGCTAATGTTTCCTCATCCTCATTTCCCATTCCCATTTTCGATGGGAATAACTACGACTATTGGTGCATCAAAATGACTACATTCTTGATGGCCCAAGACTTATGGGACATCGTGGAGAAAGGTTATGAGACTCCGCGAGAAGGTGCCTCTGTTCCGAAAGATCAACTACAAAAGGATGCAAGGGCATTATGCGTTATTCAACAAGCGCTCTCGGAAACCGTTTTTCCGAGAATAATTGGAGCAAATACGGCGAAGAAAGCTTGGGAAACACTACGAGAAGAATTTCAAGGATCAGATAAGGTACGCACTATTCGGCTTCAAACTCTAAGAAGAGATTTTGAGAATGCTAAAATGAAAGTAAATGAGACCGTTCAAGAATACTGTGGAAAACTAAATGAACTAGTTAATCAAATGAGAGCCTATGGAGATGGAATCTCTGATCAAAGGGTCGTAGAGAAAATATTAGTCTCCCTCACAAGAAAATACAATCCTATTGTTACAACGATAGAAGCAACTAAGGATTTAACGACCCTGACAATAAGTGAATTGATTGGCTCTCTAGAAGCGCATGAGAAAAGACTAATGGCACAAGATGAGGATTCAGTTGAAAGTGCCTTCCAGTCTAAAATAAACATATGGTCTCATCAATCTAAAACTGGTGGAAGGAGCTCATGGAAAAATAAAAGAGGAGGAGAAACTACTCAAAAGGAGAAATACCCACCTTGTGGCATTTGTAAGAAAAATAATCATTTGGAGAAAGATTGCTGGTTTAGAAATAAACCACAATGCCGCTTTTGTAAAAGATATGGCCACATAGAAAGAGATTGTCGCTCGAAAATAAATTCTCGAGCCAACTATGCTGAAGAAAAGGAAAGACAAGATAATACATTTTATGCAGGTCAAGCGGCAAATGATAAGAAAAGTGACACATGGTATATTGATAGTGGATGTAGCAATCATATGACAAGGGACGAATCTATATTCATCGATATTGATACATCGGTGAAAAATCAAATTAAATTGGGCAACGGCGCAATAGTTGTCGCGAAAGGGAAAGGAACTATCGCCGTTGAAACAGATAAAGGCCCAAAATACATTCATGACGTATATCTAGTGCCAAGTCTTGCACAAAATCTACTTAGCGTGGGCCAAATGATACAATGTGGGTATTCTCTATACTTTAATGGAGATGACTGCATTATCTACGACAAATATAAAAATATTATTGCCTCTGTTAAAATGGAAAATAGGAATTTTCCTATTCGATGGAATTATGTCAGAAATATGGCCATGAAAGCTCAACTTGATGAGTCATGGCTCTGGCATCGAAGATTTGGCCACTTTAATTTTGCTGGACTGAAAATTCTCCATCAAAAAAATATGATGAGAGATTTTCCAGCAATTTCGGAAATTTCAGATGTCTGTGAAGGCTGCCTCCTTGGAAAACAACAACGGCAGTCCTTCTCATCTGGAGGTGCATGGAGAGCTAACAAGCCTTTAGAACTAGTCCATACGGATGTTTGTGGTCCAATGAGGACTCCTACAGCCAGTCAGAATAGATATTTCATTCTATTCATTGATGACTACACAAGAATGACGTGGGTCTACTTTCTTCGAGAAAGATCGGAGGTTTTCTCTATTTTCAGGAAATTCAAGAACCACGTCGAAAATCAAAGTGGCCACAAAATCAAAGTCCTGAGGAGTGACAGAGGCACAGAATATAACTCAAGGGAGTTCAACAAATTCTGTGAAGAAAAAGGAGTTCACCATCAACTAACTGTTGGCTACGCTCCAGAGCAAAATGGGGTAGCAGAAAGGAAAAATAGAACTGTCATGGAGATGGCAAGGTCCATGCTAAAGGACAAAGGCCTTCCCAATTCGTTCTGGGCAGAAGCAATATACACGGCTGTATACATCTTAAACAGGTGTCCAACTAGAGCTGTCCAAAATAAAACTCCAGTCGAAGCATGGAGTGGACGGAAGCCTTCGGCGAAACATCTCAAAGTGTTTGGTTGCATATGCTACGTTCACATTCCATCTCAAAAGAGAAGCAAGCTCGATGAGAAGACAGAAAAGGGAATCTTCCTTGGCTACAGTGATCAATCAAAAGGTTATCGCATCTACAACCTAAGAACTAAGAAGCTCGTGATTAGTCGAGACGTTGAGTTTGATGAGTATGCCACCTGGAACTGGGAGAATGAGAAGATCGAGAAGAAGTATGTCATCTTGCCTGACACACCACCTGCTCGTGAGGAGTCAACAATACAAGAAGAAGGTGAAGCATCAGACTCCACCACTCACGATGTAACGCCACCATCTTCTCCGAGAGCAACAGAAGAAGAATCTACTCCAGAATCTCCAGTAATGAGAGTAAAATCCCTTAGAAGAATTTATGACACATGCAACTTTGCTGCTTTAGAACCAGAAAACTATGAAGAAGCATCCAAAGAGGAAGTTTGGATAAAAGCCATGGAGGAAGAAATCAAGATGATCGAGAAAAATGAAACTTGGGAGCTTGTCAATTGCCCTAAGGACAAAGAGATCATTGGCGTCAAATGGGTCTACAAGACGAAGCTCAACGCAGATGGATCAATCCAGAAGCATAAAGTAAGGCTCGTGGCAAAAGGATACTTGCAACAACCAGCCCTTGCAGCACAAAAAGAATGGAAGATCCATCAACTAGACGTGAAGTCAGCATTCCTAAATGGATATCTTCAAGAAGAAATATATGTGGAGCAACCACAAGGCTTTATAGCCAAAGGACAAGAAGAAAAAGTCCTAAAACTTAAGAAGGCTCTCTACGGATTAAAGCAGGCACCACGAGCATGGTATAGCAGAATTGATGAATACTTCACCAAGCAAGGATTCAGGAAAAGCATGAGTGAGCCAACGCTCTACATCAAGACCCAAGCGATTGGGCAGGTTCTACTGATGATAGGAGGAGTACTACTGGCTATGCATTCACATTGGGTTCTGGAATATTCTCATGGGCATCCAAAAAACAAGACTCGGTGGCACAATCTACTGCGGAGGCTGAATACGTCGCGGCTGCTATAACTACCTGTCAAGCAATATGGCTTCGGAGAATTCTAGAAGACCTTGGAGAAAAACAAATGGAATCAACTCCAATATTTTGCGACAACAAATCGGCAATAGCTATATCCAAGAATCCCATCTTTCATGGAAGAACGAAACATATCAACATCAAATATCACTTTATTCGCGAAGCGCAAAGTAATGGAGAGATCAAGCTCCAATATTGCAAGACTGAAGATCAAGTTGCGGATATATTCACCAAAGCACTGCCGCCAACAAAGTTCGAGGCACTACGGAGCATGCTTGGAGTATCACGAAATTGGATCAAGGAGGAGCGTTAGAAAGTTGATCCAATTTCTAGAATATTCTAGGATAAATTTTTGTAGAATAATCTAGAAAGTTAAGAATATTTATGGTACTTCTAGAGAATTCCTAGGATATGTCTAGAAGGATAATGTGTAGAAAAATCTAGAAACAATATGCTCTAGATTTTGTAGAAAACTCTAGAATAGTGTCTATCTAGGATACTCTAGAATTTTCCTGTATGACGGTGGAAGATGGCTATAAATAGGCCATGAAGTGCTAGAAAGTGTAGAGAAAAACCAACAACCAAAAGCTCTCCTCTTCCTTTGTATCACTCACAAAAACTAATAAAAGTTTTCGTTTCCATTGTGCTCATTCACTTACAAAACTAAATACCCTTCCGCAAAAACTAACAGATATTAATTCAGCATATCATTTCAGTGTTGAGGCAGCATATGTTAATCAGAACTTCTCAACGCAATACTAAAGGAGATGGGGCGGAATGGATGAGATACTTTAACATTGAGCTCGAGAAACAATCTCCGTTTCCAGCTCTACGAACCCGTGCAAGAATTTAGCGCTGGCATTTTCGGCTCCAAGTATTTCTGTTGAAATTCTTGCGGCATTTCTTAACTTGATCGGGTTCTTTGAACGCCGTGAGAGGCCTCTTCCTATTGACGTCCACATCCAATATGGTGCTACTTGCCGCTACAACCACCCTCAAAACTTATCCTAATCGACGAGGATTTGGGTTGGCGAGGAAATCTGCTGTCGGGTGTTCAACCGTGAACAAGAGAAATGCCATCAATCTCCATGTTGGCACTACTCTAATGGTTGGAGCTTCACCATCCAGTAATCCAAAATTTGCTGCTCGATCGCCAGGATCACCCGGAGGAAAGGATGCTGATGTGTGCCCATATTATAAGAAGACTAGGACGTGCACCCTGGTGGACCCATAGCTTTGGCGGCAACACATGGTCAAGCTGCCACGGAGGAGAGGAAGGGAATGGCAGCAAATCATCGGGGAGAAATAAATTGTGGATCCACTAATGGCAGGTCCACCATCCCAAAGGGCTTTAAAGCGCGTAATATTAGTCTACTTTCTCCGTGTAGATGCGGATTCCATAAAGAGGTCAAGGGTGGAGTATTCGCCGCGAGCTTGTGAGCCCGATGGACCAGGTAAGTTTTCCTGTGGGCCCTTTCCTATGTCTTAATTTCATTTAGGCTAAAAGACATGTGGGCTGGTTTTTAGTAAATTCCGAATTGGGCTGGGTTAGGGTTTAATTCGAGCTGGGCTTTGGAATAAAAATTTGGGCTCCATTCTCACTTGGGCTTCAAGCCCCTTCTTACCGAGTTGCCCTAGGAAGGCTGGGCTTAAAAGCCCAGCCCAGAATATTATTTTCAGGATAACAAATAAAAATAAAAAAAAACGATGAAAAATGAAAAACTCATAAAATTCATAAAAAAGGAAAATGAAATAAAAATAAGAAAATAATAGAAAACTCTAAAAAATGGAATAAAAAAATTTCAAAAATTCAAAAAGTTTCAAAAAAATCTCAGAAATTAGGAAACAGATCATTTCGACTGTCCAAAATGACGATTTTGCCCCTTATGGGTAAATTGTCTTGAAAAATTCTGAAAAATTCTGAAAAATCTCAGAAATTAGGAAACGGGTCATTTCGATTGACCAATCCTATTTTTGGTGGATTTCCACCCCCAATTTTTTCAAAATGACGATTTTGCCATTTATGGATAAATTGTCTTGAAAAATTCAGAAAAATATCAAAAATTAGGAAACAAGTAATTTCGATTGACCAATCCTATTTTTGGTGGATTTCCACCCCAATCTTTCCAAAATGATGATTTTTCCCCTTCTGGGTAAATTGTCTCGAAAAATCTCGAAAAATTTTCAAAAATTGTGGGAAATAAGGAATGACCACATTTAACTAGTTTGACCCATTTTCACTTCCTAACCCTTGAAAAATGATCATTTTACCCTTCTGGTCAGTTTGACCCAAATCTTTCCAAATCACCCCAAATGAATTTTCATGAAATTGGTACCGAAAGGGCGTTAGAGTAATCTAGCGTAACTAAGTCCCCGAACTCATTTTCTCTTGTTCGCAGAAATAAATTAGTTCTCCTGCTAATTTATTTAGGTTTCTAATCGACCTACCAAGAACGATTAGTGGCGACTCCAAATCTTAAAAATCATTTAAATAAAAACTAAAGTTGCGATTCGGTAGGGCTTGAGAGGGTCCGCGTTAGGTTAGTTAATCTAATTAACCTAATAATCCGTTCACCCTGAAACCTGAAGAACTTAGGATATGATAGTCAAAACATATAAAAACAGTGTCAAATCATAAGAGGAGTGAAAAAAGTTGTCACCCTTTCTTATTTACTCCCCCTTTTGTTAGATCAGTCTAGAATTACACGGCCAAAACAATTCCACAAATACGTGTATTCTTATAGAAAAAAACGTTGAAAACAACTCGTTCTTACACAAACTTGAGAGAAAATTGCAGAAACACAAGCATCCAGACATACAATATTGTTTATTCAACAACCATGTAGGCCAACGTCAATCTCCACAATAAGTTTCGAGGTCAGATTCAGCTCTTTGTCCAGCTTCCGTGGAGTCGAACCCCAAGAACTCCAATATGATCGAAGGGCTTAAAGAGCAAAGGGCGCTCTTCATCCACCGATTCATCAGCTGCTTTTCTTATGTACCCGCCCTTCGGAATTGAGAACAGTGCGGCCGAGTACCTCGCCCCGTTCCCGCTCATCATGACTCGGTGACGCAGAGAGTGCAATCTGCCGTTTACCCATGCCTGTAGGATCTTCTCCAGGCAATAAGGAACGTAGTCTTTATTCCACGCCCCGAAACCCCATTCGTCCTCTCGAGGCAATAAGTTCGAGAATCGGTATGTTACGTGTATTGGTCGTATCATCAAAACCATTGTTGTCATGCTGCTACGGCATGTTATCGGCTTCTAAAATCATATTCCGACGGATTGCAATGGAGATGAATGCGGAATGATAAGGTTATGAGATGCGGGAATCCTCCGTTTATCCTTTCCGACAGAAAGAAGGAATGAAGACATGCGTAGGACGAGTCCCCCTATCACGGCGGTGAAAGAGTTCGGCGAGGGCCGAGCGCCGAACCACTCGCCGTCTTTGGTCTGGACTTGGAGGCTGTCGACTTCGTCCCGGCACAAGATGGTGGTGAACATCTTGTCCGTGTGAGAGCCGAGGCCGATCTTCCCGGCAGTGGTTTGAGGCGATGCGAACTTCGTGAGACGAAGAAGGTTGTCGGTGGAGTTGATGGATCCGTCCAAGTATTTATCCACGCCCAGGCTCCACAAGATCATCCTAGCTTCTCCGTGTATGATTGTATGGTTTTGCGGGCACATATAAAGACAGTTCAGTCTCAGTACATATCATGTTTCTGACCACTTTTGAGAGAATTACTTAATTTTTTTTTTGAGAAGCTGATAATATGATAATATAACGATAAAATCTCAAACGCAAGTATCATGAATGACCAAAAATGTATAATAATTATGGTAGAATCCATCTTTGATTTTATACCTGACATGCTATCCTGCTACTATCACATTGTCATACTAGTTGGACTAAAAAAAAAACTATAAACTTACAATATAAAGATCGATTCAGTTCTAAACTTTTGAATTATGTTAATTGAGTGCTACACCTTTTCCAGTATATTCGTTTAAACTATTTTGGCAAGAAATTACTGACGTGGATATCCAATATGCCACGTAGGATGGCTAGTACTTACATGGACACTTGTTGCAAAATTTTTATCATCATTGTTTTTATAATTTTTTTTTTCCATTTCTTTATTTTCTCCTACTAAGTCCGGCATCAACGTTGGTTATCCTACACGATATGTCGCGATTCATATCGGCGATTTTCAAATCAAAATTAGTCGGAATGGCTATATGGGGAAATCGTAAAAAGATATAGGACTCGACAAAAAAGAGGGCAAAATTTAAAGGTTTAAGATTGAATTAATATCCGTAAAATAGGTTTAGAAGTTTTTTCTTTGGTAATTGTCCCACCACTTTTGTATATAACCCATCGAAAGGTTGATTGAATCCACATAAGAAAAGCTGATTAAATCGATGAAATGAAGGTAGCTCCATCGCCTTTGCTCTCAAGGCAAAGAAAAGGAATTTGAGATGGCGATGAAGAGGACATCGCAGAGCATTTGCATCTTCACTATACATCCGAGCATCACGACCGGAAACGCTCGCCCAGAATTGAGTGTGGGCTAGCCGGCCCTCACCATCGGTCGGCGAGGGGTCGCCGATCATTTGCCCACCATCACTGGCCCTTCCAGGTGGTGGTGGGGCTCAGATGGTGAGCTGGTTCTCCTTAGCTGTTGCTGTTTTTTTTTCCCCCTTTCAAAGTTTATCTTATTATTTAATTTAATTTAAATAAAAATTATATAAAAAATCAGTAGCAGGACCAAAACGATATCGTTTTAGCCACATCATCGCCATATAAGAAAGAGAAATATTAAAAAAAAGTCATGTCATCATTTTTCGTTAGCCATATGGGGTTAAAGGAAGGATTTATTGCACCAATTCGACGATTTTTAGGACTTGATTGTCCCTTTTTATAAGCTTTAGGACTCAATTACACTCTCATGAAAAATTTAGGACTTCTAGCGAATTTATCACTTGTTTAAATATACCTTATGCATTACTTTTTAAACGTTTGATTCAACTTCATGAGATTCTACCTTAACAAAAAAAAAATGGCATATTTTACGTTTGATTGGATTTCATTTCAGATTTATTTGTCGTACGTGCACACATGTACTACTAACGATATCATTGAGGACAAGAGGTGCGTATGTCAACCAAAGAAATAACAAAATTTCATTTCGAAGTGTGGTTTGCAGATTGGATCCTGTATATCAGTGCTCCATGCCTGTTCAAATGCAAGTTCAACTGCTAGAACTTAAAATTTCCAGCACAAATAGATGTAACTGAGTCGAAGTCTTGAACTCGACTAGAATGGAGGACTCGAGTCTCGACGTTTATGTTTGGCTCGGCTTCCTTTTTTTTTATTTTTTTTCCCTGGTTATGTCAATCATAGTTCAAGATTTGTAATTTCATGCACTTGACATTCTGGATATAGACAGAATGAGATTACCTTCAGAGCTACATCTACTTTTGTATTGCAATAATATATTCGTCATTTACATAGATTTTTTTTTGGGGTCAAAATTTACTTTGGTTGATAAGAATTTAGTGGGCTTGAAGTACCTCAGGGCCATTTTCCACTCATTCTACTGATCTGACTTTGAATTAATCTGTTTTTCTAGAAATAGTTGGCACTATCTCATGAGTGGCTATCCTACTTTAGACCAAGATCTAAGGCAAGCAGTATCATATATTTCATGCTTTGTTTGTTTGGAAAAAAAAATAACTTTTAGGAAATTTTTTTTTGGATTTTTCAGTACTTGGTTCGCAAAAAATAAGATAATCTAGAAAAACATTTTCCACTCATAAAAAAGATTCAAAAATAGGGAAGATGATTTCCTCATCTTCCCTTCCTCCTCTCTTTCACATTTCTTTTCTTTATAATTACTTTTTTTTTTTACTTTCTTTCCATTATTTACTCATTTTTTAAAAATTCAAAAATTCTATTTTTATTTTTTCTTTTCTTTTCTTATTTGTTCTTTTATTTTTTTTCTCCTCTGCCCATCACTCCTTCCTCCTTCCTCTGCCAACTACAGATCTCGGTGATGGTTGGCCGCACGATGATCAGCCATGATGCAGCCTTTGCTACAAGCAAAGCACCTAACAAGTCTCAAATTTATTAAAATATTTAAATAAAAAACAAAAAAAATTATAAATTTTTTTTTGAAGCATGTAGATAGAGATAGAAGAGAGAAGAAGGAGATTAGTCTCCACAGAAAAATGATTCCATTTTTTTTAATAAATAGAGAAATTAATTTTCCCCACTTTTGAACGCATTTTTTTCATCGACGGAAAATATTTTCCTTGAATTATTTACTTTCCATGAATCGAATGCTGAAAAATTTTAAAAATATTTTACTGAAAATTATTTTACGCGAAAAGAATTTAGCCTAAGATGTGCAATCCAGTAGAGAGATTAGGCATGGCCTGTTCTGCACCAAAGTTGGGTGGGCAAGGCCTTTCAATGCAAGACAGTTGCCTAAATCCGGTCCATTTGTTAGCCTTTAGGGGGCTGACTGAACCTAACGAGCTGCTCATCTACTACTGTTCGTGTCTAATGTTATCGTTTTGTGCATGAGGGTCAAATTTTTAGTAAGGTTGAAATGATGTTCTGGTGACTTCATTGCACGGGCGGAAATAAATTTTCTTTTTGTCTTCTTATGATAGAAGAGTTCTTACATGGGTACAACTTTTATGAAGGACGCTTTTCATTTCCATAATTCACTACCAAAGGCATATTAAAAATGAAATTTATATACTAATGAATAATATTTGAAAACATCAAATGAATGAAGGGAAATTAATTGAAAAAAAAGTTGACATTCTCTTTCATCGATTGTACAAAGATCAAAGTTGGAGGAGGCGACCCACCCATAAGGTGGTCGCGTGGTAAGGAGTAGACTCCTGGGATCCCGCTGAGTAGTACTCGCGGTCCTAGGATCGAAACTTACTCGCCCACATTTACTGGTGTCTTACCTGGAGTACCGTGGTAGTGGGGTCCTGCGGTGCCTCTCCGGGGATTAGTCGGTTGCCGTCAGTTTGAGCGTCAGCTCGTCGGCACGGCTGGACACCCTGATTATCAAAAAAAAAAAAAAGTTGGAGGAGGCGACAATCGTAATTTTTCTTTGAATTTGCGGGCAATTGTGTGACAGGTGGTAAAGTTCGGGAATCCGAGCGTATATTTGTAATTTCTTGGATTGTGCTTCACACGCGCCCCTAGAGTCGTCGGATGGTCTGCGAAAGCTGTGATCTTTCCTTCTCTAACAATCGTCAATCCAGACATCGCACCAAACCTGGAGCACAACACCACTGTCCTAATTTTCTTGAACTTTACTTCACTTCCCTTCATCTTTCTCTCTCTCAGACACACACGGTTAAAAGTTCTTGGGTGCAGATCTCAGTCTTCCTGTCCTTCCCAGTAAACTATTACGCTACCCATAGCACCGTTCACGGATGGATTCAATCTCTTCCGGCCCCAATGCTTGAACTCTGTTCACCGTTGCTGCATGTTCAAGTCTTGTTGGTAAGTATGACAAATCGCTATTCCCAGATTTAGTTGTCTTCTGAGGCAAATGGGTGTTTGAAAGTGGGCCTCATTTCTTGTTTATTACGGTGAATTAATCTTTGCTAGGAGTAATTAGATCCCGTGGAGTTGGGAGGTCATGAAGATCTTGTGTGTTGGCACTCTTGGTTTCACTGTCTGCTTGTTCTTGGCCCTTGAGTTCACTGGTGGATACTTGATAGATAAGGATGCTGTTGCAATTGAAGGCGAACCTTCTTCTTCCTCTTCGTCTTCTGCTGTCACTTACGGTAATGACCTGATCAGTGACGTGAAGAAAGAGTGTTCGATTACTTTGAAATCTGCTTCTGAACTGAGAATTGAAGATAGCAAAGCTTTTAGGATTAAGGAAGAGCTGTTTTTTGTGAATGGGGATTGGGAACAATATGAAGGTGATTCCCCAATACTCCCATTTGACGATAGCCAGCTCTCGAGCGATTCATCGAGGACTCCTTTGCGCTTGGTCTCGTTCTGGATCACCCATGTTGATCGGTCCCACCGGTCGAAGAAATCGGTTTTCGTGAGCGGGCTCTTGACAATGGGCATAACCATGGATGGCATGTTTTCGGAGAAGCCCTACGAGGGAAGCCATCAGTTTGAGATATGGCCGGGCCATACTCAGCTTTCGATTTCGTTTCAAGGGGTCTACAGTGAATCCCATCAAAATGGAGGAGAGAGAGTACTGTGTCTTTTGGGGAACACCATGTTGCCGTCAAGGGAATCCGATCATGCTAATCCATGGCAATGGGTGAAAAATTCAAACTACATTAATAACCAGCCGCCTCTTTTGCAGGACGACCGAATTTTGCTTGTCCTCCGATACCCAATGACATTCACTCTCACACACCGGGTGATCAAAGGCAGAATGAAGAGCCTTAACCCGAAATCTAATGCTAAGCACTTTGATGAAGTACATATTGCATCACAGTTGGGCAAGGCAGCTCATTACGAGTTTGGTTCTGAAACGATTGTTGCTAAATCCTGCAATCCATACCCCTACCAAGATAGGTTTTTAAATGGCAGCATTGAGATCTATAAGGGTACTGGATTCTGTAGGATTCTTGAGGAATCTACGGGACAAGCTTTTACCATTGTGCCGAACTGGAGATGCAACTCTACCGATGATTTTTGTAGCAGGCTGGGTCCTTTCGCGGTGGATAAAGCGATTAGGGCTTCAGATGGAAGTTTTAAGGATGTCAAACTTTACATGCAGGATATAAAGTGTGAAGAAACTCCTGTACAAGGAACGTCTTCTGTGAGAGTTGCTGCTGTGTTCAGAGCTGTTTCTCCTCTGGAGAATCAGTACACTGCAGAAAGAAGATCTGGTCCGAGCAATATGACTCTTGCTGCCGAAGGAATTTGGAAGTCTTCGAGTGGTCAGCTGTGTATGGCTGGATGCATAGGGATCGGTGATTCTATAGGGAGTGAGTGTAGGTCTCGGATTTGTCTGTATATTCCTACCTCATTTTCCATAAAGCAACAAAGCATTGTGCTTGGGAGCTTCTTTAGCTTAAAGACCGACGACATATCGTTCTTCCCTTTGGCATTTGAGAAGCTAGTGCAGCCTACAGAGCTATGGAATTATTTCAAGAACGCTAATCCATACTATAGTTACTCGAAAATCGATTTAGCAGGTGTTATCCTTGAAAAGAATGAACCTTTCAGTTTCAGATCTGTGATAAAGAAATCGCTGTTGCAATTCCCCAAACTAGAAGATGCGGAATCATACCTAGTCAGTCTCTCTGTTCTATCAGAAGATCTTACTCTTCATGTGTCTGCGCTTCCTGATCCACTCCATAAATCAAGATCTCCGAGAGTTGACCTGCAGATGGAGATTGTCTCTCTGGGTCCGTTGTTTGGACGCTCTTGGTCTTCACAGAACAGTTCTTTCACAGAAGACAAGGTCCCTTACCGCACTAAGGCTGCATACACCGAAAGGCAGCTCCTGTTAAATGTTTCAGCCCAACTTTCTTTTCCCGGAAAGGCTTACAGCAATTTTTCAGTGATATTTTTAGAGGGACTATATGACCCGCATGTCGGGAGAATGTATCTTGTTGGTTGCAGAGATATCCGTGCCTCATGGAAAGTATTATTTGAAAGTATGGATCTCGAAGCTGGGTTAGACTGCTTGATCGAGGTAGTCATTTCGTACCCTCCCACCACAGATCGGTGGTTTGTTGATCCCACGGCCAAAATTTCCATTAGCAGCCAAAGAAATGAAGATGATCCTCTCCATTTTGATTCAATCAAGCTTGAGACCTTCCCCATATTGTATAGGCAACAAAGAGAGGACATTCTCTCTCGCAGAGGTATTGAGGGTATCCTTCGGGTACTGACACTTTCTCTGGCCATTTCTTGCATTTTGAGTCAGCTCTTCTACATCAAGCATAATGTGGTGGACTCTGTAGTTTATGTCTCGTTGGTTATGCTTGGTGTTCAAGCCGTGGGGTATAGCCTTCCTTTGATTACCGGAGCGGAAGCTGTTTTCAAGAGAGCGGCATCAGAATCCACGGAAGTTTCTTCCTACAACCTGGAAAGAAGCCAGTGGATTCATGTGATCGATTATACCGTAAAGCTTCTGGTGATGGTTTCATTTTTGCTTACTTTGAGACTTCTTCAGAAGGTATGGAAATCTCGGATCAGGCTACTCATGAGGTCTCCACTGGAACCACATCGAGTCCCGAGTGACAAAAAAGTGCTGCTTACTACCTTGTCCATACACCTTATTGGTTACCTTATTGTTATGATAGTTCATTCTGTAAAAACGAGCCAGTCATCGCTTCAGACGCATTCGTACTATGATTCTGCTGGCAATTCGCACGCATCTCCAGCGTGGGAAACCAAATTGGAAGAGTATGTTGGCCTCGCTCATGACTTTTTCCTTCTCCCTCAAGTTATCGGCAACTTCTTATGGCAGATTGATAGTCATCCTCTCAGAAAGCTATATTATGTCGGGATCACTATTGTCAGACTCCTCCCTCATCTATATGATTACACAAGATCCCCCTCTCCCAATCCATACTTTGTGGATGAATACGAGTTTGTCAATCCTAATTGGGATTTTTACTCCAAGTTTGGAGATGTTGCCATACCTTTGAGTGCTGTTCTACTAGCGGCTGTAGTCTACGTTCAGCAGAAATGTGGCTATGAGAAGCTCAGCCAGTGTCTTAGACTGGGGCAATGTAAGCTTCTTCCATCGAGTTCGAGAGCCTATGAGAGGTTGCCATCCAAGCCAACTGAGGCAGAGCTTGTATCTGGTGTAAATGGGACTCCCAATCACGACAAAGAGAATGATGGTGAAGATTAAACCGAGACACACTTTTGTATAAGCAACAACAGATGTAAAGTTAGAGATAACTTCCTTTTCTTTGAATGGATAGACTTTTCGTGTCTGATACCAGCTCTTGATGGTGTGGGGTTTAAGGTGTTTTTTTTTTTTTCTTTTTCGAGTAAATCATAGTGCATTGCTTCTGATGCAGCTGTTTTATTATCACCATTAATCCCCTTCTGTTGAGCCTGTTCTAGGATAAGCTTTGCGGTCTCCTGGTGTCTGGTATGGTCACCCAAGTTTTGATCAGGACTTAATGAGGCCTGCTTATACTATTTATTTTGCTTGTATATAAGGGGATAAATCTGTTATTAGGTTATGTCACCCAAAACAGGACGCTGCTTGAGAGAAAGCTTAGCTTCTTATTGTTGTTGCTGTTTCTGTTGTTGTATGCTGTGCACACGATTGGGATGTTATTCTTGGTACCCTGTTGGTTTCGATTTTGGCATTAGAAGCAGAGGAGGAATCAAAATTACAACCGTCAATTCTTGAGCCGAAAGTATAGGAATGCCCAGGATGGGTTCAATGCGAATTCGATCGGAAACAATATTAACAAATGGCATATGTAAATATAACTAGTCCTAGGTAATTATTGAAACATAAAATTTGTTGTAACCATTGCACAAAATGTTTTGAATTGGTGGCTCAAAGTTCTTGCCAAATTTGTAGTTCGGATCGAGCCTACAGACAGAGATACATCCGAGATGAACGGGGTGTGAGGAAAGAGGAGACGGGGTGTCCTGGCCAGGAGCTTGGGATTCTGGTCGAATCAAACCCGGTAGTAAAAGCAAGTTGGCATGAGCCGGGCAGCCAGCCAACTTGTGGTGAAGTGTTGGCCTAGCACCCGGCTGCCGGCCCAGGCCAAATTTGGCCGAGGGCCTGGCCTGTTGCAGGGCGGGCGGCGCATCCCGGGGTTGCATCCCGTGGTTGCACCGGGATTTTAAAACTAATAAGTGCTGGGATGTCCCTCCGTGAGTTTTTTTTTTTTTTTGAGTGAGTTTTGTATCAGAAATTGTGAAATAACAACTCTGGATTGCTTAGTTGTAGTAGGGCTGGCAAAAACTTTAGCCATTGGAACAATCAAGAACTCTGTATTATCTGGATGCATAGAGGAATTTTTGGCTGGTAGTTTTCGATCTAGGTTTTGATGTTCAAATTGAATAATGTAAATCGGAGTAATATGATCTTTTCGCAGCTGACATTGACTTGTAATACGTGTTAGCTTCCACCTCATTTTCACCCCCAAAAATGAAATTACCACAGCAGTGCATTCTTTTCAGGACAACAACGAATCGCTTCTTCCCCACCTTATCTCAAGAAGTAATATCGAGTAGAAATAGAACGCACGAGACATGGTACTTCTCGAAACAATTATTTCAAGAAACTGTACTTATTCATGTTTCTTATTTTGCGCTTGCTTTTGATATATATATATATATATTTTGAGTCCAACTTTTGATCCAACTTTTAATCCTAGGTGAATCTAGGATTAGATGGGCAGTTCCTAGTTCCACAAATTGGGAACTATGGTTTTTCTAGTCTGGTTTTTAATTCAAGGGTGGAAACTAACCCACTCGAGAACTAATCACCAAAGCCTTGTATATTGTATAGGCACAACAACATGAACATCGGTTTGATCTCATCCTCTTGGTACAGTACACAGCAGACAATATTTACCATAGGGGCCACAGCTTCGATCCAGTTTCCCCTCCTATGCTAGTATTTCTCAGGAGAAGCACATGGACAATGTTCGGAAAAGTAAGATTATCCTGACCATTCTCCTACAAGTCTTGAGCACATGTTGGCCAAGCCAAACTTTGGGCCCCCCAACAATTTAGGCACATTACCAATCTGAGATCTACAACTCTATAATGTACCCATAGAGACATCCCAACCACAAGAACAAATCACGTTGACGGATCCCATTAAGTCCTTCAGACGAAACGAACTCGAACCGATTTTGTAACCTGTCGGGTCAGTTATCATTTAAGCTGTTAGTTATGTTCTTTCATGATCCGTTGAGTAGGTTTCACGGGGCATTTTAAGGTTGCTGTTGTTTTTGTTTATCTTAGGAGGGCAACCATGTACCATATAAATTCTTATACTCTTAAGGTGTGAGATCATTGTAAACATTGCAAGAGGAAGGGTGACGAGGCATATGAATGGATATAGAGAGTAGCCCAGACCCTATACTCTCGCAAGTGGGCTTCTCTTTCCCTCTTCTTTTGTTTTTTTTTTCTTGGTTGAAATTTGCATAATTTCCTCCTTTTGTTTTTTGTATTTCCATCACGTATCCTTCAAAGCCTATACTCAATATGTGACAAACTCATACTTGCCCCAGGGAGAAGAGTTATTTAACAGATGATATCATAGATCACATGCATAAATTTCGATATTCCTCTCAGGCTTCGTTTGTTTCGTGAAAAATAAATAATTTAAAAAATATTTCTCAAAAAACGGTCACTTGTATCGCTTAAAATAATTAACTAATGTAAAATGATTTCATTGTGGACAACAATAGCATGTGTCGCCCACCACCGGCAAAAGGAGAAGGAAAAGAAGAAAAAGAAAAAGGGAAGAAAGGAGAAAAGAAAAAGAAAAGAAAAATCACAAAAAAATATATGAAAAATGTTCATGTTTGTGTCAACCATGCCACGTGAGACAACTGATGTCCACTTTAGCAATTTCCAGCTAATTAGATAGATGGACTAAATTAGCATAATCAAAAGATTTAGAATTGATAACAATGAAAAAAGGGGTTTAAGACTTTTTAGGTATTCCTTATTTATCTAAAAACGAATAAGCTTGGAAAAGAAGATGACATAGTTAGAAAGCAACAAGAACTAATTAATCATGACACCAAGCGACCACCCAACTGCCATATCCCTCAACTCAACTCCCTTCGTATACGCTTGAATTGGCATTAAGAGGGCCAACAAAGCCGGTGAAGAAGAAAGAAATAATTTTTCAAAGTCAACGCTTTCGTTTTTCCTTGGGCTGCTTTCGAGAAGAGAAATGTGAGAGTTAGCGGTTGGACATTGCTTTCACCAAAGGTCGTGTTCTTGAGACTTACCCGGTCAGCTTTGCTGGAACCACAGCATTTGTGCCATGTCGGTATGCACGTGTACGCACGATCCAAAGCGATATGGAAACGCAAGAAAAATATGGAGAGTCTCTTAGATATACCTCTAACCATTTGATTAATATGTCATCAACTTTACATCTGAATTTTACCACAAAATTTTATGGTATAAAAATAACGAGTGAATTACCATTTTGGTAGTTGAACTCGGCAAAGATACTGATATTCTTAGCATCCGGAAGCCCTTGTAAATATTTGGAAGAGTTATTAACTCGAATCACATCTATGGTTTGGACTTGCACTTAGGATCATCACGATCCACCATGGTCTGCAGTCTCGGCTAATGATTGAGGCAAATAAGCCCGAGGCCACATGAACCCACATCCGCAAATCATTCGGATCACATCTAGCGGCGAGGCTTGGATGCCACATAGATTGTATGTGACTTCGATGTTGGTTTACATAGTCTTGGAGTCTCTCCAACCTCAATAGCTAGTTTTTGGGGGGTGTGGATCTCCGAAGGCCAAAGGGTAGCTGTTAAGATGGGGGAAGGTCAAGTTGGGATAGATGAAGTCTTGCAACTGCTTAATCCCGATATTTTGACCTTTCCTAAATGTGAATCTCTGACCGATCGTTTTTTCTTGTGTAATAACGTGTTATAGATTCCCTTGATTTCAAGTTCAAAAGCATCCTCTTGGATATCTTCACGAAGAAGACTTACTTCTTATGTACCGATAACAATCATACCCGAAACATGAAATCTGCTCGAAGTAAGGTAAGAACGCAAATAGAAAATGCCAAATTTGGAAAGTTTTCTTTTCGAGCTCAAACTCAAGATATTTTTAACCGAGACTAACATGGATTACATAGAGATAGTCAGACTAAGGCATTCCTCGTCTTCAGGAGAATCAAAGCTTTGATCGCACATTTGAGCATACCTCCTCTGAATTCCAAGCAACTCTATTTCCCGGCCGAGTACACTCAGCCGACTTTCACCTAGTTAAAGGCCTGCTTGTGGAAGCAACGGTTGGTCATACTGGCGAAACACGCGATCCTCGGCGATCCGATTCCTCTTCACGGCGCGCACAGCGCTGATGTCCGGATGATGTTCTGGTATCTTGGCTCCAAACTGTAAGTTCTGGGCTCCTCATGTTGAAATTTTCAATGTTGCAATAGTTCTATCTCTTGCAGGAAAAGGGAACTGGATCTGAGAGACGACGTGGGTTCAACTTAAGCCGCTGTTCTCATCCTCGGAGTCAAATACAATACTGCTGTGCAGCCCATGGTAGCGCTTGAAGGTACCGTCTTCTATCGAGAGCGAGCTGCCTGAATGTACTCGACCTTGCCATCTGCTCTAGCACAGGTAGAAATTTGTGTTCCCAGCCACCTTCTGTCACTCTTCCTTTGTTTTCCTCTAACTGCAATTCGCAAATCTTATGTTCCTTATGAACTGATGAATGGACCTTTGCCGAGTTTTTCCGGTATTCGTTCTAGATGTGCTTCACATTGTTGTACTTGAAGTACCGCATAGCTCCCATCATTTCTTCTGCATTCTGTGCAGCACGGAACCTTCTCTCAGCGTTTGTAATAGCGAAAACCATAAGAGTTCTTGAAAACCATCCCTCCTTTTTATGTGATGATCATGACTAATGTCCTCCTACCTTCGATTTGTCCTCCACAGAATGCGAGCAGAGAGGCTTCGCTCTGAATCTTTGGCCTACAAGATTTTTCAGACCCTTTTGGGAAAGAAGGATTGTCCTGATCAATCTTCTAGAAGTATCAAGACAAGTTGGCCTAGCCAAACTTTTGGTCCATTAATTAGGCACATTACCAATCCGATGTCTATGACTCGCTCATCTACCTGTAGGCAACTCTGGATCGATGCCAGAAGTTTTGAGAGCACTGACCCTGCAATAGGTACTTTGAATTGTGGTTCAATGCCCTAGAGGGGGGGGAATGTGCTAGCCTGATAGTGTCGTCAGTTATTTCTGATCACATGATTTCTCAATTAATGAGTATTTTATGCCAAATACGCAATGATGGTGTGTGAATTTATGGTTTAGATTATACAATCCTTGACATTACCGTCGGAAAAGAATTTCTAAAGAAAAAAAATAATAACTTGTGGCTGTGGTTTCAAAAACAAATGCCCGAAACCTCAAGAATATTTCGTGTCAAAAATGGGATCCCGTTAAGGTTCGCACTGCCGTCAATGTGGAGTGGAGTGATACAGTCTTCGGTGAGCTATAACCCTTGTGCCGACCACGAAGGGTTTAGAATTTGAAATGTGCTGCGTCTTCGTGGCTTTCGGGAAATTGATATTAACGGTTTCTAAATTTTGGCTCCATCTGTGATATAACTATAAAACTTTTAATTCATTCAATGTGTTGCTTGAACCATTCCTTAGCCTCCGTTTTTTTCCCACAAAATAAATTATTTAAAAAATATTTTCTTAAAAATGATTGCTTGTATCGTTTTAAATAACAGTCAATGAAAATATTTTCATTATTAATAATTTATATTTAAATATTTTTTTTATAGAAAATGAAAATATTTTTCGTTTATTTATTTTTATAAGCGATGCAAACCATCATTTTTAGGAAAGTTTTTCCCAAATGATTTATTCTCTGTAAAATAAATAGAGCCTAAAAGTTTGATGTAGTTCCCGAACTTTTAATTTGTTTGGATCTAGTCTCTCAACTGTCCTACAAATTCCTCCAGTATTATCTTTCATAAGCTTTCAAAATTACATTATTAGCCATATTTTAGAATGTCTTTTCCTTTATAATACCATGAAAGTTCCATTTAAGTAAATTTTAGCTTATGATTTCTATAATAGTAAAATTAAAACCTCTTTTAGAATTGTATCAAGTTGATATTCTTGCTATTTTAAGTCTAAGTCTCTATTTGTTTCGCAAAAAATGAAACATTTTCGAAAAAAAAAATTTCAAAAAATTATTTTTAGGAAAATGACAATATTTTTTGGTGTTTGGCCAAACTATGAAAAAGATCAAGAAAATATTTTTCGTCATTTGGTATGGGAAATCAGATTCCTCCGTGAACTCCTTTTAATAATTTATTATTATTTTTTAAAAAAAATTCAAAATTTTCATTATTTATTTTTCTCTTTTTCTCTTTTTGATTTTTTGATTTTCATTTTTTTTTCCTTTTCTCCTTGTTCCTCCTCCTTCCTCCAGACCGCCACTCCTTCTTCCTCCAGCTACCACTCCATCCTCCTTCCTCTGGCCGCCCTGCGATGGCCATGACTCAGCTCAGCGATCTTGAGCTCGCTCAAGGTTGGCAAGCCATGAGCTTGCAGATCCAAGCGAGCTTGAGCTTGGCCACGATCGGCAAACTCGGGGCTTGTCAGATTTGGTCGATCTTGGCTATGACCTCGAGCTCAAAGCTCGTCGATGATGGCTGAGATCTCCTGGATCGGCCGCCTCGAGCTCGCCAGGTTGAGTCATGGCCATCATAGGCGGCTGGAGGAAGGAGGATCGAGCGATGGTTGGAGGAAGAAGGAGTGATGGTCTGGAGGAAGGAGGAAGAAGGAGAGAAGAAAAAAAAAGAAACTATAAAAAATAAGATTTTCAAATTTTTAAAAATAATAAAAATAAAGTAAAAAATAATTATAAATAAAGAAAGCGTGAAAGAGATGAGGAAGGAAAGAAAAGGAAAATGATTTTTACTTCTTAAAAAAGGAAATTATTTTCCTTAGTTTTAAAAGGAAATTTTCCGTTGACTGAAAAATTTTCCTTTGACCACATATTTTCCACCCTTCAAATGCCAGAAATTGAGGAAAATATTTTCAAGAAAACCTTTTCCGTAAGATAAATGGAGCCTAATTGTTTTTATAAGGGTATCTGGAAAAGATACTAAATTATCTAGAGATGCTCGCACTCATGTTAATCTAAATCTTGTTCCTTATTTTTTGGATTAATAAAATTTCCAATCTGTACATGAATATGAGTACGAACATCTGAAGATAAATTAATAGCATTTATAGATATTCTTAAGAAAGGACTAAGATTAGTCTAAGTACATATATAGAGTTACATGAATATAAGTACGAACATCTGAAGATAAATTAATATCTTTTATAGATATTCTTAAAAAACACGTAAAAATCAAATAGTAGGAATATCAACCCGATAAAACTTTAACTGAGTTTCTACTTCCATTGTTCTAGAGATCACAAGCTAACATTTTACTATTCGACCAAAAAAAACTAAAATTTTACTTGAATAGAAAAATCATAATAGTAATAGAGACTAAAATGGTAAAGAGATAATAAGAAGATATCGGATTTTTGGTTGAATTAGGAAAATGATTGAAATGAACAGATATTCCAAATTTTTTGCAACACCATAATTATGAAAGATGATGAATGGTACCGAAGTATTTATTTGACTTTGTCATGGAAATTTGATGGACTAGATTGGAAAGTTAAAAGTTTAGAGACTATATTGAACATTTATAAATAGTTCGATGATCACATTACACGAATTAAAAAGTTCAAGAATTATATCAGTTAGTGTCAATTTCCCTTTTGAATGCAAAAGTCAACATTATTTTCTCTATTATTGGAGCCCAACTTTGGCTATTTGTATTAGGCTTCTCTACCTCTATTTGCCTTGCGAACAATTTGAATTTGATTAATTTTGTGCAAGAAATAAGATGGCTCACATAATCAACTAGCTAGTTTGGTCGAGGCGACATGATGAGTTAGTTTCTTGCTAGTTTGATCTTCTAGGGAGAACAGCTATCCAACATATGATAGCGGAGCACATCTCACATCCTTAAATTCCGATACTTGTCTTACATTCCGCCTCTCTTTCAAAACCGAACATGAAACTTTGGTTTCATTCGGCTCCCTTTATGAAAGATGGGGGTCAATTCCTAGGTATAGATATATCATTACTTGATAGAAATGATCAATAGATGGGGCCGAGCCTGGGCAGGCCTTAGAATTGAGCCTAACTTGCCGCTGAGACTTGCCTATCAACAGAAACAATCGTATTAATATCCCAACTTTGCGAGCCAGGGAAGGCGACACTACTACAAGCCCCTCGACTAGGCGCACCCAAAGTTGCCTTCAAGATGTTATCAGCGGGGTTGGGACATCCGTGGACCGCTACATTCATTCATGATCATGTCTTCTACTTTGTTTGATTTGAAAAGGACATTGACATATCCATAAAACAACAAGAATTATATGTAATGACACCGAGCTGCCACCTACAAATACACAACTACCATACCCCTCAACTCCCTTTGGACATTCTTCCACTGAAGTTATGAGGGCCAACAAATCAAAGTGAAGAAGGAAGACGATTGCCAAAATCAATTTTCCTTGGGCTGCTTTTGAGAAGAAAAATGTGAGTTGGTGGTTGGACATTGCTTTCACCAGAAGGTTTGTGCTTACGAGGATAATAATCTCTCGCATTTACAGCTCTTGTGACTTGTACAGTTATTTCCAACCGCCACTTCATCTCTCTCTCTCTCTCTCTCTCTCTCTCTCTCCGCCTCGCCCCTTTCGTCTTCTCGTCATTCACACGTTTCTTCGAGAAGGTTTTTCGGACCAAACCCTCAATATGCGAGAATGTCCTGAAAAGTCACTGCCTCTTCCCGATCCCATTTTGAAGCCGGTGCCTACTTCCACCGCCAATAAATATTGCTAGAACCATAGAATTTGTATTAATTTCGAGGTAGGGTGTTTGTCTACTTAATTCATGGTTTGGAGCCACGACAAGGAATCCAGGTTCTCTCTTAAACAATCTAATAAGAGGTTAAGGTGATATAAGGACTACTCTTTATTGATTTGTATTTTATTTTTAAAAAACTCAATACATGATATTAATTTGTAATTGCGGTGACAAAGATCCGATACCCAGTAAACTTCATAGTCTTGTTATGTGTTAGCAAGTTATCAACTTACACTTGAATCTACTTACTAATAATGTGTATCGGAAACTTGATATCTATGTTTAGAAAGACCGTCAAGAGAGAGCTCGATTTCGAGTAAATCAACGTATCCAGTACATTCACTCAAAAGTTTTAGCCAAAAAGTCATGGGTCGGTTAGGATATATTATCTACTCACATTGGCGTGTGACCGTAATAACAACGCCCACCTTCATCCATAGTCTCTTTATCTAGATCGGACAGAAGGTTGTGATCGAGACCGTGTTGCTATACCACAACCACCACCTTCACTGTAGGTCTTTTCAGCCAAACCAAACCATGAAGATTGCTTGGAAACCGCTTTAGTCATGATATTCCTTCCTTGAGATATTCACCAAACATCAATACATTTGAGAACCAATCAACCATCGGTTCTGATACCATATGTTGAAAATATACATCATAAGCTTGATTACCTACACTTGGGGAGATCTCCAAGAGACAGCCTAATTGTGAGACTATCAACATATCCAGTTAAACTTATATTCATTCAAAAACTTAACCCAATGAGTTATGTGCTAACTAAAATATATTTACTTCTCCACACCACATTGATTTTCCGTTGTAAGATTTTCTAACACAACTTACACGTGCATTTTAACATTATTTAGTTGACTATTATGATGCCAACTTACATTTGAATTCTTTTTTCACAAAGTTTAGGGTACAAATATGGAGTACATTACCAACTTACAAGTATATTTGACAAAAACATCAATATAGTCATCGTTTGGTGAAGCTCTTGTGAAAAATTGAATGACTTATTAAATTAACATTAACATTAACATTCATGGTTCAATCGTAGTGTCATTGATTGAAAAGCTTTGTCAGAGGACCTCATCCTATTATTGGATAAGTGCTAATAAATGCTCGAGGGTGAACACCTATTACTGGTCACCAACAAAAAGTGCTATGGAACAATTGTTAGTTAAACCTAAACCTATCCATTAAAGCATAAGAACGGAATATTTAAGAATGTAATTTGTGGGGCTGACCATTTGACGAGGCTTCTGTTAAGCACTGTCATTCCCAAGTCGAACACATAAATGTGATTCTAAGGAGTTTGGCGAAAGTTACCAAATAAATTATGAAATTATTTTTTGTCAATTGAGTCATAAAATTTTTGTATTTGTACCAATTCAGTTCATCCGGCCAACTTTGGCCTATCTGTTTTGACGTGACATTTTTTTTATAATATATTATTTAAAAAATTCATATTCAAATTTTTAATTTTTTAGATAAAAATAAAAATAAAAATAATATTAAAAATTGCCATGTCAGAGTCGGGGCGGCCAAACTTGGCTGGACGGATTGAATTGGCATCAATACAAAATGTTTATGACTCAATTGACAAAAAAAAGTTTGGAATTGAATTGGCAAAATTTTAGTATGTTTATGATTTTTTTGAGTAATTTTGTCAGGACATAAGTGAGAGCAAGAGAAGAGAAATCGAATGTAAAAATTATCAGTACAATTCGGTAAAAAAAAAAAGAGGAAGAAAATAGATTTCAATCATCCCTTTGCTGGGCTTCAGCCTGACTTTCCTCTGGTCTCTTGGTGGGTGGAAACCGGAAACCCTTGCTAAACTTGTCAGAGTCGCAAGAGCTTTTTTTTTTTTTTGCATGTCCACGAGTATGAATTAATTATCGGGGGCAAACTTTTGAAAAAAAAATATCCCCATATCTTTGACTAATTATGTTAACCATGTTAGTAAAACTCTGAACACCTTAATCATCTTTCTGAAACTAGAAAGCCGATCGCAAAATGTACTAATCATGAAAACGTCGAACCATCATATGATGTCATAATCCCAAAATATGAAGAATTGTGTTTGGTTGTAATAAAATTCCTTTCGTAGGGATTTGAAAATCATCCAGGGAATCTAGAGTTTTTATTATTTTTCTTCATGATAGTAAGCATATTTTAGTGAACGGCTTGTCGGATTCAAGTCACATGTTAGGTCAAATCCCAAATCCGTCTCAAGCTCCATGGGCAGAGTCAGGCTCAAGGATATTTGGTGCCATTTCATTATTACATACTATATATTATGACATTTCTTGTTAATTTTTCTTGACTTCGCCCCTAAGATATAGCAAGTTTTTTCTTAAGTACCTTGACCCCATAAGGCTTTTCAAAATTTTTTATTTTATTTTATTACTTGGTGGAGACTCCCTAAATCTAAAAGTATGGCTTTGCTACTGTCTGTAGGTTTTGTAAATGGACCCTAAACCCATCTTGAAGTTGAAAACCCCATTTGAAAATCTAACAGAACTAGGATGGATGGGTCGAGAGCCTGATTAAGCCTAATTCATTTATCGTCTCCCTGAGCGCATTGTAACTCATAAATCATAATAGAATTTTGCTATTTTCCCCAGGAAGATGACGGACCGGTGGCAGTGTAAATCGAACCTAGGCACGATCGATGCGAAGTGCCCGATCCTTACTAACCGAGTCAATCCCCGTTGCATGGATACACCATTTGTAGGTCTCTAAAATCTTTTTTTTTTTAATACTTGGCTGATGGACATTAATCAAGGGTGGTCGCAAATTGTAAAAGTGTTACATCCATTAAGGATGCCAAAAATGAAATCTGTAACAGGATCATTGAAGATGTAGATTAAACCTTCATACAAGATGTAAGATTTTATAGGTAATTGTTCCATGAAGAACAATGCAGCGTATATTTAACACGTGTGCATGAATACGTGTTACGAGTTTGGCACGATCAATTCAACTTAAGCCTTGATCAGCCAGTTCAAGTGTTTCTGGAAAATTATATTCATGATGTGAATTTTCTTTATTCTATTCGTTGTGGTAATTCTGTCTTACCCTATCTAGGTTTGGCATGGAGTGCAATTGTTTGGGGAGTTCTTTTATTATTATTATTATTATTTGTTAGACCATTGGACTTCACTTTTATTTATTACTAAAAAACTGAAAATTTTCAAAGATGTATAAATATTGAATCTCACATTAGTTTCTCAGCATTTCTATAATTTAAAAATTGTATCTTTCAATTGACAAAATTTAAGAAGTAATGTAATAATCATTGTTTCTTTGTTTTTAAAGTTTGAATCAAACAAGAAGCCCTAGTGCTATTCCAACAAAACGGTCAAGGCATAATTTGATTTGTCATTCATTTTTCAATTTCATTTCAATTGTCTAAGCGCTACCTCCATTGGATTTTGGGCAGATGAGTTCGAATTTCATTAAAGACCGTAAAGAGAAGAGAGTTTTGGGCCACAACACTATCTAAGATAGAGAGTCTCTAGAAGATTGAAATATAAAGACTTCTTACACATGAGAGAGTTTCTAAAGAAAAGTTCTTGTTTGAGAAGGTTTCCATAATTTTGATATTTTCATAATTTAATTTACCTAGATTTTGGTTTCCTAATTTGACGTTTCCTAATCAATACTCTTTTAAGTTAACATTCTTGATTTAACGTATCAAAGGTCGGTGTCCTAATTCCTATGTAGATAGGAGATTTTCTTGCTAAGTTGCAAGCATGCAAGTCGATAGTGCACGAAAATTCCTTTCGAGTGAGTGGTTCTTTTAATTTTTTTTTTGTTCAATCTATTTTTATTCCAAATCTATTTTTGTCTCGATGAAGTTCCATGGAAACACTTTTCGCTTGCAGACCCAATCACCATGCATGGCAGTGTTGAAAGGATTTGATTGGAAAAAATCTGTGAAAGTAGAAGGAAATAATTAGATACGTTAAAAATACGGAAATTTGATTTAAAAAGAAAAAGAAAAGAAGTTTGAAAGTTTTTCACGTCTCCGCGTCTCCCTCCTCGACTGCCTCCTTATTTATGAGCTCGTTTCACAGAACTACTTTTCATCACGGAATTGCAGAAGCACCCATCAGCAATAAACAGAGCACGAAAAGCATTTTCTTCTTGTGTTTCGGAGACAGAGCAAGAGGCGACGCTTTAGTAGACTGCTTCATCCATGGAAGGGGGAGATATGTACAGAGCGAGCAACAGCCTGCGCGCGACCAGCTCCTCCATTTGGAGGAACCATGCAACCACGATGGACGTGTTCTCGAGGTCTTCCCGCGACGAGGACGACGAAGAAGCTCTCAGATGGGCTGCTCTCGAGAAGCTCCCCACCTTCGACCGTCTCCGGAAGGGGATTCTGACGGCTTCGCGCAGCGGCGGTGCTGACGAGATCGACATCCAGGAGCTGGGTTTTCATGAGAGGAAGAGGTTGATGGAGAGGTTGGTGAGGGTCGCTGAGGAGGACAACGAGAAGTTCTTGCTGAAGCTCAAGAACCGTATCGATAGGTACAGTCTCTGTTTGCTCTGTTTGTTTGTGGGGGTTTCCGATAAAAGAGATGAAAGTTACGAAATATGCAACATTTTTTTTTTTTTGGAATGGAGTCTGTTTGGCTCTCGAGAAAGATCTTCACCAAGGAAAATCCTCATGTCAGACCATCTCTTATTAGTGAAATTTCTCTCGTCTACAATGGTGGGAACTGTTCAATCATTAATCATGCATGTTTTTCCCCCCCATGAAGTTTTCCTGTTATTCTCTAGATGTTCTTATTCAATTTTTCTTTTCGGGTTTGAAGAACTGTGGCTATCGTGAATCTGGGTTTATTTGCAGAGTTGGAATTGATATTCCTACAATTGAAGTTAGATTTGAGCATTTGAACGTGGAGGCAGAGGCTCATGAAGGAAGCAGAGCTTTGCCAACCTTTATTAATTTCTGCACTAATATTCTAGAGGTAAGCTAGCAGCCACCTAAATATTTTAAATGCAAGAGCATAAAAGGCAACTTCATTTTTGTTAGGATCCTAATTCATGCGTAGGACTCGGATCCATATCGATATGGGCTTCGAGATGTGATTTAGATGGCCTTGGCTCTCTCACCTCAACAGCTAGCTTTTGGGGTAAGTGGCGGAGAGTCCAAGACCACATCAAAGTCACATACCATCTATGTGATATCCAAGTCCCATTTAGGATCATAACAATCGACCATGCTCTGCAAACTCGGTGCACACGTGGGGTAGACTTTTGTACTAGCCTTTTGCTAGTCTCAAGCAACTGCTGCATTATCGCTTCACTGTCAGCGCCCCACAATAGTCCAACACGGCTCTTATTATAATTGATACAGACTTTAGGAGAACCACAACCCAGAAGCTAGCTATTGAGATGGAAGAACCCAATAGAATATAAACCAGACATCCAAGTCCCATACTATTGAGTCACATAACTAGCAATCATGATCATATTAGTTTTCTGATTAAAATGACATCCAGTAATTTGGTTGAATGTTCTGATTGGTTTCTTTGTTTAACCTTTACTATTCTTTTTGTTTCTTTTTACACCTGAAGGGTTTCTTGAATTTTCTACACATACTTCCCAGTAGAAAGAAGCACTTGACTATCCTTCAAGGCGTCAGTGGGATCGTCAAACCTGGCAGGTGAGCAAATCAAACCAAATCAAAAACCATTTTTCCAAACCTCCAAATTGAATTGAACTGAACTCAATTTCATTCAGCACGTCTGGTTTGGTCGCATCTCTGAGGTTGGTTCTGTGTCCTATAGATGCATTACATGTCGTGTAATTATTCGAAAGTGTCAGCTGAAAATTGCCACATTCTTGTTGGATTGAAGTTTTTCACCATGTCGATTGATTACTGCTTAAATTTCGATTTGGAACTAATATATTTCCTTTCTTCTAACGATAATAAAATAGAGCTGAACTGAATCTGGATTCATCTTTTTTCCTTGCACAAAACGGTGAAATATTAGCTTTGCTTATCTTTTTTGGCAAGTTTCCGCTCATTTGGATGGACAATTTTGTAGGATGACTTTGCTTCTGGGTCCTCCTAGTTCAGGGAAGACGACGCTCTTGTTAGCTTTGGCTGGCAAGCTTGATCCTGAACTAAAGGTTAATGCCAGTCAGCTTTCATTTAATTTAAGGCCTTCTTTTATGGATTTGCAACTATTATATGATAAAGTCGATATATCATCCAATTATACTGAAAGAACGGAGATTGTTCCTCAGACAACGGGAAGGGTAACCTACAATGGACACGGCTTAAATGAGTTTGTGCCCCAAAGAACCGCGGCTTACATAAGTCAACACGATCTTCACATAGGAGAAATGACAGTTAGAGAAACTTTGGCATTCTCTGCAAGATGTCAGGGTGTTGGATCACGATACGGTTAGCGAATTTGAATTAATTCTTTCATATCTTTATAATGTCAATATTTGAGTTGGATTCAGATAAATTTTTTTGAATAAGAAATGATGATTCTTTGGCGGCATCTGCAGATATGTTATCAGAGTTGTCGAGAAGAGAGAAAGCAGCAAACATAAAACCAGACCCTGATATTGATATCTTCATGAAGGTAATTAAACAAGGCTAGCTTAGAGCCGTTTTCATTTTTCCATTTAAAGCAAGGAGATGAACTAAGCAATCCGTAAGAAGAAACTGATGAGGAAGAAATGGTTTTGAATCAAACTCGAGCAAGCAGTTATTATGTTGTTGAAATTCTTAGATGTCACCGTCTGCTTTTCTTATGCAATGGACCATGCAAAATTCCACAGGCAGCAGCAACAGAAGGTCAGGAGGCTAATGTTATCACTGATTATATTCTTAAGGTAATTTTGACAAGAAAGATTCGCCACAAAATCATGCAGGCACTCGACAAATAGCAGGACTTTAATGCCCATGTTTTCTGCACAGATTTTAGGCCTGGAAGTATGTGCTGATACAATGGTCGGAGATGAAATGTTGAGGGGTATTTCTGGAGGACAACGGAAGCGTGTAACCACAGGTTAGAACTAGAAGCATATTAAACTTTTTAATTACTGAAAGTGTTCGATTATCTGACCCGTGATTTCTAGGTGAGATGCTGGTTGGGCCTTCTAAGGCATTGTTCATGGATGAGATATCTACAGGGCTCGATAGCTCGACGACATACCAGATCGTCAACTCCCTGAAACAATTTATCCACATTCTTGATGGAACAGCAGTTATCTCTCTACTCCAGCCAGCTCCAGAAACTTACGATCTGTTTGATGATATCATTCTACTATCTGATGGCCAGATCGTGTACCAGGGTCCACGTGAACTCGTCCTAGATTTCTTCGAATCTATGGGATTCAAATGCCCTGGGAGGAAGGGTGTTGCCGATTTCTTGCAGGAAGTAAGTAAAAATATGGAAACTTTATTTGAGCAACTTTTAGGAGATAAAAGATATATACTGTAGCAAGTCTCTTTCAATAACGTACTTTTCTACTTTTCGATAGGTAACATCAAGAAAAGATCAGCATCAGTATTGGGTACGCAAAGATGAGCCATATACTTTTGTCACGGTTCGGGAATTTGCGGAGGCGTTCCAGTCATTTCACGTAGGAAGAAAACTGGGGGATGAACTTTCTACTCCATTCGATAAGACCAAGAACCACCCGGCCGCTTTGACTACCAAAAGATTTGGTGTTGGAATGAAGGATTTGCTGAAAGCTTGCGTTTCGAGAGAGTACTTGCTTATGAGAAGGAATTCCTTTGTCTACATCTTTAAGATCACTCAGGTAAATACCAACTTCATTCTCTTTCAGTTCACTTCAAACATGAATTGTGTGGGGGTAGTTAAACTGATGTTGCTCTCTTTCAGCTCACTTCAAACATGCATTGTCTGATGTACTTAAACTGATACGACTTGTTTTATTAGCTCACAATTATGGGGTTTATTACGATGACCCTGTTCTTACGGACCAAGATGCATCGGGATTCCGTAACTGATGGAGGACTTTACATTGGTGCCTTGTTCTTCACCGTAATTACGATCATGTTCAATGGACTGGCAGAGCTTTCAATGACCATAGCCAAGCTCCCAGTTTTCTACAAGCAGAGAGACCTCCTCTTCTATCCAGCATGGGCATATTCTCTTCCATTATGGATTCTAAAGATCCCCATCACATTTGTGGAGGTTGCAGTTTGGGTATTCATCACATACTACGTCATTGGATACGATCCAAATGTTGGAAGGTGAGAAAGAGTTGTGATTATTCTTTGGTGGTGAGATGGAAATTCTAATCTTCTTGTTGTAGTTGATCCACTCTATTTTCTATATTGTGTTACAGGTTGTTCAAGCAGTTTCTTTTGCTTGTGGTCGTTAACCAGATGGCCTCTGGATTGTTCCGATTGATCGCAGCACTTGGGAGAAACCTGATCGTTGCCAACACGTTCGGGTCATTTGCTCTACTCACTCTCTTTGCATTGGGCGGAGTAGTTCTTTCCCGAGGTACTACAGATGCTAGAGTTCAACCATTTTCTTTGTTTTGCTTGCAGCTTCTTTTTCATAAGAAGTGCTATATCTTGATTTCTTTGTGTTAGATTTTGTGGGCCATTGCCAACTATTCTAAAAGCTTAAGCTATTATATGAAGACATGATTTATATTTAATTATTCTATCACTTCCCTTAACACTCAGTTTGGTCTTTTGCATAAGTACTAAGCGTGTACATATTTAAATGGAGGAGGCAAATGAGGCCTGGAAAAATCTAAACTTAGGACCTCCTGCTCTGTTATCATGTTAGGTTTTGTGGGTCACTGTCAATTATTCTAAAAGTTTAAGCTATTAGATGAAGACGTGGTTTATATTTAAATATACTAACACTTTGAATTGTAGAGGATGTGAAGAAGTGGTGGATTTGGGGCTACTGGACATCTCCTTTAATGTATGGGCAGAATGCGATAGTCGTTAACGAGCTTTTAGGATCGAGTTGGAATAAGGTGAAGTCTTGTAACTGCTTAATGCCAATGTTTTGACCTTTCATAGATGTGGATCTTTGACTGACCGATTCCTCTTAAATTATTCCTATTAATAGATTCCCATAAATTCAAGTTCAAACGAACCACTAGGAATTCAAGTTTTGAAGTCCCGTGGGTTCTTTACTGAAGCATGCTGGTATTGGATAGGAGTTGGGGCTTTGTTTGGGTTCATCATACTCTTCAACATTGGGTTTTCCGTGGCTCTTGCTCTTCTCAATCGTAAGTGGCTTTTCTTCTTTTTGAGGTTTCTGTCAACGAGAGCTTGCCTACTCAAGCTTCACATTATGATGCAGCCTTTGGCAAATCCCAGACAGTAAAAGCAAATGATCCTGAGGGCAATGGGGATGCTACTAGAATGGGAGGATCAAAACAATTGCAATCTCAAGGCTCTAAACACAAAAATGGATCAGGTATGAAGTCCAGCTGGATAGATTCTTTCCATTGTCTATCATTTAGCAAAAGTTAAAAGAGTCAGAGGGGTGAACAAAGGTTTTGGTCCATCAAGGACTCATGTTACTTCTTTGCCTATCTTCTCTTTTTGGTCCTGCAGGGAGGTCATCTGGGCCTACATCTACACGGCCTGATACAGCCGTTGCCGCTGATTGGAAAAGAGGAATGGTGCTCCCATTTGAGCAGCACTCAATTACTTTCAATGAAATAACTTATTCAGTTGACATGCCTCAGGTAACTATGTTAAGCTATGAAAAGTCTGAAGACAGTGAAGATAGTACTTTCTCAATTTGTTCAACCTTGAATGTTCATTCTAAGCATAACTAAATGTTTGTGATTATCTTCGCAGGAAATGAAGAATCAAGTTGTTCTTGAGGATAAATTGGTGCTCTTGAATGGTGTAAGTGGTGCTTTTAGGCCAGGTGTTCTCACAGCTTTGATGGGCGTCAGCGGTGCTGGTAAAACTACTTTGATGGATGTGTTGGCTGGTAGAAAGACTGGAGGGTACATCAAAGGGAACATAACAATTTCTGGGTATCCAAAGAACCAAGATACATTTGCTCGAATTTCCGGATATTGTGAACAGAATGACATCCATTCACCTCATGTTACTGTCTACGAATCGCTACTTTACTCGGCATGGCTGCGTTTGCCTCCTTGCGTGGATGAACGAACTAGAAAGGTTTGCATATACCACCACAATCTGTTTCAACCAGGATTGCCTCCTTAACTCAAAACTAATTGTGGAAGTGCTTACTGCTTAGCTGGTTATAAAGTATAATTGATTAATTCAAATCATTTCTAACGATAAGAAGATTTTGTAGATGTTTATTGAGGAAGTCATGGAGCTTGTGGAGCTAAATCCGCTGAGACAGTCCTTGGTCGGTTTGCCTGGTGTTGATGGTTTATCCACCGAGCAACGCAAAAGGCTGACCATTGCGGTTGAACTCGTCGCAAACCCCTCCATCATATTCATGGACGAACCAACCTCAGGGCTTGATGCAAGAGCTGCTGCCATTGTCATGAGAACGGTTAGAAATACGGTGGACACGGGGAGAACGGTCGTATGCACAATTCACCAACCGAGCATTGATATATTTGAAGCATTTGATGAGGTAAGTTGTGTCAGCACAATCAAAATACGATTAGTCTTTTTTGCAGTGCGTTCAAACTTAGAAGCGATTGCGTTTTTACTTGTTTGGCAGCTTTTCTTAATGAAACGCGGGGGACAAGAAATATATGTCGGTCCTCTGGGTCGTCACTCTTCTCTTCTAATAAAGTATTTTGAGGTACAGAATGTTCCTTGAATATAATCTGGATTCAATTGTACTTTCCTGTTGCTACTTGAATGACCAAGTTATATTTATTCGAAATGAAGGGAATCCAAGGAGTCAGCAATATCAAAGATGGCTATAACCCAGCAACTTGGATGCTCGAAGTTACAACCCCAGCACAAGAAATCGCTTTGGGTGTCGATTTCTCTTATTTATACAAAAACTCAGATATGTACAGGTGGGTTTAGCGCACATCTTGAGCTCCCAACTTTTAGTCTTGCTATTGACCCGTAAAGTGTCAACGGGAAAACACTTTTTTTGTGATTTTCAGGAGAAACAAGGCTTTGATTAAAGAGTTGAGCATACCTCCTCCAAATTCTAGGGATCTTTATTTCCCGACTAAGTATTCTCAATCAACTTTCACTCAGTTAATGGCTTGTTTATGGAAGCAAAATTGGTCTTACTGGCGGAACCCGCCATATACAGCTGTTCGGTTCCTCGTCACCGTCTTCATTGCCTTAATGTTTGGGTCCATGTTCTGGGACCTCGGCTCTAAAACGTAAGTTGTGCCTAGATTGTCAATTTTTGCCTCTTTGACTCTTGAAGTAGCCTTTCTGATTGTTAGGTTTGCAGGACCCGGCAACAAGACTTGATCAATGCGATGGGATCTATGTATTCGGCTGTTCTCTTCATTGGGATCCAAAATGCGTCTTCGGTGCAACCAGTTGTAGCAGTGGAAAGAACGGTTTTCTATAGAGAGCGAGCTGCAGGGATGTACTCGGCTCTGCCATATGCATTAGCACAGGTAAAATTGCTTCGAAATGATTCCGACCACGCTTATTCTAAAGATGTTATGCATAAATCAATGCTGGAAGCTTGCTGATGTGATTCATGTTTAATTCATAGGTTTTGATTGAAGTCCCTTATGTTCTCGTGCAAGCTCTATCATATGGCATTATAGTTTACGCAATGATTGGGTTCGAATGGACGATTGCGAAATTTTTCTGGTATCTGTTCTTCATGTACTTCACATTTTTGTATTTCACCTACTATGGTATGATGGCCGTGAGCATGACTCCGAATCACCACATCGGTTCCATCGTCTCTTCTGCATTCTACGGCATTTGGAACCTCTTTTCAGGGTTCATCGTGCCAAGGACTGTAAGTTCTATAGCAACCCGTCGATTCTGATGTTTCTGCTGATTTTGTTTTCGACAAGTGTGGTGCCAGATTTGTGAACATCCTCATGACTTCTTATTTAACAGAGGATACCTGTCTGGTGGAGATGGTACTACTGGGCATGCCCGGTTTCTTGGACTTTATATGGATTGGTAGCCTCCCAGTTCGGCGATCTAAAGAACACGCTCGAGGACACCGAGGGCACGGTCGAAGAATATGTGAGAGATTACTTTGGTTTCCGACACGATTTTCTGGGCGTGATTGCCTCCCTGATTCTAGGATTGACATTGCTCTTCGCCTTCATTTTCGCCATTTCCATAAAGGTGCTCAATTTCCAGAGGCGGTAACATTGCATCGATCCTCAAAGCAAATATGTTTCTGACAGAAAATCAGAAGGGCTGAAGCATTCTCCGCGTATCATGTTAATTTTTCTATTTCCCCTTTTTGGTATGCATTTTTTCCGGTCAAATGAGTTACCAGTAAATTGGTATCCAATTGCCATAGCAGGTCGATGAACTCTTCTGTTGATACAGCAACTGTCTCCATTTTTCCAATCATATGATTCATAATTTCTGGAAGAAGTATTGAACTGTGAATGGGTTGCTGCAACGAACGAACGGTCCTGAGCCCAGAGACCACATCAGGAATGCGTATCATGATCATTTCCCTTTTAAATCAGTGATCTCAATGAGTGCCAAAATGTCACAGTTGGTCCTTTCAAACCAATTCATTAGACATCTAACCCTAAAAGAAAAATCTAATTAGTGACGACTTGAATTTGACAATCAATAAATCCTCGCGTGTAATTTTACATTTCTCTTATATACATGAATTACGAATGGTTCAAGCGTGTTTATTACGAGGCCTCCATTGAGGCCCTATTATATGAGTATATTTATATGCGATGGTCATACAAATGGTTCTTAGATTTCGATCCATGTGCATTGTTATCTTTGAACGTTTAATTTTTTTTTAATGTGGTCCTTGAAGTTTGGTAAATGTTCAGTATAGTCCCTAGACGATATGAAAATATCCAATGTAATCCTATCATTAATTCAAGATTACGGAATCTGTTGATTTGGCTTTTAATCCAATAAAATTGAATGGTGGTAAAAAAAAGAAGAAGAAGTTACAAGTGAATTATTCACGTAAAATGTTTAACTCATAATGATACAATAAATCCTGTCATCAAATAACATGAATAATCATTTTTTCAAATCGGACAATTTAAAAAATTTAAAAGGATCATTATATTTTTATTTGAGTTTAACACAGACTCTCACATTGACGTCCACATTAGAAAAATTTCATGCACGTTATACTTCGACCTTGTCTCAGGGTCGCTTCCTTTGGATTTGGGCAGTAATGCCGGAGCACCAAATTCCATTTCCTGTCATGCAAGTAGGAGAGATATCGGGGCCACAACTTTATCTGATAGGTCAAATGGAGATAAAGCGGCCACGATAGAGTTTCTAGAAGATTGAAGAAGAAAGACTTCTAAATTAAAGATTTCTTAATTCAAGTTGATTTCCTAACTTGAGTAAGTATCCTAATTTGATATTTTCTAGTTTAATATATCTAGATTAAGGTTTCCTAATTTGATGTTTCCTAGTTGACGTTTATTCTTTTAATTAAGGTTCCTAGCTAGTTCAACGTTTCATAGTTAATGTCCTAGTTCTTCAGTTATAAAAAAAAAGGGGGCTCGTTTTCGAGTTTCGAGTTGATAATATATGAGAATTCCACTCGAGTGAGAGTGATTCTTTTAGGTTCTTTGTCCAAATGACTTTAATAATGTTAAAGTTCTTCGGTTCTTAATCTAATCATGGCTAAATTACTCCTGTGTCTATTAGGATCAGCTACATAATCATAGCGAAATCAAACGTAAATGCGAGAAAAGAGAATCGAGACCGAAAGGATACTGATTCACCTTTAAATTAGGGTTAAATAAATATAACATATGATTCATCTATAATTGGCAAATTCGACTTGTCTTGTGCAACTATTAATTACAAAAGGAAGATATTATATATAACAGTAGCTATTCATAGGCTTAAAACTAAACTATTAATAAAATATGGGCTTAAATTATAAAACTCTTTTGGCATCCAACGCTACCCCCTTAAGAACGTCGCCAAGGCGGCTCCTCTAGACTCCTACTCATATGCCTTTCTATTGATTGAGAGTATGAACTACGCCCAAACATTACCGTAATAATTAAAATCTCTATCCCAATTCAATTTTATAAGTCCCATCAAATACTTTTCACGTTCTCACCTGCTCGTGTGATGAGAAAATTTGTGAAAGTGAATAGATTTAATTATATAAAATAGAGATATGACTAAAAAAAATGAAAGTATTGAAATCTAAGAATGAAATTTGCTTTCTTATTTTCTAAACCAAGTAAAAAAAAAAAAAATAGAGTCGACAATTTGAATGCAGCCCGGCCTAACTCACTCACAGTCAAACTCCAAATCCTACAAGAATTGGGGCAATGACACACCATCCTTATATGCATCCACCTATATATCTAATAAAACCAGGAGCTGGTTATAGAATCATGTTCTAAAATCCACCCCATATGATATCTATCTCTAAAAACCCACGGTCAAATTCAGAATCCATTTCAAAAATCAGGTTCACTAATCAAATCAATTTTTTTTTTCCACCATCTAATTTGTCGAACATAGCAGCTTTCATACACCATATTCAAAGTTGAGAACTTTTTATAATTATTTCATTATGAGGTTTCGCAAAACCATTCACAAGTAATTAGTTTAAACTATAATTCAACACGTTCTTTTTTTTTTTCATTTCAAATGGACAAAATTGCAGTAAATTTTTTACCCAGATTTCTCTGCAATAAAAATGTCATTCCATTGTTGTGTTTCACCTACTATGGCATGATGGCCGTGGGCATAAACCTGAACCACCCCCATCACCACAGCGCTTGCATCGTCGCTGCATTATTCTACGGCATGCGGAACCTCTTTTCGGGGTTTATGGTGCCAAGGACGGTAAGTTCTATATAGAAATCCCTCGTTGTTCATTTTTCTGCTGTTTTTGTTGCCAACACAAGCGTAATGCCTGGTTTGTGAACATCCTCATGACTTCTTATTTAACGGAGGATAACTGTCTGGTGGAGATGGTACTATTGGGCATGCCGTATGCTTGGAGTTTGTATGGATCGTTGGTCTCTCAGTACGGCGATTTAAAGAACACACTAGAGGACACCGGGGGCACGGTGGAAGAACACGTGAGAGATTACTTCTGTTTCCGCCATAATTTTCTGGGTGTGATCGTGGCTGTGATCTTAGGATTCACAGTGTTCTCCGCGCTCATTTTCGCCATTTCCATCGAGGTGCTCAATTTTGCAGAGGCCGTAGACTTTTAGCATTGCATCGATCCGGAAAGCTAGCATGTTTCCGTCGAAAAATGAGAACGGCAAAAGCATCTAATTGCAATAGCAAGTAGATGAACTCTTTTGTATTTACTAGCAACTGTCTCCATCTTTTCAATCGTATGATTCTTTTCCCGAAGAAGGATTGAACCGTGAATTGTTTGCTGCATCTAACGAATTAATCATGCGACCAGAGAACAGATTCAGTAACCTGGAATAGGAATGCAGACGATTCCCAGTAGAAAAGGGGATGACAAGGCCATCCTTCCACCTGAAGAGCGCAGCCTAAAACCACCCTTGAAAAAAACAAAAGGGTCCTCCCCATTGATAATGCTCTCACTCTCTTGGCCGTCAACCGAGCAACCTGAAAAGATTTAGGAAGGGCTGACCAACTACAGCTTGGTGGTAGTGCCGATTTCTTCTAGATAGATCAAGCCTTCACTCCGCATTTTTATAAGGGTTAATGTCATGAAAAATCATAAACGGGTACATTCGCGACAAATTTGCTCCTAATTTAAATTTTTTTGCATTTAAGTTTAAGCATTCATTCATTTCATTTAAATTTTTTTGCATCGGACTTGCAGGGAAAACGGACCAAAAATCGATGCGTGGATTGGGCCAAAACCAATTATGAAGTGCCGAAAATTGGAAGGCCTCCGGGCCTAAATTGAGTTTGGTTTAACCCATTAATGATAAGATGTGGCCAAAAATTTGTGCACATGATGTATTAAACCGGGATAGATTGCAAGAAATTTTTGGGTGATCATATCATAATTTATTGTGGATCGGCTTAATTTTCATGCTCGTGCACTTATTTAGGGTTGCAAATGTAAAAGGGGGAGGGGCAATAAATCTCACGGCTGGCATGTGTGGGCAATGTTCGATCGAATTAAGAGCCAAAAAAATTTGAACGAGATGCACTGACGGTTGAAGGAAGATAAGTTAATATTTTAAATGAGGAAAAAGATATTGCTTTATTCCTTAATGTAGGAGTTTGACCCATTGAGAAGCTGGGGAATTCACACCCACAAATTAGAAGAGGCGGCAAAAAAGAGTATTTTTTTTTTTTTCCTCCCTCCCTCCCTCTCGTGGGTTCTGAGGACGACTACTTGGCCACAACAAGAAGACACAGCAAAAAGAAGGAGAGAAGTCACGGTTGCGTTGTGCTTGGGCTGTAAGCGGCTCTCAGCCATAATGGATTGTTCAATGTGCTCATCAGCGGGAAGTATTGAAAAAACTCATATGAGCAGAAGATCTCAAATATCCTTGATCATGAGACAATAACCGTCCTAGCTCCGTCGTATTTTTTTGTTTCATTTCTTTTGGAACAATCACAAACACTTTTTTGATTGTGTCCTTGTTCCAACCGCCTCGTAAAAGCCCTATACAGAGGATAGGCCACAACCTGTTCTGCGTGCAACAATGTGTTGTGCTACTTCAATAAGTCTGCCCGTAAGATATCCAGCCCTCTTCAATAAAGACATCTTTCTATCTATCTTTCTTTTCTTCCTCATTTTGAATTTTCATTATTCAACTCTTTGACAACATGAAACGAATAGAAAATTATGTAAAGAATATTAATATTCTTTAAATTAAAAAATGGATATATTATTAATTAATTAAAGATTACACACACAAAAAAAAAAGAAATCAAATTAAGAAATCAAAGAGAAAGAAGTAGGTAAATAAAAGATTCCAGAGGCTTGTAAGGATCGACATAAAGACGAATGAACCGACTTTCCCATGATCCTGAACCGATGGTACCTGGGATCACAAATCCCAAGTTTGTCTATGAGGAGCAGGTCTAATTGTATTAGTGTCTAGAATCGATTTCTTCTGTGTAATACCAATCGAGCAACTTTCCTTGCGGCCGCAATCTGTCCAACTGTGTTTCATCGCTGACGCCCATACCTTGATGCTATTGCTGCATCTCCTTCGACCTTCTGCAGCGAAGCTGTGCTCCCGTCCGAGAAGCCCGCAAGAATTTCTTTCCTTCGGTGGTGCTGTGCATTGCGCTCAACTAGCTCCGTCCGATGGGTTTTCTGCCATGAATTTTTAATAATCCCAGCACCATTGGCGTGTCTGACAAAGCCCATATATCAGCAAAGCCACCACATGGATCTTTGATGTTGCCCCCAAACCGCTTCTCGATCGATCACGTTCTGTAATTTTGGCAAGTTCTTGGTTCTTGGTCAACGTGCGAGTGGTGCGATAGGGCTGGTCTGACCAACTCCTGGTCAAAATCGATGCATTCTTGATTTCATTTCGTAGGTTTGGGGGCGAAACAATCTTGACGAACGTCTGAGCGTTCTAAAAACCCGCTGTAAACTACGAACCTGTCACGGTCAATTGGCCAAGGTGAATTGCGCCGTTCGGTCCAAAGTACAAGGCTTGATTGTCAAGTTTCTATGAGACCCAAATCCGGAGAGCAATGTGGGTATATTTCTTGTTTCGAATGCTTTCGATATTGTTTGCTTATTTTGCATAAATTGCCGACTGGATTGCATATTTTGGGAATATTGTTACTTGTTTTCAAACATTGCAATATATCATCACTTTAATTGAGAAATTCCGTGTCTAAATTAAAATATTGTGAATTTTTTTTTCAAAACTTGTTTTCCTAATTGGAAAGATTGTTCATTAAATTTGAATATTGCATATTTTCAAAAATCTTGTGCTTAAACCGGAAAGATTGCAATTCATTGTACATATTTTGTGATAATCTTGTGATAATCTGATTTTTTTTTAAATATACTCAAGATATCTAAAAATATTTCAGAAATGTGATCAATTAGAAAATTTCATAATCCGTAATCACACACATGAAAATAAGTTTATCTATCAGGTTTTATATGGAATTATTTTCACAGTGGGTATTTCAAATTTTAGGGTCGATCTATCAGGATTTAGATTGAAATTTAATTCAAAAGAAATAGCAATAATTATCTTTCAATTTAAAATTCGCAAACTTGAATTTTAATTCACATCATAAAAAAATCACAAAAAAAATGTTTAATGGCTTATCTCTTAATTTCATCTCAACAAATCAAAAGAAAAAAAAACAAGCTATGATTTCTTTAAGACCACATCTTATAATTTTTTAGAAAGATAAGATTTTCTAGAAATTTTATCTAATGGTTGCATTCAATGAATAAAATCTTTTTGAATCCATCTTAACTTTTAAAAGATGTAGACATGTGGTAAAAAGATTTTCTTAATTTTTTTTGGGAATTAATGCAAATTACATCAAAAAATTATAAGTCAATCTTGAACCAATTCACCTTCATTTTTCATTAACTTTTAATTTCGAAAATTATTCAAAAAATACAACAAAAATCATAAAAAAAACCCAAAAAATGTGCCATTGAATTTAATGTCAGAATTCATCAAATTTTAGAAATTGAACATTTTTCATGAAATTAGTATTGAAAGGGCATTAATTTTAAAAATTAATGTAACCAAGGTAGACCTTAAAATCTCTAGTTTGTATAAGTAATTTACTTCTCCTACTAATTTACTTAGGTTTCTAATTGACCCACCAAAAAATGATTAGCGGGGCTCCGAAAAATTAAAAATCTTTTACAAGATAATCACTTGAATCATAAAGTCATAATTTGATAGAGCTTGAGAGAGTTCGAGCTAAGTTAATTAATCTAATTAATTAATTTGATAAATCCAATAATCTAATATTGGAAAGCCCAATATTTAGGTCGCACCATCCGTATACACCAATTTGGAATTTTTGGGAGTTAAAAATTAGTTTGGGTCAAATTTATCGTAAGTGTACCAGTTTCGATTTTGCAGTAAAAAAAAATGGTTTATGGTAAATTTGTCGTAGGTGTATCAGTTCGAGATTTTTCATGGTATTAAGCCTATTTATAAAACCATACCAAAACTTATTTAATTCACAGCCACAAAATAGCATATGTATAAGGTAAAAAAAAAAACTTTATCTATTAACAAAGCTTTATACATATAAAAAAGTACTCTTTCAAATCAACAAAATTGAATCATAAATCAATTGATCAATCTCATATAAGGTCAAACAGCGATAGTCCATTTCATCATTAATCTCAAATCACATTTTAATAGTCCATTACATTGACCAATCTTGTATCACATCACATCTTTTGGCCCTAGAGGAGGCTCCCTCAAGACTCACTAATCATATAGCACTTAGACCTTGAGTAATAGAATGCCCAAAAGCTAGCTCCCATGTGATTCACATCCATGTGTAGCACTTAGCCTTTGTACAGTACAAGGACCTAGAGATGGTTCCCATGTGACTCGCATCCATGTGTAGAACTTAGCCCTTATACAGTACGAGGCGCTAGAGATGGTTCCCATGGGACTCACATCCTTATATAGCACTTAGCCCTTGTACAATACACGTACTCACAACTCTTCATTAGGTTCACAACAATCATGAACGTCATTCCATCATCCCAGTAAAACCAATCTATGATATATATCACAAGTTGGTTTCACAAACCAAAATAAATAACCTTTTCACAAAACTCATTCGCCAGAAATACTTCTCATAAAGCATTTTTCAAATCATTTCCAAACTCATTTCACAAACTAGAAACCACCTCAAAACTTAAGTTCAATTACCAAACCAAATAACTTTTCACAATTCAATATAAATCAAAGTACCTTTCATTAACTACATTCATAAAATCATCAACTTTTTGTGATTTCTTTTTTATATAAGTTTTTGCAAATCATTTATAGGCAATCAACTCAAATTGTAACCTACAGATACTTTTTCATTTTAAATAAATAGAGTGGTAGTAAATGCTTGATCCAGGTTTATGCAATAAAGATGTCATTTTGTAATTCATAATATACGTAATCTATGTTGCTTTGAAAATACGAGTCTATAAACTCAAAGAAGAGATAGCAAATGAGAAAGCCGAAAACCAATCTACAATAGTCACTCCAAGTGACCAACTCGTGGTCCTATCAAATAAGCAAGAAAACATTGTCAAATACTACGAATTGGCTAAACTAAACTTAAAATGCTACTAAAGACGACTCACACATTGTCAACAAGTCGTTCCCCCAAAGCAAGTATTCAAGCCGTTCGCAATGCAAAACTCACAAGCGAAGTATTTAATTTCTCGCTACTAGTTAAATAGACTCCCGTCAAACCCTACATTTCCATCACATCATAATCCACCATTTCGATGAATCTCATAGCTCAACATCTCAAAAATCGGAATTCGCGGCTTGAATATTGCAAGCTTCATATTTAAGCCCTAATTCTGAAAACTCCTTCGACATACCGAGCATTACAATACGTATTTAATCCGATCGACTTGATGGAGCCCACGTGGCTTGTGCCCGAAAGCCCTCTTCTTTTATTTCTCTCTTTTCTTTTCTTTTTCTTCTTTTTTTGTTTACTCTCTCGATCGCTCTCTGCGGGCACTCTCCTTTCACTCTTATTTGAGCCGAACGAGCACTTTTTCAAAGATCCAAATATCACGATGATCATTTTCCTTTCAAACCACTGATCTTAATGAATGCCAAAAATGTCAGAGTTAATCCTTTTAAACCATTTTATTAGACATCTAACGCTGAAAAGAAAAATCTAACTAGACACAAATATTAGAGTTTTCCTAACGTGGGCTTATATTAATCGAAATTGTAATTACCATTTTATGAGATTAATTTATCATTTATGGGGTTGGTCTAATAAGACAAGAGATAAGGACTCTTAACTAGTCTAATATGGGTCTGGTATTGTGTGGGCTGAGCTGAGCTCGACTTTTGATGAGATAGCTTGGTTAGAAACTCTATAAATAGCAATCTAATCCCTACTCTAGTCCTAACAAACTCATAACAAGCTCGCATATGGAACGCATACGGATTGCGTTGTTGAGGGGCTATCTTATTAAGTCAGGGATATAGAGGTTAATAGAGAAAAAAGATCTTGAGATTTGGATAGTCACTATTTTGCTTTAAGAATGGTGGATTTCAAATCAAGTGTACAAATTTTATTTTAAACAATTATTGTATTTTTAGATTCTAGTTATATTGATCCTAAGATTGTTATAATAAAGTTTATGGCAGCCAACGACAAATTGAATTGATAGGATCCATTTGTTCTTGAATTTTGAGAATCAATAAACCCTCATACATAGTTTGCAAATAGTTTGAGCATATTTATACTTTGGCCTTCACTCAGGCGCAATAAAAATAAGTATATTTATATTGTGGTGGCACAGCAATGACTTTGACGTCGAGATAATTGTTTAAAAAATTCTAAATTTGTATGACTTTCAATTCAATCATAAACCTTTTAATTTGTCCAATTTGAATCTAAACCTTTTGATAATTTTCTAATTTAATTCTTCCGATCAATTTTGGTTGGAAATAAGTAAAGTCAACGTTGATTATCTTATGTGCCTGATCAGTACTGATATAGGTAATGTTTATCTTTTCTATTTTTTAATTGTTGCTTTTGTTTTATTCTTCTTCTTCTAGTGGGCTATAGCTAACAATCACGGGACACTGGACAAGGGCCACAATGGCCTTCACATCTGTGCAAGGCGGTACCGAATTGGGGAGTTGACGGCCCTCACTAGGTCTGTGCAATTCGGCAAGGGTTGTGGTGGCCTTCACTGCCCACAGAGGCGAAGGCTGTCAATGACCATCATCAAGGTACTAATGACCCTAACATCCTTCAGAAAGGAAAACAGTTTAAAAAAGAAAAAAAAATTAGAAGTATTCTAAAAAATAACAAAATTTATCCATGTCAAAACCATCTATGCAACCTAAGATGACCAGTGTCTATTCCGGCCAAAATTAGCCCAAAAGAATAAATTGACAAATCACCAAAAATTATAAGATTAAAGTGGCCTAATTAAAATATTTAGGATCAAATTGAACGCCATACAATATGTTTAGGCAAGGGTTGTGTGGTTCTCAGGGAGTATAGAGGTGAAGTCTGTCGATAGCCATTGCTAATGCCTGAAAAAGGAAAATAGTTTAAAAAAGAATAAAAAAAATTAGATATATTTTTATAAATAATAAAATTTACCCATCAAAGCTGGCCATAGCACTCAGGACAACTGGTGTCTATTCTTGCCAAAATTAGCTAAAAAGACTAACTTGACAAATCCCCAAAAAGTAGGATCTCATGAAATCTAATCAAACGTTCAGAGACTAACGCTCCGACTCCAAAAAAAAAAAAAGAGTAACGCAGAGTTATATGTAAACAAAAGGGTCATCTTTAAATCGGACTTCGTTCTACACTCTAATTAATATGGAAGGCAAGAATCCAATGATAAGTTTTATCACATAATATACTATAATAATATTATTGTAAATTTGGCGCACTCTAAGGTATGGCAAGATCTCATGAAATCCAATCAGAAGCTTCTTTGGCGGTCCTGTAAGATACACAAGCATATGAACCACTTTGTCTGTATTTGGGGTATTATTTAATGGGCAAGGCACGATTGTAAAGAGTCCAAATGCGAATCTCGTGGAGATTTTCAAGGAAATTTTGAACATACACATAAAGCACACGGATTTGTATGGTGGGAAGTCCAAATAGGAGATTAAAATACTGGTTATGTCATTGTAACTTAAGATAGAGTTGTGATCTAAATTTGTCCATAATTTCGTTATTATATGAGACAATTTCTTGGCTCCTAGAACTTTTTGTGCTAGGATGGAGAGTGGTCCTAGGCGACCAATGTTGTAGTCACATCTGATCTTCGTAATTGATGACGTTGAATGGATCTTATATTTATAGTTTTCTTAGCTGCCACTGAGACCTGCGAGATTATCATCTTGAATTATTTAGGTGGACCTAGTCAATCATATATCAAGAATTAGTTGAATCATAATGGTTTTCTTAATTTACAGCCATATAAGGGCATGAAGATATTTCCCAACACACCATCCCATATACTTCACCGAGAGAAAATGCATTCTTTTCATTTCATTTTTGAAACTTGGTTCGTACGAGTCTATGGCTACTACCCCCATGAAATCATTGTAGAGGATGCAGGTCGTGATGCAAGAAATTCATGAGTAAATAATGCGAGCAATTGACAAATAGTTGAATTTTAAAACCTAATAATTGGATTGTACCGGTTTAGGGTTTTTGGTGATTAAAAAATAGTTTGGGACAAATTTTTCATAGGTGTATTAGTTTGGGTTTTTTTCATGATATTAACCCTTTAGATTATTTATATAGATATTGTGTTATTTTTGGGTTGTGACGTGCTAAGTTCAAGTGCAACATTTTAATTCACTTGACATTGTTCGCATATACCTGTCACATTCCAATCCCTAGCACATCTCTATTTCAGTGCGTAACATGTCTATAATCGCCATCCTTATCTCGTAAAATTATTTAGGTTTCTATTATATATCATCACTATGACTACATAAGTTGTTCGAAATCAATTGAATAATTCACTTAGGTACTACTCTGATGGTGTAACTTGCTGTCTCGTGGGACCAAAAAAAAAAAAAAAAAAGAAAGAAAGTGCCATCTTGAATCGGGGAACGGGGGACCAAATTACTCTTGGTCCCCATTGTGATGAATAGACTTCGATGCAAAATAACAAGTATGATGAGCTATCTTAGCACCACTGCTTTATTTATCAAGAACAAACACATATCTATCGGTACTGACTCCATAATTAGACGTGGAAAGATATTCAAAGACTAATTTACTGCTCTTCAGTCTTCACGCGTGAATGTTCTACCTAGCATAGTGACAATGTGTGTAAACAATGAAAACGAAAAACTAAATGAAGCGAATAGGTGGTATGTGTTGTTTGTAGGAAACGCACTTGAACTCTGTAGCAGTTTTTACTATGAAAAATGGGCGCTTTAGATTTCATAATACCTCAAGGTTGTAGTACCTCCAATGATACGATAGCTTTGACGAAGCTGTCTCTTCCGCTTTTGACATGCCGCACCAGCAAAAGGTGTATTACCACACATAAAGATTACCATTACGACCCAACATAGTTATAGTTCAGCGATAGATAAACCAAAGGAGCTCCTAGAGAGATATGAGAAATATTGACCAAGAAAAACCAGAATCAACAATAGATTTATGGGGAAAGACGAGAGTTAATTTGACTCAATCGAATTACCCTTTTGTCTAATTATGGTCTTGGCGTCATATGGTTCTTTATAATCCAAAAGCAAGAGCGTATAAACTCGGCGACCTAAGAGGTCCATGAAATACTTGGCTAGTCTGGTGAATTAGTTAAATCCTGGCTTTTGACTTGTGCATTTTACCTCAACCCAGTGCAATTGCATAGTTGGAAGAATTGAATAAGTTATAACATCTGTGACTTTTTTTCTTCTTCTAATTTTAAAGCTTAAAGTTGATTTATAGCTGAGTTTGCCGGTATTATGCTCAGGTCATTTGTGCTTATATTTATCGTGATAGCTTCTCAATCATTTTAACCGCTTGAATATGAAAGATTAAAGGCAATAGGATATTTAAGTGATCAAAAGGAATAACTGAGTTAGAGGGATGAACGAGTAAATTAAGCAAATCATACGAGAGTTTCAACCTCAAAATATGGTCTAAGTATCCGGGAAATGCCTATGTCTTCTAGTATAATTAATTATGGAATCACGTAAAACAACATGTATGAAACTATAGTTTACATAATCAATATGAATGTTAGATATTCCCTCGAATATCTTATATTTCAAAATTGAATATTAAATCTGTCTCATATAATTACAATCATTCAAATTCATTCCTCAAATAAATTTGCCTTCTTGCACATTTATCTGTCTCCCAAAAATTTATATATTCTATTATAACACCATTTATATTGATGATGCAAATTAGCTTAAACGGAGATAGTAGCGTAGTGCTTTTTAAAAATCCTGTGCTGAATGGGGGGTGCACACAGTAAATTAATACACAAATTATAGGATGGAGAGTGTAAATTGTAAAGATACGTGATGCGACAAGGATAGTTATACTTACAGTGTAGAGTATAATGTAAATTGTAATTTTTAAGCAGTAAAAATGCTCATACAAATGTTGGCTCCAAGAAAATTTGTAAATTCTACCAAAACCACCACCATCTGCGATTTACAGAAAATGTTTGAATTGCTTCTCTTATATTAAAGGGGTTCCTAATTATACCATGAATCTATCTTGGAAACCTTATATATTGAAAGCTTGAAATGACTTTAGGAAAGGTTTATCAACATCTTTCAAACGCTTTATTTTTATTATAAAAAAGAATGGATAATTGACAATAATGACATTCCAGTTCCATAACTTATGAATAATATGTGCGCGCGCGCGCGCGATATTATAACCCTATTAATGACTTTTATGGGGGACATTTTTCTCAAACACCTCACGGTCGCACCTTATTATTTGATAACGACATACCCGCCTTGGGTGAGTAAATAAAAACCTAGGAAATACCTCAATTATCTCATAATGAACAAAATAGAAAAGTTCGACAAAAAAAAAACTAAATAGAAAAGAACAAACTAAATTTCAGCTGCAATAATCCTACACAGATATCATCAATGTCTTCGTAGGTCAATATACAAGGTGTCAAAGGAAACCCAAAGTCGATATCCACCATGCATCTATAATATTCAAAGAAAAGTCCCGTCTATCATGTAAATATTAGGGGTGATTGATTCTATGGTGGGTAGTTCCTAAGCAAGTCTTCGTAGGGAGACTAACATTCACTATTAATACCAAAGAAAATTTTATCCCCAAATGAAAATTTTCCATTTTATTATGTCTTCCTCTTTTATCCCCATGAATGTCATCTCTTCTTTAGTAATAGGAAGAATAACGTTCACTATCCAGTAAAACTACCACTAAAGACATGTTGATCCTCCACCGTGCCTATTAATACTCCTTGAAATCTCTCGGATTATATTCAAAATCGACCGAAAAGGCCGACACTCGAAAATGGGTAGTGAAGGGTCACCAAAGCTTCCAATTCTCAACTTCTCTAGTGAAAATCTGAAACCAGGGACACCTTCTTGGGTCTGTACACGCAAGAATGTCATCCAAGCCCTTCAAGAATTTGGCTTCTTCGTAGTGAACTACGACGAAATAATCCCATCACAGCTTCACGATGCCACGTTTGGCGTTTTGCAAGAACTGTTCGCACTCCCCACGGAGACCAAAATGAAGAACCAGTACCAGAAACCCTTGAACGGCTACGTCGGCCAGATTGCCACGCTTCCTCTTCACGAGAGCCTGGGCATCGACGATGCCACATCTTGGGAAGGGACTCAGAAATTCACCGACCTTATGTGGCCTAACGGCAACGATTGCTTCCGGTTTTCCACTCTTCAATTCAGCCACTTGTCTCCTTTTCTATGTGTTTTGAGCATTTTGTTCGAGTTTGTGACCATTTTGCTCTTCGTTTGGTCAGCAACAACATCAACTCGTATGCAAAGCTTGCAGCGGAGTTGGACCGGACTGTTACGAGAATGATATTCGAGAGCTACGATTCCGGGAAGTATTATGATTCTTTCATCGGATCAACGACGTACCTCCTTCGGCTCTTAAAGAATAGGGCACCTCTAGCGAACGAGCCTAATCTTGGATTCATCAATCACACCGACAAGAGCTTCACCACCATTCTTCATCAAGACGGTGAAGTCAACGGCCTGGAGGTCGAAACCAAGGACGGAGAATGGATCACTGTCAAGCTTTCGCCTTCCAAATTCGTCGTCATGGCTGGAGATGCATTAATGGTGAGTGCAAATCTATATTTCATTACCGAAACAAAGGCATATCTCAAGAAAACTATAGTGCTTACTGGATCCACAAGTATAATTCCCCAGCTACAAGGATTAAATTTCTATAATTGAGAACATATGATATTGCCTGTCTTACATCTTGGTTCAAAGTAGGATAGTCACTCAGGAGATAAGTGCCAACTATTCCTAGAAAAACAGATAATTCAAGCTCAGATTAGAGGAATGAGTGGAAAATGGTCCTGAAGTACTTCAGGCCCACTAAATACTTAGATTTCAATCTATGTAAATGACTAATATATTATTCCAATACAGAAGTAGATGTAGTTCTGAAGGTAATCTCATTCAGTCAATTTCCAGGCTCGATCGAAATGTCGAGTGCATGGCATTACAAATCTTGAGCTAAGCTTGACATAACAAGAAAAAAAATCGGGGATCAGTGCCGGGCTGAACAAAAAACGATCGAGTTCTCGATCGCAGTCAAGTTCAAGCCTTTAACTCAGTTACATCTATATACACCGGAAATTTCAAGTTCTAAAAATCGAATTGGCATTTGAACAGGCATGGAGCAATGATAGGATACAAGCTCCAAACCACAAGGTGACAATTAACGGCAAGGAAGACAGATACTCGCTTGCGCTGTTTTCGTTCAACAATGGAACGCTACAAGTTCCCGAAGAGCTCGTTGATGACGATCACCCGTTAAAGTACAAGCCGTTTGATCATCTTGGTCTACTTCGATTCTACCGTACCGACGAAGGGTATAAATCCAAGTGTCCAATCAAAGCCTACTGTGGCGTTTAGGGTCTTGATTGATTAGGAAGCGTTGATAAATTCCCAATTACGTACTCTAGTCTTGGTGTAACTTGTGTGTCGTGGGTGATGTCTTTCTAGTAGTCAAGGAATGACTACTTTTGGTTTTTCTTCTCATGTGACGTGGAACTCCACCTCGGTGAATAAATCTTAAACCATATGAAACTCTCTTGCAAATGACTAGATTTGTTGTTACCTTCATCTCGCAATCGTGCAACCCTTTAAAGTCGCAATTTGGTGAGGATAACATGCATGAGAATTGTGTTATCAAACTAATTCCAGTTCTAAACCCAATAATGTTTTGTGATATTTTTTTTTCTCAAACGCTGAATTTGAAACGACAAAAATTCAAAATATACTAAATCTAATTAACATGTAATGGAGGAAGCATCTCGCGTAATATGACCCTTGCGTAGTCCCTTGAGGCGATATATTATCCCTTAAGATCATGCTAAGTTGCTGAGAAAATTAATCAAAAGTGCATAAATGATTATCGAATATTAAAAAAAAGGTTTAAATGTCAAATGCAAATCGCAATTAAGCTTTAAAAAAAGGGAGGGGGGACCACTAAAATAAGATTTGGATCGTCTTAGATATTATTCCTATAAATTGGAGCCATTGAAATAGCAAAGTATACTGAGAGCCCACAAGGATCTTTGCCTTTGTACTCACGTTATTAAACACATGGCAATTACTTTTGGTGTTCCGTCTCCATCTTAGAATGAGATTTTCTCGAAACACAAAGTTGGATTTCTCAAATCTTGCCCACTATTAGTTATTAAAATTGCGCTTAATTTGATGTAAGAGGAACCGAAATCTCAAAGTACCCCTACATAAATTTATTTCCTCAGTTCCTCAGTGAACTCCCATAACTTGCTAGAGCAAATGTGTCCCTAATTTACCACGAGAACACTTAAGTGCGGTCAGTGGGAAAACAATCTAAAAATTCTATTACACTTTTGCCAATTTAATCCTAATTATTTTAATTTTATTAATTGAGTCCTAAACCATTCATATTTTATCAACTTTGACCGAAAATTGCTGATGTACTGGTGACCATGAACAATTGTTTAAGACTCATGGGACCTCGGGTGATGGATGCATCAATGTTGACTCATCAATCGATAACTGATCCAAGAATACAATGAAAAGCCAGGGTGGACCATCAAAATGGGCCCTATCAAAAAAGGACGTTATAATTTTTTTTTCTTTAGTCTCGGAGGATGAAAGGGATGTAAACCTTAAAATTTTCAGGTGATATTAGAAGTGGGTGGTTTTAGATTCCTCCTAGGTTCTAGGTTCCAGTAACCCTACCAGTCGGCATTGGCTTGGTAATTTTTAGAACCCGAAACCTATCATTTGTTAAGAGGATGAAAGGGATGTAAACCTTAAAATTTTCGGGTGATATTAGACGTGGGTGGTTTTAGATTCCTACTAGGTTCTAGGTTCCAGTAACCCTACCAGTAGGCATTGCAATCGGTAATTTTTCATACCCTGAACCTATCATGTTAACAGTTTTAAGATCGGTTCTAAGGTATACACAAGTTCCACATGTATACTTAATTGAATAATTGTAGTAAATTGTCACATGTAATGACTATCATTTACTGCGATAATCCTTTGACCATAACTCATTTTTAGGAACACGAAAAATATGAAAAATGAACAAAATAAAAGTCTTAGTCACGGATATCGCTGGAAATGAAAACTCATACTAGTGGTTTTCAAATTACAAGCTCATTGTTAGACGCCATAGAATATCGCAGGATCACGCCAAGATATAGAATAGTAAAAAGATAAAAACTTGTTCTAGATTTCAAGTTTCAAGTTCTAGGTCCACATATTGGAACTTGAAACCTATCGGTAGGAACCGGTTATTGAATTTTTGGAACCTAACACCTATCATGTTTACATTGTTTGGGTTCTCCGATTTCCGATTCTACCCTTGAACCATTCTCACTCTTAGGTGATATAAATTGTTAAAATGATTAATTTAGAGTCATCAATTAGCCGACTCAGCCATTTTTTTTTGGGTAATAAATACGACTAATTCGATTGATGTCCAGCAAAAAAATATTTTTCGTAAGTAGATTTCATTTCATTAGGTTGAAACGGCCATTGACAATTTTTCCAAAAAATCCAAAATTTGTTAAGAGTTGCTCATAATTTTGGATATTCTAACGCTTTCTTCCAATGTTTTTAATACGTTGTTTGATAAAAATTTTACTGAAAATATTCCGTGGCATGTAAAATTTTCTTATAGCAAAATTCACTGCACGGATCATTAGAAGTACTTTTTAATCACTTATCTACTTAATTATGGGAAATTTTTCGTTTTGGAAGCACATTAAGGATCGGACTTTAATTATCATAAAGAAACATGGGAACATAGGTAATAACATCATAATCAATATTCTAATTACTTTATAACGTTGAAAAGGTCTTGGTGACTCCATTTTCGTCAATAGAATCTTATCGGCAACACCGGCATTTACTGTTCGAACATTGCTATTGATCCACTACTTCAATTCATTGGACGTGGACTCCTTCGTCTTGTCCTCTTTTGAATTCCCGTTGGTATTCATCTCAGGTTTATGATCTTCGATCATGTGCTATAAATCTTTGCCCACGAGCAAAGCCTTCATCTTCAACTTTCATAATTTGAAACACTTTCCTGTGAACTTTTCTACTTCAATCAGTGATTGACCAGTCGACATCATCCCAAGATTTAGTTTTTTGGATATCTCTTCACAAAGAAATCCTAACCTCAAAGCTTTGATGCCAGGATTCGATACATAATCACAATGAAAATAAAGAGTAGCAAGAAAAAGAAATCAAGAAGCAAAGGTTTATCCTAGTTCATCCTTAAAATAAGGTTACATCCAATAGAGGATTTCACTATAATTAAAACGTCACACATCTCTATTACATTACTTAATTATAAATGAAAGAGATAATATAGCAGTAGCTATTTATGAACCCTAGCCCAAATTACCAATAAAATATAAGTTCAAACTATAAAAGCTTTCTAGCAACTTGAGGACACTGCCCCCGTAACCCTAGTCGCAGTGGCCGCTGCAGATCCCGTACTTTCCTGTCGACAGAGTGTATAAATCACACTTTAACAATTACCTTCACCTAGTAGGCGTGCGTTTACTTCCTTGAGGAATTAGATTGACCCCCTCCGCAAATTGCTAAAACATAAAACTGTCGAGAATGATATGGATTCTATGGAACAACTGTATGATTATGTGTCAAATTTCATTGTTTGACCATGTGCTTAAAGTATTAGTATTCGTTTTATTATTAACTATTATTCCCCTTCAAATTTTTAGGATTGTTAACTCTCGAGTTTACTTTATACACTACGATGGATGATTCTCTTATGTAAGATATCATGAATGTATTTTTGATTGGGGATTAGATTGAATCTATGCATGCAACAACAAATTCTGCTGAAGCAGAGCAAAACCCTTTAAATTTGCGATTTATGGTGAGGATAATTACTTTCCCGGGAGTATCATCCATTACTTACGTACATGTGTCGCGACCCTCTAAAAAAATTTTAAATTTTAAAGGGAGTTAACGGATTATTAGGTTAATTAGATTTGACTAACCTAACGCGGACCCTCCCAAGCCCTACCGAATCGCAACTTTGGTTTTTGTTTAAATGATTTTGAAATTTGGAGTCGCCACTAATCATTCTTGGTAGGTTGATTAGGAACCTAAATAAATTAGCGGGAGAACTAATTTATTCCTGCGAACCAGAGATTATGAGTTCGGGGACTTGGTTACACTAGTTAATTAAAACTAATGCCCTTTCGGTACCTTAATTTCATGGATATCCTAATTCGGCAACTCATGCTTGGTTTATTCCTAAGGCTCTAGTAGCATTCTCTTTTGTGTTTTCACTTTTTAAATAGGATGCATGGATGGTATATATTTTTATTTGTTATATTTTTTAAGTGTTAAAGATTCCCTGAAGCCGAAAGAGGGAGTGTGTTAACGACTTCTGTGCAATATTACGACCTACTCATCTTTTGGGTCTGATGATTCAAAAATTAAATTATAGGAAGTACATGACAGTGAATAAACACCTCCAATGGGAGGCTTAGCATTGGCTTGGCTCTTCCCTTTGGGATTTAAGGTACAGGTATTTAAGTTGCAGGTATTTAAACTACTGTAAGTAAAAACCTCCAATGGGAGGCTAAGCATTGGCTTGGCTCTTCCCTTTGGGATTTAAGGTACATGTATTTAAGTTGCAGGTATTTAACTACTGTAACTAAAAACCTCCAATGGGAGGTTAAGCATTGGCTTGGCTCTTCCCTTTGGGATTTAAGGTACAGGTATTTAAGTTGCAGGTATTTAACTACTGTAAGTAAAAACCTCCAATGGGAGGCTAAGCATTGGCTTGGCTCTTCCCTTTGGGATTTAAGGTGCAAGTATTTAAGTTGCAGGTATTTAACTACTGTAAGTAAAAACCTCTAATGGGAGGCTAAGCATTGGCTTGGCTCTTCCCTTTGGGATTTATGGTGCAGGTATTTAAGTTGCAGGTATTTAACTACTGTAAGTAAAAACCTCCAATGGGAGGCTAAGCATTGGCTTGGCTCTTCCCTTTGGGATTTAAGGTACATGTGTTTAAGTTGCAGGTATTTAACTACTGTAAGTAAAAACCTCCAATGGGAGGCTAAGCATTGGCTTGGCTCTTCCCTTTGGGATTTATGGTGCAGATATTTAAATTGCGGATGGACTTTGTCCTCTCCATTCTGGGGTATGAATTCTTTAAAATGAAATACAACGAATTGATTCAACAATTTGAAATTTATGCGCGCTTGAGAACTCATCCAAGCCGATTTTGTGCTTCCATAGGGTTGACCATTGATATAGAGCTGCGGCTTCCTGACATAAAATAGAGTGAAGTGTCAGTATACAAAATATGTGCTAATCTGCACCTAAAACCAGAAGAGTGGAAAGAGTACTTATCTCCCGTTTTTTTTGGAGGGATTTCTATAATTGATTTTCGCTCTCTATGTTCCCAATATAGAGAGTTTCTTTTGAATTAAGAGGGACTTTTAGTCACAGATCAGTTGAGAAATCGGTGGACAGCTTAGGAGCTTGTCTGGGCCGATTTTTGCATCTCTACGAGATTTTTGCTGTTGAGATAGAGATGTCCTTCTCCTGACATAAATATGGGAAAAAATGGAAGATGGAGAAAGTGTATACAATTTGTGCTAATTTGCGAGTAAAACCATAAATAAATGAATAAATAAAAACACTTAGCTCGAATTTGCTTGCTCGTTGACGATGACGAACTCTTGATTTATATTTGATCGATGAAGGAATTTGTGATGATAACCCCTAGCTTTAAACTCCCATCATCTTCAAAATTCTCTCTCTTTTGGTATTTTCTTTCTCTCAAAATTTTCTTCAATCTCCCAAAACTCTCTCAAACATCCAAAATTTTCTCTCCAAAAAATTCTCCCAAACACTTCAAATTTTCTCTCTCAAGAAATCCTTTCTCAAGCTCACTTCTTCCTCCTTTTATAACCTACTCATCTATCTCCCATTCTAATTTTTCCACTAACTCTATCTCCCATTCTAATTTCTCCACTAACTCTTCTTCATTTTCATCTTCCATTCTCCATCTCTATCTCACATTCTAATCTCTCCACTAACTCTTCTTCATCTTCATCTTCCCTTCTCCATATTTATCTCCCATTCTAATTTCTCCACTAACTCTTCTTAATCTCTATCTTCCCTTCTCTATTCTTATCTTCCATTCTAATTTCTCTACTAACTCTTCATCTCCATCTTCCCTTCTCTATTCTTATCTTATTTTCTCCATCCATTCTTCTCCAACTTCTCTTCTTCATCTCCTCTTCTTCATCTTCCCTTCTCTATTCTAATTTATCCACTAACTCTTCTTTTTATTATTTGTAAAATAATCCTTCAAGAGTTAGGTATTTGCACTCTAGTCCTTGAATTTTAAGTATTTACAATTCAGTCCCTGAAAAAAATATATTTCTTTAAGTCCAAATCTCCTCACAATTTTTGACACACCAAAATTTACCACATGTCAAATTTAAGCTCATTTCTTGTCGCTGAAAATAATGCATAATTTAATTAAAGCCCTTTTGCAAAATTAAGTCATTCTGGGTATAATTGGGCCAAGATGAAAATTTAAAATATTAGAAGACAATGTCACAACTCATAAAAAGTGAAAGTTAAAAATAAGTTGACTCAAATTAAATTTGTTTAGGCCCGATTCGAGATTATACTCGTGAAGGAACACGTGACTCGAATTGGATTTTTCTGAATTTGCGATGGCCAATATGAAAATAGATTTAAAATAAAAATATTAACTATCTTTGTGTATTTTTTGGCCTCAAATGTTATTTTTCCAAAATTTTCAAATATTTTTGTATTTTTTTTTAAAAAAAATTAAAATATATATAATATGAAAAATTATTTTTTGGTCAAAATTCGTTCCCTAGGCTTGGCTAAGGTTCCCAAAGTTGATTTTTCAATTTTATGAATTTTTATGGATTTTCTATTAATTTTCGAAAATAAATAAATAAAAAATACGTAAAAATACTGAAAATATGAAAAATCGTTTTTTGGTCAAAATTGGTTCCCTAGGCTTGGCTAAGGTCCCCAAAGTTGATTTTTCAATTTTATGAATTTTTATGGATTTTTTATTACTTTAGCAATAGAAAAAAAAATGATTAAAAATCAGGTGTCAACAGCTGCCCCTCTTTGAAAGGAAGCTCGGTAGAGGTTCATTTCAAAGACGAGATGACACCTGGATTCTTATCGACTCAATACAAGTAAATAAAAAGAGTCGTGACATGATTGTTCCACTGAAAATGAAATGAGAACCTAAGGATTCGTTATATAAAAAAAACTTTAGGGTGGTTGAACTTGAACCCGTATGGTGGATCAACCCATGGTAGATTCCTAATAAAAGGATTCTACTGATTAAAAATTGAATTAAAATTTGACCCGTATGGTGGGTCATACCATTTGACCCGTATGGTGGGTCGTACCATGGTAGATTCCTAATAAAAGGATTCTACTGATTAAATTTTGATTGAGATTTGACCCGTATGGTAGGTCACCACGTGGAGATACCTGTAAGAAGGACTTGGTGCCTGTAGAAAGGACTTGGTACCAGTAAAAAGGACTTGGTGCTTTGCCTGTAAGAAGAACTTTGTGCCTGTAAGAAAGACTTGCTTTGCCTGTAAGAAGGACTTTGTTTGCCTGTAAGAAGGACTTTGTTTTGTCTGTAAGAAGGACTTACTTTGCCTGTAAGAAGGACTTTGTGCCTGTAAGAAGGACTTGATTTGCCTGTAAGAAGGACTTTGTTTGCCTGTAAGAAGGACTTTATGCCTGTAAGAAGGACTTGATTTGCCTGTAAGAAGGACTTTATGCCTGTAAGAAGGACTTTGTGCCTGTAAGAAGGACTTGATTTGCCTGTAAGAAGGACTTTATGCCTGTAAGAAGGACTTGATTTGCCTGTAAGAAGGACTTTGTGCCTGTAAGAAGGACTTGGTTTGCCTGTAAGAAGGACTTAGTTTGCCTATAAGAAGGACTTGGTGCCTATAAGAAGGACTTGGTTTGCCTGTAAGAAGGACTTGGTTTGCCTGTAAGAAGGACTTTATGCCTGTAAGAAGGACTTGGTGCCTGTAAGAAGAACTTGGTTTGCCTATAAGAAGGACTTTATGCCTGTAAGAAGGACTTGATTTGCCTGTAAGAAGGACTTGTTTTGCCTGTAAGAAGGACTTGATTTGCCTGTAAGAAGGACTTTGTGCCTGTAAGAAGGACTTGTTTTGCCTGTAAGACGGACTTGGTTTGCCTGTAAGAAGGACTTGGTTTGCCTGTAAGAAGGACTTGGTGCCTGTAAGAAGAACTTGGTTTGCCTATAAGAAGGACTTTATGCCTGTAAGAAGGACTTGATTTGCCTGTAAGAAGGACTTGTTTTGCCTGTAAGAAAGACTTGATTTGCCTGTAAAGAGGACTTTGTGCCTGTAAGAAGGACTTGTTTTGCTTGTAAGAATGACTTGTTTTGCCTGTAAGAAGGACTTGATTTGCCTGTAAGAAGGACTTTGTGCCTGTAAGAAGGACTTTGTGCCTGTAAGAAGGACTTGTTTTGCCTGTAAGAAGGACTTGATTTGCCTGTAAGAAGGACTTTGTGCCTGTAAGAAGGACTTTGTGCCTGTAAGAAGGACTTGATTTGCCTGTAAGAAGGACTTATTTTGCCTGTAAGAAGGACTTGGTGTACCTCAAAGGGTGCCATTCTGGAATCTGGAAAGATCAGGAATCCTGCAGAAGCTCAAACCCAAATTATATTATCCTGTCGCTTTAGGAATAAACCAAAGAGGCAGAGATCAAAAGGTCTCGAACATTTCTGTCCTTGAGACAAATCATGCTTTATTGAAGAAGGTGGATACCTGTATGTACCGCAATGGATTCGAGTACCCCAACAACCGTCAGAATTCATTCTCTTGAAAGGTTCAGGTTGAAGATATACTTACCTGAGAATTTGGAAGAAATGCTTGGTGGCTTCTCGACAACCAGGCTTGTTCATTCAATAATCGCTGAATGAATTTCAAGACTTTGGAAGGTAGTTTGAACATTGGGAATGTGTTGCCTGTCAGGCAGTATCAGAGGTAACATGTGCAAGCATTTTCATCAATGAGTTGATCGGTTCATGTAAAACTATTCAACCAAGTCGGCAATGATTAGAAGTAGTCTGTGTGATAACTCATGATGCAATCAATCCAAATATGGATCATGCAAAACTATTCTGTCAAGCTTGCATTACCAATTCTGTTTAAGGAGGTTCTCATAGTATGAACGCCTCGAATGTAATCTGAATGGGGGACTTCAATCCGAAAGGGCCTTCTCTCACTCTGGGGAAAGGCTGTTTGTCTGTAAATTAAAATGTTAGACTTGCGTGGAAATGGTTTGCCTTTCCTCATCCTGTCATGCCCCATTCTGCACATTTGATGTCTCCTGTGCAGTTTATGCTCTAAGTTGGAGTTGGTAAGTTAAACACACGGAATAGTCATACATAATTCATGAACTGTGTAAGCACAATGCGGATGTGACAATTTTTTAGCATTACGTGTGTTTATATAATGTGCAAATATGGGCGGATTTGAATTGCCCTTGGTATGTGGGCGGACCGAACAAATTGGGAAGCCTACTCCTTATGTCGAGGGGTGGTTCGTCTCAAACTTTGTCTCTACGTGATGAAGCATATGGGTGAGGGAGCATTTCGGTTTGTTTAATGACAGCGACCGCCACGGTTTAGCGGTTGAATGCCCCTGTAAAAAGCAGAGAAATTATTCTTGAAATCAAACGAGATAAGGAAGACATATTTACTTTTTCGCTTCAGAGCTTGTGATCAATTTGCCCCATTTTTCACCAGAATAGATCTTGTCAGATGATCATAATTTTCTTTTGGATTTGTCTCCTTCAACATGTTAAATGTTAGTGTAAATATTTCCTGTAAAAAGAAAAAGAGACATATCAGCCAGTATTAAAAGGGATAAATTGAAAACGATACTGATTTACCCTTCATCTTGAATGTCTTGCACGAGTCTTTTACCAGTTTTGTTGGATTGAATTTTTCTCGACTTTTGTTGGGCGCCTCACCATTATGGGAAGACTACTCGTCGAGTATTCCTGTTTGTAAAAAAAAGAAATGCACAAAAAGTTGTTTCATTTATTTATAATACATACAACATTCCCCACCCTTGGGGATCGAACTCGGAATATTTCGGACCTACTGTCATCCCCCATACCATTCGGTCCATTGGACCGTAGGTGTCCATGGGGCTTTCTTTTCAAGGGTTAATCCTTGGGGATAACGCAGCCCTGTTGTATCACCTTGGGCCATGTTACGGTATTTCTCGAGGTAATTTGCAATCCCTGTTAAGAATGGAATAAGACAATTCAAGACTTGAGATGATTATGTGCACATTAGAACGATACAGAATTACCCATTTCTGAGATTGTTCGCGTCTTTCGCTTGTACTTTCCTTTGTCCGAAGCTGTCTATCCTGTGGTAATGCCCATGAGTTGATTTGCCCCCAAATTTTATCCAACCTGTATTCGGATATGATTGCGTTCTCGGGTCGATTTGCAATTTCCTGAGAATAGAAGGGGCTTAATTTTAAAACTTGGAGCAACTGAGGGTAAATTGAAACGATACGGAGTTACCCTTCAGGTTTATGCAGATTTTCACTCGCCATCAATTCGTCGCGAGGTTGGTGAGGTGGCGGATTCGAGCATTTAATAGGGGGAAGTCGGATTATTACTCCTTGCTTTTACACATTCACAAAAGCAGAAAAACACATCAAGCAAGGAAATAAAACACATTCACTCATTCAGGATTAGTTCCACTTCCTCTGCAGGCTCTCCCATGATCAGCTGGCTTCATCCCAAATTAGGTATGCATCGGCCATATTGAAGGTCTCGTGGTCACTGGCTGAACAAGTGCATCACAGTCCCGATGCTTTACCGATATCAAACTGGTTGATTATGGCGAAAAGATCATCGTCAATGTCCGCTTGGTGGTGATCTGTCCCTTCTTCCTCGGGAGGTATTGATGCTGATCCAGTATCATTGGTCCTTTTGTACCCTCCTCCAACAGAACTCGATCCTGTTATAAACTGGTCTAACTCACCTCTTAAACGTGCATTTTCGATCCTCAGATTATGCATTTCATCGAGGGTGAGGAGGAGGCTATTGCAGTTGGGGCAGGTGGCGGAGTCAAAAGTCTTTTTATACATCTTGTTTTCCGCTCGGAGGTTATCATTTTCAACTCTTAGAAACTCGGCTTCGTTGTGCTCATGACGAGCCTTCATTCGGGTTCGCCTATTTTGAAACCAGAACTTGATTTGCAAAGGTTCAAGTCCTAACTCTTGACTCAGTTCCATTTTCTGTTTGCCGTCTAGCATAGGGCATGTTCTGAAGAAATCCTCAAGCCTTTGTACCTGCTCCTTAGTATGGCGACGGTAACGCTTCTTTTGACCATTACCGTTATTGTCCTTATCTTTACTGAGATTTTGGACGTCGTCGGCGGAAGAGCCAGGCTCCATAGGCTCGATCCCAAACATGGCTTCGAACTCTTCCTCTCCCATATTCAGCAGACAATGATAGCTCTCGGGAGTATTGGGTTGAGACATCTTTGATTTGGTTGATGATTTCTCAAGATTTGCTACTCGCTTCCGGTGTTTTCACTCTCTTTGAATTTTTCTGAGCGATTGCCTATGCCTTAAGACCCTCTTCCGAGCATGGCGTCTCTTTTAAAATTAAACGTGGGTTTAGCAACTGTATTGCTTCTTCCAAGGGTCCAGCCTTTCTCAATCCTCTTTTCTTATCGTGTCTCTTGCTCGGCTCGTCTCCTTCCATCTTTTCGTGATAGGGCCCCTTGTTGTTGTCTCCACCGTCAATTTGCTGGCGAGTTCTTCAATAAAGACGAGTCGTATCTCTTTTCTGCCGAAAATGTCTTTGTCTCCCACTCAGCTTATTTTTTATCTTTTCTTTTTCAAAGTAGTGGCGTCCCGTTTAGCTTTGCCGTAGAGACGTCGGATTTGCTTGGCTGGAGATTGGAGACGAGTAGCGGAGGTGATACTGATAGGGAATGTTAGACAGGAAAATCTGGCCAGTAGAGACTTCCCCTGCAAAAATAAAAGAGAATGCGGCAGTATATGTTCTTCATATTCTAGAAAAATTGGAACGATATTGTTTTACCCTTGTGTGTACTTCTATTGAATTTGAATTGAGGAAGTTCCTTCATTTGGACTGGATTGAATTGTATGTCCCGAGTTGCCCTTCACTTTGAGCTTGCCACGTAAGTGCTTTGCTTAGTTGGGCCTTATTTTCTTTCGGGTTGCCTTGGACCATCATCATTTTCTATGCCATCGGGTCCGTGGACCGGAGGGCTCTTTTAATTTGAAAGTTACCTTCGAGGCAAATGAGTCCTATCGCGTTCCATTGGGTCATTTCATTTTGCGACACTCTTGAGGCACTTTGCGATTCCCTGGGTGAGAATGGAACAAATCCAATTTAGCATTTTGCAACGATTGAGGGTAAATTGGAACGACACACAATTACCCGTCTTCGAGCTCGCCTGGGCATTTCACTTGAAATTTCCCTACGTGAGGCCATTCAACATTTCTCATTATGGCAGTCAGCGACGTTACCACAAATTGATCCGCCCTAAATCTAGCATAAAAAGGGATTCACGCATTCGACGGGATAAAAAAAATAAATAAATTGCCCCCTTGTCCCTGAATTAAATCGAGACACCTAGAAAGCTGGAAAATATCATACGTAGGGGAATTAAGCATGAAATAAAATGTGCACTTATTCAAGGTCAGTTCTGCCTCTCCTGTGGCTCTTCGATAATCAGCTAGTCTCGTGTTGGTTCGGGTGTGGATGATCGATGTTTGAGAGTCCCTACTCACTGGCTCCTGATCGCGGCTTGGGACGTCTGTCAACCCTAAACTGGTTGACCAGGGCAGTAAGCTCATCATCTGGGTAATCTCTTGAACCTTCCAGCAATTGATGCTCGAATTGGGCATTGTTGTTGGCAAATGCTGGCGGTAGATTTCTCATTCTGTCCTCGCCATGAGCAATTTGACTTCTCGTGCTGGAGCCTTCATCATTACTCGAGAAAGTGTGGGGATCACCAACTGTCCTGCTGCCAAAAACTCCTTCCATTCTAGGATTAAAGAAGTGGAAGTGCTCAGGATAATTTCTTGTCTGATTCTCTGGCTGCGCAGGCGCGCTGATCATGGGATGAATTCTAGCCACGGGTTGGTGCTCAGACCAAGGAGTCTGAATACACTGCCCCTGCGGTCTATACTCTTGAAGAGCATTAGGGTGATTCTGGGGGATACTTTGATTAACGCCTGGAGGATTGATGGCACGGCTACTGGCTTGGTTGATGATGGGAAGTGGCTCGCCCCATGCTAACCCGCAGAACTTATGGTGGCGAGGAGACTCGACATTCAGGCTTGGATCAGTCCCGCCTTGGTTTTCTTGATTCTGAGCTGCATTGTGTTCTCACCCTTTTTCTGTACTTCTGAAGATGACTCGAAACATTTGCTTTAGTGAGTCCCTCTACGTTCATAATTTCCAGTATATGTTGCGGCCGTGCCGAATCGATTCCTACCTGTTGAACTGCATTAACAAACATACGATGCAGCTCGGGAGACCAACTCATCTTCTTTCTCCAGTTGCTTGGAACAAAATTGAAGGCTTGATGCTTGTTCTCATGGTCGTGCAATTGCTTCCTTACCACGTGCTGCCATATGTTTTGAAGCATCTGAACCCTAACTGGTTTCGTTACGACGTCTTGGGCCCCATTTAAGACAGCCTTCATTATGGCTTGCTGATCATCGCTTGCCGATATTACGAGGACTGGCATGTTTAATTTAGAATTGATGACTTCCAAGAGAGTGAAAACATCCATGTCAATCCCTACCATGGCGGTGAGGACGATATCAAACTGGTCACCACTCCTCCTTAATATCTCTAAGGCCTCTGTCGCCTTTGCTTGAGCTACAACCTTATACCGGCATTTTCTCAATACGGTAACAAGGATTGACAGAGAGACTGGATTACCGTCAATGGCCATGACCAGTAGACCCTCAGGGTAAGGAACTTCATTAGCTTCGACCAGGGTTGAACATGCGCCCGTTTCCCTAATGCTCGACATATTTCTGGATCTAGGACTGCCGACTCGAGACCGCCTCAGGATGTCTTCTTGGACTTGAGGGATCACGGGATCGTCGATGGTTTCTCGTAACAGGCTTTGAAAGCCGATGCTTTGATGGTGAAGGTTTTGAATTCCTCTCCCACGAGAACTCCTTCCTCTCTATCTTTCTCCTGCGAGTTCTTGCGAATGAACTCTCACTATCAAATGAGGACAAGTTCTCTCTCTGGCAATAGCAACGACTTCCCTCTTCACGGGCAGTGCTATTAGATTTTTCGAGGGAGAAAATCTGATATTCAGCTTTTGATCAAAGGGGAAATCCTTGTTTCTCGCTCAGTTCGTCTTCCTTTTTTCTTTTCGTGGTAGAGGGCCCTTGTCAAGATATCCACCGTCGATTTACTGGCGGGTCCTCCAATAAAGACGAGTCGTATCTCCTTTTCTGCCGAAAATTTCTTTGTCTCCCACTCAGCTCGTTTTTTATTCTTTCTTTTTCAAAGTGGTGGCAGCCCGTCCAACTTTTCTGCAGAGACGTCGGGTCTGCTCAGCTTGAGGTTGCCACTTGACTGGAATTCGAGCCAGCGGGGGTGTTGCCGACAGAGAATGGTAGATAGAAAAAACTCGACCAATAAGGACTGCCCCTGTGAAATCATTATTTAAATTGAAGCAGATTATCACCTTCGCATTCCGATCATCTGCCTCGCCTCTCTCCTCCTTTCTTTCGTGATCTGCTTTCAAAAATGGCCAATTCTCCTAACCATACCTTCTCCGCCGAAATCCTGGCTGGGTGGGAGAGACTCTACAATCTTCTTGGTAGAGGTTACGCTCATATAGCCCAAAACTCTACCGTTGAGGCTGAAATCCTCGGTTTATTCAGGACCTTAGACGCTGCTTCTGTTGAGGGTACCCAACTGGGGAGGGAGTATCGGAACTTCCCGACCCTCTTCATTAATTTTCTGGCTGCCTATAACCGCGCTTATGAGACGGTCATTGTGACTGCCGTCGTGAAAGCTCGTTACCGAGACCGGCACGAGCGTCTGGAAATAGTCACATTTATGGCTGATAATCACAAGAAAGCCTTCAAGTTTGCCAATGATCAGCTTTCGTGGCTAGTTCGTGAGAGGGGAAAGTTGGTGGACCGTCTGGCCTTGGTCCGAACTTACGCCGAACAGGAGCCGAGCAATATTATGATGAGGTGCAAATGCGGTTGGCTGCAGGAGAGACTTGATGACATTACGGCAGATATTGCTTTCGAGAGGGCGGCGATTTCGGACTTGGAGTTTGCTGTCGAGCATTACGAGGCCAGTATGGCCCAGGCTAAGGAGAAGCGCGATCGCCTCTTCTTCAGGCTCGCGGAGCTTGATCCTGAGAACGCCCGGTGCACCCGGAGCATCAACTGTTTGGAGAGTCAGTTGAGCTCCTTCGTAATGGTTATCAGGGCTCAGTTTGGCTTTACTTTTCCTCCCCAGTGAGCTGTTGTAATGCTCTTTGATGAATGGAATGAAAGAAAAGCTTCACGTGTTTTTTTTTGTTTAATTTTCCTGCTATTGTTTCTTCCGTATAGCATAACAGAACGATTTGAGGTACCGAAGATGTCGAGGCTTAATGTTTTTCTTGATGTTCTTGTTTAATTGCTCCAGACGATGATATCGAGAACATTGATGAAGGGTTCGGCGGTGGCCCCCACTATCCATCTTGAGATCACAAACAATAACACTATGAGAACTCGATCAGTGCGCTGGTAATAAATCCGGCCACCTGTTGTGTGCCCACGTTTATCCATATTTTATTTCTTTCGGCGTCCACTTGCTCGTGTCGGTCGCCTGTAACGTCGGGAGAAATTCCTGTGGGCCACGTTCATTAATAGAACCTCGGTCCTCTAAAGCCCTCCGCATGTTTCGGATAAGAGGAAATTTTAAGATCGGTCTCTGGTTGATTTAATCAGGTAAAGGTATTTGTTTCATGGGTTCTGATTATATAATCCATATTGTCTTTCAAAAGACGCGGGATCCTCTGCAATACATTAAATATGCCCCTGTGTTTAATCAGTATAAATCCACCGTCATATCAGAATACACTGCCCATACAAGTTTACGGATTGACATAACTCTGTCTGTCAAAGATGGACAGTGTTCGTTTGCCCCCCGGAATTAACGGTTGAAGCGTCGGTGTTTTTCGTCTTTTGGTATTTCTGGAGATGATTCTTGATATATTTTGAACTTAATTTTTACACCCGTCTAGGGTATCTAGGATCTCCCTGCAAAAGAAAATGATATAATTAGTATGCGACACAAGGAATGTCGGTCCATGACTCCTATATTAGTCCAATTTGATTTTCTCTATTTTATAGAAAAATCAGAAAAAAAAAATTCCCTTAGGAAGAAATGGGTTAATACAGAATTTTTTTGCAGATTTATTACTCTTTTTTTTTAAGGAATGTAACAAAATCTCTTGACGTTTACTAAAATTTTTGAAGGAATTTCCTTTTCATCAGAATAAATTTTCAGAGGTAAATTTGTCAAGAAAATTTTATTTTTATTGAAGCAGGAAAGACATGACAGAAATCCTTTATTGGTTAACAAAATTCCCCCGAGACATTAGTCTAATTTTATTTAGAGAAAATTTTCTTAGAAAAACATGAGCAAATTTCTCGAAAAGAATTTTTGTTGCAAGTTTTTATAATTTGAAAGAATGTGATAAAATCACTTGATGTTTACCAAAGTTTTTTTTTTTGAAGGAATTTTTCTTTTATCGAAATAAAATTTTAGAGGAAAATTTGTCAGGAAAATTTCATTTTTATTGAAGCAAGAAAAACATGACAAAAATCTCTTATTGGTCAATACAATTCCTCCGAGACATTAGTCTAATTTTATTTAGAGAAAATTTTCCTAGAAAAACATGAGCAAATTTCTCGAGAAGAATTTTCTTGCAAGTTTTTATAATTTGAAAAATGTGATAAAATCACTTAATGTCTACTAGAGTTTTTTTTTTTTTGAGGGAATTTTTCTTTTTATTAAAATAAATTTTCAGAGGAAAATGTTTTCAGGAAAATTTCATTTTTATTGAAGCAATAAAAACATGACAAAAATCCTTTATTGGTTAATAAAATTCCCATGAAGGGATTTTTCACATCATTTTTTCAAAATTTTTTTAAAAGAAATGAGGGACAAATTTAATTTTTATTTTCTTTTAAAAGAATGGTCGTAATATCAAGCTCAAAAACTGACTAACACCTAGCATGAACCGACCGAAAATAAATACAAGATAAAATTAGAGAACTTACTTTTACCTTGGAGAAATGCAAATCACATAGTCATGCGCATGACTCAAGTGAGGAGTGAACTCTAGAAAATAAAAGAAGGAGAGACAGGGTATGGACCTAAAAGGCCCCAACTATCTGAATTGACAACCTTACCCTCCGCGCAATCAAATTACAATGGGAAGAATTGTCAATTCAGATAATGAGCGGGATAAAATATGGTCAACCCGAGCGTAATCGACGCAAGAGCTTTACATATTCGATCCCTATCTATGGTTTTCTAGGAAGAATTTCGCGACTTGGGTTTAGACGCTTGTGTGTGCAGGTGTCGTGATCCTCAGAGTATGCAAGACATGCACAACAATTGATATCAAAACAGCGCTTCTAAAAATATGCGAAATTAAACAAATAAACCAAACACCGAGCCTGCAAAACAAAGGGGTTAGCCAAACACTCCGCCCCTTATAACTCCCATCCTGCAAAAACATATAACACCTACAGAATAAGTCCCAAACAAGATCGCCAGAAGCGAGATATCCATGAAATTTTCATTGGCTTAAGTCCACTAAGACTTTTAAAATTTCGAAAAAATTCAAGTATTCCAATTGGTATCTTTTTTCGAAAATTTAAAAACCCCTTCCCCAGCGGAGTCGCCAAGCTGTCGCGACCCTCTAAAAAAATTTAAAATTTTAAAGGGAGTTAACGGATTATTAGGTTAATTAGATTTGACTAACCTAACGCGGACCCTCCCAAGCCCTACCAAATCGCAACTTTGGTTTTTGTTTAAATGATTTTGAAAGTTGGAGTCGCCACTAATCATTCTTGGTAGGTTGATTAGGAACCTAAATAAATTAGCGGGAGAACTAATTTATTCCTGCGAACCAGAGATTATGAGTTCGGGGACTTGGTTACACTAGTTAATTAAAACTAATGCCCTTTCGGTACCTTAATTTCTTGGATATCCTAATTCGGCAACTCATGCTTGGTTTATTCCTAAGGCTCTAGTAGCATTCTCTTTTGTGTTTTCACTTTTTAAATAGGATGCATGGATGGTATATATTTTTATTTGTTATATTTTTTTAAGTGTTAAAGATTCCCTGAAGCCGAAAGAGGGAGTGTGTTAACGACTTCTGTGCAGTATTACGACCCACTCATCTTTTGGGTCTGATGATTCAAAAATTAAATTATAGGAAGTACATGACAGTGAATAAACACCTCCAATGGGAGGCTTAGCATTGGCTTGGCTCTTCCCTTTGGGATTTAAGGTACAGGTATTTAAGTTGCAGGTATTTAAACTACTGTAAGTAAAAACCTCCAATGGGAGGCTAAGCATTGGCTTGGCTCTTCCCTTTGGGATTTAAGGTACATGTATTTAAGTTGCAGGTATTTAACTACTGTAACTAAAAACCTCCAATGGGAGGTTAAGCATTGGCTTGGCTCTTCCCTTTGGGATTTAAGGTACAGGTATTTAAGTTGCAGGTATTTAACTACTGTAAGTAAAAACCTCCAATGGGAGGCTAAGCATTGGCTTGGCTCTTCCCTTTGGGATTTAAGGTGCAAGTATTTAAGTTGCAGGTATTTAACTACTGTAAGTAAAAACCTCCAATGGGAGGCTAAGCATTGGCTTGGCTCTTCCCTTTGGGATTTATGGTGCAGGTATTTAAGTTGCAGGTATTTAACTACTGTAAGTAAAAACCTCCAATGGGAGGCTAAGCATTGGCTTGGCTCTTCCCTTTGGGATTTAAGGTACATGTATTTAAGTTGCAGGTATTTAACTACTGTAAGTAAAAACCTCCAATGGGAGGCTAATCATTGGCTTGGCTCTTCCCTTTGGGATTTATGGTGCAGATATTTAAATTGCGGATGGACTTTGTCCTCTCCATTCTGGGGTATGAATTCTTTAAAATGAAATACAACGAATTGATTCAACAATTTGAAATTTGTGCGCGCTTGAGGACTCATCTAAGCCGATTTTGTGCTTCCATAGGGTTGACCATTGATATAGAGCTGCGGCTTCCTGACATAAAATAGAGTGAAGTGTCAGTATACAAAATATGTGCTAATATGCACCTAAAACCAGAAGAGTGGAAAGAGTACTTATCTCCCGTTTTTTTGGGAGGGATTTCTATAATTGATTTTCGCTCTCTATGTTCCCAATATAGAGAGTTTCTTTTGAATTAAGAGGGACTTTTAGTCACAGATCAGTTGAGAAATCGGTGGACAGCTTAGGAGCTTGTCTGGGCCGATTTTTGCATCTCTACGAGATTTTTGCTGTTGAGATAGAGATGTCCTTCTCCTGACATAAATATGGGAAAAAATGGAAGATGGAGAAAGTGTATACAATTTGTGCTAATTTGCGAGTAAAACCATAAATAAATGAATAAATAAAAACACTTAGCTCGAATTTGCTTGCTCGTTGACGATGACGAACTCTTGATTTATATTTGATCGATGAAGGAATTTGTGATGATAACCCCTAGCTTTAAACTCCCATCATCTTCAAAATTCTCTCTCTTTTGGTATTTTCTTTCTCTCAAAATTTTCTTCAATCTCCCAAAACTCTCTCAAACATCCAAAATTTTCTCTCCAAAAAATTCTCCCAAACACTTCAAATTTTCTCTCTCAAGAAATCCTTTCTCAAGCTCACTTCTTCCTCCTTTTATAACCTACTCATCTATCTCCCATTCTAATTTTTCCACTAACTCTATCTCCCATTCTAATTTCTCCACTAACTCTTCTTCATTTTCATCTTCCATTCTCCATCTCTATCTCACATTCTAATCTCTCCACTAACTCTTCTTCATCTTCATCTTCCCTTCTCCATATTTATCTCCCATTCTAATTTCTCCACTAACTCTTCTTAATCTCCATCTTCCCTTCTCTATTCTTATCTTCCATTCTAATTTCTCTACTAACTCTTCTTCATCTCCATCTTCCCTTCTCTATTCTTATCTTATTTTCTCCATCCATTCTTCTCCAACTTCTCTTCTTCATCTCCTCTTCTTCATCTTCCCTTCTCTATTCTAATTTATCCACTAACTCTTCTTTTTATTATTTGTAAAATAATCCTTCAAGAGTTAGGTATTTGCACTCTAGTCCTTGAATTTTAAGTATTTACAATTCAGTCCCTGAAAAAAATATATTTCTTTAAGTCCAAATCTCCTCACAATTTTTGACACACCAAAATTTACCACATGTCAAATTTAAGCTCATTTCTTGTCGCTGAAAATAATGCATAATTTAATTAAAGCCCTTTTGCAAAATTAAGTCATTCTGGGTATAATTGGGCCAAGATGAAAATTTAAAATATTAGAAGACAATGTCACAACTCATAAAAAGTGAAAGTTAAAAATAAGTTGACTCAAATTAAATTTGTTTAGGCCCGATTCGAGATTATACTCGTGAAGGAACACGTGACTCGAATTGGATTTTTCTGAATTTGCGATGGCCAATATGAAAATAGATTTAAAATAAAAATATTAACTATCTTTGTGTATTTTTTGGCCTCAAATGTTATTTTTCCAAAATTTTCAAATATTTTTGTATTTTTTTTAAAAAAAATTAAAATATATATAATATGAAAAATTATTTTTTGGTCAAAATTCGTTCCCTAAGCTTGGCTAAGGTTCCCAAAGTTGATTTTTCAATTTTATGAATTTTTATGGATTTTCTATTAATTTTCGAAAATAAATAAATAAAAAATATGTAAAAATACTGAAAATATGAAAAATCGTTTTTTGGTCAAAATTGGTTCCCTAGGCTTGGCTAAGGTCCCCAAAGTTGATTTTTCAATTTTATGAATTTTTATGGATTTTTTATTACTTTAGCAATAGAAAAAAAATGATTAAAAATCAGGTGTCAACAACATGACACGCAGGAGAATTGTATTTTCAAACTAATCCTTGTATTAAATGCGATCATGTTTTTGAGATTTTTTTTTTCATAAACACTGAATTTTAAAAGACAAAAATTTAAAACTTACTAAATCTAATTAACATGTAATGGGGAAAGTATCTCGATAAGCCTGTTCGTGGAGTTTAACTCAAGATCAAGCATGTTACTCTTCCTCTTTCCAAAAATTCGAAACTGCAAAAACAAAGAACAGAAAAGGGGGAAAAAAGGAAAGGAAAAGAAAAGAAAACATAAAAAAAATTAACAAATTAATTCGAAAATATTAACATATTAATAAAAATTATTCAAGTAAGCATCGACCATGCCACATATGACGTTTGGCGTCCACGTTAGTGATCTTCAGCTAAAATTAGTTGGATGAACTAAATTGGTCAAATTAAAGGTTTAGAAGTGAATTGGCAAAAGTGAATATGTACAAGACTGTTTGGACAATTTTCCGGTGGTCAATGCATGTACGCTTGACATGATTCTTTGATGCCACAAGAAGGGAAAACTACTAGGAACTCCTGATCTATGTTAACTCATTCTACATGAATTGTTAGCTCATGTAAGACCCATATGACTTAATGGTCCATGCGAAGTGGGCTAATGTAAGTTGGAAGTACCCAAAAATAACTCGGAAAATGACCATCTTGGTTGCAAATCCTAGCTGACATAATTAGTAGCATATCAATTTTTAGATTTCATTTTTTTCTCATTTTAATAAATGCGCACTTTATTGGTGACAAAGTGTCATGCAACATCGCCGTACGCTAACATTGATGCGAACTTACTTTTGATGAAGCGACTTCGGATGAGACACATCGAGTTAATTGAGACAAAATTAGAGGAGGAATTTTGAGATTTTGCATTCATCTCAAAGACACTTCGAAATCAAATTGTCGATGATATTCATCTAAAAATTTATTGTTCTTACTCGGATATTAATGAACTCTATAGAAGAGTAGCGAGTCACCACTTAGCTAAGTGCTACTGCCTATGAGCTCTTGACCAATCACCTAGCAAAATAAATTAATAAACAAATGACCATTTGAAGGACACATAAAATGACCTTTATGCGCAGAACACAGAGTAAGCTAGGGACATTTTAACTGGTAGGATTCTAACCGGTCAAGAGAAAAAAGGATTTTTTTTCGGGTTGGTAGATTTTCATAAAAAGTTTGGTAAATATAAAGAAAACTGTTAAGTACAAATATTCACGGATCACTTGATTCCAAGTAACTTGTTAGTAATTTACCGAATTTTTTAAATTCTAACTCATTTTTATAGTTTGGAAATTAGCTAGGCGGTAACTTAATGGGAGAAAAATGGGGAAGATGCACTAATTTATGTTGATAATCTCTAAAAGAGTTTGTAAATGTGAAGGATTGCTAACCAAATCATATGAAAATTGATCAATTTATGCACAAATTTGGTGATTAGAAAAATAAATCAAAGTAGGTAAATAGCTCAAGTGAGAGTTGATAACCTAAAACTAATGTCAAATTAATCTCATAGGAAAATTACTCTAATTTAAGTTGGTACGAAGCCAACCTATTGTACAGTAAAATTATGAGTTGGTAAATCACTCTAATTGGTAATCAGTAAAATAGGAAGGAGAATCAATCTAATTTAGGTTGGTGAGCCATCCTTTTTTATTCATACAAGAGATTGAATCATTCTAATTTAGGTTAGTAATTTCTTATATTAACCAATAAGTACGAATCGTTCACAAGTTGTAGAAATAAAATTTTTAAGTCAATATAAAACTTGTAAGCAAAATTTGTAGTTTCCTATAAGTATTGGAAAAAATTACAAATAAGTTACCTGAAAAAAAGTCACAGCCAATTTTTTACCAATAGTTTTTTGCATTTACAATCACTTATTGAAATTTACCAGCACGCAGAAAAGCTTGTATGTTCAGGCATGGAACAATAGAATTCTGTAATTGACTGCTATTAAAGTTGATTAAATGTGAGCCATACTTAAATTCCGTGGCGTTTTATACATTCAGTGAAGTTATCTCATCCCGCACCAAAGAAAAAGTTATCTCATCACTTAGCCTCCGTTCATTTCATGAAAAAAGTGACGTCTTCTAACAATATTTTTCAGGAAGTTATTTTTCAGAAAAAAATGATGATATTTTTTTTTGTGTTTGAATGAAATCTAAAAAAATCTGAAAAATATTTTCCATCATTTGGTATGAAAAATTAGATTCGATTTCCACCATGCACTTTTAAAAATATTTTATGTTTTTACTTTAAAATTTGATATTTTTAGTGTTTTATTTTCAGCCCCAAAAAAGTATTTTATTTGTTATTTTCTTTTTTGACACTTAATTTTTTAATTTTTTTCCCTTCTTCTTTGGGCGGTCCCTAGCCTTGGCCAAGCTCGAGCTCGTCGAGACCGACTGAGCCTCAAGATTGCCGACTTGCGTCATGGCCAGTCGTCTGGCTGTTAGCAATCATCAAGACCCATGGCCAATGAAGGAAGGAAGGAGGAGGAAGAAGGAGAAATGAAAAGAAAAAAAAATAAAAAACAAAGAAAAAGATTAATAACAAATAATTTAATAGAAAGGAAAGTAAAGGAGCCCATTTAGGACAGAGGAGAGAAAATGGTTTCCTCTTTTCATATAAAAAAAAGTAATTTTTCTCACTTTTGAAGGCATTCTTTTTTATTGATGGAAAATATTTTTCTTGACTCATTTATTTTTTATGCTCTGAAAGCTGGAAAATTCAGAAATTATATTTTAAAATGTTATTTTTTGCGAAAAAAATAGAGTCTCGTGTAACCACTTTTCTTCGTCTAGTTTGTGTCATCGTTATCTTCTTTATAATGATATACTATGAACAAGTGTTTAAGGCTCATGGGACCCCCGGGTGACGGATACATCAATGTTGACTCATCAATCAAATAACTGATCCAAGAATACAATGAAAAGCCAGGGAGGACCATCAAAATGGGCTCCGGCAAAAAAGGACGTTATAATTTTTTTTTTCTTTAGTCTCGGAGGATGAAAGGGATGTAAACCTTAAAAATTTCCGGTGATATCAGAGGTGAACGGTTTTAGATTCCTCCTAAGTTCCAGGTTCCAATAACACTACCAATCGGCATTGGTTCTCTATTTTTTAGAACCTAAAACCTACTCATCATATCCTAAAATCTGGAACCTACTATGCTAAGAGTTTCAGAGTTAGTTCTAGGGTCTACATGTATAATTAATTGAACGATTATGGTGAATTATAACCTCTAATGACTATCATTTACTGCAACAATCCACTGACCATAATTTATTTTTAGACACATGAAGAATATCAAAAATTAACAAAGTAAAAGTCTTGGTCATAGATATCGTCAGAAATGGAAACTCAGCCTGGTGGTTTTCAAACTATACATTCATTTTCAAATGCCATAAAATATCGCAGGATCGCGACAAGATATAGAATAATAAAAAAAAAATAAAGACTTGTTCTAGATTTCAAGTTTCAAGTTCTAGGGCCACCTATTGGAACTTGAAACCTCTCGGTAGGAACCAGTTATCTAATTTTTGAAACTTTGAACCTACCATGTTTCTACCGATTCGATTATCCAATTTTCAATTCTATCCTTGAACCATGCTCACCCTTAGGTAATATAAATCGCTAAAATGATTAATTCAAAGTCATCAATTAGCAGACTCAGCAATTTGTTTTTTTTTTTGGGTAATACATATGACTGAGTCGATTGATGTCCAGCAAAAAAATATTTTACGTAATTAGATTTCATTTCATTAGGTTGAAACGGCCATTGACAGTTTTTCCAAAAAATCCAAAATTGTCAAGAGTTGCTCATAATTTTGGATATTCTAACACTTCTTCCAATGTTTGTTAGTACGTTGTTTGGTAAAAATTTTACTGTAAATATTTCGTGGCATGTAAAATTTTCTTATAGCAAAATTCACTGCACTGTCCATTAGAAGTACTTTTTAATCACTTATCTACTTTATTATGGGAAGTTCTTCGTTTTGGAAGCACATTAAGGATCGGACTTTAATTATCATAAAGTAACGTGGGAACATAGGTAATAACATCATTGTCAATATTCTAATTACTTTATAACGTTGAAAAGGTCGTGGTGACTCCATTTTCATCAATAGAATCTTATCGGCAACACCGGCATTTACTGTTCGAACATTGTTATGAACGATGAGATCCAAAAAATGCGACAAAATTTCTTACGCTGAAGAATATTCGTGTTCATAACCCTCCAAATTAATCAGAAGAGAATACGACAATTACTTTCAATTCATTTTTGTCTGATCTTACGTCCGCAAGTGGGGGACCTTATAAATCCTAGGACCTCGAACATTACATCCTTAATCAGTGGTCCCTCAGAAAAATAATCCACCCTAATTCCTTTCTCATAATTAATCAATCCCAATGGGTTCTCAGTCTAGGTTATTGCCTGAACTTTCTGTTATAGAATTTTCCCTGGAAAATCTCAATCCCGGAACGGATCTGTGGATCTCCACGTCCAAACGAGTGGTTTCTGCCCTAGAAGAGTATGGCTGCTTCGTTGCAACGTTCGCTGATTTCACTTCACAAGCTCACAACGAAATTTTTCGTGCACTTGAGGAACTGTTTGATTTACCTACCGAAATTAAGTCGAGAAACGCCTCCGAGAAACCCTACTTTGGCTACTCCGGGCAATACCCCTCCTTGCCTTTGTATGAGAGCTTGGGCATTGATGATGCGACAACCCTCGAAGGTGTCCAAAGTTTCACAAACCTCCTGTGGCCAGCTGGTAACGAGCGGTTTCGGTACAAATGGCAATTGTTGAAAAATTATCTTTGTGTTTCCCTTTTCCAAATTTTGTTAGTTTTGGCTAATTTGGTTTGTAAATGTTGATTAACTTTATCGGTTCCTAGCGATTCGGCGCTCGCGTTCTCAAAGAAGGTATCAGAGCTTCAGCAGATGGTAAAGAGGATGGTCTTCGAGAGCTATGGGGTGAAGGAGTACTACGACTCGCATGTCGTGTCAACAACTTATCTCCTTCGGTTCATGAAATATAGGGCTCCTGAGATGGACGAGACAAATCGCGGCTGCGACGTCCACACTGATAAGAGCTTCATGACCATACTTCACCAGAATCAAGTTGATGGTTTGGAGGTAAAGAGAAAGGATGGCGATTGGATTGCCTTCGAACCTTCACCATCATCATTCTTGGTCATGGCAGGCGATGCATTCTTGGTAGGTGATCAATAGAGAGATCTATGATTCCAACCCCAGATATGCTAGCTATGTTTGATTAATTATTGTGCCAAAAAGAATTTCAACTTAAAGATGGAAAAATAGTTGATCTTAATCTGTAGACTGGAACTAATCTCGACTCTAGTCGCTTCAAATTCATGTCAAGTTCAACTTTGTTGTACCTTTCCCTTATTTTCTTGTTTTCTGTGTGGATCAAACGTAGCTTGCTCGCAACTGTCTCTAAAAGGTCGAAGATCCATCAGAAAGTTCGAACATATTCCGACGATTATCAGCAGCGTCTCATCTATTAGAGTATCTCTATTGACTTGGCTAACGGAAAATGACTGAACTACTTCTGAACAGGCATGGAGCAATGGAAGGATACATTCTCCGGTGCATCAAGTCGTGATGAAGGAGAAGAAACAGCCCAGGTACTCGCTGGGCCTGTTCGCCTTCCACAGTGGAATAATTGAAATCCCGCGAGAATTAGCAGATTCTGAGAATCCATTGAAGTTCAAGGCGTTCGATCATTATGGGTTGCTCCGTTACTTTTGCCAGGACGGCGTCCCTAAAGATTGCTGCACTGCCCAGGCCTACTGTGGCATTTAAAAGAACCACTGTCTTCACAGCTTATTTTTTATGCAAACATGTATACGTATCTACGAGACAGGAGAATATATATATATATATATATGTACGCAATATGTGCTGAAGAAATGAGGTACCTGAGTGTGTAGCATCAAACTCATAAGCAACTTGAACAACTGCTAAATGCATCTTTATTGTGTCGTAAAGATATCATAGTCGAAGGCTGTCATGGATCGAGTTATATACGGAGAAGGCTTCACGCTTCAATAATTTGCTCGAAAACAACAAAGAACTAGTGGTGGACTAGATTTAATTGGATAGTTGGCACATCTATGTCGTTTCCTAACCTGAAGCCTTGGTGAATCTGACAGATGACACAAACATGGTCATTTCCATGAGGAGATATAACTTGCAGTCCATCGTCCCTTGTGCTAGAGTAAGTACTCGTCGAGAGACCTTGAAACTTCATATTCAAAGGAAATCCAATATACAAATACAAACATGTCAAGAGTACCTATCGAGGCAAGGTTAGTTCTCAGCTCCGGTACATGTCGAGAGACCTTGCGTCAATCAACGTTCTCACCACTTCATCGTGCATCTTAACTAGAATTATTCTGATCACTACTCCTTCACAAGCAACACCATTTCCCATAAACACGTTATCGTCCTCCGCACGATGATATTTAATAAACTAGTGTCTTCAAGCACTTCCTCTAACACCTCATCCAATATTTTCACTGGGATTATGATTTTTGCCTTCTCCATAAACTCTATCTTATCTTCCTGTTTCATCATTTCTGATAATTTATCCTTGTCATTGAACAACTTGATCAAACCTTAAGTTGCTATAGGGAATGCATCTTAATCATCCACAACTTAAAATTGTTCCTTCAGTTGAACTTCTCAATCTCAACTCTTGTTCCAGGTATAATTGCAAGCAGATCTTCAGAAGTGCTTAGACAAGCTACAGCACTAAATCGACTGAAAAAAAAATCCTGACCTTAGCTACGACATCAATTATTGGGAAAAAAAAATCAAAGCTAACAGCTGTTGCAATTTAAGTCTAACACAAAAAGAATAAATTACTAAAGGAATCAGTGAGGGTTGATAAGGACATCAGAGATTTATGAGGTTCAGTTAGAATATTCATATCTACTCAATAGGAGTGCTAGCCGCCAAGAAATCAACTTTAAATTCAGAAAATTACACATTTACAATCATCCAAGTGTTTCCTACATTATCCAAAGCAAAATTCTGGAGTTTCATTTCACACTTTCTCATAGAGAACTCACTCATAAAATTCATGGCGAGAAAAATCCTATTACTTGTCTTGTTTGTTCTATTTTGCAATGACTGAATGGATTTCGTTCTTATATTTTCTTATGTGACTTGCTGATTCAAATTAAGATCCCAACTCCGACCAGGATAGTATTTCAATAATATCTTGCTTATTCAAACGTCAAATCACAAGTTCTATCCCTTACCCCCCAAAAAAAAAATCACAAGTTCTATTTAGATTTGTAGTTTCCACTTGGATTGGGATTTTTGTCGCAGGCTCGAGCTCAAGACATAGTCTAACAGAGTGTAATACTTGAATGAGGTCATGGATCATTACATGCACCACCATCGGAAACGGTGCGGAAAATCAGAAATAAATCAAACTGAGTCAAGAAAAGATCATGTGACATCTCGCATGGATGATTTGAATATGCCCGTCGTCTTCTGTGAAGAATCAAAATATTCTATGATGATTGTCTCTCTCCATGCAACTATAAAATTATGTTGTGTTCGATCAATTAAACATATAAATCCTTCCCGTTTGGAAATTATAAATATGCATTCCATATGACGATCGCCCAGACCACAAGTGGCCCCTGAGCAGCAAGCAATTATTCTATGTAATCTTCAGCAGTTTTAACTTATTAATTATGGCACCAACTTGGGATCGCACATAATCAATCATGAAAATCAAGTGAGGATCGATCAGTCGGCTGCTTTAGCGCTTAATTTCATGTGAAGTTTGTCATTTTATGTTGTCAATTCATGCTCGGCATAGTGCACCAATCTTATATATAGCGACCAAAACTAAACCCAAAGTTTATCAATTCATTAAAGATGGGGTCAGAGGAAGAATTGAAGCTCCCAGTCATTGACTTCTCGAGCCCAGACCTCGAGCCAGGCACAGCCCAGTGGATCGCTGTGAGGGATGTGGTGAAGCAAGCGCTGGAAACTTATGGCTGCTTCGAAGCCCGTTTTGAGAAGGTGCCTGTCGAATTGCAGAGGTCCATGCTTGGCTCGGTTCAGGAGCTCTTTGACTTGCCCTTGCAGACCAAGCTCCTGAACGTCTCGAAGAAGCCCTACCACGGCTATGTCGGGCAGTACCCCATGGTCCCGCTCTACGAGAGCATGGGGATCGACGATGCCGATGTATATGAGAAGGTGGATGGCCTTACCACTACCTTATGGACCGAGGGAAATCCGAACTTCAGGTAATCAAAGTATTTTAAACACGGGGATTGATTATATATTCTTTGTGCCCTCGTGATTTCACTTAGAATCTAGGAATGCAAATCCCTATAAGTTTATTTAACTAGTTTGTTGTCTAGATAAAAGTCTTTTTCGGTTGGTCCTCGGCAAGCCAGGTGTTAGAAGTTGCTTCTAGATAGATTTACCGATTAGGAATTATAGAGCCTTCATCCATAGGTTTAATTAAGTTCTTGGATTTCTTTCTTTTTAATAATACTGAGCACAACTTATGTACGATCACTTTATACTTAGATAATTTGACGAATGACAACAGTATTTATGTTGCTGAAAAAGTGATCGTACATAAATTCTTCCAAGGGATGCATGGATTTGCGACTTCATCTTTGTTTTCTTGATATAATTTAAGCGAAGTAATATTTGGAGTTGATGCAGTTAATAACTTAATAAAAGATGATTCATCTGGCGAAAAATACCCTACAAAATTTGAGGGTTGGGATAAGGAGAAGTTAAAAGTTCACCCTCAAGATCTAACAAGATAAAAATCTCCATACAACCATTATCCAGAGCAACCACCGTAATTACAAACACCCCCCCCCCCCAAAAAACAAAAAAAAAACGTAATCTTTTTGGACTTTTTTGGTCATTTATTGGATGACTAACTTTTTGTCCCTAACTCAATTAGGCGTCATTGATTGTCTCTTAGTCAACGTTACTTACTATCACTAGGGGAGAGACGCTTCCGTAAATTTCATCAACTTTTTGTGTTTGGATGAAGATTTAGATTTTATTCATGGTTTAATACCAAAGTGATCGAACCAAGCTATATACTGAGACAGAACTCTCTCTCTCTCTCTCTCTCTCTCTCTCTCTCTCTCTCTCTCTCTCTCTCTCTCTCTCTCTCTCTCTGTGGCAGCAAAAACATACAATCATTCTCGGAGAAGCTATCGGAGTTGGATAAGATGATAAGGAGGATGATCTTGGAAAGCCTCGGCGTCGAGAAATACTTGGACGAACACATGAACTCGACCAACTACCTTCTTCGTGTCATGAGGTACGCAGGGCCTCAAACCACTGACACTAAGCTTGGCCTCAACTCTCACACGGACAAGAACATCGTCACCATCTTGTGCCAGAACGAGGTTGAAGGTCTCGAAGTCCAGACCAAAGACGGCGAGTGGTTCAGCAGTCAGCCCTCGCCAAATTCTTTCATCGTCATGATAGGAGACTCACTCTACGTAAGTCCTCATTCCGTTTCTTTCGGAAGGAAAAACGAGAATTTTCACATCTCATCAAACAATCAAGTGTTCAACTTTGTTCAAAATGACATTCTATCAACAGATAAGATGTGTCATAATGTATTGATCTGCAAACTTAATTTCCCTCGAGGGAACAACTGGAGTTGTGGGGCACAAAATAAGGAATACGTTCCTTGACGCTTGATATGATCCTGCAGGCTTGGGTGAATGGCAGATTACACTCTCCGCATCACCGAGTCATGATGAGCGGGAACAAGGCGAGGTACTCGGTCGGACTGTTCTCGATTCCAAAGGGTGGGTACTTGATAAAAGCACCTGACGAATTGGTGGATGAAGAGCACCCTTTGCTCTTTAAGCCCTTTGATCATGTGGAGTTCTTGGGGTTCTACTACACTGAAGCTGGACAAAGAGCTCAATTTGCCCTCAAAAGTTATTGTGGTGTTTGAAGTTGACCTACATGGTTGTTGAATTAACAATAACGTACGTATGAGTGTGTATTTCTGCAATTTTCTTTGAAGTTTGTAACAATGAGTTGTCTTCAATATTCTCCACTTAGTTAGGTGATGAACTTTTGCTGGAATGTCATGTATCAATCGTGCTAAATGAATCCTTATTGTATTAGATCATGGATCAAGTTTCACAAAGAGAAGGCTTCAAGCTACAACAATTAACTGATAAAAAGACAACAAAGCACAACACATGGACTATATTGAAGGGTGCGTGTGTATGTGTTTGGATTTGTGTCGCGGACCACCAATGGAAACCAATAGGAAAATGAGGGGTCCAGTAATTTACAAGGGCCCAATACCCAAAAAAAAAAAAAACTTCTAATTTAAACCTCTATTCCAATTATATCCAAAAATAAAATTGTTGCATAAAAAACCCCCAACTTTGGTCTCAAACCCAATTATATCTAAAACTTTTTTTGTCTCATAAAAAATCTACAACTTTTATTTTTTGTCCTAATTCTACTAGTTTGATACCCAAAAAAGCCTCACTTTAGTATTTATCCCAAAAAATTATCACATAAAAAATCTCAAACTTTTACTTTTTGCCCAATTCTATCACCACTAGCTTTTTGTCTCTAATCACCATTCGTTAATTTTACGTGGCTCAAATTTTCTCGTCAAAAATAGCAGGTTTCAAGTATGAGAATAATTGAGATCGTTCGTCCAAATAATCAAATCCTCGCGTTTAGCCGTTCTTTGGGATATTGAGTGTCAGGAAGAATCTGAAATGCACCATCTTGAGTGACCATGTACCTCTTGATAATGTGTAGGGGAAGCAGATAACAGAAGAGAAATTACAAAGTTTTTTCATGTTAGCTTTGCAAAGGTGTAATTCTTTAACGACGTAAAAATGTCACGTAGAATTAATTAATAGTGATTATAAACGAAAGGGTAACAATGGTATAATTGGGGTAAAAGTAAAAGTTTGGGATTTTTTTGAGATAAAAAGAAGTTTTGGATATAATTGGGATAAATGCTAAAGTTATGGGTTTTTTTAAGTATTAGGCCAGTAAAATTGGGACGAAAGCTAAAGTTAGGGTTTTTTTTAGTGTTAAACTGGTAGAATTGGGTTAGAAGTCAAATTTTGGGAATTTTTTATGAGATAGAAAGTTTTTTTGTTTTTAGTATTATGCCAAACTACAAGTGTTATAACTTTTTTACTGTGCTCACTTGAGTGTCATGTTTTTTTTTATTCATTTGAGTGCCACATCAAAAGAAAATTATTTATTTGAGTGCCACTTTCAACAAATCATCATACGTGGACTTTTTATTTATTTTTCAACGACATGTGGATTTTTTTAAAATAATATTTGCTAGAATTTTTTTGTTATTTTTTTTATTTATTTTGATATTTTTCTTTTTATTTTATTTTATTTTTCTGTCTTGGTCAGCAAGGGTCATCAACGACCCTAGTCGACCATGACTGGCTGGCTTAGGGGTGAGGGATGCCTCACCCTAGGCTGGCAGGGCCATGACAACTTTAGGCGATGGCCATCATGACCTCAATAGCAACTAGCGAGGGCCCTCATGGCCCCATTGGCCATGGCCAAGCCGTCACACCATCCCCCGTTGCCGCCAAGGCCACGAGAGCATTGGGCAAGGGTCGTTATGGCCCTACCAACCCAAGGCGAGGTGGCCCTCACCCCTAGGTGGCCAGTCATCGCTAGTGAGGCTCACTAGTGACCCTTGCTGACCAATGGGGCAAAAACCAAGAAAAATTAAAAAAGAAAAATTACAAAATAAATAATCAAAAAATGAAAAAATCCACATGCACATTAAAAAAATTCAGAAGAATCATTTTGCCTGTGTCACATTAGCTTTTTCAATGTCCACATAATTAATATTACTTAAGTGATTGATTTTTTAAAGTTGTGGCCCTCAATTGAGCGTCATACAAAAGTTATAGCATCCGTAGTATAATTATCTCAGAAATTAAGTAGTAAAATCAAAGTAATTAAGAAAAGAACACGTGACATCTTATAGATTAGCTGTATATCTCTCCTTGAATTAGGAAACTTTTGTTTTTGAATTCAAATTTGAGACATGCTTTTAACAATTATCTAGATATCCCTGTGATTTCTAGGGAAGGAATCCACATAATCTGGAATGAGTGTCTCTTTCCATCCAATTGTATAATGATTAAGGGGATGAACATCATACCACGACTTTGAATTTAAAGAGAGATTTCAAGAAATAGAAAATCACAAAAGAGATTAATATTACTTGAGATATTATGAGATTAGTTGGTACCCAAAATAGAAAAATCAACTAATCGATAGGAAATTTATTAATTAATATTCAGAAGTTTAACTCATTGATTGTATCACGAATTTGGCTTATACTGTTGGAAGATTTCAACATGAAATTCAACTAACCTCTTCGATGCACGATTGCTAAACTATCCAGGAATGTACATTGAATCATCAGCGCATTTTCAACAAATCTACATCCTCACGATGGTCCGCATATAGGAAAATATTCCAATTCCACAATGTAAATGCCAATCAATTCTCAAAGAAAAAATGTATTTCGATTTTTGAAGAAACGATATATTATGGTATTTGTCTTTTTGGAGAGAGAGAGGGGGAACATATGTTGCTTCTGTACATTTCTAGATCATTATTTTTGTGCCCCTTGGATCTTATCTTTCTTTTATAGATAAGAAGATAAGATGACAGTTTTTCGAAAAGGCACCTTTTCATGGGGCCTTCCGAAAAGGTACCTCTTCGTCAGGAACTCTGAAAGGTTGTTTCATAAATGCATCTGTTCATGTCTTACACCCATCATGGACATAATATAAAGTATACATAATCAATAACCACCAGAACTAAGATCAACCAACAGCTTATTGCTCAAAAAATGGAAAGTTTGCTGAGATAAGAATATTATGAGTAACATAACTTTCATAGGATGCAAACTTAAGGGCTATAAATTTTTATTTTTATTTTTTTGTCTACATAAGTGCCACAAAATTAAACAATCGATCATTTGATTGTCATCAGCAATTAGCCTCGCTGAAAAATCCAACGTGGCATCATATCACAATATATTATCCAATGTGGCATGTCGACTAGCTGAAGTCAGCAATTGGGAAGGAAAATCTGACATGGCATTATATTACACTATATAAGCCAATGTGGCATGCCGGCTAGCGGAAGTCAGCAATTGAGAAGACAAACAGCTCTGTTTACTCATTTGATTGAGGAACCCAGCCTTATTTAAAGAAATTGGGGTACAATTCAATTTCCATCTTCAAGAACCTGAACCCCACTTCTTCAAATTTGGGTAGATCGTCTTATCAAATACGCAATGGGGAGCAGAAGCAGGAGAAACGGTTCACGATTGCATCAACAAGCCAGAACACAAAGCCCTACTTACATATATATATATATATATATAATAGAGAGAGAGAGAGAGAGAACGATTCAATTGGTATTAGAGAATCTTCGCCGCCAAAAGCAATCGTCTTCATACCTCCCATAATCCTCGTCTCTGCTCTCCGCAGCCATTTCCCCCCGGCAAATGATCAATTTCTCAGTTCTCAATTCATACTCGAGCCGGGCACAGCCGAGCGGACCACCATAAGGGACCAGGTGAAGCAGGCACTGGAAGGTTGCAGCTGCTTTGAAGCCCGACACCGGAAGGTGCACCGCAAGAGTCGGATGCTGGGCTCGCTTCGGGAGCTCTTCGACTTGCCCTTACAGAACAAGCTCCGGAACGTCTCGACCAAGCCTTCTACAGCTATATCAGGCAATCCGTGATGGTCCCCCGTGCTCTGCTAACTAGCTTGTTATCTAAGCATTCCTCATTTTTCCTGGATTTGGGCTAAGAGATTGTTTAATTTTCTTCTTTGAAAGATATTTGCTCTCAATTGGGAGACAAGGAGTACGAACGCCGGCATGTTAAACTAAATGCTACATCTATGAGGCCCGCTGCTGTCCACGTATATCAAATGAATAGGCTCCAGAAGACCATGCCGGTGCTTCGGCTCCTGCTTCGCACAGTATCTGTAACCGACTTGTCAGAAAAGTAACCCCCGTATTTTTCTTGTTACGTCAAAGCACAGACCTAACAAGTTCCCTTCTTTGAAAATGATTGAAGTTGCTTAATAACCTCGTGGTTTTTACTAATGCTGATAGGATGGCAACCCAAGTTAATTTTTACGCGACAGAATAAATCAACTTTCTCAGTCGAACGACTGAATGAGAGCTAGCCATCCATGACAGAATAAATGATCGGCACCCAAAAAAAAAAAATTTTGGGACATCGTGATTCTCCATATGTGAATTCTAAATTATTCTGTCACTTCACCGTTAATATGTTTGGAAACTCTAGAATTGGCATCACTCTCTTAGGCAATGAAGAAAGCTTTGACCATGAATTATCAATGAAGAAAGCACCTCTCTCTCTCTCTCTCTCTTTTTTTTTCCCTTTTCCTTTTATCTGTTTTTGAACTTGGATAGAATGAATACAAACCCTAAGCATGCTCTACTTACTTGCCTGAAAATCTTACTCTCACATGACGGTCCCTGGTTCCCAAATACTAGACTTGATCTCCTTGTGCGGTTGGACGACGCCTCCGTTGCTATAGATTCCATCACCGACATGGACATCTTCCCCCAGTATAGTCATGTTTTCCACCCTGGCCCACTGCCCGACCGTCGAGTGCCATCCTATGATGCTGTTGGAAATGCAAGCATGCTTCTTGATGCGGACTCCGCGCATGACTGTGCAGCAAGATAGTCGAACTCCCGAGTCGACCACACAGCCTGGACCAATTGCCACATCGGGACCAATCAGACATCCCTCACCAATCTTAGCGGTCTCGTGTACCAAGACGTTGCCGACAATGTGGGGTCCAATTGCCAATTTCTCTGATGACTTCTTTCTGGCCGAGTCAAGGTAGAGTTTCAGCCCTGTGATGTAATCCCTCGGCTGTCCAATGTCCATCCAGAACCCAGGTAAGACCATCGCGTAGAGCTGATTCTCGGCTGCAATCTTGGGGAAAACCTCCTTCTCGATGGAAGAAGGCCTCAGTTGGATCCGATCGAGGACCGACGGGTTCAGCAAGTAAATTCCGGCGTTAATTTTGTTACCAACAAACAGTTTTGGCTTTTCCACAAATTTCTCGACTCTACCAGTTGACTCTTCCATGATCACCACACCATACCTGGATGGCTCATCCACCTGCACGATGAACGACAGGGTTTTGGGTTCTTGTCAGTGTGCACATAATCTCCAGCTTTAAATTCCTCCACTCAACGGAAGGAGCATAAATGAACGAGCAATGACTGAGTAGGACATTCACCTCTGTTACCATTATGGAGGCCTCTCCTCCATGGGCTTTGTGGAATTCAATCATTTCTTTGAGTGGGTAATCGCTTATCACATCACCGTTGAGAACAAAAAACAGCTCACCAGAATCATCCAGCAACTTGTCCCTCGCCAGAGCAAGAGGGCCAGCGGTTCCAAGTGGCTCTGTTTCCTGTGAGTATGTGATCTTAATTCCAAGCTTGCTCTCAAAGTCTTTCAAGAAGTTCAGCATAATCTGAAAAATTAAAGCGTATATGAAAATCATCGAGCTAAACATTCTCCACTCATTGAACACGTACCATAGGCAGACGTACTGTCGAAACATTCACCTCTGGTTGGTAATTGATAGCCAAAACCACTTCACTCACTCCGATGGCCTTGAGTGCCTCTATCTGTCCATTACAGAGAGGAATAAGCTTAAGTGCATGACATAAAGCAGCCACCAAGGACTAACCCAATTATGGACATAGATTCTTCATCAAGAATTGAGTATAATTGTCCGAAAAATAAAGCGATACGACCTCTAAAAAAGTCTGACCGAAAAGGAAAAAACTTCTAAAACAGTGTTTGGACTATCCGAAATAACTATGATTAGCCGTCTCTCCTAAACAGCCAGGCATCGATAAGGTGCTCTATCTTACTTGGTAGAGAAAAAGCATGTTGATAATCTAACGAATCATCCAAGAACATGGTAGATTTAGCTAAAAGCGGTCTGCAGCCAATAGTGAATTTACAGTAGGATTATTATCTTACACTACTCACAGACTGAATACATCTCCACAAGTAAACTCACAACCGAGATGAAGTTATCTCTAAGGATGGGAGAGTGAACATGATTGGACAGCATCAGAATAAAATCTCAAACAAAAGGATCCGAAACAGTAACTGATGCAGGATCATGGGCTTGTTGGCGAAGTCAACAAGTGGCTTGGGGACACTAAGTGTCGAAGGCCTCAACCTAGTCCCAAATCCACCAACAAGAATTAGAGCCTTCATTATGATGTTGTCCCTAGGTTCCTGTAGGTAACAAAATCTGTATATCAGGGGCGAGCTGAGATAGAATATCGGTTTCTGCAATCTTGTGTATATTTATAGCAGATCCATCGCACGCCCTTCCTCATATACTGTCATGGAAGGGAGAAACGGCTCTAATAAGCTCCTAGTCGACATCAGTAAAATTACAAGGCAATGTCAACAAGCGGGTGCCCAGTCAGAAGCGTTTCTAAAACTGTAAAAACATGCCAGATACAAACAAAACACCACAGAATACGGATTAAAGAAACAACAGAAGTTCACGCAAGCACCACAACTTACATCACCCCATTTAAAGGGCGGGAAAGAGCACACTAGTAGTTGGAAACAAGATCCAGCTGCAATAAAGCCTGGAGTTATAAAAGAGAGAAACAAATGAGTTTGTCCACAACCAAATGCTAATGGGAATTCACGGTTACAAGTCAAGACTCAAATGACAAATATACCTCAAATGGAAAACAAACCAATAACAAGTTAAATAGTTATAATACCACAACATCTTACAATCACTACCTTCAGACATAATCCACAAAGCTCATGTTAAGCCAAAAACCAAAAGACCGCAAGCACAATTCTAAGCCCAGGACAAAATCACTGATATAACAGAGACTACAGGTGCTGAACAGGGTGAAAGAAAGGGGATGTTTTCACTCAGTGTGAACCAGGTATGTGAAACAGATTTGACTACATATCGACAAAGAGGAACTCTCGCACACTTCAGCATCAGATTATGGTTCACAAGAACTAGCAGCAAATAATTGCAGATTTAAAAAAAAAAAAAAACTTTCTTTTGGCAGCTACCAAGGCTAGAACACGCTTAAACAGGCACCTTTCAATGAATGAGGGAAGATACACGTAGGTGATCTATGAAAATCCACTCATAGCACGGGATGATAATAGTGTTATTAAATGCTTGTGCTCTTTGGTCGTTAAGATCGACAAATCATAGGAAGATCGATAAAAGAAAGTTTAAAAAACTATTTGGGTTGTTTGCAGATTCAACTATTATGTGCATCTTAAAGTACGTAGATTTCCTTATCCGGTGTCATATTTTTGGTTCTGAGTTTCAATCAATCCTTTTCTATAGCAATTCAAAATTATTTGGGGGTGTTTAATGACTCAACTGTTATCTTCATCGTAGAATACTAGATTTCCTTGTTCGGTGCAATATTCGTAGTTATCCTTTTGAATTAATCCTCTTTTTTTTTTTTATAGCAACTCAAGAAAATCTCTTCTTATCCATTATAAGCTTGTTCTTCTACAATATTAATTGTCATTTTTTTTTCACAATTAAATGGATGTTCTTGGATCATGTAAGCCACATTTAAAATTGTTGGATTTAAAAAGGGGGAAAAAAAAGATATCAAACTAAAAAGATTGTAGATACGCTCCATTTTAGATAAGTTGGGATTTCAAATGGATTTGTTTTAAGATTTCTTGTTCAAGATAAAACGCATTTCCATTGGCAAGATAAACAGGCTCATTGAGGCATTCTGTCGAACACAGTTTGGTAGCCCATCAACATATAGAGTTCGCCATCTCAAATCTGCCGCTGGATATAAATTCCTATTTTTTGAAACCCGTAAAAGAGGGAGATACTAATTCTCTATGAGAAAATTATCAAAAAAAAAAAAATCTTACACCTATTGCATTTTTGCCAATTCAATCATAAACTTTTTAAGTTAGCCAATTCAATCTTAAATATTTTTTTGTGTCAATTCAATCCTAAACCTTTTATGCCAACTTATTCTATCTGGTAAATTTTGGCTAGCTAGTAGTAACGTGGATGCTAGCTGACGCTGAAGTGGATACTTTTATTAGTATTTAATAATATTCAAAGTACTTTTATTTTATTTTATTTTTTCCTTTCCTTTTGTTCTCTTTCCTTTTTTTTTTCTTCTCCTTTCTTCTTCCTCCTACCCTTTCTTCTTCATCCTTTCAATAGCTGATGTGGCAACCATGATTTTTAATTAGTTTTTTCTTTATAAAAATCATTAAAAATAAAATAAAAATTCATAAATTTGAAAGCCTTGGCAAGCTAAGGAATCAATTTTGAACAAAAAAATTTTTCAAAATTTTTTTGAATTTTAGAAATTTCTTTTAATTAGAAAATAATTAGCATTTATGACCAGAAATATACAAAAAATAGTCATTAGTATTTTTTTTAAAATTTCAATTGTATTTTGGTCACTTTAAAATTAAAAAATTCGATCAAAAATCCTTTTTTTTTTTTCATATTTTTGTGTTTAGGTCCCTAATTTTCGAAAAATAGACCAAAACCACAAAGATGACTCAAGTCGATGAGCTCGCAATCCCATCAAATAAGTGAGAAATAACATCAAAATGAAATGCAATGCTACCTTAACTATGAATGGACTAAACTTGCCCGTAACTCAATGAAGCTTTTCTTACCCTCATTAACTAGCTAGAAGAAAGACACTCTCAGAAAATTTATCAACACTTTTTCTTGGTGTAGATTTAATCGACCTTCAATGGGCATCAAGAAATACTTGGAAGAATATATGAATTCGACCTGCAATCTTCTGCAGGTCATGAAGTACGAAGGGCCTCAAACCACGGACAAGTTTAGTCCATTCGAAGTTAACGGGCTCGAAGTCGACACCTTGTGCCAAAATGAAGTCGACGGGCTCGAAGTCCAGACCAAAGATGCCGAGTGGATCAGTGCTCGGCCCTTGCCCAACTCTTTCATCGTCATGATAGGACAATCGCTCCACGTAAGTCTTCTTCCTTTCCTTCGAAAACTACATGCTGAGAATCTTCACATTCGTGGCATAGAACAATGTGGCCATGTTTACTAGATCTAACTTTATTCTAATGCTTCCAAATATCGTTTTAGAACCCGACAACATGTTGCACACGTATAACAATGTTTGGTTCTATTAATATTGTGTTAGTGTGTCGCCTAATACAAATGCTGTGTAATGTACTGATTCCTGGACTTAATTTGCCTCGAGAAGACTACTATAGCTGTGGGGGCGCAGAATGAAGAATACATTCCTTAACATGTGATGTGATCCTATAGGCGTGGGTAAACGGCAGGCTACACTCTCCGAGACACGAGTCATAGTGAGCGGGAACGGGGCGAGGTACTCGATCAGCCTGTTCTCGAGTAATTGGTGGAAGAAGAGCACCCTTTGCTCTTTAAGCCCTTTGATTATTTGGAGTTCAAGGGGTTCTGCAACAGTAGAGCTGGAGAAAGAGCTGAATCGGCCCCCATAACTTATTGTGGTGTTTGAAGTCGGCCTATACGGTTGCGTTTCTTCAATTTCCTTTCAAGTTTAGTGACAGTTGAAGTGATGAACTTTTGGCAGGATGCCTTGTACGAAAATTGCTATCCTGACCTCTGGTCATCTTCAGTCGCCCTATGTGATTCGATGACGTGGATAACTTGCGAATGGCCGCTTCGACGAATTTCAAGAACAAGTGATCGAAGAGATTACGCTGAAATTCCAGGCAAAAATGAAGGATCACGTCGGCAAAATTGGAATGTATAGGACCATAAGGACTGAATTTTCCAACTATATCAAAGACGGAACGGCACCATCTGGAGCTTTCCATATAATCTTTTTCGTTTTTGATCGAGCTCGTTGGTGAATTCTTCAGCTTCAGCAAAGGTATGCAGCTTCAAGTGATCTTCTCTCTCTATCTCAGCTACGTTTTGGGGTCATTTCTGTTTGCTCATTTGCAGACTTGGTATTGAAATTGCAGCGACAAACATCGAATTTTCTCACGCACTCGACATCCATTTACATGCGTAGTTGCCTTTGACTTCTCACAATTGTCAGAATTATGCATTGGTGTTTGTTTTTGTAAAACAAACAAATAAGGCAATATTCTCATCCCACGTAATAGAGATGAGAGAGTGCAAAACATTTCAAATATGAAAAGGTTATTGTAGTCTTTTAAATAGAAAAATGGGTGGACGGGTTAGACCTCACCATACCTAGGGCACTTAGTAATGGTATCATAACAATTGTCTATATAAGGTCAAGCAAGAATCTAGTTGACCCTTTCACAAAAGTACTATCAAGGGAGGTAGTGATAATGAGCTCAAAAGAAATGAGGCTGAAACCATTCAATTAAAATCACTAGTAATGGTAACCCAACCAAATACTAATACATCACTAGTTATATAGTTTGATGGGCAAGAACAAGTTACTAAAGTGATTGTATGATACTGATATTAGCCCTGATATGAGAAAATCAGTATCTTCTATTATGTTTTTAGAGATTGAATTATATTCTTAATGAAGTATAATATATTAATATATTGTGTTTAAAAGTAACAGAAACATGTGATAAATACTTTACCTATATAAGCTTAAAAGTGGTGCGGCTTATTATGAAAGTTATGGTTACTTTCTAGAGAGCTCATGAAAAGATACAAGCACAAGGTCATAACAGTGATAAGTAAATTATAAATTTCTCGTTGAAACAAGATGTTAATATATGTGTGGTATATCTGATTCTGTTACTAAAAGTAATAAGTTTAAAGCCAACAGCTACTTGTGACTTTGATAGAGCTTTGAGATATTTGCACTAAACGAAGGTTTAACTTGAAAGAGACCTTTATGTATGTATATTAATCTCATGGATTTTTGGCTGTATCTTATTTTTCTAAAAAAATTATTATTATTATTTGTTTTACAAATAAAGCGGGAGATTGCTGATGTTTGTTCGTAAAAAAACCAAACAAGGCAATATTCTCATCGCACATAAGAGAGACGAGTGAGTACAAAACACTTAAATATGAAAAAGCTATTGTAATCTTTTAAATGAAGAAACAGGTGGATGAACTAGACCTCACTATACTCGCATGCAGGTGCGCGAATCATTGTGCTATTTTGGCGGGATTATTAGGCACAATTAGCACGCCGCAAAAGAAAATTAACTTTAATCGAAAATTCTTTTTATTTATTTCAAAATTAATTTTTATTTTATAATTAATTTTATTTTTTATTGTGACTATTCGAACATGAATGGTTGTGTCCGAATGGCGATTATCACACTTGAACAGTTGTGTCTGAATGGTTATGATTGAATAGTGGTTATCACATACGAACAGTTGCTTCCGAATGGACATGTCCAAATTGCAATTTTTCGAATATGAATAGGTACGTTCTTATTGTATTATATAATAGGCACCTCCGTTCAAGTTTAGAACTCACTTAATTTTTTCCCTTTTCCATCAAAAAAGAGACAACCATCTTTTCATTGTTTCACAAAGAGTTTTAGGAGAAATACTGGAATTGCTATTTAGTATCTTCATCGTGACTTTGTTGTATCATGAAGGGAATTTGCCAAAAACTTATAGCAACTTTGTGGGGTAAACTGATCCTAAAAGAAAGTGATTACACGCCTCAAAGTCTGACTACATTGATATTCCTTTTATTTGATATATTTTTCCAACAATTTTTAGGATCAATCTTGAGCAACAATAGAGTCAGAAACTATCAAAGTGATGAACCAGGATGTGGTCAAGTTGGATCAGTTCGACAGCATGTTGGAGGGACAAAATGATGTTTTTGCTTATGGCTTTGAAGATATCATACATACTGGACCCGAATTTGGCGCCCATTGAAGATCATGTTCCTACTGCTAAAGAAGAAGAACCAAATGTTGAGAAAATTGAGAGGGTGAATAAGGCAAAAAAGAAACGCGAAGAAGATGAGCTACTTTATCATGGGCACATTCTGAATACTTTATCTAATCGACTATATGATTTGTTCACAGAAATGAAGGCCGCTATGGAAATGTGGAATGCACTCAAATTCAAGTACAAAGCAGAGGAACAAGGTACCAACAAATATCTGATTGCTAAGTACTTTGATTTCAAATTCATTAATATAAACCCCTTCTAGAGCAACCCATGAATTATAAGTTCTAGTGAACAAAATTCATGCTCTCAAAATCGATATACCAGAAGCATTTCAAGTTAGAGCAATTATTGCCAAGATGCCTTCAAGTTGGAAGGGGTACGGGAAAAGGCTAATGCACAAGACAAAGGACATAACTTTGGTTCAACTCCAAAAATATCTTCGCATTGAGGAAGCATCATGCTTGCATGAAAATTCTAGGTTACATGACACTAAAGTGAATGTCCTAATGGGTAATAGATTTCAATCCAAAAATCACCCGAACTTGAAATGCAACAAGGAGCAAAATTTTAAGAAGGCATAAAAGAAAAGAAAGGAGGTTGTTTTGTTTGTGGAAAAGTAGGGCATTTTGCAAGGAACCGTAGGCACCACAAGAGCAATACTTCCAAGGAGAAAAATACACCAACACCAATTGTGAAGGCGAATACCAATGCTATTGAAGAAAACTATGTGGCCATGGTTACACATAAGTTTTCAAATATGAAAATTTCTGAGAAAATTCATGGTATTGTGGCCACGATTATCGAAATTAATGGTACTTCTATTCAATCGAATTGGTGGTTGGAATCTAGAGCAATAGTCAATGCGTGCAAGGATAAGTCCGTGATCAAGAACTTTCAAGAGGCTATTGACACAAACTTTGGAAAGGTCCAAATGGCAAACAACAGCATAGAAAAAAACGAAGGCCATGGCTCCGTAGAGTTAGACTTCACTTCGAGAAAGAAAATTACCCTTCTAAAAGTCTTGTATGTGCCCGAACTTAGGAAGAATTTAATTTCTATTGATTTGTTATGTAAAATGGGGTTTCGGGTATTGTTTAAATCTGACAAGGTTATCCTGTTGAAGAATGGAATATTTGTGGGAAAGGGTTATGCCAATAATGACATGTATCAACTATGTATCAATAATAAGATTAAATCTTCTATTTATACTATTGACTCTTCATTTTTCAGACATAGTAAATTAGTGCATTTAAATTTTCGCTATTTAAAGAATATGAAAAAATTAGACTTGATCAATTTTAATGGTGAATTAGATAAATGTGAAATTTATACTAAGTCTAAATTAACAAAGAGGCATTTTTCGAGTACAAAAAGGAATTCAAATTTATTAGATTTGGTGCATAGCGATATATGCAAATTCAATAGAATGTTAACTTGTGATAGTAAAAGGTATTTTATTATCTTTGTGGATGATTACAGTAGGTATTTGTATGTTTATCTCCTAAGATCGAAAGATGAAGCATTTACCATGTTTAAAAAATGTAAGGCCGAAGTAAAAAATCAATTGGAAAAGAAATTAAAGTTCCACGCTCGAATAGAGGTGGTGAATATTTCTTAAGTGAATTTTCATCATTTTGTGAAGAACATGGTATTATTCATCAAACTTCAGCACGATATACTCCACAACAGAATGGTTTGGCTAAAAGGAAAAATAGATCTATTGAAAAAATGATTAATTGTATGCTTTCTAATTCAAAGTTACCAATTAATTTATGGGGTAAAACATTACTCACTACATGTCATATTCATAACAAAATACCATCCAAGAAAAATAATGTGAGTCCATATGAATTATGAAAAAGTAGAAAGCCTAACTTGTCATAACTTAAAGTGTGGAGGTGTTTGTCCTATTATTGAGTACCAAACCCTAAAAGAATAAAGCTTGGTCCTAGAGCTATTAAAAGTATAGACTTCTCGATTTAGAGTCAAATGTCATAGTGGAATGAAGAGATGTTGAATTCTTTGAGAATAATTGTTCTATGGATTTTGAAACTATGAAAAATAACAATTCAAGACCTATAGAAATACAAATAGATTCTCGTGGGAGGGAAACAAATAATTCGAAAATATGACTAAACCAAGAAGAAGCACTAGAGTGAGAAAATTAAAAGATTTAGTTCTTGACTTCGTTACTAATGTTTTCCCTATTGAAGGAGATAAAGATAATAATGTGGTAAATAAATACCCCTTATTACTTAACTTAGAAGATGATCCTAAAAGCTTTGATGAAGCAATGTCTTCTAGAGATGCTTCTTTTTGGAAAGAAGTTATAAATAACGAAATGGATTCGATAATGTCAAATAATACTTGGGTATAAGCTGATTTATCAAAAGGACCGAATCCTATTGGATGCAAATGGATTTTCAGAAGAAAATATAATTATAATAGTACTATCCAAGCTTTTAAAGCTAGGTTAGTGGCTAAATGATTTAGGCAAAAGGAAGGAATAGATTATTTTGACACATACGCCCCTGTGGCACGTATAATATCTATTCGGATTCTATTTCCCTTAACATCCATTTATGATCTTTACGTTCATTAAATAGATATAAAAACTGCTTTCTTAAATGGAGATTTAAATGAAGAAATTTACATAGAATGACCAGAATGTTTTGTGCATCCTGAGAATGAAAAGAAAGTATGTAAATTGGTTAAATCTTTTTATGGGTTTAAGCAAGCTCCAAAGCAATAGCATGAGAAATTTGATTCAGCCATACTATCCAATAGTTTCAAACATAATAATGCTGATAAGTGTATTTACTCTAAGTTCACTAAAGACTATAGGGTTTTGGTTTGCTTTTACATTGATGATATGCTTTTTTTTGGAACCAATATGACTGCAATCAACGAAATTAAGAAGCATTTAACTTCGAATTTTAAAATGAAAGATTTGGGTGAAATAGATATTGAAAAGGCATAGTGAGGTTACTCTTTAAGCCAAGGAGATTATATTGAAAAAATGTTAAATAAGTTCTAACATCTTGGTTACAAAGTGTCGAGTACCCCATTTGATCCCAACATGAAATTAAATTATAATTCTATTAGGGCAATAGCATAACTTGAATATGCGAGTGCTATAGGGTCTTTAATATATACGATGCATTGTACTAGATCTGATATTGTGTTTTCTGTATGTAAGTTGAGTAGATATACTAGTAATCCAAGTATAGAACACTAGAATACTATTACCACAATTTTTTGCTATCTTAAGAGAACAAAAAATTTAGGATTGTTCTATAATAACTATCTAGTTGTACTAGAAGGATACACCGATGCTAGTTGGATTACAAGCGTAGGAGATAAATATTCTACTGCTGGATGGATTTTCACAATAGGAGGATGTGCTGTATCTTGGGCAAGCAAGAAACAAACTGCATATCTCACTCAACGATGGAATCAAAATTTATTACTTTAGTAGCAGCTGGGAAAGAGACCAAGTGGATTAGCAATTTGTTGTTAGACATCAAATTATGGCCTAGTCTTGTGCCTACTATCTCTATCCATTGTGATAGTCAGGCTACTTTAGCAAGAGCTTATAGTAGCACCTATAATGGTAAGTCTAGGCACATTAGTCTAAGACATGAGTACGCAAAATAATTGATTAAGGATGGTATCATAACAATTACCTATGTAAGGTCAATCAAGAATCTAACTGACCCTTTCACAAAAGCACTACCAAGGGAGGTAGTGATAATGAGCTCAAAAGAAATGGGATGAAATCATTTAATTAAAATCACTAGTAATGATAACCCAACCAAATACTAGTACATCACTTGTTATATGGTTTAATGGGTAAGAACATGTTACTAAAGTGATTGTATGATACTGATATTAGCCTCAATATGAGAAAATTAGTATCGTCTATTACATTTTTAGAGGCTAAATTATATTCTTAATGAAGTATAATGCATTAATGTATCGTGTTTAAAAGTAACAGAAATACATGATAAATATTTTACCTATATAAGCTTAGAAGTGGTGCCGCTTCTTACTAAAGTTATGGTTGCTTTCTAGAGGGCTCATGAAATGGTACAAACACAAGGCCATAACAGTACTAAGTAAATTATAAATTTCTCGTTGAAACAAGAGATTAGTATATGTGTGGTATGTCCGATTCTCTTATTAAAAGTAATAAGTTTAAAGCCAGTAGCTACTTGTGACTTTGATAGAGCTTTGAGATATTTGCATTAAACGAAGGTTTAACTCGAAAGAGACATTCATGTATGTATACTAATCTCATGAATTTTTGGATGTATCTTATTTTAAAAATTATTATTATTATTATTATTATTATTATTATTATTATTATTATTATACAAACAAAGTAGGGAATTGTTGCTGTTTGTTTGTAAAACAAATAAATAAGACAATATTCTCATCCCACATAGCAGAGATGAGAGAGTGCAAAACACTTTAAATATGAAAAATGCTATTGTAGTCTTTTAAATGGAGAAATGTGTAGATGGGCTAGACCTCACCATACTCACGTGTGGGTGTGCGTATAATTGTGCGATTTTGGCACTCTTAGCGCACCGCGGAAGAAAATTAGCTTTAATCAACAATTCTTTTTATTTATTTTGAAATTAATTATTTTATAATTAATTTTTATTTTTTTTTTTTGTTATGAGTGTTCGAATATGAATGGTTGTGTCCAAATGATGGTTATCACACTTGAACAGTTGTGTCCGAACGGTTATGTTGCTTCCGAACAGACATGTCCGAATTGCAATTTTTTGAACATGAATAGGTGAGTTCTTATCGTATTATAATGGACACCTCTGTTCAAGTGTAGAACTCACTTAATTTTTTTCCTTTTCTATCAAAAGAGAGACAGCCATATTTCGATTGTTTCACAGAGAGTTTGAGGAGAAACCTTGGAACTGCTATCTATTATTCTCACCACGATTTTGTTGTATCCTGAAGGGAATTTGCTGAAAACCTATAGCAACTTGACATTGATGGATGTAATGTGACTGCTCATCGTTCTGGTTTTTAACAGCTTAAAATCACATAATTTTGGGCAAGGATCATATAATCAGTTAGTTTTTCTATGTTCTGGTCAATATTGGTTTCTTTCAGTTACCCAAGTATTGGAAAGAATCAATGGCTAAAACTACCAAAGGTTGTGTTGCTTATGACTTATGCTTCTCTAGTCATGAATAGATTCACCTTTCTGAATAGCATAGCCATCCACCTTAGAAGTAGCACAAAAAAAACACTTAATGAATAATATGCAGATAATCTACTATTTGTCATCGAAAGCTTTGGTCCTTTCTGAATAGGCTCACAAAAAATATTTATACTTCACAGCATTATTTTCAAAGCTTCTTCTTTCCTGTGATATGCTATCGTAGCCGGACTAAATGGCAGTACTCCGAGGACCTAGGTATCCCCAACATATGGTGCAATTTTCAATCTGTGAAGGATCAAGACTGAGACCTCTAAGGATGGAGAGAACAAGAGGAGGACAAAAATTCGCTCTCTGTGCCTTCATAAGGTGCTTTTTTTGTAACGACCCAGGAAATATATCTTGTTATTCTACCTCCGAACTAATTTATTTATTATTTTTTGCCAACATTTATTCTTTACTTGCAGAAATTTAAATAGATAACCTAATTTAATACAAATAGCAGCTTCCAAGATATTTACAAACCTATGTAGATTTTATATATGCATCAAGTATAACTTACAATATTTATTACCTTCCCTTAAAAATGTACAATCAAAATTTAGGAAGGTCACCCCGACGATTGCTCCTTGACATCTCCTTACTCTCTCTAGACTAGTAGAACTTCTTCCTCATCCAAGTAGTAGTTTTGATTTTGACATATTCCACATCTGCCTCTACATCTATGACTTCTTGTTCTCCATGTGGGTTGGATATCCAAACAACGAGTTCTACTGAAAAGCAATTGTACTTTTCTGAAAAATAAAGAGATGAGCAAATAGCACAATAAATGAAATTACTAGACCTAAACTAGAAGTGCCAGCTCAATACTCAACAAAGCTATCCTATAATGCATTGCAAACATGAGCATGAATTCTTCATTTGTAAATCATCAAATGCGTAGAGACCATATAACTTTTGTTCAATGCCATGAACACATCAATTCATTCAATTCAAATCAAACGGCCACTCCTGGCTCATCAATTTGTGCGTATCCGAGTCATAAATAATTGCCAATACATGCCATAAATATTTTCCAATCCAAGCCATAAATATTTGCCAATTCAAACCATAAATATTTGCTGGTCCATGCCATAAATATTTGCCAATCCAAGCCATAGTTAGTAAGTCATATCCCAAGAACACTCATGTGTGAGCTCAATGTTACTTAACGATAAACATCTCGCATAATCATCTTTACAGAAATGATAGCCCAATATACCCACAGTATGAACCCTTGGGATTTTAAGGAAATTGCATAATTGCCTATCCGAGTTATACATCTTTCCTTGAATGATTTGCTCAAACTCATTCGTACAGTCGCGTGATTTAAATCATTTTAATGCAGGAAAATATCGTTGTGGCTTAACGTAATAACACTCGTATCTTATACAAAATGCACACAATTCACGTCAATCTAATGCACTACTTCATTTAAATAACAAACTAAAGTTACTGCATTAGATCCAGTAATCTCATTTGCTTTTATTTGAGCATAAATATTCTAGCTCACGACACGCAGGAAAACAAGGCAAGAAGATGGCATTGTGCGGTGCATCAATGAGGTGGCGTGGCGGCGGCATGAGGCAACATGCATCAACGACTGTAGCGTGAGGCGGTGATTGGTGGTGCGGGGGGGGGGGGAGGGGGGGAGAGAGAGAGAGAGAGAGAGAGAGAGAGTTGATTGGCGTGTGAGAGTAGGGGAAGAGGAGAGAGTTGGTAAATATCAAAAATGTGGAAACCGTACCCTTATTTATAGTAATTTTTTAGCTTCTCTCACAAGTTACTTTATTAATGGCCTTCCTTATTAATTTTTTTACAAATGTGAATGTATGACTTTGTCAATTCTCTTGTTGTGAACTCATTTATGGTTTCTTGATTTTATTAATCCTAATAGTGTGAATTTATTAATAGTTTTTTGATTTTGTTAATCTTATTAGTATGAATTGATTTATAGTTTCTTGAGTTAGTTATTTAAAGTAATATTGATCTTATCCTATCATTAATACTTGAAAATGTTATCATATCATTAAATACTTAAAAATGACATCGATCTTATTCTTATCCTATGCTTTGAAAATGACATTTTTATTGGTCATTTACCTCTTAACTTTGTATTAACTTATTGAAAATGATATTGATTCTATCTTGACTTGGCATTGATTTATCATTGACTTGTGCATTCTTATCTAATTGACCCACTATTGACTTACTTTTTACCAACAACTAACGACTACAGACATCGAAACAAAGATGGAGGCCTCGACGACACGACCAGGGGGTCGATGGCAGCCCAAGCTAGGTAGCCTTGGTGCCACACAGGCTAGGTGCCACCATCCCTGGTCGAGTGTGTGCCCAGCACCGGCCTAGCTTGCTCGGCTGAGCCAGGCAATAGTCAATGGTTCCCGCCCCAAACTGTCTTGTCCTCGCCTAGTTCCTCATTGATCAGTTTATCATCTTGTCTGTTTTACAATTTCCTTGCCATTGGTCTTCGATGTTTTCTTTTATAACTAAAATCCAAGAAAACTCATTAACCAAGTAAGGTGATGGCTTCCACGAGGAGCTTCGGAGTGGCTTCCTCGAGAAGTAATCAAATAGCTTCTTCGAGAAAATTTAAGATTCCTTCTTTACTAAGAGATGTTTAAACTTCTTCTAGAAGCTTTTAGGTGACTTGAGAAACAATTCAAGGAATATCATTCGATTTTCTGATTATTTCTAACGTGAGAAATGTCGGGATGTCACATCTTCTTAGATTTAGAATATGATGTGCGGTACTTCTCCTAGATCAGCGATGGCATGTCCGTATTCCTCGTTATGTTTTACCAGGGTAAGCAATTTGCTCGATGGATTCTAGTGGTTATGAAAGGCAGCAAAGTTCTCATAAAATCGTTCATTTGGATGATGGAGTGAGTCTGGTAGGACAAGGAGAAGGAAAATTTGAAGGCTTTTTGTTTCCGCGAGCGCAGCTTAGTTTATGCAGGTGAGAAACAAAAAGAACAAAATAGTAGCTAAATGGTAAACAACTCCCTGATGATCTCTTGTGTAGACAAAATGGAAAATATTGCACATGGCTTCAACTTCGAGAGAGAGAGAGAGAGAGAGAGAGAGTCATGCATGATCTGTTGCTCTTGCTGTCAAATGTGATTGCCTCACATTCTCAGTTAACTTGTGCTTAAAAAAAAATTGTCATGGTCGAATTCCCCTTTGCAAGAAATAGCTGTAATTGTCTTCATTTGTACCTTGTCATCTTCCAAGCTTCATTTGATGGACATTTCGTACTAAACTTTTTATCTTGATCTTTTTCATTTTCGTTGGAGGAGGATCGTCCATCATATCTGGGCAAAAAGCTGTCTTTTTGTTTGTCCTTGACCTGAATATTCAAATTGGCAAGAAAGCTGTCTTTTTGTTAGCATCTCGCTTTTGTGATTCGACACAAGTTTTCATTCCTTGGGGTCATTCTCACGGTTGCTCATCCGGTTCATCATTTAACTTACACACTTTGAGGAATCCTCAGGAATTCAGTTCCTCTGATCTTGTCGACCAATACACACTTCTGAGGTGCAATAATAGCTAGAAAAAATTTAGCCCACTTTCACGGTACTATCATTTACATCAGGTAGTCCTTTTACGAGAGCACATAGCCTAACTAATGACAGTGCTTTGTTGAAATGTTTTGCCTTGGTCCCAAGGTACTCGCTCCAAGTCACTGGCTTGTAAAGTGGAGGATGATTAGAGTCTATTAGTTCGGGTAGAGGCGAGACTTGAACCCAACTTGGGGGTCCATACAGATAGGCGACTGATAACCGCTGCTCTGTTCGGTTAACCATTGCTCGATGAAGGACACTTGGGTACAAGCCATTTGACAGTATGTGAAAGAGGTCCCCCACATTAACAACAAGTGCACCGGAAAGTGGAGGTACTGTGATCCATCCACTGCCCTCTTTAAGCACTTGCAAGCCACTTGTGTTATTTTGATAAAGAATTGTGAGGAGCGTGGAGTCTGTGTGAGCGGCCAGACCCATCGCCCTGTCTGGGTCCGGGCAAGCAGGGTAAGAATTCAATTGCAAAGCAGCAACTGCACCTGTGAATTCTCCTTTTGGGCCGCTCCACTCGATGTCTTCCTTTGCCAACCCCAAAGAGCCAAGCATAAGCCACATCAGCCTCCCTGCTAGCTGTTTCATCTCTTTTTGGTACTCTTCAATCACATCACTGCAAGCAAATAACAGAGAAAATTAGGCACTTGAAAGATAGTGAAGGTGCTAGACAGACAAATGAAGGTTAAACAAAGAGTGAACTAGGAGATTTGAAAAAGAAAAATTGCGAGTTGCCACATGTACATGATCATGGTTTAGTACCAGAATAGGCTGTAGTCCTGAGGCCAAAGTTGCCGAGCATGTTCCATTGGTGACCCCGTAATGGTGAAACCTTCAGACCACATTTGCTTAGGGAAAAAGGCAGAAATCCGTGCGACTCCATAACCCGACATGCCTTCTGGGGAACGAGATGCCTTGAGCTTTTGTGGCACCGGCAGAGAGAAAAGGTTCTTGGCAGCACGCTCGACATCGTGAAGAAGCTCCTCTGGTATGCCGTGGTTCGTGACTTGAAAGACGCCCCAATTTTTGCATGCATGGCCTACTAGCTCTAGGGCATTCGGGTCATTGAGATCAATGACCGGCAAAGTCTCTTTGCTAGGACAGTGAGAAGAAGGGTACTCATCAAGTTCTGTCCATGCATATGAGTCAGGCAATTCTTTCGCTGAACTAAAGTCGACTTGTTTATGACGGGGTTCAACAGGGTACGCTCTGACGGCATCTGAGAGTCTGGAAGGCATAGTGGGGAGAGCAAAGCAGGGCAGAATACTCGAGGAGAAACAGGTTGTGTGTTTGATGTCGGGTTATCGGTTGAGATACAGTTTACAAATGGACAGAGTAAAGTGAATGTACTTGTTATTCGACATGAAATGGTATAGTACTAAGTTTATATAGAGACGATGGAGCAGTGGTTTCTCAGTGCTGCGTGGTGCTGGGGGTATGGCATTGATTGGAAGGAGACAAGAAATGAAACAACAGTGAGCATTTCACATTGGACAATGGAAAGAACAAAAAATGGTGAGGACGGTCTTGTCCTTTACAAACAATATAACTGAAGGAAAGGAAAGGCATCTTAACTTCCCAAGCCAAGGGTCTCTCTCTCTCCATGTGCATTTGTTTTGTCCACACGTAGGAACACATGCACATCAATATCCACCACCATTTCCCACCAAAGTACAATTCCTTCTATGACCTGGATATAACTTCAAATTGCCCTACAACTTGCCCTTTTGAAATCTGGGAAACTGGCTTTGAGGTTTGTAGAGATTCTTGTCCTCAACTTGGCCTGTTCCCACTTGCCCTTTTGAAATCTGTGAAACTGGATTTGAGGTTTATAGGGATTCTTGTCATCAACTTGACCTGTCTCCACTTGGCTTTTGAAATTTGTGAAACCGGCTTTGAGGTTTATAGAGATTCTTGTCATCAACTTGGCTTGTTTAGACTGAATGAGTTCCTTCACGGAGGTGCACAAAGTTCCCTTGCAGTTATTTTTGGTACTGCTCTGTCTCTATGACATGACAAGGACATGGTAACTCAGGTCTTTGATCAGTTGTTCTCAACTTGCTGTTGTCCAGAGATTGGTCAGATTCATATGGAAGGGCATTGTGGTCTGTCCACTAGTGAGTGCTCCTATTTATATCTTCACGTGTATTCGATCATTTCCATGAAAAGCAATAAAGCCTCGGTGCACTCTGAGATTACATTTGTGCTTGTTTGTCCTAGATGTCCCCCGTGGGGCTACAAAACACCCTTCAAAACCACAAAACATGTTGGGGGTCCTCTCCAGACAATATGTAAATGGGTTTCTCGCTTTTCTGTTAAAGATCATTTGACTATTGCTTGTGGGTTCCTCCATTTTGCTTATGGACAAGGTTGGATTCTTGTCCTTTGTGGAAGTATATGATCAAACCGTAGCTGATACACAGGTGTTCATTGGCTTTGGTTAGTAATGTTCTTGAAATATTAGAGCAGCATAGATGTCAATCTTCATTGGTCCTTGCACAAGGAGGAAGTATAGATTTTCGTTTAGTCGGTTTGTCCTTTCTTTTGGCCTTGTCTTTTATATTCTATATGATCACCATCCAATGACTGATCAGAAACAACACGGTAATGTCGAGATCATCATCGTGCAAAACCGACTGCAGGATTCATGTGATGAGCCTCATACATGGGACGAACACGAAATGTGCTGTTACACATGCACAAATAGTCCTGCGAGAGTGCACTTCAGAGGAGACAAACAACGAATTTCACACAATTGCTGTGGTAAAAGCTCCGCTAGTTTCGTGGAAAGTGAATGTTTTAACATTCGATATGCTTTCTCCCTCCTTGCGAGGATGAAAGACTGGACCATCACTAGATTGGACGGACCATCAGTGATCGATTCTGTTTAGGTCTGTCTATGGTCAGAATGGTGAAAGGAACTTGATATCCGCGTGATCTCCTGTCACAAAGCATCATTCATACTGTTTCGTGTGAAATGTTTTGACAAATTTCCTCTACGTAAGGAGGATCAAAACAGGGTTTTACAATATATAAACTGTCTTAAACTATGATTGAAGGGAATATAAAAGTGTGGGAAAAAAAAATTGAAGGCTGTGCTGTACCTGCTTTTGCTTTGAGTTCAGTTAAGGATACCCCAGCACCAGTCCAAGGTCAGTTTTCTCATGTAACCACTGTTATTTCACAAGTTATTCCACAGTAAAACCGTAGTAAGTCAATCTTTGTTGAATTGATTACATCTTCCAGAGGTCTCTTGTTGCAACAGGAAAAAGCCCGTAAGGAAACAAAGGAACTTGTCTACATCCTATTGAAAGTGAAGTTCGAACTGATTTACGTTTGAGAAAGTATGTAGCACTTACCAATGTGGGTCCTAAGGAAGCACTCTTCGAAAGGACGAAGGAGCTGGTTGACTCCATCTTTTTTTCACCTTTTGGTAAGTGGGGTTTAATTAACGACAGGCTAAGTCCTCAAATTTGGACCAACAAAATGGTACCCAAGATGCTACGCCATGTGAAAGAGCAGAAACTTTGCAAGACTATGAAGACATACATAGTGACACACCATGATGATGTCTAGACTTATTATGCTAGGTTTTGTCATGATGCTCTCCTCCTTTGAAGGCCGTTGGACTTCGTTAATCTCAACCGTCAAGAGAGTGAGTTGCGCCAAAAAGGCGGTGTGAAGGTCACCAAAAAACAAAATTTGCTCTTCCTTTGCACCAGTCTGGGTTTAACACGATTTTGCACTAAACTGGGAGACAGATATATTCAGAATTTTCCATTTTTCTTGCCCAGTGGGGAGTTTAATGAAAGTTCCAATTAGAAATGGCACTAAAAAGTAGATGATGAACTAGTTATACAAAGTTTGCGGCCCCTTTGGAAAGGGAAAATTATCTAAAAGACATAGTTCAGTTCCTTATCAAAGTATCACACATCGCTTTTTTACGTGGTTTATATACTCTTTATGTGCATGTGGTTTCTCTTCACCTATTTAAGATTTTGTTTTTAAACTACCTAACATGTCCATGTTTTTTTGTTAGATTTTTCTTGACGATAAACATAGTGTTTGATATAAAGATTTGTTCTTGGAGATTATAATGCTCCACTTAGAGAGAGAGAGAGAGGTTGTTTCACGTCACTCAAGCAGATTATGCACCATTTCTTTGGGACACACACAAGCTGAGATGAAAGCCAAATATATCCACATGATGACAAAATCCAAACTTGCCTCTTATCCTCTTCAAATTCCTTCTTTTTCCTAAATTTGCAATTGCAATGTTCAATTCCGAAATCATTCGTCTCCTTCAAAGTCAAAAACATATTTGCTTGAATTTGTCAAATCAGTGGACTGACAAACCATGGTGGAAAGAAATCCATAGAACGGCAAAGTGATGAGAAGACACTAATGTCCATTTCCCTTGGCCAATAGGATGCACGTTATCGATTCCTACCAATGCTCTGGAGACAAAGCTACATGCACTAAGTTCAAGTGACGATGTGGCTAATCTTCCTTTTTTCTCATGCACAATGATCTTAATGCTGCCACCCCAATTCTAGGTTGATTCATCAAGAGAGTAGAACCCTAATCAAAGAGTCCCAATGATTTTGATATCACTCTTTATTTCGATTTACACATATAATTACATTTCCAATTTTGACATTCATGATAATGACATATATGGATACTTATTATTCATTTAGCAAGCAGGATATGAACCTAATAAGAACAAAAAAGAAATGCAGAATTAACAAAATTGTGCCATCACGTCCTTTCATACTTACTGAATCGATATCATTACTAAGTCATGGTAAGAATTAGGGAAATTGGTATAACCTAAACTATGAGGATATCTATGACCTCTATTTCATTCCTCTTCATTTCAATTTCTCAATACGTTAGCAGATGAGATTAGATCAAAAGTGTTTGGCTTAATAGGTTGTTTGTCGTTTCTTCATCCAATTCCAGCCCAATGACAATACTCACAGGTTGGCAACATTTCCTGCAGGGATTATGAACTTTAGTATAGTTTTGGAGAAGATATGCAAAGAATTATTGATCCTTTGGCCAACATACTCATATATGCCCAACTGAGATCCGGACAAATAGCTGAGTTGGCAGCCAAGATGTCCATGTCTATGTGCATAAATAATAGATATATATATGTGTGTGTGTGTGTGTGTGTGTGTGTGTGTGTCCTTGCGTATAGTTATTTTATTCAATCACATGCATGAAGCCATTATGTTCTCTTTGGGGTTCCCCACATAAAATCAATGATTATTCGCTTGAAACCCTAGAATGTAATAATTTGAAAAGATGGGTTCTTATAATGAGAATACTAGTGGACGAAGGCTGGCCGATTCCGATGCTTGGATTCATTCTTAATTTGTTCGCTCTTCTAACGTTTATGTTCAGACATTCTCCTGGTACTTGATAGGAAATTACTCGTTAAGTATTCTTTAATCGTGCTTGCATGCGCCATGCAGATTTGTTAATCTCTCTCTCTCTCTCTCTCTCTCTCTCTCTCTCTCTCTCTCTCTCTCTCTCTCTCTCTCTCTCTCTCTCTCTCTCTCTCTCTCTCTCTCTAATATAATTTAATCATTTGTGCAGTTGCAGATCTGTTTTTTATTTTGTTCTCCGGATGAAGACATTCTTGTTTCCCGTGCTTAGGCTTAGAAACCATCCAAAGCCAGTGCCAAGGTGCACACTAGGCTCCAACATCCTTGACGACCGTGATTGGAACTTGGATGTTGTATGCATCAACACTATATCACTACTCTTAATTTTCAATATAAAGCGATCTTTGATTGTTTCAACCACCATCATGTTGTTCTGCAAATTCAAAACAGAAGAGAATAAAAACAGTGAAAAAGTAGTTTGGAAAAAGAATCGTTATTAGCATCAAGAAATATAAGAACGTTCTTAGCCCCAAGAGGTTGGCCAAATAGCGGAGCGATTGTGAATAAGTCCGTGTTCGAATTACAACATCTCTCATTCAGAATAACCAATTAATTTGGGAGTCATGCCGACCACCTTGGTCGAGCATGCTTACTCAATGCATGTGGATGTGCTGGTTTATGAACATCTTGGATTAGCCAAGCCATATGTTTGGGGGAAAAGTACTAAGAAAGTCTTAAACATATTGCACTACTATTAATTTACACCTAAATATTTTAATTAGATCAATTTAGTCCATGAACTCTTTTAGGATTTGTATCAATTCAGTCCACCGAGCCAATTTTGATCGAAAACCACTAATGTGGACATTTTTAAATAATACGTTAATGATTTTTTGAATTTTTCTAATTTTCTGGTATTTTTCTTTTTTCTTTTCTATTATGTTCTTTGCTCTCTCTTTTTGTTTTTGTCTGCAAAGGCTCGCGGTCACTAGGCGAGGGCCACGATGCCCTCACTACGAAGGCACAGAGGACCTCACCCAATTTGGGAAAGGCCGCAATGCCCAAAGCCCGCTTTGGGTGTCGCGGCCCTTCTCAACCCTCAACCTAAAAAAGCGTAGAACAGAAAAGAAAATAAAAAGAAAAGAAAAGAAAAAAGCTATAAAAATATATATAATTAGTAAAATATTATTAAAAAATATTCATGTCAGCATCTGTCGTGTTATATAGAACAATCGACGTCCACGTCAGCGATTTTCAGCCAAAATTAGCTGAATGAATTCAATTGTTACTAATGCCATAGATTGAACAAGTTAGTCTAATTAAAAAGGCTTATGATTGAATTATATCACTCCAGTAGGTTTATTAACTTTTTTGGTACTTTCACCATATGCTTGGATACCCAATGATCTATGTTCTTAAAACAGTTGCACATTCTTCATATTCTCATTAGACATAGGTATGGACACATTCATCCATGAATTGATAAATGGAAGCACGAGGTCTGTTGCTCCGAATATCACGTGAGCATCGCATGCACGTGACATTTCAATTCAATCTTGACTCCATGACTCATCTCAGCAATCTGTTTTTAAGACTAAAAGGAACAAGCACCTGATTGAGGAAATTAAAATCCATGGACTGTTCGCATGGCATCCTACGCGTTTCACCATTCCATATCTTTTTTCTTTTCCTTTTTTGTGCTGAATCAGGGATGAGTGGTTACAGTCTCCGTACAGGTTTCACTTAGAACCTGAAACCTATTCATCTATGCAGGTCCCTCATTTTTTTGAATCTAAAACCTACCTTGTCACGGGTTTCAAAGTCAGTTCTTGAGTCTACTTAAGTTTCACTGATATTCTTAATTGAATTGTTATAGTGAATCACTATATTTAATGATCACTACTTATTGTTACAATCCATTAATCACAACTCATATTTATACAAAAGAATAATATGAAACATTGATGAAGTAGATGTCTCGGTTATAAAAACGGAACCTCAAACTAGTGGCTCCAGATTATTCACTCATCATTGGAAGCCATATAACACGTTAGGATCACATAAAGACATATATCAAGAAAAACGAAAAAAAATTATTTTAGATTTTAGGGTCCAAGGTAAAACAGGTTCCACATTTTTTGGAACCTAGAACTTATCCTAAATATCTTAGAACTTGAAACCGGATCGGTTCCCACATAGATTTCAGTTCCAGATTCTCGATTCCACCCTAGAACCATGCTCATTCTTAGCGCTAATCTTTAATTAGTTGGTGTTTAGTCTTCCCCAATTGTCACAAATCACTTGTATGAATGTTTAACTTTGTACGGGAAATTAGATTAATTAAGTCGACAGCTATTTCCATCATCTTATTTGAGTTCTACCCAAAGCAAATCGGACGAACCAATTTAGGTTGGATTAACCGAAAAAAACAAAAACCGAAAGGGCTCGTAAAATATTAAAAAAAAAATAAGTCGAGTTTTGCTGTGAGCACGTAATTGGATGAGCTAAAATGGACAAAGCTAAAGAAATTTAGGATGCGCATGGTAACGCTTTAGGAAAAGTGTTTCTGTTCCCAAAGTGTTCTGAGAACACTTTGGGAACAGAAACGCGTATGGTAAAAAAGTAATTCAAAAGTGTTACGAAAACACTTTTGAGAAACAAAAACACTTTTGGAGCAGAAATGAGAAACAAAAAAAACTTGCTTCTGTGTTCCGAGAACACTTTTTAAAAACACATTTGGAACATTTTTTGGAAAAAAATGAGAACATTTTCTTGAAAGTAATTAAAAATAAAAAATAATTAAAGAATAAAATAATTAAAATAAAAATAATTTTTTTCGAAAAATAAAAATAAGAAAGATTAAAAATTGAAATAATAAAAATAAATAATCAAATAAATTAATTTAAAATAAAATGATTAAAAATAATAAAAATAATTTTTTCAAAATAATAAAAATAAAAATAAAAAATAGAAATAATTAAAGAATAAAAAATAATTTTTTGAAAAATAAAAAAAATAAAAAAGATTAAAAATCGAAATAATTAAAATAAATAATCAAATAAATTAATTTAAAATAAAATGATTAAAAATAAAAAAATAATTTTTTGAAATAATAAAAATAAAATAAAATAATAAAAATTAATTAATTAATTAAAAATATGAATATAAAAAATAATTTTTTCAAAAAAATAAATGATAAAAATAATTTTCCAAAAAAATAAAAAATAAAAAATAATTTTTTCAAAAAATAAAAAAAAATAATTTTTCCAAAAAAATAAATAATTAAAAATAAAAAAATATTCTAAATAATAAAAATTAATTGAAAAATTGAATCATTTACAAAGGGTATTTTTTTATTAAACGGCATCGACGTCAAAGTTGTATCCAAATATACTTTTCAATTACAGTTTATTAAACAGTATTTGCATTCAATTATATAATTATGTGTTTATCTACTTAGAATCATTTATGTATGACTCATAATTGTAATTTTTCTTATTGATGGAAGAAATATTTCATATTCTCATTGCTCAATCTAATTTGTGTTCTCTTTCATTTTTTTTTATTGTTGATCTCATCCATATTGAAAAAAATTAGGAATAGAATTAAATGAAAAAATTAGGAATATAATTTTTTTTGCAGTTAATAAATGCATTTTCGTTCTTTTTTTTTATTTCGAGTACAAAAACTTTATGCAGTTACCAAACGCGTTTCTGTTCCTTTTTTGTTTCAAGAACAGAAACTTTATGCAGTTACCAAACGCGTTTCTGTTTCCAGAAATTGTTGCCGGGAATAGAAACATAAAAAAGTGTTTCTGTTCCAAAAGTTGTTCCTGGAACAGAAACGTTATCATACGCACCCTTAACATCGATTCATCATTCAAGCAGGACAGCAGAAGAAACAAAGCCGAAGGCAACCAAATTAGAGCATTTTAGAGATCTCAGCTTTCATAACCTCCGTCTGCGACATTGTTACCACCCCGGCATGGTCATTATCATTATAGGGTATATATGCGCAATGATTTTAACCGTTACTTGCGAGTTAAATTGCAATTTACAATCGGTATCGGTAGAGTTAATCTGAGTGCACGTGAAGAAAAGTTTGCATAAACATTTTCTTATTTCGTTTAGGCCTATTGGTATTTCCTACTTGTGCTGAGATCGCCGTGTAACGAACACCATTCCCATGTGTATATATATATATATATCCTTCTATTTCCCATTCTCCTTTCTCACCTTCCTCTCTAATCTCAGTCAGTTTTTTCAGTATTGCTCTCTCCAAATTTCTAACCTCTATCCGTTCTCAATCACTCATCAAATTCTTTTGCTTTTTTTGGGATCAAAGAACTTCAGTACCGATGCTACTACATGTGGTGTGGACGAAAAAGAATGGACGATCCTCGATGGTTTCCCAAAGAACATATCCTATGAAATTAAGCTTCTGGAGATAAATGCAATCTCTTGACGACCCATTTGTTTGTCAAACACAGTGGATTCAATGGAAGCAATATCCGTACACATATTTATGATAAAAATGAGAAGGGAGGAGGGGTGGTGTTTGTGTGTGGGGTTGGTGTGGGTGTTGAAGACGCACGTTCCATCCTCCATCGACCTTTTTTCCGCCTGAAGGCGTGAGATCCGGAAGCACTCCCAGTTAAACGAGATGGGTTAAGGTAAATAGTCACAACAGAGTATAGAATCAAGGAATGAACCAATGTAAGACCGATAAATGTTCTGAAGAACTGTCATAGTACAAATACATAACTGGTTACAAATGGAATGCACGTCACACCACACGTGATGAAGTTTTTTGACTCGATATATGCCAAATTCGGTGGACAGGGGAAGAACCATTAACACGACCACCAAGAGATCAAGATTTCTTTGAGATGCAGTGAAATTCTTTATGCTGATCCAAACTCTGCAAACCACTTTTCGTGCTTCTCGATATCAGCTGCAGAAACACTTCGCTGGACCTTCACCAAGGCCTCGTCAAAGTCACACATCGCCACAGGGTCCTTCGAGATCTCATCCTTGGACATGTTCTTAATTTCGTCCCGAGTTTTTCCAGCTATCTTACGCCTCATTCCATTCATGGAGGCATCCCGACAAACATTCGTAAGATCGTCCCCACTGTATCCTTCAGTCCGTCGAGCTACGTCATCAATATTCACATCAGCAGCCACCTGATAAAGAACCATGTAGCACACTTTCCAAGTGATTTTGAGCCAATATAAGCAAACCTCAAACGGCTATCTTTTTCACTCTTTTTATGGCTTCGAGCTAATAATAAGACATGGTTGCGCTTAAACACTCTAATGTCAAAGTTAACACACACAATCCATAACACTCCACAGCATCACTTCCCACATGAAATGATCTCAACAATATCATACATAAGTGTGAAGATATACCAATTGCGTGTGAGAAAAGTTAGTAATATGGCCGTGATTGAGTAGCTTACCTCGACAGTCTTCAAGTTGATACGTATAAGTTCCTTACGGCTTTCAAAGTTTGGAAGGGGAATATATATCCTCTTTTCAAGCCGCCTCCTGCAAATCGTTAGGAAGAAGCAACAAATGCATGATAAGGAAACTTGAACAGTGACCATTTATGGAAATGGGTTTTGTAAGTAATAACAAATTTCAAAATGCCAGCACAGCTTAAAAAATAATGAAATACAAGAACCTGAGCGCCTCATCTATATCCCACGGGAAATTAGTTGCAGCTAAAACCATCACTATCTTGCGAGTCCCATCTTCATTTGTCGAACTATTGCTAACACCATCTATTTGAACAAGAAGTTCAGATTTGACCCTCCTGGATGATTCATGCTCCCCCGAAGCCCTGAAAAGTGGAACTCTTGAAAGTCAGATACAAGTAAATGCCATAAAGATCCGGGGGATTTAGTCTTTTTTTCTGACATTAGGCAAAGAATCTTATCTCACTCCAAGTATCAAACTTACCCCCGAGCATTGCAGAGCGAGTCGATCTCATCAATAAAAATGGTACTCGGAGCATAGGCTCTAGCAAGATCAAACAAGCAACGTACCATGCGCTCACTCTCCCCACGCCATTTAGAAGCCAACGTAGCAGATGAAACATTGAAAAAAGTAGTACCACATTCAGTAGCTACAGCTTTTGCAAGAAGGGTCTTTCCTGTTCCGGGAGGGCCAAACATTAGAACACCTTTCCAAGGTCTCCTGATTCCCTGTGAATGAAAGCATCGTAAGGATAGAGCTCATAGTACCCAGTCATAGGAATAATCAAACTTTTTAGACAACAATAGCAGGAACTACTCCAGCTTGATTACCCATTTCCCACCCAACATACTTCCCCAGGCACCCATCCCCTTCAGTACCACAGTTCTAGGTTCCTCGATCTTTGCTAATCCACAATGTTAAGTACTTCTATAATGGCTAGTGGCCATTCTAATGCTTACTCTCTGCTTAATTTATCAACTCATTTTTTTCCTAAAGTAATAAAGGTGTAGCTCAAATTCACACTTCTCAAAAGATAATTTTACAAAAACTTGGAAACAAAAATAACTGTTAGCATCGTCAATATGTAATTGGATTCAGATCCAAACCAAAGTAGCACATAGATTGCACTTCATGAGCTCAAGCAATACCTGAAAATATTCAGGCATCCACAAAGGAAGCACAACAGCTTCCTCTAAAAGTCTCTTTGCTTCACTCAGTCCAGCAACATCATCCCATCTCACTCCAGGGGTAGTCTCCAAGACATCCCTCTCAAGCATTGCAGCCAAGTCCTGATCAGGTCCCTCATACTGTCCCTTCTTTGACTTTCCATCTTCAGCATCACCGTTCTAAAAGTTGTGGATGGTGAAAGCATCTTAAATCAAACTCAAACCAAACAGAGTAAATCACATTTCATTTGATAAATAATGTAAATACTTTATCTCTAGAAGCTGACATTAGCAAAAGGATAAGAATACAGTTTGCATATGACACAAACCAATTATCGATCAATTTTCAGCAGATATGTAACACTAAGCTTCTCTAGTGACTTGTAATCCATAGCTGCTAAGAAAATTCAAATTAATAGAAGCATCCACTCCAAAAATTTAATGCAAGAATGGCGTGAACTAAGCTACAACAATTCTTCAGCAAGAAACATGAAACTCTTAAAAGCATATGGGATATGCATGGAGGCAAGCCCAAACCTACACAGTCACACGGACATCAAATTCCCCATAGATATCACTATATTACCAAGTACATAAGGTTTACTTGCTTTCACATTGTTTTGAAAGTTCTGTGAAATAGAATTACCCCAGAATCAGCTTTGGCAGATTTGCCAGAACCAGTGCCTTTCTTTCCAAGAGAAGATGCTCGGACACCTGTGTTAGTCTTGCTTGAACCACCAGCCTTTGCCCCACGTGCAGAGGCACCTGTCCTAGCAGTAGCACCACGAGCCCATGTCCCATCTTGGGGTGACTTCCTCATGCCCACTTGACCAGCCCTTGCGGGTCTTCTACCAGTGGGATCCCTACTCGGTGGCCTCCACACATCAGGATCATCCATGGTGGGAGCTCCAGAGGAAGTTGGGTATTCATCCAGCGGTTGGAAAACAAAGGAGGACTTGGCATTGATTGGAGGTGAAGAAGGGCGCCGACCACCAGGAGTTTCTTTAAAAGCCCTGCGCTCCACATCTAATTGTTTTACAACTTCTGCTTCCTCAGACAAGGCTTTCTTCACGTTCATCCATTTTGCCCGAATTAAGGGATCATCAACCGTATTCAAGTGCCTAAAATTACACGCACATTAGAATTTGGAGGGAAAAAGGGGATGCACTTTTAGACACCAATTTCTGGACGAATCCTATCATGAGGACCTTATTCCAACAACAGGGAACTGTTCATCCCCTCTGCTATCTACGTCTTTTGTATGGCGGAAAGAGTGCACAACCTCAAACAATGGGGACGCCATAGAGAAAACTCAAGCTTTCCTACATATCCTCCCCATTCATAATATGACACCATATGAATTTCAAACTGTTAAATCGAAACCAAAGCTCAATTACATCTCCGCAGAAATCATCAAAAACTGAAGCAACGGATTAAAATTCTAGCTCAGCTCGAAACAAGTATCCACAGCTACAACAAACCTCGAGAAAATCCACTATCCACCAGACAAGCAGCGATTAACTACAAGTTATCATATCGCGAATTACACCCTCCCATCAACATACGACCGCTTGCTACAACGACGCATCGAATGAGGAACAAGGAGATCCACAAATTCGAAGTACCTTCCACTTCGAATGATAGAAGTTTTTCCTTCTTTCTTTCTTTCTTTTTTCTCTGTTTCTCATCAACGAAATCGAGCGAACTTAACTGAACCGAAACGGGGGGGAGGAGAGAGAAAGAGCGAGTACTTGTTGATCTGAGCAATGGCGCCGTCGAAGAAGATGATGGAGGTGTCGTAGAGACCTTCTAGGGCATACTCCCTCGCCAATTTCAAGTGATCGTGTAACCCGGCGACATTACTTCCTACCATCCTGGCTCTCGCTTTCTCTCTCTAATACAATCTCTGCAACTCCAGTATTTGATCAGATTCACATCAATCTCTCTCTCTCTCTCTCTCTCTCCCTCTCTCTAGCCAGAGCTCCCGAGCTTCTCTCCCAAACAGTCGTGGCGAAGCAGGAAGAAGCCGGACGGCGACGTTTCAACGGTTAGGAGCCGAGGAAGGAGGAAGTGTGCGCATTGACTCGTTTGCCCTCGCCACTTTGAGCTATTTACTATCTCGGTCTGTAGTGCTTTTTGAATTGCATTTGGGCCTTGGGAGGCTTTTGATTGTTTCGCATAAAGGAAAAAGATTGCCGACCGTTGGATCTGTAGGGCCCTAAGGTCTTTCCTTTTGCCTTCCGAACTGCCAAAGGCCCAGATCCATGTTTCAAATTCAAATCAGAAGGATTTACTTTCTTTCATATATAATTTTAGATTATAAAGTAAAATTGAAATTACGGCTCCGATTCGTTAGAGAAAAAAAACCATTTTTCAGAAAATTATTTCCCGACTCTCGGGCATTTGGATGACGGAAAACCGATCGATATGCTAAAAACGCTTTTCACAGGCTGAAAACTCCCAACTTAGGTCGTGGGAAAACAACTTCTCTTGATGGCAAGTAAGAAATCATTTTTCCTGAACTACCAAACAAATGAAAACTAACCATTTCCCTTGAAAATTATTTTCCTTGATCATAAAGTTTCCAACGAAACGGATGTACCCTTAAATGCCCAGTCAATCTCATTCGTCACTATTTCAGTTTCTTTATATAAAAAAGAGTTGACTATGTCGGCGTATAAAGTATAGGTTATTGTCTCTAGTCTTCTGTTGAGTCTCCCAATTCATGCACCGCACAGCATCGGTGAAGAGAGATTCTCCACGACCGACCTTACTGTCGAGCTTCGACACCCTAGACCTTTATTCCATACGCGCATTTCCGCCGATAGGTTAGGATTCATTCATTTTACGGCAAATGTGCATCGTGCAATGTTTCATTTTCACGATTGGCATTGCTTTGTTTATCGGGGTTGTCGTCCTCGTCGTCGTCGCCACACACGCAAAGGGAGAGAGGGGATAGCCTAGACGGCTTTGCTAATTAGGAAAATTTCATTTTCGAGCATGTCGCCGTCATAACATGGACCGGTACAATAGAAGTGACACTTGATCCGTGCTACCAAAGGTGAATCGCACCCCATACCTAACCCGAAAAAAACATCGGCTGTGCAAATCATACTCCTCCAGTTTTGGGGCAAGTCTTCCCACATTTCTAGAACGCAAAGACCAGCTCTCATCTTGGTCTACCACGCCGCATTAACCCGCAACTCGTGACCGTAGTCTTCATGATGTATTATGATGAAAATCGCGCGTTAGAAACTCCCATTCGAAACCCTAATTAGAGAATAAAGAAAGCTGAATGTATATTCGTAGTAAAATGGCAACTGATCGGAGATAATGAACCGTAGAGAGATCGAAACTCTCTTATTTCCTGTGTATATTCGTGTCATCAAAACCCTCGAAATACGGAAAAAGTGTGGCATAATCCTAAACCTAGGAGCTGAGATCTGAAAAACCCTTTGTACATCAAGCATATATAACCCCAGGAGGCTCTCTCTTGGGAAGCTTGCTGTCCCCCTTTTTTCAACTTGAACTCGTGCACCCGGACTGTGTCCTTGGACCTGCATTTGACACAAGCCACGATCATAACCAGGAAAACTTATCTTAAGGTTTACAAGTAAGACATGTTCGTGCATATCTTTCTTCTTAGTATTTTCGTTTAGCCATCGGTTTCCGGTCGCGAGGAAGAAGAAGCAATGGATTACCTAAACCGGTGGCGTCGGAGCTCTTCATGAACCGCAGCCGCTTGCAAGATTCGACAAACATCCTGATACAGCGCAAAACGGGAGCGGCGATATTCAACCCAGGATATCTCAAATATGAACAGCAAGAAAGATAGAGAAAAAAAAAAACCGAAAATGACCGGAAAAACTCACTTCCAAGGCACGTCTCCAACCAGCATCCAGTCCCCATCTTTGTCCTCATAAGTAGGCAGATATTCAACACCATTTGTCAGGTCAATGATCTTCCTCTCGCCTGCATAATCGCCTGCAACAGTTTCCCAAGAGCCCAATTAGAACTCATCTTTAATGTACGATTGCCAAGATTATATCGATCTGATTTTCGATTGCTGCGTTACAAATAACTTACAGATGGAGAAGCAAGAGAAGAGCTTCTCAAGAGCAGTCAAGAGCTGTTGGTAACTGTCGTACGCCTCCAGATCCACCTTTCTCAAGTACGGAGCTCCATCCACAGCCACCTTCACGTACTTGCGGCTCCTGATCACGCTCTTCCTGAACGCTTTCACCGGTGGCCACCCCACAGCTTGCGTCCTATATATATTGAATGGTGTTTTTTTGTAAAGCTAAGGAGAAATTAATGCTTAAACATCAGTGTTCAAGACAGGGGTCTGGATCAAAATTCTTACTTGGCTGCGGGAGGTTTAGCTGCGCCGGCAACTTCTTCCTTCATCCGCGGGCCGGCCGCGGAAGAATCTTCGGCTTCGTCGCGACCGACAGCTGGCACGCCGAGTTCGAGATCGACGGTCTCACAAAATCCCCGTTTCGTGCCCGATTTCCCCCGGCTCTCGCCCGGGAGCCCTAGCCGGAGCTCGGTGATCTCCTCCAAGCTCATGTCCGGGTTATCGTCAACTCCCGGCGACTTCTCCACCTTCTCCGACGCCATCTTCGCTCTTCGGCCTCACAGGTTGCGGGTCGCCTTCAGACAGCAAACCTAAAGCACAGAGAGACACGAGATGGTGAATTTGAGTAACGCGCCTAGCTTACAATGCGAACTCTTTCGTCCCCTTGTCTAAGTATATATCATACAGGGAAGTGATATGACCGGCACAACAATGGAACCATTACCAACGGGACACGTGTGCTGAGAGGAGCGGCTGTGATCCGTCCATGTAGGCGACAAGACAACGTGTGACCGGCGAAGCGTGTGACTGGGATGTGAGTGGTACAAAAGTTTAGGGGCTTTTTGTTTGGTCGGTTCGACCGGGTCGCTCTCGATGGGCTCTCGTGTCTAATCAGATTTGGCTTTGCTTAGAGGAGTTTTAGTGTGCTTTTTTTTTTTTTTGGTAGTTGAACCAACTTTAATGCTTGATCTGTGGGCGGATGGCATCGAGTGTTTCGTTCATCTCTCCAAGTTCCTCCAACCAATGAGCACATATTAGCCTTGTTTTAGGCATCGTTCCAATCCACTTTAATCGTGACCGAGATAACTTCATCTGGACTTATGTGATTACGAAGTGCTTAAAAATCATTTCGAATTAAGAATGGTTCTGTCTATCTCCCAACGAAGTGGGCTGCAAACCTCGAGAATTATTTTTTTGTCGGTCCGAGGCCAATCCTCAAGGAAAATTTGATTACCCATTAATCCACGTGTGATTACTCCACAACATTGCTAATGATTTCAGAAAATATCCTTTAAGATATAACAAAGTCTTAATGAGAATAGCATATAACAATTCTGATACTTATTCAGGATCTCTCAAGGAAAATAATTAAAAACAATGGTCGTGTATCTTTTGAGAAAAACAATAAAAAAAAAAAGAAGTTAAGATTCTGAAAAAAAGAACAGAGTCGCTCGATATATAATACTTGAAAGAAGATAACTTTTCATGTTTCAATAGTGTCATTCAATCACAACTATTTGTGTCCAAAGAACAATTAATTTCTAACAAATCATTTCGTGTCTAAAGAGCAATTAATTCGAACATAACTCTTCATTATCCGAAAAATAGTTTATTCTAACACAACTCTTTATTGTTCGAAATACTGGCTCATCCGAAAGATTGCAAATCTCGGACATAACATTTAATTAAATTTTGAAAATTAAATTTAATAAAATAATTGCAACTCCTATATAAACAGCCGCACTATGTCGTTATGAATCAACAATATATTTTAATTATAATTTTGAATAAATAAATAAATAAATTGATCATTGATTAATGTCATTAATTATCCGTAATTGCACAAATGTGTTAAGTGCGCCTAATAATTGAACACTCGCACGTTGGTATGGCGGGTTTAGCTCACTTGCTCATTTCTCTTATTTTAGAATACTATAATAGCATTCTAATTTATAAACTAACGTGCACTCACTTATCTCTTTTATGTGGGATACAACGAGAGGCACTTATATTTATTTTTCAAACAAACTTCAACAATACCTACTTAGTCGACCGAATATTTTCAGTTAGACATGCTAATATTAAGCAGCCCGTTAATTGAATGTTCTACTATTTCAATGTAACGTACGGGCTGATTGTACTGTGCCTACCTAGCTGGGAAAGTCCGCGAGTGCTCAAGCCAATGTGATGAATCACGTTGGCCTACTTCACGTGAATTGTTTCTCCAGTTTTTTCCTTTCCTTTCCTTTCCTTTCCTTTTCTTTTCTTTTCTTTTCTTTTGGTAAGGGCGAAAGCCACCAAAGATCCACAAAAATATGACATATTTATCATAGACTTTTTTTTATGATACAAAAAAATTTCAAATTTGTACCCATGTAACACATTTTCCCTCCATCAAAATTCTATCGATGGCAACCGTTAAAAATCTACCTACATGAACATTAAGAAGCAAACGGCATCGGCATAGCTCCCATGCAACTTAAGTGAAAACACAAAACGACGTTATTTTTTTGCTAAAAAGTTATTTGAAAAAATTTTGATAAAAGGCAAATGTATTCCATAAATACAAGTTTTTTGTTTTTTTTTATGCCACAAGGAACTATTTAGGATAAATATGTTACGGTGGGCATAATTTGAGATTTTCGATGTCACAAAAAAAAATTCAGGATAACGTGTCATGCTAAGCATAATTTGAGTTTATTTTTTTTCCTTTTAATTATTTGGGGGTAAAAGAGGCCAAAAAGACCTAAAGAAGGACATTATCATCACATGAATTGTTTCTTTATTTCACCGAAACATGTAATTACACATGTCGGAGGGCAACTTTTCGAAATTCACTATGTTTACACCAATATAGCCACCAACCCACTTAGTGCCCACCACATAACTTCAAGTTGCCGTCGTGATGAGAATAGGAATTCTAAACTTGGTGCAGTGTAGACAACAAATGATGAAACCAATATTCTCATAACAGTGAAAAATCTAAGAGTTTTTTTAAGTGTATTTAATTACCTCGAGCTTCATATAACTTAAGATTATTATAAAAAAAAAGTTGGACATGCGTAATATATTTTTCGATGCATGATCGGACATAGCGGATATCTAATATTAAAAATCTCATAAGCACCTTACTAAAAAAATGGATTTCAATGATTTTGGAAATAATCATCATCAAATAGCTTGACTAAGTTTAGCTTTTGACTGTAGATAGAATCGAGTAAAGTTAACATAAGAATCGAATCTCCCGTCGTAATCCACAGCTAAAATCGATTAATCTTTTAATTTTACCCAGAAGATTTATATCCTATTGCCTAGAGAAAGATTTATCAACGGTCACAATGTTCGATTCAAATTATTACCTCTGTTCATTAACTGCCCAACATATTAATAATAACAGTAGTAGTAATAATAATTATGATATGTCACGTAAAATCTTAAATTGATACACCTTAAAAAAATTTATTCCAAACTACTTTTTTTATTACGAAAAAACCTAAACTAGTACATCTATGAAAAAATTACCTTAAATTATTTTTTTGATAACCAAAAATTTCAAACTGATATATCTATGACAAATTTACCATAAACTAATTTTTTATCATGAAAAATCTCAAACTATTATACTTATAATAAATCTACTCTTCTTTAAATTGAATTAATATCTCGAAAATATCAAATTGATACATTTATAATAAATAGAGGGCAAAAGTCTTTAATTAATATATTAATAAATTATTACATGTCATTCAATTTAGTAATTTAGGCTCCGTTTGTTTCACGGAAAATATTTTTCCGGAAAATATTTTCCTCAATTTCAGGTGTTTGGGGGGTGGAAAATGAATGGTCAACGGAAAATGTTTCCGGTCAACAAAAAAAACCTTCTAAAACTAAGGAAAATGATTTTCTCTTTTTGAGAAACGGAAATCATTTTCCTCCTTTGCTTCTTCCCTTCCTCTTTTCGTCTGTCATACGCACTCCACGACCTTGTCCATCGCCATTTCAATTTCAGCCAAACACCGGAAAAGGAAGTCATTTTCCTGGAAAATGATTTCTTAGAAAATATTTTCTAGAAACACTTTATTTTCTGTGAAACAAACAGAGCCTAAATGTTAAATTTAACCAAAATTAACGTACGGTGAATTTATCGGAAGTCTCGGTCCGGGAAAAAAGGGCTCTTAAATAAAAGGGCGGTGGGGTCCACATGTTTGGCTTCTTGCGTCCAAAGTCAACTTCGTCCGCAAGGGGAAGGAATGAGGGTACTGGGATTTCCTTTTTTTTCTTTTTCTTTTTTTTTTTTTGGCCTTTTTGCCTTTTTCGGGGAAGCGCGGTTCCCACGTAAGCGGCCATGTGATCATGTCGGCTTGTCGTCCCAAACGTCGCTCTCGCATTTGTCCCCGCTAGATCTCGCGGTCCGACGGTCCCTTCACCGGCGCGTGGGGCAGCCTGGCAGGGTTTGACCCCATCCCCGCACGCGGCTTTGGATGGTGCGGTCCGACCGGGATTACCAGGTTCTCTCCCTTTTACGTCGCTCCTCCTCAAAAATTTCGAAATTTTTTTTGAAAAATACAAATACATCGTGTGTGAAATTTAGGGGCCCAATTTATGTTCCGTGAAAATTTTACATGTTTCAGATTTTTCAAAAGATGATCCACAAGCAACAACGACAATCGAATTAGGTAAGGAGCGAAACTCGTTTCATATGGACAGGTTAAGCATGTTTTAGATCCAATCAATAAATAAATAAATAAAAGGAGGGAATTCTTCTTAATTGCCTTGTGATCATAAAATCTTTTGATTATTTTTTTTGTTTTAAATCTTAATCAGTTCAAAACAAGATATCTAGATCCAATAAAGAAATGTACTTTTTATATTAATTGATCTTTAAAAGTGATAAGAGCATCTTACCCTCCACCACGTTCACATGAAAAAGAGACATCATGAAGTGACTTTGAAAAATATAAGATTCTAGAAGTGAATGGATCTCATATGGATCGACCAGATCTGAACGATTATAGAACAAGACGATGGAATGTGCGCGTGCATTGAAATCTTCTAATTTCGTGATATGAGCGTCTCGATGAATTTTCTTAAAATATAACGGGAGATCTCTTTCTTGATTTACCTATACCGTAACTAAATTGCTTCTCGGGCAATTGGTAACTTTAGTCCTCTGAAAAAAAAAACCATAATCAACACTCGAATTATGTCTTGTCATGACTAGGAAGGTTATGGGTGTTTCCCCATTTTCATCAAATCCAACACGACCATATAACGACGGGTGCATGCTCAACTCAACTATGTACAAAAAAGTGAACTGAATGAAGATAGTGGCGACAAAACGTGCCATGCCATTCCCTCTTTTTCGTAATTATAGTCTGCACTCAAAAAGATTTTTTTTTTCCCCTTTTTTTAAAGATCTGTTCTTTTCAGAACACTTATGAAGTAACCTTAATAAGGAAACTTTATTCCTCCGGGGAAATAATTTTCCACAAAGTATGTGCTTTGAGCAGTGCATTACTTGATAATATAAAAAAGGTAGCAAAAGCTTCGATTTTCAACTAATGCCTTGATTTGTTTTAGTGACATTTGTAATCAATACTTCTTGCTACGTACTACCGGAGACTAGGATTGTGCAACCGGACCAGTTCTATTCTGAATCGGACCGAACCCTCCTGAAAATCGGTTCGAATTGAGGTTTCCGTTGGAATCAGCTCGATTCCAAGTGAAGAACCATGCAAGAACCGGATCGAATTTGGAACGAGTATCATACGGAAGCTAAATATCATATTTTTCTCAATCTCTCGAGTCGACCTCTTCCTTGCTTGCTGGTGGCTTGTGCTTTCTCGAACCTTGCAACCATGTGAGTTATCCTTGCTTGTTCGTAACTCGCCTCAGCTCGCTTACGCAAAAGTTCATCTTTTACCTTGTACTATTTTATCACTCATATTATTTTACTATAAAAATTTAACTAGAAAAAGGAACCACAAAAGACAAAAGTTCTCAGAGTATACTCTAAAACCAAACTAGAAAAGCATGATAGGTTCCGAGGCAAATATGGTAGGTTTCAGGTTCCAAAAATTAGAAACCGATTTTAACATGTTAGATTGGAACCTAATCATTCCGAAAATGATCACCCCTACGTGACCACGGTGGAAAGGAGATTACTGTGAAGTGTGATTTGCAACGCAAGTAAAACTTGCAAACGTGCGTGAAAGCTCAGCAAGCTCAGAACTCGCAAAGATGAACTCTTGATATTTTTCCCAAGATCCAATGTTGAAAGTGAAAACAAAACCATAGTTTCCATCTAATCTTGATGATGAGGTTTATCTAATCGAATCGGAAAAACGACAAAGATAAGAAAAACGAACAACGCGATTTACCGAGGTTCACCAAGAAAAGGGCTATCTAACTTATGAACCAAATTAAATAAAAGCTTAAAATCGATATTGTCTCAGGGGCGCTGCCCCACCCGCTCACCGATGAGCGAGGCAGCCATCCACTCACTGGAGAGCAGAATCCCCGCCTGCTGACCGGCCAGCGAGACCTCCGTGTTGGGGGCGCTGCCTCCGAACCCTCGCCGTCCGTGCATAGAGATCACATATTATTGGTTCATACTTCTATTTTCCTAAGCTCATGTGAGGCATACCCGATGTGAGAAACAAGAGTCCCGAAGTATTCGTCCTCTCCAACACAACTAAGATTCAATGGCACACAATTTCTCTTCCTCCTTTCCTCTTGAACACCAAGACTTTGTATTTAGCCTCGATGAGCCCTAAGTTCTTGGCCATATTGAAGGATGTTCGTGGTAGGGAGATTTCGAGTTTCGATATTCAACTCAACTTCTTGACGCCAAGTTTATGAGAGATCAATTCCTCACGAATTTTATCGGTCCCAATGCGGTTGACCTGCCTTCCAAACATATCGGGAAGGAGCTTGACTTAAATTGCCAATTAAAATATTTATGATTAGATTTATGACTAAGTTGATATAATTAAAAATTTTAATACTGAATTGGATAATTTTTTCCTTTAAACATATCGAGAAGGACTTGCTTAGCAAAGTCGGCAACGTAATCTTTATAGAGCCAGATCATGATACACGACTGATTCCCCTATTTATACCCTCTAATCTCGACACGACACCTCTGCCCTTTGAGTGGTTTGATCTGATCCGCGAAAAACAATCGGCAAGCATTGCTCGATCGCGACGCGCACCATCGTCGGTTCGTGCTATTTAAACCGGCGGAGAGGGACGGTAGGGAGACAGACATTAGACGTCGGATGTCGACCTCCATAGGCGTGGGAGCTACACGTGAAAGCTACCCGCAGAGCGCCCTGATGCCCCCGCCGCGTCACCCCGGGCGAAGAAGATCAAGATGAAGAATGTCTTTTCACTTCCTTTGGCCAACAATTTTCTCGGATTTTTCCTTCCTCCATTGCCATTATCAAGTTGAAGAGGCCGGGGCCACGATTCGTTTTCTCGACAGATTCCCAGAAAATTCAGGTGGCCGCTGTGCTCCGAACGTGGTTGCTGTTCTAGAGCCTTGATTGTTGCTAGGGTTTATCTCTTTTGTTATCATCACGTGGAAGAAGTGCGTGTTCGTAGGAGAAGGAACAGTGTCAGTCGGTGCAGCGTGTGCAGAGAACAAGGTTCGGAACAAGACAAATCGTTTTTTTTTTTTTAATTTGCTTCTAGTTTCCTTTGGAATTGCATACCAAACTTCAACTTATTTTCATCAATTTCTTTTCCTTCTACCTTTTGACTGCTTTCTTTATCGAAATCGGACTTTTATTTGACATTTAGCATGCTTCAAATCTTTATTTATTTATTTATTTTGCATGTGATGATGGGAAAATTATTCAAAAAAATCCCCGAACATATTGTACGTTTGTCAATTTATTCATAAACTTTTCAATTTTTTTTAGTTCGATTATGCTTTATTCCTTTTCATGTTTTGTCAATTGAGTTCATACAATCAATTTTTGGCTAAAAACTACCAACGCGGATGCTAGTCATCTTATGTGGCTCGATTGGCCATCTTACGTGGCTTGACTTATGCTAAAATGGAGAAATTTTTAATGACATTTTTTCAATTTTTTTTATTTTCTTTTTCTTCCTTTGCCATTTGCCACACATTGCCATGGCCCAAAGACCAGCAAAGGAAGAAGGGGGAAAAAAGATCAATACAAATAAATACAAATTCAATAACATATTTTAAAAATTATCCACGTCATCGTTGGCCTAGCTAGCCACGTTGCACAGTCGACATTTACGTTAGTGATCTCCGACCAAATTAATTGGATGGACTTAATGAAAAAATGTGAAAAAAAAATTTAGGACATAATTGACATAATTAAAAGGTTTTGAACGCAATCGACAAAGGTACGATAAGTTTAAAATTTCTTGGACAATTTTTCCAGAAGACAAGATTTTCTCCTTTTAGCAGAAATTTTCAAAATGGCTTTCTTAATTGGCTTATGCCCCCCACAAAGTCAATCGTGAATCAGATGTGTTATCATGCCTTACTAAGGAAACTTCAACGTTCAAAAAACAAACTAATTACACACGTCAAAAAAGAAAAATTGAACACCTTGAAAATTCTAAATTTTCCTCATTTCGTTGTTTATACGACTTAGTAACAAATTCCTTTGTAAATACCCTGATGGGTTCTCTCTCTCTCTCGGTTCCTTTATCGAGCCGAAAAAAGAAGGGATGAATTTCTAATTTTTCCAACATCGAGACATGAGGGCGACTTATCTCTACGACATACAATCATCTATGCTCTCCTTCACATCAACTATTGCCCAAACAAAGGTGAGTTTCTAGAATAAAAGGAGGACACGAAATTCCACATCTTGAAGAAAAGAAAAAGGACATGGAGGGCACATAGAACTTTCCGAAAGTAGCAAGAATATTTAAAAAAAAAAAACACAAGAGACCGGCGTGTGTAAAAGCTTAGGAACAGCCCACGAATTCAGCAGATTCGCTTCCTCGTAAAAGAGATTTGCGGTTGGAAAAAAGTTGGACCAACGAACGATTCCAAGCGCAACTTGCTGCCGCGTAAAAAGACGTGGGAACGAGATCTTAAGCCACGAAAGCCGATCTCTTCGATGGAGAGAATTCCTTAACCCGACACTATTGCCTTTTGTCCCCTCGAAAACATGGAAAAGCAAGTGATTAGCAAGTGTCTGGTTTGTTTAAGTTGTTGTCGAACCTCATATGAGAATCGTACTCTTCGAATGAATCAGTTAAGGTACCCACAAAAGGAATTCGAAGGGGGTCCGAACCCTGTTCGCGACGGTCGATTCTTCGCGGAACTTGCATGATCTCGACCGACCGTGAAATTGCCTCGATCGAACAACGGACATGCTTGCTTGGTTAAAAGGTGGGGGAAAAGCAACAAGCCCCCCTTGATGGTGGCGGTAATAGAGACTAGAGTACATGAATATTCCAACATTGATCGGGTCATGTTCTTGCGGTCAATGCCTTTCGTCTTGGGGTGAAGTGTTTCCTCTCGGGAGACAAGGATGAGCGGTGGAAGTCGAGGAAGCTTCGAATCCAATAATGTCGTGCGACTACTACATGTTGTAAGAAAGTGGCTGGCGATGCGTGTTTCTTGAATCTTGCCTCGGCCGAAGTTATGAGATCAGGTCCACCGGTTCGGACTTCACATGGGTGGCCAGGCCAAGGGCAAGGAGTCTTGGCCGCTTTTGGAATGCTCTTTCTCCGCAAGTTCCCTCTCTTCGGTTTTTTTTTTCCCCCATCGATGTGTGATGTGGTTAGACCCGCCAAAAATATCTGAACCTAATCGAAAATTTCCAAAATTCTTAGTTCAATTCAACTCGGGTAATAAGTAAACGAATTCGAATAGTGTGACGATTCGGCTTGGATCTCTATCAGATGTATTAATATCTCTCCCTCACACATTGGGCCCTGACTCAAAGCCGCAATAATCTGTATCCCTCCTTCCTATGTGATTGTACTCACTCAGGGCCGCTATAACCTCCTATATCTCCTCTCCTGTGTGATTTGTGAATCCAGACTTGTTGATAACCTAGATTCTGATATCAATCTTGGGTGGTCTTCGGCCTCTCTCATTTCAGAAACTAATTCTGACGTGGCTTTTCCTCTCATTTAAACCGATCGTCAGCCCACTCTACAAAAAATGTGGGATAATCCCAATAATTTGTAAATTTATCTACATTTATGACTTAGTTGGAGCTACTCCTAATCTTGCCTCTCTCAAGTTTGAAGTGGGGGAGAGTTTGACTGAAAAGAAAAAAAAAATTGAAATAGGGGAGAGTAGCTTGTTACTGTGTACATTCACATAGGTCGTCCGAAGTAGCTTGGTAGCCATGGACGGTGACGGCGAACATTTTTTTTTTTTAGGTGTTCTAAGAGTTCCGATTACCAATTGACATAAAAATAAGGGGCGTGTCTCATTGGGGTGGGGACTGGTCTCGATTTGATGATTGGGCTTCGTGGGTTGTCTAAGGCCTAAAAGGCCCAAGGAACATGTTACCCAAGTAAGGCCCAGCCCACTCTGCAGTTGGATTCTATGCATAATTGGCAGAATAGGATGTGGGAAATTCCATTTGGGGTGTGCCGAGTTTGGACCGGCACTCCCTCGATTTACCTTTTAACTCAAATCTAAGTGGTACAACTTTCGGATCACGATAACATGAAATATTACTAAAACGATGACATTTCTACAGTAAAGATATCAAATGTGGCACTTTAATTAGGTATGTATGCCGACATTTCCAATAATTAACGACTTTCGAACTACGGGGATTTCTTAGGTAATGAATTTATATTATTTATATTGAGTTTAAAATTTAATTCAATAGCTTATTGTGACGACATGGTGGACGTGCCGGAGTGGTTATCGGGCATGACTAGAAATCATGTGGGCTCTGCCCGCGCAGGTTCGAATCCTGCCGTCCACGTTTTCCTTTGCTTTTTTTCTTTTTTCAACCTTTCCTGTTTGTTTTCTTATTGGTCATCCCATGGTTTCATTTGTTTTTCTTCCAATGGTCGAAGAGAAAGCTCTCTTTGAAAACAAACCCCCCTTCCCCCACATTTCTATGTCCAAGTTTCATCATTAATAGCTAGAGTCACGTCAACATTGAGGTACCATTGATTATGGATTTTCAAATCGACGCATACATCTCTCGTCGAACTGATGTGGTCACCTTTGCCTCCTGTTTATATGTTGAAATTTCATCATTAATGGCTAGAATCATGTCAATATCGGGGTATCATGGATTTTCAAGTTAACGCGTACATCTCTTGTCGAACTGATGTGGTTAAATGGTCATTGGGCATTATATCGGGGAAAAAAAAATATTGCCGTTCACGTTCTTTTGATTTTTCTTTCTTTTTTTGTTTTCAACCTTTCCTCTTTGTTTTCTTATTGGTCATTCCATGGTTTCATCGTTTTTCGTTGAATGGTCCAAGAGAAAAGCTCTCTTTGACCCCCACCTTTGCCTCCCGTTTCTATGTTGAAGTTTCATCATTGATAGCTAGAATCATGTCAACATTAAAGTACCGTTGATTATACATTTCCAAGTCGAGACATACATCTCTTGTCGAATTGATGTGGTTAAATGGGGAAAAAATATTGTTGTTCACGTTCTTTTGCTTTTTCTTTCCTTTTTTTTTTCAACCTTTCCTCTTTGTTTTCTTATCAGTCATCCCATGGTTTCATTGTTTTTCTTTGAATGGTTGAAGAGAAAAGCCCTCTTGACCCCCACCTTTGCCTCCCACTTCTATGTTGAAGTTTCATCATAAATAGCTAGAACCATGTCAACATCGGTGCACCACTAATTATGGATTTCCAAGTCGAGACTTACATCCCTCGTCAAACTAATGTGGTTAAATGGTCATTGGGCACTAGATTGGAGAAAAAGATATATTCCCATTCACGCTCTTTTTCTTTTTCTTTCTTTTTTTTTTCAACCTTTCTTCTTTGTTTTCTTATTGGTTATCTCATGGTTTCATTGTTTTTCTTTGAATGGTTGAAGAGAAAAGCTCTCTTTGAACCCCATATTTGCCTCTCGTTTCTATGTTGAAGTTTCATCATAAATAGCTAGAATCGTGTCAACATTAGAGCACTACTGATTATGGATTTCCAAGTTGAGACATACATCTCTCGTCAAATTAATGTGGTTAAATGGTCATTGGGCACGAGATCAGGGGAAAAGAAATATTCCCATTTACGTTCTTTGCTTCTTCTTCTTCTTTTTTTTCCAAACCTTTCCTCTTTGTTTTCTTATCGGTCATCCCATGGTTCCATTGTTTTTCTTTGAATGGTTGAAGAGAAAAGCTCTCTTTGACCCCCACCTTTACTGTTGACACCTAAATTTTGATTTTTTTTTATTTTTTATTTTGAGAATTGATTCTCGCAAAAAATAATTTTTCATGCATTCCATGTTTAATTTTTCTGCATTGCATTAAGGCTAACGGCGGTGGATTTGAGCTGAAATTTGATAGGTGATTGGACTAGACATGGAAAAAATGCGCCGAACATCTTGTGAAAATTTCTTTAGGGAGCGAATTGGGGATACTCAAAATCTCAAGGACCCAATTGCAAATGCTCAAAGTCTCAGGGACCCAATTGCAAATACTCAAAATCTCAAGGACTCAATTGCAAATATTCAAGATTTCAAGGGCTAGAATGCAAATATCTAAAAATTGAGGGATCATTTTGTAAATAAATAAAAGAGAAGTTAGTGGAGAAATTAGAAAAAGAAAAGATGTCTTCCACTAAATAAAAAATGGATGGTCCTCCACCACAAAAAAATGTTTTCCATTAAGAGAAAAAGAAAGAAAAAGAAAGAAAAAAGAAAAAAAGAGAGGTTAGTGGAAAAATTAGAAAAGAAAAAGATGTCTTCCACTAAATAAAAAATGGATGGTCCTCCACAAAAAAAAGATGTCTTCCATTAAGTGGAAAATAAAGATAAAAAAAATTAGTGGAAAAACAAGAGTGGAAAATAAAGATAAAAAAGAGTTAGTGGAAAAAAAGAGTGGGAAATAAAGATAAAAAAGGTTAGTGGAAAAATAAGAGTGGGAAATAAAGATAAAAAAAGGTTAGTGGAAAAACAAGAGTGGGAAATAAAAATAAAAAAAAGAGTTAGTGGAAAAATAAGAGTGGGAAATAAAAATAAAAAAAGAGTTAGTGGAAAAATAAAAATGAAATATGAGATATGTAAAAATAAAAATAAAAAAGATAGAGGAACACACTATAAAAGGGGGAGGAAGGAAAGATGTTAGGGGGATTCATTTTGAAGAGAATTTTGCAAGACATAAGAGAAAAGAGAGCCAAGAGGAGGGAGGAAGAGAGAAAAAATATGGAAGGATTGAGATTTTGAGAGAAAAAATAAGAGTGATCTTGAGAAAGAAAAAAAAACCGAAGAGCGACCGCGGAGAGCAAGGGAGGAGGAGGCCGGAATATTTCTCCCTTCGTCGCGCCACCGTCCCGGGTTCATCATTAACGCAACTCACCACGTCACGAGAGGTGCAAGTCCACAAGTTTTTTTTTATTTTCGGATCAGCATACCCAGTGGTCTTGCAACCACATTTTTCATACCTAGATGACAAGATCTTGAAAACTTATCTTCTGGAATTTTGTAGACGACTTTGAGATCTTCGATTTGATATATTATGGTATGAAAATGGACGTCGTTTGCTATGTCAAAAAGGTCCCGAAATTGAGAGCAGAATCTGGAAATATGGTGATCAGAACCTGAGAAGGAAATTTTCTGATCTGACCTTTCACGCTAAATGATTTTCCATGGGTTATTTTAGACTTCGTTTCATAAAGACCTCTTCATGACATTTGTTCATAACATCCTGATGCATAACATATAAAAAATAAAAAAATATTCATGCACGTTTCATATTTTTAATGCATTTAATGAAATCATGCAATTCTGTTGGTGTCCTTGAGTCTGAGTGTTTTTTCTGTGAGTGGTCATATTAATTCATAGTTATCTCATGTTTAGATTCTTCTTTTGAAACTTCACAAAAAATGAAAGTTGTTCATTGGGGTTTTGTTTAGTAGACTGGAAAGTTTGGTGCATTAATTTTGAGATTTGAGTGTCCATTTGAGCTTAATCTTGAAGTATGTCTGTTCTGTGAAATTTGTTTATTTGCTGCTGAGCTCTCATGAAAGACCATTTTCTACATGAAAATGAGTGTCTTTTCAATAAGAATACAAAACATGAAAGTTGTCAATGACACATTTTCCCATCCACATAAAAAATCTCAGAAATTTTGCATACATTTCATTATTTCTTTTGTATTTTATGGTTACTGCTTTCTCCATAAGCATGTTCATGGACAGTATGGTTTAATTCGTATTTTTTGTTAATGCATTGGAAAACGTAAAAAAAATGGTCTCAATGAAGTTTAATCAGCACGTGTTAAACTTTCTTTGAGCGTTTGAATTGTCTTAACTCATTGGTGATTGTGCATGTCCGATTGGATAGTTCATTATTTTCATTTGGTTTTCGACCCGATGCTCTGAAGACTGGAGGATGACCGATGTCCATTCCGGTCCGTTTTGTTGCATTCCCGACCCATGAGGCTTGGTGACGGGTGTTTGACCGATGTCCATTCCGGTCCATTTTTGTTGTATTCCCGATCATGTCTCGGGTTTTATTTAATTGGTCTGTAATTATTCACCCGACGAGTTGCGGGTTTTATTTTCACTATCCTTAGGGTAGTTTTACTTTACCTGCTCTCTCTTCACATCTTTGTTTGCTTTGGGTGATTTTGCATTCTTTTATAATACATCCAAAATCTAAAAAAAAATAAAAAAAATACCATAAAAAAAGTCATTCATTTTGCACAACATGTAATATTAAACATCATGCATATATTGTCATGTTATATCTGCTACGTCATGCATATAGCATAGTCCTTGCCACGTCATTACATTTCACATGTCATATAGTTAGATTGTATTTGCATCACATTTGACAAAAGAAAACCCAAAAAAAATTTGCACATTTGAACTTCAATTCAAAATTCATCAAAATTGCCAAATCAAACATTTTTTCATGAAATTGGTACCGAAATGGCATTAATTCAAAAAAATTAATGTAACCAAGTCCCGAACTTAAAATCTCTGGTTCGCAGAAGTAATTTAGTTCTCCCACTAAATTACTTAGGTTTCTAATCAACCTACCAAGAAATGATTAGTGGCGACTCCATGTTAAAAATCTTTGCATGATTAAACATTGAACCTAAGTTGCGATTTGGTAGAGCTTGGGAGAGTTCGAACTAGGTTAATTAATTTCACTTAATTAACTTGGTAATCCATTAACCTAAAACTGGATTTTTTTTAGGTCGCGACATTTACCTCCCATTCTCTATGTTGAAGTTTCATCATAAATAGCTAGAATCATGTCAACATCGGGGCACCACTAATTATGGATTTCCAAGTTGAGACGTACACCTCTCGTCAAACTAAAGTGGTTAAATGGTCATTGGGCACTAGACTTGAGAAAAAAAATATATTCCCGTTCACTTTCTTTTGCTTTTTCTTTCCTTTTTTTTTTCCTCTTTGTTTTCTTATTGGTCATCCCATGGTTTCATTGTTTTTCGTCGAATGGTCCAAGAGAAAAGCTCTCTTTGACCCCCACCTTTGCCTCCCGTTTCTATGTTGAAGTTTCATCATTAGTAGCTAGAATCATGTCAACATTAGGGTACCATTGATTATAGATTTTCAAGTCGAGACATACATCTCTTGTCGAACTGATGTGATTAAATGGTCATTGGGCACTAGATCGGAGAAAAAAAAAATTGTTGTTCACGTTTCTTTTGCTAATTCTTTCAATCATTTTTTTTCAACCTTTCCTCGTTGTTTTCTTATTGGTCATCCATGGTTTCTTTAGTTTTTTTTTTTAATGGTTGAAGAGAAAAGCTCTCTTTCACCCGACCTTTTGCCTCCCGTTTCTATGTTGGAGTTTCATCATTAATAGCTAGAGTCGTGTCAATATCAGGGTAACACTGATTATGGATTTCGAAGTCAACGCGTGTATCTCTCGTGAGCACTATTATATGAGTTGAGCCTTGCGTAATCCTCACAAGAATATTAATTAAACAAAAACTAATATTGTAGTGTCATTTATGTAGATATATTTTCCCTGAAGCCTCGGCAAGGACAAAAGTTAGAAATTGGGGCATCGAAGGAGGAAGGCCGTGAGTGTAGACGGGGAGGTACAAGAGAATTTATTATGAGATTAAAGGAAGGAGGCAAGGGAGACTGCAGGGGTGTCAATGGGCCAGGTCGGGCCGGGTCTCATGTAGGCCCGACCCAGCTCGAAACCCAACAGCCCAAGCTCAACTCGACCCGTGCCGACCCGATACCCGAATCATACCAAGATATTCGGGCCGAGTCAGGTCAGGACTTAAAAAATATCAAACTCCGAAATATTTATATTTATATTTGTATTATTTAAAATAAATAAGAAAAGAGAGAGAAGGGTTTTTGTGTGCGCGAATGGAGAGGAAAAGTGGGAGGCTTCTTGAAAATTGAAGAAGAAAGTAGAAGAAGGGGACGGCTAAAAGAAAAGGTGGGGGAGCTTTTCTTATCTTTTTCAATTCTCTCACGAATGTATGCAGAGGTGGTGGGCCTTTGAACCAACCTTTGCTTTCCTAGATGGGCTCGTGAGCTAGAAAGGACAATAATTATATGCTGCGAAGTAATTGTTACTAAAGCGCACATGTATGACATATACTAATTCGCATTTTCTCATCTGATCCACTTATATGGCTCAAATTAATGCAACATCGAGTCGTCTAAACTTATCGATATATTCTTTTATGCTGTATGAGGGAAAATCAACAAAAAAAAGGTCATCAAACTAGTCCTAAACCATTTCACAGTAGTACTAATTTGGTCATAAATCTTTTTATATTGTATCAATTTAATTCATTCGGTCAATTTAGACTAAAAATCGCTTACATAAATAACGACTATCTTGCGTGGCACGACTGGCGCTGATGTAGACAAATTTTATTATTTTTTAAAAATATTTTTGAACTTTTGCATTATTTTTTTCTTTTTATTTCATTTTGGCTAGAGAGGGACGTCGAAAACCCTCATTTAGGCTGCGAGGGCTGCCCTCGCTAGAATTGAAGAACGTTGAATCAAATGAGGGTAGTCCTTGCTAGAGGCTGGGAGGGCTAAGCCCTCGCCAAATCCAGCGAGTGTTGAGCCCTCATGCTTGCAGGCATATTAAAAAATGCAAAACAATATTGAAAAACTATAAAAATTTGTCCGCATCAGTACCGGTCGTGCCACATATGACAACTAATATCCATATAAGCGACTTTCGGCTTAAATTGATTGGATGGGCTCAATTAACCTTATATTTTTAGTTCTTTTTCTCCTTTGGAAGGTGCATAGAAACTCATGCTCTTACACTTCCGCCATTGTCCTTTTCTTGGCCTTACTGAGATTTTCATATGCCGTGAATGAGTCGTGCATATGCTATGCACATTGTTATTGGCTAAGGTTTAAGGAGGCTTATATCAAAATTCTAATTTGGAGCTAGCTTAGGGTTAAGGATTTCCAAGACTAATGTTTTAGAGGTTACTTTAAGGTGAAGACAGGACACTTAAGAAAGAAGATTCGGCCGTCGAGCTTCATGGTCGCCCCAATCATATTCAGCATAAGAGGATTCCCGGCCAGAACAGGATTCCAGGGCAAAGGGAGCCCAGCGTGCTGTCATTGGACTGTTAGTTGAGCTCACAAGACCTGGGTTGAATGGGAGTTGGATCAACTTCTTAGTCTGGGGGCTTGTCAGATTATCCTTTTCGATAGTTGCTTTGAGGCCAAAATCCGCATTTGAGGCCCTTCTTACAGGGTTTCGAGCTATGCTCTCTCTCTCTCTCTAGGAGTGCGCATTGGTAAAGGGGACAAGGTTATTGGATCGTCGTGTTAAAAGTACTGAGGCACAACAATTAAGAATGAATACTAAGTTTGTAGTGACGTTGAGGCATTTCGCTTTCTCTCCAAGCCTCGGCGAGGACAACGGGTGGATATAAGAGAAATTAGTAGAAGGCAAAAAGGAAAGGAAAGGAAGAGAGAGAGAATTTTATGGCTATTTCGGTTAAAATGAATGTGAAAAAAAAAATGGGCTTAATGTTCTCACGAGTTACTCTAACTCAACATGCCACTCACATAACACAAACATAAAATAGGCGTCGCTAATTATCTCGAAATATTCAATCATATAATACTTTTTTGATCCCAAGTAATTATCATTATAACCCCAAAAAAGTTACTAAAAAGAGTCATAAACTTATTACAATTATATCAATTCACTATTAATGTTCCATCTAAATACGGAATCCCAAAAGCGTAACCCTAATGTCATGATCTGCTATTCTCATTTATTTTTTTCTCCCTAGGAAAGATGCATGGAAACTCATGCCCATGCACATCGCCTTTTGTGTTTTGGCACATGAACGCGCAAGATCGGACCATGATCGTTCAGCGCTTTTGGGATGATAGTGGACTTTCTTCATCGACTTCCCCAATGCATCCCGTGCTGCCTATTCTCATTTATTTTTTTTTTCTCCCTAAGGTCTTGAGACAAGCTATACAAGTCTGACTTTCTCGTTTGCAGGTTTTCTTTAATATTCCTAACTTCCTTCACTTCCTCTTGAATTTCTCTTCTTGCTGAGGTCAATCAGTAGCAATTAAAAAACGAAACTCTCATGCGCATGCAGCTAGGGTTTTTCATCCTCAGCTTCCTTCGCGTTTAGCTGATATCATCATGTCCAGTTCCCCTGGCACATCGATGTTAGACTCTGACGCGTAGAATTCCTCGTCAAACTAGATGAACTGCTTTTCGCCGACGGTATCATGGTTGAAAAGTTGCGCTGCGTTAGTTTATGCAAGGCTCAAGCCGTCCTGATGTTGTTTGCTCCCACCGAGAGGTCAAAAGAAGACTATAACTAGGGTGGCGTTGTCGTCAGCACCAGCATCAGCACTACCATAACAATGACGTGCCGCACCATCTCCACATGCTTGAGGAAATTAAAGAAGAGAGCAAAGAAGATTAGAGAGAGAGAGAGAGGGTGTTTGACTTTCTTTTCTTTTTTTATTTTTTTTAAATCGAAAAGGTGTTTGACTTGGCCTGTCTATTTACACGTTCGACTGTATAACTTGCTGTTAAATTTGATGGGGTTGTCAAACGTAAAGCCCATGGGTGAATTGTTGGATTGATTATGATTTAGTTGGACACGTTAACTCTTTCATTGATCCAATGTTAATTAGACTTGTGGTTAGAGCGGAGGATTAAGGCAGAGAAGGACTTTAATGGCAAATTGTCAAAACGTTCCGTATAATAAATTTAGAACTGAATTGACATCTATACAACGTGTTAAGAATTTTTTTGGTAATTCTTCTCACTTGTAAACAACGTTCTCGCCCTTTTCGTAAAACCTTAATCCTTTTTTTTTTATATCAAAGGTGTCTGGCCCAGCGTCCGTACGGAATGCGCATCTCGACTAATCCTCTGGGAGGACTAGCCCAGCATCTCACCGTCACGACCCTCTGCTTAAATCGCTGGCTCCAAGATTTGAACTCAAGACATCTCATGAAATGACTAGAGCGCAAACCAACTGGACTACCGATGGGTGGGTACCCTAAACCTCTTCTTGGTAAGCACATAATTAAATAAACTGAAAATAACCAAATCTGTCTTTTGGGGACATAAGAGGGCTCTTGCCAAGCTCCCTTCGCGTGGATATTGGATTTATCTCAATTGAAATACGGTCACGTAACCTCTTTTTGACTTGATTAATCAAAAGTAAAATATCATTGTGTCGCTTATCCCTTAAACTAGTGTTTTCAATTAACAATATTTGTGCCTGTATTCTATAGGATAACTATGAGCTAAGACACTTTGTATGGAAGTTATCATAGCCAAGTTGACCGGGAATATATTAAGAAAAAATTACACAATCGCTAAAAGCATTGAAAAATAAGTTACCACGTTTCAACCTTTCCACACGAAAGCTGACATGTTTCGTTGGCTATTGATTAGTCATTACAAAGGATTTAAGTATTCAAACTATGCTTTATTGCTCCATTCCACTTGTGTGACGATGCAATTAAAAAGATTCTATTGGATAATTATCTCGTGGTTGCTTCTGAAAATGAGCTTCGTGACGAAATATTTCTAGCTGAAAATCGTCTTTTTGACTCTTGATTAAGTAAAACAGGTCTCCGAACAAGAATCATCACAGGCAAAGAAACAACAATCAGTTTAATTCACACAAGAATGTACAAACACAAACCGTGCTAGAGTTTAATTGATCACAAGATTCGTTAATACAATCTCGATGATATAACTGGATGTAAATAAAATGCTGGAACTTAAAACGAAGACATGATTTGAGAACAAGAAAGTACTATGTCGAAATTCAACTGACTGCAGCTACGACTATGAAAGTTAAAGTGCGATACTGAAAATTAAAAATGAAAATAAATTTGCTTGATTTGCTTATGGGGTCTTCGAAGAGTACATCGTCCCTATTTAAAAGATGAAAAATGATGAGTCAACTTTGGAGCGCAGGAGAAGTGCCATCTTATCCTTCATCCACATGGGCCCACATGCGCTGTTAATGTCTTGACTTGATCAAGGCTTGTTAATTCAATTGGTTTGACTGCGACATTCTCATCTGATCCTTCATTCTCCTCCTCAAATCTAATTCGGATATAATCAAACTAATTAAATTACTCGAATTAATCAGCCCGACATATTTGGCGCCACCACTAATTTACTCTATAGTCACATTCTGATGTTTGCTTTGAGGGCAAGTGGGGGACATTACCATCGACAGGACAAAGTATTTAGGAAAATTTTATTGCGGCTGCTCCTGTGGTTTCCTAAACCAAGTGTCTCGTTAATTAATAAATTTTATTGCGGCTGCTCCCGTGGTTTCCTAAACCAATTGTCTCGTTAATTAATTGAGTTTAAAGAACCCCCCCCGGCCGGGAAAAAAAATAATAATAAACAGAGAATTATGTTCCATAAATCCTATAAAAAAGCAAACATCGTATCCCTTCGTAGAAAGCCAAGATACTCTGGCAACTCTCCAATTCATCTGACTACTGGGTTTCCCTCATCTTCTTGCCCCAGAATCGCCATCTTGCTTCATTCTTCGTTCGCACATGGAGTTGATTCCTGGTCTACCCGACGATATAGCCCGAGAATGCTTGATCCGGGTCCCCTACGCTGGATTCTCCGCCGTCGCGTCCGCGTGCAGGGGTTGGAAGGCTGAGATCGAACGTCCCCAGTTTCGGTCGCATCGCAGATCCGCCGGCCACAGCCAGACAATCTTGGTTATGGCTCAAGGCGTGCTCGACCCGGCCCGGAGCATCGGATTCACGAAGCTTTGCCATGTCCCTGTTTACCGCCTGACCACTTTCGAGCCAGTCTCCGGTTCTTGGAGCGAGTTGCCGCCGCCTTCCGAGTTCTCCGGGGGCTTCCCCGTGTTTTGCCAGTTGGCCGCCGCCGAGTCGGACCTTGTTGTGATTGGCGGGCTCGACCCGGTTTCGTGGGAGGCCTTGAGTTCGGTCTACATATACAGCTTTATAACCGCCACGTGGCGGCGCGGGGCCGACATGCCGGGCGTACGGCGCTCGTTCTTCGGCTGCGCGTCGGATGGCGACAGCACGGTGTTCGTCGCCGGAGGTCACGACGTCGAGAAGAACGCGCTGAGGTCCGCCCTGGCGTACCACGTGGGGAGAGACGAGTGGGCAGCTCTGCCCGACATGGCGAGGGAGCGCGACGAGTGCAAGGGGATCTTCCACGGTGGCAAGTTCCAGGTCATCGGCGGGTACGGCACCGAGATGCAGGGGAAGTTCGAGAAGAGCTGCGAGGCCTTCGACGCGGCGGCGAGGCGGTGGGGCCCGGTCAGAGAGGACGCGTTGACGGCGAGCACGTGCCCGAGGACCTGCGTGGGCGGCGACGGGGACGACCGCTTTTACATGTGCAGGGATGGCGACGTGTTGGCGCTGGGAGGGTCCACGTGGCGGGTCGAGGCCAAAATACCCGGTGGCGTGTGCAATCCTAGTCATGCGACAAAGTGGCAAAAGAAGTTACTGGTGATTGGCTCTCCGAGAACCGGTGGGCCCCAAGAGGCTTACGTGTTGGACCTGAGCACGTGTGCTTGGACAAACGTGGATTTGCCGGAAAAGTTTTCCGGTCATGTCCAAGTTGGCTGTTGTGTGGAGATTTAGGAGGAACAAGTCTGAGAAATAAAGCTTGTTGTGTACAGATGAAATGTGAGACTATTCTTTAATAACTTTTTTTGGGGTATATCAAGAGGGTTTCATTCATGTCCTAAATTACAACATTAGATGAGTTTTTCTAACATCAACATCGGCAGGTCCATGCTAAGTTGTGAACTTACTCATCCTTGAATAACTTGTACTCTAATTCTGTCCTTTCTCATCAATATGCGGCACACATCTTATCCACAAATTGAAGCTTGACCGCCTACCCTTCCATGTCATGAAAGCATCATTGCCCTTATTGCAAAATTAGGGGAAAATTATAAAGAAAAAAAGTCATAAATCTATTGTAATTGTGCTAATTTAATCATAATTTTTTTTGTCAAGTGAGTCTTAAATATTTTACATTTATGTCAATTTAGCCCATTTTGCCAGCCGGTATCGATCACTGACTCTAACAAGAACTTTTTTTTGTCCAAATTTGATTTTTATTTAAATTAAATTCAAAAAATAAGGTATTTTTTTTTTCAAAAAAGTGAAGCAGACGAGAAGAGCTTCAAGCCCCTGCCCCGCCATCCCCCACCCTTATCGGCCTCCTCCCGGCAATACTTTTTGAATTTAGATATTAAAAATCAGATTTGGAATTAAAAAAAGAAGTCCACTTAGCACTGAGTAGTCAAATGAATCGAATTGGGACAAATTCAAAAAGTTTAGGACTGAATTGACGAAAGCAAAGGGTTTAAGAGTATCGCGATATATTATAAGATTACTATACACATCTACTTGGTGAGATACAAGTGGTCATTGGGCACTAGACCTAGTAGTGGGAAAAATTCTTAGCTGCATCCATAGCAAATGGGCATGTTGGATGAGATGGACCTCACATAATGCCTCACGAATCTAACACTTGCTGTCAATTGGGCTCACATGGTGGAATCCTAACAAGCATGAAGCCGACTTCCTTCATCGGTTCCTCCAAGGCGTCTCCCCGTTGACCACTCAATTCTTCATTCACACTATCCAAACCTTTGTCCAATTGCAAGTTATTCTTTAATACCCCTCGAAATCTTCCACACGTTCCATTACATTACCTTTTTCTTGGATTAGGGCTTTTTTTTTTTTTCCCATCTTCAGCTTCTCTCTCGTTCGATCCGCATCGTCGTGTTCATCTTCCTGGGAAGTATCATGCTTGATTAGAATATTGTAGACTCTTTTTGACGCGTAGAATTTCCAGGTCAAACAAGAGGACCAGCTTTTCGCCGACAGTATCAGGATCGAAAATTCGGCCGCGGACAATATATACTTAATCGGCTATCCGGATTGATGTTATTTTGCCCTTCGAATAGGTCAAAAGAAGACTATAATTAGGGTTTCACTGTCGTCAGCATCACCATCATCGCTACCCTGACAATGACATGCACCACCATATCCGCACGCTTGATAAGGGTTTTCCTTTAAACGGATAAGCGCAAAAGAGCGTAGAAAGAGAAGGGATTTGCGTTTTTTCGCTTCTGCTTTTTGGGGTCTTTGCTTGCGCTATTCAAACATTCATTGTGGAACATACTTTTGAAATTGGATGGTGGTGTCAAATGCAAAGCACATGGGCAAATTGTTCAATTGGATATGATTTAGCTAGTTAACTTTATTGTTGATCCAATGTTATTTGGACATGGGGTTCGAGCAGGGTTTTTTTTTTCTTGGTATCATAAGCTTGTGAATGAAAAGCTAGCTTACTTCCCGCCAAAACGAACAGGGTTTGAGGGAGAGAAGTCAAGATCAACCTCTTAAAAAATTGAGACTTTATTAAATGCAATATATTAGAGTAATGAAAAGTCTTTAACTCAAAAAATTAAGAGATTAGATGAAAGGAGACTATTTATACATAAGATACTTTAAAATCTCGTATTTAGATGGTGTGAGATTATAATCGACATAAAGAAATTCGATTATTCGATTATTTTTTAGCACGACATTTTGATAGATGAACCAGGTTAAAGCATCTCACGATAAGTTTACGTGATCATACATATTGAGAATAGCCTTGGACAATCACTTTTACCTATGCAAGGATGGCGACATGTTGGCGCTTGGAGGATCCACATGGCGGGTCAAGGCTAAAATACCCGACGACGTGTGCAATCCTAGTCATGTGACAAAGTGGCAAGGGAAGTTACTGGTGATTGGGTCTCTCGAGAACCGGTGAGCCCCAAAAGGCTTATGTGTTGGACATGACTGATGAGTACGTTTACAAGGACAATCGTGGAGTTGCCGGAAAAGTTCTCCGGTCGTGTTTAAGTTGGCTGTTGTCTGGAGATTTAGGAGGAACAAGATTGAGAAATAAAAGCCTGTTGTGTACAGATTAGATATGAGATTATTCTTTGGTTTTCCTGGGGACGTTGGCAATAATCAATGTCATGAGGTACAAACTAGTGAGTCTTATGTGGAAAACAAACGAGTAAGATAGTGTCATGATTGTGAGGTCCAAGATGGGCAAAGTATTCGAAAATTGAGAAAAGTGTTTAAAAAAAAAGTCTTAAACCTATTGCATTTGTATTTATTTAATCTTAAACCTTTTATTGGTGTCAATTCATTCCTAAACATTTTACAATAGTGCCAATTGAGTCCTAAACCTTTTGTATTCGTACCAATTGAGTCAATAGGGTCAATTTTGGCCGAAAATCACTGACGTGGATGTTGATGGTCCTACGTGGCACTATTGGCTTTAATGCAAATATCTTTTTAATATTATTCAAACATTATTATCAATTTTTTCCCTTATTTTTTTCTTGCATTTCTTTCTTCTTCTTTTTTTGGTTGGGGGCTGACAAGGGTTGCTGACCACAACGAGGGCTGCGAACCCTCACCAAGAACCGTGGCCTCACCTAGGGCTGGCAGGGGTCAGCCAACAACCTGTGCTGACCCCCAATAAAACATAAAAGAAAGTGCAAGAAAAAAAAAGGAAAAAACAAAAAAAGTTGCTAAAAATATCAAAAAAAACATTGAAAAATATACACGTCAACGTCAATCATGCCACCTCGGACAACCGAAATCCACGTTAGTGCTTTGCAGCTAAAATTGATCGGATTAACTCAACTGACACGAATGTAAAAAATTTAGGACTCAATTGGCACTAATGCAAAAGATTTATGATTGAATTAGCATCAATAAAAAGTTTAGGACTGACTGATACCAACACAAATGATTTAGGATTGAATTAGTACAAATGCAATAGGTTGAGGACTTTATTTTTTTTTTTACACCTTACCCCTCGAAAGCTAGATGTATAAAATTGCGGACAAAATTCGTGGATGTCATGAAGACCACATATGTGTTTACACTATATTCATATGTTATAAAATGAAAAGTCTAAGATTGCAACATACTCCAAAATCGGTCTACAAAACTAATATGGTAATATTTCCTATTACCACCACAAATATAGGGTACTTCATCCTCAATCTAATTTTACCGTGCCAGAAATTTTACAGAGACCGTAAAATGGGTCGTGAATTGTCGGTACAGGATACATAGTTCATTTCAAGAACACTAAACCGTAGAATGAGACTTTTCTTGGAAGGAGACTTTTTGGCCATAATACAATCCGAGTTTAGAATGGTAGGCCTTTCTAAAGTATTCCCACGTGCATGTTGAAGCTATTATTAGATAGAGAAAGGGAGAGGGAACCGGTAGCATTCATATTAAGACTATGTATATTTCGCGAAAAATAAATGATTTAAAAATTATTTTTTTAAAAAAAAAATCGATTGCTTATACCATGTGCAAAAATGAACTTTCACCGTCGATGCAAATTTTTAAACACAAATTATTGTTCGGTAACGATAATTATTTTCATTGGCTAATTATTTCAAACGATATATGCGCCTTTTTTTTCTTATAGGGAAAATGGTTTCTAAATTATCCATTATCCACAAAACGAACATAATCTAAAAGAAGACCTGGAGCAGACCTTCCTCTGGCAGTCACATACAAATAATAATGGCTTGCATGGGTTCTTAATTAGCATGGTTGGTCTCCCGTATGTACACCGGTTGCAATATAACTTTATTATACTTTAAGCCGACGATATGCTTTCTCCTCTTGGGAACATTTTTATTTAAGTTATTGTTTTGACCTGGAAATCAATTTTAGTCAACCTTAACCAACAGTTTAACCTATGCAAGTTTGCCAAAGAAACTGGTACATTTTGATGTGATGCTAATCCACCAAGAGGTAGAAAGAATGCATATGCGATTGTAGGTTTTAAGTTATAACGCATGATCTATTAAACTTCATTTGACCCTGCGCGTGTGATTAATGAAGGACATGTAACCTGGCTTTGAAAATCACTTTCCACCATGTTTCTTTTGGATCCTTTCGTTCCGCGAAAAATGAATAATCTTTAAAAAAAAATTATTTTCCAAAAAATAATCTCTTGTAATATCTTTTATAAAAATAGTGACGGAAAATTATTTCCATTGCTGATGAAATTGTTTAGATATAAATTATCGTCTATAATGAATATATTTTCATTGATTGATTGTTCCGAGCGATACAAGTAATCATTTTTTAAAAAATTATTTTCCATAATAAACTATACTTTTGGGAAATAAATGTAAAGTCAAATGGTGTATAAATGTCAAACACTAACATCAAATGCCACATCTAATCTAGTACACACATATATATATATATATATAGTGGACAAGTAACAACGCAGAAAATGGACATGCATCGATATGGCAGGAATATATCTCGATCAACCAAATTCGCACCTACTAAGCCTCATATTAAATATAAATAAATAGTGTAAACCATGTGATATATGTATACACGTGTGTATATAATTTTAAATCTAATGCGTTTGTTTCATTTCAGACCTAAACCTTTTAATTTGTCTATTTTAGTTCTAATCTTTTTAACGATTTGTCAATTTAGCACACCCGGCCAATTTTGGCTGAAAACTGCTAATGTGAATGCCGTTTGTCTTACGTGACACAGTGGACGCGTTGACGTGGATGATTTTTTCATTTTCTTAAAGATTTTTTGAATTTTTTATCTTCTTTTTATCCTTTTTTATCCTTTCTTCTTTCTTATCTATTTGCATCCACCGGTTGCTGAGGCCTCCGTGATGCCCTATCCTGTGGCAGGCAATTGGTAGAGGGAAATAGAAAAAATGGAAAAGAAAATCAGAAAACTTATATAAAAAATTTGAAAAAATCGTTCTCGTCCGCGATTTCCACCCAAAATGACTACATTGGAAATCCCTCCAAAGCTTTAAAACTAAATTGGTATTAAATTTATTATAATACAATAAGTTAATGATTTTTGGACCATTCTTCCCTTTGTTTATATTAACATATTGACTTGGAAATAAACTCCAGTCAATCATAACCAACAGTTTTGCTGGCGGAGATAACTTCTGTTTAATCAACCAAAGAAACTTGAATCCCTCAAACTTCACGGCCAAAAAAGGGAAAAAAAAATGTTAATCTATTCTGATATGATGCTATCCCACCAAGAGGTGAAAAATATGATATTGTATTGTCATCGCTTACGTCACCACTCTAGCGTGCTATTACCTTAGTTTTTGCCTTTGAACTACCGTGTAGTCCAAGAAAATATCCCCATTGTATATACAATTGATGGTTTTGTCCGCTTGATTGACCATCTCTTCATAATTTCAATCAACCATTACTCGTGGATACCAAAAAATTGATTAGCAAGAAAATATTAAGGGCGAAAATTATATATATACAGGTGAATTTATCACGTAGTATTTTTATTTTTTCAAAGCACAACAAAATGTCAAAAGTAATCCATCTTTGTGATTTCCTTTTTTGGACGATATATATGGTATAATCACTCTCTTATGAATGCATTTTTATCTTTACTTGTTGAGACCGTAATAGACATTTAAGTGCAAAAACAAGAAAAAAAAAGAGATATCTACACTTATTCTAATTAAAATAATTTAATAATCTACTTCTCCTTTCTCACGTAGGAAACACGCAATTCATAAGTTAATGAGATGGCATGTTACATCGACCTAGTATACATGTCTTTGTGCATGTTGGACTATAATGTACATAATATTCGATTCAAAGCATGTCCAAACATTATCAATTTATTTCACGTATTATTAACATATTCCATGATCATCACGTTTCTCTTGAGGTCAAAGGATTGCTCCGTATGTGAATGTCAAATGGGTAATCTCCACCGTCAAATGTCATGTCTTATCTAAGATCTCCTCAATGACAACATCAATTGATGGGTCATGCTACGTGGCATCTATATATAATGAAAAAATTATCTAAAAAGTCCAAACTTATTGTAAGGCGATCAATTTAGTTCTAAATATTTCAATTTCCAAATTTACTCTTAAACATTTTCAGGATTTGCTAATGTAATCCTTTTAGCCAATTTTGATATTAAAAAAAAATGCTAACATGGACGCCAAATGTTCTATTAACACGATCGCCACATTAGTGATTTGTGATCAAAATTAGTTGCAACTACTATATTGGGAAATCATCAAAAGGTTTATGACTAAATTGGAAAATCATCTAAGGTTTAGAGTTAAATTGAAAAAATTAAAAAACTTATGACTAAATTGTTTAGCACCCCTTGGATTGTCATCCCCCATAAGATAATCATATATAATTCATATCTAAAATGTCTGTTCATAAATATATCAAAAATGTCTTGAGCCTATCGCAATTGTGCCAATTTAGTCCTAATTTTTTTTTTGCCATTTTAACCCCAAAAATTTCACATTTATGCTAATTCAATCAATGTGGCTGGCTTGTATTGATGAAGATTTTTAAAATAATATTATAATATTTTTCAAAATTATTAATAATTATTTCTTATTTTTTGGTCCCTTTTTTTTTTGGTTAGGGGCGGCAGGAGGCCGATGCCGATGCCGATGACCTTTGCCAGCCACTGAGCAAGGGTCGTGAACCTTGCCATAGCTCGTAAGGGCTATGAGCCCTCGTCAATTAGTCGATGGCCTTCTGTCAGTCCTAACAAAAGAAAAAGGAAAAAGTTATTTTGAAAAAACTAAAAAAAATATCGATATATTATTAAAAATTATTTACACCGATGTTGTCCACACTATGTTAGTGTCGATCGGTTAAATGAACTGAATTGGTGCAAATGCAAAATATTTGAGGCTAAATAAGGAAAAAAAGGGACTAAATTGACACAATTATAATAGGTTTATGACTTTTTTTTTTGGTAAATTGTCTCCTAAAGTTATGTAGTCACTGCAATCACTATAATTCGTATATGCCATAGTAACCATATCTAGGCACTCAATTTTTTTAAGTGCTAAATCAAATTGATTGCAGCTCACTGACCTTTTTTTGCTTAAAAAGTTATGCATTTTGAATCAGCCTTTACACTCAATAGTATATACTAGTCAAACATTAAAAATCAGTTCTTGATTTAGTCCAAAATTAAAAAAACTTTCAACCAGATTGCTATGGAAAACTCCATCTTCCACGCATTTAATTTTGGACAAACTTTCGTCATAAATTCCACCGACCAATGTTGTGCGACCTGGCATTCCTTTAATTTACATAGGATTTCGAGTGAACCGACATTAAAAATCAAATTTAATGTCTAATTTCGGAGCATCTTCTCAGACTTACAATGTCAATTTGTGTCCTGTTTCAATTAAACATCGTGTCCAATAAATGATGGATAATGCTTCCGTGTTCGACCTAACTCATTCATGTCTGGTACGAATGTATTTGGACTTCTACTTTTGACTCTATGCCCTGTTCCCACAGGTTTTATTATAAAACGAAATAATGCCTTTCATATATAATGCAAGTTCACGAACCCAAAAAATTGAACAAATTAGCCAACAAAAAATATTTTCATTGTCGATAACACTTTATGCCTAACTATTTTTACGGTGGTGAAAATATTTTGCATTCATTCATTTTTACGAGTGATATAATCATTTATTTTTTGAAAAATATTTTTTAAATATTTGATTTTTCGTGAAACAAACACATCTTTGGAATGATGAAAACTTTTTTGCTTGGGAAAGTGTTTTCATTTACTACGGCAAATTGGGATTTGGAGCACGTATCGGAATAAGCGCACTAGAAAACCTAAAATTTACCACGAAAGAATAATTAAGTCTGAAAACTTGCAAAAAAATGCAAGCAAGTCCTAAAAATTTGTCAAATTGATGCGATTGGATCCTTCCATTAACTCGGTTCAATTTTATCAACCATAAAATACTGACCTGACTTTTTATTTATTTTTTCCCTGTTCTATATGGTGCTGATGTAACTAAAACGAGTCTATGTTGTTTAAATTAAATTTTTTAAATAGAATTTTATTTTATTTATATTTAAAAAAAAAACACAAGAAAAGGAAAGAGCGCTGCTGCCGCCGCCGTCGTTTCACTATTCTGGCGGTAAACGGTCGGCAGGGTCGCCGAGACCAAGACTTCTGTACCGACCAAAATCGGTGGCCATGGATCGATCGAAGCTAGCGGACAAGAGCTACAGAGACGTGTTCGCTCCGAATCGATTCCAAACGATGGTTGATTGATTGATTGGGATCGTCATACAAAATTGTCATCGTAATTGTAAGCCCCATTAAACAATGGGCTGTCCTCGAGGAGCCCCTTAAAACCAAATCGCGGTCGACAACCGCGAAATGCGAAAACGTTCGTCGTCCCTGATGGCGCCAACCAGTAAATTCCAGCAAGAGGTACTTCAGGGGTTTAAACAACGGCGGGGTTTTTCTGTGGTCTCCCCTCGTTAATGCGACCGGCCTGCGCGTCTCGAACGCAGCATCGCTTCGCGTACGAACGCATTCTGCTATAAAAGGGGGGGCACATCGCCCCCACCTTTTCCGAAACCGCAACCCCCTCCCCAAAAAAGCAACAAGACAACGTCCCAATCCTATCCGGAACTTGATCCAATCCAGAGCTTTCCTCTTTCTGATTCCATCTTCAGGGTCCTTGTCATCTCTTTCTTGAGCCAAAGATTCGTTCTTGCTTCGTTCTTCCGCGTTCAAATTATGGAATTGATTCCGGGTCTGCCTGACGACATAGCCCGAGAGTGCTTGATCCGGGTGCCGTACGGCGGATTCTCCACCGTCGCGTCCACGTGCAAGGGGTGGAAGTCCGAGATAGAGCTTCCGCAGTTCCGGTCGCAGCGCAAATCCACCGGCCGCAGCCAAACCATCGTCGTCATGGCTCAGGGCGTGCCCGACCCTGCCCTGAAGACCGGCTTCTCGAAGCTCTCGCACGGCCCGGTCTACCGCCTGACCACCTTCGAGCCGCTCTCGGGTTGCTGGGGCGAGTTGCCGCCGCCTCCTGGTTTCTCCGGGGGCTTCCCTCTGTTTTGCCAGCTGGCGGCGGCCGGGTCAAATCTCGTCCTCATCGGCGGGCTGGATCCGGCTTCGTGGGAGGCTTCCGGTTCGGTCCATGTGTATAGTTTCATAACCGGCGCGTGGCGGCGCGGGGTCGACATGCCGGGCGCGAGGCGTTCCTTCTTCGGGTGCGTGTCGGACGGGGATCGGGTGGTGTTCGTGGCAGGCGGGCACGACGGAGAGAAGAACGCGCTGAGGTCCGCCCTGGCGTACCACGTGGAAACGGACCGGTGGGTCCCGTTGCCCGACATGGCGAGGGAGCGCGACGAGTGCAAGGCGATCTTCCGCCGCGGCAAGCTCCACGTCGTCGGCGGGTACGGCACCGAGATGCAGGGGATGTTCGAGAAGAGCTCCGAGGAGTTCGACCCGGCCACGGGGCGGTGGGGCCCGGTGCGGGAGGATCTCCTGGCGGCCGGCACGTGCCCGACGGCGTGCGTGGACGGCGACGGGGATGATGACTTGTACATGTGTATGGGCGGCGAAGTGCTGGCGCTCCGAGGTTGCACGTGGCGGGCGGTGGCCAAGGTACCGGCGGACGTGCACAATCCAGCTCACGTGACGAAGTGGCAAGGGAAGTTGCTCGTGATTGGGTCTCCCAGACCTGGCGGGGCCCAGAAGGTGTATGCGCTGGACACGAGTTCAGGCAATTGGACCAGCATGGAGTCGCCGGAAAAGTTCTCCGGCCATGTCCAGGCGGGTTCTTGTCTGGAAATTTAGGGGAATTCAAGTCGAGTGCGGGAACTGTGTATATAACAACAACCTGGGAGATGAAAATTTTCGTCATGGCATTACCGTTCATTGTATGGGGGCTCGGTACATCTTTTGCGAAATCACGTAATTAGCGATTGTCAAAGTGACTGCAAACGACAGCGCACTCGTGATCTTTCTGCTGATGTGCGTGATCTACTTTTAATTTTCCCCGTATAGTTGAGGCAAGGCCGTGCATCATTCTCTCGTCTATCCGCCCGAAGTGGAAGCAAACTCCAATTCAAACGAGCGTGTCGGTGTTTCGAAAACGATTGGTATTAGCTGCCTCGTGGACATGCATGCCGAGGCGGTTTGACTTTCGTAGACTGTCGTGTGTGGATAATGTCCACCGACCATTCTGATTTCGAGGGAACGGGTATAATTGCCATTTCCCTTAAAGCAACCATGTGCCTACGCACGTTTTAAGTGATAAGCCTAAAGCTTGGGCGTCGTGCTCGGGCATGTTGCTTGACTTGGTCAACGATTCATTCCCTTTTCGCAATCATGCGCCCCCTTCTGATCCCCGCAAGTCTGCTGGTACTGCACTAGGGCTTAACCTCTACGAACAGTTGGCCTTGCGATCATCTTTCCCTTGCTTTGAGAAAGCAGCATGGTCAACTGGCCACGTTCCATTGCACTTGGTCACAAAAGCAGAGCACTCACGGTAGCGTAAGATTCTTAGTTGGAGCCGCTTGATAACAAGTTGAAGAGGAAACGGAATGAAAAGAGTCAGAAATTAGAAAAGGCGTTCCTGCCAGTAGATTCATCCCTCATTCACACTCAACTTCTTTTGCCAAATCGGCATGATTCGTTCCAATATCAGGTACTACCCATTCAACTCAAAATCAAGCGATTTGCTTCTAAAGGTCGTGTTGGGAACACTAGACGTACATTGGAAGGTTAAGTATTAGCCGGCATCCGAGTGATGACGGCGAATCACTTTGGAGATGGATGGTACGTATTGAGGATAAATTGAAGAAAACAAATATGGAAGAGGAAAAGAGATACCGACTATGATCACCATACGTCTTTATCTTCTAAAATGAATGGATCCTCGATCAAGCATTGGCCAAATAGTTCAGCCAGCGCGTGAGCTCTTAGAAACCACCCGTCCTGTGAAAGAATTTGGATGTTCAGTGCTAAATGATCCCTCATCTCATGCATCTGGAGAGAACCACGGCGAATTTCTTGTATATGTGATTTTTCAAGTACATTTTCTCCACCTTCTTCCTCCCCTTCATCCCCATTTGCTCCCTCAACACTGGTTCTCTAAGCAGGTACTGGATGTTTCTGGCAAGCGCTTCAATTCCTGGACGACCAGGAGGGTGAAGAAGGCCCGTTTCATTATGATCGACAATCTCTTTTGTGCCTCCTGCATCTGTTCCGAGCACCTGCTCCATTTTAAGTGAAGTGAGCAAGGCAATATCTTGTTGATCATCCCCGTTGAAGTTGGACGGAAGGTACATTTCTCAATGCACCTTCTTTAAAATGGTGTAAGACGAAACCAGTTAAATGCATTCAAGACAAACAGAAATTTCCTTCCATAACTAAAAGCGACAAGGAAAGAAACCAAAGACTTCTGAGGTAGAAGCACAGCCAATGTTTCACGCAAGCAATCGACTCTTAATGTAATAGAAATCTGGTCAATAATCATACCGGAAGGCCAAATGCCATAGCTTCAATTGTAACTCTTCCAAATGTCTCTCCCATGCCCTGCATAAGAATTCCAAAATTTATTGCCCAACGACAGTAAACAGACTAGCTGGCGATATCTCTGAGTTTGCTTACTTAGAAACATCCACAGAAAATCATCTAAAGATCTTCTAAGTTTCATTATCAACTCAACACCTGCTTTATTACTAAATAGGTGCTTTACAAATCAGGCTAAAGATTTGGAGCACAAGAAGAAATCAGTCTGCAACAAAAGAGCATTCCAGAATTTTATGATTGTGATGTGCCAATAAGATCCCTTTAGCAATACGAGAAGTATGCATATGCAACGACAGCTTCTACTTTTGTCAATCGACTCAATTTGAAGAAATACTTGAACATATCCTTTTCCTTCTAATTTGAGTTCATAATTTGCACCATACAATTGTGAATTTCAAAATAGACAAAAATAAATCTATTTTATGCGGATCTCCCACCAGATTCTGTAAGATGCTCATTAAAATACCAGAAGTCAAACAAAAGGAAGATGTTTAACCTGTGAATTGATAACATAAACATCTGCAGCAGAGTAAAGTGAGGCAACACGAGTAGTTGCTGGCGTCCACAGAATGGATCTTGACAAATTTGAATGCACGGATAGAAATGTCAGGGTTTCTTTCACGTATTGTACTTTATTGCTTTTAGATCCAACTGATCCAATGAGCACTTTCAGCACCTGATGTGGCTTCCCTTCACTATCAGACAATGTTCTTCTTCTTCGAGCGATGTGCTCGGAGCTTAAAGCATCAATCCCATGCTCCCTTATGGGACGAGGCAATGACAAAATTTTTCTCTTAGGGGTTATCAAAGAATCAAAATAGCTGGGTAGTTCACTCACTGGTTCAGAATTGTACCGTTCCTGAAACAATGCTCTCAAATGACTCTTTACGGTGGAGTTCAATTCCTCCTGGGCCTTGCCAAGTCCTGCAGGGTTTTTGACTTTAGCACTAGGCCACAAGGAGCCATTCTCTATCACCAAGCATGCCGATTCAAGAAGCAGAAGCTGGCCCTTTCCAGGGTTTATGCTACTCAGAGATATCAAAAGCATGTCGTTTTCTGTTAATCCCATCTCTCTCCTTACGGAATCCCTCAGCAACATCCTTTTCTCCTTCATCATTTCGGTGCTGAAGGATGGGGTGTTGAGTGAAGAATGAATCCCAGCGACAAAAGCCAATTCATCATTAACAGATAATGGGACTACTGAAGGTGGATATCTCAACTTTATTTTTTCTTCTCCGCACCAAGTCAGCCACTGTTTAGACTGCGACTCTGAAAGAAAAATAAGCATCTTCACTCGGTTGAGTACAGGTTTTGCACGATCAAAATACTCTCTCCTGTTCTCCATGATCCACCAAGTGATCTGACTCCCACCAGCCGGAAAGTGCTCCATGTATTGATCTGAAACAAGTCATGTCCCATGAGAAGAGACAGCAATCAAATAAATCCATAGAGGTTCCCTATTACAATTAAGTAGGTTTTATCAATTAACTCTAACTACCTGGTCCAAATTCAGCCATGTGATAATAGACATCAAGATAAGGCGACAAAACAACATCATGTGAATCCAGTCTTATCCAAAAACTTCATTATGGTCTACTCCTATTCCAACACGAGTGGGGATACAGGGAAATACAAATAGAACCGGAGTGTTAACAAGAAAAAGTTGAACGGAGCTGATTCATCCGTTCGAGGGGACATGCCAGAAGGAACGTTGCTTAGAGAAATAATCAACTAAGCTATTTTAGCCAGATTAATCAGATGAGCGCAAAAGCAACCCTGCATTAGAATATTGGCAGCGACATAGACATGTAAAAATCACTTAGGGGTACTTCTCAAAATTAATCTGCAGTCTGCACTTTCCAGTGTTTAAAATGTACCAGTCTACGATAACGCAACACAAGGGAGCAATATTTTGCACGAAGGAATGGTGCACAAAGGTTTGGTCCTATCTGCAATCCTACAAATTGAAAGTCTGGCTAAATAAACTTGTCCAAATAGATGAGGCTAATCCTGGTAAACCAGCCAAATAATGTTAGCTATGAGACTGTTGATCATGCTCTTACTTAGCACTCAATTTGCATTATTTTCACTCATATATCAAGATACTCCGCAGTTTGAATGCCGCTGTGCTAGTTATACTTGATGTGCTCTCCTACTAAAGAACAAAACCATTGCTCTACAGAAAAATAAACCAAATACTTTCGATTCAATAACATCTCACCAATCCATGAAGCACAGACTGCTGATCCAGCGATCACAACATCAGATTTCATCCCGACTTTGAAGCTGAAGTCTGCTTTGTCTTCAAGCACTTTAATTCTTCTCCTAACTAGTTCCGGCATCAATCCTCCCTTCCTGCTAAGGACCACAGCTGAAACTGTAGCCCCACAGCTCAGTAGCTCTGTCGCAAGCTCCATCATGGATAGGGGAGCACCAGTCATGGAGAGCTCATGGAAAATCAACAGAAATCTTCTTGACCAAACAAGCCGAGCAAAATGTCCCTTCCTGTCACAGGTTCCTGAGCGTTTCTCAGGACTCCATCCCAATACTTTGTCCTCTGTCACGCCAAATGGACCAACAAGGAGACCATAAGTAGTATTTTTCATGGGTATTTCGGGCTCCTGCTCTTCTAACTCTGGGCTCTCAACCTCCACCTTTGGTGCCCGTTTGCGCGCTTTACCCCTTGATCTACGCGACAATTTCTTATTCTTTTTCTTAGCAACACTTCGAGGAGATGAACCCCCATTGCCCTTGTTAGTCAACACCAAACCTGTTCTTTTATTTTCTGTCATCCTTATGTCACTCTCATTTTTTATGGCCATTGTACTGTGGTTGGCAATCAAATTTCTCCTTTCATTGTTGTGAGAGTCACCATCATGATTTCTTGGTTTATTTCTGAAAGCAAGGAAATTGTTTCTGTTCTCACCATGAGCCCATCTGGACTGGAAATAAAATCCAAGGTAAGCCCATAGAGTGATCAAAAGCAACCAATACACCAATCTGTTACTGCGGAACCACTCTAAACTAACTCCACCAGTTCTCCCTTCTCTTTTTGGTGTTCGGCCAGAATGCAGCCTACGAAATGTAGGAGAATTCCTAGGTGTTGATCTGCCTGACAATGTGGATTTATAGGTGCCACCCTGCCTTAGCGACGATTGTCTGACAAAATTTCCTTGAGGGTCTCCTCGGTTTAGCCCATCCTCCATCAGTCTCTGTTTTTGTTTCCAAACTATGTCACACCAAAATTCAATCTGCAATACTTAGAGATGCCCTGACTCCGCCAAAGTACTTGAAATTATACGAAATCCTTCACCAGCACGCTCCTTCAATTTTCCATTCTATATGAAACGACAACACAGAAACTAATATTATGATGCACAAATACGGAAGACAACACGGCACCAAATAAGAAATCTTTTGTTGAGTATCATTGATAAAAAATCGAATATTATCCATTGGCTGAAAGATATCATCATCATCACAAGGAACTAGCAATGTACTTGGCAAAGACGTACTGAAAAAGGAAACATCCATCCTATCGACTAGAAAGACCATAAGGCAAGACATTCTTAGCTCAATATCCATCATTTTTTGAGGCACATTCTCAAATAAAAGCCAAATCAAGATGAATCGAGAAACCGACACACATAGAACACCAAATCGGCGTCAATCACACTAAGATCGAACAACGTTCTTGGAACTTCTACTTCCGTTGCATTGACTATCATCGACATTGTCTCAGAAACCAAACAATCACAAGATCAAAATCCTCAATCCAAAAAGGGAAACGAGATGCGGACAAGACGTACCCCTCGGTTCGAGCTCAAATCCGCGAAGCCATCAAGCCCTGCTATCGACGGCTAAGCCGGGGAGCAACTATTAGTAGACGGACACAGCTCGGAGAGGTACCGCTCCACGAGCTGACGCGGCGGCCGGAGACTGGAAAGTCTTCAGATTGCTCGCAGCGCGGACGAATCTGACCTGAGCTTACGAAAATGAACGCCTAGCGAAGTTCAGTGACAGAGACAAATGCAGTGATTCCAGCAACTGTAAGATCTTGGAAGCCAAAGCGACTTCTTCAACTTCAACCGATTGAAATCTGCTTCAGACACAGCGCGAGAAGAGAAAGGGGGGGGGGGGGGGGGGTAAGAGAGAGAAAGCAAATCATAGCAAGATGCGAGTCCACCAGAGTCAACGAAATTGAGACATGATCCCCGACGGCGTAGGATAGTGTTCTGGGCGTTGCCGTGTTGTCGGTGATATTTGGACGGATGAGCAAGACAGACCAGTCAAGTCGGATCCATCCGGTTCAATTTTCAAGAGCACTAGTCCCGATCCGATTGCCGATTTAGGAAGGTCTAATTGATTATTTTGTATTTCTTAGATACAAACTTAATTTTAATCAATACATTAAATTTAAAGTCTGTGTTTTTTATTCTTACCAATAAATCATCGATTTTATTAGACCAAGTGAATTGGTCAGCCTAGTCCAACTCCCGATTCTTAGGTAAGATTGGACCGGATCGAAAATCGATCATCCCTCGTATTTAGCCATTCTATCTTGACCATTCGATTAAATATCTTAGTTCCCCAAACAAAGTCCAAGGTCTTCGTCGTCTTCTTCTCTTTTGAAATTAGGAGCTAATAATTCGACCTTTACCTTTTCTTTTTCGAATTCTTGTTCAAGAAAATAACCATCCACTTTATGCAAAAATATTTTTAAAAGAGCACTTTGTAATTGTTACATTATTGCACCTAGTGCATAAACAATAGGAGGCAACCTTCCCCCAATAACTTCGATTTTCCATTAGCAGATGCGAATTTTGTGTTGAGAGATTTACTATACTTGAATGGAATGGAATGTGATAGACTAATAAAAAAAAATTGTAATTGGAGGGTAATGCAAAATTTTGCTCCAATTGAAAACCGAACTAGTTAACAAGAAAGATGAATGTCAAACCTCATGCAATTGGTCGCAGCATTGTCTTGTCTGCTTTGGATGCAAAGATAAAGCAATAATTTTACGTGAAAAGTTTAGTTTAGGCAAAATTCATTATTATTATTCACGAAGTAAATTAGAACAAGATATTAACCACTAACATTAAAGATTGGGCAAAATGATACAAACTATGAATCTCATTTGTTTCACGAAAAATTGATGATTTAAAAAGTATTTTTTCATATATAATTATTTGTATCGCTCGAAATAATTAGTAAATTAAAAAAAAATTTACATTATCATTGACAACTTGTGCCTAAACACTTTCGTGGATGTTGAAAAAAATTTCTTGTTCATTTATATTTGGCACACACGAATAATTATTTTAGGAAAATATTCTTTAAATTATTCATTTTTCATGAATTAAAGAAAAATTTCAAATAAAGTGATCTTATTTTCTCAAACAATGGCTTGAAGCACTATTTTTATTTTAAAGAAGGATCTGATCATGGCATTTTCATCGTTTCCTTTTTTTTTTTTTCTTTTTCTTTACCTCATGCACTTGCTCGACCCACTCGCCGCACTGAAGTGGCCTCGTGCCTGTTCGGGGCCAACAGCGAGGGAGTCGCCGAGGTCGCTGGCAGCAGGGACGCTTTGGTGGTAGAGGCGGGGGACAAGGGCTAGTTGAGGGCGAGCCTTGCATTGAAGGACCGCCGCTCCTTGAGCTGGAGGTCGCCATAGTATTTAGAGCTGAGGTTCTTTCTGCGTTATCGGCCTGCTGAAGAAGCCACAGCTGTTGGCGCAGAGCTGCAGGGCTCGGAACCGCTATTCTTCCGCCACCTCCGATCATCAATGAACCTCTCGCGATCTGCCCATCCGCACTAGGAACTAGGAACGGAGTCAAAGAAAAACGCACGTCTAAATTCCCACGACCGGCCTGGTTTTATGTCTGAGAAATCGAAATCGGTCGTCAAGAACAACGAAATAATTGCGTGCGGGGAAGAGGAGGAAAGAAAAGAACCTTTAAGGAAGGTTTGAAGATGAAGATTCAAAAGAAAAAACGGAAAGGGGAAAAAAGAAGAGAAAAAAAAAACAGAAAAACAAACAATAAAAAAATTTGATGAAAATGCCTTTGATTAGGTCATTTTTTTTTAAAGTAAAGAGAGTGCTTCATGTCCTTATTTAAAATAAAATTCATTTCAGATTATTATTGAAAAAAATAAAGATATTTTGATTTTTTTTTTTGAAATAAACGCGCCCTTAATATCTAGTGGAATGGGCATTGAAATCTGAGCTTAATGATACTCCTGAAAAGTTGCTCTGTTCTTGCTGAAGAACCTCTGCCTCGGCCTTTCATCGACCCAAAACTGTTTTCGCCTCGGCCACCCCTTCCACCGCCGCTGGAGGCGGAGGAGGAGATGAAGCGCGAAAAAATTTGCTCCGTCTCGGGGCTTGAAGGCCAATTGAGGAAATCCTCCTAGCCATCCAATAAGTTCTTTGAAGTATGAACTCGGAACTCGGGGCTCGCAAGGAATCTTGATAGAACGGAACAATAATTAGCAAAACGTACTTTGAGAAAGAAAACTTCCCTAGATACACAAAATGTGAAGAAGGCGCGTATGTCAAATAATCAAAAGGGAAACCGATGCAATTGGGCTATAAACTTTGATCCAATATGTAACATGATACTAAACTTTTAATTTGTTTAATGTGGCATATGAACTTTAGCCCAATATACAATGTTGAGTGTTGAATATTTTCATATAGTTGAAAAATTATGTTGAACATGTGTAAATATATATCACATTGAATAATTTAATAGTTCAAAAATTACATTACACATTGAGTTAAAGTTCAAGGACCATTTATATCATTATTCCTAATTGAAAGTTGGAGTGTTTTTAATTGAGAGAAGTATATAAAATTGACGTGACCCCTTATACCTATGTAAATGTCATTTTAGATATGGGAACGTAGATATATAACATTTAACATTGAAGTGACAATTTATCTTATATTAAAATCGCATACTCATCAACGGTTTAAACTTCTAGCACAAATAATAATGATTTTGTGAAATCTTTCACGCCATCAAAGCAGAATATTATGAATTCAAATCTTTCCATACCTCTATTTATCTTTTTTATTATATATTATGTTAGCCTTTCCGCGAGAGAAAGTGTTATACTTAAAAATTATAAAACCGCGACATTATCTGATAACTTAAATTTATAAAATAGTTAGCATTGGTTAAAAATTTCGAGACCCAGCATGACACATAGCCGAAACTCTGAATCAACGCAGCCAATTGTTTCTATTATTGGCGGTTTTTCTTTTTCCTTTTTTTTTCCCCCTTAACCCCATGACTGTCCACCTATGCAAAGAAGTCAACTTCACGAGTCATTAATCCAGGGAGACTTCTGACATGAAAAAAAAAAAATCCAAGGAGATTGCTTTAATTAATAGGGATAATATTGTAAAAAATCTCAAACCGATACACTTATGACAAATTTATTCTAAATAATTTTTTAACCACGAAAAACTTCAAATTTGCACACCTGTGATAAATTTATCACAAACCATTTTTTTGATCATCAAAAACCTCAAACTAGTACATCTCTAATAAATTATCATAAAATAATTTTTTTTACCACAAAAACCTCAAACTACTATACCTGTGACAAATTTATCATTCGTTAAATTAGGTTAATACCATGAAAAACCCCAAATTAATACATCTATGATAAATAGATGGTAAAAACCATAAATTAGTATACCCATCAAATGACACGTGCCATCAAACTCAATAATTTGATGTTAAATTTAGCAAAAACTAATGGAGAGTAAATTTGTCACAAGTGTGCTAGCTTATGGTGAATTTGTCACAAGGTACAAATTTGAGATTTTTTATGGTCAAAAAAATAGTTTTGGGTAAATATATCACAAGTGTATCAGTTTGAGGTTTTTTGTAATATCAACCCTACTTAATAATGCCTAATTTTGGATTTTGTTTTTCCTTGCAATAACGATACTTCGACAGCCTTGATTGATTCTTCTTTTATTACCTAATAAATATTTAATCTAATATGAAGAATTTGCAATCTATACAACATCTAAAATATTTGTTAAAATGAATAAAAGAAAATTTGAAACTAGGATTTGAAATACTATCATTTTCTCAAATAAAGGCTTGAAGTGTTCTTATTTTTTCAAATAAGAATATGAAGTGAATTTTATTTCAAATAAGGACATAAAGTAACCATGTAGTCTCAACAAAGGTCCCAGCCTCAAAGACATTTTTTTATTTACTTTTATATATATTTGATCTTTCTTTCTTTGTTTTTTCCTTTTTCTTATTTTAAATTAAAAAGTGAAAAGTAAAAAAAAAATACAAGTGGAGCGTCGGCAATGGCCAACGTGGTCGCCGGCATCTCGAGAGGGCCCGCAACTATGTTGACCAGAGGTGAGGGCCAACAGGCCCTCTCCAAAATCAGGAGAGCGCCGTAATTGCAATATATTTAAGACTAACTTGGCAAAAAAAAAAGTTCAGAGTTAAATTAGTACAATTACGTTAGGTTTAGAGCTTTTTTGGTAATTCTTCCCAAACAATCTCATATGCTTGGGCCATTTTGTTAAGTTTTGGATCACATTTTACGTGGTCCTTAATAAGTTGCTTCATAGTACTTCCTTAATTTTCCAATGTAGGCGTCCGTTTCCTGAAGTTGAGGCATCATTTATCAGAGTGACATATGTTCTCAACAGAAAATTGAATGCACACATCAATGAGTTTTGTCTTCAACCCACATTCAATCAGGGCACTCAACAAACTCTCTCGTGCACTGAAAAAAAAAACTATTATTAAACTATTTGAAGTCTTTAAAATTTAGACAACTAAAGAGCAAATTCGATGCCATCTAATTCATGAGTCCGGCTATTATAACAGTCCTTAATCCACTTGAGAGTAATGCCCTATCGTGCGCCATAAATTTTTAAAGGAATACGCTCCACAATAATTTTTAATTATTTATTTATTTTGTTATTTTTTCACCCAGAACATGTCGGCGGATTAAGGACAATCACTTAGCAATTTCTCTAAATTATATAATGTGCTGGTTGTGGCAGGAGTGAATAAAAGGAAAGGTGCCGAGGCTTTTCTTTCGAGAGATGCATAAGAAATGATGAGCTCCTGCTAAATTTGCATGTCATTTTTTTGTTATGTTGAGTCTGAACAATCGGTTTCTACTGTTCCTTACCCACAAAAAAAAAAAAAGAATTCGGTTTCTACTCTTTGACTTCATCAAAAGGCAGGCCAATACGTAGTGTAACTTTCCGAAAAAATAATTTAGAGAGAAAGAGTTTTTTCTGTATCGATTACAAGATATGATGTAATTGACGAACAACCAAATATAGGTTTCAAATTTAAAATTTGTCTTTTGCTCCGACGTGCATGATTTCCACGGGTAAAAAGTTGGTTACACAAACATACAACTTTCCAAAGGAAATGCCAATATAAGATTCCTTGTTGGTGCATAAGGGAAGGAACTGTCTGCCTCGGCAGCTGCAGCTCAATCCCGTCGGTGCTGCTTCAACTTCTTCCTCATCGAAGACAGCAACATGGACAGAGTGAAGCCTGTTTTTGTGGTTTGTCTCTTGTTGGGGTTGTTCGTAGGGCAGCCCAGTGCCGGCGGCATTAAGCCTTGCTACAAGCGTTGCTACTTTCATTGTGTTATTGATCCTCGTCGCAGTCTGCCCTATTGCCATGACAAGTGCATGAAGCACTGCCTACCTCCTTCGCCAGACAACCTTAAAGATACCCACTACTTTTGCAAGCTTGGATGTGCCTACTCCTCGTGCACAACTTTCAGCCCGAAGGATGATCCGAGTAATCTCTCTCTCTCTCTCTCTCTCTCTCTCTCTCTCTCTCTCTCTCTCTCTCTCTCTCTCTCTCTCTCTGTATGTGAAGCTCGCATGTCTGTCTTGCCAGGTGAAGAAGACGTTGCACGTTGTGTGGATTCTTGCTCGGAGAGATGTACCAAGCATCATGATGGGTAGCTAGCCATCAGAGAATTTTGGTTCCTGATGTTTGTACAAAGTGCAATAATGATGATCGGTGAATTGGAATGAACGAAACAGCAATCTGATTTGTCGTTACGGTATCATCTCCCCTGAGGATTAAAAGCGCAGATAAACGATCTTCGTCATCTACCAGCACTTAGAAGAGGCACTAAAAGATAACGCTATCTGGTCCATGATGCAACAGACCCCAAAAAATAATCCGTGGCTCCTTTCTTCGAGAGAGAGAGCTATAATTCTGACCTTACCACAAATCCCACCTCCGCACTACTTAAGCATATACATATTTAGATTTTAGTTTGAAATCGTTTGACAATAAGACAATCCAGACGTGAATGGCCTGGTTTTGATCGGATCGGAGAGATGGTCCGAAGTACCATCGATGAGTAGCCCATGGAACTATTTTGTTCCTTAAAAAGAACAAATGACAATCAGAGATTGGTAGGTCGACGATGAAAGGTCCGGACGAGCCAGAGTTTTTTTTCTTTCTTCTATTGTTGGTTCTTTTCATGGTGTTTGTGGTAACACTTTACCCCCTTCACCACCGCCATGAGTCATTATCATTTATGGATATTGTTTTATTTAATGAGACCTAATTCTGGATTTGGTTTTTTTTTTTCTTTCTAATAATTGTAACTTTACCCGTTTTATGGATTCTCATTAAATTACACTCGTTTGTACTTTGCTGAGAAATTTCAGATAAGGACCTAAAATACCCACATTTTTTAAATAACAACTTGAATTGGGTATTCTTTTTAAATAAGAATATGAAGTGAACATATTATTCTCAAATAAGAGCTTGAAGTTTTCATGACTATTTCAAATAAGAGCCTGATGCCAAGCAACTAAATAATTCAACCGGTCAATAGCATTTTCCTCCAAAGACAATTGTACTTTTAATTTTTTTTTTATTTTCTTTGTCACAGCCGGCGAGGGTCGAACCCTCATCGGCCATGGGCAAGGGCTTAACTAGCTGTGGCTTTCGAGGGCAGCCTCACCTATGGCTAGCGAGGGTGGCCCTTGCCAAATTGGGTGAGGACGAGCTGGCCATCGGTGAATAGAAAAGAAAAACACGCAAAAAAGAAAAAAAATCAAAACAAAAAAATAAAAATTAAAACACAAAAATGCCCTTAACTAGCTTTAAGGTTAGGCCTTATATATATATACGCGCGCGCACGGAATCATTTCATGCTCTTATTTCAATTAAGGTTCATTTTACAAGTGTTTAAAACTGTTCTTTTGTAGTCACACAAATATAATTTTTTTCAGTATGAGATCGAAATCATGTGGGTGGGAGAGAAGTATCTGAATGCATTTAAATGCCGTCATCATCATAAATTACTTTATCATTCTGAAATGTGGAAAAGAAAATCAACACTTAATATCCACAAAAAATTATAGGTCTAGGGAAACATTATGCTTTCTCTCTAGCACTACTCTCCAGCATACATAACTATTTTCCCGTATCCTGGTGTACTTATGAAGGCCCGTATAAAGAAAATTTCTTCTTAGGACATGAATTGGGTGGACTCAGTGCATCAAACAATTGAATGGAGCCACACGTGAATTCCACTAAAATCAAAGGTTGTGATGAACGACTTATTCCATGTGATCCAAATCTACCGTAACCGTTGATCATATGGACTTCACGTGTGGATCCTAAATGATGAACGACTGTGATTGTTTTGGGCTCACCAACCCAGGTCAGAGGCACAAGTTTCTCCCATATAATATGTTCTTCTCGGAAAGCAAAAGGACCGTCCGAGGTGCTTCTTCATGTTCTCCCTCATTGAAGGCAGCAAACATGGGCAAAGTGAAGTCCCTTTTGGCAAAGCCATATGTACCGGAGAAAGAAATCTCGGCACGTGTTCATCACTAATTTGGATGCAAGATTTAGTGATTGACCATCAGTTATACTTTGATGTAGATCCGTCTCTGTGGAATAAACGAGTCCATGCAAGATGAAAAGAAAATTTTCCTTATGACCAAAAAATTATGTGCCTAGTAGGGTCGCACTTCGTTCTATTGCTCTGTCAAGTGCTTGAACAAGTGCATGCCTCCTCCTTCGCACAGCCTCAAGGATGTCCTCTTCATTTGCAAGGTTGGATGCGCCCATTCCTCGTGAGCCAACCTCATTTCAATGGATGACCCAGGTGATTAATACTCTCTCTCTCTCTCACACACACCTGTTTTTGTTCATGGCATGCTTTGTTTTTTTAGGTGACGAAAAAGTCGCAGGGCGCGTGGATTCTTGGTCGGGGGCATGTAACCAAGCGAACGGAGGAAGCCTTCTGAGAACTGTGGAAGTCCATGATTTGGTAGCCGGTGGAATAGTGTGGTCAAGAAAGTCAATGCGATCAATATGATTTGACAGGCCGTCGAATTAATTTAATCAATAAGTTTTGTCTTCTGCCCACGCTTAAGAAGATGAGTTTAATGCAACGACCTGTCAAATCCTGTTCCCAACAGCCCAAATGAATTGAGTTTTTGTCTTCTACCCACGCTTAGACGAGGCACTCACTCCATTAACGCTCTCTCCCACGCATGCAAGGCCTCTCAATAATTAAATCCAATGCCGCACTCATTGCGATGACAGAGATCTGATTGTAATGGCACCGCGGCTTGCGCGAGATAGAGATCCACATCCCCCGTTGAGTCTATAATTCTATCCTGCCTTCGCCCTTTTGACATAAGGGTTTTTAGAGTTTCAGCAGTTACACTCTACATTTCAGAACGCAACACGACGTGTTACAACTAAGCACCTAAATGAGCGGTGTATCTAGATGAGCGGATTCGACATCTATATTAGGCTATCGCAGCATTTCTCGTTTATTAGATCACCTGTGTATTCCAAAGCTATTCGGAATTCTCATGATTTCGAACACGAACACGCGACGAATTTTTCACGATTTGAACAGGCGGCTAATATTTAACAATTATATGTCGTGAAATTTTTGTAATCTCTTGTTCGGCAAATTACGATTCCTATCTGTCCAAATGCACACAAGAAGTATAGCTTAGCTAATAATTCTAAGGACGTCGACCTAAGTATGGATTTGATTTTGCTCTACGGCATTTCCATACCGGTCATAGATTCTCCTACTATTACGTATGAATATGGGTTTTTCTTTATTTCATATGGAAATTTCCTTATTTCTTGTGACATCTAAATTGCGATAGCTTCAATATGAAGGTGTGCATAAAGAAGTGGAAAATGGGAGTGGCACTATGACCGTGACATCCTAATTCCAATAGCAGTCGGTACAAGCCGTGCCTAGTAATTTATAACTATGAGTCAACGTGTGCTCCCAATGGTTACAACCTTTTGGGTCGTTATAGTGATAGTACTTGTACTCTTTATGTGCCCCAAATTTGAGGCTACCACGCTCTAAAAAGTTAAATGGACGAAAGTAAACTTAGAATCTCGTACGGTAGTTTTTTTTTTTTTTTTACCTTATCGGATTGACCTTGAAAAAGGATCAGCACTTGTAGGAGATCATTGGGCAGATACGAGTCAAAGTTGCTCTTGTCCAAGCCCGCTAATCATGAAATTCTCATCTCCAAAGGCTAGGGCCCAACAGGACTTTCTCCATGAATGCCCTTACCCAAGCCTAGTTAGGTCATAGATAGATAGAAATTAGCTGTTAAATTGAGCATTTTTTAAAATTATAAGTTGGGGATGGGTTATGTGGGGATTACGAAGAAAATTAAGAAGAGGCACTTGAATATGACGCGTAATAGGTGGAATAGACTTCTCTCGAGGGAAACCACAGGAGGCGCTCCACGAAGGTCTACATAAGCTCTCTCGTTTGGGGGGACTAAAAAAAGAGAGACCTTATTTGAAGCAAGGGAAAGAAATAGAAAAAGGAAAGAAGGAAAGATGAATAGTAACCACAAAGGAGAAGGTAAAATTATCAAAAAAAAAATCTTAAATCTATTGTAATTGTGCCAATTCAATCTTTTAACTTTTTTTTTTTTTGCGCTTCTCCTTCCCTCTTCTACGGTGCTCCACGAGAGTTTCCAATATCATGGACTACCAGCGAGGCTCACGGAGCCAACGACCAATAGAGGTAGAACATGAAAGGGGAAGGGGAAGGAAGAGAAAATAAAAAGAAATTAATAAAATAAAAAATTCAAAAAAAAATTATTAGAATATTAGCTCGCCGACGGACTAGTGCCCATGTTAGCGCCGACTGGCCAATTGTCATTGAATGGGACTGAATTGTCACAATTACAAAATATTTAGGATTAAATCGGTTTAAAAAAAGGGGTTTAGGATTGAATCGGTCAATGAAAAGTTTTAGGATTGAATTGGTACAATTGCAGCAGGTTTAAGACTTTTTTTTGGTAATTCTTCCAAAGAAAAAAAAGGAAAGGGAAGGAAAAAAAAATAAGAATTATTCAGAAAATCATGCAAACTACATCATTTCATTCAGTTTATCCACGTCAAATTGGTAAGTGCAAGGATGAACTGAGCAGGGTACTGCATTCACGAGAGAGATTTTGGGGATAGGATTTTGTGTGATTCAAGGAAATGGGAAACAAAGGACTTTTTGAAGTTATTGTTCATGTTTTCCTTATTCTTTTCAAACTCCCTCAGGCTAGAGATGATTTTGGTATTTATATGTTCCAGAAAAGAGAAACCTTATTTGAAGCGGGGGAAAGAATTTAAAAAGGAAACAAAGGAAAAGGATGAGGATAAACAATAAACCCAAAAGAGACAAAAAAAAAAGGAAAGAAAAGAAAAAATTCATTAAACTAGGGGTGTGCATGGTCCGGGCCGGTCTGGTCCTGACATGGAACCGGGAACCGGACCGTTAGTTCGGTCCCCAAATTTTTAGGACCGTGGACCGGATCGGGACCGGACAGGACCGGGACCGGCGGTTCGATCCCCAAATTTTCAGGACCGCAGACCAGATCGAGACCGGACCGGATCGCTAACACCAATTACTTATAAAAATCTAACTCTTGAAAGACATGCAAAAATATGTGTAGTGCTATAAATGATATTAATAATAGGTGCTGAACGACAAAATATGCATCCACTTCAGGTTCCTCCACTTAATCAAAAAAGTATTTGAAGTCCTAATTTTTATTTTTGAGTTAGATATAAGTGATAACGACCCTAACGCAACCGATATGGTGAATTAGTAGCAAATAGCAACCTAAACTTTAACTAATTCAATAGGTATCTAGTTCCTTTTTTTTATCATTTGTTTGAAGTCAAATATTTCTAATTCTTTTTTTATATATACAATTATATATATTGGACGGTCCGGTCCCATACCACGGGATCGAGGACCGGACCGCCCGGTCATCGGTCCCATTTATTGGAACCGTGGACCGGACCACTCCCCTTGAGGACCAGACCAACCCGACCGGTCCGGTCCAGTTTGCACACCTCTACATTAAACCATGCAAAATTAACTCATTTCATTCGGTCCGTCACGTTTGCCAGCTTTCAAGTGAAAGTTGATCGGAATTTAGAACTACGCTGGAGTAATCCATAAAATAGATAAATTGAATTGGTAATATTTCCGAAGTATTTGAATTAAAATGGAATACTTACTCAAACTAGTAATCCAACTCAACTTAGTAAAATACACAAATTAGGAACCTATGGATCTAGTTTCCTTTGTAAGTTTAAATTAGAGACATATTTTCAACACACATGATGAATTACATGTAACTTGAACTTTTTGTCCTTATTAGGGATGCGCTTAGTTCGAGCAAGAGGAGAAAAGTGTGTGTCGAGCATAAAATGGATAAAATAAGTTAACTAGTTTTTCAAAAAAAATTAATTTTTTTTTCTAATTGTGCATAGATATATAATTAAATATATTCTAAGTGATTTGCTCTGCTCCCATCTACCATGAAACTGGAGACCGTACTGCCCCCTCAAGGACCAAACCAACCCGGCCAGTTTGGTCCGGTCCGGTCCAGTTTGCTCACCCACTTCTTATCCTAATGTACTTGCCCTCAAAGCAGGCCCATATATGCGCTCTTAGTTGGAGCATAAAAGGGCCGTCGCTCAGCCAAATTTTGTCAAATTGTTAGCGCTCCTTCTAATTCTCCCTCGTTGTAAGAGAGGAACATGGACAAAGTGAAGTCTGCGGTTGTGGTTTGTCTGGTGTTGGGTTTGTTTCTTGGGCGGTCGAGAGCCAGCTTTGAGGATTGCTACATGAGCTGCTTCATCCTGTGCGCCATCACGCCCGGTAACTCTCTGTTCTCCTGCTCTGTTAAGTGCTTGCAGGACTGTATAGTTCCTCCTTCAGACAGCCCCAGGGATACGCAGTACTTCTGCAAGCTCGGGTGTGCCTCCTCCTTGTGTACCAACCTCAGTTCAAAGGACAACCCTGGTAACAACTCTCTCTCTCTCTTTCTCTCTCTCTCTCTCTGTGGAAGCTCACATTTCTTTCTTCTCATGTTTGTATTGCTCAGGTGAGAAAAGAGTTGCAGGTTGTGTGGATTCTTGCTCGAAGACATGTGCCAATCATGTGTAGCTTGGCCTCTGAGAATTTATGGAGAAAGTTTGGATCCTGAAGTAGATGATACATCAATGAATTGAATGAGACGTCAAGAGTCTTGAGCCATTTTCAGTTCCCCCAAGATTTCTTATGTACTTTTGGTTATGGTGAATATCAGTTTATTCTGTCAATTTTTTCGGATTCAATATCTATCTCAAGATGCGTATTCATGCAGTGCGCACTAGGAAGTGTTATATTATTGACAAAAGGTTCACGGGTTCACAGAAGCACTGGAAGTTAGTGCTCAAGTGGGGGAAACCATGTACATATCAGAATGCTCAGTTTGATTTGTCTTGAATAGAAAAGAATTGAACTGGTGGCCAGCAATAGACTTGACTTACAGATAAAAATGTCACCTTCCGATTTACAGTTTCAGACCCGTGATCAGGCAACAAGGCTTGGACAAGAAAGTGTCGGTCGAGGAAAGTCAGCCTGCATAGTGAAGAATTGTCATTTATGCCCCGAAAAGAATCATGATGTCTTTGCGAAGATTTGCTAGAATAGCTGAGTTACATATCGGGTGAGAAAAATGGATTTGATCAGACCAATCAATCCTTTTACGATATTTAGCGCACTAAATATGAAGAAAAAATTCTTAAGCTCTTTAAGGCAAACAAAATTAGTAGGCCACTTCTAGTTAGATCGTTTGTAGTACTTATCAGAAGAAAATTTTCTGAAATTACTCCCTAAAACGATGGTTCGAAAATTCAAAAGCATTCACGAATGAGCGAGTAGCCCCTTTAACGCATACAATTCCTTCTTTGTTTTCAAAAGGAGTGTTTTTGTGTTTTCAAATTGATTATAAAAAAAAAAAAGAGGAAAGCAAGAATGCATTTAGGATGTGCTCGTTTAGGTAGGCACTCCGTGATAAAAAAAAAAAAATTGCTTTTTGAAGAGTCATTTTTCAGCAAATGTTTTCTGCCTTTCACTTTAGGAAATTCATTTTCCAAACTCTTAACCATTGCATTTTTTTTTTACCATAAATGGCTTTCTGGTGGCTAATAATTTCCCCCCCCCCCCCCCCCAAAAAAAAAAACACGTGGAAGTCCAGAAAATCAATTCGGGAAAAACTACTACGCTCAAACAAACATATCCTTAAATTACAAGCAGCTTCAATGGCTTCTTCACATGGATCACTTGAAGATGGCATGTCATCCTACCACACCTGTTTCTCACGATCGCACTTTGCCGAAGCCGACCATGCTGATTACTCTGCCAACTCCATAGAAAGCTGGCTGCCAATTTTGGCCCACATGGCCTTCGAGCCGAGCCGATTGTCTCATTGAGACCAACAGGGGCCAATAAACGATCACGCAAGAGTGGATCATAGCACATTCGTCGACGTTATGTCCACTGACTAATCCCACGTTCGAAGTCTATTTCACGCGCGGCCATTCAAGAGACTTGTGGAGAGAAAAGTCGAAGGCAAAAAATCCCATGAAATAAGTGCAAAAAAATGATCTTTCCCCCTTTCTCCAGAATAGAATACTGAAAAGGGGAGAATGTGGATTCAGAAGACCCGCTAATTACAGACTAATTAACCTGTGCCCACGTCTTTGCGTCTACGCAAAGTTCGGCACCACCTCGGAAGCCATCTCCTGAGCAGGTTTCACCCCCGATCATGAAATGCTCGAAGCATATTAAAAAAGAAGCTACCCCAGTTCATAAATCGAGTAGAGAAAATCTGTCTACATGATGACAATACTTCTCATCCCCTCCAAAAACCTGGGGAATTGGAGCATAAGGCCGAAACTCTCTAACTTACAACGGAGCAATATTCTCGACAGCTCGAGCTTATGGAACAAAGGTGGAAAGGCCTCCGAAAACTTAAAAGAAGAAAGGTAAGAGAACAACTAAGGAAAGGAGGTTTTGTGCTACTTTCTCTATGGCAATTATTACATTATATATTTTCCAAAATATTGGAAAAAAAAAAAATCAACTCGATGAATTGGCAAACTCCAGGAAATATGGAGGCAATGGATTGCGGTGATCTCTTGAGCTACCTGCTGGAAAACTAGTGAAAATCAGGAAAGATAGTGGAAAAGAGCTGCAATTGATAAGGCATGGAAGTAAAGCAAAAGTTCAGAGCTGTCTCCGCGTGTGGAGTAAGAAATCAAAAGCAAAGTGACGTCTAAAAGCAGTAACTGTCATTATATTTGAGCTTTGCTTGGTCAGCCGAAATTCCCCTCACAGTGCACTGGAAGTATTCGGCCAACACAATTAAGTGTTTTAGACCATTTTCCTCTGCAATGTCACTAAACCTATAAGATAATAACTTTTACAACAATTATTTTTACGTCCTAAAACGTTTCTGCAATTTTTGAAGGAGTCCTACATCGTGCTGAGCCAACTATTTTCACCTGGATCCTAATAAAAAAAGATGCAGTCTGAGCACATTCACTGCACCAGGTTCCTGCATGTAGGACAAACAACGCAAGTATTTGCAGAAGCTTATAACAAAGACAGCCAAAGATGAATAACCAGATTCACCACTGCCTTGGTTTCACGAAAGACCAGCAATATCGAATCTTCACATGATCCGCACTAAGCTATAAAAATGCATTTAGGGTAGTAGTGGAACTAGAGCCCCTAAATCCACAAACAGGGTTCAGTAACTAGGTCATATGTCTGAAAGGTTGGTCCAACAAGAACGGTAATAGGTACCTTGACAAAGGGATACTCTCTCCAGATTACCACAATTATATTGTGAAGCTACCTGGACTGGTTCACAAAGAGTTCTACTGGCTTACCAGAAATAGGATTCTAGACTTATGCAGAAGTCAGGTACTCGAAGGAGATATAAAGTGATAGTGGATTGAAATAGAAATGTGGTTCATCATGTCTCCATCCACCTCCTAATTGTTACTTCTCAATGTCTCAGAAGATTTTAAGAAATATTGTCATTCTTCCCCATTCGGGCCTGTGCTTGAATAAATTCTTAGACAAGCAAAAAGTTTAACCATAACCCTCCAAAGACACACTCAATCCATGCATATCAACTACTCTGTTAAATTTTTGTCTCACCTTGAAAAAGAATTAACAAAAATCTGACTTGGTTCTCTTGAGTCACTCTCGGAGGTATTGCTTATGAACTGTCAACACAGAAAATGTGAGCTTTAAAAACAAATAATGAACAGGGATTCACTTTTTAAGCAGCATAAGAGCAAAGAAAAAGTGAACAGCATTGGTAATTATAATAAATGGAGTATAAGATGTAATAACACAACATATAACAAACAATGTGTGAGCTGTAATAAAAAATTGAAATCAAGTGCAAGGGGCATTGAGAAAAGAAATCAACTTCCATAATTGAGGACACAGTGTTGACGTGGAATGATGAACTGTACAAGTGGAACTTGTGCAACCAGTTCAGTCAACATGACCAGTACATTCTCCGTGGTTATGTTGAAATATGTAGGAAGACCAAGAAACATACTGAAAACAAGATCCACTTTTAAGTTCTTATTTCAAACTCAAATGATTGAACAGAATTTATACAGTTTTCTGAGATGGTGTAGCACATGTATGGCGCGCCATATATGTGGCCATGCAGGTCAAGATGCAAAATGGCTCATTTTGTAGAGAATAAGTCAGATCCATCTTTCTTTGTTAGAATCAACCATATGCCATTATTTACCATCGCTATAGGGATGCAGTCTGTACTTCTCATTCCAGCAATTTAGTGAACTTTTCCTTGATACCCATTTGATTAGACTCTTTGAAACATTATATACATGTTTCCCAATATTTATTGGTATATAAGTGTCACTTTACCAAGTAAAAGAGAACCTTGTAAATCTGCCATTGCATTTTGGGTTTTAAAAAATGAACAGGAAATAAGTTCATGAGATATTAAACGAGGCCCATATGACTGGAAATAGTTACTATAATTTTTTTTTTTTGCTAGTTTTAAGAGATCAGCTCAACCAAATTTTGAAGCATCACAGTATTTTGGCTTTACTAAGTCCAATAAAAGTGAAATCTATGGTAACATCTCATGGAAATGGGAGTAAGAGATTCTCAGAATCAAGTAATCACCATCAGACAAAATTTGGATATTCACACTGGCCCCCCAATTGTCTTTCAGGCCGATGGGGTTTCATCATTCACAACCAACTCTTCTTCCACTTCATTACCATTAATGAGTATGGCACCGTCAGTAGAATCAGCTTCCACCACTAAACCCACTTCCTGGCTTTCTTCTTCTGCGTCCTCTTCCTCTCCATTTTGTTCATCAGCCTACATGGAGATGAAAAGAAAATATAACACGAAATGGAAGTTCCTGGCAGTCATGACTATCACTTGGAAAGAGAAAGCAAATGGGACACGTAGTTTCCTATTGGTATTTTATTGCGTATCTGTAATCTCCTTTGCTCTAGGCATGGTACTGCAAGCTGGTCCTTATTGCTTGATGGAAGAAAATGAGCAAAAAGTGGGAAGCAATGACTCACAATGAACTTGGTTAAGAACATTACCTCGAGAATCTGGTTACCATTTTCAAGAGTTACATTTTCTTCCTCAACTTGCATTCGAAAAGCCTCAACAAGATTATTTTGCGATCTATCAGAGTACTTGGTGTATTCTTCTGCAGGAGGATAAACACCCCTAGCAAACAATTAGAAGTTCAGAGTAAGCAAACTATAACGAATGATGTACTAGAGAACCTCTCAAAGATTTAAGCATCAACAACTGGAGCTCTTTAAAAGAAACGCCGAAAAGCATAGGCATGACACGTCAACAACAGTGATAGAAACTGTTGTAATTCAGGAGCAGATAATCAACGAGAGAGATCATAAAATGGTGGAAAAAAGACAGTATCATTTTACAGCATAGATGAACTAAGAAATTGTTTTCCAGTACCTTGTCCCAGCAACCATAGATTCAACAGAAAGAGCCACTTGCCAATCGTCGAATAAATTTGGATATTCATCAGGGTCAGCCAAAGAATCTGCGGCTTTTGGATTTACCTGCATAAATATAGATGTGCTTACGTTACTACCCATTTTATATGAACCTTTCGAATATCTGGGAAAATGATTGAGAGATCACATAACTAGAAAAGGACTTGATTTTGTCCATTAACATATGATATTTAACGTATAAGCGTGAAGATATAGAAGGTACAAGAGAACTTGAATGGTCCTGAAAGTAGAGAAGTAACCTATTTCAGGTGCGAACATACTTAACATCAAGAAAATCAGTTTCATGAATTGGAAGTTGCCCAACATAATCAGATAATAGCAAAGGGAGAATGAAAGTGAAACTTGAATAAATTGGGTCAGTAAGTCAGATTTGAATTCTTTCAGAAAAGAAGTATCCAAAAAGCCATTTTTAATAGCTAATGACCAAGAACTTATTGTACAGTTCCCCAACCAATTCATTAAAAAGCAGGAAATAATCAAGAACCATCCCTCACAGGACCAGTACAATAAGGTTACAAGAGAAAAGCATCATTAAGGACACAAACAACAAAATGCATGTGATCAGAATCAGGCTCCATTTACTATTTCAAGGACAACGCATGACAAAGGAATATGACTTACCTTGTGGAGGTCCTTTCTCCATATTGCAGTAATCTCTGAAACCTTGCTTGGTAGATAAGATCGTGCCATCAAAGCAGCCTCAGGTATGCGATTGCTGGAAAACATAAAGATGAGAGAGAGAGAGAGAGAGAGAGAGAGAGAGAGAGGGAGAGAGAGTATCACATGATGTAATGTTCTTTTATTCTATAGGAAAACAAAGTTATAGCTAACTTACCTATCCACCAACAGCTGGAGACAGTCTTCTAGTTTACCCAACGTAAATAAACAGAGGAATGCAACATTATTCTTTCCTTGCTCTTTAGCAAGGGATGCAAGTGTTGAGATTCCTTCAGCATCACCTAAGGAAGAATACAGCAGTAACAAGCCACTCAAATCCATAGCCTGTTTCATACATTCTTCAGCCATTTCCAACTGCATTAAATCAAATATGCAAATGATAAGGACGTCATACAAGCACTGATTTGATAATATACGAAATTAAGATGCATTTGCTAATATGTTGACCCCAGCAAACCGTTCTAAGTTAAAAACCAAAAAAATAATAGTATTACAACTTTCTCTTGAAAACCTGACATTTTTAACATAGAAAGCCATGACTATCGAGTTGAGTAGATGGAACACCTTTCCGTTTGACATAGCTAATTCTCCCAACTGCTTCCATTTCGACTCACTCCGCACTTCCATTGCAATTTCCTGTCATAAAAAGATTCAGGTTATTCTTGATGTCCAATGACCATCAATGGCTCTCCAACCAAAAAAGAAACAACTAGACATGTACCATATTTGGCTAAAAACCAACACAAATCACCTTTGCAATCCCCAACCTCCCGAGCTGTATGGCTAATTCAAACCTGTAATCCGGGTCCGTAGCCACTTCAAGTGCATCCTCTATCATACCTCGTGCTTCCAAGAAACGAGCCACACTAATGATAGGAGATAGGTTAAAATTTCTCAAAAATAAAATTGCATTGTCAAATTTACAACAATCAAGTGGCGCAGCATTTTAACAGATTTACCAGACTTCATTTAAAGATAACTGATGGTATGGTGTACCTGCAACCCTTAATATCCAAAATTCAAGGACAAGCACTAAGAAGAAGTTGTCCCTTAAATTTATGCAAGATAATTTAAACAAAAGTTTTACCAGGAAAACAACCAGATTCAAGACAAAGCTATAATCACAACACCAGAAGGCAACAACATTCTAATCTACCAAATAGCCACAACCACAAGCAGACTGATGCTGATTTCACATTCATTGTAAGAGATTACCAGAACAGATAGTTAATGAATACTGTAGGAGGAATAATAATTGCAGTAGCCACCAGAGAGAAGAATAGAGCATTTAAAAAACTATGATACTGTCAGTTTGATTTTAGTTTTTCCAACAATGGTTGCATTCCGCAATTTCCTCTCCAATAAAATAAATTCCAACTAAACAAAATAAGCTTCACATTCATCACTGAAGTTCTTCCTCTGCAAAATATTATAGTACTCTACTAGCCATTTTCTCGAGAAAACCTCAACCTTACCCCCCCCCCCCTGCGGCCCCAAACCAAAAAAAAAATTTTTTTTTGCCTTAGTGGAGAATCCTGATCATTTGGCAATCTTGGGATGATATATACCCATTATGATGCTCTCTGGGAATTGAAGGTAAAAGTGCATTGGCCCTTTCCAGATCTCCACGCATAACCAGAGTTTTGTATTCAATCAAGCTGAGAAGTAATGTATACCCCATAACACTGCATTTAAAGTGACACAAATAAGATTCAAGAAAACATGAATAGTTAAGCTGCAACATAATGACTTGCTGTCAAATAACAAATGCTAAAACGTTACTCACTTGAATTCTTTATCAATTAGGTATACCCGGCTTTGACTGGCAAGATATCCCAGCAAGTACATTGGCCGGTCCAAATGGAACATTGTTGTCACCTGAAGTTGTCAAGTTATTGCTTGAGCGATTTCCCATAGAGCACATAACAGTACATGGAGAAATCAAAAAGAAGATGAAAACGAAAAAATTGAGAATCATACCTCCCCACCTACACAGTAATTGAGCCTCCAAGAAGAGTTGTTGTAAATGAAACAATCACCAACCCAAGTACCAGTCCTGACACGCTCATTGGTTTCATGGAGAAGTTCAAAAGCATCCTCTACTCCTTGTTCATCTTCTGGTTTTCCACTCTCCAAATAAGAAGCAACTACATCTCGCTGAACACAAAATCCCAGATGACTACGTCAGCTCATCGGTTATGTCATCAGTGGCATAACAAGAAAATTCTAAAGAATTGAAAGAAGTCAAGTCTGAGATATGAGATGAAAATGATACTCACATTGTACTTGAGGATGTAGAAAGATGCATCACTAGCAATTGCCACTAAATCACCACCATCAGCCCAGTATATGTTCTGACATAGAAAATAATATGCCATCAAAAGTGCATTCACTGAAAATAAGCTAACTCTGCATATGTGTCGTAGCGAAAACTCACCTTCACACTAACATCAATTCTTCGAATCAACCTGCATTCATCCCAATCATAGAAGCAAATGAAGTCATTTGAGCACATGGCCAACAGAGTGCCACCATAGATATGTTCAGCCGAATAGGTTGGTCGAACACTCTTTTTCTCCTGAAAAATACCACCGCTATTAAACTTGCCACATCCTATGAACCACGCAACAGGGTTTTCACCTCTAGTATTGATGCCGACCAAGGGTACTAAAAAATGCACCCAACTAGCTAAAAATCTTCAAACATATGGGTGGGTGTGTCTATTTTGAAAGGTAAAAACAGATCATATATATGGCATCAAGGTGGTGCAAACCTATTACCAAAAAGAAAAAAGAAAACTGTGGCCATGTAAGAAACATCCGGATGTAGAAGAGCCATGGCAACTGCGGCCATGTAATATAGCTCCAAAGTGCAAAGAGAGTACTCATCGGTCTATGGAGCATCAAATGTAGAGAGAATGACAGATGAGAAAGGTGATATCCTTAGGCCACATTGGTTTGTCTTTAATCGTCATACTCATACACAAATAAAAAATAAAAGATAAAAAGCAATCTACATCAATAGGAGATGCAAAACTGTAAATGCAAAGGCAAGTAGATTAGCCAACACCAACTAATCATTTGAGAGCAAAAGGAATTTGCAGGCTCCCATTTTCCTTTTAAGAAAACATACTTAGGACGACAGAAAACTACAGAAAGCACTTTTGTAAACCACAGAAACTGAAACTTATGGAATGTACAATGTAAATAGACCAACCTGGAAATTTTTACTGAAGATTTTGATCTTTGAGGTACTTTCTTTAACAGCATATTCCCCATCAGAAGACCAAACAAATTCAAGTGCTGAACCGAAAGAGCGATTCCTCCATGCCAATGCAGTATATGTAATGTACTCACCATCTCCACAGACTACGACAAACCTCCCATTTGGATTGTGCTTTAAGCTCTGAAGAAAAATCAACAACACAAATTGGAGGTTTGTGGATAACTTCACATGTTACAAGAGTTTAGGACTATTCAAAGTCAATTGCTTAAATAGTAGCATAATCTCTGACCAAAAATAATAATAATAATAGCAGCATAATCAAAAAAGTGTTATCCAGGCAGATCTTCCATGTTGATGTCCCAATCAAAGTCATTAGAAGAATTAGTTAAATCCTAGTACCCCATCAAAACATCTATCAATATAAACAAACTTGTCCACTCCCTTTCAGAGGCATCCTTACCATGTCTAAAACTAAATGCGAAACTTACAATTTCAAGAAGAGAACCTCCACAAACATCTCATCACACATATACGCAGAGTCACTGCGTGGAGCACGTCAACTCTTTTAGCAAGCAGCAAAACCACTACTTTCAAATCCAAAAAGAAATATTCCACTGATTCAAGTTTAAGGAGGTAAAAAGGACAATGGGAAGTAAAATCTCCTCGCCATAATATGGGCCAAAGTGATGAGGAAGTAGGACCTCAGGCCCCATTTATCCTCAGATGTCCATTATAATAAATAGCTTGCCAAAACAAGAAGCATGTCCAAACACACAGCTAGCACAACAATGAGAATTTGATGACAAGTATTCCTTACGAACACGTCTTGAATCTCAATACATTATTCAAGAAACTAATCCAGGCAAAACAAGAGGCCAAGGAGATGACTACTCACTTGGGGGTAAAGATCACAGGTTCCCAACTCCTTAACAGCCAATGGCAACCTTTCTCCATCAGTAGCCTACAAAAAAGGAAGCAAGATATAATTGGTAAGGAACCTTTCATAATTAAGCTGTTATTTTACAACAATAAATCAGTCTAATTAGTTTCAAACCTCAAAACCTGCTCCGATGCTCTTAATGTTTACTGTTTGAATCTCATTATGCTTAGCCCAGATGATTTTCCCACTATTGTCCATGCTAGCTACAGGCACTTCACGACCAAGTTTGACCATAATGGTTCCTTCATCATAACCGATCACAACTCTGTACAGAGAATACCAACCATGACCAGTTCAATCATGCTACCAAGATGAGAAAAAAGTTACAGAGTGTTGCCATTATAGTATGGAAGTTGCAACATGAAGATTACAGATGAAACAAGAAAAGTACCAGTAAGCATTATCAAAACATCTTCCAATACAGGAAATTGAAATATGAACAAGATAGTAAGAAAAAATGTTTAAGAACAAACCTTCGTGAACTTTTCACGTTGCCAATAGCCCAGACTCTTTCAAGACCGTAATTCAATGTATTTTCCAGCCTGGTTTGAATTGGAAAACTATTAGGAGGATTCTTCAAATGCAATGTGTTAGAAAAATCTAAGCTAGAAAAAAAAGGGAAATACAAGAAAATTTGATTCATATACTGCACATTCACATGAAATCAACAAAATCCCACCGAGTACCACATTAGCATATATTCAACTGATTCAGATAAACCACATGAAATTTCTATAAGCATCTGTCTGAACGCTGGAATGTACCAAACATATAACTAATCGATGCTCAGTCCTTTTTGTCCCTCAGCACACAATGCAAATTAATTTCATAATTCACCTCATATTCAACATGAACACAGTCAGATACACAATATATTTGGACCATGACCTCTTATGACGTTTGTAAGACATAAACCATTGGTGAAGTACACGCAGACTAGATCATCAATGATAACCTATTCAAAAGTAAGAAACAAAAGCACTGATTCTTTGGGGACAATGAAATGCTCTCATGTAAATTGTTTTCGACCTTCTCAGCAAACTTTGAGGTTTTATATATGTTAACATCAACTCCCTGCCACCAGGCTGAGTGTCTAATGGCATGAAAACTGAAGCTCAATTTCTCTTTACTGTGCTTTACTATACCAGCATACAATCATGGCTTGTCCTGCAACAGATCAGTCTAATGGAGACATGTTCAATCAAGTGGACCACCAGCAAAACCATATGATTTCCAAGATACTGACATAGGGAATACCTCTGAACATATCATAAACATTTTGGAAACATAACACAAGCTCATATGCTTAATTATCATCTCATACAAGAACTCAAGGTGTCTAGGCTATACCAGATGCCGGAAAGGGAAAGTGAATGTGCCACAGAATATCAGTAAAACATTGTGGAACTACATAACCTATAAGTAGTAGAATGCCATATCCGCACTGTGCCATCCTCTGAGCCAGTAATTATGATGGGCAGATCTGGATGGAAACAGACAGCTGAGACATTGTGTGTGTGACCTTCCAATGTCTGGACACAGCTCTTGGTTTGATAGTCCCACACCTGCATTCATAGGATTGATTAGATAAATCCAAATTGATAGCCCTATGCAGTGCAACATCTTGACGGACCTTAGCGGTATGATCATCAGCACCAGTGATAAGAAATGGTTTATCACCACCCGTGAAGTAATCCACACAATTAACTCCTTTTTGATGGGCATCTAATGTGAAATTTGGATCAGGAGAGCCAAGATTCCAAATCTGTAAAGTAACGACCAGAAAAAAAGGATTAGCATGAATTGCAGTCACAAGCAAGAAAGCAGTGGAACAACAAAAGCCACACCAAAGAAGCCCCAACTATACCTTTATTGTGCGATCAAGTGATGCACTTGCAAACGTATTTGTGTCTTTTGGATTAAAAGTCACTTGCATCACATAATGTGAGTGTCCCTCAAATATCTGGGTACAAACCCAACCCTTCTCCCAATCCCAAAGTTTAATTAGCATGTCATCAGATGACGAGAGCAAATACGGGAGTGTGGGATGAACAGCCACAGATCGGATGTAGTCGGTGTGGGCCTCAAAGACTTTCACTTTATCCATGGTGTTGTAGTTGTATACACGAATGAACGTGTCATCAGCTCCAGTGACAACCCATTGCTTGCGCGCGATAAATTTTGCTGACCTAACTGTCAGACATGATTTAAATTTGACATGAGGAGAGGAAACAAAGATGAAACTATTATGCAGGCCACTAACTGTTTTAGAGCCCAAGCAAGCAGAATGCACGCACGCACTGATTTATGTGCAGTAAAGTACCTGGCAGATCGGTGACTTCAAAAGACTTAACCATCGTCTGCAGTAACATTAGAAATGTCTGAATCAGTTCAAGATGCAACCAAATAGCCCATGTTAAAGAAAGTACTGTTGTATTCATCCTATTGAATCTCCATTCATGATTGGTACCTGTGACTGGTAATTCCATATACAAACAGTTCCTGCATACAAACTTACTAGGATCCTGCATCAACAATAGAGCCAAGCAAATAGCGTTGTTCATCTAATTACACAATTTGATTTCCAACACAGAATATAATTTATATGAAAGTTGAAAGAGTTGAAAGAACAGAGTCATGCCGACCATGGTTCCGTTGGATGCAGGTCTACAGACTTCACTCTCTCTGATCGTTGAGCAAATTTTTTCTGGCAAGGATACAGTTAATTGAAGCAATCAATATGCAATGCATGTTAAAAAGACAATGTAAATCCACTGGGCCAGAAACAAACCTTAATTTCCAATCTGAGTGGCTGTCGAACAAGTTAAACAAACAAAATAAAAATCAGTCCCGAATCAAATCCCGGAGAATAGAATTCACATGCAATCCTCCTTTTTCAGCTCATTGTCAACTAACTATACAAAGTGAAGGATTAGCGAATCCCGTTTACTTCATGAAAAAAAGAGTTCTAACTTAATTCTAGCAATTGAACAGAATCTAATCTACTGAAAACGACAAACCCAAAACCTCGGCCTTCTTTCACATACCACATCTCAAACAGGTTCAAAAATTAAAAGCCGACGTCTAAAGTTTTTACAACTACCTATTTCAAAGTTCGAATCCATCACGTTATGTTCCCGGCAACCAAAAAAGGAAAAAGCAAACAAACAAACGTACAGTCATCCTGAGGCTAGCATTTGAGAGCTCAAATCAGTAAAAAAACGAAGTCTAGAAAGCTAGACGCGAGGCGACACGTCGAAATCAGACGAAGACACACGTTCGAGCAGATCCTTCGACGCATTCAACAGTGGAAGAATCGAGTTTCGAGATCACGTGAAACCGAAGCACGCACCATTTTCTTCTGTTGGAGATCGCCGCTAAATCACTGTCAGCAAGCACCAGAGATCAAGCTACAACCAATGGCGATCTTGACGCCGCAGAATCACCTCTCTTCGTGTGCTTCGAATTTGGGAGGGAGCTCAGCTTCTACGTCTGTAGTATTGGAATCCAGACTCGGGCTTTGCGGTTAGAAACTTGGAACGAACGGGAATCTGCCCCCAGCTTGTCAGGCGTTTCAGCTCAGCGGAAGCGCGGCGGAGACGGGCTCGATTCAATCAGGCCGGGTTGGCCCCGACCCAAGGATAAGCCGGGTCAACCGGCCTAGTCCCCATGGTCCAAGCCCGTTCATGTACCTTCACGTGTAATAATTGAAAAGGAATTCCGTTTACCGATTTTCGTTCGTCAAATTTCTACATAACAAGTGCGTCCTTCCTCGCACTTTGGTATCATTTTTTTTTTTTCCTTTTTGACTCGTGCTATTTCCACCTCTTTAATGATTCCTGAACCACCCTATCCTAATAAATTGACTACATTAACCTTTGCGAGTCGCACACTTGATTTAAGATCATTTCTTATCATTATTTTTCTTACTTTTCTTTTGTTTCAATGCTACTAGAACAAAACTATGTAGGCTCGTCTCTTGATTTAAGATTCTTTATTGGCTTCCTTATTGATTTGTTTTCCTTTCTTTCCTCGTTAGGGACGAAATCGATGTTTGTCTTTTCCAAAAAAAAAAAAATTTATTCGGCAAATAGCTAACTTTTTGTGTGTAACGAGTTGTATACTACTCTTTCTTTTTATTCTAGGAAACTACTTTTCAAAAAACCCAAGCATACAAGCAAGAGTGAATCGAATTAACTAGCAATATCAGTACATATTTTTGTTTAGTTATAAATTAAGTAGCATCGACACCGACACGCGACGCGACACGCCAACACGTCATTTCCTAAAAATAAAAAATTCCAACACGTTGGTGATATGTTTGTATATTAAATATATACTTATATGTATGATAAATTATTATTTTTATGAATATTTCAATCAAATTAATTTGATACAAAAGGAGCTTATGCAAATGACTTGTGGTTAAACGGTTAGAGGGGAATGAACTGATGACAATGTCGAGGTAGTAGCTAGGAAACTTGGCAAAACACAACTCTCGGTCCTCTCGGTCAGAGCAGCAACAAGATCAGTGGTGATCTCAAATTAGCGGACAAACAACGAGCACAGGCAATAATAAGGTAGTCACCAAATAGCACCGATAAGGACGAATAGAATCAACAACAGTGGTGAGAAGGACCGACCAACAGCAATGATGAACAGTGAGCAGTAATAGCAAAGAAGCGTGGTTGTTTCTTTAGTGGCCATGAAAATAAGGTAAATTTTGGAGTCCCGCATAGAGACAAAGAGAAGTCTATATAAGAGGCCACAAATGAGTTCAACAGGCTTTCTAGTTGGACAAAGAAGTCCCACATCCAAGCCAAGTCAAATAACAAATCTGATAGGCTCTATAAAATGGCACTGATGAAATGTGAAGGAGCTCACTTTTTGGGCTGTGTTTAGCTTAAGTCAAAGAGAAAGTTTAATTTAATATTTTTAGTGAAAATTCCTTTTAACTTGTGGGTCTAAAATGTGTCTAAGCTTTGGTCACGTGTTTGATTTTGGACACGCATTGATCACGTGTTTGACTTGTGTCGAACATGATGCTCAAACACGATGCGTGTAGACATGCCAATGTGAAGCGTGAAGGCTTACTTAACGTGTTGGTGCTACATAAATTATAAATTTAATATCTATCATTACGTTGGGATTAAACAATTGTAGCAATAGCTAGGACATTGAGCTTACGTTGTCTCAAGGAAGAAAGATTTGGTGAGGAGGTATATCGGCTTTAGACATCTCTATCACATGCAGCTTTAGACATCTCTGTCACACGCGAAGCTTCTCTGACTTGCAATAGAAACATTATGTTGATCACGATAATTACCTCCCATGTGGCAACCAAGAAGAACATATTTGTCTCTCTTTATATAGAGACAACATAACCTTGAGCAAGAAGATGCGCCTGCACATTAGAAAATTACCTAGTAAAGTTCCAAATGAATTTGTTGACATAATTGATTTGTTGTTCTTCATTTTCGATTGCATTATTAATATATACATTTAAGTAATTTGGGTCCTCTTCAATATTGTCATCCATAGTGAACACACTACCTAAATAATACAATGAAAGATGAGTAAATTATGAATAATGCGCACATCAACCACAATATTCAATCTTTGAGTAAATACTTGTACATGTGTATAAAAAAAAGTCAAAGTCGAAAAATTCATTGTCATGTCATTAATCTAGGGAAATAAAGTAAAAAAATGTGCTGATAAATTAACTTTTCTTTATTCAGATATATGATTAATGCTTGCTCAGATTACTACGATGGAGAATAAGTTTCGAAGAAGACAATCCTTTTCTGTCATTTCTATTTTGATGATTTAAACCAAATATAACTTAAGCCATACATGCTTATCTATCTCCTTAAACTAGTATTTCCTAAAGGCCGTATTTATAATTGGCTTGTTCTATTTCCACATTCTAAATAGTTATAACACACCATATCTCATTGAGTTGACCATCAAAGTCATTACGTGGAAAAGGTGAAGTTGAAAATGGAAAAAAAAAATTGTACATTTTCATGAAAGTACATGGTATTGTCCGTATTAGCCAAAACAACGTTATTTTTACTTCACCTCTTAATGATTTTTTCCGTTTGTTTTTTCTTTATACAGACTTCATTTCCTCTCTTATGCTTACTAATGTGCTAAACTTGAATTCTATGTGAGATTTTCTGTAATGAGTTTGAACCTTATCGGTATTAAGATACACGCGTGAGTTGTGTTAGAGAAATCATACATCGAAGAATTAATATGGTGTTGAACAGTTATTATATACTATTCGGCCCATAACTTATTGGTTTAAACTTTTGAGTAAATATGGATCCGACTAAAAATGTTAACGAGTTCGGGCTTGGGCTCCTTCTCAACAATCTCTCTGGGCAAATGCATTAGATTTCTATTGTGTGCTTCCAATAAATGGTATATATAGGCAGAATTTGGTGACCAACGCGATTTCTGTGCCAATGGGCATTGTGGTGTAGCAACATGAGTCCAATGAGCGTTGATGGAGATTCAAGTTGACATACGTTGGTGGGCATTGTGGTGTGATAACGCGGGCCAGATGGGAGAGTAAACCTAATACTAAAGCTCACACATGAAGTGGAGATTGTTAAGATGCACATGTGAATTGCGTTGAGCAGTTAATATATCATAATTGGCCCATAATTCATTAGTTTAACATTTTAAGTGAAGGTGGATCCAACTAAATATATTGATGGATTTGGACTTAGGCTTCCTCTAAGCCATATCCTCGGACGAATGTATTGAACTTCCGCGGCGTGCTCCCAACAATTGATAATCTTTACCGATTAACACATCACAAATCTAAATTAGAAAGCATATTGAGTGCACAACTCTAACCAAAGGATTCAACTTAGAAAAGAACTCGAACCAAAGAACTGTATTTGATCGGGAATCGTCAGAGATTGAACTTTAGAGAGAGCTGGTAAATGAATGTTCTAAACATCATCGCTGCATTAATGTTCTTTTAAATTAGAACTCACATAATAAATTCATTAAAATACATGAATCTTAGAGGATTCTTGTAAAAAGGAAAAAACAACGACTTTATAAGTTCCCAATATGAACACAACAGAAGAAGAAGCACGATTAAAGAAATGTTCAAAAAAATTGGGGGATTGGTTGATCCACGCTAAGTATGTTTTCCTCTTTCAGCAATCTTCCCGTAATGGCTGTTTTGGACCATTAAATTTCAGAATATTTGTCTTAAACCATTGAAGTGGTGAAAATACTACAATTTTACGAAAGTCTAACAACTCTTTAAAGCCACCCCTTAATTTTATTTGGCACTAGTTTTGTACGAGCTGAATCTCTATAAAGTTTACATTTTTCATGCCATTCCCTACTTTATAATTTCATCCTTAATTCAATTGACCATGTTTTCTATTTGTGTGCCCATTGGTCGGCAGAAGAATTTTCACTAGGCCCAGTGGATGTTCAGAAATTGGTGAAATGCGTTGTAAAAGATAAGTTTGCAAGCTGTCATGGGGACATTGGGGGACATATTTTGATGTTCCGAGTGCATAAAATCGGAAAACGTTTACACATGACCGTAAATTCTAGGAAATGTTGGTAACCGACAAATTCGGTTGATAACAAAAAAACGTTAATTGGTAAATTGCTTGACCCGTCACAGATTAAAAGGTACCAGCATTATTTATTTGGTGGTTTGGGCGTAATGGCTTCTTTCTTGTGAGAAGGAGAAATCGTTTTTCGCCAATCTAAACTTACTATTTTCAGCCTGTGAAAGATATTATCCATTGATTGCTTAGTTTTCTATCATTTAAAAAATTACATTTATGTCTAGAGTTTAGCCCGTTGATTAAACACGGTCTATGACCGAATAAACATAATTCAAGCGCCTCATCAGAGCAAGAAGGTAAACACCAAGAGAAGAGGGCCAAATTAAGAGCAATCATAGTGTCCCTTTCAGAGGTCGCTCGGTCTCATTTACTCTTTCTTCCATTTGGAAGGGTCTCTTTAATAGAGCTTTCAATATTGTGAGATCCGTGCAGTAAATACCGTGGGTATCGGGTGTAATCTAGCACGGTGAAATACTCAAGTATATTTGCGATTTGTAATTGTGTAATTCTTTGATTGATTAGTGGATTATTTATGGTATGTTTTCCCTGTGGACGTAAGTATTGATATTTGGACTGAACTACGTAAGCCCTTGAATTATTTATGTTTCTCCTTCTATTTTTGCCAATAATTTATTTTTCTCGTGATATAATTGCAAAAACGCGGTTTGTTTTACAACATAAACACCGAAATATCAGATGGCAATTTCTTGGAAGCAGTTTTCTTTCAAATAAATGGATCCTTAATTTCATTTATCGTTCATACAGCACCCAATTAATTGCAGGTCTCGTTTCAAATTTCCAAAGAAGTGGTGTGAGGAAGGGAATCCAGCTATAGCCAGTAGAATAATGAGGAGAAACTGCGTTGGAAGCATTGGGAAAGCTTTACTGAAGCAAAAGTAGAACGAGGTCTGGGTATTAGAAGTTTTATCACAGATTAACTAGCCCTCCTTGCCAAGCTTGCCTGGAGAATTCAAAGCAACCCCTCAGAATTCTGGGTGCAAGTATTTAAAGTGGTATATTCCCCCATTGTAGCTTCATGGAAATTAGACGATGTGGCAGAATATCTTGGGGATGGAGTAGTGTTTTGGAAGGGGGAGATCTAATTAAGGAAGGTGGGTTATGGCAAATTGCTAATCAATCCCACCAAAAATTGACTGAAAAAAGGAATTAAGAATGGAGTCTCTAGTTGATGTAGACACTAGGACTTGGAACTGAACCTCCATTAAAGACACCATAAGGCGAGTGGAGCAATCAAAGGTGTTTCAGATATCACATAAGATGGAGAAGTTCAGATGACCAAATGATTTGACCCTGGAATAGGAGGTGTTTTTTTTTCAGCGAAGTCCCTCTAAATAAACCCATCTTCCATCCATCTTCTATCTAACGTGGGACTACCTTCATTTTCTCTTCTTATTCACTTTCTATGGGGTTTGAAACACCAAAATCCCAACAATACCGACTTATACCTGGTCTTGTTTCAAGGTTCCAAAGAAGTGGTGTGATGAAGGGGATGCAGCCACCGCCAATATTTGGTGGGTCAGCCCAATAATGAAGGGAAAGAGCATATGAAGAATTGGGAAAGCTTTACTAAAGCAAAAGTTAGAATGAGGAGAAACTTAGCCTGCGCTTACGATTTTTTTTTTTTGTTTGGCCTTGCGGTTGGAACAAGGAGAAGGTTTCCACCATTCTAACTTTTCCACCATACTAAAGCAAAAGTTAGAATGAGGAGAAGGCTTATATACTCGATCACTGCAAAGTCATTAATAAAAGAGGAACAAAAAGATCTGTTAAGATGAATGGCCATTATTTATCAGCATATTCGGGCCAGATCGCTGGCGGAATTGCAAAATCCGGGTTCATACCATTGAAAAGGGACAGGTAAAGGGATCCAAGGGTCAAGACTATTACATTGTTAAAATTGAAGCAATCCGAGGTCCAAAAAGTCATCAGATCCCATCATATAATCTGAGGTCCAAAAAGTCAGCAGCAATCATACCGCTCCCATTATATAATCTGAGGTCCAAAAAGGACGCAAGGGTCAAGACTATTATACTGTAAAAATTGAAAAGGGACCAGAAAAAGGACGCAAAGGTCAAGACTATTATATTGTTAAAACTGAAGCAATTCGAGGTCCAAATAGTCATCAGATCTCATTATATAATCTGAGGTCTAAAAAGTCAACAGCAATCATGCCGCTCCCACCCTTCCCGCAAGACAGTGCTCCATGTTTCCAAGCAGCGGAGGCGTTGCCTTGCCGTGACCGCTGCGCGCTTGCAATTGCCACGAAGATGTACTCGGAATGCGCACTTGCAATTGCCACGAAGATGCTGCGAAGAGGTACACGGAATGCGATTTCTGTTGGGAATGCTATTTTCACTCATCCTGATTTCCTTTTTTTTTTTTTTTTGGGAGGCTTTCTGGTTGGTTTGTGAGAGCGGTTTTTGAAGCGTGGAGCACCATGTTTGCTGCTGAAGAAGCTTATTCCAGTGAAGGGTACGGAGTCCTCAACATAGGGACGGAAGTCGTCCATAATCAGGACAAGATAGAGGCTTTAATGGAGTTACTGAAAGAAGTTCCTTAGTTGAGGGTTAAAACTCCCGAAATAGATTTGTTGTACTAAAGTTTCATATCAGTATGGCTTAGAGCATGCTTGATAATTTGATGAAATGTTGAAAGTTCTCATCAGTTGATAACGGTAATGCGTTTGATAGGCCTTAAAGATGCTCTATTTCATTGAAGAATTTCAGTCAAAAAAAAAGTACTCGACAGCTCAAGTACTGTGGCCCCATGCGACAGAAATGGAAAAATCAGATAAACTATTTGTATTCATTTACTAAAGTGCTTGGAGTATTCTGTACTATTACATGGTTCTAGCTTGAAGTTTCGCTTTTGGTCCCAGTAATTGCTCTGTCCTATTGAATTTCTTAACTTTCAATTGAGTCTTTTTTAACTTCAATATGCTTAATTAATACTTACATGGTGGTTGACAACAAATTTAAGCATTAAAGAAAAGCGAATAACTAAAAGGACTTTAACTATATGAATAAAATATCAGAATATTGGAAAAGAAAAAACCTAATGAAAGAAAGTGATCTCACGATTTCCTCATACTATTTATTATTGGCTTGGCCAGCTGGCGACACAAGTCTTCGAGGCAATGCATCTTGTTCCAAGTGTGCGGCCATGACCCAAGACCACGAGGGATAAGCAAATTATATAACGACGATGCAATTTCAGTATTTATCCATCCTCACCTCGCCTACCCGGCAAAACCAAAACCCAAGAAGAGTGTTGAACAAATTAATCAGCATGAAACGATCACCATTCGATCTCTTGATGGTTTTCCTTGCAATAATTCCACTCCACTTTGCTTCCTCCGAGACGTTGCCCTCAACGAGGCCAACGAAGTGCCATGAGCAGGAGCGGTCTGCCTTGTTAGAATTCAAGCAATCTCTCTTCCATCCAGAGCCGGAAAATTGTCCGTCGTTGGGCCTGTTCGACCCGTCGTAGCTAGAATCGTGGAACCTAGAAGACGGGGATTGCTGTAGCTGGGAAGGCGTGGAGTGTGATGTAGGGACGGGCTATGTGACCGGCCTCGACCTCAGCCTAAGTTGTCTCTCCGGTCCAATCGACTCGAACACCAGCCTCATCCACCTCGTTCGCTTGCAAAGCCTCAACCTTGCCTGGAACGACTTCAACAACTCTGAAATACCTTCCGCCATAGGTGATCTTGTGGAGTTGACGAGCCTGAACCTCTCTCAGTCCGGCTTCAGAGGTCAAATCCCGTCACAAGTCCTAAAGTTGACTAACCTATCCTCTCTCGATCTCTCTTTGAACTCTATGCTGAAGCTGAGGAATCCCAGCATGGAGACCGTGGTTCAGAGATTGACCAAATTGGAACACCTCGATCTTAGCGAGCTGAATGTGTCGGCTCCGTTTCCTGATGCTGTCGCTAATTTGTCTTCCTTGACATCACTTGTACTCGAAGACTGCGAGTTGCAAGGGACATTCCCGATGACCGTCTTCGAGCTGCCGAGGCTTCAACTTCTTGATTTGGGTGGCAACCCAGAGTTGTCTATTCGTTTGTCAGAGTTTCACATGCAAAGTCCCATTAAGTCATTGTTTCTTAGGCGGACTAACCTTTCGGGCCCACTACCAGCTTCGCTCGGGAACTTGACTTTCCTCAGTGAGTTCGATATCAGTCACTCTAATTTCTCAGGGAATATTCCATCTTCAATAGGTAACCTGACACAACTTACCATATTGAATTTCAAGGATAACAAACTTACAAGTGAAATCCCATCATCCATTGGGAAGCTCGTCCAACTTTCCTATTTGGATCTTAGCATGAATCAACTCTCCGGGGCAATTCCTGCTTCCTTGATCAACCTCACCAACCTCGCTTTCTTACACCTCTTTCGCAATCAACTAACAGGTCAAATTCCGGCTGAGATCACTGGCCTCACTCAGTTGACTTTTCTCGACCTATCCTTTAATCGACTAACTGGCTCAATTTCTGAAGACATCTCTAACCTCAAGAATCTTCGTACCCTTGACTTGCAATCAAACAACTTGAATGGCACTTTGCGGCTAGATGTGATACTCAAACTTCAATATTTAACGACATTGCTACTCTCATCCAATGAATTCTCATCCGTTATTGAACCTGACATGAATGCTAGCCTTTCAAACCTATCCGATCTCGGCTTGGCTTCTAGCAACATAAGTGAGCTACCCATCTTTTTATCAAATCAAAGTGGGTTGCAATGGTTGGACCTATCCCAGAATAGCATTTATGGGACGACACCTCCATGGTTCTTTAATGTGAGTACGACGCAACTAAGATTTCTGAATCTTTCCAGAAACTTAATTACCAGTTTCACAGCTTTTAAATGGCTAGATCTTTTGATATTAGACCTAAGGTATAACGACATAAAAGGATTACTTCCGCTTCCCCCAAAGAACATTGAAGTCTACCTTGTCTCAGAAAACAAGCTATCTGGAGAAATATCACCGGAGATGTGCCAGCTAAGCTCTATTCACTGGCTTGATTTGGCCAAAAACAAGTTGACTGGTGTTATTCCCCCATGTCTGAGCAATTTGACCGACACCATTAATGTCTTGAGTTTGCATGGCAATGATTTATATGGAAGATTTCCTCAATTGAAGAATGGCAAATGTACGTTCAATATGATAGATGTGAGTGGTAACCGACTACAAGGATCATTGCCGAGGGGATTAGCCAATTGTAGCGATATGGAGTTTCTCAATTTCGGAAATAATCAGATCGTGGACACTTTTCCTTCATGGATGGGGTCACTTTTTGATTTGAATGTGCTCATTTTGCGTTCCAATAGATTTCATGGAGCCATTGGGGAGCCAAAAGATCATGGCCAATTTCCTAACCTACGAATTGTTGATCTATCCATGAACAACTTCTCGGGTAGCCTCCCACCTGAATACTTTGATGTCTGGAGTGCCATGAAAGTCCATGATGCATATGATGCAAAGTACTATAGGAATTTTGCCTCCTTTTCCCTCTCAAATTATGATATTGAAGAGGAGTATGACTACTTGTACTCGATGACAATAATGAACAAAGGCATTGCAACGGAGTACGAAAGGATATTGTCATTCCTCACCGTGATTGATCGTTCGAGCAATAGCTTTATCGGGGAAATCCCGAATTCTGTCGGAAGTTTAGCTGAACTTCATTTGCTCAATCTCTCCAACAACGCTCTTATCGGCTCCATCCCTTTGTCCATGGCAAATTTGACCGAACTTGAATCTCTTGACCTTTCAAGCAATAAGCTCTCAGGAATTATCCCTCCAACACTAACCAAACTCAATTTCCTTGCTTTCTTCAATGTGTCGAACAACCATCTTTCTGGGCTCATACCTCAAGCGAAACAGTTCGCTACATTCCAGAATGACTCTTATCGAGGAAACTTAGGATTGTGCGGAGTTCCTCTGACGAAGAAATGCAGGAATCCTGTTGAAGCGCCTCCTGCACCACCATCTGGTGCACTCACCGAAGATGACTCGGGGACATGGTTCGAAGAAAATTGGAAAGTTGTCTTGGTCGGTTTGGGAAACGGGCTGGTCATCGGCTTGGTTATGGGGCTGAACACGACTTCTGGAATCGAGCGTTGGTTCCTGAGGTTGTATAGAGGAAGGCAACGAAGGCAGATGCACCGAATAAGGTTTGTGTGATTTACAATCTGTTGTGAAAGTTCAACGACTTGGATTGCTCATTGCTAGGCGCGCATCATGGCATACCTTTTCGATGTGTTCTGTGCTTCCCGATGGCATCCAAGTATCTACCGTCTAGATATGAGATTTCTAATAAAGTGTCTCCTTTTTCATCAAGCAAACAATAAATGTGCGATCATTCCTATGACATTAACTCGATGTACTCTTTTGATAGCCATGAATACAATTTCTATGGTTGGCTTAATGTTGCTGATATCCTGTGGAAGTTGCAATGATGGTCTCATCATTGTGTTTTCTGAAAAGGATTGATGCGCGTAAGATTTATAATATATATGGCAAAGTATAATGTTTTCACTCCAGCTTTCTGACTATCAAATGCTATCATCCACTATTATCTGTCGAGGCTGACTATAAAGAAGTAATTCAATGAAGAGGTCCTGATGGTGCCTCAGTTGCGACAAGGTATATGTAGGGGTAGCCATTGCGTTCAGTACGAGAATTCATAATTGTCATCTGTTTCAATAAACCACAGTGGTGATGCTAGTTAAGGCTAAAAAAGTGGCTGCTTGCTCTTAGGTTGTCAATGGCTTTGATGCAGAGTTCGTTAGGGAGATCACAGTTCATTTTCCTTGTTCATTTTCAGTTGCCCTGGCATTAGGCATATGAATTGTTCCTGTTGATCCATTTCGATCCATTACCCCGAGTTGCATTTCAGCAGTGGGGATGAGGTTGAGCAGATCTAGGGTGCAGTTGAGCAAATCTAAGGTGCGTTCTCATTCATAGAGAGACTTGTGAGATGAGATTCCATCCTCCTTTGTCCTTCTTGAGTGTGATTAGCACGTTTCAATTTGTTAAAACATTCCTTCTTGGTTAAGATCTGTTTCTGCACTTCTTATTAATGTACTATCGTTGAGATCACTTTCTTTGTGTTTGAGGTGCCAGTTACCGTCTTCATCAGAGAGTAAATCCTGTCTTCTCGTGATTAGAAGACGCATAACTTGTGTCGGGATTTGAGCATTCACTTCTTGGTGCACCGTGCACTCATGTTGTTATGGGTTCTATATTTGTCGACTGTGCTTCACGATTATGCTTTATGGACTCTAGGGCTGTAATGGTAGATATGTTCCTCTGGGAGCTTACAGTGGCCAAACAGTTGCATATCCCCGGATATCACTAATTCATTCACTTATTTGCCATTAGATCTTGATTAGGTTTCTTATTTCTGTGTTTCCCTAGCACTGAAGTTGAATCCCGATCCTGTAGTAAAGATAACCAGCTTGGAGAGGAATGGTATGCCCATCTATGGAAAATGACGAGTGCCAACTGGTTTAACTTTAGGCTTTTGGTTGCCACCTATTGGTTTTAACCGGGGCATCTTCTTAGCTTTGATATCGATGAGATTATATAGTAAAAATTTTACAGCTTCAAATCAAAATATCATCATGATCACTCAAGAAGCGGCGCGGGGTATCGGAGGAAAGTACGTAGTAATCTATTATTTTGCCTTTTTCTTTTTGGGAGATGTTAGCAATCTTTGAGAGACATTTATTCCACTAGAAGCAAAATACACCACAGATCGCTACGAAATTTCACAAGGTTACACTGGAAAATCCTGCCACTAGCAAAAAGAAGAGAGTATATAAACATAAACTTCAAATTGTAAGTAACAATTGTAGAGGTCGGTATCTGTTTTATTCGACATAGAATTTGGCGTAAGGCTCCACACTATCAGCACACTATCTCAACCACGGCTATTCCCTCGTCGCAAACAACTGCAACCCTAAAGAACAAAAGACAATAAAAAGTGAGACAATAGATAGGGAAGATTTTATATTTGTACTGAAACCACAGAGCCCACACGAATGTCTTTATAGTGGCAATGGAAAACCTCCGACCATCATAATAGCTTATTAATGTCAAAGCATGCATGGATATACCGAGGAAATGAAGCATTTAGAGCAGGTATGTATGTTCCCTGCGCGATCCTTTCTGATATGCAATATCTCAAATCCTTCCATGACCGAATTTTACTACGTGGTTAAGCCTGGACGTGACATAATGTCGGAGTCATTTGCAAAACAACAAAGAGTCCAGGGAAGTAAACATTCATATCCTATGGCAACCCTTGGAAAATCTCGAAAAGATAAGGCGAGCGCTTCCAGCGCGAAGCGAAGGAAGGGGTTAGCGTTTTAGGGGGGAGGGGCAGACCGGTAAACGCCGCCATTGTCGTCGAGAGGGCAAAGGGAAAATAGAGGTAAGGCCTGTGTTAAAAAAATTTAGGGAAGTGCCATTGACAACTTGACATGACCTTGAGATATTTCAGTTGAATAGCTTCTCTTCCATTTGGATGGGCTGGGCTTGATAGGCATAAAGTTGATAAGGCCACGGCGGGTCGGGTTCCTGGTTCTCTCGGATCAATGTCTCCGGTCCAAGCAAGGGGAAAAAACTTGTGGACCTAGGTCGAGGGGAGAAGTTCCACCGGGCTAGGGGGTGGCCGTCGAGTTCCACCGAGGGGCCTGGATGTCGAGGGGTCTGGGGTCATGCACCAGACGCGATTCCGTTTCTCAAAGATGGGTTTTGTGCTTTTTCAACAACGAGAAATATCAAAAGACAGTTGCTCTGACGCTTTTCGAAAAACCTAATCAAACGTAGGAAATTCAAGTCATTTTTTTTAAAAATAACTTCTTTGAGAAGTACCTTTCGTGAAATAAGCAGATCGTTATCAGGTGACTTCATTCCATGAACTTTGTGACCAAGCAAGAATTAATGTTTCCGCCAAAGTTTAGCTTTCGAATTTGAGTAATGTTAAGTATACTCATATCTGTGTAGGGAATTGGCATACTAAATTATGTGGCAAAATGTGAATGGGCATGTAAGTAAGTGGGCCACCTTCAACATTTAATAACAATTCGTCACGTCATTTAAAATAACAAATTTGTATAAAAAAAAATTGTAACCAACATATAGTGAACAATTTTTCTTTCCGTGTTATTCCAAACATCATAAAGGTGAGGAAAATATTTTTTAATAGTTTCATTTGCGCGAAAAATGCATGCAGTTTCGGGAAAGTAAACATTCATTTGCAAAATCATTTTTATCGCACATGTCAGAATCAATGGCTAATGAACAATAAACACAAAAAACGGGTTAATCGCGATTATAAAACACAAACATTGGTCATCCTTGAAAACTAATCATGCTTCACCGCTGGTTTGAACGCAAATTCGCTGGCTGCACAGACACCTCGGTCATAAAAAAAAAAACATTGGGAAACATAACCAATTGCTTTCATACAAACCAATCGCAATACATACGTAGCAGACTACATCATAATTAATATGTCCAAGAACTTACTTGAATCACTAATCGTAAAAGTATAAAACGATAAACGAACATATCTCGTTTTCCACACATTAAATGTTACCGTTGTAATTTCGGAAGAGGAGTCGGAATTTGTTGTTCGTGCTGTTCTCTGTTCTTCTCTGTGTTCACTTATGAAGGAACGTCATCACAGGAAGAGCAAACGAGGCCTCAAAGAAAACGTGATTTTATTAGCATTTATTCATGTGAATAAAGGGGTAAGAATGAAAGTTAGTATAGAGTGTTGATGGTCCTCCCCAGATAAAAACACTTGCTCTAGCGACTTTGCTCAAATGTTGTGCCTGCTGCCTGCTAGTTTGTGCAAAATTTTTAAAAAAAATTAAGGTTTCACCTGCTCGTGTGTTCTGTTTGGAGATTGAATGTGTCAAGCATTTGATACTTACTCGTGAATGACGTCCATGTTTGTGGTTTTTTGCCTTGGGATTGGAATAAGGAGAAGGTTTATGTTAGAAAGTCTAATCCAAAAGTTTAAATTGATAGATGAAGGGAGATCACATAAATATGAAAAGTACATAGAACCCGTTGTTAAGCAGTGCAGGACGACAACTTCAACATCTCCTCTCACGTCCAAGCCGGATTATAAGCGGCACTTGGAATTTGACTAGTGAGAGATGGTCGCATAATCATGAAAGGAACAATTCTGACTCTGATATCACCGCAACTGTGTTTAATAAAACGGGAAGAAGCAGAACTATTAAGAAAAATAGCCATTGTTTGTCGCCATCTACGGGAAAGTCGAAATGAAGCCGTGTTCAGAGGGAAGTCTATCCAGCAGTTCGAGTCATAGCTAGAGATACTATTTATCATTGGCCTATCCGACTGGAAACAAAAGTCGTCAAGTCAAACAAACTACTTAAGCATGATTTAAAAGCTCTGTTTTACTATAATGCAAGTACTATTTGGCAAAAAGGAAAATTGGGCGGCCGGTTATTTATGATGAACCACCAATCTGAACGGCAACACGAGTCTTCAAGTTAAATAAGCCTCTCATCTACCTAATTGACTTGATGACAATGATCTTATGTATTTAACTGTAATGAACAGACCACAAGCAGATTATTCAATGATCTGAATTGAAAATTTTAAGTCATATATCAGTGTCAATGCATCCTGCTCAAGGGTGATGGCCGTGATCCACGCCGACAAGGGATAAGCAAATTATATAATGACGGCGCAATTTCAGTACTTGTCCATTTTCACCTCGCCTACCTCAGCCAAAGTTGTCTCTCCAGTCTTATCGACTCGAACGCCAGCCTCTTCCTCTCGCTCACTTGCGAAGCCTCAATCTTGCCTGGACTTCCTTCAAACACTATCAAATACCGTCCCCCATAGGTGATCTTGAGGAGTTGACGAGCTTGAACCTCTCTACGTCTAGCTTCGGAGGTCAAATCCCATCTCAAGTCCTAAAGTTGACCAACTTCTCCTCTCTCGATCTCTCTGCGAACAGCAGACTGGAGCTGAGGAATCCCAGCATGGAGACCGTGGTGCAGAGATTGATCAAATTGGAACAACTCGATCATAGCGGGTTGAATGTGTGGGCACCGTTTCCTGATGTTGCCGCACATTTATCTTCCTTGACATCTCTTGTACTCTGAGACTGCGACCTGCGAGGGAGATTCCCGACGATCATCTTCGAGCTCCCAAGGCTGCAACTTCTTGATTTGGGTCATAATCCAGAGCTGTCAAGTCATTTCCTAGAGTTCTACTTGCAGTCCCATGAAGTCGTCGTTGATTGGGCAGACCAATCTTTCAGGGAACATTCCATCTTCAATGGGTACCTGAGTCAACTTTCCATTTTGGTTTTCTAAGGTTGTAAACTCTAGGTGAAATTCCATCTTCCAATGGGAAGCTTGCCCAACTCTCCCTTTTGATTTTCAGCATGAATCAACTCTCTAGGGGAATTTCCTACTTCTTTGATCAACCTCACCAACCTCACATACTTAGACCTCCATCACAATCAATTAACCGGTCAAATTCCAGCTGAAATCACTGGTCTCATCCAGCTGACTTATCTCGAGACTCGATCTATTTTTCAATAGATTAACTGGCCCAATTCCTCAAGACATCTCTAACCTCAAGAATCTTTTTGTCCTAACTTGTAATCAAACAACCTAAATGGCAATTTGCGGCTGGATGTGATACTCAAATTTCCAAATTTAAGTATGTTGCTATTCTCCTTCAACGAATTCTCGTCGATTATAGAACCCGGCATGAACGGTCTCGGCTTGGCGTCTAGCAACTTGGGTGAGCTCCCCATCTTCCTATCATACCAAAGGAGGTTGGAATGGTTGGACATATCCCAAAACAGCATTTCTGGGCCGACACGTTCATGATTATTAAATGTGAGTACAACGCGACTAAGATTTCTGAATCTCAGCTTTTAAATGGATAGATCTTGTGACATTGGACCTACGGTATAACGACATACAAGGATTACTTCTGCTTCCCCCAACGACCATTGAAGTCCGCCTTGTCTCAGATAACAAGCTATCCGGAGAAATATCGTCGGAGATGTGCCAGCAAAAGCTCTATTAAAATGCTTCATTTGTCCACGAACAAGTTGACTGGTGTTTTTCCGCCATGTTTGGGCAATTTGAGTAAGACCCTTTACCTCTTGAGTTTACATGGCAATGATTTATGTGGAATATTTCCTCAATTGCAAAATGAGGTATGTGCATTGAAGATGATAGATGTGAGTGATAACCAACTACAATGGTTACTATCAAGGGGATTAGCCAATTGTAGCAATCTGGAGTTTCTCAATATGGGAAATAATCAAATCCTCGATCCATTTCCTTCATGGATGGGCTCGCTTTCTAATTTGAAGGTGCTCATTTTGCGTTCCAATAGATTTCATGGAGCCATAGGGGATCCTAAAACTCGTAACCAATAACCCAACCTACAAATTGTTGATCTATCCATGAACAACATCTCGGGTAGTCTTCCATCTAAATACTTTGATATCTAGAGTGCCATGAAAGTCCATAATGCATGTGATGCACGCTGCTATGGAAATTCAGCCTCCTACCTCCCAATTTATGATTTTGAAGAGGAGTATGACTACTCAATGACAATAAGGCATTGCAAAGGAGTACAAAAGGATATTGTCATACCTCACCGTGATTTGATCTTTCAAGCAACAACTTTTTCGGGGAAATCCCGAATTCAATTGGAAGTTAAACTGAACTTCATCTGCTCAATCTCTCCAACAATGCTCTTACCGACTCTTTTGCTTCGTCCCTGTCGAATTTGACCGAACTAGAATATCTTGACCTTTCAAGCAATAAGCTCTCCGGAATGATCCCTCAAGCATTAACTTAACTCATTTCCCTTGCTTTCTTCAATGTGACGGACAACCATCTTTCTGGGCCCATACCTCAAGCGAAACAGTTTGCTACATTCTAGAATGATTCTTATGGAGGGAACTTAGGACTGTGCGGAGTACCTCCCATGAAGAAATGCAAAAATCCTATTGAAGCGCCCCCTGCACCACCATCTAGTGCACTCGCCGATGAGGACTTGGGGACGTAGTCTGAAGAAAACTGGAAAGTTGTCTTGATGGGTTTGGGAAGCGAGCTGGTCATCGGCATGGTTTTGGGGCTCAACACAACTTCCAAAATCGAGCGTTGGTTCCCGAGGTTGTATAGAGGAAGGCATCGAAGGCGGATGCACCAAATAAGGTTTGTGTGATTTACAATCTATTGTGAAACTTCAATGACTTGGATTGCTCATTGCTAGGTGTGCGTTGTGGCATACCTTTTCGATGTGTTCTGTGCACGGCGTGGCATCCAACTATCTACCATGTTAGACACGAGATTTCGAATAAAGTGTCTCCAGTTTCATCAAGCAAACAATAAATGTGCGATAGTTCCTATGACATTAACTCGATGTCCTCTTTTGATAGCTGTGAATACAATTTCTATTGTTGGCTAAAAACAGTTCTCAGCTTAGTTCATTTCTGATAAACCATTATGCCGAAAGTTTCCTTCGCCTCATTTCTCCAATCTCGATCAAACAAGGGAGTGAGTTATGTTGGAGGAATCGGCATGACGAGGCCCTGTTCATTAATTTCTTCAGTTTTGCTTTTAAATTCAAATCAAAAGCACACAACAAAATCGCATTTGGTCACAGCTGTACATTGGACTGGTCATCGGAGTGGTTATGGGACATAACTCGCCGGGACAGTCCAACATTGGTTCGTGAAGAAGAAATTTGGGCAAAGGTAGAGAACCCGGAGGCATAAAAGGAGAAAGTTTGCATGAATTTACATCATGCTGTGTTACACCTCAAAAACTCATAATGTTGCGATAGCATGGCATTCCACTTAACCTTTTGACTGGTTATAAAGTTTGTTAAAAGGCTTTCATCTCACTATAATCTGGCTAAGTAGCCTCAAACATATGTCAAGTAACACTTTTGACTTGTTCCCTACGTTGTCCGAAATCCTATCTGTGCTTTCGCTTACGTGCAAAATGAATCTACTTTTTCAGTTAACTTAGCATGATGTCAACCACTCACATATTCCATTTGTTACATATGTACCGTATCTTGTGTCAGGAAAAATGACATAGATCATGTAACGATCCCGTCCGACTAGCTTGGGAAGGGTTCGCTAGGGCCAGAGGACCTGTTCGAAGAGTGGCTCCTCATAGGTTTTTCAGGATAGTGAAGAAGGCAGTAGTAAATCGGACGATGTACCAAAAAGGGGAAGATCTGTTCCAGATTATATATATAAAAACTGGAATTAACTCATAACTAGCTAAATGGCCTCAAACATATGTGAAGGAACTCTTTTGAGTTGCTCCTAACTATATCCGCAATCCTATCCGTGCTTTTGTTTGCGAGCAAAATGAATCTACTTTTTCAATAATATTAGCATGATGTGAACCACTTTCATATCCTATTTGCTCCGTATGCATTGTATCCTGTGTTAGGAAATAGGACATGCATTATGTATTGACCCAATCCGACGAGGGTGGAGAGGGGTTGCCGGGACTAGAGGGCCTGGACAAGAAGCTACCCCTAACGGGCTTCTAGGATGGCAAGGGAGGCAATCATGAACCGAGCTATGCACTAATCGAGTCAAATCCCTAATAGCTTAAAGTCTTACAAGTATCACTTGGTTGTTGACGTGAGTAGGTAGGAGCATTCCAAGTTACTAGAGATTAGGAATTACTTCAAGCCATAATTACAAGTATCAACTTGTTTGATATGTGTCTTCCTTGTTTTATTTGCACAGAGGTCTTGAAGCATACCTTGCCCCATGGATCACTAATAGAGACTCCAGGTTCATTGGGCAATTGTTTTATCCGACATAGAATTTCGCTTAATGTCAGAGTCATTCAATAAAACAACAGAGAGTCCTCCGACATAAACAGTCAATCCTATGGTAACTTTTCGAGAAGCGGTTAAAAGATAGAGGGGGTATTTTCATTCGACTGCTGTAATTGAAGCTGCATTCTAGAGCATGTTATAATTGTTATCAAAAAGAAAAGGCAAAGAAACGAACGGACGGTCTAGCATTCGAATTCAAATCAGTAAAAACCAAGTCTATTAAGCTAGACGCAAGGCGAGACGTCAGAATCAGACCAAGGACACACATTCGAGAAGATCCTTCGACGCATTCGACAGTGGAAGAATAGAGCTTCGAGGTCACGTAAAACCGAAGCACGTGCCGTTTTCCGCTGGTAGAGATCGCCGCTAAATCGCTGTCAGCATGCCTCATAGATCAAGCCGCAACCAATGGTGATCTTGATGCTGCAGAGTCAACCCTTTTTCATGTGCTTCGAGAGCTCCCTCCTCTGTCTTGGAATCTAGAGTCGTGCTTTGCAGTAGGAAATTCAGAACCAACATGAATCTCCCGGCTTGGCCAGACGTTTCAGCTCAGCCGAAGAGCGTTGGAGACGGGCTCGATTTGATCGGGCTGGGTTGGCTCGGACCCGAACCATAAGCCGGCCAATGGGCTTAGCCCATGATCCAAGCCCGTTTTTTGTAACTTCACGTACAATATTAATGAAAATCCGTTAAACGTTTTTCATCCAAGAAATTTCTCCATAAAAATGCATTCTTCGACGTAGGTATCTTATATTCAAGATAATGTATTTTCTATAAAATTATTCATCATAACCGAATGTGTTCTTTTATTTTTCTCATGTGTTTCTTCCAACATTCGATTACACTATTTTCATTTCCTTTATATTTGCATTTTTCGTCTTCTCTTGAGAATCCTATTGGTAAAGCTTCTTTTTCACGTAATCGAATATCTCAAGCTTCAAATTAGGTAAAATGCCCAGATTTGTAAGATTTTTTTTTCACGTAAAAATTGATTTTTTAGATATGCAATCTTTCAATTTAGGTAACTGAATATTACATATTTTAAATCAATTAACACAATTCATCAAAAAATGCAATCAAGATCACAGTGATGCAATACTAGCAACACAATATTCAAAATTTCCAATTCAGAAAATATACCTAAACTGACGAGATTGCTCGTCCAAAAAACCTGATGGTGAAGCTCGTGATTTTTTTTGGACTGCTCGGGGATCTCGTTCGGCTAAGCAGGGGCGTCGCTAAAACGACGCCGCCACCAAAAGCGGGGTGATTCTGGTCTTGCAGCGGCAATTGCGTAGCTTGGGATTTCGTCGGGTAGTGAGACTTGACCGACAGGCTGTTGCAGCGTGTTGAAACGGCTGGACTGTGGCGGATGATCTACAACTCTGTGGATTGGCAAACCCATCAAGGATTATGGTGATAGTCAACTCAAGCGGACACGGCTGGCCTTGGGATTGCCCGTCAACTGGGATAGCACCACCTCAGCGGGGACTAACAGCAGGAACGAGAATGGTGGCCCGAGCAAGGAAAAGCACGCTCTCCAGAACCTGCTCAGAGGAACATGACCAGAAGACTTTCCCTCGCTCTCTCTTTTTGCTCTAACGTTTTTTCTAGGGCTCAATAGTGAATTTTTTTTTTATTCCCTCCCTCTGCCTGAATGAGCGTCCCCCTTCTTTTGTTGGCACGGGAAAGATTGGGCTTAGTTCTATTAGCTAAGTTAACCTCAAGAAGAATTTATTTCAGTCCATCCATTAATTCCACTCGCGTCAATGTCATGAATCGGAAAAATGAAATACATTATGCATGAAAACTAATTGAATTATTTTTTACGAGAACAAAAAATTAGTTCTCATTTTTTATGCAAATGAAATGATTTAAGGAAAATCAAAATATAGATGTCCACAAATGTCTAAACCAAAATAAAGTTGGGCCGTGTGATTTTGTTCATTTTCTATTTACCCCAAATTGTTTCTAAAGCGATGATAGTGTCTTTTGATGGTGCTGCACCAAATTGGTATGATGTATATGCCTAGAGAAACTTTTAAGAGAAAAGAAAGTCACAAAGAAAGAGAGGGAAGGACTCATAGATGAGAGAGAAACACAACTTAGGGTACGAAAACTTCATGATAAATGAAAACATCTTTCATGAATATCATTTTTTGAGGAAAATAATAAAGTTGTCATTAATTTGGTGGTTTGGATAAAGTTATTTCCTTTTAATCAGACGAGAAAGTCGTCTTCCTCCAATCTAAGGTTGTTATTTGTTTTCAATCCATGGAAAATATTAATCCATTAGTTTTTTTTTTTTCATTCAAACTGTTAGGTAAGAGCCTTTGCTTCTAGCAATATAATATGTATCAAGAAGGGGACTATGATTGAGTATAGATAGAGGAGCTCGTCGGAACCTCACATCAGAACAAGAAGGAAAACACCAAGAGAAGAGAGCCAAAATAAAGAGCAATCATCGTGTCCTTCAGTAATCCATAGGGTCTCCTTTTATAGTTTCTTCCATTAGGAAGGTTCTCCTTGTTCGACACATGATACAGCTTTGTATATTGTGAGATTTGTGTTGTAAACACTATGGGTCTCGAGTGTAATCTAGCAATGACAAACACTCAAGTATATGAGCGATTTCAGTCGCGTAATTGTCCAGTTATCTAGCGGGTATTTGTAGCCCGGTGGACATGGATACTACCATTCATACCGAATCACTAAACCTCTGTGTCCTTTATTGTTCATTGCTTTATTTTTCTCTAAAAAATTTCATTTTCTAGTGTCCTGATATAATTGCAAAGATCCGATTTGTTTTACCACACAAACTCCAAAAAGTTAGAAAACAAGATCTTGGAAACAGATATCCTTCAAACAAACATACCCTTAACCATTTTACTTTTCTCATGCAATACCGACTTATTCCTGGTCTTGTTTCAAGTTTCCAAAGAAGTGGCGTGAGAAAGGGGATGCAGCCGTAGCCAATTTTTGGTGGGTCGGCCCAATAATAATGAAGGGAGAGTGCATCGGCAGAATTGGGAAATGTTTACTAAAGAAAAAGTTAGAATGAGGTTTGGGTTTTGGAAGTTTAGCCTGTGCTTATGGTTTTTCATTTTATTTTATTTTTTTTGGGTGGTTGCCTTGCGGTTGGAACAAGGAGAAGGTTTCCACCTTTGATCAATGGCTTATATACTCGATCACTGCAAAGTCATTAATAAAAGAAGAACAAAAAGATCAGTTAAGATGAACGGCCATTATTTGCCAGCATATTTGGGCCAGATCGCTGACGGAATTGCAAAATCCGTGAGCATAATGGAAAGCTTTATTCTCGACCAAAATTCATTACCTCATCGGTTCGTTTGATGTCCATTACAAACCGGGTTTCTCCGGGTTCGAGGACTAGTTCTACTGAAAATGATCACTGAGTATGTGTAAAAATTGAGAAGGAACCAGGAAAAGGACGCAAGGGTCAAGACTATAATATTATTAAAATTGAAGCAATCCGAGGTCCAAAAAGTCATCAGATCCCATTTTATAATCCGAGGTCCAAAAAGTCAGCAGCTCCCGCTCTCCACGCAAGACGTGTTCCATATCTCCAAACAACGGAGGCTTTGCCTTGCCGTGACCGCAGCGCGCTTTCTATTGACAACGCTTTTTTTTTTATTTGGTGTTGTGGGGGGGGGGGGGGGGGGGGGGGGGGCTTTCTTGTTGGTTTGCGAGGGCAGTTTCTGAAGCGTGGAGCGCCATCATTGCTGCTGAAGAAGCTTATTCCGCTGAAGGGTTCAGAGTCCTCGACAGAGGGACGGTAGTCGTCCATAATCAGGACGAGATAGGCGCTTTAATGGAGTTACTGGAAGAAGTTCCATACTCTCAGAATAGATTTGTTGTACCAAATTTTCAGATCGATATGGCTTAAAGCATGCTTGATAATTTGATGAAATGTTGAAAATTCTCATCAGTTGACAGTAATGTGTTTGATAGCCCTTAAAAATGCTCTATTTAATTGAATAATTTCAGTCAAAAAAGTACTCGATAGCTCAAGTACCGTGGCTACGTGCGACAGAAATGGAAAAATCAGATAAACTGTTTGTGTTCATTTACCAAAGTGCTTGGAGTATTCTGTACTATTACATGTTTTTTTTTTTTTTGGTAAGGACTGTACTATTACATGTTTATGGCTTGAAGCTTCCTTTTTGGTCCCAGTAATTCCTATGTCCTATTGAAATTCTTAACTTGCATTTGAGTCCTTTTTTTTTATCTTCAATATGCTTGATTAATACTTACGTGGTGGTTGACAACAAATTTAAGCATTAAGGGAAAGCGAATGATTAAAAAGACTTTAACGATGTGAATAAAATATCAAAATAATGGAAAAGAAAAAAAATAATGAAAGAAAGTATGATTACCTCATATATACTATTTATCATTGACTTGGCTAGCTGGCGACACAAGTCTTCGAGGCAATGCATCTTGTTCAAGTGTGACAGTCATGACCCACGACCACGAGGGATAAGCAATTATATAACGACGATGCAATTTCTGTACTTGTCCATCATCTCGCCTACCCAGCCAAAACCAAAGCCCAAGAAGAGTATTGAACAAATTAATCAGCATGAAACGATCACCATTCGATCTCTTGGTGGCTTTCCTTGCGATGATTCCACCAAACTTTGCTTCGTCTGAGATGTTGCCTTCAATGAGGCCAACGAAGTGCCGTGAGCAGGAGAGGTCTACCTTGTTAGAATTCAAGCACTCTCTCTTCCACCCAGAGCTCGAAAATCGCCTCTTCCGCGCAAAGTCGGAAATTTACCCGTATTGGGGCGACCCGTCCAAGCTAGAATCGTGGAAGCTAGAAGACGGGGATTGCTGTAGCTGGGAAGGCGTGGAGTGTGATGTAGGGACGGGCTACGTGACCGGCCTCGACCTCAACCGAAGTCTTCTCATTGGTCCTATCGACTCGAACGCCAGCCTCTTTCGCCTGGTGCACTTGCAAAGCCTCAACCTCGCCTTCAACTACTTCAACTGCTCTGAAATACCTTCCGCCATAGGTGATCTTGTGGAGTTGACAAGCCTGAACCTCTCTCAGTCCGAATTTGGAGGTCAAATCCCGTCACAAGTCCTAAAGTTGACTAACTTGTCCTCGCTCGATCTCTCTGAAAATAGCGGCCTGGAGCTGAGGAATCCCAGCATGGAGACCGTCGTTCAGAGTTTGACCAAATTGGAACACCTCGATCTTAGCTGGGTGAATGTGTCGGCTCCGTTTCCCGATGCTGTCGCTAATTTATCTTCCTTGACATCACTTGTACTCCGATCCTGCAACTTGCAAGGGACATTCCTGACGACCGTCTTCAAGCTACCGAGGCTTCAACATCTTAATTTGGTTAACAACTCAGAGCTATCAGGTCATTTGCCAGAGTTTCACTTGCACAGTCCCATTAAGTCGTTGTTTCTTGGGCGGACTAATCTCTCGGGCCCACTACCAGCTTCGCTCGGGAAGCTCGTCCAACTTTCCTCTTTGGATCTTAGCATGAATCAACTCTACGGGAGAATTCCTCCTTCCTTGATTAACCTCACTAACCTCGCTTACTTAGGCCTCCATTACAATCAATTAACCGGTCAAATTCCAGCTAAGATCACTAGCCTCACCCACTTGACTTATCTCGACCTATCCTTTAACAGATTAACTGGCCCAATTCCTGAAGACATCTCTAACCTCAAGAATCTTGACGCGCTAAACTTGCAATCAAACAACTTGAACGACACTTTGCGGCTAGATGTGATACTCACACTTCAACATTTAGAATTTTTGCTCCTCTCATTCAATGAGTTCTCATCCATTATCGAACCCGACATGAATGCTAGCCTTTCAAACCTGTTCGCTCTCGGCTTGGCTTCTAGCAACATAGGTGAGCTCCCCATCTTGCTATCAAATCAAAGTAGCTTGGATTGGTTGGACCTATCCCAGAATAGCATTTATGGGACGACACCTCCGTGGCTCTGTAATGTGAGTTGGATGGGATTGGCAGTTCTAAATCTTTCCAGAAACTCAATTACCAGTTTCCCAGCTTGTAAATGGCCAACTTCTGTGACATTGGACCTAAGGCATAACGACCTACAAGGATTACTTCCGCTTCCCCCGAAGAACATTCAAGTCTACCTTGTCTCAAATAACAAGCTTTCCGGAGAAATTTCACCGGAGATGTGCCAGCTAAGCTCTATTCGCTGGCTTGATTTGTCCAAGAACAAGTTGACTGGTGTTATTCCCCCATGTCTGAGCAATTTGACCGACACCATCAATGTCTTGAGTTTGCATGGCAATGATTTATATGGAAGATTTCCTCAATTGAAGAATGGCAAATGTGCGTTCAATATGATAGATGTGAGTGGTAACCGACTACAAGGATCACTGCCAAGGGGATTAGCCAATTGTAGCCATCTAGAGTTTCTCAATTTCGGAAATAATCAGATCATGGACACTTTTCCTTCATGGATGGGGTCGCTTTTTTATTTGCATGTGCTCATTTTGCGTTCCAATAAATTTCATGGAGCCATCGGAGAACCTGAAGATCCTGGCCAGTTTCCTAACCTACGAATTATTGATCTATCCATGAATAACTTCTCGGGTAGTCTTCCATCTGAATACTTTGATATCTGGAGTGCCATGAAAGTCCATGATGCACATGATGCAAACTACTATGGGAATTTTGACTCCTCTTTCCTAGCAGATTTTGATATTGAAGTGGGGTATGACTACTCGTACTCGATGACAATAATGAACAAAGGCATTGCAACGGAGTACAAAAAGATATTGTCATACCTCACCGTGATTGATCTTTCGAGTAACAACTTTATCGGGGAAATCCCGAATTCCGTTGGAAGTTTAGCTGAACTTCATCTGCTCAATCTCTCCAACAATGCTCTTGCCGGCTCCATCCCCTCGTCCCTAGCAAATTTGACCGAGCTAGAATCTCTTGACCTTTCAAACAATAAGCTCTCTGGAATGATCCCTCTAGCACTCACCCAACTCAATTTCCTTGCTTTCTTCAATGTGTCGGACAACCATCTTTCTGGGCTCATACCTCAAGAGAAACAGTTCGCTACATTCCTGAATGACTCTTATGGAGGGAACATAGGACTGTGCGGAGTTCCTCTGACGAGGAAATGCGGGAATCATGATGAAATGCCCCCTGCACCACCATCTGGTGCACTCACCGAAAAGGACTCGAGGACGTGGTTTGAAGAAAACTGGAAAGTTGTCTTGAGCGGCTTGGGAAGTGGGCTGGTCATCGGCGTGGTTATGGGGCTGAACACGACTTCCGGAATCGAGCGTTGGTTACTGAGGTTGTATAGAGGAAGGCAACGAAGGCGGATGCACCAAATAAGGTTTGTGTGATTTACATTCTGTTGTGAAAGTTCAATGACATGGATTGCTCATTGCTAGGTGCGCCTCATGGCATATCTTTTCCATGTGTTCTGCGCTTCGCGATGGCATCCAACTATCTACCGTCTAGATATGAGATTTCTGATAAAGTGTCTCCATTTTCATCAAGCAAACAATAAATGTGCGATCATTCCTATGACATTAACTCGATATACTCTTTTGATGGCTATGAATACAATTTCTATTGTTGGCTTAATGTTGCTGATATCCTGTGGAAGCTGCAATGATGGTCACATGACTGTGTTTTCTGAAAAGGATTGATGCTGGTAAGATTTATAAGATATAGGGCAAGGTATAATGTTTTCACTTCAGCTTTCCGACTATCAAATGCGATCATCCACTATTATCTGTCGAGGCTGACTATAGAGAAGTGATCCAATGAAGGGGAGGTCCAGATGGTGCCTCAGTTGTGACAGGGTATATATAGGGGTAGCCATCGCGTTCGGTAGGAGAATTCATAATTGTCACTCTGATTTAATCAACCAAAATGGTGATGCCAGTTAAGGCTGAAAAAGTGGCTGCTTGCTCTTAGGCTGTCAGTGGTTTGTGATGCAGAGCTCGTCGTGGAGATCACAGTTCATTTTCCTTGTTCATTTTCAGTTGCCCCGGCATCAGGCATGTGAATTGTGCCTGTTGATCCATTTCGATCCATTACCCCGAGTTGCATTTCAGCAGTCGGGATGAGGTTGAGCAGATCTAGGGTGCGTTCTCATTCATAGAGAGACTTGTGAGATGAGATTCCATCCTCCTTTGTCCTTCTTGCGTGTCATTAGCACATTTCAATTGGTTGAAACTTTCCTTCTTGGTGAAGATATCTGTTTCTGCACATCTTATTAATGTACTATCGTTCAGAGCACTTGCCTTGTGTTTGTGGTGTCAGTTACCGTCTTCATCAGAGAGTAAATCCTGTCTTCTCGTGATTGGAAGATGCATAAGTCATGTCGGGATTTGAGCATTCACTTCTTGGGGCACCGTGCACTCATGTTATTATGGGTTTTATATTTGTCGACCGTGCTTCATGATTATGCCTTATGGACTCTGGGGCTGTAATGCTAGATATGTTCCTCTGGGAGCGACCAGCGACCAAACAGTTGCATAGACCAAGATTGTCCTTTCAATAGTGCTAAATTCGAAATCTCGAATTCACGATTTTTTTTTTTTTGGTTGCAATTAGGCCTTGATGAGGTTTCTAATCCATTGGGGGGGCCCAGGATATCACTAATTCATTCACTTATTTGGTATTAGATCTTGATTAGGTTTCTTATTTCTGTGTTTCCCTAGCACTGAAGTTGAATCTCGATCCTGTAGTAAAGATAACCATCTTGGAGAGGAATAGTATGCCCATCCATGGAAAATGACGAGTGCCAACTGGTATAGCTTTAGCTTTTGGTTGCGACGGCTTGTTGCCATTCATCCACTATTAACCGTGGCATCTTCTTTAGCTTTGATTTCGAAGTAGCATCACCTGTTTGTTGACCATAGTTAGGCAGGAGCATTTAAAGTCATTAGAGATTAGGAGTCGTTTCAAGTCATGATCACAAGTATCAACTTGTTTGATATGTATCTTCCTTCTTTTATCTTCAGAGAGGTCTCGAAACATGCCTTGCCCCATGTGACTAATGTAGTGGACTCCTGGATGGTCGGTTTCATGTTCCGAAGCTGCCATTATTTTTCCTTTTTAATTTTTCTTGTTTTGAACGACGTTAAAAATCTTCGACAGACATTTATTCCACTAGTAGTATAATACACGACGGATCTTTAACGGACTTTCACCAAGTCACACCCCAAAAGAGTACACACATAAACTGGTACAAAGCTGACACTTTCTTCCTTTGACAAAAGGAGGACATGCAATTTTATTTGAACTTCAAATTGAAAGTAGAGGTCGGTATCCATTTCATTCGACATAGAATTTGGCTTAAAGCTCCAAACTATCAGCAGACTATCTCGACCATGGCCATTCCCTCGTCGCAAGCAACTGCAACCCTGAAGAGCCAAAGACACCAAAAAAGTGAGACAATAGATATGGAAGATTTTATCTTTGTACTGAAAGCCTACATGAATGCCTTTATAGTGGCAACGGAAAACCTTGGACCATCAAATAGCTTATCATTGTAACATCTTGGATATAACGAGGAAATGAAGCATTTAGAGCAGGTATGAATGTTACCTGCGCGATCCTTTCTGATATGCAATATCCCAAATCCTTCCATGACCGAATTTTAGTACGTGCTTAAGCCTGTAAGTGACATAAGGTCGGAGTCATTCACAAAGCAACAAAGAGTCCAGGGAAGTAATTACATTCATATCCTATGGAAACTCTTGGAAAATCTGGAAAAGATAAGAGGTGATATTTTTCGATCGGCTTCTGTAATTGAAGCTGCATTCTAGAGCATGCTATGACCGTACAAACTCCCACAATGCATACCCGAAGCCATTTGCATCCCATATGCGAAGAGTCTCGTCCTCTGAACCGGTGATTAGTATAGGCAGCTCAGGATGCGCGCAAACAGCGGTAACATTGTGCTCGTGTCCGTCAAGTGTTTGTACACAGCTTCTGCCTTTATCATCCCAAACCTGTACTTGTTATTTAGCAAATCATATATCAATTGATCTCTCTCTGATTATGCACCGATATACTAAATTAAGAACGATAAAGTTTGCGAACCTTAGCCGTGTAATCATCAGAACCGCTCAGTAAATAGTGCATATCATCCCTAGAGAAGTAATCGACAAAGTTCAGCCCTTTCTCATGCGCATCCAAAGTGAACTTAGGAGCAGAGGAGTGAACATTCCAAATCTGCAACAAATTATGGGAATCGTATCAAGAGTATAAACAGCATGTTTGGAAGTCGAAATATGTTTTCTATGAAGAGCGAGACCGACAAAGAGAGTACCTTTATTGTTCCGTCGAGTGATGCACTCGCAAAAGCATTAGGATCTTGAGGATCAAACGCAAGTCGCATCACATAATGTGAATGTCCTTGAAATGTCTGAGTGCACGTCCAGTCCTTTTCCCAGTCCCAGAGCTTTATAACCGCATCGTCTGATGCTGATAGCACATGGGGAAGTGTAGGGTGGACGCCCACGCATCTGATATAGTCTTTATGCGCTTGGAATTCTGTGATCTTCTCCATCGTGCCATAGTCGTACACACGAATGAACGCATCGTCCGATCCAACAATTACCCAGCGCTTGCTCGGGATAAACTTGGCCGACCTCACTGCAAATATGATCAGCATTATAGATTAGGATGGAAAGTTCTCCGGTTTGGCATCACGAAATGTCAAAGAAATTTGAGTACATATCAATTTAATCTGGTGTGTTCTGAAATTTACCTGGTGACTCGGCCACCTTGAATGTTTTCTCCGTAGTCTGAAATACCACCAAACAATATTGATGTCAATTGTACTAACATGAGATCAAGATAGTTACTTCTTGTCAACGAAACATTCGCTAACGATGAATACATTGCAGATTTCTTTGCAATGTGAAACGGCGAAAGCAGATAAGGCTGCTATATACCTGGGATTGGTAGTTCCAAATGTAGACAGTTCCTGAATGCAAGCTTACAAGAATCCTGCATGGCATCATTCTGGTAAGACGCTTATAATTAACATGCTTAAGCTTGGTTAGCTGTACTTAGACATTAGACATATGATTGAGCTTCCTTTGTAACCATACTAGAGCAATAAAAGATATCAGCAAAAGAAGCATAAGCAAATTCTCATTACCATGGTTCTGTCGGATGGAACTCGACAGATTTAGCTCGCTCCGACCGTTGTACGATCTCATTCTGGTGCAGGAGTGACGTTAATTAGTTTTTCGGACAGTGAAGTGCACATAATATCAATGAATACGGTCACGTGATGTAATAAAGCTAAACAAATCTGCAAATGCAAAAAGGGAAATGAAAAGTAGAAGAACTGAGGATCGGGGATTGTGTACCTCAAGCTTGAATGTGGTAGACTGATACATGCCGAATCACAGAAGCCGAATCAGTAAACAGAACCCGGGATTATCAAGCGTGTTTCGATGCAAGTTTCTTTATTTAGTAAACTGAGAGGGAAAAAAAAAAAAAAAGATGGCCATAGATAACTCACCATTTTCTTGTGTGCTGATCAAAAATGGGTATATTGCTAGAATTTGCTGCAATCTTGTACGTAAACTAATGTGCGTTGGGACATATTTATATGCAAGAGTTGCTTGTGGATGAAGGATGTTCCCGCAACTTTACTCTCTCTCTCTCTTGCCAAGAAAATTCTTCTGCTAGTTGTTGTCATCCGATGCCTTCACAACCGTCCATTCAGCTGACGTGTCGAAATAGACGCTGTGATCACAGTCCAATGATTGTTAATCAAGGGTATTACGGGAACGCGCTTTTACTTTTCTACTATCTCCCGAGCTAAGAAAGCTCCTCCCTCCTATGCTATGCTGTCGTCCGCTACTCCTCAACCGTCCCCTCCGCTGTCGTGTCACAATACACGGTGGAGATCAAAGTCCAATGGTTGTTCGGTCAAACTGAATTACGTCAACGGAGTCTATCATAATGAAGATTCTCTAACTGGTCAAAGTCAAATTTGGACAGTAAAATGCTCATTGTGGATCAATATCATCAGCACCACTGATTACATGAATCTCACGGCGATGTCCGCTCGATTAACCGCCCGGACGGATTTGATCTGCGTAATTATAAACAACCCCGGTATTGTCTTTCTATATTTTCCATATAATTGATAAGAAAGAAAGAAAGAAAAAGAGAAATATGATTTATTTTCTTTTGGTGTAGAAAAACAATGTACATGGAGAAGCCTTTATATAGGTTTGGAGGAGGAGAAGAGTCTAGCACTCTTCCTATGTGGGACTAAAGGAAAAGAGAAGAAAGAAACAAAAAAGGGAAAAATAAGTTCTAACACCCCCTCAAACTCAAGGTGGATCAAACAACGAGAGTTTGGAAAGAAGAAATAAAAAGCGATGTGATGGAAGAGCCTTCGTAAAACAATCTGCAAGTTGATTTTCAGTTCCAACAAAGGGAAGAGAAATGGTGCGAGCTTGAAGATGACGACGAGTTAGATGACAGTCGATCTCAATATGTTTGGTACGCTCATGAAACACTGGATTTGCGCCAATGTGAATGGCACTCTTGTTGTCACAGTATAAAGGAGTAGGATCCAGAAATGAAACACCCATGTCAGCAAGTAAGCGACGAAGCCAAACAATCTCAACAGTAGTGTCGGCCATAGCACGATACTCAGATTCTGTAGAGGAGCGTGAGACAATATGTTGTTTCTTGGCACGCCAAGAAACAAAAGAATCTCCAAGAAAAATGCAATAGCCAGTGACAGACTTGCGATCAGTCACATTGGAAGCCCAATCAGCATCAGAATAGGCACGTAATTTGAGGGCAGAAGAAGACGGCATGAACAAAGAACGCGTCAAAGTGCCCCGAAGATAGCGCAAGATCCTCAAAACAGCAGCATAATAAACTGTACGAGGAGCAGCAACGAACTGACTGACAATATGAACAGCATAAGCGATGTCGGGTCGAGAGATAGTAAGATATACAAGACTGCCAACCAAAGTCCGATAGCGGGTCACATCAGAAAGAGGTTCCCCATCGTCTGGGCGAAACTTTTGATTTAGTTCAATAGGAGTAGCGGCAGTGCGTGAGTCGGAAAGAGCAGCCCTAGAGAGAATATCAGCGGTGTGCTTCTGTTGAGAAAGAAGGATACCACGCGAACTACGAGCAATCTCAAGCCCAAGAAAATAACGCAGCGGTCCAAGATCCTTCATGGAAAAATGTTGCTGAATGTGTCTTTTGGTATGCTCAATATGAGCACGATCATCTCCAGTGATGATCATGTCATCCACATAAAGAAAAAGAATAGTGCAACCAGTAGAAGAGGTATGAACGAACATAGCATGATCAGCCTCACTTTGAGCAAAACCAGCAGATCGAATAACATCACTGAACTTCTCAAACCAGGCACGAGGGGCTTGTTTGAGACCATAAAGAGCCCGTCGAAGGTAGCAAACCTGTCCAGGGGTGTGAGCAAGACCAGGCGGAGGTTGCATAAAGATATCCTCTTGAGGATCCCCGTGAAGAAAAGCATTCTTCACATCAAACTGAAAGAGAGGCCAGTTTCGAATTGAAGCAACAGCTAGTAAAGTACGGACAGATGTCATCTTTGCTACGGGAGCAAATGTCTCCTCATAATCAATACCATACTCCTGTGAGAAACCCCGAGCAACCAGACGCGCTTTGTAACGCTCAATACTACCATCAGAACGGAGTTTCACCTTGTATATCCATCGGCAGGATACCAATGATCGATCCGGAGGAAGAGGCACAAGCTCCCAAGTACCAGTACTCTGCAAAGCCGAGAGTTCCTCAGACATAGCTTGACGCCATTCAGCATGTTGAATTGCCTCGCGATAACTAGTAGGTTCCTGTATAGTGTGAACAGCAGCCAAAAAAGAGCCAAACTCGGTAGAATAAGAAGTAGTTGCAACATACCGAGCAGGTAGACGCCGATCCCGGAAAGGATTGCGGCGGAGCTCTAGAGGTGCAGAATCGTCAAGGGCAGGCGGAGCAGGAGGTGCAGTAGAAGGGACATGCGAAGATGGAGAAGGTTGTGATATATCTAAATCCGAGATGGAAAAGGGAATCGGCGGAGATGGTGAAGGTGCAGTAGGAACTAGATCTGAAGTGGAAATGGGTGAAGAAGGATCAGGGGAATGATCAGCAGGGAAATCCATAAATGGAATAGGAGACGACACAAAAGGTGTGGCGTTGGTAGGAAAGAAAGGAACATGCTCATGAAACGTAACATTACGAGAAATACGTACACGTCGTGCATGTGGATCATAACAACGATAACCCTTATGTTCGGTACTATAACCCAAGAATGCACATTGGATAGAGCGAGCGGTGAGCTTCGTACGTTCATGGGGTGGAAGGATGACAAAACAAGTGCACCCAAAAACTCGCAGATGAGTATAGGTGGGAGATCGAGAATGAAGACGGTAAAAAGGGGTGTCTTGGTTGAGAACGGATGAGGGTAGACGGTTAATGAGATGAACAGCTGTGAGAAGGGCCTCAGCCCAGAACTCAGTAGGAACAGAGGTGGCAAGTAAAAGAGCACGAGTGGTGTCCAGAATATGACGGTGCTTGCGTTCAGCAACCCCATTCTGAGCTGGAACCCTAGGACAAGATAGCTGAGGAAGCGTGCCATCACTAGCCAAAAGAGAACGGAAAACACCCGAAAGATATTCTCCCCCGGAATCAGATCGAAAAACTTTGATTTTTCTATTAAATTGGGTGGAAACCATGGTAGTAAAAGACTGATAAATGGAAAAGAAATCACTACGTTGACGCATAAGATAAACCCATGTATAACGAGAATAATCATCAATAAATGAGACATAATATTTGAAACCACTTTTGGAAGAGAGCGGGGCAGGGCCCCATACATCAGAATGAATAAGATCGAAAATCGCACTAGATCTAGAGTTACTGATAGGAAAAGGCTTAGCAGATTGCTTGGCTAAAGGACAAATAGAACAAGGAGGAAGACTATCAAAAGAAACAGGACCTAGAGCACCTTGTTTATGAAGGACGGTGAGACGAGAAGAAGCAATATGTCCGAGACGCTGATGCCATCGAGCAAGATCAACGGTAGCCAACACAGGAACAGGAAGGGAGGAAGATGGAAGATGGAGATGCTGCATAGTATAAAGTCCGTCCCGTCTACTGCCCTTGCCAATCATCCGGCCACTCAAACGATCCTCCACTCAAACGATCCTGCATAAAGCAAGAGCTGTCAGTAAAGCTCACAACACATCCGGCATCGGTAAGCTGTCCAACAGATAATAAGTTAAGAGCCAATGAAGGAACATGTAACACATCAGGGACATTGAAATCCCGAGGGATGGTGAGAGTCCCTTGTTGGGTAGCTCGGAGAGGAGAACCATCAGCTGTAAAGAAATGTGCTGGATGCTTGAGTTTAGAGAACTGAGTGAGACAGGTGGCGGAAGCAGACATATGTCTAGCAGCTCCTGAGTCAAGTATCCAGGTAGTAGAAGTGTCACATGAAGAGGGAGTAGCCGCAGTTGTGCTGTCAACAGATGAAACGGCTGCAGGGATGTCGGAGCCAGGAAAAGAACCAAGCAGAGAAGGACTTAATCGAGCAAGCTGGGCCTCAAGAGCAGCAACACGGTCATCCGTAGATAAAGAAGCCAAGGTAACTGGCCGGGCCAATGGAGATGAGGTACAATACTGAATAGGCTGTGGTGGCGTAGGAGGGCGCAGAACATCCTTCTTCTTTCGCCAGCAGTGTAACTCTTCATGACCAAGATGATGACAATAAGTACATGTAGGGCGGCGAGAGCCATAAGTAGGCGGAGCATGTGGTGGAGCAGCTATTACCGATGGTGTCCAAAGTGAATAATTGGAACCATCAAACTTGACGTTTATGCGGTCACTAGAATCGCCCATGATGACTGTTGTGAAGGTCTAAACTGACCAGAAGCGCGGGATAAAATGCGCAGGTCGATAGAATGCAAGAAGCACGAATCTAGAGGTACAAAGTAAGCATCTAGAAAATGAAGAATTAAATTATAGACGCACGAATTCGTGGAAGCTTGACTAGAGCAAGCAAGGGTGACGGCTCAAAAGACCAAAACTCATTGTCTTAATTTCTGATGCGGAAGATCCAATTTATGGCAACCGCAGAGCATACTTTTAAAAACAATGAGCTCGTTATTTTAATTTCTGATGCGGAAGATCCAATTTATGGCAACCGCAGAGCATACTCTTAAAACATTAAACTTGGCTCTGATACCATGATAAGAAAGAAAGAAAGAAAAAGAGAAATATGATTTATTCTCTTTTGGTGTAAAAAAACAATGTACATGGAGAAGCCTTTATATAGGCTTGGAGGAGGAGAAGAGTCTAGCACTCTTCCTATGTGGGACTAAAGGAAAAGAGAAGAAAGAAACAAAAAAGGGAAAAATAAGTTCTAACAATAATCACGTGTTCAAATGAGGAGATTAAAGCGGGCTGGTCGTCGGCATGGTTTTGGGCCCGAACACCACTTCCGGAATCGAGCGTTGGTTCCTGAGGTTCTATAGAGGAAGACAATAAAGGCGGATGCACCAAATAAGGTTTGTGTGATTTACCTTCTGTTGTGAAAGTTCAATGACTAGGTGGCTCATTGCTAGGTGCACGTCGTGGCATACCTTTTCGATATTTTCTGTGCTTCGTGATAGCAACCAAGGATCTACCGTCTAGATATGAGATTTCGAATAAAGTGTCTCCAGTTTCACAAAGCAAACAATAAATGCGCAATAGTTCCTATGGCATTAACTCGATGCACTCTTTTGATAGCTATGAATATAATTTCTATTATTAGCTAAAAACAATTCTCAGCTTAGTTCATTTCCGATAAACCGTTATGCAGAAGTTTCCTTCGCCTCATTTCTCCAACCTCGATCAAACAAGGTAATGAGTCATGTTGGAGGAATCGGCATGACGAGGCCCTGTTCATTAATTTCTTCAGTTTTCCTTTCAAATTCAAGTCAAAAGCGCACAACATGATCGCGTTTGGTCACAACTGTACATTGGACTGGTCATCAAATTGGTTATGGGACACGACCCACCGCGAGAGTCCGACATTGGTTTGTGAAGAAGAAATCTGGGCAAAGGCAGAGAACCCGGAGGCCTAAAAGGAGAAAGTTTGCATGAATTTACATCATGTTGTGTTACACCTCAAAAACTCATAATGTTGCAATAGCATGGCATTCCACTTTCACCTTTTGACTGGTTATGAAGTTTGTTAAAAGGCTTTCATCTCAGTATAATCTGGCCAAGTAGCCTCAAACGTATGTCAAGTAACACTTTTGAGTTGTTTCTGACGCTATCCGAAATCCTATATGTGCTTTCACTTGGGAGCAAAATGAATCTATTTTTTCAATAAAATTAGCATGATGCGAACCACTTACATATTCCATTTATTACATATGTATCTTAGCTTGTGTTAAAAAAAAAAAAAGGATATAGATCATGTAACAATCCGGTCCAACTAGTGTGGGGAATGTTCATGAGGGCTAGAGGGCCTGTTCAAGGGACGGCTCCTAACGGGCTTCTAGAACAGCGAAGGAGGCAATAATGAACCGGACTGTGCATCTCAAACATATGTCAAAGAACTCTTTTGAGTTGCTCTTGACTACATTCGAAATCCTATCCGTGCTTTTGTTTGCAAGCAGAATGAATCTACTTTTTCAATAATATTAGCATGATGTGAACCACTTTCATATCCCATTTGCTACACATGTATTGAATCCCGTGTTAAGAAATAGGACATAGATTATGTAATGGCCTAGTCCGATGAGGGTGGGGAGGGGTTGCCGGGGCTAGAGGGCCTAGACAAGAAGCTACCATTTATAGGCTTCTAGGGCGGCGAAGGAGTCAGTCATGAACTGAACTATGCACCGATCGAGTCAAATCCCCGATATCTTAAATTCTTAGAAGTATCACCTGGTTGTTCACATGAGGAGGTAGGAGCATTCCAAGTTACTAGAGATAAGGAATTGTTTCAAGTCATAATTACAAGTATCGACTTGTTTGATATGTATCTTCCTTGTCTTATTTGTACAGACGTCTTTGAACGTGCCTTGCCCCATGGATGGCTGATATAGACTCCAGGTTCATCGAGGAATTGGTTTATCCGACATAGAATTTGGCTTAATGTCAGAGTCATTCAAAAAAACAACAAAGAGTCCTCGGACATAAACAGTCAATCCTATGGTAACTTTTAGAGAAGCGGTTAAAAGATAGAGGGGGTATTTTCATTCGACTGCTGTAATTGAAGCTGCATTAATTATAGAGCATGTTACAATTGTTACCAAAAAGAAAATGCAAAGAAACAAATGGACTGTAATCCTGAGGCTAGCATTCGAGATCAATCAGTAAAAACGAAGTCTAGAAAGCTCGACGCGAGGCGAGACGTCGGAATCAGACGAAGGACACAGATTCGAGGAGATCCTTCGACGCATTCGACAGGGGAAGAAGATAGCTTCGAGGTCACATAAAACCGAAGCACTTACCGTTTTCTACTGGTGGAGATTGCCGCTAAATCACTATCAGCAAGCCTCAGAGATCAAGCTGCAGCCAATGGCCATCTTGACGCTGCAGAATCACCCTTTTTATGTGCTTCGAGTTTGGGAAGGAGCTCAGCTTCATCCTCTGTCTTGGAATCCAGAATCGCACTTTGCAGCTAGAAATTCAGAACCAACATGAATCCCCGGCTTGGCCAGACGTTTCAGCTCAGCTGAAGCGCGGTGGAGACGAACCATAAGCCAGCCAACTGGCCTAGCCCATGGTCCAAGCCCCTTTTTTTTAACTTCACGTGTAATATTAATGAAAATCCGATAATGTTTTTCATTCAACAAATTTCTCCATAAAAATGCACTCTTCGACGTAGGCATCTTATATTCAAGATAATGTACTTTCTTTTGATTTACTTCCCCATAGCATTATTCTATAAAATTATTAATCTTAACCGAATGTATTCTTTTATTTTTCTCACCTTTTTCTTCCAATATTCGATTACACTATTTTTATTTCCTTTATATTTGCATTTTTCGTCTTATCTTGAGAATGTTATTAGTAAAGCTTCTTCCAATTTCTCTTTCAATGTTTCATCAATGTTGTTGCAACCTAAAAATCGGATTTTCCAGTCTTAGGTTAATAGATTACCAAATTAATTAATTAGATTAATTAATTTAGCTCGAATTCTCTTAGGTTCTACCAAATCGTGACTTTATGTTTCAAGTGATTATCTTGCAAAATATTTTTTAATTTTCCGGAGCCACCACTAATCATTATTCGGTAAGTCGACTAGAAACATATTAAATTAGTGGGAGAACTAAATTACTTCTACGAATTATATATTTTAAGTTCAGGACTTGATTACATTAATTTTCTAAATTAATGCCTTTTTGGTACCAATTTCATGAAAAAAAAATGTTCAATTTGGTAATTTTGATGAATTCTAATTTGAGGTTCGAGGCGTAAATTTTTTTGGGTTTTCAATTTTTTTAAATTTTTTGGGAAATTTTTAAAATTAAAAATTAAATGAAAATAAGAGTGAATTGGATCAAGATTTGACTTATAATTTTTAGATTTAATTTGTACTAATTCCCAAAAATTTGAAGAAAATCTTTTTACCCTATGTCTACATCTCTTGAAGTTAAAATGGATTCTAAAAGATTTTATTCATTGAATGCAATCCATTAGATAGGGATTTTAGAAAATCCTATGTTTCTAAAAATGATGAGACGTAAAAACCACATCATGCTAAATCTTGTTTCTTTTATTAAAAAAATTTGGTATTTTGTGAAATGAAATTAAAATATTGAATCGTCAAAGATTCCATTTTTTATAGGGTGAATTAAAATTAAAATTGCAAATTTTTAAGATAATTACCGCTATTTCTTTCGAATTAAGCTTGGATCTAAAATCTGATAGATTGACCATAAAATTCGAAATACCTGCTATGGAAATAATTCTACCTAAAGCCTAATAGATAGACTTATTTTCATATATGCTGTTGTAGATTAGGAAATTTCTTAATCTATTACATTTTGAAATATTTCGGATATCTTGAATATATACAGAAAAAATTTCAATTATTGTATGAATATCCAAATTTGGATCACGATTTCCAATTATAACACAAAAACATATTGCAAAATACCTTTGGAGTTTTCAATTTCCAAAATTAACTTGCAATCTTTCATTTCAAGCAATTAGACATTCAAAATTTGCCGCACAATCTTTAAGATATGCAATTCAAAAAAAAAATACCCAATCAAATATCTCAAGCTTCAAATTAGGTAAAATATCCAAATTCGTAAGATTGCATTTTCACAAAAAAAAAAGATTTTTTAGATATGAAATCTTTCAATTTAGGCAATTGCATATTACATATTTTAAATCAAGTAACACAATTCATCAAAATATGCAATCAAGATCGCAGGAATGCAATAGGGACGACATAATATTCAGAATTTCCAATTCAGAAAATACACCTAAAATGACAAAGATTGCTCGTCCGAAATTTGATTTGCGGCGAGCACGTGATGATCAAGCTTGTGATTTTTTTTTTTTTTGGACTGCTCGGGAATCTCGTTCAGCTAAGTAGGGGACTCGCTAAAACGACACCGCCACCAAAAGCGGGGTGATTCTAGTCTAGCAACGGCAACTTGATAGCTTGGGACTCTGTCGGGGCAGCGAGACATGATCGACAGGCCGTTGGAGCGTGGTGAAACAGCTGGACGGTGGCGTATGATCTACAACCCTGTGGATGGCAAACCCCCATCAAGGATGATGGACAGCACGTCGAGCGGATCAGGAGCAACTGGCACAACGATGGTGATAGTCAACTCAAGTGGACGAAGGCTGGTGACCACCAACAGGAACAAGAATGGTAGCAGGAGCAAGGACAAATACGCTTTCTAGAGCCATGCTTAAAGGAACATGATGACCAAAGACTATTCCTCTCTCTCTTTTTTCTCTCACATTTTTTTCTGGGCCTCCATAGTGAATTTTTTTTTTTCCCTTCCTCGTCCTGAATGAGTGTCCCTTTCTATTATTGGCACCGGAAAGATTGGGCTGCAAGATAAAATAAATCTCCTCGCATGATTTGATAATATCCTTCCTTTTCCCAAATATATTATTGAAATATTTTCTCTTCAGTTGACCATCATCGTATCCTTCACTTCAGAGTAAAATTGACTGGAATTCCCATAGAATAAGCTGTCGGTTGGGACGGTGATGGTCAACTCAAGTGGACACGGCTAGTCTTGGAATTACCCCTCAACTAGGATAGCAGCACCTCAATGGGGACCAGCAACAGGAACAAGAATGGTGGCCCGAGCAAAAGGAAAAATATGCTTTCCAGAACTTGCCCAAAGGAACATGACAAGGAAGACTTCTCCTCTGCCTCTTTTTGCTCTCACACCTTTTGTGGGCCTCAATAGTGAATTTTTTTCCCCTCCCTCTTCCTGAATGAGCATCCCTTTCTTTTGTTGGCACGGGAAAGATTGGGCTTCAATATAAAATAAATCTCCACCCGTGATTCGATAATATCATTCCTTCTCCCAAATATATTGTTCAAATAATTTCTCTTTACTTGACCATAATCATTTCCTTCAGAATAAAACTGGCTGAAATTCCCAAAGAATAAGCCATCAACTGGGATGGTGACAGTCAACTCAAGGGGACATGGCCAGTCTTGGGATTACCCCTCAACTGGGATAGCACCACCTCAACGGGGACCACGAACAAGAACAAGAATGGTGGCCCGAGCAAGGAAAAATACGCTTTCCAGAACCTGCTCTAAGGAACATGGCCATAAGACTTTTCCTCTCTCTCTCTCTCTCTTTGCTCTTAACATTTTCTTCTGTGCCTCAATAGTTTATTTGTTTCCCTCCCTCTGCCTGAATGAGCGTTCCTTTCATTCATTGGCACGGGAAAGATTGGGCTTAGTTCTATTAGCTAAGTTAACCTCAAGCAGAATTTGTTTCAGTCCATCCATTTATTCCACTGGCAGCACTTGCTCCTCGCGTCAATGTCATGAATCGAAAAAGTTTAAATACCCTATGCATGAAAACTAATTGGCTTATTTTTTACCAGAACTAAGAATTAGTTTCTCATTTTTTATGCAAATGAAATGATTTAAGGAAAAATGTAAATTTAGATGTCAATAAATATCTAAACCAAAATAAAGTTAGGCCATACCTTACATGTGATTTTGTTCATTTTCTATTTATCACAAATTGTTTCTAAAGCGATGATAGTGTCTTTTGATGCTACACCAAATTGGTATGATGTTGATGCGCAGAGAAATTTTTAAGAGAAAAAAAAAAGTCACAAAGAAAGAGAGGGAAAGGCTCATGGATGAGAGAGAAACACAACTTAGGGTACGATAACTTCATGATAAATAAAAACATCTTTCATGAATATCATTTTTGATGAAAATAATAAAGCTGTCATTGTTGCGGAAATCAAACGAAGAACAAAAGCGGAACAACGAGATTTACGTGGTTCGATCAGATTGATCTACGTCCACGGGCGAGGCAAAACGAAATTCCACTATATCAAAAGGAGAGTACAAGTACAATGAAACCCTAATCACAATATATATATTGTGTCTCAAAAAAAAAAAGGAAAACCTAATTCCTCTAGGTTTGGGCCTACGGCCCATTCAAATAATATGTCAAAAAATTCAAGACATATTTAACAGTCATTAATTTGGTGGTTTGGAGAAAGTTATTTCCTTCTAATCAGAGAAAAAAGTCGTCTTCCTCCAATCTAAGCTCGTTGTTTGTTTTCAATCCATGGGAAATATTAATCCATTAGTTTTTTGTTATTCAAACTATTAGTTAAGAGCCTCTCCTTCTAGCGATATAATATGTATCAAGAAGGGGCTTATGATCGAGTATAGATAGAGGAGCTCGTCGGAACCTCACAACAAAACAAGAAGGAAAACACCAAGAGAAGAGAGCCAAACTAAAGAGCAATCATCGTGTCCTTTAGTTATCCATAGGTCTCCTATTATACTTTTTTTCCATTAGGAAGGGTCTCCTTGTTCGACACATGATATTGTGAGATTTGTGTTGTAAATACTATGGGTCTCTCGAGTATAATCTAGCAATGACAAACACTCAAGTATATATATGAGCGATTTCAGTCGCGCAATTGTCCGGTTGTTTAGTTGGTATTTGTAGCCCCGTGGACGTGCGTACTGCCATTCATAGCGACCCACTAAATCTCTTTGTCCTTTATTGTTTATCGCTTTAGTTTCTCTCAAAAATTTCATTTTCTCGTGTCCTGATATAATTGCAAAGATCCGATCCATTTTACCATACAAACTCTGAAAAGTTAGAAAACGAGATCTTTGATACAGATATCCTTCAAACAAACATACCATTAACCATTTTACGTTTCTCATGCAATACCGACTTGTACCCAGTATTTTTTCAGGTTTACAAAGAAGTGGTGTGAGAAAGGGGATGCAGCCATAGCCAATTTTTGGTGGGTCAGCCCAATAATGAAGGGAAAGTGCATCGGCAGAATTGGGAAATGTTTACTAAAGCGAAAGTTAGAATGAGGTTTGGGTTTTATAAGTTTAGCCTGTCCTTATGGTTTTTCTTTTCTTTTCTTTTTTTGGTTGGTTGCCTTGCGATTGGAACAAGGAGAAGGTTTTCACCTTTGATCAATGGCTTATATACTCAATTACTGCAAAGTCATTCATAAAAGAGGAACAAAAAGATCTGCTAAGATGAATGGCCATTATTTGCCAGCATATTCGAGCCAGATTGCCGACAGAATTGCAAGATCCGTGAGGATAATGGAAAGCTTTATTCTCGACCCAAAAAAAAATGTTGTTCTATGATTGTGACGATTACCTCATCGCTCCGTTTGAGGTCCATTACGAAACGGGTTTCTCCAGGTTCGGAGACTAGTGCTACTGAAAACGACCATTGAGCATGTGTGTAAAAATTAAAAAGGAACCAGAAGAAGGACTCAAGGGTCAAGACTATTCTATTGTTAAAATTGAAGCAATCTGAGGTCCAAAAGGTCATCAGATCCCATTTTATAATCCGAGGTCCATGTCTCCACGCGCGACGTGTCGATGTCCCCAAACAGCGGAGGCTTTGCCTTGCCGTGACCACCGCGCACTTGCAATTGCCACGAAGATGCACACGGAATGCGCACTTGCAATTGCCACGTGTTTGGTCCCAATAATTTTTATGTTCTATTGAAATTCTTAACTTGCATTTGAGTCTTTTTATCTTTAATATGCTTAATTAACACTTACATGGTGGTTGACAATAAATTTAAGTATTAAAGAAAAGCGAATAACTAAAAGGACTTTAACGATATAAATAAAATATCAGAATAATGGAAAAGAGAAAAAAAAATAATGAAAGAAAGTGATCTGATGATTACCTCATACTATTTATCATTGACTTCGCCAGCTCGCAACACAAGTCTTCGAGGCAATGCCTCTTGTACAAGTGTGACGGCCACGACCCACGACCACGAGGGATAAGCAAATTATACAAGGACGATGCAATTTCAGTATTTGTCCATCTTCACCTCGCTTTCCTAGCAAAACCAAAACCCAAGAAGAGTGTTGAACAAAATAATCAGCATGAAAAGATCACCATTCGATCTCTTGGTGGTTTTCCTTGCAACAATTCCACTGCACTTCGCTTCCTCCGAGACGTTGTCGTCAACGAGGCCAACGAAGTGCCATGAGCAGGAGCGGTCTGCCTTGTTAGCGTTCAAGCAATCTCTCTTCCATCCAGAGCCGGAAAATTGTCCGTTGTCGGGTTTGTCCGACCCGTCGAAGCTAGAATCGTGGAAGCTGGAAGACGGGGATTGCTGTAGCTGGGAAGGCGTGGAGTGTGATGTAGGGACGGGCTACGTGACCGGCCTCGACCTCAGCCTAAGTTGTCTCTCCGGTCCTATCGACTCGAACACCAGCCTCTTCCGCCTCATTCGCTTGCAAAGCCTCAACCTCGCCTCGAACAACTTCAGCCACTCTGAAATACCTTACGCCATAGGTGATCTTGTGGAGCTGAAGAGCCTGAACCTCTCTAGATCCAGCTTCGAAGGTCAAATCCCGTCACAAGTACTAAAGTTGACTAACTTGTCCTCCCTCGATCTCTCTTCGAACTATATGCTGAAGTTGAGGAATCCCAGCATGGAGACCGTGGTCCAGAGATTGACCAAATTGGAACACCTCGATCTTAGCTGGGTGAATGTGTCGGCTCCGCTTCCTGATGCTGTCGCTAATTTATCTTCCTTGACATCACTTGTACTCAAAGACTGCGAGTTGCAAGGGACATTCCCGGCAGCCGTCTTCGAGCTGCCAAGGCTTCAACTTCTTGATTTGGGTGACAACTCAAAGCTCTCAGGTCATTTGCCAGAGTTTCACTCGCACAGTCCCATTAAATCTCTGTCTCTTTCAGAGACCAATCTTTCGGGCCCGCTACCAGCTTCGCTCGGGAACTTGGCTTTCCTCAGGGAGTTCGATATCAGTAAATTCGATATCAGTCAATCCCATTTCTCAGGGAACATTCCATCTTCAGTAAGTAACCTGACTCAACTTATCACGTTGAATTTCCAAAATAATAAACTCTCAGGTCAAATCCCATCATCAATAGGTGACCTGACTCAACTTACCATGTTGAATTTCCGAGGTAACGAACTCTCGGGTGAAATCCCATCATCAATAGGTAATTTGATTCAACTTACCAAATTGAATTTCCGAGGTAACGAATTCTCGGGTGAAATCCCATCATCGATTGGGAAGCTCGTCCAACTTTCCTCTTTGGATCTTAGCATGAATCGACTCTCTGGGAGAATTCCTGCTTCCTTGATCAACCTCATCAACCTCGCTTTCTTAGACCTCCATCATAATCAATTAACCGATCAAATTCCAGCTGAGATCACTCGCCTCACCCACTTGACTCATCTCGACCTATCCTTTAACAGATTAACTGGCCCAATTCCTGAAGACATCTCTAACCTCAAGAATCTTGTCATCCTGGACTTGCAATCAAACAACTTGAATGGCACTTTGCGGCTAGATGTGATACTCAGACTTCAAAATTTAACTATGTTGCTACTCTCATTCAACGAATTCTCATCCATTACCGAACCCGACATGAATGCTAGCCTTCCAAACCTCACTTCTCTCGGCTTGGCTTCTAGCAACTTAAGTGAGCTCCCCATCTTCCTATCATGCCAAAGGAGGTTGGAAACTTTGGACCTATCCCAGAATAGCATTTACGGGCCGATACCTCCGGGGTTCTTCAATACGAGTATGGAACCATTGATGTGTTTGAATCTTTCCAGCAATTTCATTACCAGTTTCACAGATTCTAAATGGCTACATATTGATGGGTCATTGGACCTAAGGCATAATAACCTACAAGGATTACTTCCGCTTCCCCCGAAGTACATTCAAGAATACCTTGTCTCAGATAACAAGCTATCCGGAGAAATATCACCGGAGATGTGCCAGCTAAGCTCTATTTTGTGGCTTGATTTGTCCAAGAACAAGTTGACTGGTGCTATCCCCCCATGTCTGAGCAATTTGACCTGCACCATTCGTGTCTTGAGTTTGCATAGCAATGATTTATATGGAAGATTTCCTCAATTGAACAATGGCGAATGTGGCAATGATTTATATGGAGGATTTCCTCAATTCCGTATGATGGATGTAAGTGGTAACCGACTACAAGGGTCACTACCAAGGGGATTAGCCAATTATAGCGGTCTGGAGTTTCTCAATTTCGGAAATAATCAGATCATGGACACTTTTCCTTCATGGATGGGGTCGCTTTCTAATTTGAATGTGCTCATTTTGCGTTCCAATAGATTTCATGGAGCCATCAGAGAACCTGAAGATCCTGGCCAGTTTCCTAACCTGCGAATTGCCGATCTATCCATGAACAACTTCTCGGGTAGCCTTCCATCTAAATACTTTGACATCTGGAGCGCCGTGAAAGTCCGTGATGGAGATGATGCCCGCTACTATTTCGACTCCTATTACATTGATGCATTTGAAGTTGATATTGAGGAGTATGACTACTCGTACTCGATGACAATAATGAACAGAGGCATTGCAACGGAGTACCAAAGGATATTGTCATACCTCACCGCGATTGATCTTTCGAGCAACAACTTTATCGGGGAAATCCCGAATTCTGTTGGAAGTTTAGCTGAACTTCATCTGCTCAATCTCTCCAACAATGCTCTTACCGGCTCCATCCCTTCGTCCATGGCGAATTTGGCTGAACTAGAATCTCTTGACCTTTCAAGCAATAAGCTCTCGGGAATTATCCCTCCCGCACTAGCCAAACTCAATTTCCTTGCTTTCTTCAATGTGTCGGACAACCACCTTTCTGGGCCCATACCTCAAGCGAAACAGTTTGCTACATTCCAGAATGACTCTTATGGAGGAAACTCAGGACTGTGCGGAGTTCCTCTGACAAAGAAATGCGGGAATCCCGATGAAGTGCCCCCTGCACCACCATCTGGTGCATTTGCCGAAGAAAACTCGGGGACGTGGTTTGAAGAAAACTGGAAAGCTGTCTTGATCGGTTTGGGAAGCGGGCTGGTCATCGGCGTGGTTATGGGGTTGAACACAACTTTCAGAATCGAGCATTGGTTCCTAAGGTTGTATAGAGGAAGGCAACGAAGGCGGATGCACCAAATAAGGTTTGTGTGATTTACATTCTATTGTGAAAGTTCAATGACATGGATTGCTCATTGCTAGGTGCCCATCATGGCATACCTTTTCGATGTGTTCTGTGCTTCGCGATGGCATCCAACTATCTACCGTCTAGATATGAGATTTCTGATGAAGTGTCTCTACTTTCATCAAGCGAACAATAAATGTGTGATCGTTCCTGTGACATTAACTCGATGTACTCTTTTGATAGCTATGAATGCAATCTCTACTGTTGGCTTAATGTTGCTGATATCCTGCAGTGGAAGTTGCAATGATTGTCACATAATTGTGTTTTCTGAAAGGGATTGATGCTGGTAAGATTTATAAGATATAGGGCATGGTATAATGTTTTCACTCCAGCTTTCCGACTATCAAATGCTATCATCCACTATTATCTGTCGAGGCTGACTATAAACAAGTGATTCAATGAAGGGGAGGTCCAGATGTTGCCTCAGTTGTGATACGGTATATGCAGGGGTAGCCATTGCGTTTAGTAGGAGAATTCATAATTGTCACTCTGTTTCAGTCAACCAAAATGGTGATGCGAGTTAAGGCTGAAAAAGCGGCTGCTTGCAATTAGGTTGTCAGTGGTTGTGATGCAGAGTTCGTCGGGGAGATCACAGTTCATTTTCCTTGTTCATTTTCAGTTGCCCCGGCATCAGGCATATGAATTGTGCCTGTTGATCCATTTCGATCCATTAACCCGAGTTGCATTTCAGCAGTGGGGATGACGCTGAGCAAATCTAGGGTGCGTTCTCCTTCATAGAGAGAGTTGTGAGATGAGATTCCATCCTCCTTCGTCCTTCTTGCGTGTCATTAGCACATTTCAATTGGTTGGAACTTTCCTTCTTGGTGAAGCTATCTGTTTCTGCACATCTTATTAATGTACTATCGTTGAGATCACTTGCTTTGTGTTTGCGGTGCCAGTTACCGTCTTCATCAGAGAGTAAATCCTGTCTTCTCGTGATTGGAAGATGCATAAGTCGTGTCGGGATCTGAGCACTCACTTCTCGGGGCACCGTGCACTCATGTTATTATGGGTTTTATATTTGTCGACCGTGCTTCATGATTATGCCTTGAGGACTCTGGGGCTGTGACGCTAGATATGTTCCTCTGGGAGCGTCCAGTGGCAAATAGTTGCATAGGCCAAGATTGTCCTTTCAATAGTGCTAAATTCGAAATCTCAAATTCGCGATTTTTTTTTTTTTTGCAATTAGGCCTTTATTCGCCTGCACATCACGAATTCGGTATAAACAAAAACAAGAATGTTATATTCCACTCCGTGATTTCTCAACGCAATAACCATGAAGCAAGAATCTCCATGCTTTCGGTGACGGCTTGTTGCCTTGCGTCGAGCCTCGCAAAAGAAGCACTTGATGGTCTTGCTGATAAACCATAATGCAGAAGTTTCCTCCGTCTCATTTCTCCAATCTCGATCAAACAAGGTAATGAGTCATGTCAGAGGGATCGGCATGACAGGTCCCTGTTTGTTAATTTTTTCAGTTCCCCTTCTATATTCAAATCAAAAGAGCACAAGACTGTCTTGAGGATCTGGACCAAAGAGCTAGACTGGAAACGTAGTGTCCATAGGTTGCGGAATTGGACTGGTCATCGGAGTGGTTATAGGACACGACCGACCACGAGAGTCCAACATTGATTCGGGAAGAGAAGCTCTTTGGACAAAGGGGTCGTATGAATTTACATCATGCCGTGAAGGTTAGTAATACGCCTCAATAACTATTTTGAGTTGCTCCCGACACTATCCGAAATCCCATCCGTGCTTTCTTTTGCTAGTAAAATGAACCTACTTTTTCAATAATATTACCATGATGTGAACCACTTTCATATCCCAATCGGTACAAATGTATCAAAACTACTATTAGGAAATAGGACATGGATGAAGTCAAATCCCCGATAGCTTAAATCCTTAGAAGTAGCATCACCTGTTTGTTGACCATAGTTAGGCAGGAGCATTTAAAGTCATTAGAGATTAGGAGTCGTTTCAAGTCATGATCACAAGTATCAACTTGTTTGATATGTATCTTCCTTCTTTTATCTTCAGAGAGGTCTCGAAACATGCCTTGCCCCATGTGACTAATGTAGTGGACTCCTGGATGGTCGGTTTCATGTTCCGAAGCTGCCATTATTTTTCCTTTTTAATTTTTCTTGTTTTGAACGACGTTAAAAATCTTCGACAGACATTTATTCCACTAGTAGTATAATACACGACGGATCTTTAACGGACTTTCACCAAGTCACACCCCAAAAGAGTACACACATAAACTGGTACAAAGCTGACACTTTCTTCCTTTGACAAAAGGAGGACATGCAATTTTATTTGAACTTCAAATTGAAAGTAGAGGTCGGTATCCATTTCATTCGACATAGAATTTGGCTTAAAGCTCCAAACTATCAGCAGACTATCTCGACCATGGCCATTCCCTCGTCGCAAGCAACTGCAACCCTGAAGAGCCAAAGACACCAAAAAAGTGAGACAATAGATATGGAAGATTTTATCTTTGTACTGAAAGCCTACATGAATGCCTTTATAGTGGCAACGGAAAACCTTGGACCATCAAATAGCTTATCATTGTAACATCTTGGATATAACGAGGAAATGAAGCATTTAGAGCAGGTATGAATGTTACCTGCGCGATCCTTTCTGATATGCAATATCCCAAATCCTTCCATGACCGAATTTTAGTACGTGCTTAAGCCTGTAAGTGACATAAGGTCGGAGTCATTCACAAAGCAACAAAGAGTCCAGGGAAGTAATTACATTCATATCCTATGGAAACTCTTGGAAAATCTGGAAAAGATAAGAGGTGATATTTTTCGATCGGCTTCTGTAATTGAAGCTGCATTCTAGAGCATGCTATGACCGTACAAACTCCCACAATGCATACCCGAAGCCATTTGCATCCCATATGCGAAGAGTCTCGTCCTCTGAACCGGTGATTAGTATAGGCAGCTCAGGATGCGCGCAAACAGCGGTAACATTGTGCTCGTGTCCGTCAAGTGTTTGTACACAGCTTCTGCCTTTATCATCCCAAACCTGTACTTGTTATTTAGCAAATCATATATCAATTGATCTCTCTCTGATTATGCACCGATATACTAAATTAAGAACGATAAAGTTTGCGAACCTTAGCCGTGTAATCATCAGAACCGCTCAGTAAATAGTGCATATCATCCCTAGAGAAGTAATCGACAAAGTTCAGCCCTTTCTCATGCGCATCCAAAGTGAACTTAGGAGCAGAGGAGTGAACATTCCAAATCTGCAACAAATTATGGGAATCGTATCAAGAGTATAAACAGCATGTTTGGAAGTCGAAATATGTTTTCTATGAAGAGCGAGACCGACAAAGAGAGTACCTTTATTGTTCCGTCGAGTGATGCACTCGCAAAAGCATTAGGATCTTGAGGATCAAACGCAAGTCGCATCACATAATGTGAATGTCCTTGAAATGTCTGAGTGCACGTCCAGTCCTTTTCCCAGTCCCAGAGCTTTATAACCGCATCGTCTGATGCTGATAGCACATGGGGAAGTGTAGGGTGGACGCCCACGCATCTGATATAGTCTTTATGCGCTTGGAATTCTGTGATCTTCTCCATCGTGCCATAGTCGTACACACGAATGAACGCATCGTCCGATCCAACAATTACCCAGCGCTTGCTCGGGATAAACTTGGCCGACCTCACTGCAAATATGATCAGCATTATAGATTAGGATGGAAAGTTCTCCGGTTTGGCATCACGAAATGTCAAAGAAATTTGAGTACATATCAATTTAATCTGGTGTGTTCTGAAATTTACCTGGTGACTCGGCCACCTTGAATGTTTTCTCCGTAGTCTGAAATACCACCAAACAATATTGATGTCAATTGTACTAACATGAGATCAAGATAGTTACTTCTTGTCAACGAAACATTCGCTAACGATGAATACATTGCAGATTTCTTTGCAATGTGAAACGGCGAAAGCAGATAAGGCTGCTATATACCTGGGATTGGTAGTTCCAAATGTAGACAGTTCCTGAATGCAAGCTTACAAGAATCCTGCATGGCATCATTCTGGTAAGACGCTTATAATTAACATGCTTAAGCTTGGTTAGCTGTACTTAGACATTAGACATATGATTGAGCTTCCTTTGTAACCATACTAGAGCAATAAAAGATATCAGCAAAAGAAGCATAAGCAAATTCTCATTACCATGGTTCTGTCGGATGGAACTCGACAGATTTAGCTCGCTCCGACCGTTGTACGATCTCATTCTGGTGCAGGAGTGACGTTAATTAGTTTTTCGGACAGTGAAGTGCACATAATATCAATGAATACGGTCACGTGATGTAATAAAGCTAAACAAATCTGCAAATGCAAAAAGGGAAATGAAAAGTAGAAGAACTGAGGATCGGGGATTGTGTACCTCAAGCTTGAATGTGGTAGACTGATACATGCCAAATCACAGAAGCCGAATCAGTAAACAGAACCCGGGATTATCAAGCGTGTTTCGATGCAAGTTTCTTTATTTAGTAAACTGAGAGGGAAAAAAAAAAAAGATGGCCATAGATAACTCACCATTTTCTTGTGTGCTGATCAAAAATGGGTATATTGCTAGAATTTGCTGCAATCTTGTACGTAAACTAATGTGTTGGGACATATTTATATGCAAGAGTTGCTTGTGGATGAAGGATGTTCCCGCAACTTTACTCTCTCTCTCTCTAACCAAGAAAATTCTTCTGCATGTTGTCGTCATCCGATGCCTGTAGGAACCAAATAAAAAAAGGAAGGAGGAATTTTGCGGAAGCTTGGAGGATTTAATTTGGAGAGAATAACAAAAATGCAAATGAGAGAGCAATACTACAAAATACCTTTGCCAAGGTTTTACACAAATAAAATCAAGCTTTGCTCTAAGCTTGTTCTTACAAGAACTCTCTCTCTCTCTCTCTCTCTCTCTCTCTCTCTCTCTCTCTCTCTCTCTCTCTCTCTCTCTCTCTCTCTCTCTCTATTTCTTCTCCTCCTTGATATGAAACTTACAAGAAAAACCACACATATTTATAGCCAATTCTATACCTAATTTTTGTCAAACTTAAATGTCTTTATTTGACTACACTTAATTTTATCAAATTCAAGCACACCTAAGTTGTCCATTTTTGACAATCAATAGTCAAAAATTGAGGCTTAAGCACACCTAAGTTGTCCATTAATAGTCAAAAATTGAGGCTTCTTCTTTTTTTGACTTTCTTCCAAAATTTATTTTAATATTTTCAATAGCCTCCCTTAAAATTGATTTTGGAAGTTCATAACGCCAAGCATCGTCTTCAATCTTTCGAACAAATCAGCCTTCAATGGTTTTGTCAGGATATCTGCAATCTGGTCTTCTGATCTGCAGAAATTAAGTTCAATTTCACCATCTTTGACTTGCTCACGAATATAGTGATACTTGATGTCGATGTGCTTGCTCCTGCCATGAAATACAGGATTCTTGGCTAATGCAATAGCCGACTTATTGTCACACATCAATTTAGTAGGACTTGCTTGTTCATGCATCAATTCACGCAGCATCCATCGAAGCCATATTGCCTGACAAGCCCCTGAAGCTAATGCCATGTATTCTGCTTCAGCTGTCGAGAGTGCAACAACCTGCTGTTTTTTCGAAGACCAAGAAATTACTCCTGATCCAAGAAAGAAAGCATACCCTGAAGTACTCTTTCGAGTCTCAGTATCACCTGCCCAATCACTATCTGTATACCCCAACAGATCAAAGTTGTCAGTATAAGAATATAAAATTCCATGATCACGAGTTCCACTGACATACCGCAAAATTCTTTTTGCCGCCTGTAAATGTGATTGGTATGGTTTCTCCATGAACCTGCTAATAATTCCCACTCCATAGGTAATATCTGGTCTTGTAGAAGCCAAATATCTTAAACTGCCAACAATGCTTTTGAAATAAGTGGGATTTACCAATTCACCGGTTCCTTCTTTCTTCAGCTCCAAACGTTCAATTACGGGAGTTCGAATTGGTTTGAGCGATTCCATTTTTAATCGTTTCAGAATATCATTAGCATATTTCTGCTGTGAAATAAATATGCCATTATCTGTCTGCTTCACTTCAAGCCCAAGAAAATAGGACATCAATCCTAAATCAGTCATCTCGAACTGGCTAGTCATAGCCTCCCTGAATTCTGAAAATATTTTTTCACAGCTGCCTGTAAATATCAAGTCATCAACATAAAGGCACATAATTATTATGTCACCGTTAGTATTTGACTTGATATACAGTGTATGCTCATACGGGCACTTCTGAAAATCACGCTCTAACAGGTATGTGTCGATACGCTTGTACCAAGCACGAGGTGCCTGTTTTAGCCTATACAAAGCCTTCTTCAGTTTGTAAACTTGATTTTCATGCCCTTTCTCATAACCCTGTGGTTGCTCCACGTAGACTTCCTCTTCAAGAACACTATTGAGGAATGCTGATTTCACATCCATTTGATGGATCTTCCAATGATTTTGAGCTGCAAGTGCTAAGATCATCCGGATGGTATCCATCCGAGCCACTGGTGCAAATACTTCAAAATAATCAATACATGGCTTTTGCTTGTACCTCTTTACAACCAGTCTAGCCTTGTAACGGTCCACCTGACCGTTGGGTTTGTACTTCGTCTTGTACACCCACTTGACACCAATGGGTTTCTTACCAGGTGGTAAAGAAGTTAGCACCCATGTGTCATTCTTCTCAATGGAGTGAATCTCTTCATCCATTGCATGAATCCATCTTTCATCTGCAGCTGCTTCATCATAGGTTACAGGATCACATTCAGCAAACAAACAAAAGTTTACCAATGTTTCATCAGTGATTCCGTTATTATCACTGCCATCGCCTCCTGTGACCACGTAATCCCTGAATTTTGTTGGCGTCTCCCTCAGTCGTTGTGAACGACGTAGTGGTGGTTCTGAAGCTGCTGTTGGTGAAGATGTACCACTAGTTGAAGATGATGGAGGCTCTTCTATTTCTTTCTCCAATGGTTCATCTTCGATGGTGATGCTTTTCTAGTCACCCTTTTGGTTCCAGTCCCAAGCTTCATCTTCAAAAAACTGGACATCCCTGCTGATAATTACCGTTTCAGTGACTGGGTTATACAGCTTATAACCTTTAGTTGTGTCACTATAGCCAATGAAGATGCACTTCTCGCTTTTGTCATCCAACTTCTTTCTTCGTTCATCTGGTATATGGGGATATGCCATGCACCCAAATACTCGTAGAAACGAAACATCTGGCTTGTTGCCGCTCCAAGCCTCTTCTGGGGTTCTTCCAAGAACACTCCTTGTTGGACACCTGTTTAGTACAAATACAGCACAAGCAACCGCTTCTGCCCAAAAATTCTTAGGCAAATTTTTGGCTTTTAACATACTTCTTGCCATTTCAAAAATTGTCCTGTTCTTTCTTTCTACTATACCATTTTGCTGAGGTGTATAGCTGGCAGTCAACTGACGTTTTACTCCATGAATTTTACAAAATTTGTCAAATTCATTTGAGGTAAATTCTCCTCCTCTATCCGATCTCAACGTCTTCAAATTAAAGCCACTATGTTTTTCAACATAGACTTTAAATTCTTTGAACATGGCAAATGCTTCAGATTTTTCTCTCAAGAAATATACCCAAGTTTTTCTGGTAAAATCATCAACAAAAATCAGCATGTACCTTTTTTGTCCGACTGATTCAACCTCAATAGGGCCACATATATCTGTATGTACCAGCTCCAAAAGTTGCTTTGCTCTTCTGGCTTTCCCTACTGGAAATGATTCTCGATGTTGTTTTCCAACGAGACATCCTTCGCATGGACGATCTGGACATTTGATTAAAGGCATGCCGGTCACCATCCTTTTCTGAACCAGTAGTTTTAGTCCACGAAAATTTAGATGACCGTATCGAAGATGCCACAGCCAGTTGTTGTCTTTCATCATCGCTTGAAAACTCAAGAGATTCTTCGTCTGAAGAGTCATGGGAAACATCCGGTTCTTCGTCATTTGCACCGTTGTGATCAACTTGTTGTTGACACCTCTGATGGTGCAAATTCCATTTTCAATGTGAACTTTGTGGCCTTTTTCGGAAAGTTGCCCAACACTTAGCAAATTCCAAAAAAGTCCTGGCACAAAGTAAACATCTGCAATAGCAACATTAGTACCATCTTTTGACTTGATATTAATGTTACCTTTGCCCATCACGGGAATTTTTGATTTATTCCCGAAGTTGACTTCACCACGACTCGTCTCATCCAATTGCGAGAATAATTCCTTCCGGCCAGTCATATGATTGCTGCAACCAGTATCTAGATACCATATGTTGGTATCTACAGTGCTTGAGTCATCCTTCTTACATGCTAGCACCATGTATTCTTCAGCATCAGTGGTATGTGCGTGCTCCGCCTGCTCGTACGTCGCCTTTGCATGGCATTCGGATTTGTAATGTCCGAACTTGTTGCACTTAAAACACTTGACTTTTGATTTACTTTTGATTTGTCACGTGTTTTAAATTTCCCGGTGAAATTGGAATTTCCACCTCTTCCTTGGCCTCCTCCGCGACCTCGACCTCCTTGATAGCTTCCTCGATTTGATGGAGCGATACGACTTTGCAAAGCTTGCTCGGGATATGAACTGACGGACTTCTGATTCATTCTTTGCTCATGCGAGCATAATGAACCCATCAACCGCTCCAACGTCATAGTTGATATATCTTGGCCTTCTTCGATTGCCGCAACAACGTAGTCAAATCTTTCAGTCAAAGACCTCAAGATTTTTTCTACGACTCGTACATCTTGGAGTGTTTCACCATTAACCCTCAATTGGTTAACGATGTTTTGTACACGATCAAAATACAAAGAGATAGATTCAGAATCATTCATGCGTAAAGACTCAAAATCACCTCGAAATGTTTGAAGCCGAACTCTTCGAACACGATCGTCGCCCTTGTAGGATTTTTGCAAAATATCCCACGCTGCTTTGGCGGTCTCGGCATTCGATATTTTTTCAAATATCGTCTCCTCCACGGCTTGAAAGATCGCATATAATGCTTTCTGATCTTTTTTCCGGGATTCCACCAACGAATCCTTCTCCTCCTTTCTCATGGCATTGAATTCTTCGTTATTAGCTACTTCGATGTAGCCATTCTCCACCAGGTTCCACAAATCTTGCGATTTGAACAAAACCTTCATCTGGACGGACCAGTTGTTGAAATTCTTTCCGTTCAACTTTGGAAGTTGAAATTGAACGGAACTTGTGGACGCCTGTTGACACCTGATTTTTAATCATTTTTTCTATTGCTAAAGTAATAAAAAAATTCATAAAATTGAAAAATCAACTTTGGAGACCTTAGCCAAGCCTAGAGAACCAATTTTGACCAAAAAACGATTTTTCATATTTTTAGTATTTTTACGTATTTTTTATTTATTTATTTTCGAAAATTAATAGAAAATCCATAAAAATTCATAAAATTGAAAAATCAACTTTGGGAACCTTAGCCAAGCCTAGGGAACCAATTTTGACCAAAAAATAATTTTTCATATTTTCGATATTTTTCGGTATTTTTATTTTCGAAAATTCATAAAAACAAAAAATTAAGAAAAATGAGAAAATTAAAAAATCAAGTTTGGAGCCTTGGCCAAGCTTAGGCAAATATTTTCGAACAAAAAAATAATTTTTTTGTATTTATATATATTGTTTATATATTTTAGAAATTATGAGAATATTTAATAAATAATAGCATTTGAGGCTACAAAAATATATAAAAATAGTCAATATTTTTATTTTAAATCCCTTTTCATGTTGGTTATCACAAATTTAAAAAATCCAATTCGGGGTCGTGTATTCCTTCATGAGCCTAATCTCGAACCGGGTCTAAAAAATTCAATTTGAGTCAATTTATTTTCATTTTTTCACTTTTAGGAGTTGTGACATTGTTCTCTAATATTTCAAATTTTTATATTGGCCCAAATTATACTCAGAATGACTCAATTGTGCAAAAGGGCTTTAATTAAATTTTGCATTATTTTCAGTGGCAAGAAATGATTTTAAATTTGACATGTGGTGAATTTTGACTAAGTATAGGGAAGGTATGTCATAAATTGTAAGGAGATTTGGACTTAAAGAAATATTTTTTCAGGGACTAAATTGTAAATACTTAAAATTCAAGGACTAGAGTGCAAATACCTAACTCTTGAAGGATTATTTTACAAATAATAAAAAGAAAAGTTAGTGGATAAATTAGAATAGAGAAGGGAAGATGAAGAAGAGGAGATGAAGAAGAGAAGTTGGAGAAGAATGGATGGAGAAAATAAGATAAGAATAGAGAAGGGAAGATGGAGATGAAGAAGAGTTAGTAGAGAAATTAGAATGGAAGATAAGAATAGAGAAGGGAAGATGGAGATTAAGAAGAGTTAGTGGAGAAATTAGAATGGGAGATAAATATGGAGAAGGGAAGATGAAGATGAAGAAGAGTTAGTGGAGAGATTAGAATGTGAGATAGAGATGGAGAATGGAAGATGAAAATGAAGAAGAGTTAGTGGAGAAATTAGAATGGGAGATAGAGTTAGTGGAAAAATTAGAATGGGAGATAGATGAGGATGTTATAAAAGGAGGAAGAAGTGAGCTTGAGAAGAGATTCTTGAGAGAGAAAATTTGAAGTGTTTGGGAGAATTTTTTTGGAGAGAAAATTTTGGATATTTGAGAGAGTTTTGGGAGATTGAAGAAAATTTTGAGAGAAAGAAAATACCAAAAGAGAGAGAATTTTGAAGATGATTGGAGTTTAAAGCTAGGGGTTATCATCACAAATTCCTTCATCGATCAATATAAATCAAGAGTTCATCCTCGTCAACGAGCAAACAAATTCAAGCTAAGTGTTTTTATTTATTCATTTATTTATGGTTTTACTCGCAAATTAGCACAAATTGTATACACTTTCTCCATCTCCTTTTTCTTCCATATTTTATGTCAGGAGAAGGATATCTCTACGTCAACAGCAAAAATCTCGTCGATATGCAAAAATCGGCCCAGACAAGCTCCTAAGCTGTCCACCGATTTCTCAACTGATCTGTGACTAAAAGTCCCTCTTAATTCAAAAGAAACTCTCTATATTGGGAACATAGAGAGCGAAAATCAATTATAGAAATCCCTCCCAAAAAAATGGGAGATAAGTACTCTTTCTACTCTTCTGGTTTTAGATGCAGATTAGCACATATTTTGTATACTAACACTTCACTCTATTTTATGTCAGGAAGCCGCAGCTCCATATCAATAGTCAACCCTATGGAAGCACAAAATCGGCTTGGAGGAGTCCTCAAGCGCGCACAAATTTCAAATTGTTGAATCAATCCGTTGTATTTTATTTTAAAGAATTCATACCCAAGAATGGAGAGGACAAAGTCCATCCGCAATTTAAATACCTGCACCATGAATCCCAAAGGGAAGAGCCAAGCCAATACTTAGCCTCCCACTGGAGGTTTTTACTTATAGTAGTTAAATACCTGCAACTTAAATACCTGTACATTAAATCCCAAAGGGAAGAGCCAAGCCAATGCTTAGCCTCCCATTGGAGGTTTTTACTTACAGTAGTTAAATACCTGCAACTTAAATACCCATACCTTAAATCCCAAAGGGAAAAGCCAAGCCAATGCTTAGCCTCCCATTGGAGGTTTTTACTTACATTAGTTAAATACCTGCAACTTAAATACCTGTACCTTAAATCCCAAAGGGAAGAGCCAAGCCAATGCTTAGCCTCCCATTGGAGGTTTTTACTTACAGTAGTTAAATACCTGCAACTTAAATACATGTACCTTAAATCCCAAAGGGAAGAGCCAAGCCAATGCTTAGCCTCCCATTGGAGGTTTTTTCTTACAGTAGTTTAAATACCTGCAGCTTAAATACATGTACCTTAAATCCCAAAGGGAAGAGCCAAGCCAATGCTAGGCCTCCCATTGGAGGTGTTTATTCACTGTCATGTACTTCTTATAATTTAATTTTTGAATCATCAGACCCAAAAGATGAGTAGGTCGTAATATTGCACAGAAGTCGTTAACACACTCCCTCTTTCGGCTTCAGGGAATCTTTAACACTTAAAAAAAATATAACAAATAAAAATATATACCATCCATGCATCCTATTTAAAAAGTGAAAACACAAAAGAGAATACCTTACTAGAGCCTTAGGAATAAATCAAGCCTGAGTTACCGAATTAGGATATCCATGAAATTAAGGTACCGAAAGGGCATTAGTTTTAATTAACTTGTGTAACCAAGTCCCCGAGCTCATAATCTCTGGTTCGCAGAAATAAATTAGTTCTCCCGCTAATTTATTTAGGTTCCTAATCAACCTACCAAGAATGATTAGTGGCGACTCCAAATTTCAAAATTATTTAAAATAAAAATCTAAAGTCACGATTCGGTAGGGCTTGGGAGGGTCCGCGTTAGGTTAGTCAAATCTAATTAACCTAATAATCCGTTAACCCTTTAAAATTCATTTTTTTTAGAGGGTCGCGACAGACTGGCGACTCCGCTGGGGAGAGGATTTTTAAATTTTCGAAAAAAGATACCAATTGGAATACTTGATTTTTTTTCGAAATTTTAAAAGTCTTAGTGGATTTAAGCCAATAAAAATTTCATGGATATCTCGCTTCTGGCGATCTTGTTTGGGACTCATTCTATAGGTGTTATATGTTTTTGCAGGATGGGAGTTATAAGGGGCGGAGTGTTTGGCTAACCCCTTTGTTTTGCAGGCTCGGTGTTGGGTTTATTTGTTTAATTTCGCACATTTTTAGAAGCGCTGTTTTGATATCAATTGTTGTGCATGTCTTGCATACTCTGAGGATCACGACACCTGCACACACAAGCGTCTAAACCCAAGTCGCGAAATTCTTCCTAGAAAACCATAGATAGGGATCGAATATGCAAAGCTCTTGCGTCGATTGCGCTGGGGTTGACCATATTTTATCCCGCTCATTATCTGAATTGACAATTCTTCCCATTGTGATTTGATTGCGCGGAGGGTAAGTTTGTCAATTCAGATAGTGGGGGCCTTTTAGGTCCATACCCTGTCTCTCCTTCTTTTATTTTCTAGAGTCCACTCCTCACTTGAGTCATGCGCATGGCTATGTGATTTGCATTTCTCCAAGGTAAAAGTAAGTTCTCTAATTTTATCTTGTATTTATTTTCGGTCGGTCCATGCTAGGTGTTAGTCAGTTTTTGAGCTTGATATTACGACCATTCTTTTAAAAAAAATAAAAATTAAATTTTTCCCTCATTTCTTTTTAAATTTTTTTTTTGAAAAAATGATGTGAAAAAATCCATTCATGGGAATTTTATTAACCAATAAGGGATTTTTGTCATATTTTTATTGCTTCAATAAAAATGAAATTTTTCTAAAAAAAAAAATTTCCTCTGAAAATTTACTTCAATACAAAGAAAAATTCCTTAAAAAAAACTCTAGTAGACATCAAGTGATTTTATCACATTTTTTCAAATTATAAAAACTTGCAAGAAAATTCTTCTCGAGAAATTCGCTCATGTTTTTCTAAGAAAATTCTCACTAAATAAAATTAGACTAATTGACCAATAAGAGATTTTTGTCATGTTTTTCTTGCTTCAATAAAAATGAAATTTTCCTGACAAATTTTTCTCTGAAAATTTATTTCGATAAAAAGAAAAATTCCTTCACAAAAAAACTTTGGTAAACATCAAGTGATTTTATCACATTCTTTCAAATTATAAAAACTTGCAACAAAAATTCTTTTCGAGAAATTCGCTCATGTTTTTCTAAGAAAATTGTATCTAAATAAAATTAGACTAATGTCTCGGGGAAATTTTATTGACTAATAAAGGATTTTTGTTATGTCTTTCCTGCTCTAATAAAAATAAAATTTTCCTAATAAATATACCTCTGAAAATTTATTTTGATAGAAAATTCTTTCACAAAATTTGATCAAGAGATTTTATCACACTTTCCAAGTTATGAAAATCTCAAGAAAATTAGTTTTTGAAAAATCCACATGTGACCTCCTAAGAAAATTTCATTTGATTTCTCAACAAAATGGAAGAATAAAATTAGACTAATGTAGGAATCATGGGCCGACCTTTCTTGCGTCATGTACTAATTATATCATTTACTTTTGTAGGAAATCCCAGGTATCCCAGGCGGGGGTAAAGTTTGGTTCAATAATGCACACCACGAATTATTTTTAGAAGTACGAAAAGATAGGAAATTGCTGATTTCTTAATCCTGGGGGCAAGTGAGGAGGTCGATCTTTTCGGACTCAGACATGTGTCAGTTAATGAACACGTACGGGCCGTATATTCTGATATGACAGTGGATTTACACCGATTAAACACTGGGGCATATTTAATGTATTGCAGAGGATCCCACGTCTTTTGAAAGACAATAAGGATTATATAATCAGGACCCACGAAACAATACCTTAACCAAATTAAATCAACTAGAGACCGGTCTTAAAATTTCCTCGGATCCGAAACACGCGGAGGGTTTTTAGAGGACCAAGGTTCTATTAATGAACGTGGCCCACAGGAATTTCTCCCGACGCTACAGGCGACCGACACGAGCAAGTGGACGCCGAAAGAAACAAAATATGGATAAAAGTGGGCATGCAACAGGTGGCTGGATTTATTACCAGCGCACTGATCGAGTTGTCATAGCGTTATTGTTCGTGATCTCAAGATGGATAGTGGGGGCCACCGCCGAACCCTTTATCAATGTTCTCGATATCATCGTCTGGAGCAATTAAACAAGAACATCAAGAAGAACATTAAGCCTCGACATCTTCGGTACCTCAAATCGTTCTGTTATGCTATGCGGAAGAAACGATAGCAGAAAAATAAAAAAACACGTGAAGCTTTTCTTTCATTCCATTCATCAAAGAGTATTACAACAACTCACTGGGGAGGAAAGGTAAAGCCAAACTGGGCCCTGATGACCATTACGAAAGAGTTCAACTGACTCTCCAAACAGTTGATGCTCTGGATGCATCGGGCGCTCTCGGGATCAAGCTCCGCGAGCCTAAAGAAGAGGCGATCGCATTTCTCTTTAACCTAGGCCATAGTGGCCTCGTAATGCTCAACGGTAAACTCCAGGTCCGGAATCGCTGCCCTTTCGAAAGCAATGTCTGCCGTAATGTCATCAAGTCTCTCCTGCAGCCAACCGCATTTGCACCTCATCACAATATTGCCTGGCTCCTGTTCGGCGTAAGTTCGGACCAAGGCCAGACGGTCCACCAACTTTCCCCTCTCACGAACCAGCCACGAAAGCTGATCGTTGGTAAACTTGAGGGCCTTTTTATTATTATCAGCCACAAACGTAACTGTTGCCAGACGCTCGTGCCGGTCTCGGTAACGGGCTTTCACGACGGCGGTCACAAGGACCGTCTCATAAGCGCGGTTATAGGCAGCTAGAAAATTGATGAAGAGGGTCGAGAAGTTCCGATACTCCTTTCCCAGTTGGGTACCCTCAACAGAAGCAGCGTCCACGGTCCTGAACAAACCGAGGATTTCAGCCTCAACGGTAGAGTTTTGGGCTATATGAGCGTAACCTCTACCAAGAAGATTGTAGAGTCTCTCCCACCCAGCCAGGACTTCGGCGGAGAAAGTATGGTTAGGAGAATTGGCCATTTTTGAAAGCAGATCACGAAAGAAAGGAGGAGAGAGGCGAGGCAGATGATCGGAATGCGAAGGCGATAATCTACTTCAATTTAAATACTAATTTCAAAGGGGCAGTCCTTATTGGTCGAGTTTTTTTTTCTATCTACCATTCTCTGTCGGCAACACCCCTACTGGCTCAAATTCTAGTCAAGCGGCAACCTCAAGCTGAGCAGACCCGACGTCTCTGCAGAAAAGTTGGACGGGCCGCCACTACTTTGAAAAAGAAAGAATAAAAAACGAGCTGAGTGGGAGACAAAGAAATTTTCGGCAGAAAAGGAGATACGACTCGTCTTTATTGGAGGACCAGCCAGTAAATCGACGCTGGAGATCTTGACAAGGGCCCTCTACCACGAAAAGAAAAAAGAAGACAAACTGAGCGAGAAACAAGGATTTCCCCTTTGATCAAAAGCTGAATATCAGATTTTCTCCCTCGAAAAATCTAATAGCACTGCCCGTGAATGTTGACACCTGATCTTTAATCATTTTTTCTATTGCTAAAGTAATAAAAAATTCATAAAAATTCATAAAATTGAAAAATCAACTTTGGGGACCTTAGCCAAGCCTAGGGAACCAATTTTGACCAAAAAACGATTTTTCATATTTTCAGTATTTTTACGTATTTTTTATTTATTTATTTTCAAAAATTAATAGAAAATCCATAAAAATTCATAAAATTGAAAAATCAACTTTGGGAACCTTAGCCAAGCCTAGGGAACGAATTTTGACCAAAAAATAATTTTTCATATTATATATATTTTAATTTTTTTTAAAAAAAAAAATACAAAAATATTTGAAAATTTTGAAAAAATAACATTTGAGGCCAAAAAATACACAAAGATAGTTAATATTTTTATTTTAAATCTATTTTCATATTGGCCATCGCAAATTCAGAAAAATCCAATTCGAGTCACGTGTTCCTTCACGAGTATAATCTCGAATCGGGCCTAAAAAAATTTAATTTGAGTCAACTTATTTTTAAATTTCACTTTTTATGAGTTGTGACATTGTCTTCTAATATTTTAAATTTTCATCTTGGCCCAATTATACCCAGAATGACTTAATTTTGCAAAAGGGCTTTAATTAAATTATGCATTATTTTCAGCGACAAGAAATGAGCTTAAATTTGACATGTGGTAAATTTTGGTGTGTCAAAAATTGTGAGGAGATTTGGACTTAAAGAAATATATTTTTTCAGGGACTGAATTGTAAATACTTAAAATTCAAGGACTAAAGTGCAAATACCTAACTCTTGAAGGATTATTTTACAAATAATAAAAAGAAAAGTTAGTGGATAAATTAGAATAGAGAAGGGAAGATGAAGAAGAGGAGATGAAGAAGAGAAGTTGGAGAAGAATTGATGGAGAAAATAAGATAAGAATAGAGAAGGGAAGATGGAGATGAAGAAGAGTTAGTAGAGAAATTAGAATGGAAGATAAGAATAGAGAAGGGAAGATGGAGATTAAGAAGAGTTAGTGGAGAAATTAGAATGGGAGATAAATATAGAAAAGGGAAGATGAAGATGAAGAAGAGTTAGTGGAGAGATTAGAATGTGAGATAGAGATGGAGAATAGAAGATGAAAATGAAGAAGAGTTAGTGGAGAAATTAGAATGGGAGATAGAGTTAGTGGAAAAATTAGAATGGGAGATAGATGAGTATGTTATAAAAGGAGAAAGAAGTGAGCTTGAGAAAGGATTCTTGAGAGAGAAAATTTGAAGTGTTTGGGAGAATTTTTTGGAGAGAAAATTTTGGATGTTTGAGAGAGTTTTGGGAGATTGAAGAAAATTTTGAGAGAAAGAAAATACCAAAAGAGAGAGAATTTTGAAGATGATGGGAGTTTAAAGCTAGGGGTTATCATCACAAATTCCTTCATCGATCAATATAAATCAAGAGTTCATCCTCGTCAACGAGCAAACAAATTCAAGCTAAGTGTTTTTATTTATTCATTTATTTATGGTTTTACTCGCAAATTAGCACAAATTGTATACACTTTCTCCATCTCCTTTTTCTTCCATATTTTATGTCAGGAGAAGGATATCTCTACGTCAACAGCAAAAATCTCGTCGAGATACAAAAATCGGCCCAGACAAGCTCCTAAGCTGTCCACCGATTTCTCAACTGATCTGTGACTAAAAGTCCCTCTTAATTCAAAAGAAACTCTCTATATTGGGAACATAGAGAGCGAAAATCAATTATAGAAATCCCTCCCAAAAAAATGGGAGATAAGTACTCTTTCTACTCTTCTGGTTTTAGATGCAGATTAGCACATATTTTGTATACTAACACTTCACTCTATTTTATGTTAGGAAGCCGCAGCTCTATATCAATGGTCAATCCTATGGAAGCACAAAATCGGCTTGGAGGAGTCCTCAAGCGCGCACAAATTTCAAATTGTTGAATCAATTCGTTGTATTTCATTTTAAAAAATTCATACCCCAAAATGGAGAGGACAAAGTCCATCCGTAATTTAAATACCTGCACCATAAATCCCAAAGGGAAGAGCCAAGCCAATGCTTAGCCTCCCATTGGAGGTTTTTACTTATAGTAGTTAAATACCTACAACTTAAATACCTGCACCTTAAATCCCAAAGGGAAGAGCCAAGCCAATGCTTAGCCTCCCATTGGAGGTTTTTACTTACAGTAGTTAAATACCTGCACCTTAAATCCCAAAGGGAAGAGCCAAGCCAATGCTTAGCCTCCCATTGGAGGTTTTTACTTACAGTAGTTAAATACCTGCAACTTAAATACCTGTACCTTAAATCCCAAAGGGAAGAGCCAAGCCAGTGCTTAGCCTCCCATTGGAGGTTTTTACTTACAGTAGTTAAATACCTGCAACTTAAATACCTGTACCTTAAATCCCAAAGGGAAGAGCCAAGCCAATGCTTAGCCTCCCATTGGAGGTTTTTACTTACAGTAGTTTAAATACTTGCAACTTAAATACATGTACCTTAAATCCCAAAGGGAAGAGCCAAGCCAATGCTAGGCCTCCCATTGGAGGTGTTTATTCACTGTCATGTACTTCCTATAATTTAATTTTTGAATCATCAGACCCAAAAGATGAGTAGGTCGTAATACTGCACAGAAGTCGTTAACACACTCCCTCTTTCGGCTTCAGGGAATCTTTAACACTTAAAAAAATATAACAAATAAAAATATATACCATCCATGCATCCTATTTAAAAAGTGAAAACACAAAAGAGAATACCCTACTAGAGCTTTAGGAATAAACCAAGCCTGAGTTGCCGGATTAGGATATCCATGAAATTAAGGTACCGAAAGGGCATTAGTTTTAATTAACTAGTGTAACCAAGTCCCCGAGCTCATAATCTCTGGTTCGCAGGAATAAATTAGTTCTCCCGCTAATTTATTTAGGTTTCTAATCGACCTACCAAGAACGATTAGTGGCGACTCCAAATTTCAAAATCATTTAAACAAAAACCAAAGTTGCGATTCGGTAGGGCTTGGGAGGGTCCGCATTAGGTTAGTCAAATCTAATTAACCTAATAATCCGTTAACCCCTTTTAAAATTTAAAATTTTTTTTTTAGAGGGTCGCGACAGACTGGCGACTCCGCTGGGGAGAGAGATTTTTAAATTTTCGAAAAAAGATACCAATTGGAATACTTAAATTTTTTCGAAATTTTAAGAGTCTTAGTGGACTTAGGCCAATGAAAATTTCATGCATATCTCGCTTCTGGCGATATTGTTTGGGACTCATTGTATAGGTGTTATATGTTTTTGCAGGATGGGAGTTATAAGGGGCGGAGTGTTTGGCTAACCCCTTTGTTTTGCAGGCTCGGTGTTGGGTTTATTTGTTTAATTTCGCACATTTTTAGAAGCGCTGTTTTGATATCAATTGTTGTGCATGTCTTGCATACTCTGAGGATCACGACACCTGCACACACAAGCGTCTAAACCCAAGTCGCGAAATTCTTCCTAGAAAACCATAGATAGGGATCGAATATGCAAAGCTCTTGCGTCGATTGCGCTCGGGTTGACCATATTTTATTCCGCTCATTATCTGAATTGACAATTCTTCCCATTGTGATTTGATTGCGCGGAGGGTAAGTTTGTCAATTCAGATAGTGGGAGCCTTTTTAGGTCCATACCTTGTCTCTCCTTCTTTTATTTTCTAGAGTCCACTCCTCACTTGAGTCATGCGCATGACTATGTGATTTGCATTTCTCCAAGGTAAAAGTAAGTTCTCTAATTTTATCTTGTATTTATTTTCGGTCGGTCCATGCTAGGTGTTAGTCAGTTTTTGAGCTTGATATTACGACCATTCTTTTTAAAAGAAAATAAAAATTAAATTTGTCCCTCATTTCTTTTAAATTTTTTTTTTGAAAAAATGATGTAAAAAAATCCCTTCATGGGAATTTTATTAACCAATAAGGGATTTTTGTCATATTTTTATTGCTTCAATAAAAATGAAATTTTCCTGAAAAAATTTTCCTCTGAAAATTTCAATAAAAAGAAAAATTCCTTAAAAAAAAAACTCTAGTAGACATCAAGTGATTTTATCACATTTTTCAAATTATAAAAACTTGCAAGAAAATTCTTCTCGAGAAATTCGCTCATGTTTTTCTAAGAAAATTTTCTCTAAATAAAATTAGACTAATTGACCAATAAGAGATTTTTGTCATGTTTTTTTCTCTCCAATAAAAATGAAATTTTCCCGACAAATTTTCCTCTGAAAATTTATTTCGATAAAAAGAAAAATTCCTTTAAAAAAAAACATCAAGTGATTTTATCACATTCTTTCAAATTATAAAAACTTGCAACAAAAATTCTTTTCGAGAAATTCGCTCATGTTTTTCTAAGAAAATTTTTTCTAAATAAAATTAGACTAATGTCTCGGGGGAATTTCGTTAACCAATAAAGGATTTCTGTCATGTCTTTCCTGCTTCAATAAAAATAAAATTTTCCTGACAAATTTACCTCTGAAAATTTATTTTGATAAAAAGGAAATTCCTTCAAAAATTTTAGTAAACGTCAAGAGACTTTGTCACATTCCTTTAAAAAAATAAAAAAAAAGAATAATAAATCTGAAAAAAATTCTGTATCAGAAATTAACCCATTTCTTCCTAAGGAAATTTTTTTTTTCTTTCTTCTGATTTCTCCATAAAATAGAAAAAATCAAATTGGACTAATATAGGAGTCATGGACCGACATTTCTTGTGTCGCATACTAATTATATCCTTTTCTTTTGCAGGGAGATCCTAGATACCCCAGACGGGTGTAAAAATTAAGTTCAATAATATATCAAGAATCATCTTCAGAAATACCAAAAGACGAAAAACACCGAGGCTTCAACCGTTAATTCTGGGGGGCAAACGAACATTGTCCATCTTTGACAGACAAAGTTGTGTCAATCCGTAAACTTGTATGGGCAGTGTATTCTGATATGACGGTGGATTTATACTGATTAAACATGGGGGCACATTTAATGTATTGCAGAGGATCCCGCGTCTTTTGAAAAACAATATGGATTATATAATCAGAACCCATGAAACAAATACCTTTACCTGATCAAATCAACCAGAGACCGGTCTTAAAATTTCCTCTTATCCGAAACATGCGGAGGGCTTTAGAGGACCGAGGTTCTATTAATGAACGTGGCCCACAGGAATTTCTCCCGACGCTACAGGCGACCGACACGAGCAAGTGGACGCCGAAAGAAACAAAATATGGATAAAAGTGGGCACACAACAGGTGGCCGGATTTACTACCAGCGCACTGATCGAGTTGTCATAGCGTTTTTGTTCGTGATATCAAGATGGATAGTGGGGGCCACCGCCGAACCCATCATCAATGTTCTCGATATCATCGTCTGGAGCAATTAAACAAGAACATCAAGAAGAACATTAAGCCTCGACATCTTCGGTACCTCAAATCGTTCTGTTATGCTATGCGGAAGAAACGATAGCAGGAAAATTAAAAAAAAAACAAAACAAAACACGTGAAGCTTTTCTTTCATTCCATTCATCAAAGAGTATTACAACAACTCACTGGGGAGGAAAGGTAAAGCCAAACTGGGCCCTGATGACCATTACGAAAGAGCTCAACTGACTCTCCAAACAGTTGATGCTCTGGATGCACCGGGCGCTCTCGGGATCAAGCTCCGCGAGCCTAAAGAAGAGGCGATCGCACTTCTCTTTAACCTGGGCCATAGTGGCCTCGTAATGCTCAACGGCAAACTCCAGGTCCGGAACCGCTGCCCTCTCGAAAGCAATGTCTGCCGTAATGTCATCAAGTCTCTCCTGCAGCCAACCACATTTACACCTCATCACAATATTGCCTGGCTCCTGTTCGGCGTAAGTTCGGACCAAGGCCAGACGGTCCACCAACTTTCCCCTCTCACGAACCAGCCACGAAAGCTGATCGTTGGCAAACTTGAGGGCCTTTTTGTGATTATCAGCCACAAACGTAACTGTTGCCAGACGCTCGTGCCGGTCTCGGTAACGGGCTTTCACGACGGCGGTCACAAGGACCGTCTCATAAGCACGGTTATAGGCAGCCAGAAAATTGATGAAGAGGGTCGAGAAGTTCCGGTACTCCTTCCCTAGTTGGGTACCCTCAACAGAAGCAGCGTCCACGGTCCTAAATAAACCGAGGATTTCAGCCTCAACGGTAGAGGTTTTGGCTATATGAGCGTAACCTCTACCAAGAAGATTGTAGAGTCTCTCCCACCCAGCTAGGACTTCGGCGGATAAGGTATGGTTAGGAGAATTGGCCATTTTTGAAAGCAGAATACGAAAGAAAGGGGGAGAGAGGTGAGGCAGATGAGCGGAATGCGAAGATGGTAATCTGTTTTGAAGTAAATATTGATTTCATAGTGACGGTATCAACCAGTCAAGATTTCTCTTATCTACCATTCTCTATTGGCACCACCCTCGTTGGCTCGAATTCCCATCAGATGGCGACTGCGAGTTAAGCGAGTCCGAAATCTCCGCAGAAAGTTTGACGAGACACCGCCACTTTGAAAAAGAAGACGGAAAGATGAGCTGAGTGGAAGACACGGCAAACATTAGCGAAAAGGAGATACGACTTGTCTTCATTGGAGGACCCGCCAGTAAATCGACGGTGGAGATCTTGACAGGGGCCCTCTATCACGAAAAGAAAAAAGAAGACAAACTGAGCGAGAAACAAGGATTTCCCCTTTGATCAAAAGCTGAATATCAGATTTTCTCCCTCGGAAAATCTAATAGCGCTGCCCGTGAAGAGGGAAGTCGTTGCTATTGCCAGAGAGAGAACTTGTCCCCATTTGATAGTCAGAGTTCATTCGCAAGAACTCGCAGGAGAAAGATAGAGAGGAAGGAGTTCTCGTGGGAGAGGAATTCAAAACCTTCACCATCAAAGCATCGGCTTTCAAAGCCTGTTACGAGAAGGCATCAACGATCTCGTGATCCCTTAAGTCCGAGAAGACATCCCGAGGCGGTCTCGAATCGGCAGTCCTAAATCCAGAAATATGTCGAGTATTAGGGGAACGGGCGCATGTTCAACCCTAGTCAAAGCTGATGAAGTTCCTTACCCTGAGGGTCTACTGGTCATGGCCATTGACGGTAATCCAGTCTCTCTGTCAATCCTTGTTACCGTATTAAGAAAATGCCGGTATAAGGTTGTAGCTCAAGCAAAGGCGACAGAGGCCTTAGAGATATTAAGGAGAAGTAGTGACCCGTTTGATATCGTCCTCACCGCCATGGTAGGGATTGACATGGATGTTTTCACTCTCTTGGAAGTCATCAATTCTAAATTAAACATGCCAGTCCTCGTAATATCGGCAAGCGATGATCAGCAAGCCCTAATGAAGGCTGTCTTAAATGGGGCCCAAGACGTCGTAACGAAACCAGTTAGAGTTCAGATGCTTCAAAACATATGGCAGCACGTGGTAAGGAAGCAATTGCATGACCATGAGAACAAGCATCAAGCCTTCAATTTTGTTCCAAGCAACTGGAGAAAGAAGATGAGTTGGTCTCCCGAGCTGCATCGTATGTTTGTTAATGCAGTTCAGCAGCTAGGAATAGATTCGGCACGGCCGCAACATATACTGGAAATTATGAAGGTAGAGGGACTCACTAAAGCAAATGTTTCGAGTCATCTTCAGAAGTACAGAAAAAGGGTGAGAGAACACAATGCAGCTCAGAATCAAGAAAACCAAGGCGGGACTAATCCAAGCCTGAACGTCGAGTCTCCTCGCCACCATAAGTTCCCCAGGTTAGCATGGGGCGAGCCACTTCCCATCATCAACCAAGCTAGTAGCCATGCCATCAATCCCCCAGGCGTTAATCAAAGTATCCCCCAGAATCACCCTAATGCTCTTCAAGAGTATAGACCGCAGGAGCAGTGTATTCAGATTCCTTGGTTTGAGCACCAACCTGTGGCTAGAACTCATCCCATGATCAGCGCGCCTGCGCAGCCAGAGAATCAGACAAGAAGTTATCCTGAGCACTTCCACTTCTCTAATCCTCGAATGGAAGGAGTTTTTGGCAACAGGACAGTTGGTGATCCCCACACTTTCTCGAGTAATGATGAAGGCTCCAGCATGAGAAGTCAAATTGCTCATGGCGAGGACAGAATGAGAAATCTACCGCCAGCATTTGCCAACAACAATGCCCAATTCGAGCATCAGTTGCTAAAAGGTTCAAGAGATTACCCAGATGATGAGCTTACTGCCCTGGTCAACCAGTTTAGGGTTGACAGACGTCCCAAGCCGCGATCAGGAGCCAGTGAGTAGGGACTCTCAAACATCGGTTATCCACACCCGAACCAACACGAGACTAGCTGATTATCGAAGAGCCACAGGAGAGGCAGAACTGACCTTGAATAAGTGCACCTTTCATTTCATGCTTAATTCCCCTGCGTATGATATTTTCCAGCTTTCTAGGTGTCTCGATTTAATTCAAGGACAAGGGGGCAATTTATTTATCCCGTCGAATGCGTGAATCCCTTTTTATGCTAGATTTAGGGCGGATCAATTTGTGGCAACGTCGCTGACTGCCATAATGAGAAATGTTGAATGACCTCACGTAGGGAAATTTCAAGTGAAAAGCCCAGGCGAGCTCGAAGACGAGTAACTGTGTGTCGTTCCAATTTACCCTCAATCGTTGCAAAATGCTAAATTGGATTTGTTCCATTCTCACCCAGGGGATTGCAAAGTGCCTCAAGAGTGTCGCAAAATGAAATGACCCAATGGAATGCGATAGGACTCATTCGCATTCAAGGTAACCTTCAAATTAAAGGAGCCCTCCGGTCCACGGACCCGATGGCATGGAAAATGATGATGGTCCAAGGCAACCCGAAAGAAAACAAGGCCCAACTAAGCAAAGCACATATGTGGCAAACTCAAAGTGAAGGGCAACTCGGGACATACAATTCAATCCAATCCAAATGAAGGAACTTCCTCAATTCAAATTCAATAGAAGTATACACAAGGGTAAAACAGTATCGTTCCAATTTTTCTAGAATATGAAGAACATATACTGCCGCATTCTCTTTCATTTTTGCAGGGGAAGTCTCTACTGGCCAAATTTTCCTGTCTACCATTCCCTATCAGTATCACCTCCGCTACTCGTCTCCACTCTCGAGCCAAGCAAATCCGACGTCTCTACGGAAAAGTTGGACGAGACGCCACTACTTTGAAAAAGAAAGGATAAAAAATAAGCTGAGTGGGAGACAAAGACATTTTCGGCAGAAAAGAGATACGACTCGTCTTTATTGAAGAACTCGCCAGCAAATTGACAGTGGAGACAGCAACAAGGGGCCCCCTTCCACGGAAAGATGGAAGGAGACGAGCTGGGCGAGAGATACGATGAAAAGAAAATCGAGAAAGCCAGAACACTCGAGAGAGGCAATACAGTTGCTAAACCCACGTCTAATTTTAAAGGAGGCATCTTCTTGATAATTCTCATTCGTGCTCGAAAGAGAGACTCTTAAAGCATACGCAGTCTCCCAGAAAAATCCAGAGAGTGAAAATACAAGAAGAGATATCAAACTTTGAGAAATCGTTAACCAAATCGAAGATGTCTCAACCCAACACACTTGAAAGTTATCGTTACTTGCTGAATATGGGAGAGGAAGAGTTCGAAGCCATATTTGGGATCGAGCCTATGGAGCCCGGCCCTTCCACCGACGACGTCCAAGAGCCCGGTAAGGACAATGACAACAACGGTAAAGGTCAAAAGAAGCGTTACCGTCGCCATACTGAGGAGCAAGTACGAAAGCTTGAAACTTTCTTCAGAACGCGCCCTATGCCAGACGGCAAACAAAAAATGGAACTGAGTCAAGAGCTAGGCCTTGAACCTTCGCAAATCAAGTTCTGGTTTCAAAATAGACGAACCCGAATGAAGACTCGTCATGAGCACAACGAAGTCGAGTTTCTAAGAGTTGAAAATGAAAACCTCCGAGCGGAAAACAAGATGTATAAAGAGACTTTTGACTCCGCCACCTGCCCCAACTGCAATAGCCTCCTCCTCACCCTCGATGAAATGTATGATCTGAGGATCGAAAATGCACGTTTAAGAGGTGAGTTAGACCAATTTATAACAGGATCGAGTTCTGTTAGAGCAGGGTACAAAAGGACCAATGATACTGGATCAGTATCAATACCTCCCGAGGAAGAAGGGACAGATCACCACCAAGCGGACATTGACGATAATCTTTTCGCCATAATCAACCAGTTTGATATCGGTAAAGCATCGGGACTGTGATGCACTTGTTCAGCCAGTGACCACCAGACCTTCTATATGGCCGATGCATACCTAATTTGGGATGAAGCCAGCTAATCATGGGAGAGCCTGTAGAGGAAGCAGAACTGATCCTGAATGAGTGAATGTGTTTTATTTCCTTGCGTGATATGTTTTTCTGCTTTTGTGAATGTGTAAAAGCAAGGAGTAATAATCCGACTTCCCCCTATTAAATGCTCGAATCCGCCACCTCACCAACCTCGCGACGAATTGATGGCGAGTAAAAATCTGGATAAACCTGAAGGGTAACTCCGTATCGTTTCAATTTACCCTCAGTTGCTCCAAGTTTTAAAATTAAGCCCCTTCTATTCTCAGGAAATTGCAAATCGACCCGAGAACGCAATCATATCCGAATACAAGTTGAACAAAATTTGGGGGCAAATCGACTCATGGGCATTACCACGGGATGGACAGCTTCAGACAGAGGAAAGTACAAGCGAAAGACGCGAACAATCTCAGAAATTGGTAATTCTATATCGTTCTAATGTGCACATAATCATCTCAAGTCTTGAATTGTCTTATTCCATTCTTAACAGGGATTGCAAATTACCTCGAGAAATACCGTAACATGGCATAAGGTGATACAACAAGGCTGCTTTATCCCCAAAGATTAACCTTTGAAAGGATAGCCCCATGGACACCTATGGTCCAATGGACCGAATGGTATGGGGGATGACAGTAGGTCCGAAATATCCCGAGTTCGATCCCCGAGGGTGGGGAATGTTGTATGTATTATAAATAAATGAAACAACTTTTTGTGCATTTCTTTTTGCAAGCAGGAATACTCGACGAGTAATACCGAAGTCAATATTTTGCTACATTCTCGGCTTAATGGTGAAGCATCCAACAAAAGTCGAAGAAAACTCAACCCAGCAAAATTGGTAAAAGACTTTTCCAAGGCATTCAAGATGAAGGGTAAATCAGTATCGTTTTCAATTTATCCCTTTTAATACTGGTTGACATGTCTCCTTTTCTTTTCACAGGAAATATTTATACTAACATTTAACATGTTGAACGAGACAAATCCAAAAGAAAAGTATGATCACCTGACAAGATCTATTCTGGTGAAAAATGGGGCAAATTGTTCGCAAGCTCTGAAACGAAAAAGCAAATATGTCTTCCTTATCTCGTTTGGTTTCAAGAATAATTTCTCTGCTTCTTGCAGGGGCATCAAACAAACCAAAATGCTCCATTGCCCATATGCTTCATCGCGCAGGGGTAAAGTTTGAGACAAACCACCCCTCGACATAAGGAGTAGGCTTCCCAATTTGTTCGGTCCGCCCACATACCAGGGGCAATTTAAATTCGCCCATATTTGCACATTATATAAACACACGTGATGCTAAAAAATTGTCACATCTGCATTGTGCTTACACAGTTCATGAATTATGTATGACTATTTCGTGTGTTTAACTTACCAACTCCAACTTAGAGCATAAACTGCACAGGAGATATCAAATGTGCAGAATGGGGCATGACAGGATGAGGAAAGGCAAACCATTTCCACACAGGTCTAACATTTTGATCTACAGATAAACAGCCTTTCTCCAGAGTGAGAAAAAGCCATTTCGGAATGAAGTCCCCCATTCAGATTACATTCGAGGTGTTCATACTATAAGAACCTCCTTAAACAGAAGTGGTAATGCAATACATGATCTATATGTTGATCGATTGCATCATGAGTTATTACATAGACTGCCTTTAATCATGGCAAACTTAGCTGAACAATTTTGTATGAACCAATGAACGCATTGATGAAAATGCTTGCACATGTTAGCTCTGACATTGCCCGACGGGCAACACATTCCCGGTGTTTGAGTTACCTTCCAAAGTCTTGAAATTCATTCGGCGATTATTGAATGAACAAGCCTGGTTGTCCAGAAGCCACCAAGCATTTCTTCCAAATTCTCAGGTAAGTATATCTTCAACCAGAACCTTTCAAGAGAATGAATTCTGACGGTTGTTGGGATACTCGAATCCATTGCGGTATATACAGGTATCCACATTCTTCAATAAAGCATGATTTGTCTCAAGGACAGAAATGTTCGAGACCTTTTGATCTCTGCCTCTTTGGTTTATTCCTAAAACGACAGGAGAATATAATTTGGGTTTGAGCTTCTGCAGGATTCCTGGTCTCCCCAGATTTCAGAATGGCACCCTTTGAGGTACATAAAGTCCTTCTTACAGGCAAATCAAGTCCTTCTTACAGGCATAAAGTCCTTCTTACAAGCAAACCAAGTCCTTCTTATAGGCAAATCAAGTCCTTCTTACAGGCAAACCAAGTCCTTCTTACATGCACCAAGTCCTTCTTACAGGCAAACCAAGTCCTTCTTACAGGCACAAAGTCCTTCTTACAGGCAAAGTAAGTCCTTTTTACAGGCAAATCAAGTCCTTCTTACAGGCAAACAAAGTCCTTCTTACAGGCACAAAGTCCTTCTTACAGGCAAACCAAGTCCTTCTTACAGGCAAATCAAGTCCTGCTTATAGGCAAATAAAGTCCTTCTTACAGGCAAAGCAAGTCCTTCTTACAGGCAAATCAAGTCCTTCTTACAGGCACAAAGTCCTTCTTACAGGCAAATCAAGTCCTTCTTACAGGCACAAAGTCCTTCTTACAAGCAAACAAAGTCCTTCTTACAAGCAAATCAAGTCCTTCTTAAAGGCATAAAGTCCTTCTTACAGGCAAATCAAGTCCTTCTTATAGGCAAACTAAGTCCTTCTTACAGGCAAACTAAGTCCTTCTTACAGGCAAATCAAGTCCTTCTTACAGGCACAAAGTCCTTCTTACAGGCAAATCAAGTCCTTCTTACAGGCACAAAGTCCTTCTTACATGCACAAAGTCCTTCTTACAAGCAAATCAAGTCCTTCTTACAGGCACAAAGTCCTTCTTACAGGCATAAAGTCCTTCTTACAGGCATAAAGTCCTTCTTACAGGCAAATCAAGTCCTTCTTACAGGCATAAAGTCCTTCTTACAGGCAAACAAAGTCATTCTTACAGGCAAATCAAGTAATTCTTACAGGCACAAAGTCCTTCTTACAGGCAAAGTAAGTCCTTTTTACAGGCAAACAAAGTCATTCTTACAGGCAAATCAAGTCCTTCTTACAGGCAAAGCAAGTCCTTCTTACAGACACAAAGTTCTTCTTACAGGCAAAGCACCAAGTCCTTTTTACTGGCACCAAGTCCTTTCTACAGGCACCAAGTCCTTCTTACAGGTATCTCCATGTGGTGACCTACCATACGGGTCAAATCTCAATTAAAATTTAATCAGTAGAATCCTTTTATTAGGAATCTACCATGGTACGACCCACCATATGGGTCAAATGGTATGACCCACCATACGGGTCAAATTTTAATTCAATTTTTAATCAGTAGAATCCTTTTATTAGGAATCTACCATGGGTTGATCCACCATACGGGTTCAAGTTCAACCACCCTAAAGTTTTTTTATATAACGAATCCTTAGGTTCTCATTTCATTTTCAGTCAAACAATCATGTCACGACTCTTTTTATTTCCTTGTATTGAGTCGATAAGAATCCAGGTGTCATCTCGTCTTTGAAATGAACCTCTACCGAGCTTCCTTTCAAAGAGGGGCAGCTGTTGACACCTGATCTTTAATCATTTTTTCTATTGCTAAAGTAATAAAAAATTCATAAAAATTCATAAAATTGAAAAATCAACTTTGGGGACCTTAGCCAAGCCTAGGGAACCAATTTTGACCAAAAAACGATTTTTCATATTTTCAGTATTTTTACGTATTTTTTATTTATTTATTTTCAAAAATTAATAGAAAATCCATAAAAATTCATAAAATTGAAAAATCAACTTTGGGAACCTTAGCCAAGCCTAGGGAACGAATTTTGACCAAAAAATAATTTTTCATATTATATATATTTTAATTTTTTTTAAAAAAAAAAATACAAAAATATTTGAAAATTTTGAAAAAATAACATTTGAGGCCAAAAAATACACAAAGATAGTTAATATTTTTATTTTAAATCTATTTTCATATTGGCCATCGCAAATTCAGAAAAATCCAATTCGAGTCACGTGTTCCTTCACGAGTATAATCTCGAATCGGGCCTAAAAAAATTTAATTTGAGTCAACTTATTTTTAAATTTCACTTTTTATGAGTTGTGACATTGTCTTCTAATATTTTAAATTTTCATCTTGGCCCAATTATACCCAGAATGACTTAATTTTGCAAAAGGGCTTTAATTAAATTATGCATTATTTTCAGCGACAAGAAATGAGCTTAAATTTGACATGTGGTAAATTTTGGTGTGTCAAAAATTGTGAGGAGATTTGGACTTAAAGAAATATATTTTTTCAGGGACTGAATTGTAAATACTTAAAATTCAAGGACTAAAGTGCAAATACCTAACTCTTGAAGGATTATTTTACAAATAATAAAAAGAAAAGTTAGTGGATAAATTAGAATAGAGAAGGGAAGATGAAGAAGAGGAGATGAAGAAGAGAAGTTGGAGAAGAATTGATGGAGAAAATAAGATAAGAATAGAGAAGGGAAGATGGAGATGAAGAAGAGTTAGTAGAGAAATTAGAATGGAAGATAAGAATAGAGAAGGGAAGATGGAGATTAAGAAGAGTTAGTGGAGAAATTAGAATGGGAGATAAATATGGAAAAGGGAAGATGAAGATGAAGAAGAGTTAGTGGAGAGATTAGAATGTGAGATAGAGATGGAGAATAGAAGATGAAAATGAAGAAGAGTTAGTGGAGAAATTAGAATGGGAGATAGAGTTAGTGGAAAAATTAGAATGGGAGATAGATGAGTATGTTATAAAAGGAGAAAGAAGTGAGCTTGAGAAAGGATTCTTGAGAGAGAAAATTTGAAGTGTTTGGGAGAATTTTTTGGAGAGAAAATTTTGGATGTTTGAGAGAGTTTTGGGAGATTGAAGAAAATTTTGAGAGAAAGAAAATACCAAAAGAGAGAGAATTTTGAAGATGATGGGAGTTTAAAGCTAGGGGTTATCATCACAAATTCCTTCATCGATCAATATAAATCAAGAGTTCATCCTCGTCAACGAGCAAACAAATTCAAGCTAAGTGTTTTTATTTATTCATTTATTTATGGTTTTACTCGCAAATTAGCACAAATTGTATACACTTTCTCCATCTCCTTTTTCTTCCATATTTTATGTCAGGAGAAGGATATCTCTACGTCAACAGCAAAAATCTCGTCGAGATACAAAAATCGGCCCAGACAAGCTCCTAAGCTGTCCACCGATTTCTCAACTGATCTGTGACTAAAAGTCCCTCTTAATTCAAAAGAAACTCTCTATATTGGGAACATAGAGAGCGAAAATCAATTATAGAAATCCCTCCCAAAAAAATGGGAGATAAGTACTCTTTCTACTCTTCTGGTTTTAGATGCAGATTAGCACATATTTTGTATACTAACACTTCACTCTATTTTATGTTAGGAAGCCGCAGCTCTATATCAATGGTCAATCCTATGGAAGCACAAAATCGGCTTGGAGGAGTCCTCAAGCGCGCACAAATTTCAAATTGTTGAATCAATTCGTTGTATTTCATTTTAAAAAATTCATACCCCAAAATGGAGAGGACAAAGTCCATCCGTAATTTAAATACCTGCACCATAAATCCCAAAGGGAAGAGCCAAGCCAATGCTTAGCCTCCCATTGGAGGTTTTTACTTATAGTAGTTAAATACCTACAACTTAAATACCTGCACCTTAAATCCCAAAGGGAAGAGCCAAGCCAATGCTTAGCCTCCCATTGGAGGTTTTTACTTACAGTAGTTAAATACCTGCACCTTAAATCCCAAAGGGAAGAGCCAAGCCAATGCTTAGCCTCCCATTGGAGGTTTTTACTTACAGTAGTTAAATACCTGCAACTTAAATACCTGTACCTTAAATCCCAAAGGGAAGAGCCAAGCCAGTGCTTAGCCTCCCATTGGAGGTTTTTACTTACAGTAGTTAAATACCTGCAACTTAAATACCTGTACCTTAAATCCCAAAGGGAAGAGCCAAGCCAATGCTTAGCCTCCCATTGGAGGTTTTTACTTACAGTAGTTTAAATACTTGCAACTTAAATACATGTACCTTAAATCCCAAAGGGAAGAGCCAAGCCAATGCTAGGCCTCCCATTGGAGGTGTTTATTCACTGTCATGTACTTCCTATAATTTAATTTTTGAATCATCAGACCCAAAAGATGAGTAGGTCGTAATACTGCACAGAAGTCGTTAACACACTCCCTCTTTCGGCTTCAGGGAATCTTTAACACTTAAAAAAATATAACAAATAAAAATATATACCATCCATGCATCCTATTTAAAAAGTGAAAACACAAAAGAGAATACCCTACTAGAGCTTTAGGAATAAACCAAGCCTGAGTTGCCGGATTAGGATATCCATGAAATTAAGGTACCGAAAGGGCATTAGTTTTAATTAACTAGTGTAACCAAGTCCCCGAGCTCATAATCTCTGGTTCGCAGGAATAAATTAGTTCTCCCGCTAATTTATTTAGGTTTCTAATCGACCTACCAAGAACGATTAGTGGCGACTCCAAATTTCAAAATCATTTAAACAAAAACCAAAGTTGCGATTCGGTAGGGCTTGGGAGGGTCCGCATTAGGTTAGTCAAATCTAATTAACCTAATAATCCGTTAACCCCTTTTAAAATTTAAAATTTTTTTTTTAGAGGGTCGCGACAGTGAAGAGGGAAGTCGTTGCTATTGCCAGAGAGAGAACTTGTCCTCATTTGATAGTGAGAGTTCATTCGCAAGAACTCGCAGGAGAAAGATAGAGAGGAAGGAGTTCTCGTGGGAGAGGAATTCAAAACCTTCACCATCAAAGCATCGGCTTTCAAAGCCTGTTACGAGAAACCATCGACGATCCCGTGATCCCTCAAGTCCAAGAAGACATCCTGAGGCGGTCTCGAGTCGGCAGTCCTAGATCCAGAAATATGTCGAGCATTAGGGAAACGAGCGCATGTTCAACCCTGGTCGAAGCTAATGAAGTTCCTTACCCTGAGGGTCTACTGGTCATGGCCATTGACGGTAATCCAGTCTCTCTGTCAATCCTTGTTACCGTATTGAGAAAATGCCGGTATAAGGTTGTAGCTCAAGCAAACGCGACAGAGGCCTTAGAGATATTAAGGAGGAGTGGTGACCAGTTTGATATCGTCCTCACCGCCATGGTAGGGATTGACATGGATGTTTTCACTCTCTTGGAAGTCATCAATTCTAAATTAAACATGCCAGTCCTCGTAATATCGGCAAGCGATGATCAGCAAGCCATAATGAAGGCTGTCTTAAATGGGGCCCAAGACGTCGTAACGAAACCAGTTAGGGTTCAGATGCTTCAAAACATATGGCAGCACGTGGTAAGGAAGCAATTGCACGACCATGAGAACAAGCATCAAGCCTTCAATTTTGTTCCAAGCAACTGGAGAAAGAAGATGAGTTGGTCTCCCGAGCTGCATCGTATGTTTGTTAATGCAGTTCAACAGGTAGGAATCGATTCGGCACGGCCGCAACATATACTGGAAATTATGAACGTAGAGGGACTCACTAAAGCAAATGTTTCGAGTCATCTTCAAAAGTACAGAAAAAGGGTGAGAGAACACAATGCAGCTCAGAATCAAGAAAACCAAGGCGGGACTGATCCAAGCCTGAATGTCGAGTCTCCTCGCCACCATAAGTTTCGCGGGTTAGCATAGGGCGAGCCACTTCCCATCATTAACCAAGCCAGTAGCCGTGCCATCAATTCTCCAGGCGTTAATCAAAGTATCCCCCAGAATCACCCTAATACTCTTCAAGAGTATAGACCGCAGGGGCAGTGTATTCAGACTCCTTGGTCTGAGCACCAACCCGTGGCTAGAATTCATCCCATGATCAGCGCGCCTGCGCAGCTAGAGAATCAGACAAGAAATTATCCTGAGCTCTTCCACTTCTTTAATCCTCGAATGGAAGGAGTTTTTGGCAGCAGGACAGTTGGTGATCCCCACACTTTCTCGAGTAATGATGAAGGCTCCAGCACGAGAAGTCAAATTGCTCATGGCGAGGACAGAATGAGAAATCTACCGCCAGCATTTGCCAACAACAATGCCCAATTCGAGCATCAGTTGCTGGAAGGTTCAAGAGATTACCCAGATGATGAGCTTACTGCCCTGGTCAACCAGTTTAGGGTTGACAGACGTCCCAAGCCGCGATCAGGAGCCAGTGAGTAGGGACTCTCAAACATCGATCATCCACACCCGAACCAACATGAGACTAGCTGATTATCGAAGAGCTACAGGAGAGGCAGAACTGACCTTGAATAAGTGCACATTTTATTTCATGCTTAATTCCCCTGCGTATGATATTTTCCAGCTTTCTAGGTGTCTCGATTTAATTCAGGGACAAGGGGGCAATTTATTTATTTTTTTTATCCCGTCGAATGCGTGAATCCCTTTTTATGCTAGATTTAGGGCGGATCAATTTGTGGTAACGTCGCTGACTGCCATAATGAGAAATGTTGAATGGCCTCACGTAGGGAAATTTCAAGTGAAATGCCCAGGCGAGCTCGAAGACGGGTAATTGTGTGTCGTTCCAATTTACCCTCAATCGTTGCAAAATGCTAAATTGGATTTGTTCCATTCTCACCCAGGGAATCGCAAAGTGCCTCAAGAGTGTCGCAAAATGAAATGACCCAATGGAACGCGATAGGACTCATTTGCCTCGAAGGTAACCTTGAAATTAAAGGAGCCCTCCGGTCCACGGACCCGATGGCATAGAAAATGATGATGGTCCAAGGCAACCCGAAAGAAAATAAGGCCCAACTAAGCAAAGCACTTACGTGGCAAGCTCAAAGTGAAGGGCAACTCGGGACATACAATTCAATCCAGTCCAAATGAAGGAACTTCCTCAATTCAAATTCAATAGAAGTACACACAAGGGTAAAACAATATCGTTCCAATTTTTCTAGAATATGAAGAACATATACTGCCGCATTCTCTTTCATTTTTGCAGGGGAAGTCTCTACTGGCCAGATTTTCCTGTCTAACATTCCCTATCAGTATCACCTCCGCTACTCGTCTCCAATCTCCAGCCAAGCAAATTCGACGTCTCTACGGAAAAGTTGGACGGGACGCCACTACTTTGAAAAAGAAAGGATAAAAAATAAGCTGAGTGGGAGACAAAGACATTTTCGGTAGAAAAGAGATACGACTCGTCTTTATTGAAGAACTCGCCAGCAAATTGACGGTGGAGACAGCAACAAGGGGCCCCCTTCCACGGAAAGATGGAAGGAGACGAGCTGGGCGAGAGATACGATGAAAAAAAAATCGAGAAAGCCAGAACACTCGAGAGAGGCAATACAGTTGCTAAACCCATGTCTAATTTTAAAGGAGGCATCTTCTTGATAATTCTCATTCGTGCTCGAAAGAGAGACTCTTAAAGCATACGCAGTCTCCCAGAAAAATCCAGAGAGTGAAAATACAAGAAGAGATATCAAACTTTGAGAAATCGTTAACCAAATCAAAGATGTCTCAACCCAACACACTTGAAAGTTATCCTTACTTGCTGAATATGGGAGAGGAAGAGTTCGAAGCCATATTTGGGATCGAGCCTATGGAGCCCGGCCCTTCCACCGACGACGTCCAAGAGCCCGGTAAGGACAATGACAACAACGGTAAAGGTCAAAAGAAGCGTTACCGTCGCCATACTGAGGAGCAACTACGAAAGCTTGAAGCTTTCTTCAGAACGTGCCCTATGCCAGACGGCAAACAAAAAATGGAACTGAGTCAAGCGCTAGGCCTTGAACCTTCGCAAATCAAGTTCTGGTTTCAAAATAGACGAACCCGAATGAAGGCTCGTCATGAGCACAACGAAGCCGAGTTTCTAAGAGTTGAAAATGAAAACCTCCGAGCGGAAAACAAGATGTATAAAGAGACTTTTGACTCCGCCACCTGCCCCAACTGCAATAGCCTCCTCCTCACCCTCGATGAAATGTATGATCTGAGGATCGAAAATGCACGTTTAAGAGGTGAGTTAGACCAATTTATAACAGGATCGAGTTCTGTTGGAGCAGGGTACAAAAGGACCAATGACACTGGATCAGTATCAATACCTCCCGAGGAAGAAGGGACAGATCACCACCAAGCGGACATTGACGATGATCTTTTCGCCATAATCAACCAGTTTGATATCGGTAAAGCATCGGGACTGTGATGCACTTGTTCAGCCAGTGACCACCAGACCTTCTATATGGCCGATGCATACCTAATTTGGGATGAAGCCAGCTGATCATGGGAGAGCCTGTAGAGGAAGCAGAACTGATCCTGAATGAGTGAATGTGTTTTATTTCCTTGCGTGATATGTTTTTCTGCTTTTGTGAATGTGTAAAAGTAAGGAGTAATAATCCGACTTCCCCCTATTAAATGCTCAAATCCGCCACCTCACCAACCTCGCGACGAATTGATGGCGAGTAAAAATCTGGATAAACCTGAAGGGTAACTCCGTATCATTTCAATTTACCCTCAGTTGCTCCAAGTTTTAAAATTAAACCCCTTCTATTCTCAGGAATTTGCAAAGGTGACACGAGAATACAGTCGTACCCAAAAACAAAATTCCCTGATCGGGCTAAATTGGGGGCAAATCAACTCATGGACATTATCACGGGATGAACAGCTTCAGACAAAGGAAAGTGCGAACAAGAGACCCGAACAAATCTCAGACATGGGTAATTCTGTATCGTTCTAATTTGTTCATAATCATCACAAGTCCTGAATTGTTTTATTCCATTCTTAACAGGGATTGCAAATTACCTCGAGAAATACCATAACAAGGCCCAAGGTGATACAACAGGGTCGCGTTATCCCTAAGGATTAACCTTTGAGAAGAAAGCCCCATGGACACATACGGTCCAATGGATCGAATGGTATGGGGGATGACAGTAGGTCCGAAATATCCCGAGTTCGATCCCCAAGGAATACTCGACGAGTAATACCGAAGTCAATATTTTGCCACATTCTCGGCTTAATGGTGAAGCATCCAACAAAAGTCGAAGAAAACTCAATCCGGTAAAATTGGTAAAAGACTTGTCCAAGGCATTCAAGATGAAGCGTAAATCAGTATCGTTTCCAATTTATCCCTTTTAATACTGGTTGATATGTTTCCTTTTCTTTTTACAGGAAATATTTATACTAACATGTAACATGTTGAAAGAGACAAATCCAAAAGAAAATGATGATCATCTAACAAGATCAATTCTGGTGAAAAATGGGGCAAGTTGATCGCAAGCTCTGAAGCGAAAAAGCAAATATGTCTTCCTTATTTCGAATAATTTCTTTGCTTTTTGCAGGGGCATTTAACCACTAAACCATGGCGGTCGCTGTCACTAAACAAACCAAAATGCTCCCTCACCCATATGCCTCATCGTGCAGGGGCAAAACTTGAGACAAACCGCTCCTCGACATAAGGAGTGGGCTTCCCAATTTGTTCGATCCACCCACACACCAGGGGCAATTCAAATCCGCCCATGTTTGCACATTATATAAACACACATAATGCTAAAAAATTGTCACATCGGCATTGTGTTTACACATTTTATGAATTATGTATGACCATTCCGCATGTTTAATTTACCAACTCCAACTTAGAGCATAAACTGCATAGGAGACATCAAATGTGCAAAATGAGGCATAACAGGATGAGGAAAGGCAAACCATTTCCACACAGGTCTAACATTTTAATCTACAGATAAACAGCCTTTCTCCAGAGTGAGAGAAAGCCCTTTCGGAATGAAGTCCCCCATTCAGATTACATTCGAGGTGTTCATACTATAAGAACCTCCTTAAACAGAAATGGTAATGCAATACATGATCCATATGTTGATCGATTGCATCATGAGTTATTACACAGACTGCCTTTAATCATGGCAAACTTAGCTGAACAATTTTGTATGAACCAATGAACGCATTAATGAAAATGCTTGCACATGTTAGCTTTGACATTGCCTGACAGGCAACACATTCCCGGTGTTTGAGTTACCTTCCAAAGTCTTGAAATTCATTCGGCGATTATTGAATGAACAAGCCTGGTTGTCGAGAAGCCACCAAGCATTTCTTCCAAATTATCAGGTAAATATATCTTCAACCTGAACCTTTCAAGAGAATGAATTCTGATGGTTGTTGGGATACTCGAATCCATTGCGGTATATACAGGTATTCACCTTCTTCAATAAAGCATGATTTGTCTCAAGGACAGAAATGTTCGAGACCTTTTGATCTCTGCCTCTTTGGTTTATTCCTAAAGCGACAGGAGAATATAATTTGGGTTTGAACTTCCGCAGGATTCTTGGTCTCCCCAGATTTCAGAATGGCGCCCTTTGAGGTACACTAAGCCCTTCTTACAGGCAAACTAAGTCCTTCTTACAGGCAAACAAAGTCCTTCTTACAGGCAAATCAAGTCCTTCTTACAGGCACAAAGTCCTTCTTACAGGCAAAGTAAGTCCTTCTTACAGGCAAATCAAGTCCTTCTTACAGGCAAATTAAGTCCTTTTTACAGGCAAATCAAGTCCTTCTTACAGGCACAAAGTCCTTCTTACAGGCATAAAGTCCTTCTTACAGGCAAATCAAGTCCTTCTTACAGGCAAATCAAGTCCTTCTTATAGGCAAATCAAGTCCTTCTTACAGGCACAAAGTCCTTCTTACAGGCATAAAGTCCTTCTTACAGGCAAATCAAGTCCTTCTTATAGGCACAAAGTCCTTCTTACAGGCATAAAGTCCTTCTTACAGGCAAATCAAGTCCTTCTTACAGGCACAAAGTCTTTCTTACAGGCAAATCAAGTCCTTCTTACAGGCAAATAAAGTCCTTCTTACATGCAAACAAAGTCCTTCTTACAGGCAAACCAAGTCCTTCTTACAGGCAAATTAAGTCCTTCTTACAGGCAAAGCAAGTCCTTCTTACAGGCACAAAGTCCTTCTTACAGGCAAAGTAAGTCCTTCTTACAAGCACAAAGTCCTTCTTACAGGCAAATCAAGTCCTTCTTACAGGTAAATTAAGTCCTTCTTACAGGCACAAAGTCTTTCTTACAGACAAATCAAGTCATTCTTACAGGCATAAAGTCCTTCTTACAGGGAAATCAAGTCCTTCTTACAGGCAAACTAAGTCCTTCTTACAGGCAAACCAAGTCCTTCTTATAGGCACAAAGTCCTTCTTAGAGGCAAATCAAGTCCTTCTTATAGGCACAAAGTCCTTCTTACAGGCACAAAGTACTTCTTACAGGCAAATCAAGTCCTTCTTACAGGCATAAAGTCCTTCTTACAGGCAAACAAAGTCCTTCTTATAGGCAAATTAAGTCCTTCTTACAGGCACAAAGTCCTTCTTACAGGTAAAGTAAGTCCTTCTTACAGGCAAATCAAGTTCGTCTTACAGGCAAATCAAGTCCTTTTTACAGGCAAATCAAGTCCTTCTTACAGGCAAATTAAGTCCTTTTTACAGGCATTAAGTCCTTTTTACAGGCACAAGTCCTTTTTACAGGCACCAAGTCCTTTCTACAGGCACCAAGTCCCTCTTACAGGTATCTCCATGGGGTGACCTACCATACGGGTCAAATCTCAATCAAAATTTAATAAGTAGAATCCTTTTATTAGGAATCTACCATGGTACGACCCACCATACGGGTCAAATGGTATGACCCACCATACGGGTCAAATTTTAATTCAATTTTTAATCAGTAGAATCTTTTTATTAGGAATCTACCATGGGTTGATCCACCATACGGGTTCAAGTTCAACCACCCTAAAGTTTTTTTTATATAACGAATCCTTAGGTTCTCATTTCATTTTCAGTGGAACATTCATGTCACGACTCTTTTTATTTCCTTGTATTGAGTCAATTAGAATTCAGGTGTCATCTCGTCTTTGAAATGAACCTCTACCGAGCTTCCTTTCAAAGAGGGGCAGCTGTTGACACCTGATTTTTAATCATTTTTTCTATTGCTAAAGTAATAAAAAAATTCATAAAATTGAAAAATCAACTTTGGAGACCTTAGCCAAGCCTAGAGAACCAATTTTGACCAAAAAACGATTTTTCATATTTTTAGTATTTTTACGTATTTTTTATTTATTTATTTTCGAAAATTAATAGAAAATCCATAAAAATTCATAAAATTGAAAAATCAACTTTGGGAACCTTAGCCAAGCCTAGGGAACCAATTTTGACCAAAAAATAATTTTTCATATTTTCGATATTTTTCGGTATTTTTATTTTCGAAAATTCATAAAAACAAAAAATTAAGAAAAATGAGAAAATTAAAAAATCAAGTTTGGAGCCTTGGCCAAGCTTAGGCAAATATTTTCGAACAAAAAAATAATTTTTTTGTATTTATATATATTGTTTATATATTTTAGAAATTATGAGAATATTTAATAAATAATAGCATTTGAGGCTACAAAAATATATAAAAATAGTCAATATTTTTATTTTAAATCCCTTTTCATGTTGGTTATCACAAATTTAAAAAATCCAATTCGGGGTCGTGTATTCCTTCATGAGCCTAATCTCGAACCGGGTCTAAAAAATTCAATTTGAGTCAATTTATTTTCATTTTTTCACTTTTAGGAGTTGTGACATTGTTCTCTAATATTTCAAATTTTTATATTGGCCCAAATTATACTCAGAATGACTCAATTGTGCAAAAGGGCTTTAATTAAATTTTGCATTATTTTCAGTGGCAAGAAATGATTTTAAATTTGACATGTGGTGAATTTTGACTAAGTATAGGGAAGGTATGTCATAAATTGTAAGGAGATTTGGACTTAAAGAAATATTTTTTCAGGGACTAAATTGTAAATACTTAAAATTCAAGGACTAGAGTGCAAATACCTAACTCTTGAAGGATTATTTTACAAATAATAAAAAGAAAAGTTAGTGGATAAATTAGAATAGAGAAGGGAAGATGAAGAAGAGGAGATGAAGAAGAGAAGTTGGAGAAGAATGGATGGAGAAAATAAGATAAGAATAGAGAAGGGAAGATGGAGATGAAGAAGAGTTAGTAGAGAAATTAGAATGGAAGATAAGAATAGAGAAGGGAAGATGGAGATTAAGAAGAGTTAGTGGAGAAATTAGAATGGGAGATAAATATGGAGAAGGGAAGATGAAGATGAAGAAGAGTTAGTGGAGAGATTAGAATGTGAGATAGAGATGGAGAATGGAAGATGAAAATGAAGAAGAGTTAGTGGAGAAATTAGAATGGGAGATAGAGTTAGTGGAAAAATTAGAATGGGAGATAGATGAGGATGTTATAAAAGGAGGAAGAAGTGAGCTTGAGAAGAGATTCTTGAGAGAGAAAATTTGAAGTGTTTGGGATAATTTTTTTGGAGAGAAAATTTTGGATGTTTGAGAGAGTTTTGGGAGATTGAAGAAAATTTTGAGAGAAAGAAAATACCAAAAGAGAGAGAATTTTGAAGATGATGGGAGTTTAAAGCTAGGGGTTATCATCACAAATTCCTTCATCGATCAATATAAATCAAGAGTTCATCCTCGTCAACGAGCAAACAAATTCAAGCTAAGTGTTTTTATTTATTCATTTATTTATGGTTTTACTCGCAAATTAGCACAAATTGTATACACTTTCTCCATCTCCTTTTTCTTCCATATTTTATGTCAGGAGAAGGATATCTCTACGTCAACAGCAAAAATCTCGTCGATATGCAAAAATCGGCCCAGACAAGCTCCTAAGCTGTCCACCGATTTCTCAACTGATCTGTGACTAAAAGTCCCTCTTAATTCAAAAGAAACTCTCTATATTGGGAACATAGAGAGCGAAAATCAATTATAGAAATCCCTCCCAAAAAAATGGGAGATAAGTACTCTTTCTACTCTTCTGGTTTTAGATGCAGATTAGCACATATTTTGTATACTAACACTTCACTCTATTTTATGTCAGGAAGCCGCAGCTCCATATCAATAGTCAACCCTATGGAAGCACAAAATCGGCTTGGAGGAGTCCTCAAGCGCGCACAAATTTCAAATTGTTGAATCAATCCGTTGTATTTTATTTTAAAGAATTCATACCCAAGAATGGAGAGGACAAAGTCCATCCGCAATTTAAATACCTGCACCATGAATCCCAAAGGGAAGAGCCAAGCCAATACTTAGCCTCCCACTGGAGGTTTTTACTTATAGTAGTTAAATACCTGCAACTTAAATACCTGTACATTAAATCCCAAAGGGAAGAGCCAAGCCAATGCTTAGCCTCCCATTGGAGGTTTTTACTTACAGTAGTTAAATACCTGCAACTTAAATACCCATACCTTAAATCCCAAAGGGAAGAGCCAAGCCAATGCTTAGCCTCCCATTGGAGGTTTTTACTTACATTAGTTAAATACCTGCAACTTAAATACCTGTACCTTAAATCCCAAAGGGAAGAGCCAAGCCAATGCTTAGCCTCCCATTGGAGGTTTTTACTTACAGTAGTTAAATACCTGCAACTTAAATACATGTACCTTAAATCCCAAAGGGAAGAGCCAAGCCAATGCTTAGCCTCCCATTGGAGGTTTTTTCTTACAGTAGTTTAAATACCTGCAGCTTAAATACATGTACCTTAAATCCCAAAGGGAAGAGCCAAGCCAATGCTAGGCCTCCCATTGGAGGTGTTTATTCACTGTCATGTACTTCTTATAATTTAATTTTTGAATCATCAGACCCAAAAGATGAGTAGGTCGTAATATTGCACAGAAGTCGTTAACACACTCCCTCTTTCGGCTTCAGGGAATCTTTAACACTTAAAAAAAATATAACAAATAAAAATATATACCATCCATGCATCCTATTTAAAAAGTGAAAACACAAAAGAGAATACCTTACTAGAGCCTTAGGAATAAATCAAGCCTGAGTTACCGAATTAGGATATCCATGAAATTAAGGTACCGAAAGGGCATTAGTTTTAATTAACTTGTGTAACCAAGTCCCCGAGCTCATAATCTCTGGTTCGCAGAAATAAATTAGTTCTCCCGCTAATTTATTTAGGTTCCTAATCAACCTACCAAGAATGATTAGTGGCGACTCCAAATTTCAAAATTATTTAAAATAAAAATCTAAAGTCACGATTCGGTAGGGCTTGGGAGGGTCCGCGTTAGGTTAGTCAAATCTAATTAACCTAATAATCCGTTAACCCTTTAAAATTCATTTTTTTTAGAGGGTCGCGACAACGCCATAACTTGGCTCTGATACCAAATGTAGGAACCAAATAAAAAAAGGAAGGAGGAATTTTGCGGAAGCTTGGAGGATTTAATTTGGAGAGAATAACAAAAATGCAAATGAGAGAGCAATACTACAAAATACCTTTGCCAAGGTTTTACACAAATAAAATCAAGCTTTGCTCTAAGCTTGTTCTTACAAGAACTCTCTCTCTCTCTCTCTCTCTCTCTCTCTCTCTCTCTCTCTCTCTCTCTCTCTCTCTCTCTCTATTTCTTCTCCTCCTTGATATGAAACTTACAAGAAAAACCACACATATTTATAGCCAATTCTATACCTAATTTTTGTCAAACTTAAATGTCTTTATTTGACTACACTTAATTTTATCAAATTCAAGCACACCTAAGTTGTCCATTTTTGACAATCAATAGTCAAAAATTGAGGCTTAAGCACACCTAAGTTGTCCATTAATAGTCAAAAATTGAGGCTTCTTCTTTTTTTGACTTTCTTCCAAAATTTATTTTAATATTTTCAATAATGCCTTCACAGCCGTCCATTCAGCTGACGTGTCAAAATAGACGGTGTGATCATAGTCCAATGATTGTTAATCAAGAGAATTACGTGAACGCGTTTATACTTTTCTACTCTCTCCCTAGCCAAGAAAACGCCTCTATCCTATGCTGTCATCCGCTTCTCCTCAGCCGTCCCCTCCGCTGTCGTGTCACAATACACGGTGGAGATCAAAGTCCAATGGTTGTTCGGTCAAACTGAATTACGTCAACGGAGTCTATCATAATGAAGATTCTCTAACTGGTCAAAGTCAAATTTGGACAGTGGAATACTCATTGTGGATCAACATCATCAGCACCGTTGATTACAGGAATCTCACGGCGATGTGCGCTCGATTAACGGCCCGGATGGATTTGATCTGCGTACATGGCCTTTCTATATTTCCATACGATAACATGTTCAATTGGGAGATTAAAGCTCACATTTTATAAGTTTAATATTCAAGTTAGGCCAAATACGTTTCCCATACATGGGCCGAGCGAGAATAGATTGAGTTACCCTTTGTAACTAATTTACGACTGAATCATCTATGAATAGACAATGCTTCATCATATAAACGATGAAATAGTTACCAAAATAGTCCTAAGGGTATTGTAATTGTGTCAATTCAGTCATGAACTTTTTTCGAGTCAATTCAGTTATAAACTTTTTGTAGTTATGTCAATTCAATTTATTTAGCCGGCCAGTACTAATGTGAACAATTTGTAATAAGATTTTATATTCTTTTCTTTTCCTCCCTTCCTTCAGTTTCTATTTGTGGCCGATGAGGCTCGCAGCCCTTGTAATGGCCTCACCTACCGTGGGCAAGGCAGTCTTCACCCATGGCCTTGCACGCCTCGCCGTGTGGCCAGCAAGCTCTCATGACCCTCACCAACCACAAGCAAAAACTAAAGGAAGGAAGGAAGGAAAAGGGATAAGCGCGTTGGAAGTCCTAAAACTTATCGTAAAAGTGCAAATGAGTCCTAAAATTTTCAAAATGTTCAATCAAGTTTTAGAACTTGTCATAAAGATGCATTCGTGTCCTAAAACTTTTATAGTGCAATAAAGTCATAAAATTCGTTATGAAAATATAATCGAGCGCTAAAATTTTCAAAAAATGCACCCAATGGAAGGATTTGATTGAACTAATATGACAATTTTTAGGACTTGATTGCACTTTTTAAAAGTTTGAAGACTCAAATGCACCTTCTGACAAGTTTCTGGAGTTGATTGCAGTTTTTTTTTTTAATTTTTAAGACTCAATTGCATTTTCGTGACCAACCTTGGAGACAGCTGTGTAACCTTGGGTACGAGGCTTGTGTTTGGTCTCTCTCTTGTATTGCGTTGTGATTAGCTAATACATTTCTTACCTCACCCAAAAAAAAATTACACTTTCGTGACTAGTTTTAGGATTCCTAATTCACTTTTCCTAAAACTAAAAGAAAAAAGAATATTAATTAAAAATTGAAATATTATTTAGAAAATAAAATATATTAAAAATTAGTCACAGCAGTGTCTATCGACCTAAGGGACTGAATTGACACAAATACAAAAGATTTATGACTCAATTGGCCAAAAAAAAAAGAATTTAGGATTAAATTGACGTAATTATAATAGGTTTAGAATTTTTTTGATAATTTTCCCAATGAGCGACAAGTTATGTTAAATTGAGCATCCAAAGAACTTCTCTAAAGATTAAACTCCCAATAAGTTGCTGGGTTAGGAGGAAAGGATTGGCCTAATCATGGTGCCTCATGAAAACAGATCCAAGAGATCTTGGGTCCAAGAGAAGCCACAGGGGCTTAGCCCTATTAAATATCATAATCAAGTTTATAGGCCCTCTAGAGCCCAAACCTACATATGGGACTCTGCTGTACTATTCGAACTCGTAGCCGAATCTCGACTCCTGTATCATCTTCTACTGGCAAAGCGAAAAAAAAAATATTCAGATCATGAGAGGCCTTTAGTACCGGCCTAACAAAGAACATGATGTAAAAAGATGTAGATTAATTAAAAAGAAAGTGCAAAGTGAAAGTAGATCTGCACTTTCTTCTCACTGTGTATGAGCCACATAATCACTTCTTCTAATCCTAATTTCCTCACGTCTCTCTTCATCCTTCTCATTGCTCAGAAAACCAGGGGAACGAAAAGGCTACATGGTATATTATCAAAAACTTCCCTAGTCAATTTCTGCAGAATTGATTCTGTCATAATTTTAGATTATCAAATGACGAGATACACATCATATGATCAAACCTTGCAAAAAGAGAAGGTGTTTCACATGCACCAGCATATGAAACTATTCTGGAATGAGGAATTCCATCAGCCGCACTTGGTTGGAATAATCCAACAACTGTACGTTGAAAAAATTATGCAGCAAAAAAAAATAAAAATAAAAATAAAAGGATGTCAGATGATAATGTGAAAGCCCAAGACTTCAGTGCCTTCACAAGAATGACTACCGCAAGATCAATGATTCGTAGTTATCAACGCGGGCCAGACTCGATATCTCTAGAAAGTTGACTCAAAGGGGAACACTAAAGTAGTAAGAAAATCAAACACTTTGGTCAAGCTAACAATGATAAAAGCAATTGAAGCTGTGATAAAAAGAGAAACACATAAAAGGTATATTCCAGGAATAAACTTGGAGCACTCAGCAGTCCTCTTCATCTCAAAAATTGATCAATATTGCAAATATAAACAATGAAAAGAAAGAAAGAGGAAATAGGTCTGGACCCTAGCCAAGCATTATAACCTCCGATGCTCATCACTCTGGTTGGTTCCTAGTTGCTACTGCCCATGACCAACAACTAAGCTGACCTGGTTGGACCAAAGAACGGAGGGTTGTGCCTCTTAGTTGCTTCAGATTGGGTCTTTTGTGTCTGCATCATGTTTTATACTTTTGGGTGCTCATATAACAGCCAATGCAAGTGTGGTCTTGCAGAAAAAACACCAGAACATCATGTTCACAAGTCTTTTGCATTATTGGCACCACTTGATTCGAAAGTGGGCATTCAAAGAGAGAAGCATGCTAATGGCTCTAGGGGCCAAAAAGTATCTCTTTCTGGTCCAGCCGTTGGTTGATTGTGCTCCTTGAACTCAGCCCTCTTAAAGATTTTTGAGGATTCATCATCCGCAGACCGAGCTTTAATCTCACTGAAGGAAACTATGGTCAACCAGAGACAGCTTTGAAAATGTGAAAACTTTCTCTCCAGGTAGTCATAGAAGAAGCTCTCATCCTCATTGTGTCCTAGTTCTAGGAAAATGTGAAAACTTCTAACTCCATCTCAGTAGAAACAGAAATCTCATGGAATGACCATAGTGAAACGGTAGAAAGGTGGTCCATCCAATTTCTCTAGCTATTTTTCAAAAAGGACCCTCAAGAGCCCAGTCCAGGCCAATTGGATTCCCATGGATATATGCCCCCATCTCTGCTTTTCCAGAACAGCCACTCCACAAAACGTGAGACCCAAAATATGGTTATTATACAGAAGGGAATAAGTTCTCATCCTGCAAACAACACTAAAGATAACTGAGTTGTCTCAACCAGGGTACACCAGATTTGTTTCTGCAAGTCCCCAGTTGACAGCAATCTGCAACGACCAATCGGACAATTTACACGCAGAGAAGATATTCTTCTCTGCTTTAAACTGGGGAGAGAAAGAATTTGACCATTGGAGAGGAGATCAATCTCTGCTCGAGCCTGGTCCATCAATGGTGGGTACTTTGTGAAGTGGAGGATTTGTGGAGCCTTTTGATGTCCTAGGACTGAAAGGTAAAGATGGCCCTCGAGTGCGGTTGCTTGTCGCCGCATAGACAGCTCGAGAATTTTCCAAAAGCCCTTGTCTTGTCGCTTCTCCATTTGGACAAAAAACTGAATTGTGCGATTAATCGTCGTCGTCAATTGCATTCGATTGTTTGGCGGCCAAAGATGATCCGGTTGGCCTTCACTGTGACTCGCGAGCGTTTGACACCCTTCCCTTCAAATTGTGGGAACTTTTTGACAAGAGATTAGTAGTATTCCCATTTGAAGCTGTCATGAGTTTAGTGGAGTATGCATGAGCTAAGAGAATCCCAAGTGTTTTGACCTAATCTCGCAGTTCATTAACTTGTAATTTGTGAAACTTGAGTATGGAATGATTGAGAGAAATTCGCTTGATAAGGACCATATTTTGTTGTGTAATTCTTTGGTAACTTACCAACAATTCGTAGATATTTCCATTTTTTATAGCTTGTATATCACTCACTCAGTGTTGAGGTACTTATCAATGTTTAGATTTTCAAAACTACATACGAACTTTTCCATTAGCTCACTGGCTTTTATTTACCTTGGTTAGCCACATTTGAACTTTACTAGCTTTTTTTTTTTAGGAGATCACCAACATAAACTAGCATGACTTTCCGACTTTTTTCCAATTATTTTACTACATAGTATCGATCTAAGAAATCTTGGTTGAGTTATTTATCGACGTATTATTAGTTTATGTTTACTTGCCAACTCTTTTATTATTTGCAACTATTTATTTTCATTTCTTAGCAACAGTTTCGATTTTGAGCTTGTGGCAACCATGGCTGCTTGAGATCATGGCCGCAGACGCTCGAGCTCGAAGCATCATTGTGGCATGGCCGCAAGCGGGGTCATTTGTGTCGGTGGAGCTAGGATTTTGTTTTTTTTTTCTCTGTTTTTCCAACTATTTTATGAATTGCTTAATCCCTTTTGATTTTTTCTAAAATGTTTGTACTCATTTAGTCCACGTCATCTCTTTCATCGCCGTCTCATCTTTCCCAATTGCCAACTCAGCTCCCGCATAGTCCATGTCAACAATAATCAATCGAAAAATTAAGAGATTAATCAAAGGGGAAAAGATGTAAAATTTAAAAAGTGCTAGGACAAATTTGAATATAAAAAAAAAAGTTAGAAGATTGATTTTGAATTTCGTGCTGAAACGTAAGAGGGATCACTAGACACCTGCTGAGCATGCTGAAAGTTAGTAAACTTTCGTTAGATTTAGAATACCATGAACTGACTCCACCTACTTTATTGCGAGGCATCTGAAGAGAACCAGGACGCAGAACCATAACTTTTTCTTGGAAATTGAGAGGTTGAAATCAAGAGATTGACCCACCCATCGGTGGCTCAGTTAATAGGCGAGATTGGGACTGTGTATTCACGAGCGTTAAGTCTTGAGTTCAAACTCCCTACTAGACATCGGTGATTTAAGTGGAGGGTCGTGGCGGTAAGTTGCTGCGCTAGCTCCCTCGAGGACTAGTAGTGTTTCACCATTGGTATGAGTGCAAGTTCGTCGGCCGCGCAGATACTATGTGGTGTTCGCGGAAAATTCTGCTTATTATCATGGTACAGTCCAAGAATGTCACCTACTACATTACCTAGGTTTCTAGGTGGCCGTTAATGTTCCTAAATAATTTTGTTGTTCCATTATTTTCGTGATAAAGTGTGTTATTAAAGGCCGTTCCGTGCTACTTAATCACCAGGCTTATCTTGGTTTTGTATACATGCAGCTCCCTCTATCTAAGAAATCGAATTCTCTAAGTAAATATTATTCCAACATTAGATGTAATATTCCAGTAGGACTTCAATCCGGTTTGCCCCGTAGTGAGTAAATTATCCAAGACCGCTTTACTCAGGTGATATTTCTATCACTATCGTCTTGTCATATATTTCCTTCACCTAATATCTTAAATTTCGGGCATTTTTTATACACTAATTTTGGTTTCGTATTCAACAATTTGATGGCCCTTTTGGGTTGGCGTTGGAGGGTTTGCATTGTGCCACCGTAATGGACATGCCAAAGCTGGGTTCCTACTACATGGTACGTACCCATGAATGACACATATTTTTCAGTTCATATTGGCTGGTAAAGATGTCGATTCTAACTAGCTTTAAGAAACAGCATAATCATAAAAATAATCATCTAAGTGAAGAAAAGCTTGAATCCAAAACAAAAGATGATCACTCTTAGCTGCCTAAGGAAAAGAAGGAATTAAAAATTGAAATTTTTGGAGGAAAGGTGAGATGGGAAAAGGAAAGGAAAAGTTGACAGGTTTGAAGGGCTAGGACATTTCTACTTGTGAAAAGCAACACAAAGTGGACGGTCCTTGTTCTGACACTCAATCAAAGTCCCAGAATGGCATTGAGAATCTACTCGAAACTACGATCAGCCCTAACTGCATCTTGGAACAAACAGATGGTTATATCAGTTGAGTCTGCCGCAACATGCATAATCGGTACGGAGATCATCGAAAACGGGACTGCGGCCTTCTAATCTCGTGTTAAAAACACAATCCATGGGGTTCAAATTGACCACCTAATGCATCGTGAGTTAGTTTACGTAACCCTTATTGTTGACCTAAGTGGAAAAGGATATGGCATGAACTTTTTTAGGTTGCAAACGTTGGAAACGTGATTTGGTTGGTCCTACGTAGCCTTGGTTTTGATCCTAGAAATTGACTATTGCTTACGTGCAAGAGAGAGGTGTTTTGTACGTTAATCTTTTGCTGAAATTAGAGAATTTTTACCAGGGGATGAACCCATGCATACGCCAAGTCTAATCTTAGTAGGCGATGAAACGATGCACAGTATAATTACAGGCATTTTGCCTTAGTTTTGGGCATTTTTCGCCATTCTGTCCTGAAAAATGACAACTTCTTACATGCAAAAGACAGGTCTTTTATACGTTAACCTTTTGCTGAAATTAGAGAAGTTCTAAAATTGAATGAGCCCATAAATATGCCAAGTGTAATCTAGTGGTATTTTACCATTCACTATCTCTCTCTTTCTGCCTTTTTCATTGTGTTAATATATAAAATATACTTGAAAATGTGGTCACTACAAGTGATGAAAATGTGGTCACTACAGGTGATGAAACGGTCTAGAGTATCAAGGACTATTTAGCTTTAATTTTGGATTCGCATCACCTTTGATCTTACAAATGACTGTTACTTTTCTGCAAGATAGAGTTTTTCTACGCGTTAATCTTTCGTTGAATTCAGGAAAGTTCTATAAGCGAATGAATCTATTCATATGTCAAGCCTAATCTAAGTGGCATGATTGCGAATACGTACAGCGTCGTGATAGGTGCTTTTGTTGTTGTTTTCTATCGAAAGTTAACAAATTGGAGAATTGTCTATTGTAAAAGTGAACAAGCTTCTTGATATTGAGATCATTACATAATAAGAAAGTTGGTTTGAATTAGAGAAAGACTTTATTAAATGATGTCACATCTAATTTCACTTGCTATTTAGTTACTGTATCCAATTCTTTTAATTCCTTGCCATATCTGTCGTATTGGATAAGTTTCATTTTCGTCACAAATGGTAACACGGTCAAAATCTCCACTATCAAAGAAATTTATGACGGTTCCAGGGAAATCCAGAACAAAATGACCGAACTACCCCTGGAAATGAAGTAACTTATTACTAACTGCACCTTCTCTCTCTTCAAAGTCCCTCCTTTTTACACTATAAAATCACGCCATGCAATGCCTTGGTCCTTCAACAAGCGCTTGTTGAGTCTCTCCTACAAATACCATCAGCAGAAATTGGTTTTCTGAAATGGGTCTGAATTCAAACAGAGTAGAGAACTACTCAGGCAACGAGGCCACCATCATCAGAGTCTCCACCACAGAGACGACACTGTCATCGCCACCCTTGGAAGTGCACAGAGTTTGCTTGCCACCCAAAACCACCACCTTCCAGAAACTCAAGCACAGGCTCTCTGAGATCTTCTTCCCTGACGACCCGCTCCACAGGTTCAAGAACCAGACATCACTGAGGAAACTCGTCCTGGGTCTTCAGTACTTGTTCCCCATTCTTCAGTGGGCGCCTGAGTATGATCTGAGGCTGTTTCGGTCTGACATCATCTCCGGCCTCACCATTGCTAGCCTTGCGATCCCACAGGTGAGTGAGTGAGCGAGTGAGAAAGAGACTCTGTTTTGTTTTTTGTGTGTGCATGGAGATTTGAGGTTTCGGTGTTTCTCAGAGAATTTAGTGGTTCAAGTTTTCGTTTAGTGTGTGTCAATTAGCTTTCAAAGGACTTCAAAGTTGGTAGATTTGGTTTGTTGATTATACAGTCTGGTGATTCAGTCAGTTCAGTTAGTTTTCTGGGTCTTTTCACTTAAATGCTTCTGTCTGGTTCTGACATGTTGCAAGTATGCCTTGGTTAACTTTTGAATCCCCCTTTATCATTATTGATTTCCAGGAAGAGGGCTCAACGTTATGATGGTGATGAATTAAACCAACAGTAAAGTTATCTGCTAGATACAATTATCCTGTAAAATGACTTAGTTGAGGCTCTTGACTTTCCTGGATGTTTTCTTCTTCTTCTTCTTCCCCTTTGTGAAAGAAATACTGATGCATAGTCCATTTCTTCCTTTTCTTCTTTCTCTAGTCTTTATCTGTTTCTTTTTTTGTCTGTTTCTTTTTTGCAATCCTGATTAGAATTTGGATTTGTGTCATCTCACTACCTGTGTCTTGCATTGCAGGGAATCAGCTACGCAAAACTTGCAAATTTGCCTCCTATTGTAGGATTATGTGAGTGTCGATTGAATCATTCTTGTCTTTTTCTGTCTTGCTGTCAGAAGTACGTGAATTTAGTTGAGCTCTGTTGCATCTGCAGTTTTATATTTAATTAAACCGTGTTTCGTATATGCAGATTCAAGCTTCGTTCCACCGTTGATATATTCAATCCTTGGAAGCTCCAGGCACCTCGCTGTTGGACCTGTGTCGATTGCTTCTCTGGTCATGGGTTCAATGCTCAGTGAGACGGTTTCCTATAGTCAAGAGCCAATTCTGTATCTCAAACTGGCCTTCACAGCCACCTTCTTCGCCGGTCTATTTCAGGCTTCTTTGGGTCTCCTGAGGTATCACTTATCCAACCAAAATCTTTCTTTTCTTGTCCAAAATTGTTTCAAAGTAAATTGACAGACAACTGTAATTCCAAAGGAAGAGTATCTCAGGGATATTGAGTTAAACTGTCGGAAATATCGATGAAGGAAGAGACAATTATACGGAGATTAACTTGACTGAGTTTGATTACATAATTTACAGGTTAGGATTTTTAATTGATTTTCTGTCGAAAGCGACACTGGTTGGTTTTATGGCTGGGGCTGCAGTTATAGTGTCATTGCAGCAGTTGAAAGGCTTGCTTGGGATTGTCCACTTCACCACCAAGATGCAATTTGTTCCTGTTATGTCCTCTGTCTTCAGACAAAAAGACGAGGTACTCTGTCTCATTTTCTTTTCCTTCTTGATTTCTTTCAGGAAGCCTAACGGGAATCTTCATACATGATAGAGAGCTACTTCACATATTTGTTGTTGGAATTCGAATGAGTGACATTATTATATTTAGCATCATATCGGTATCTCCAGAAAGAAAAGAGACCAGAATGTGTAATAACGCCGCAACAGGCAGATACCATTTTGGTTTTTTCAAAGGAAATTTCTGGCAATCCTTGTGCAATATGATCTTGGAACTGAGGGGAATATGATTTGAAGTATGGATCTTATGAAATTTGTCCATTTTGTAACTCCGGCTTGTATAATCCTTTATCAAATTCGTTTATGGGGTCAATTTCAACTTATATCCACCTTCTTTGGCAAGAGATCCTTTACATAACTTACACTTGTGACTTGCAGTGGTCCTGGCAAAGTTTCATCATGGGAGTCAGTTTCTTAATGTTTTTATTGGCAACAAGGAATATTGTAAGTTTATCTCGGCCAAACATTCATTTTGCTATCCATAACTATGTTAAATGATCGACTCATTCGTATGGTCTGACCATTGAGTTTCCATCAAATGTCACAGAGCATTAAAAGACCAAAACTCTTCTGGATTTCAGCAGCTGCCCCTTTAACATCAGTGGTTTTGTCAACTATTCTAGTTTTCCTCCTCAGATCAAAAGCTCATGGAATCTCAATTGTATGAACTGAGGTTTTACTCCCAGTTTTTTGGATGTATTCATAGCAGACTACCTAACTAATGTTTGCTATTTTCATGTTTGGGAATTTGTTGACTAAAATTACTGTTATGCACAGATTGGCCTCTTGCCGAAGGGTCTGAATCCACCTTCATCAAACATGCTATGCCTGAGTGGCCCTTATCTAGCTCTGGCTATCAAAACCGGCATCATAACTGGAATTTTATCTTTAGCTGTAAGAATTTTGCATCACATATACGTATTGCAATTGATTGACTCTTCAGACCGAGATTTTTCACTCTTGCATATACTTATCCTGTTCTTCATACATCTGAACAGGAAGGTATTGCAGTTGGAAGAACATTTGCCACTATGAAAAGTTACCAAGTCGATGGAAACAAGGAAATGATGGCTATTGGCCTTATGAACATGGCCGGCTCCTGTGCCTCGTGTTTTGTCACCACAGGTATTTATTTTACTTCTTTGCATAACTAGGTTTTCGTTTCTTTTTCTTCTTTTTTTTAGGGATGTGATATGACCAACTGTTACCTTAGGTTTAGAATATACTCCTCTTTTCGCGCGATAGCGAGTTCCACGAGAGAGCAGTCCACAAAAAATTGTGAGAGGATTGGTGAATATGTTGAAAGCACCTGATTATGTCTCCTTCTCAAGGAAAGTGGAATTCGTTCTAAAGACTATACTTCTACTGTCATTTTCAGGGTCGTTTTCCCGGTCTGCTGTAAACTATAATGCAGGGGCGCGAACGGCATTTTCGAACATAGTTATGGCAGCAGCAGTGCTAGTTACTCTGCTTTTCCTTATGCCGCTCTTTCACTACACTCCCAATGTGATCTTGGCTGCAATCATCATATCAGCCGTGATCGGTCTGATTGATTATCAGGCTGCCTTTCGGTTGTGGAAAGTTGACAAGCTTGACTTTTTGGCATGTGTATGTTCCTTTGTGGGGGTCCTTTTCATCTCTGTGCCCTTGGGTCTAGCTATTGCTGTGAGTATCTCGTACTTGAAGCTTGTTCCAACATTCTTAGCTATGTTCATTCCAGAAGGCATTACAGTCTTTAAACTGTTCTTAAACTTTGAGGGGAGACTTTAAAAATTCAGCAGCAAGCAACCTATATTGCTTAACTTGACACTTTTTTTGAAATTTAGGTTGGAGTATCTGTCTTCAAGATTCTCTTGCATGTCACTAGGCCAAACACTCTGGTATTGGGAAATATTCCAGGAACTCATACATACCAAAGCCTCAGCAGATACAGAGAAGCATCAAGAGTTCCCTCTTTTCTAATACTTGCTGTTGAATCTCCAATCTACTTCGCCAATTCCACCTACCTTCAGGAGAGGTCAGCCTTCTTGACACCTCTTCAGAGTCATCAGCAGATCTAGATGGAAAGAATTTGTATTGGTCAAAAGATTTGAGGCTTCCTGTCCTTTAAAGGTTTCAAAGATTCAAAGATCATGCACATTGTCAAAGCAGTAACTTTTTCCTGGTTAAAAGCGCTTTCTTTGTGGTTGTAATCGAAAATCTCATATGCAGGATCATGAGATGGGTGCGAGAGGAGGAAGAATGGATAAAAGATAACAATCGGAGTGTACTAAAATGCCTAATTCTCGACATGGCAGGTACTACCTTCACACTTCCACCGACTAAAACACTTCTGCATACATTTCCTGCAACATCTGGACACACTCCAATAAAATAATGCAGAGATTTTGAAGTCAACTGTTCTGAACCATAATGCGAACTACATGATATTTTAGCAAATAAGTTTCTTCTAGTGACAGTATCAAAGAAATGTATTAAGGTGGACTTTTTTATGAGAATTCACGTGATCCATGAAGAAGTTTTATTTCTTTTAACAAATAAGTTTCTTCTAGTGCACGTGGATTCTGTCTTTCGATAAGAGCAAGCTTGCTCATACATCAGTTTCGAATTCCTTTATCCAAAGAGCATCAAATTATTTAACCCTTTGAGTCTCCATTCTGCTTGTTTAGTCCTCACTTGTCGATTGACAAAAATCGCGGGTCTTGTACTTTTCCGCAGCTGTCACTTCCATCGACACAAGTGGCATCGAAGCATTAGTGGAAATCAGGAAGATGGTGGAAAAGAGATCTCTCAAGGTACAACTCTTATTGAAGTTGTGAACTTTGTCAGGCTTTGGAAGACATAAAGGCAAAGAACAAGTTCTCAATTCTCCGATCTGCTCTCTTCTTGTCTATGTTGTAGCTTGTTTTGGCGAGTCCTGTGGGGAATGTGATGGAGAAGCTACACAAATCACAAACGCTGGACAGTTTCGGGTTGAACGGACTTTACATGACCGTCGAAGAAGCCGTTGCCGACATTTCTTCGTTGTGGAAATGCCAACCGTGAGTACTGGACAGCTTGGTGCCTATGCCGAGGAAGGGTACAAGGGAAGAGAGGACTTAATGTCTTTTTTCATTTTGTTTGCCTTTTTTTTCTTTTTTTTTAGCCGGAAATTTTTGTAATTTCTGTTACGGTTTGCTACTCCGAGAGGAAGAAGAAAGCCGTGCTCTTCCTTGAAGAGATTTTTGTACCTCTTTCCTCCAAACTTAAACAGCTGAAAGCTTCGAATGCATAGTTTTCAAGGTTTAACTTGGTTCTAGCGCCATTATTTTCTTGCTTTTTTCCTTCATCTTCTCACAGGTCAAATAAGAAAAATTACGCATCTTTCTCTTGTCCATGCTTGCAAGCTGCAACCGGAAGAAAAACTCTCAGCTCGAAAACGCTGTGGTTCCAATTTTGATGGTCCAAACCATTGATTGCCGTTGGCCTCAATAAATGTCGTCAATCTCTCATGCATGCTGGCACAAAAGCAAAGACAAGAACGGAAATATTGGGACTTGGCTCATAAGCCTTTGCTGCCAATTACATTCGAACTTGCCGATCAATCAAGAAGTTGGTAACTCCGCCGTGTCAAAATCGTTTCAAGAGCTCGTGGCATCCTTGTTCGTAAATTTTTGGCGGTTTAACGGTAAGATCCAGCATGAGTCCCACTGCATGCGACAGCAAAAGCAGAGAGAGAGAGAGAGAGAGAGAGAGAGACATGCGGAAGAAGTCAAGCCGCCCAGTAGAGCCGGGCATGGAAGTCTATCTCATCTAATAAGTCCAGCTGGTTAAAGAGGCTCAACATTTTATTGACACGAGCTTGTTCTCGATAGTCTACTTCAGCCAAATCCACGATTTACTCAGACAGCACCCTTTAAACCAAATGTTGACATGCTTAAGTTGCAGAAAACAATGAAAATTTCATTTGAAAGGTATAGACTCTAAGACTGGACATTTCATCCTCACCAAAAATTGCAAGCACCACAATTGGCATCAATTTCTCAAAGCCACCTAATTACATATTAAAAAAATATCCAAAAACAATCCTTTTCATCAGCTTGACCTTATCCCACGAGCACAATTCTGACCCCAGCATGCTCATTGTCGCCGTCGATTGGTCTACAACCATCATGCACAAACTAACCTATCCTAATTTGGTATAGGATAGCATCCAGAGCATCATCCAAAGGAATAGCCCATATACTCCAATGAAACCTGTTTTTGTCGGCTGTATTTCTCCAGTTGGTCAAACAGCTGCACCAATGATCCAAGCTCAAAACAGTGAACTAAAGAAAGCTAGTAAAACTTTAACAAAAATAAATAGAGAGAAAGTAATATCTTTTCCAACTATCATTGAGAAAGCACAAGATAGAAAAGCTAAAGACAACTCTTTTGATACACCATTGCTGAGGGAAGTAAATGAGAGACATACAAATACGTCAAATTCTAACAAATAAGTCTCCAATAATGGGGAACTTAACAAAGGCATTATCGGAAACTCTTCCATTGAGTTAGTTCAAAGAGGAGAAAAATGCCTTACTTGGACGATACCGTGCAATGGGAATTTCCCGCTGTTCTACTAGTTTGATGCACAAATATTCACCAAGTAGATCCATCACCGCAAGTCCAGTGCCATTAACGACCCACCATGTTATTGAGGAAGGCCAACCTCCATATATGATGCATATCAAGAGATGATTGATAAATAAAGTGGCAGAATAGTCCAGGCATTTCTTAGCCCTCTCAATTAGATAAAGCATATATCCAGCTCTGCATCAAGATATCAAAATTCAATATAAGAAACTGTGGTGACTTTCTGCCTTTAAAAGCACATAAACAGTAGATAAGATACGGTCTCCCTCCATAAAACAAGTTTAAGATTTACAATTCACAAAGCACCTGTTATATCCTAAGGATTCTGTTTTCATATCTATGTTTGATATATTAGCAGCAATACGGAGCGAGCCCAATGTTACAGCAAATAAGAGAACTCCAGACAGAATGATATGGTAAAGGGTCCAGTTAAAGACCTCAGAGTTACACTTTCACATCCGGTTATCTCAAGCACATACATTCCAAGACATCTGATCATTAGCTTGAATGACTGATAACGGCAGACTCAAAGGGCAAACAAGTCACAGGTGTATTTTATTCAAACAAAAATTAAAAGGTGGTCCCATCACTGCATCTGGATTTGAACTTCACAGACAAATCATGTCTTCAGGTACCAAGTCACAGATTCTTCTTTTTCTTTTTCTCACATAGGTACCAAGCAGCCTAAGCAACTGTGTCAAACACATGGGGACATATGACCATGCTTTTTTAGTGATTCTGGAAGTCACAAAATGGACAAGTGAAGAGGCCAAGATACAGGGTGTCTTCATGACAATTGAGAGAAAACAAAACTAGAGGTGGTCAGTTGGGGGGAAAAACTGGAAAATCTACTATTAACTAAACCACTGCATACACGGCCAGATCCAAAGTGAAACCAAACAAATTTACTGCGCATACAATTAATTGTTCCTGTGTGGATTTACAAAAGAGATTCTAACATGTAGGTAACAAACTTTCCCATGACACCAAGACAAACCAAGGATGAATGTCACCAGACAGTCTTTCAAATACTCATTCATGGGACACAAACCTCATCAACCCAATTGTCTCGCTTAATAACTCTTCAATTTGTGATAAAAAAAAATTAAAAAAAAAATCTTCAATGCAATCCCTTTTCTTCTTTTGGTGAACAAAATCAACGTTTTCCCCCCTACAGCTAAGCTTCATATGGTGAATTATTTCATTTTCACAATTTATTCAAACTTACATTCCAAAGGAAAGTCATATTCTAACTGTCTAGCAGAAAATGACCTGAAATGTTGTATCAAACCGCTTGATAAGATAGCAAAGCTAAGTATTGAACTATCGCAAAGGTGTAAAAGTCAGTTCGATATATGGTTACCAATGTATCAGCACAAAGTAAGAAGCGATGCCAAGCTATTTCTCCTTACTAGAAGAGCATAAATTCGGAATCATGGATGATTGCACAACCAGAAAAGACGTCATTACAACAGTCCCAAATCAGTTGAACAAGTATGGCAGCTAATTTTATCAACTAGATAATAAAAAACAACCAGATGGAACCAGAGACATGAAAAAGTAACATAGAGAGTGAAAGCAGCATAAGGTTTAACCTGAGTTAGCATTGTTATTGAGGTCATACATGCACACATTCTTTAAGTTAGGGCACTCATCCACACTCCATAACAATCACAAATTCACATGAAAACGAAAGAGCTGCAAGACATATTCGCAACAACATAAAATCAACCATAAATGAAATATGCTAAAATATATATATATATATATATATATTTTTTTTTTTTTTTTCAATCTCACCCTGCAACTGCAGTGAGCATGAAAGAAGCGATGACGGACCACCCAGTTACCGTGGACGTGGACACAGCCGCAAAGTCGAAGAAGTAGACGAGGCTCATGCGCGAGACTCTAGTACCGACGAGGAGCAACAGGAATAACCCTAGCGTGAGGTAATACAAGCATTGAAGGAACACAATTTGGGCAACAATGAGCCAAGGATCCCACACTACTGCACCATAGAACATGACTGCTTCCCCTGCCTCACCCAAATCAACCAAAACTCCACCAGAAACTCCAATCGAACCCCAATTCAATCAAAACTCAGAACCCTCGAAGTCAAATTCGAGCATTCCCAAGCCTGCACTCCTAGAAACGCTCATCGAAGCCGAAATCCGCAGTAAACATTATCTCATCCGTGGAATCCGAAACGAACTGCACCGCTTCTACAACAGTGAGCCGATGCCCATCGGGGCCGACCTGGATCCGAAACCCGAAATCACTAGGGCAGCGATATGAAACCGAATTGCGGTGGTTGGGATTCGACAAAAAGACGAAATTTATGAACGATTACGATTTGATGCTACAGAAGAAACAGAGCGTAGCGAGAGAAGCACACAAAAAAGAGAGCGAAAAGTATTGAGAAGAAGAAGAAGAAGGATCGAGCGGAATCCGAGCGAGTGAAGAAGAGTTTTGAGATTCGCGAGAGGAGAGAAGAAGCCGCAAGATTGGAGATCACACTTCTCCTTCTTTCTTCCTCGTATGTCATTTTTTTTTTTTTTTTGCATTTATGGGTTTTGTTATTTGCAGGTTGGTCCAATTTTCTTCTTCGATAGGAAGATTCTACCTATTAATAACGGAGATGGTTATATAAAATGCTTTCAAACTCTCAAAGGATAATAAAAAAAAAACTCAAGAAGCAAATTCTATAACTAAAGACGCGCTCTCATCCTCCAAGAATATATTTGATATCATAAATTTGCGGTGTCCGATCACCAAAATCCATGATAAGCACACATCGAGAATTTTCATATCAAATGCAATGACATGCGATGCGCGTCTAAATTCGACGTCTCTATTATCAACATCGAGCGATAACACCAACAACAATATGTTGAAAGAACACGGATTAGATATCTATAGGGAACTCTCGAATTTATATTTAAATATATATCGAAAGAGTAAAATCTCTAAATCAGGTTGGTCCAATTTAGGCGTGATGTTTTCTTTGTATTTATTGTGAGGCCCATAAAATAGAAGAATGTCATTTGTCAAGCCATATAATTAGGAAAATGTGCATACTATATAAGACCAAGGATCTCCTATTTTTAATGGATCTTCAATCATATTTATTGTCTTTTTCCCAATTATATCATAAACCTTTATGTCTACGTAGAAATGTGGGTATTCATCATTATATGTTAAACTCTCGTGTGTCTCGGTATCCAAATTTGGATAAATTTTATCCTACCTTCCTGAAAATTTTCGAATATTAAAATATCTTTATGTGTCGGAATTTTATCAATGATACTTTTACAAGATTTGAATATCTCGTCACGCTATAATTTTGATTAACCTTTTATATTACAATTTGTTCCCCCCCAAGCCACGCGTGCACGCGTTTGCTTTGGTCTCGGAGTGAAAACCGCCGTAGCGTCCATCGTATTATCAACTCACGAGATGGAACAATAATTACCAAAACCTTCCACGGATGTTTATTTGTGATATTTGAGGCAATTCCTTTCAACAGGCTTTTTCACAAGAATATTCTTTTCATTTTGTGTCACAACAAAATAATTCTTCCATGGAGGATTAGACGACGTGGTCTTCAGAATTAGCTCAGCTAAAGTAAAATAAAGTTCCAAGTGGAAATATGTTTAAATACATTTTTAACTGACATAGTTTAGATTGAATGTAGATTCTTAAGTTACTCCTAAGTGATAGAAAAAAAAAATTTTATAACATATCTTTTCAATTCAGAAGAATACATATACGTTGCTAAGAATAAAATAGAACAGAATTATTCATAAGTAAAAATGTCTGATTTTTTTTTCGAAAAAATTTCAAAAAAGAGCCTCAAGTGCCCTTAATTTTTCAAATAAGAGCATAAAGTGGATATTGTTTCAAATAAGAGCCTAAAGTGTTTAAATCATTTCACAAAAGGTCCCGAATGAAAAGCAATTTAGTCATTTAATTGCTTTTTTTTTATATTTTTTCCTCTTTTTCTTTTCTTTTTCTTCTCTCTCTTTCCTCTTTCCTCTTCCCTCTTCCCTCCCCTCTCCATTTCCATATCCATCGCTACCGCCGCCACCATATATATTGCCACTACCAGTCCCATATCCCCCTCCCCCTCCCCTTCGGTGGCGCCGCTAGCCACCACAGCCCCGATGGAAAACCTCAATCCTCTGGAACACAACAGTGCAACGGAATGCCATCTTTCGCACCCCACACTACGATAAGCCCTTTGACGCTGTCATCGCCCACGACACGCCACTCCCCGCTAGGCGGTCAGAGCCAAAGAGCCTCTACCGGTTCATCTTTTGCATGACCCCATTCTTCCAGTGGCCCAACCCGCACATCATTTCAATGAGGGGAGTGCTAAGGGGGAAGGCACAGAGGGATTTCGAGGCATCGTAGCTCGAGAAGGACCCCAAGGTCATGGACCCGCTGCTAGACGGTGCAAGATTAAAGAAAAGAAGAAAAGGGATAGGTGAAGACCCACGAGGAGAGAATCATGAGGCAAGATTGAAGAAAAGAAACAGAAATGTGGTCTTCTCTCTCCTTCATCACCAGAGGCCCTTCACCAACAGCTTATCCAGACGATACCCCTGCCACTCATAGAAAATATCCATCTGTTTTGTGAAGCCTAATAATCCTATCGACGTACTTGCAATATCTTCTAGTTCAAATCCAACGAAATCCAGCTTGCATTTAACGACGTTGATGTATCCACTATGCCTTTTAAGGTCTCGAGGTTCACTAATCCATCCTTGAGCCGGGGTTGCCTTTGCCATGACGCTAGATAGCCCTCGAGGATGAAGCCATAGTCCCGATTGATCTACATCCACAGCCAAGCTACCGATGCCGATCTGTCAATGTTGAAACTTGATTTTTAATCATATTTTCTCTTTAAAAAAATAAAAAAAAATTTATAAAAAAAAATCATAAAATTAAAAAATCAACTTGGGGATCTTGGCCAAGCTTAGGGAATCAATTTTGACCAAAAAACGATTTTTCATATTTTCAGCATTTTATTTTTGAAAATCCATAGAAATAAAAAAATAAGAAAATGGAAAAAAAATCAACTTGGAAAGCCTTGGCCAAGCCTAGGGAACTATTTTTGAATAAAAAATAATTTTTCATATTTTTTAATATTTTTTTGAAAAATACAAAAATACTTAAAAATTCAAGAAAAATAACATTTGAGGTCACAAAAATACATGAAAATAGTCAATATTTTTTTTTAAATCTCTTTTCATTTTGGCCATCGCAAATTTGAAAAATCCAATTCGGGGTCATGTGTTCCTTTACGAGTATAATCTCGAATCGGGCCTAAAAAATTCAATTTGAGTCAATTTATTTTTATTTTTCACTTTTAGGAGTTGTGACATTGTTCTCTAATAGTCCAAATTTTCATCTTGGCCTGATTATATCCAGAATGACTCAATTTTGCAAAAAACATTTAATTGAATTTTGCATTATTTTCAGCGGTAAGAAATGAGCTTAAATTTGACAAGCGATTGGACTAGACATGCGGTATATTTCGACCAAGCATAGGAAAGGTGTGTCGAAAATTGTGAGAAGATTTGGACTTAAAAAAAAATTTCTCCAGGGACTGAATTGCAAATACTTAAAATCTCAGGGACTAGAGTGCAAATACCTAACACTTGATGGATTATTTTATAAATAATAAAAAGAAGAGTTAGTGAAAAAATTAGAATAGAGAAGGAAAGATGGAGAAGGAAAGATGGAGAAGAGGAAAGATAGAGAAGAGGAGATGGAGAAAATAAGATGGGAATAGAGAAGGGAATATGAGATGAAAAAGAATTAGTAAAAAAATTAAAATGGATATAGATGAGTGGGCTATAAAAGGAAGAAGAAGTGAACTTGGGAGGGGGGATTTTTAGGGAGAGAAAATTTTAAATGTTTAAGAGAGTTTTGAGAAATTGAAGAAAAATTAGAGAGAAAAAAAAACAAAAAAAAACAGAGAATTCTCTTCCAAAAGAGAATCTTGAAGATGGTGGGAGCTTAAAGTTAGCTGTTACCATCACCAATTTCTCCAACAATCAACACAAGTCACAAGTTCATCCCCGTCGTTTGAGCTGCAATCTTGATCCATAAGGTGATACGATATCCGAATTCGACAATCAAATCTATCAAATCAGTTTAATTTTTGCACCATCAAATCCCAGAATGGGAAGGCCAAGCCAAGGCCGAGCCACCCATTGGAGGTCCTTTATTTACTGCCCTTTACTTTTTACAATTTAATTTCTGCACCATCAAACCCTAGAAAGGGAAGGTCAAGCCAAGGCCAAGCCACCCATTAGAGGTTCTTTATTCACTGCCTTTTACTTCTTGCAATTTAATTTCCGTACTATCAAACCCCAAAATGGGAAGGCTGACCCACCCATCGGAGGTTCTTTATTTACTGCATTTACTTCCTGCAATTTAATTTGCGTACCATCAAACCCCAGAATGGAAAGGTCTGGCCAAAGTCGAGCCACCCTTGGAGGTCCTTTATTTACTGCCCTTTACTTTCTACAATTTAATTTCTGCATCATCAAACCTCAGAATGAGTAGGCCGAGCCACCTACTGGAGGTTGTAACACTGCACAGAAGTCGTTAGATCGCTCCCTTTTTTGGTTTTAGGGAATTTTTAATGTTTTGAAAATACCAAAGAATGTCATTCACATGCATTCCATCTAAAAAGTGAAAATACAAAAAGAGAACACCCCACTAGAGTCTTAGGAGTAAACCAAGCCTGAGTTGCAGGTATCAAAAGGGCATTAGTTTTAATTGACTGGTATAATCAAGTCCCCGAACTCATAATCTTTGGTTCGTAAAAGTAATTTAGTTCTCCCGCTAATTTACTTAGGTTTCTAATCGATCTACCAAAAATAATTAGTGGCAACTTCAAATTCTAAAATCATTCAGACAAAAATCAAAGTTGCAATTCGGTAGGGCTTGGAATGGTCCATATTGTCAATTTAATTAACATGATAATCTGTTAACCTGGGAATTTTCCACCGATCGAAAATTTTTACGGTCACAACAGTCAAGTTGAGGGATGCCTACCGAAAAGTCAATCTTCCCCAAGTTGGAGATAGGAAACTGAAGAAATAGGAAACCGTGAATCCAAGAGGTGGAACTTGTTTTGTTTCTTTTTTTCTATTTGACCAATGTTGATAATGTTTAGGAAAGTTACAGGTGTAAGGCATGGAGAGAAATCCTTTAGTTTGTTCTCTATTGATGATACAAGCAACGTGGAAGTGCTTTGCTCACCCTTTGTTTTGGACGCTATCTTCGAAGTGCTCAAAGCTCGTTGCCAAGGGGCAAAGGTCTATGTATGCACTGCCTCGCGGGTACCACCCATCACAATGCCATGCGAGTCAGGCCAAAGTCATGCAAAAGATGGACCGATGAAGGCTCTTTGGCTTCGGCCACCTGGCATGGAGTCCCACGCATGGGCAACGGCATCGTTGAAGTGGTGGTCGTGGTGTAGGGCGCGGAAGATGGAGACCAAGGTGTTCCGCTGCACCACTATGTTCCAGAGGATCAAGGTGTTTCGCCGGAGCCATGGTGGCTGACGACAACGCCGAAGGGGAGGGGAGGGGAGGGGAGGGGGATGTGGGACTGATAATGGCAATGTATATGACAGTGGCAATGAAGATCGAGAGGGGAGGAAAGAGGGAAGAGAGAAAAGAAAATGAAAAGAAGAAGAAAAAAATGACTAAATCGCCCTTCGTTCAAGCCCTTTTTTGAAACAATTTAAATACTTCAGGCTTTTATTTGAAATAATATTCACTTCAAACTTTTATTTAAGAAATTGAGAGCAGTTTGGATCATTTTTTGAAAATTTCTCTTTTTTTTTTTTCTAAAGGGGCCTAGTGAAGCCTGCTATAGTTGGACCTTGAGGCCCAAAGAGTACAGGAAAAGCCTCGGCGCAAGATAGCATGACCCTCTTTTATCTCCGGAATCATCATTTTCCTCTCGATTCTCACTCTCGATTTGCTTTCACCTAATTCGTTTCCAGTTCCTGCTTCGTCCACCTTTCGCTCCGTATTCTCCACGGCAGATTCTTCGTGTCCAACATGAATCTCCTCATAAAATGAGTGGAATTGTCACGAAAGAAGCAGTGGGTGCTGGATGCTTTGGACTTCTGCCAAGGCTGCGGATTTGTTCTCGGCCGAGGTAAGATCTTTGAGCTCCACTTTGGTTTTTGTCCTCGAATTTCCGTTTGTATGAGCTGATGGGTAGCTAATTTGGGTAGGTGCTGTTTGGTTTTGTCGGGGTGTTGAATCTTCGGAAAGGGGGGAAAAAAAGTGAGCTTGTCATTTGCCACTTAAAGAAAGATGTGCTCTGTGAGGTCACTGGTCAGTGAATCTGAATATGGCTGATTAGTGGCTAAGTGGATTGAGAGCTAGTTTAGAGAAGTTAATTAGCTGATGTTACACTGCAAGTGTTGAATGTTTTTATGATAAGCGTAATTAGTTTGCTGTGTCTTTTAAAGCTTTCAATTGAATGATACTAAGGTATAGATTTTAAATCTAATGGAAAGTGAAATTTTCGCTTTTCCCATTGTTGTATCATTTTTCGGTTCCTTTGCCCCTAAATTGTCCTATTGTTTGCTGCTTTTATAGGGGATTTTGTGGTCTTGAAGTAAGAACTGAAGTACTCACGTGAGCAGAGACTCTGGCTTTTATTTGGTGAAGAAAGAGAGGTTGGAGGTTTTTGGGTTGCCTTAGAGTGAAATATTGTCCTTCACGAGATTGGACGGCGACAGATGGACCACGCTGAGGATGATGCTGGGTACCCCCCTAATTCGCATGGTTCAAATCAGCAACAGGCATATGGTTCCTCGACTTCCCAAAAGCTTCCTGTTGGAACTCCTCCATATTCTAAGCCAGTCAGTAACCAATACGTAGATGATGATGATGATGAGGATGATGGTGACGAAGAGGGTGAAGAGGAAGAGTTGGGAGACGAAGAAGATGATAAAGATCAAATGAATGGCAACAGGCAAACTGTCAAGAATGTAGAAGATGAAGATGACGACGATGATGACAATGACGAAGATGATTTTTCCGATGACGATGACGACGACGATGACGACCAGCAGAAGAACCAAGCTAGAAGAACAAATGACCCAGAAAGGCGCCCCAAAAGGCGGAAGCTGAAGAGTTTGGTTTCCAGTTATGAGTTTGCTCCTCGTGTACCACCACCTCAAGATGTGCCTCCACCAGTCCCGAAGCCCCTGCTGCCTACTGGTGGCCGGAATTCTCTAATGGATTGGACTGAACATGAGACATTTGTTTTACTTGATGCTTGGGGCGAGCGGTTTCTTCAACGTGGGAGGAAGAGTCTTCGGTCTGATGAATGGCAAGAAGTTGCAGAAAAGGTGGCAGAGGTATCCAAAGTTGACAGGACTGAGAGTCAATGCAGAAACCGATTGGATACATTGAAGAAAAAGTACAAGAAGGAGAAAGCTAAATTTGTAGAGACCAGCGGTGTCTCCAGCAAATGGGTCTATTTCAAGAAGATGGACATGTTAATGTGCTCGTCACCCTCGCAACAAACTGCTCTGTCTTGTGGGGTCGACTCTGGGGAGTATGTCTTCATGAACCCTAGGGTTTACCTGAACCGAGCTAATGGAATGGATGAGATGAGGGACAGTCCTGGGAACTCAGAGTCTTCTGACAAAGAGGGAGACGATTCAGATGGCCTTCCACCCAAGAAGAGAAAATCTGGAAGAGAGTCTAGTGATGGGGCTTCCATCAAATTGCTTGCAGAATCCGTGACAAAATTTAGTAAGATCTACGAGAAGATTGAGAATAGTAAGAGGCAGCAGATGGTGGAACTGGAGAGGATGAGGATGGATTTTCAGCGGGATCTGGAAGTTCAAAGGAAGCAGATAATGGAGAGGGCTCAAGCCGAGATTGCGAGAATAAGGCAAGGCGATGATGGCGAGAATGATCTCTCTGCTGAGAATGCCAGCGGGTGACATCTTTACCTGAATAAGGATTATGATTAGATTAGTATGTTGACTCTTCCTCTTCCGGTGTATAATATTGGTCGAGTTAGGCCCCTGAACGTCTAGTTTCTGAACCAATAATATGATTGAAGGTACTTGTGCTCATTGCTGTATTGGAAATCGATGACTTGGATAAGCCCTCGCATTGCGGTATGGTCAATCTTTCGGCTCACTTTTGCTCCTTCCTCTATGGAGACATCATCTGTAAGTTCTGCAGGTCGTGTTTTCATTCTTAGTTTCTCGGACGCGTATGAATTAACTGCAGATTAATATTCAATCACTCGAGATGCTTGTTCCACTGTTGTATCTGAAAATCATCTGTTTCAAAGGGAAATGTGAGAAGTTGAGCTACATTAGTCACTTTAGAGGCCACTTTTAAGTGCTTGACCGTGAACTGAACTGGACTTGCTAGGTACCCAAAAGACCACTGCCAAATTACATTTGGTTTCTCAAGGGGGAGCTATGCAGGAAAACGAAAAAGAAACTTGCTCCTTCCTTGGCTTAAATAGAGGCAGATATGTCTCTGCCATGGGTGAGGAATAAGATCCCCGGGTGGCTGTAACTGTGCCGTGCCGTGAAGTGCTGAAATTTTGATGTTTGGTTTTGCATATATTTAAGATGCAGCTCCTCCGAGCTCGGTGAGGGGGTTTCATAAAAGCTCCTATAGTCTATTGTAGCTTCGAAGCAGCTGCGGCCATGAGATGTTTGCCGAACAACTTACAAAGGCTACAACACCCTTCTTCACGAGATGTTTGCCAAACGCCTTATAAAAGCTACGACACCTTTCACAACTGAAATTGCCGTACGAAATCTTTTCCGAATAGTCTCTTAAGTTGACCAAGTTATGTTAGTAGCTTTTGATAAACCCCATTTTAAAAACAGATCGAGAGGGCTCAATCTCTCTCTGTTCTATGAAAAGTTGGTATCAACATTGATCCATTAAGAGGACGATAGACTTTTCGCGACTGAATTTACTCACCTATGAAAAAGCATACTAGTTGTTGCCAACTTGTTGGTACATGGTTGTCAGTAAAAAAATGCAACGAATTTGTTTGTTTTTCTGATAAAACGTAACTTCGGCTTTATTAATCTTTTATAGACACTTGAAAATCGTGCTTCGCACGTCATAAAATCCAAATTTGTGATAAATGGGAACTGTGTTTGGACAAATGATCCACCTTATCCAAATCAAGTACTTGATGACTCGAGTACTGAGAATACTAATAAGAGAGGGTAACTTGTAAAGAGAAAGTTGCAAAACATGTGGGAAACATCCTAAGTACAGTACATCGTAATTTAAAACTTTGGTGAGTGAAAGGTTACTGAGAGAGGTCAAGGTTATCTTAAAAGAACCTGGTATTGTCGTGTCAGAAGTAGGTTTCCTCAAGTTTTAGTAAATTTCTCTATAGTGGAAGTAGTTGGTCCCTTATAATTTATTAGCAGTCTTTCCAAATTTCGTAGCCATTTCCAAAGTTAAATAAATTGCATTTAAAAGTTAATTTTTCTAAGTAAGCTTTTCATATTATTTAGTAAGTACAGCTCCTAGGTTATTTGTACTTTTTCCACTTTTATTGTACTTTTTCGCAGTCAAAAGTATCTTTCAAGAACCATATATGCTTTAGTACTGTTGTACATCATTAGTCTCTTTTTATGTATAAAGTAAGTTTTAATCATTGTAAGAACAAAAGGGTCTTTCACATTCATTAGCAACTTTATCCAAGATTATAATGCCCTTTGCTTAGGGCCTATTGGTAATGTTTCTGTTCCTCTATTTCTATTTTCGAGAACCAAAAAGGATCAAAAACACGTTTCATAACGCAAGTAATTTTGCTTCTAATTTTGCTCTAGGAAACACTTTTGGACCAATTATTAGAAAAAAAAGTTGTTTCTAAAAAAAAGAACATTTTTTTAGGATCACTTTTCAACTAAGGACTTCTCATCCTCTTCCCACCACACCTTTTTAGGATCACTTTTGGACCAAAAAATCAAAATTTTACGTAGTTACTAAACGCATTCTGATTCTCTAAAAAAACAGAATCAAAAAAGTGATTTTAATCGGAATCACTTTTTTGGAATAGAAACTTTATAAAACAGGCCTTTAATGACCATGAACCTTCTTAGTAATTTTTCATATTGAAAAGCAAATTACAATGTCTACGAAGTCAATTTCTCACTTGACCTGTAGCCATCACACTTTGTATGGTAGACTGATCATACATAGACGAATACGGGAGATCCAGAATTTCCTGGACCTGAATATATCAGACCTGCCTTTAACAATGCCACGAGCTTCAAAGAGTCTTGAATTACTCCCAAAGTGCCTCCTCAGTCCTCATCAATGAGTAAACCACCCTCACACGTTCCATCGACAGACTATCTAGCTATGCAATACAACCTTTAGAGCTGCCTCCAACTTGTCCCTGTTCGTGGGTTGCCCAAGAATCCCAAATGCCATCTCCTTTGAAATTATGAATCTCTAACCAGCCCCGCAACAAGGGGTCGAGGCACTTCGAAAATATGATGGCTTCTGGCTTGCATCTCATGTCAACCAAGTAGAGATGAAGTAGCCCATGTAGGCGACATGCTGCGGCCTTCTCTCTATGCCAGGTATCTCACATTAACATGCTAATCCCAAACAACCAGAAGTTCACAACCAATTGCGATTTTGATAGATCTTTCCTGGAAAAGAAAAAGGCTCGCTGTCAAGAGATCACCAATGTCAAACTTCTGTTTCTTTGAAACATCAACGCATATGTCTTCTTCGTCTCCATCTTCTTAATACCATCAGTCTCCAGATACTGATCTCTAGCATCAAACGGTCCTCTCCAAATTCAAGAACATGCATCTCATACTCATCAAAATAAGAGAAGCCACTGATGAGTGAGGACAGGTACTTCTCTACTTTCTCATCTTCAAGACAGAATGATCAATGCCACGATCTCGCTTGCCTATATCAAAGACATGATTCACAGCCTCTCCGCAAGTCTCTCTAAACTTGCCAGGATAGAGTGGACTTCCAAAGGAAAAGTTGTTCTCTTCACCATCTTTTTTGGCTTTCGAGCTTTACCTTAACTTAAAACCAAGCCAAATTAAAGTAACATAAAAAAAAAAGTCAGTAGTCAAACCTAGTGCCCAAAAGGGGAGTTTTACTGGAATAATGGCACCTCTACAGCAAAGAAAACTTACATGACGACCAAGGAAATATTTCTCATCCGATAGGTGATTTCACAATAGGATAGACCATGCAGATAGAATCTGCTCGATTATATTTCTCATAAGGCTGGTTCCCGAACTTCGTCGACTTTACCAACTGCTTCAAGTATTGATGAGTAGGTTATGAGGTCATATTCAAATCCTTGAGCCTTCATCTCCTTCATAAGCTTTGCAGCTTCCTCAAACATACCAGCACGGCTGAGACATCCAAGTACAGTGTTATAAGATACAGAATCCGGCTTAATCCGGGAACATTTCATCTTCGTTAATGTTTCCATTGCCCGACCAGGCCCACCAGACCTTGCCAGGCCATTAAGAATGATGTTATGGGAATTTATATCTGGGCTGCAGCCATTTTTTTCCATGTTCTGAAGTAATGAATGAGCTTCGTCTATCATACCAGCCCTAATCATCCCTGACATGAGTGCATTATAAGCGTAAACATCAGGATTGCAGCCTATCATCTTCATCTCATTGAAAAGATCAACAGCTTCACCGAGACGTCCACTTTTTCCGTAGTGTTTAATCATGACCGCATATACTCTTGAGCTCAAACGTCCAGAGTTCTCTCTCAATTCTTGAAATAACTCATTAGCAGCTTCATGACGGTTCGCCTTTCCGAGACTGTCGATCAGGCTGCAATAGGCAGCCGGACAAGGAGGAAAACCTTTCTCATCCATCTCTTCCAGGAGTAGTAAAGCCTTTTCGACCCTGTTTGCCTTGCAAAACCCATGAATGAGAATCGAATAAGTGAATGAGCTGGGAGCAATACCATTTGCCTTCATCTTCTCAAACCATGATGCCGCTTCAGAAGCCGGAGCATTGGATTCAAACAAAGCCTTAATTATGGTGTTGTATGTCACAACATTTGGTGCACATCGCATGGATTCCATCTCACTAAAGATTTTTAAAGCGTCATCAAGACGACCAGCTCTTCCCAGAATGTTAATCATGTTGTTTATGAAGACAACATCAGCTTGACAGCCTTCTTTTCGCATACTCAAAAACACACTGTAGGCATCATCAATCCTCCCAGCCTTGCCAAGCCCCTTAATCAATTCAGTGTATGTAAAAACAGTAAGTGCGCTACCCTTGTCTCTCATCTCTTGTACTAGACTCAACGCCTTGTCAACTTCCCCACATTTAAAATAGATTCCCAACAAAGTTGTATAGATCTTTGGAGTGGGATGTAAACCGTTCACCTTCATCTCATCAAATAACCTAAGTGCAGATTCTGAATGACCCGATTTAGCAAATGCTGATATAACTGTGTTGTAGGTCATAGTATCAGGAAGACAATTGTTGTCATTACACATCTCTGTGTACAGCTCATGAACCTTTTCATGATGACCCTCTTGCATTAGCATCGGAATCATAGAATTGTAAGTGCTTGTTGTAGCTTTACACTTGTGTCCTTTGACTTGGTAAAATATCGAAAGAGCCTTGTTCACCATCTTAGCCCTGCCCAAGATGTGGATGATTTCAGATAATTCAACTGGGTTGATCGCTCTTGTGCTCCGAGCCATTTCTTGAACCATCTTCCATAGCTCACCAATCAGCCCAGCTTCGTCCAAGCAGTGAATCAAGGTCATATAGGTGCTCGCATCATGCGCAAAGTTTCTCCTCTTTCCAGCCCACTTGAAGAACTGAATCTTAACACCGATCTCAACATCGACCTTCAGTATTTCGCGAACGAGCTGATGGTCCACTCTCAACTTCAGCACCTCCAAAGCCTTTTCTGCATCAGGGCCCCACTTGAAAATCTTCAGAATTCTGATGAACCTTTCGTCCAACGCCCGAACTGAAAGGTCCCTCCTCGAAAACCTTGATCTCCTTGGATCTTTCGGCAGGTCTCGCGCATCGTCTCCTAGATTATGTGGCAGGAACATTTGGACGATCTCCTTTTCTGTAAACCAACGCCCAAAAAAAAATAATAATAATAAGTTTCTTGAAAAAGAAAAATAACCCTTTGCTTCAACAGCTCTCATTTCACACAAATTACAAGACAGCCAATGACATTGCACTACGTTACATAACAATTGACGAGACTAGAGCAGTTATTATCCGGTATATCACACTGTTGCTGCAAGAAAATCCCCAATGACCCAACATTCATCACAAACCAGTGCTTGATAAGACTTCTATTCACCGCAAACAGACAGAAACGAGAAAGAAAGAAAGGAAGCGGGAGTCTTGCATAATGAAGCTAACCTGTTTGCTTAATTCTCTCAGAGAGGTAAGGCAGGGTCGTGATCGAACGCCTCGGACAGGCCGCTTTGGCATAGGTCCTCGATACGCCGAGTGCTTTCGAGGTCATGTCACAGGTGAAAAAATTTGGCGAAAAACGACGGCGGAGAGCTTCCTAAGGTAGGATCGACCGCCCAAGACGCTGAGCCGTCGGAGAGGAAGGGGGACTGAAAAACTGTTGACCGCCGCAAAACGGACTGAGCCGAGAGGATATCGAGAAAGCATGGATGTCTAGTGTTTGGCCCTTTATATCTTATTATCTTGGCCCATAAGTGCTGGCAATCAATCAAAACAATGATTAAAAAAATTAATAAAAGAATTACCTGTCCTAAGAATATAAAAGGTTAATACCATCAAAAATCTCAAATTAATCCGCTTATGATAAATTTACCCCAAATCAATTTTTTTAACCACCAAAAACTCTTAACCGGTACATTTGTGATGAATTCATCCCAAACCGATAAATTGTGATAAATACAAATTTACCTTCCATTAGTTTCCGTTAAATTTTATCGTCAAATTGCTGAATTGTATGACACGTGGCAATTGTCAAGTACATACATTACCCTATATTTGTTACATGGGCATTAATTTGAGATTTTTCATGGTGTTAACTCAATTTAACGAAAATTAGTAGAGGATGCATTTGTTACATGAGTACTAGTTTGTGATTTTTTGTGGTAAAAAATTGAGCTTGGGGTAAATTTTTTTTGTGATAAAAAAAAATTAGCTTCGGTAAATTTGCCACAGTTGCACCGTTTTAGACTTTCATCATAAAAAAAAATAATTTGTCATATATTTGTCGCAAGTGTACCAATTTAAAATTTTTGGTGGTAAAAAAAAATAATTTCAAGTAAATTTTCACGGGTGCATCAATTTGGAGTTTTTCGTGGTGTTAACCCAGATACAAAAGCATATGATTTTTGGAAAGTGTTGGTTTAACTGAAGAACACGAAAGGATGTGATTTCAAAAGATTTCTCGATTCTATTAGAGCATGCGAGTGAAAAAGACACAAAACAATCACCCGTCTTGTAATGCTCAAAATAAGCGAGATAATTACTCCGACTACGGAAATTAGCAATTTGCTTAGACAAGGCTCAAGCAGGCAGATGATGTCCATGTGATTGATCTTTTTACCGTTTCGCGTGAACGAATGATTTGCGGAAGACAAATACGCCTACCGAGTCATGTGGGTGAGCTCTAAGCCTAGAACTAGAGAGAAGAAGGATAAAGTTCAAAAATAATAATAATAATAATAATAATTCGTCAAATTACAAATTCAGTAACCTTGTCAAGCTTGTAAGAGCAGATGGGAGGCTTGTCCCTGAAGGTGGCAATCCTGAGAGAATAATTTTCCATTAGCACAGGAATCTCCGGCTTTTTTGTTGAGCATTGCGGGCAAATCCGGGTTGAGAAACCCGAAGCCGTCTCTGTTTTCGTCTTCATGCGATCGTTTGTCCAAAAACTAATTGGGATCTAATCTCTCTCTCTCTCTCTCTCTCTCTCTCTCTCTCTCTCTCTCTCTCTCTCTCTGCGTGCCCCTTCCTTACCGCAGCCGACAAAGCGCCAGGACGACGATCAATCATCTCACATTTTATCTTTCGGTAACGTCTAAGCCTTGTCAAAAAAAAAGTTACCCTTTTCCAAATCATCGACCTGGAACGGATCCTCTATCTCGAATACTCATTTTTCCTAATCATCGACTTGAACGGACCGGACCCTCCATCTCGAATATTCATCCTTCGTCAGCATAGAGCCTTCTTTTTCTTTTCTTTTTTCCAACTTCAATTTATGCATGTAAAATAGCCTGAATATTGGACTAGTATGCTGCCTGAATAGCATCCAACTCTTTCTTGTGACGGTATTACTTACTAGATAGCAAATTTTAGCAACCTGCGCCTCGAAGAGAGTAACTATCTGATCCACTCGACAGCCTCACCAAACTAATTCACTCCCACAATTCGTACCATTTCATTTTTTCTAAGATGTCACAAGAGACTCTTGACTCCCTAAGACCTACTGAATGACCTGCCAGAACAAGTATAATAATTACCAGTGTCCCCGAACAGACGATCTAGTTGTGTTATACGTGCCGCATAGCCCAGAAATGGCACAGAACAGCACAGCCGGATTCAAAACGACAGACGAGCATACACCCATCAAACATATGCCCTTCCAAGTACTTATACCAAGGGAGTAATGGCTTCAACCGAGTGAAAAATTGGACCTTAACATTTAACAAATTCCACCAACAAGCAACAAATACCAGATGCTACATCGCAGCAACCGCACCAAGAAAGGGAAGCGAAACTCAGTTGGGGGAGCATTCATAACTTCCGTCTTTCAAGGAAACCCTGCAAAAAGAAAAATCTTTGGAGACCACCCTAAGGCCTCTTTGATAATTATAAATCAGGTTTTCCTATAACCTCTCAACCCTTTGCCAGCTGAAGCTTCTGAGGTTTGAACCAGCGAATCCTTACACGATCAATAACCACATGATGTTGCAGCTAATACCAAGCAAACTCTAAGAAGAGGGAGGTGCCTCAGACTTGTCGGTATCCATCGGTTCCCCGGAACCAGGAGGTACATCACCAGTCCCAGCAGCAGCAGCAGCAGCATCGTCATCAGCATTAGCACTTGCATTGGCATCAGTGTTGGCATCACCCTGAGGTTGCTGCTCCGGCTGAGCAGGCTGAGGAGGGGCCTCCGGAGTAACAGGCTTGGCAGGCTTTGGTTTCATCATTATTGGCCGGCAGAACCTGTAGAAGCAAATCTTAGTTCTTAAGCTCCTCCTATAATTAGGTACGAGAGAGAGAGAGAGAGAGAGAGAGAGAGAGAGAGAGGAAATCAAATGCATAAGACCAGCTGGCCATCTTTTCAACAAGTACGTTGAGGTTCCACAGAACTCTCACAACTTTATGGCAAGATCTTTCCTAAAATGAACTGTTTCAAGATTTCCAGCCCCATCTAATTATTATCAATGATTTTCTGTAACTTCCACATACAGTTAAAGAGAAAAACCAAGTAAAAATTGACATTTAATGCAAGAGAGCAAAAGATAAAATCTCCTGAACCTCAATTTGCTATTGTTAACTGAAACTTTCACATCAATAAGTTATCGAACAAGTTTTTTCCTGGCCTAAGAGGCGAGAAAAGGCAATTGATGAGATCCAACCTCAAACACCCGTCTAACTAAAGCCCATCCAACTAAAGCCGTCTAGTTTTACTCAGTGTCCCTCTTTCCAAGGTTATTTCCTTAAGGATCTTGTCTGTAGTTTGTGTAAAAATTAATCATAAGTCCATAGATTTTCACTAGGTACGTCAGTTTAGATAAAGAATATCAGATGTGTTGAAACAAGTAGTAGTTCCTACGTCATTCTTAAACGTTCTTCTCTATGGCTAATATCTAGCTAGCTCCGCAAGCCACCAAGTAGATGTCTTCCTTTGCAAAGAAGAATGGGAATCCCCAAACCAACACATCCAAAAGAAAGAGCATCTCACAATCAAGAAAGGAGAGGGTATGGTACCTGTCCAACGACTCCGCTTTCTTCCTAATTTCAGCCGACAACAGAACTGGAGGAGCATGTTTAGGAAGAGAATCCTGCTGCTGTCGCTTGTCTCTTAGCCAGGCTTCTGCTTCAACACATTCATTCAAGACCTGCATAACAACATAAACATATCAAATATACGTCTTCAGTATAGACAGCTGCCACTTCCAGATAAAGGAGCAGAGAAAGATCTCTACCTTCTGCTTCTCAGGGAGATCAATGTGATCAAATTTGGGATCATTCGACATGGCTGCTTCCCTGTAGCTATTTATACAATAAACAAGTTGATCTATCACTGATCCTCTTTGCATGTGATCCTTGTAACGCTCTTCTATAGGATCACCTTGCTGTATGTAAGATTACATGGTAAGAAAGTGGAGCACTCGCCTCTAGCATAAAATGCAAATGAAATGATTCTCTTACCTTTTTAAGTTCCTCAAGCTTTGCAACATAGACACCTTTCGTTTCATCCTCACCTTCCTCATATAACCAATCTTCCACCTCCTGAAGTTTAGCAATTAACTCTTCTCTTTCTGAATCCGTTACAAAATCATGGTACTTATCATTCAGCTGACAACCAAAATCAAAGAATGAGCAACAATTATATGTCCATTTCTGCAAAAGCAATCTACAAGGGAGACTTAGCAGCTCCGTACCTTGTTCCTCATATCGTAGACATAAGCTTCCACAGCATTTTTCTTGTCTTTTGTCTCTTCCATGACCCGATCTTGCAAAGCCATCTCAAATTCCTTCTCGACTGCCTTCTGTAAGTCTCCTGATGTCAATGCACCGTATACCACCTCTACCACAGGAACATTTGTCTTCTTCACCTTCTTCTTTGGAGCCTCATTCTGCATGTCCACAGCAAAAATAATAAAGATACAAAAGCAAGGCAGCCAAAAACATCTCCAACCTCAGTGTTACAGCTCTACTAGCAACAATAGACATGACTAAAATTTTTTAGTCAATCACCATCTTGAATAGAAAACATCAACCAAAAGTTTGTCATAACCCTAATTTCAGAGCACATTGACACAATGATACTGCATGATTTTGCAGAAGATTTTGCAGAAAAGGTCAAAAAGCTACCCACAAGGGCCAAGACAAAGTAACCATAATGATCGAATCATAATTGAGAAAGAGTCGTCCAGGCAGGAAAAAATCCAGAGACATAAAAGACGATGAACAGCTCACACAAGCAGTAACAACTGACCTTGTTGTCAGTTTCCATCTGTACAGCCTTCTCTCCTGTCTCAGGAACACCATTTTCTCCTCCAGGAGCATCAGTAGCGCCTTTTGCATCTTGCATGTTTACATCAGCTTCAGCAGAAGCCGGGGGAGCAGCATCGCTAGGGGTTGCATCAGTGTCCATCTTATTCACCTCTTGTGCTCCATCCTTTGTAACTGGAACTTCCATTTCCTCTTCTTCCATCAGCTGCAGTGTCAAAATGAAGTAATCAAAAGTCAGATTATCACGGACCCACTTCAATATGAAGTGCAAATTCTTGCAATACTTACTGTTGCAGACTCAACAGACACGATTCCATGGAGATTTAGTCGGACCTTGACCTTCAGCTTGGCGCGTTCACTTTTTGAACATTGAAAGGGGCCAATCTGCATATGTATAAAAATTAGGAGAAGCCTACTGAATCAATGGAGAAAATTTCAAGCCCAGACAAGCCAAATGAAAGACATCCTCAGCTTTCTTCTTTACCGTGTATGAGCTTATCTTCGAAGAAGCTTGCAGTTCACTGCCATCAACGTAGTGGACATCAACAGTGAAAGTTCCAGATCTATAGAAAGTCAAAGCCTTGATACTAGGTATTGGATTTCCTTTAGGAAATACAATAGTTGTTTGCTGATTATCCGCAGCCCCATCCTGAGTTTCTGCCACGGAGTTCTTCCATGACAAGCCAACGGAAAATGGAAAGCTTTCGTGGACCTTATGAGTGACAACACAAGTTAAGAAAGAAGAACGGGTAATATAAGTTCCGTGATAGAACAAAGAAAGAGACAGACACGCCAATTCATCGGTATTTTCTAGATTATTTATCAGTCCCAGATGCTTGAAAATGTCACACCAACCAAACAAGTACAAGTGGCTAACAGCCAAGCAAGAACAACAAAAGACTTTCATGATGCAACTACAGTTCTGGTGCCAGGATTATGAAAAAACGTATAGAGATAGAAATAGAACAGAAAGATATGATATGTTAATAAAACTGGATACTCATTGGGGATCGACAAAGACGTATAAGGTAATGAGTGCACCCCTACACATGCAAGACGCACGCACAAGGAGGGAGAGACTGTGAACCCGTGAATTTGTGAATATAGATGGTTATATGCCATATAAAGAATGCGCAATTAAATGGAAGCAAGTGCTGAACGATATTTTATTCATCTAATATAGAAATATCAAGCTGCACAGATATATCAGCCCAAAGTTAGAAGGCATTGCAGAAGTTGGATGATGTTTACCTGGAATTCTCGCACTTTGAAGGTCGGGCTAAGGATCGCACACTCCAAAGCACAACCCCTGGCAACACACTCACTTGCATTCATTGTTCGCCTAGGCTCCTTCCCAAAAAATTCTGTCAAAATCTTAAGGACGGCAGGAACGCGAGATCCAGAACCGACAACCTCAACCATATGTACATTCTCGACTGCAAGACCAGCTTCTGCAAGAGCCTTCTGCAAAGGCCCTTTCACTCGCTCCAAAATTGGGGCACTGATCTGTTCAAGCTCATCCCTCTTGATAAACCCTCTGACATCCTTTTCATCCATTAAGCACTCAATGTTCAAAGGCGCCTCCGGATTTGCACTGAGAACTTTCTTGAGCTTCTCACAGGCAGCCCTAAGCCGAAGACAAGCTCTAGCATTCTGGAAAACATCGATCTTGTACTGCTCCTTAAACTTTGCAGCAAAATGGTGGAACAGAACCTCATCAAAATCTCTGCCACCCAGAGATCGATCATAAGAATGAGCCAGGATTTTTAACTGTCCTTTTTTAAATCCTGCAATGCAGACTTGCATGCTTGCGTGACCAATGTCTACAAAAGCAACATTAAGCGGGTCGCTTTCTGGCAAATCAGTCTTGTAAATGCCATAAGCCAGGGCAGTCGCGGTGGTTTCATGCATTAACCGAAGAGGGTGTAAGCCTGCAATGGTAGCAGCATCTAAGACTGCTCTTCTCTGGAGGTCCGTAAAGTAAACTGGAATCCCAACGCAACAATCCACCACTGCTGCATTTAAATTCTTCTCAGCAATACTCTTGAGATTCGAGAACATCATGCCAAGTACTTGGGTTGGGGTATACGTCCTTGCTTCTCCAAGATATCTTGCATGTATCAAAGGATAACCCTCAGGGCCCTCAGTAACTTGGAAAGGCAATGACTGCAGATCCCTCTGCAGTTCGGGATCTGAGAATTTCCGTCCAATTAACCGCTTTATCTGGGAGATAGAATTTTTGGGGTTCATCATGGTAGAAGCAGCTCCTGCAGTCCCAATAAACCGCTGCTTCTCACCAAAGCAAACGATGGCAGGAGTTTCACGTTTGGACTCATCATTGAGCACGACATCAATCCCCCTTTGCCTTGCAACAGCAACAATGCAACTCTCGTTCCCAAAGTCAAAGCCCACCACACTCATCTTTAGCTATGCAGGCCAATTCAGGGAACAAAATAGGCAGACTGGCGAGAGTAAAAAGTGCTGATTTCCTGCTAAATATGTGCAGAAGCAAAGCAATCTGTTTAATTAACCACCAAATTACAAAGCTGACCATCAAAACAAATATTGCAATATCCAACAACAAGCAATAAGACAACTAATTAAACAGATGTATAGTTGTTTAACTCCGCATAGATCCAGGCAATAAATAGGCCAACCGGCGGGAGTAAAAAGTGTTGATTACCTGCTAAATATTCACAGAAGCAAAGGAACCTGTTCAATTAGACACCAAATTGGGAAGCCGACTATTAATTCAAATAGTGCAACATCCAGTCAGCGATGACACAACTAAATTAAACTGACGTATCGTTGTTATACTCCACCTATACAAGCCGAGAGTTCCAGAACTACACATAAAATTGAATAAGACAAATTCAACGCAAACGCAAAACATCTCAACTCAACTGCGCGGAAAAATTAACTGCACAAAATCTCAATCAGCACAAATTCTGCCTGCCTTTGATAAGTCCACCAAGCCGCCCTCCCAAATTAGAGTCACAAAGTAAATGCCTACGTACCCGGAACTACCAAAACACCGAACAAAATCAATGCTTTGTCGCCACCCGTAAAAGACATACATGAATCGTGAACTATACGCCCAAACACTCGCAGAATCCAAAAACACGAACGCATAAAAGCATCATGCTTCCGCAACACTTAATTCGAAGCAGGCAGAACAAAGGAACTAAGCATGACTACCAATGAAGCGGCAATCCGAGGCCAAACCGAGCAAAAACAGAGAGAATCACGGAAGCATGCGGGCGAAAAAGCATGTGCAGTTGCAGATCTACAGAAAAGAGGGGCAGGAGCAGAGAACGTGAGCCCAAGCTCCAAAAAACCGACGCTTCGTCGAGATAGGAGTGCGCTAGCAATCTCACCTGAAGAGGAAGAAGAGATCGAAGTGCCTGAGCGGTCGCGACGGTGTGGAGGGTCTGGAATTCTCCAAAGACGCGGTCTTTTATACGAAGGAACAGAGGGACGGGACGAAAGGGAAGGTATATGTGTGTGTGGAAATTTCCCTACTGTTCGAACTTGCTCTCGTTCCTTGTTCTGTAAATTTTTTTTTATTTTTAATTTTTAATTTCTTTAGGCAAACGTTGTTGGCTCTTCTAGAAAGTTCTTTGAATGTGAATGCCTTTCCTCCTCTTCTCTCTCTCTCTCGCTTTTTTTTTGTTTTAAAAAGAAAAAGAAAAAATATGTACCTTTCTAGAAGGTCCCCCGTTCCTCTCGACGCAATGAAGGTTACGAAAATAGGAAAGGATGTGTGATAGTTTGTTTTGCAAAGAGACTTTGTTAGGACTAATTTAAAGTCATATAGGTAATTACGCATTAAAATTTTACAGCGACTTGTCTCATGATGCATTATTTTAAGTGATAAAAAGTTTGAAACTTTCCTAGATAAATATATCGTGGGATAGGCACGATAATAGTCCGCCGACTTTTGCAAAATGTGCAATTAAGTTCTAGAACATTTATTTTAATGTGTTTTTTTTTTCTGAAAATTTATGCTGATTTAATACTAAATAGAATCCAATATCACTTACATGTTTTCTCTCCTACAAGGGCCTCTCGCGCATGTCTGGTAACCTGTCGGGTTGCCTTGATATCTTCATTATTTTTACGTGTCAGTACCTATACGCCATGCACCCTTAATTGTTAATTGTATCTCTCTCTTCTTTTTTCCCCCTTGACGATGGAGAATACTCTCTCCGTGCTTACATCCGAGGAATCCCCGAGGTTCGGACAATGTCTCGGACAAAACGGTTTGAGGAATTACTTTGGCCCGAATGGATTTGTAACGTGTTTTCTGAAAATTTTTTGTTGATTTAATATTAAATTGAATCAAATATCACTTACGTGATTTCATTGAAGTAAGCCGTTATAAGCTCGATGATCCTCTTTCCAAGACAAATGTTACGAAAATGGGAGAGGATGCTATAATAGTTTACTCTGAGTTCACTTTCTTATGAAGACGTTAATCGCAACGAGATTATGTTACGGGTATTTTTAAAAACACATAACTAATTATATACAACAAGTTAATAGCAACTTGTCTTATGATGCATTTATTAAGTGATAAAAAGGTCGACAATTTCCCGAATAAACATATGGGGGGGACAAGCACAATATAGTCCAGAGACTTTTGCAAACGTGCAATTAAAAAAATCCAAAAAAATTCCTGAATTTCTTCTTTTTTTAAATTTTTCCTTGAACTTTGTATTAATTATTCTGTTAAACATAGAAATGAAAATATTGACACCAACCTACACCTTTAGCACCATGTCAGGTTTCCGCCTCCAACGGCACCCCCTACTCTCGCTTGAGCGGCGCTTTCACCGCTTCAATTGCTTGCGTAACTTCACTCTCTCTCGGCCTCGACCATTCTAAGTTATTTCTCCTTTGCCTTAATCCCGCAATTAATCTGATCAACATCGACGCCACATCAACACATTCCCGTCCAACCATTTGATCGAAGGACCAACTCCAACAAGAGCACGAAATTTCGCGGCTAAATTCCCCGAAGCAAAATGCAAAGACAAAATTCCCCTGAATCGAAAAAAATTCAGGGGGCTAATGATCCCTTTGGACTTGTACTCCGATGGTGCTTCTTTTGTTTTTGTTTTTTGTTTTTTTTTGCGGGAAATGATGTTCCCATCACACAAAAGCGACTCAGGTTTTGGATTGGAGAATCGAACCGTGAGTGGGCTTTTGGCACACGACGGTTTGGGCCGCAGAAATTCGCGAGGGAGACTCGATCAGTGTCCAATGGAGAGCCTGACCGAGATGTAAGGAGGGCTTCTGTCAATTAGGCAGGCTTCTAATCAGATAATCACAGCGAGAAATGAAGAAAGTACTGCTGTTAATGGCGCTTTTGACAGATCAATCTCGGACTTTGCTACGCCGCCAGGCTCGGATGCACACGGCTGAGTTCTCACCGGACGGCAGCCCCCGAGCGTCGTTGGGCCAAGGCAAGGCCTAATGTCCAGCCTAGCGACATTGAAAGCTGCCGCATCCACTTGTCGAAGATGAATAAAGCCCGTTCGATCGCGCGCTCGTTCCCATGTCTCGATGCGCCGGGAAATTTACCAAGGGCGCGAGGCTCCGCGTAATAGGCCGTTCTCGACATGATTTCATAGCAGGGAACGTGGAAGGCCCAGGTCATAGTTGACATGGACCGTCACCTAGTTTCACCATAGAACCGACGGTCTATTTGATCATTCCCTTTTGACAGGGATGCTAAAGAAGAAGCTGTCTTCTTTCTTTCAATCAAAATGGCTCGAAAAGAACAGAAGGAAGAGAACAGAACAGAAGCCAGCAAACAACAGGCGGATGAACGAGGGTGATCACAGGCACTGAAGCGCAAGGAATTGCAAATGGCTTATGCTGAGCCCTTAAAACCGCAGATAAGTCTCGCCTCCTTTTGACACCGTCCACAAAAGTGACATATAACCCCACCTTCAAGCACGCAAAGCCGCCCTTCCACAACCCAACAGAAAAGCCTAATAAGAACAAAGACGTCAGCCCCTAATTGCCCTTCAGACCAGTCAAAACTTTCTTTTGGTCCTGACTTCCACATCTCCCCTGTTTCCTGAGCATCCTCACGCCTCTTGCTCTAACGCAAATTCCAAGTTCTACCCGGCACAATCTCATCCTACTACCTCCAGGACATTAAGGGGGCAAAAGAAAGGGAGGGAACAAAGAAGACTGTGTTAGGATTCGGCGCACGGTTACAACAAAATAAGGCGTAGCAAGAAAGAGAAAATCGAGACACGAGATTTTATGATAATAGTCCAATAGAAAACTTCCACTATATCGAGGATAAGCATAATAATAGTCCATCGACTTTTGCAAAATGTGCAATTAAATCCATGAAATCTTTCTTTTATTAATTTTGTTCATCGAACTTTATATTCTTCTCTTCCATCGTTCCGTTAAACAAATAAATATAAATATAAACATCGACCTCTACATAAGCACCGTGTCAGCTCGCTGCAGCCTCCAAGCTCACCCTCTATGCTCGCCAGAGCTCAGCAAGGGTCACCGGACCGTCACATGCATGCGCGGCACTTTCACCGCTGTAATTGCTCGCATGGCTTCCCCTTTTCCCTCTGTCCCTCTTAAGAGTTTTTGCATTTTAATTCCAAGTTTTTTCCTTTTTTTTTTTTTTGAAATTTCTCGTCTCTGGTCAGCATCGGTAGAATATCGATGGGGATGACTACCAAGTCAACATTTCCGTCCAACAATTTGACCGGAGGACCAAATCCAGCACGCCACGAATTGAAAAGTTGCCGGGGCTAATGATCCCTTTATGCTTCTCACACTTCGATGGGTGTTCCTTTGTTTTTCAAGAGATGATACCGCACAAAAGCGACCCAGGCTTTGGACTGGGGAGTCGAACCATGAGTGGGATTTTGGCACGAGGGTTTGGGCCGCAGAATCTAGTGAGGGACTGGATGAGAGTCCAATGGAGAGCCTGACCGTTTCCGTCAGTTAGTCTGGCTTCTAATCAGATAATTACAGGAACCATACGAAGAAATTGAAAGGTCGATGTTGCATTCACCCATCCAGATTGCCAGAGCAAAACACATAGCAGGACATCCAATGACCATCGACAACCTAATCACAAATCTCAGACTCTGCTACATCCTTAGGACTGAGATATATGGCTGAGTTCTCACCCGACCAACAAACCCAAGTATCACTGGGCCAAGACAAGGATCTAATGTTATGACCACGAGAGAGAGAGAGAGAGAGAGAGAGAGAGAGAGGGAAGACAAGGCCTAATGTCCAGTCTAGTAACAATGAAAGCTGCGGCATCCCCTTGTCAAAGATGAATAAAACCCAATTAATCCCATTAGATCGCGCTCGTTCCCATGTCTCGCTGCACCAGTAATTTGCCAAGGGCACAAGGCTCCGCGTTATATGCTCAAGAAGTTTTCTCTTTTCTTAAGATCGAATCGATGGTCAGGCTACTTGAGTTGCAATTTGATGTTGTGTTTTATCTGGTTCAACCGACCGTTCTTGACATGGTTTTATAGTAAGAAGCCTGAAAGGCCCGGGTCATAGTTGACATGGACCATCATTTAATTTAATTCCATCCAGGAGCGACCATGGAACCGTCAGTCTATAGCATAATTCTCCTGACAGTGATGCTAAAGAAGCTGTCTTCTTTCTTTCAATCAAAATAACATAAAAAGAACAATAGGGATGAAAACGGAAGCCGACAAACAACAAGTGGATGGATGAGTGTGATCACAAGTTCGGATGCACAAGAAAGTGCCAATCGTTTATGTTGAGCCAAGTACGAGGAACTCAAAAGATTGAGCCCCTAAAACTGCAGATAAGTCTCACCTCCCTTTGACACCATCCACACACCGACACAACCCCTCCTTCCCTTCAAGCACACAAAGCCAACCTTCCACAACCCAATAGAAAAGCCGGATAAGAATAAAAGTAGCAACCTCTAATTGCCATTCAGACAAATCCAAACCTTTCTCTTGGTCCTGACTCCATATCTCCTCTGTTTCCTTAGCATCCTCACGTTTCTTGCTCTACAACAAATTCCAAGTTCTCCGTCGCACATTCTCAGTCAATTATCTCCAGGAAATAAAGGGCCAAAAAAGAAAGGGAACAAAGAAGACTGATGTGTCACCCTGGTTTTCCAGTGGCTGGTGTATCCCGAAGCACCAGGAGTCGGCAAAGACCGGTTGCACTGCCGGAGACGGTGGCACGCGAAGATGATAGCAACCATGCATCGAACGAGGAAGCAAGAAGGAATGGCGGAGGTGGCAGAGGCACAGCCAACGGGTGCATGTGCTCTCCTACGGTCCATCCCGGATCGTTCAGGTGTAGATATCACCGGTCTAATTACATATGGGTGGGTCGGGGTTAAAGTTGAACACTCATGAACAAGTCCAGTCCGATGAGTAAGGTTCACAGAAACAAGCATTGTGATGTAAGGAAACACCTCCACACACATCTCGTCTTAATTATACATCAAGTAAGATTTCTGTTGATCTTTATTACTTTGTACATGGGTATAAGCTCTTTTAACACAGATTGCATTCAAATAGTATTTACATCCACAGCTTCTTTCAACTGTTACTGAATCCTAAAATATTGATCATCATACCAGAACCCAAGCGAATAAACTTCCGCCTCCACTCTTTTTTTTTTAACCCTTAGGGGAAGTAGCTTTTACCAGGACTGACGACGTACCATGTCTGTCCTCTTGATCTACTCACCAAATCATTTCTGGCGTGAGTATCGCGGACAATAGCCACTGAATTAGCTGTGCAATATCATGCCATCGAGCTTCCTAGTCGCTGTGGATACAAGAAAACTTGTTAATGTTCGCGTGTATGACTATTTTATCTATTAAGACCGCTAGAAACTGTCCCTGGTTCCGGTTGTTAGACATCTCGACATGTACTAAATCCGGAGAATCTTTTGACACTTTGTTGGCAACTTGAAAGGCCAATGCCTTAAAGTCATGGAAAGAGATTCTTAACTCAGCAGCGAGTTCACAAATAAAAGATGAAAGAGCTTGAATTCTACTCGCCTCAGGATAACAGCTTTGACGAAAAATCGTTTGGTTCTTCGTATTGACCAGTACCTCACATGATACTTTCGCCTGCAGAGAAATTACAAAAATTATTTGCACATCACACTACTAGAAAAAGAAGTCTGAATTAAGCAATTCGAAGTGGCAGATTGGATGGAATTTTTTGTAAGCGCATTAAACGGAACGTCCAGTTGATGTGTGTGCCCCATGGATACTCGTTAAATATACTTTGTAAAGAAAGTTTGGATTTTGGAAGCATCAGTTTCACAGTTTATGAAGAACAATCAGTGTATCCAAAACTATGATCTTTCCTTAATTAGCTACTTAAACAGGTGCCCCTTGTGTACATATTCCTGAAGCGAATACAACAAAGTTCAAACTGTAACTTTTTTGTGCTGAAGTGAGTGATTCTGCGTCTGTCTCTGATAAGTGAAAAGCACACAAAGCAGTATGGAAAAATACATTGGAAGTCTTAAAATTTATCACAAAAATGCAATTAACTCCTAAAACTATCAAAAGTGCAATTAAGTTCTAAAACTTGTTACGAAGGTATATTCAAGTTCTAAAACTTTCAAAATGCACGATCAAATCCTAAAATTGTCATAGTGATCTAATCAAGTCTTTTCATTGACTGCATTTTTTGAAAATTTTAGGACTCAAATTATATTTTCATGACAAGTTTTAGACTTTATTTCATTTTTATGAAAGTTTTAGGACTTGAATCCCTTTAAGATTTGATTGACCTTTTTAAAAGTTTTAAGATTATTTATAATTTTATAATAAATTTTAAGACTTTCATTGCACTTATCAGTCCTCTCAAAGCAATACAACAGCAGCATAATCAAGTGCAGAAACCCTAACATGCGAGGCTCAGCAATGTTTCCTTTTTCGTAGTACAGTCGAGACAATTCTTGTTCAGGAACCTCTAACACGATCCGTAAGTTAAAGATTTGGAGGTATGCGAGCCGTCGCAGCAGTCTCAGGTCATGCTAGAAATCCAGAACTCATACAGAGGAGCTAGATGCAAGCACCAATTCCTAGAACCGATTCCGACCTCGTGATCTCCCATTTGAGAAGTTAATCTTTCGGACACCGAAGAACACCCCAAGAAACCTTTTTACCTTTAGCGGGAACCTGAAGAACCAAAGCCCAAGCTGTCCCTCCACCTCCGTCAAGGTATCAAACGGCACCCACCCCTTCGCCAGGTCCTCGATCAAGGGCGCCGCCTCCGCCAGGACCACCACGCCGTCCAGCTCCAGCTCAGCGTCCACGTAGGACGACCCGAACGCCGTCACGTGACCCCCGCCCGACCTCACGCGGCCGAGCATCCTCCCCCTGTACCCGACCGCCACGTCGAGCCTCCCGAAGTCCATCCAGTACGCGTCGGCGTTCCTGACCCGGATCGTGGCCAGCATGGATATGTCCACGTCCAGGACGGGCAGGGTCCGGATCCGAACCCGGGTCGGCCAAAGCCGCGTGATCTTGAGGTCCGGGTCCGAAGGCCAGAGGATGCACGCGAGCGCGGCTGACAAAACGAGGGACGAGATGGACAGGAGTACACAGGCACGCGTGCAGCGTCGCCGGCGGGGATAGTAAAGCGGCAAAGCGACGGGGTGTGGGTCGTGGGGCTGGGGTGGCAAGGGAGCGTAGTAGAAGCCATGGGGCGGTTGTGGAGGATTCGGGTCGGGTTTGGACTGATCCATGGATCGTGTGCGGAGAGAGAGAGAGAGAGTGTGTGTGTGTGGATGCGTTTAGCTTGTGGCGGGGGGGAGTTTGGTATTTGGTCGGTTGCGATTGATTGCTTTTGTCTGGTGCGAGGAATGATGAAGAGCATTGCTTTACGTTTAAAGCATCGTCGTTTGGGGATGGTGACATAAACTTTTGCTAGTGAAGTCAAAGTTAGGATTATTCTCGATATAGACCGAAATTATGTTAATATCCATAAAAGTGTTCCACACACACACACATATATATATAACTAGAATGGTCAATATCACTTGAATGATCAATCATGCATGGAGAATTACCAAAACAGTCGTAAAATTATTATAAGTATTTCAATTCAATCCATCCGCAATTTTGCTAGTTGAGTCTTAAAACTTTTTTTTTTTTGCTAGTCGAGTTATAAATCTTTTGATTTTGTATCGATTTAGTCTATTCAATTAATTTTAGCCGATGAACACTAACATGGATGCTCCAGGAGAGGGTCGCGACACCCCTAGTTAGTGCGAGCCCTAAACTCTAAAGTCTGAGGGGAAAAAAAGAAAAAAAGAAAAAATATTGAAATATTATTAAAAAATTTCTACATTAGCACCGGTTAACATTGGATAACCGAGAATGAATTAATACAGATGCAAAAAATTTAGAAATAAGTTGACAAATAAAATATTTAGGATTAAATTAGCATGATTACAATATGTTTTTGACCTTTTTTGATAATTTTCCCCAATCGTGTTACATACACGATATCTTAATATTTGTTCTTTTTTAAATCAAAACACCTTTTTGCATTTATATTAATCTAATCCATTCAACTAACTTTGACCAGGGAGCGCTGACGTGGACACTCTAAGAGAGATCATACGTTGTTCATGAACGATTTTATTGGCTATCGGGGTTTTGGTAATTCCACCTCGCCCCAGATGAAAAGCATCCAGATTGATTATCTAGCACCTAATTATATATGTTTCTATACCATTTTACTTTGCCTCTTATGTCCGAGACAAGTCATCGCACAACACGTATAGGATTATACATGGTAGCTAACTAGATTGGCCCATGTCTCTTAAAACAAAACAAAAATTATAAAAAAAAAATATAACCAAAATTACTATAGTCATGCCGATTTAGTTTGATCTCGGCAAGAAGCAGACCTACGTCGAGATAACCCTTCTTTGAAGCACTTTGGTAGTGCTTCTGAGTCGAAACCAAAATAATGAATCAGAGCACATGGAGCCATCTCCTTATTGGCAAGAAAAAAGATAATGGCTAGCTGATTTCGATCAGTTAATGAAAGAGCCCAATGCAAAAAAAAAAAAAAAAGCATGTTAGGTCTTTGAAACAGTTCGAATCATTTTGATAATAATCAATTTGATCTGTTTTACCGAGAAGGTCTACGGTTCGAGTCTGTATAGCCCTACATATAACTAATATTATAGTTTATTATAACTAATAGAATAATTTAGTTAACTAGTATATTAAAATTAGAACCAAATAATATCTTTTAATATTAAAAAAAGTCGATTCCCATTTCGAATATTTTTTGAATATTTGAACTTTTAATCCGAAGAAATAAAAAAATACGAATTTTATTTTAATTGAATTCCTTTTCTTCGTTAGAAAAAATTCATCCGAAGGTAGGTGAAAGCGAGAAAATTTTATTTATTTTGTATAAGAGGACTATCTATTTATAACTACTTTATCTATATCATGAATATGAAACCCATCGCAAAAAATAACTAAAAAAGGGAATATCTTTTGGGAATACTCACTTGAAAGGAACGTCTTTTTTGGTTTTAAGAAAAGGAAAATCTTATCTATCGAATCATTATACATTTTAATTGGAATTAGGAATTCCGTGTACAAATATAAGCGGTCCTTAACTACTTACGTATATATTATATTGAATCATATATGTATTAGTATTACCTAGGCATTACAATAAATAAATAAAGATTAAAGATTAAAGAAGGAGGATTTAAAATGCGAGATCTAAAAACATATCTTTCCGTGGCACTGCTACTAAGTGCTCTATGGTTTGGGGCCTTCGCCGGTCTTAGATCTCATCGTTAACGTTAACAACATGAATAAGTTATTAAATAAATTATTAGTGATCATTAGTGAGAGGTGAACCTTATGACCGCCAACATCGACATGGGCATCTTCTTATATATATATAATTTTATGAATATTTTAGCTGGGCGAGGTCGTGCCTTGGCCCCCTCCCCCCGACTAGCAAGGTCTCAAGCCTTGCCAATTCAGATGTTGATGAGATTAAATTGGCATAATTATAATGTATCTAAAAAAAAAATTTGGTTGAGAAATTCCTACACTGAAAACCGAGGATAGAAGTAGAATCTAAGGGCAACCTAGACGCACACCTAATGGTAAGAAGAGTGCATCTTAATGATGATTAATGCAAATACTAACCAAATGAATGATCAAGGCCAGAACAGATTAAGGAAGGCCTCAACCGTCGCAGGGCTTCCATGTAGCCAGCCAATCACGGAGAGACACACTAACATTGGTCCCTTTTTTTTAATATTTATTTATCGAAAAGCCCGAGTCCCAGTTGTGGGCCCAAAGACCGAGCACGCGTCACCGTTTGATTGGGCCCCTCTATTTGGACGAGATTGCCAAAGCATAAAATATAATAAATCAGGATCCAAAATCATTTCGTCGCCTAACTTTTGGACTTCTAGGGTAAATAATTAATCATCGCACCCGAAACCTATCATATAAACGCGAGGCTCGAAAATGTCGATCTGATATGATTCTCTAATTATAAAAAATAATGAGAATTATGTTTAATAACGAAAATAATTTTGATTTTGTTCTCAAAAATGATTTTAAAGCAAAAATAAGAATAATTAAAATTTTTACATTAAATTTATTTTTTTTCCTCTTTTGTTTCATTTTCTTTATAGTTTACCAGACGGTGGAAGTAAAAACAATCTCTTATTTACTTACAATCGAGACAAATAACTAGCGCGATCGCTTTTTCAGATAAGTAGATTTCACGCTTGAAATTGACAACCCTTTCTGTGAGGGCCTATTTCCACTTTTAGAACACGAAACTTAGCATATAAACCCTGAATTTGACTCTAGAACCCGCCCACCAAGGGTTGAATGGGGACCAAATGCATATGCCTAGGCTTTACTAATCTTGATAAACACAGGGAATTCGCACGTCGCATCAAGCAAGTCCCCATCGATAGGATGACAAACACAACTCTCGAAAATTACTTCAAGCGAGAGATAATCTAGGATCTTCCACATCTTAATCCACTTAGATCAACTTAAAATCGATTAGTCAAATGCGAATCATCTGGTGTCTTCATAAAAAATGACTCTAAGAGCCTGCATGGTAACCATTCTCATTTTCTAATTCTGTTATCCAAAATAGTAAATAATGAGAATCTTGTTTGATAACGCAAATAATTTTGATTATGATTCTCATTCTTTACTATTCTTGAGAACATTTTTAAAGCAAAAATAAAAACAAGAAAAAGTTGGTTTGCGTAAAAAGAACCACTTTTGACTAACTCATTCTCCTAGGATAAAACATAAAAATAATTAAAAAATAAAAATAATAAAAATGAAAATAAGTAAAGAAAGTAATTAAAAATAAAAAATATTTTTTTTCCAAAAAAAATAAAAAAATTTATTTGAAGTAATTGAAAATCATTTACAAATGGTATATTTTACCAAAAGTCATTTACGTTAAAGTTGCATTCAAATGCATTTTTAATTGCAGTTTACTAAATAGTATTTACATTTTACCAAATCTATTTAGCTCAAAGATAGTTGCATTTTTTCAAAGATATTTACCCAAAAATAAGCCAAATAGGCCCTATATTTGTATATAACTGGACAATAAACTATTTAGAGAGAGAGAAAAAAAAGGAGTCCTTAATATGAAAAAATGTCCTACGTTTCAATCGAATTTCAAACGTCATATATTAAAATTTGTATATTATTTACGACATGCTTAAAAAAATGGTGTATTCTAAATTATTTTAATGTGCATTGGAAGTTATTCTTCAATTTAGGATAAAATATTACAAAGAAACTATATAATTATTTAATTTAAATGATATAAATTTGGAAGATAAATTATTTTTGGGAATAGAAATTTTATACAATTACCAAATTTATTTCTATTTTAGGAATATAAATTTTATACAGCTACCAAATACTTCTAGTTTTCTAAAACTCGTTTAGAAAATAAAATTAGAAAAAGTTATTTTTAATCAAAATCACTTTTTTAAAATAAAATGGTTGCCATAGGCACCTCAAATGGCTTACCTACCGGACAAATATGGTTCTACTTGGAATGTCCACGTTAGAGGAGAATCGGAATCAACCACGAAACATCCGCGAGTACAACTGCAAAATCGTTTATTTTAACGTGAGCGAGACGTTAGGAAAGTCAAACATTGCCAACTGCAAAAGTCCTTTTTTTCTTCTGCTTTATTTTAATTTTTTTAGGCTCCCATTAAAATAAATAATTTTAAAATAAATCTCAAAAGGGACCATCACTATCAATTAAAATAATTAATCGATAAATTTGTTTTTAATATCGACGACAATACGTGTCTCAAATATTTTAGAGAATCATTTAAATATTTTTTGTTCTTTGACTTTTATAAACAACAAATGAAATTAATTTTTTTAAATTTTTTTTATAAATAGTTTATTTTTTGCGAAATATAAGAAGTGTTGGAAGGCTTTTTGACGCCTTTGTATTTTCACATGGTTTGTGGAGTCTTTTGATGCGTACTTTTTCTAAAATATACGAATCAGACCAGACAAAACCCAAATGAAAAAAAAAAAAAAATAAGAAACCTACCAGTCAGAAGAAGAACTACCGGTCTCCGTTCCTGCCCGAGAAGTCTCTCGTCCTTGCGCATGATTGATCATGGCATTCCAGCTCGTTCTTCGTTTGGTTAGAAAAGAAGCAAGTGGGTTGTTTCTTCTTATCCCATCGCAAGCTAAGCCAGGTGTCTGTGTCAGCTCATAAAGCTCTCTCCTTTTTGCTTTCTCTGGAGGTTCTGTCTTCTTCTTCTTCTTCTTCTGTGTTTCTGCTGAATCAAGATCAAATTTTTGAGTTCAATGGCGAGACCCGGGAACAAGATTGTACAAGCCAAGCTGGTGGGTATGTCTCTCCCTTCAGAAACAGAGGATTAGGGTCGTTCTTTCATGCCAATTTCGTTTGGTTCCTGTTGTAGCGTGTAAAATGTTATGGGCTGCGGAACCATGCATGGCAGGGTGGGTGAAGAATTGGTTCCACGTATTGTAGAACAGGATCGATATAATCCTCTTGGACGATGTGGTACAATCAAGAACGCAAAAAAAAAAGAAAAAGAGATCAATGTTGAAGTGCAATTTAGATGATCCCAGCTTGTTGAATTGAATTGGCCAAAATGCTGAAGTATATTCAAGAATCAATCTTGAGGGAATGCGCTCATTCTACATTAGAATCCACATTCCGTCAATAATAGTTCATATCGAACAATTATGCATAACCGATGTTTGATCGGCGTGGAATGATCACCAGGCTAACAATTTCGACAAAGAAGTCTATTCGAAAAGTAACCCTGAGTTGGCTCTCACAGGTGCTTCTGGGGGACATGGGAACCGGGAAAACAAGTTTGGTTCTCAGATTCGTGAAAGGCCAATTCGTTGATCACCAGGTAGGTCTATTCTTCATTATTATGCACAAATCAGTTCCGTCGTCGTGCTTTGCTGTTTCCATCTCATGATTTTTACCCCGTACTGGTCCATATGCAGGAACCCACCATAGGAGCTGCATTTTTCACCCAAATTTTGTCCTTGGACGAAGCAACTGTGAAGTTCGACATATGGGACACGGCAGGACAAGAAAGATATCACAGCTTGGCTCCTATGTACTACCGCGGCGCGGCTGCAGCTATAGTTGTTTATGACATCTCAAGCAGGGTAACCGACTCTTGAACTATATCTTAGTTCCTCGTATTGACGAGTTTGTAATGCTAGCAAAATCTCTAATGGCTCCACTAATTTCTGAAAACCATGTAGTTGTCTCGATAGTGATCACTAGTGATCCGAGTATGCAAACTTCAGAGGGCGTGTAGTTGTTGAGGCATATCCCTTATACTCTGCAGTCGCATTGCTACTTCCAGTACCTGAGCAAAATGTACACGATATTCTCATGTGTTTGTCCATGGATGCGAGATTAGATACACTACATCGAAGATAAAAGGCCGTCTTACTCTTCCTACAGCTGATACTAACCTTAGCCGACACTATATCTTACTTTGTGCATCACATTATCTCACTCTTGATGTAACTGATGCACATGTCCTTTGCTTCAGGATACATTTACGCGAGCTAAAAAATGGGTTCAGGAGGTACAAAGACAAGGTGAGACCTTCAGAATGCAATTTCGATGGGAACTTCTTCTCTTTATTGTCTTTTGGGACATATCTTAACTCCCCCTCACTTCATAACTGGTCTTTATCTCTGTTTGGTCGCACAATCAGTAGTTTCTTTCTGTACTTGTTAAAAAGAGAACACATTCCTGCTTTTTTCTGTTAGAAACTATGCTATGGTAAATGACTTGTTAGTAGCCGCGAGAACTGCGTAGTTCTCACTGATAATGGAATTCCTCAGCAAGTCATAAAAATGAACAGTCTGCTTGCAGTTGCAAGGGCAGCCTTTGTTGCTTGCTGATATTGTTCACCAACCATAAATTACTTTGATGGGATCTAGCAAAGCATCGTCATCTTCAGCAGAAATAATCATCTAACTCCCGTTTTAGAGGGTAACATTTTGCATGGCAGTATCTTTCCAACATGCGGTGAATTAACCTCCTGGAGCTTCCATCCTCGGAAGGTGCAATGCTGTTGCTCATCAGATCGCTGGCTCACTGATTCGCTTTTCACTTTCATTTGATTTTAGGAAACCCAAATGTCATGATGGCGCTAGTTGCAAACAAGTGTGACCTAGAGCCGAGGAGAGAAGTAAAGATCGAGGTATGAGCAGTTAACTTTTAATCGTGACCTTCAGAAACTGCATACTCATCATGCTTGATGCTTCTAGTCAACCTGTCTCTGCTCATCGCGCCTCTTTGGTTGCGTTGCTACACCTGAAGTTTCGTATTCTATCTCGTTTCGTTTCTAATGTAATGTCTGCCTATCTGGATTACTTGCAGGATGGGGAGCACTATGCTCAGGAAAATGGGATGTTCTTCATGGAAACGTCCGCGAAAACCGCAGAAAATGTGAGCGAGCTTTTCCATGAGATAGGTAAAACTTTTCAACCACTGGGAGGGGGGGTGCTCGATATTCCTGCCGATTATGCTACTGTCATATCTTATATCTAGAGGATCATAATAGCCGGCCATCATTTTTTTCGAAGCAACACTTCTGCCTACGTGAAACTTCCTCTCATGCATCAAATGTTTAAAAAAATGAGGCATTAGAACAATCAGCTTATCGATCTGCAACATAAAAACACTCAGTTTCGTCCCTAAACATTTGCGAGCGTCATGTCTTGAAGCCTGTTTCTCTTAGGAAGAAGAGGAAGTTTGAAGAAGGGTTAGTTCTCATAACGTTCTCCTCCTTGCTAACATTTGCAGCGAAGAAACTGGTAAAAGCTTCACCTTCAAGACCAAGAGGGATGACTCTGAACAGTGAACCACAAGATGGGAGAAGAAAACTTCTTTGCTGTTCAGGTTGACGTCCCAATTACTGGAAGGTCCTAAAATGAAAACAACTACCAATCTCACTATGTCCATGCCATGTATATGCATCCTCCAAACCTTAATTTGTATTCTGTATCATTGTTAGTCCCCAAAACATCTACTTGAGATGGATGGTGCTTTGAACGAATTCCAGCAGCAATCAAAATGTCCATGATAATCGCCAACTTTGAGCAGTGCATGTGCCATAGGCACAAGTTAGATTACTCGGGCGATTGCTACACGCAGCCAGAGCACATCGGCTCGATGGATGGATCCGACCCACAGACTCTCGGTCCAAACCAATTTTAGCTGTACTGGATTGAAGTGAGGTACTTCCTATGCACATTGATCAAATATAGTTCAATTGCCCTGTTCCCAACTTGGAAATTAAGAGGGCACTTCTTACGCTAAACTTGATGAAACATCATAAGTAGTAAAATTAAACTACAAACGATAATGAGATATTCCACTTAAGTTAGTAATCGATGCTCAAAATGCCTACGACATTGACAGCGACGATATAAGAGCATTGTGACAATAATTGAATGACGCTCCTCAAAATAACATTTCCAGACCTTCATATGAATTCATCAAGCAATTAGGCTCGTAAGAGCCTAAAAGTGAATTCCATCTGTTCAAATGCCGTCGAAAACATAAAAGGGTTGAAAAGGGCTAATGCATAAATATGCAAAAGATCGATTTATAAATTGAAAACAGATATTACAGGACGAAAAAGACGTTATTTTGACTTGGTTGCACCTCTGGTTTTCTTGTTGAGTATAGACAACTCTTCGCATGTTTCTATTCTATTGCCAAAAGTCCCTTGCTATTGGAACAACCAAGACCATAGTATCACGGCCCGACAAATGGCCGCGCGGATCGATAGATCGACTCTCGGTTCGTGAAAATAGCATGGCAGAAGACATATCAACAGTAACGTGCATGGAAACAAAGGCCGGGGTCAAATGAAATCTATAACATTGATTGATGCACACAAATTATGGCACACATGTTATTGTATTTGTCCTGTGATAAAACAACGGCAATCATTATGAACAAAGCTATCATATATGTATGTCGAACTATACATAACTTACCGCCTGACCCACGTGGAAAACTTTGGCTATTCACTGAGATTTTACATCTTGTGGCTGTGATAGTGACCTCAGGACACCATACATTTTCGAGGAAGAAATTGCAAAACTTGACAAGGCTTCAAAGAGTTCCGGGAAACGATTCTTGAAACTTACCAATGTCTTGTCCCTCACCTGACGGCTCTGCCTCCGATAAGCATCCTCTTCCTCTTCCAACCTCTTTTTTAGCATCTCCACTGTCACTTCTTTCTCAGTAATGACATTTATGTGCCGATCATCTAGTGCCCTATCTGGATCCATCTCATCTGGTGGGGTCCTGCGCTGCATACTTTTTTGACGATATTCATCCAATGAGCGTTTTTTGCGATCATACTCCCTCCTGGTTTCCTCACATTTCTCTTTCCATTTCATCTCCTCAAATTGAAGATGCACGATGGCTTCTAAGACAGCACGAAAATTATGTATGGCAGTTCTTGCAACCTCGTCAGGAAGTTTCTCCAGATTTTCATCCCAAGCATGAACAAGTTTCTGGATGGGTGGATTTTCGTTCCGAGGAGGGGAAGAAACTTTCTCCCTAAAGCTGCTTTCTATGGGAATGACATTCAACTTTAACCAGTTCTTGAGTGCCTTAATGTACTTTCTCTGATTGTCCATAAGACTCCCAAACTGCACATGCCAGTCTCCCACAACATTGAACAGCTGGACGGTACGCTCATGACGGTGGTCACTCGTCTCCTTGGTGGCTTGGTTAAATTCAAGATATGCCAAATTCTTGACGGTCTTGAACTGATTCTCATGGTAGTTCCTCATGGCGTCCCACATTTTTGCCATCCTGCATTCTTACAGCAGCCAATTATAATAGTGCAACATAACTGGAGCAGTCGCAAAATTATAAAAAAAATTATGAGGAAAAGTATGACAAATAAGGAAGATGACACTCTACAAGAGAACCAAGCAATGATTCAAATAAACTCGACTAAGTTATTGAATCAAAACCCAACACTCAAGCGCCATAATAAGTGTTAAAGGATGTTGTTAACAAGTTCCCCTAAGGTACTGGTTAAGTCAACTAAAATTAGAGATTTTTCTATAGAATATATAAATAAAAAATGTACACATTTAAGGAAGTTATTTAGTTCAAATAGAAAATTTTAAGTCTCTTAACCTTATTAATATTGCCTAACAAGTGTCCTAACGGCACTGTTTAACATTTTCCAATTTTAGAGAATCTATTTAATTCAAATAGAAAATTCACATTTCTAAAGCAAACATCGATAATGCTTAACAAGTGCCAATAAGGGGCAATCTTTCCCGTTTTGAATGATCGTATTGATGGTCAGAGAATAGAAATGGTCGAACTTAGAGTAATACATTGAATATGATGTCCTTTGATTTCCACCATGACAAATTTCTCCCAAGGAAAACGAGGAGGATGCAGAAAGAAGGGGGGAGCAGGAGCACAGAGATTCACAAGCAGTTCATAGCTGGTTTCATGAGATGCACATCCTCATGAATGCATTGACTATCAAAAGCTCAACACACACAGATGGACAGGCGAAATTCTAAATTATTCACAGCCTTGACTTGACTTACCCTTCAACAAGTTGAACTAGTTTTGGGTACAACTGTTCGTCTCTTAGACGCCTTATCTCCAAAACAGTTGAATCCATGGACTGCATATCAACAATATATCTTGTGTGAAGATGACTCACTGCGGCTTTTGTTTTTTCTAGAGACTCGGAATGGGTCCCTTGATTCTTTCGCTTGTTGAGCGCAGCAACCTTCCTTTGATAATCATACTTCAAAAGCTCACCCGCCTATCAAGCAAAAAGACACCTCAGATCTGTTAAACTCTATAATAGAAAGAAACGAGAGAAGCTTCACAACTTAGTTAAGAACGGCTCAGAAAATTATATTGCACGCTCATCAGGGAAAAGCTGTTCAAAAGATGCGTGGATAAGAATTAAAAACTGAGACAAGCAATTTAGATCAGCGATGGCACAGAGTTGACAAGTCGAAGCGCTATGAACAGATCCGAAGGTCCCTGGAACATAATAATCAAGTTTATCCACTCAGCAGTCAGGGCGACATGACAATGGGATCATCATGCCCACTGGGCCATCTGCAGACGTGCAGTTATCGCTCACCTTCACTTCATCATATAGCTTCTTCTCCCATGCTAGCAATTTGTCCAACACCGTGGCATGAGTTTCATGTTCTTCCGCGTCAAAGTCGTCCTTCGCATCATCAGCATTTGCTAATCCTCGGAAAGACCGATTCCACGTGATAACCCGCATCACTCTTTCGGAATGATTGATATGACCTGCAAAGCAGAAAGAACAAATCAACAAAACAACAACCCAAATTCAACTAACAGATATTAGTAAATCCTTACGATCCATAGTCTGTCATTCAATATCCTTCCAGTGTCTGGCATTATCCTATCACTTAAAAGGCAACCGCTTCATGATGTACCGATACTTTAGCTAAGAAGAATAAAGACTAGATATCCGAGAAGGAAAGATATGACCATGATAAAGTTCACATAGCAACAAATGCTTCTCACCGCGATTATCCGCAAAATTCGAGTGATAATGCAACCTAGTCGCCTCCAACATCTTCGAAACCTCATGGGCACTCTCGGAAGCCTTTAGAAATTGATCATCCAGCTCCAAAAATATCCGTGCCAAACTTATATTCGCCTTCACCACCGGCTTCCCATCCGACACCAACCCCACTTTCCCTTTCTTACTCTTCGCTGCCAGTGCCACCTCCGCTGCAGGTGGGACTGGTGGTTCCACTGCCTTCTCCGCCACCGCCGGAGTAGCAACTTCACCATCATCTTCCATTCTCTTAGGTTTGTCACTAAACACTTTACTCTCAACATGCTTTTTGTCAATTCTCACCTCCTCTGCGGCCACCTCGTCCAACGTCGAGGCGGGAACGCTCTCCACCGAAGGGAAGAAGTAATCATAAAACTCCTGCGGCTGAGCGCGCGGAGGCGACAGGGCTCTCGGCGGCGGAGCCTCGTTCTCCGCCACCGCCTCCTTGCGACTCCCACTTCTACTGCCACCGCCACCGCTTCTTCTATCTCTAGCCCCTCTACTGCTCCTCTGCCTCAAATTACTGCTCTCGTCGTTCTCCAATTCATTCTCTTCCTCCTCGACGATCGTGGGCCCCACCGGCCTCGACTCGGCCTCGGCGATCTTGATCTCCGGCATGGTCGCGGCGCGCTGGAGCGGCAAGTTCGGGAAATCCGGCAGCGGAGGCGGCGGAGGGAGGGTGGTGTCCGTCGTAGGGACCTGCGCCAACGCCGCGGGATTCGCCTGGCCAGGGTAGTCCTGGGGGTCCTGGACCTCGCCGTGGACGTAGTCGCTGAGGGCGGCGCCGGTCGTCCTGAGGGCGACGGCGTAGGCCGAGTGAGCCGCCGCGAAGGCGTTGCGATACGCGACGGCGTCCTTCATGAACTGCTTGCGGTCCTTGCAGCGATTGACGGCCTCCTCGTTCTCGATCTTCGATTGCGTGCAGCCCATGCTTGGTCGACCGAGCTCAATCGATCGAGCATCCACAAGATTGAATCCGTAACTTTCGATTACGATTCTGCTTCCGAAGCTCAGAGACAGAGAGAGATATAAAGACAGGGTTGGGAGGGTGCGGGGGAAGAGGAGAGCGTTCGTTCGTCGTGACGAAAGCGGACGGCGTAGCTGGTGCGTTTCCCGGAGTTAACCAAAAGCGACGCGTCGTTATACGGAGCTCTGCGTTCCGCTACTTTTCGAGGTGAAAACTGGGGGGGAAAGGGGAAAGCGACCAAAGAGCAGGAGAAAATAGAAAGAAAGAATGAGAAAAATCCGGGAGTCGGGACTAGACGGCGGCAGCACAGATCCAACGTTTGTTAATATTTATGACGTAATCTCCATTAATTAATTAGATTAGCTTTTTTTTTTTAAATGACGGCTTTATTATTAAACAAGCTAATCTATACTCACTCTAAACTAAAAGGGCCACGCCGGCAGTTCTACAGTGCAATTCCCAATTTACCCTTCTCTCAAAATCTTGTCCGCTTTAATATTTGATTCTCCGAGACTCGAATGATCGATGCTTGTGGGATTTCCTTAATGACTGGTTTTGATTATCCTTAACTACTGCTGATTGCATCTTCTAAACCATTCTCTAGAGATGATTAGGATATAGATAGGGTAATTTCTTAAGTTAGGGATTTGATAATTTTATTGATTTTATATATCTCTCAAGATTACGCGTATACCTCCCTTTGATTGTGTGTATCGAAATATACAAGAATTCTTTTTCTAAGGCAAAATGGGTTGAGGAATTCCCATCTTTTTCTAGCTGATATTGTAATGCATGACACGGATTGAGAAAATCTTCGTCTTTCCCATATAAAGAAAAAATGCTAGATCATGGAGAATCCAATTTACTAAGGCATGATTACGATTACGCGAATGCGCCTCATAAATTCTCTAATTCTATCTTTTCGATTCTCATCTCGCACCCTTCATTGTCGTAGCAAAAGAAATCTATCTCATGCCTCAACAGTGCTCACCGAATGCCCCATCCCGTCTGAGCTAGCACCACGACGATGGTGCTACGATGTCGGTGACGCGACATACAAAACCTCACATAGTGTTAGAGCAAGAGCACCTGTATTCAAATATTTTCATGCCCCTTAGAAAAATGTTTCTACGCTTAGTACTAGGTAAAAAAGGTCAGACTAAACGTTAGGGGAGAGTGATATACTGATCAAATATGAAATCACGCATTCATCTAAAAAGCTTAAAAACTTTTAAAATAGTCCGACACCGATTTTACACAATCTGACGATGAAATCATGCATGCCCACGTCAATAAGATCCGTTCAGCAGCTGTCCAAAAGTACTTGATCGCGTCGATTTTGAAGTGCGCCAGATCCGATCGCACTTCCTCAAACATCTGGAGGACTCTTGATTGCATGACGGGACTTTTAGGAAGGTCGATGAATTTTCTCTACACGACGACAATTGGGAACAACCAGACACGAACCGCTAAAAAGAATACGCACATAATCAATTCCGGCGCTGCAAGAGAAATTACAAGTTTTTAAACACTTCCTTTTTGTTTGAACCGCCTCACTCCTTCTTACGTGCCAAACGGAAGCATAAATTGCTCTCCGCAGCACGACCAAGGCAAGACTTTCCTAGTCAGTGCAGTGTAATTTCTCGGCGAGGTGCTAAGAGATCTGATGAAACTAGGGCAAATGCTTCGCGGTCTCAACTACCATTCTTACAAATTGAAGTCTATTTTAAGTCAATGGGGGGACATTGGCTTTCGCAAAGGCATCATCATTACAGGCCCTCAAGCGTTGTTCATGCTTTCTTCAAGCTCGATGATGCCCAGGTTCTTTAAAGACCAGCATGGCAGCATCGATCACCTCACCAAATGGCAGCTTGTGTCTTCTTTTCTGAAGGGTCAACCGTAAAATAATGATGCTCGTACAAGTCTAAAAGCCCGTGTGGCCCGCTCCATATCAAATTTGGAGGACAAATCGAAGACAATTCAAATTTCCCCCCCGGGTCACCGTTTTCTCCTGAATCGAGCCTGTGCGCTTGCATGGCCGCTGTTTGCGAGGACAGTTGAGTGGGACCGAAAGAGGAAACTTAACGAATATATGCACGGAACTTGTTCAACCTCACTTTGTGTCGTTTTTATGAGATCGAGATAAGAATTAGGAATTTTTTTTTTTCCTTTCTTTGGATGAGCCCGATTTACACACCCACCAACCAAAATGGAATATGGCAAATTGAGTGAAATTGGAATATCGCTTTTGCTCGACAGTCATAATGAACTACGAAATCTAACAAATCCCCCATTGCCGGTTTAAATTATCTTTTTTGAGGCTCTCTCTCTCTCTCTCTCTCTCTCTCTCTCTCTCTCTCTCTCTCTCTCTCTCGTGCTGTGGCTGGCTTTAAAGTTGCTTTGGGGCCGACCACGGAAATATTCTTGGGTTTGAACACAAATGGCTGGAAGGCATCTGCTAATTGTCATCTTTGGTTGTGTCCGAGACAGGCGAGAGACGTAACCATGAAGCACACCCACCCATCATCCACCTCCAGTGAATCCACAGGCTTGAGATGGCAAAAGAAAGGCAAAAAAGCAGAAAGATTATTCTTGTTTCGTTGGCCGATAAAAGTGAGCACTAGATTCGCCGAAAAAATCGTAGCTTCACGTTCACGGGAATGCCTGTGAAGAAGGCCTTTTTTCCTGATACGTTCCCTCGCTGAAAATTTCGAGCGAACCACAGATTACGAAGGTTGTATAACTAAAGCACTCTGAACTTCTCTATGGCAAGCCTGGCGAGATCAGCTCTTAAAAGAGGCACTGGGTTCTTGTGGCTATAGCTACTCTGGCTCTGCCAGGTTCAGGCAAAGACGGTTTCGTTCTCCGTCGTACCAGATTCCTTAGCTCAACCACGTTTCCTCAGTATCACGATGGAGGAGCTGGTATGGAAGTTGAGGAAGATCAGGGCTTTGCCAACAAACCAGACTGTGATGTGTGAAGATGGCTCGATGATTAGCTGACATTAGTTTCCTTTTCGTTTTGGCATTTTTGTCAACCGGTACATGTGAATCACCGCGGCCTGAATAAAAAAAAATTCTCCCTTCTGATGCAGATTAAGGATAGATCACTTGAGCACAGAGCATGATCAAAGCATGATGCTGTCACCGTGGGCGCTAGCATTTCGCAGTCTTTGTGAGCACTTGCATTTCACGAATCCCACATTAGTCGCAGTTGATTCTTAAAACCAACCAACCACCACCGCACGCATGTGACAATACAGCAAGGTTGTAGCTTCTTTAAACCAGCCAGCTGCCACAAGGCACGGCAGATGGAAAAGTGAAAGTTCAAGAAAGCTGGGTTTAAATAAAACGCACGCAATGCTAGAAAAACTAGGAAAGGAACCGAAAAACACAGCATCAACCATCTGCATTTTCGACAAGCATGCACCATTAAACACGCCAGTCCAAGAACTCGCCACTGGCGGAAGAAATCATTCAAACTGAGCGCAAAATTGGATCTTACCGTTAACAAAATCCAGTCACGAGTAATAATACAGATGCCACAACGTATCGAACATACCGAGAAAGGAAAGTGAAAATCAGTTGGGAGAGAATCCATTACTTCGTCTATAAGAAACCCTGCAAAAAAAATAGGATTTTGGAGACCACCCTTCTGACAAAATTCTCAGAGAAGGCTTTACAGGTACAAATAAGAGGCTGCATAACCTCTCCACCCTACGCCAGCTGAAGGTTCTGAGGTTCAATCGTGAGAATTCTTACACAATCCATGAACACCTGTTGTGATGCTACATCAGGCAACTCTAAGAAGCAGATGGAGGTGCCTCAGACTGGTCTGTTTCCATCGGCTCCCCTGAAGCAGGCGGAACATCACCAGTTCCAGTATCAGTATCAGCACTTGCATTGGCATCAGCGTTGGCATCAGCTCGAGGTTGCTGCTCACCCTGAGCAGGCTGAGGAGGAGTCTCAGGAGCAGCGGGCTTGGCGGGCCTCGATTTCATCATTATTGGCCGGCAAAACCTATAGAAGCAAATCTTAGTCTATGGTTTGATCTAGAATTCAGGAAATGAAAAATGGAGACAGGAAATCATGTGCGCAATAACACCACCAAGTTACCACTATAACATGCAAATTCCTTGAAGTCTTATCTTAATAATGGCTTAGATTGTCTTTACAACAACCATTTCAAGATTTGTTGCCCCATCTAGTTGAATATCAACGATTTTCCGTCACTTTCATGTCCAGAGAAATTAAAAGCAAAATAAACAAACACTATCATCAACACACAAGTAAAAGATAAATATAATTTCCTGAAACTCAATTCGCTAGTTGAATAACTTGGGCAGGAGATCACTGGAACTTCTTTTTCAACATTTTAAGGAAAAAGTTTTCTCTGCCATAAAGAATAACAAGGCAACTCATGACAATAACAACCCATCTCCAAAACCAATGTAGCCAAAGCCTTCTAATATTGCTTTGGAAAAAAGGAAAAAGCCTCCTAATATTGCGGATTGTTTCAGATTTCCAATGTTATTCCATCTCGGGATCTTATTATACAGTTTCTGTCGAACTGAACCATGAGTGTGCACATTAATAATTCTCTTTTTCTGCTATTGTGCTAGTTTATATCTGCAACAATGTTACGATTAGCAATTCAGGATAGCTTAGACAAGATGTTAAACTTTCTTCTCGGTGATGTTTCTGGCTTTGCTCCGAGAACCACCCAGTTGAACATCTTCCCTTGCGAAGAATACTTGGAATCCACAAAAAGCACCACATCTAAGAAAAGGAACGCCAGGTCGTTGTGAAAGGAGAGAACAGGGTACCTGTCCAGGGACTCTGCTTTCTTCCTCATTTCAGCTGACAAGAGAACTGGAGGAGCATATTTGGGAAGAGAATCCTGTTGCTGCTGTTTGTCTCTTAGCCAGGCTTCTGCCTCGACACATTCTTTCAAGACCTGAAATATACAAAAAGAAACAATAAAGTAAGTATCTTATTCAAGATTCCTCTTGAAGACAGCAGCTTCAGTAAATACATTTCCTCTACCTTCTGCTTCTCGGATACATCGATGTGATCAAATTTGGAATCATTCGAAACAGCTGCTTCTCTATAACTATTTATACAATAAACAAGTTGATCTATCACCGATCCTCTTTCTGTGTGTTCCTTGTAACGCTCTTCTATCGGATCACCTTGCTGCAAGTTACACAACATGGTAAGCAAGCAGAGCTATTGCCTATAACAAAGAACAGAAAAAATTCATTACCTTCTTAAGTTCTTCAAGCTTGGCAACATAGACACCTTTTGTTTCATCTTCACCATCCTCATATAACCAGTCCTCTACCTCCTGAAGTGTAGAAATGAACTGCTCTCTTTTTGGATCCATGACAAAGTCATGGTACTTGTCGTTCAGCTGATGTTCCAAAACAAAAAATGAAGCACAAATGATGTTTCGAGTTCAGCAAAAGCAATCTACGTCGGAGAATCAGTAGTTCTGTACCTTGTTCCTCATATCATACACATAAGCTTCCACAGCATTTTTCTTGTCTTTTGTCTCTTCCATGACACGATCTTGCAAGGCCATCTCAAATTCCTTCTCAACTGCCTTCTGCAAGTCTCCCGATGACAATGCACCATATACCAGCTCGGCCACAGGAATGTTTGTTTTCTTTACCTTCTTCTTTGGAGCCTCCGTCTGGGAATAGACAACCGAAGTAATGCAAAATAAGAAAAACAAGGTCACAGTAGCCCATGAATCCAAACATGACCAACAAAGACCAAAGTCAAAATTCAATGTTTGAAAGCTCTACAGCCATTACTAAAATTCCCACATCATATAATGAAAGTCCCATTAGGTCCACTTTCAACACTACTATGCAAGACATTACAACAACAGCAAACGACAGCTCATCCCACTGAGTGGGGCCAGCTCCTATTACGCTCTTGCGCTCAATATTTGAAGAAAAAATAACTACAATGCCAGACTATAAGGTTTGTCAATTACCATCCTAAATCGCAAAGACATAAGCTAAAAGCCTTGACAACCGACAGAAACCCTCACCAGACTTCCGATTCTGGTTGTATCCTTAATTTTGAAACACATCCAGATGATGATACAGAGTTATTTTGAATAAAGGACCAAAAAAACACCAAAAAGAAAAAAAGAATATATTTTAACCGCATCATAGTTCAAAAAGAGATGGCCCACACATGCGGAAATTCCACTGATATAAAGAAACCGATAACTCGCACAAGCAGGGACAACTAACCGTGCTATCGGTTTCCACCTGCACAGGCTTCTCTCCTGTCTCGGGGATACCATTTTCTACATCAGTAGCTCCCTTTGGATCTTGCATGTTAACATCAGCCTCACTGGAAGTAGGGGGAGCAGCATCATTCAAGGTTTCATCACCATCCATCTTGTTTGTTTCTTGTGCTGCTGCGTCCTTTGTGACTGGAACTTCAACTTCCTCTTCTTCCAAGAGCTGCAGCATCAAATAAATTGCTGAAATTTTGAATTATTCTGGACCAACTTCCACGTTAAATTCAAGTTCTTTGCAATACTTACTGTTGCAGAATCAATAGACACGATTCCATGGAGATTTAATCGAACTTTGACCTTCATTTTTGCTCGTTCACTTTTCAAGCATTGGAAAGGCCCAATCTGCACATTATAAATAGGAGAAGCTAACAAATTAGCGAAGGAAATTCTATGCCTACAGAAACAAAGAAAAGATATCTTCTCAGCTCTCTAAATTACCGTGTATGAGCTGATCTTAGAAGAAGCTGGTAGTTCACTGCCATCAGTGTAGTGGACATCAACAACAAAAGTTCCTGATCTGTAGAATGTCAAAGCCTTGATACTAGGCATTGCATTTCCTTTGGGGAAGACAATGGTTGTTTGCTGATTATCTGCAGCCCCATCCTGACTTTCTGGTACAGAACTTTTCCATGACAAGCCAACAGAAAATGGAAAGCTTTCGTGGACCTTATAAGTGAAAACATAAGTTAAGAAAAGAAGAACAAATGATTGAAATATATTCTGCAATAAAAGAAGAAAGAGCTAATCTTCATGAATACGCAATTTTCCAGAACATTTATCACTCCCAGATGTTTGCAAAGTAGAAACAGCCAAACTAGAGCAACACAAGACTCTTGGTATGCAACTTAAGGTTATGAAAGCTCTGCCACCAGGATGATAGAGCAAAAAACTAAAGATATAACAGAAAGAAAGGCTAATGTCACCAAATACTTGTATCGAGTATAATGCAAAAAAATAGGATAATCAGAGTCCTTTACTTCCACCGGATTGGCACAGTCAGAGGCAAATTTTAGACCCATGCATTTGTGACTATAGATGATGCTATCCCATGTATGGAATACATTGATATAAGTAACAGAAAAAAATCGATGACCCTTTCTTCATCTGATGCAGCAAAATAAACTTGAAAACACATATAGCAGCCCAAAAATAGAATGCATGCAGAAGACAGTTGATGCTTACCTGAAATTCTCGCACTTTGAAGGTTGGGCTAAGGATTGCACACTCCAAAGCACACCCCCTGGAAACACACTCACTTGCATTCATCGTTCGCCTAGGCTCCTTCCCAAAAAATTCCGTCAAAATCCTAATGATAGCAGGAACGCGAGATCCAGAACCAACAACCTCAACCATATGCACATTCTCGACTGCAAGACCAGCTTCTGCAAGGGCCTTTTGCAAAGGTCCTTTCACTCGCTCCAAAATTGGAGCACTGATTTGTTCAAACTCATCCCTCTTGATATGTCCCCTGACATCCTTTTCATCCATTAAGCACTCAATATTTAGAGGCGCCTCCGGATTTGCACTGAGAACTTTCTTGAGCTTCTCACAGGCAGCCCTAAGCCGAAGACAAGCTCTAGCATTCTGGAAGACATCGATCTTGTACTGCTCCTTAAATTTGGCAGCAAAATGGTGGAACAAAACCTCATCAAAATCTCTGCCACCCAGTGACCGATCATAAGAATGAGCAAGGATTTTTAACTGTCCCTTTTTGAAGCCTGCAATGCAGACTTGCATGCTTGAATGACCGATATCAACAAACACAACATTAAGCGGGTCACCCTCAGGCAAATCAGTCTTGTAGATACCATAAGCCAGGGCGGTTGCAGTGGTCTCATGGATTAACCGAAGAGGGTGTAAGCCAGCAATAGTAGCAGCATCGAGGACTGCTCTTCTCTGGAGGTCTGTAAAGTAAACTGGAATTCCAATGCAGCAATCCACTACCGCTGCATTTAAATTCTTCTCTGCAATACCCTTGAGATTCAAGAACATCATACCCAGTACTTGGGTAGGTGTGAATGTCCTTGCTTCTCCGAGATACCTCGCATGTATCAAAGGGTACCCATCAGGCCCCTCAGTGACTTGGAAAGGCAATGACTGCAGATCCCTCTGCAGTTGGGGATCCGAGAATTTCTGTCCAATTAATCGCTTTATCTGGGAAATAGAATTTTTGGGGTTCATCATAGTAGAAGCAGCTCCTGCCGTCCCAATAAACCGCTGCTTCTCACCAAAGCAAACAATTGCAGGAGTCTCACGTTTGGACTCATCATTAAGCACAACATCGATCCCCCTTTGCCTTGCAACAGCAACAAGGCAACTCTCATTCCCAAAGTCAAAGCCAACCACACTCATCTTTAGCCTGGCAGACCAATTCAGGCAATAAATAGGCTGAATGGGTGCAGCAAAAAGTGTTGATTGCCTGGTAAATATTAAAGAAGCGAATTAATCTGTTAATTAAGTACAAAATTGAGCAGCAGACCATCAACAAGGACAGTGCAGTATCCGATAAGCATAACTCAAGCACAAATTATCGGTCAAAGCCAAACAACTTCACATAGACAAGCCAAGCGTCGGGAAACAACCAACTTGGTCGAATTACACATTCAACGCAAATGCAATACATCTAAAAGTCAACCACGCAGGACAATTAACTGGCATAAACTTCCCACAGCTTCAAGAAGCTCAATCAGCACAAATCTGCAACACTTTGATAAACCCACCCGAGCCGCCTTACCAAATCAGCGTCACAAAGTAAATCCCAATAACGCGGAGCTACGAAAACGCCAAATATAATCAGTTCTTTTCCACAACCCATGCAAGACCCCCATGAATCACGAATGAATCCCCCCAAACATTCACTGAATCCACAACCACAAGCGCTCAAAGCATCGCGCTTCCGCAACACTCGATTCGAAGCTGGCAGGACAAAGAAACAAAGCAACGTGTACAAGGGAGCGGAGAGAATCCGAGGCCAAACTAAGCAACAACAGAGAGGATCACGAGGAAAACGCGCCCGCGGAAGGATGAAAGATTACAGATCTGTCGAAAAGCAAGACGGGAACGGGGAGAGAACGCGAGCCCGACCGCCGAGAAACGACGTCGCGTCGAGATAGAAGAGCGGCATTAGCAATCTCACCTGACGACGGAGAAGGGAGGAGGAGGAGGACAGATCGGAACAGCGGAGAAGGTCGCGACGGTGACGAGGAGGGTCTGGAATTCTCGAAAAGAGGTGGGCTTTTATGTGAGGGGGGACACAGAAGTGGCGACCGGGAGGGGCATGCGTTGAATTTCCCCTGCCGCTCGAACTAGCTCCGCCCAGTTTCTTATTATGTAATTTTTCCTATTTATTTTATTTGTTATATATTAACTCTATTTTTGGTGAAAATATAAAAACGATCTCTCTACATTTATTCGAAATTCAAAATTATTCTTACTCTCTCTTTTTTTTCCTTCTTATTTTGAAATGTTTACTTACGATAACAGATTTTTTTTTTCTTGGTCAAATTCAATAACAGATTCTACAAACATAAACTTGACACACAAAAAAATGATCTGGACACTTTTTTTTTTTTGGCATTTTTCCTTCGTTTTTTTTTCTTAACCCTCTCTTTTGAACAAGGATTAAAAAAATATGAATCAAGCTCCAATCTTGCATGCCCTAAATGTGGCCAATCGAATTCTGCTATTGGCATCGCTTGCGCGTCCGCTACCACCATAGCATAATGGTCGCCACTCTCGTCCAACCACCGTCACGGTGTTGGCGCATGGACGTGCCTACTTTTGTCTATTTTGTCGCGCGCTGGGCATATTGTTTAAAGTTGTGACCACCACCACTATAGACCCGGCAATCACCACTGCCGTCGCCGCCGCAGACAGGTCGCCCACCAACGGGGGGGCAGGATCATCACGTCCTATAAGCAAGCATCCTACGTTCCTACTCTCTTTTTCTTTTTTCTTTTTTTTTTTGAACTTTTCATCGATTTCATTTTATTTTACAAATTTTAAACTCCCAGCAAACAGCAGATGGCCCACATTGTGCTGCCATTTCGATGTTTTTCATCAGGACAAAGACTGTTGATGTTTGGGTCCAGAGCCGTTGATCGAGGGTGATGTTTGGGTGTTCAAGAAAAGTTCTTTAAGCAAGGCGGTCTCTCTCTCTCTCCTCATCTCTGCCTCTCATGTGAAAAAGGAAAAAGTAAAAACTAGCGTCCCCCCTTTGGATGGACAACCTTAATGGCTAACATGCATGATCACGCTCCACCTTTTCTTAAAAATGTTGAGCTCAAAAGCGCGAGTCAGAAATCGAAAGAGAGCTCGCACGGAGCTTTCTTTCCTCAATCAAACGGGCCCATAAGTTAAACATCTTCCTTGGGCATGCTATTCAAATAAAAGTACATAACTCGTGCAAGTGTATTTACTTTCTGATTTGTGTCTTCGTTTTCTTGGACTTCCGCTGATGGAGGTGCAACCTAGATTCTCCAAAAAATTTGTTGCTCCATGTTCAAAGGGGAATGCCTGTGATGGCCTTTCTTCTGGCGTGAGCCGCAGCAACTGAGCCCCGGACGTTGCTGCAGCTCAGAAAGCTAAGGATGACACGGCTTGAAATTTGGAGCGAATCAGAGGTAAAGACGGCAAACCCGGCATTGTGAAGTCGGATAATTGAAGCTCTCTGGACTTTTTATCTACGGCAAAACTGGTGAGATCAGAAGTTGAATAGCTACTGGTTTCTTATAGACATGGTGTCTCCGGCTCGATGGAAGGTTCAGCCTTGATGGTTTTCTCCTCTGTTGTACCTGATCTTCCATATCTCAACGTCACTTCCTCGGTCATAGCGCGAAACATACTGTGGAACTTTAGTGAGATCAACACATTTGCCAACAAAACCAGGCAATGACTCGCAGTCATTGACCTCACATCCTGCAACATCTAGCAAAACAGGAAACAGTTCATTTCTCACCAAAAAGAACGTCGAACAACCCAAAAGTCAGGCAAAGAAATACTGCTGAAACTGTTTCCAGTTATTTCAACAAAATATCAGTCAGTCCATCCACATGTATGAGATGCTTACCATCTTCAATCCTCACATAACTTAAGAAGTGGGAGTAACCATTCGCAACCACATCTAGATTATTGAGACTGAAGTTATAACGTTTTTCCAAAGCCAAGTATAGTACCTGTAAAGGAGGAAGTAGCATCCTAAATTTCCTAACCATTTTGCAAGCAAAAAATTTAATAACCATTTGATTTGAATTAAGACTTTGAGAGAAGTTCTAAATCAAACTCTGCCTACCAACAAATTTAGAAGAAAGGAGTTACCACTGCCCCTCCTCATCATATATCGTCATTAAGTAAGTCATTTATACGCTAAATACCTTTTCTGATCCCCGTGACATTAGTCTTTGTAAGGTACAGAACAATGCATCCGTTAGATCATCACTGTAGATGACATCAGCAGCTAAAAGTAAAGAAGAGGTTTCAGCTTCTTCCACTTCTGAGGATGTCCAAGAGTACCTACAAGGTTACCGCATTACTCAACCAGTGAGTTAAGTCTACAATTGTTGCACAGCATCAATCAAAATTACAAACAGTGCGTGTCTGTATATGCTGGTGTCAATTACTGAAAGCTTTTTGTTATCAACTAGTTATCAAATAAAGATCACGCTTACTTCACTTGTGACTCAGAAACTTCTGTGCATACATTAGGAGGCCAATAATTCATCCAATTTAGCTCACGTACAAGAACTGTAGCCTTGTAGTTTAGAACTCCATCGTTAAGCTCGGCATTCTTTGCACAATTGTGAAGGATTTCATCTCCATGATCTGGCAACACTCAAACAGACTATTCTTAGAGTGAAAAGAGTGAATGACCTGCCAATACACTAGATCGCCTTATAATATTGATGTATGACATGGGGAGTCAAAGGCAACCTTAAGAAATAACACATTCTATGAATCATTCTAACTTCTAATCGCTAAGATTATTTTTCTTTTTATGTTTTCCTCCGAGAATTTGTGTGCTTTTGTGCATTTGTTTGTTTTTTTTTTTTTCTTTTTTTTGGGGGGGGGGGAGTTTTGGGGGCGGTTATCTAAGTCATCACCTAATTCAAATCGCAAAAGGGACTATATTTATATAGCAAGGCCACCCTCAAATGAATCAGATAAGGAGCTGTATGCTTAACCTATATATAGTTCAAAGAGTAAAGCTGCAGCAACACATGGCTGTATGTGCCGAATGAAAATAATTTGATTAGATTCAAGTCCAATATTCCAACCTGTGAGAAATACTGTCTTAGCTACACGAGAGAGCAGTATGCCAACCAACCCTGGCACAAAGTTGAGACAAAGACTGTCATAAAAGTAATCCCAAGAAACTTTAGCACTTGAAATGAAGTCAACGAAGACTTAAAGCAGTCCTAGATGTGAACACCCATGGAAAATGGATAGATTCTCTGTAAGACAAGTTTCATCAGTAATCCTTACATCTCCAGACTGTTCACCTGGGAATTTAACTGGAAGCATTTTTAAAGGACTGAACTTGCCAAAGTTTCGAAAAGACAGGAATGCTACATTGAATTGATTATCCATCCCTTTTTGTTTAAATAGTGGATGTGTGGATGTATGCATATGCGATGACAGTGATAGGTAAAGGTAATCCTAACCATTTGGCATGTGGCAATTCGTATTATACCTAAGATATTAAACTCGCAAGAAGAAGACGCCCATGACAGTCAATCTCCTCCTATGCTCTAAAATACTTGGACACTTTCTCATGGTACTTCACCACTTGAGGAAGCTAAGCAATCTTTGAAGTGAGTTTAGTTTTTTTAGAACGGTATCACCTGACATATTCAAGCAAGCAGCAGATACCAACATACCTGTTCCGGCACCAAGCTCCAACGCAACGACTCTATCAAACTCAGAAGAAGTGGACATGGCATGCAACACAAAATCAGATAATGCTAGCTCAGCTTTCCATACCTGAACAAAAGGACCAAAGTCTTCTAATGTTAAGCAATACACAGGATACTGAAAGAGAAGATTTATGAAAACAAGTAATACCTGCAACCCGACATTTGGTATAGAAGATGTGATATTATGCTGTATGATCACACTAAAACAATGTGGAGATGGTTCTGCATGTTAGGAAACGTCCGGTTATCACCATTTCCATAGGAAAAGAGGACTCAAAAGCAAACCATGCGGACTTCCTCCCCGGAAGATGCTACGCATCAAGCGTAACCAATCAGCAACCCCAGGCCAGAATTGGTTTAATAGCTCCAAATGAATTCTCATGACTGACTAGTCAGGACTCCTTTCAAAGCAAACTGAAATGCATGGTGTGGAAGGAGATAACGAAAATCACTCACTGTCTCGCCTTGTTACAACGAGATCACCATCCTGGTCGAGTACGATTCCTCGGTGTTCTGCAAATTCGTCCACTCTGCTCAAAAACTCACAACACGATTCTGCGAATCGGTTTGTTGGGAAAGGAAAGAGGGAGTGGATTCAGGGACATTACCAGGCGGAACGGAGATGGCGAAACTCGAGAGGTGGGGCCCAGAGGACCGACGAGGGCAGCCTACGTGCACCTCACTCATTACTTCCTCCTCCTCCTCCTCTTCTTCTTCCTCTTCCTCAACAGCGCTCGTAGCTGAAGAATCAGTCGCGTGCTCCATGAGATGTTTACCAGACCAACGGCAACGAAGAATCAAACGTATGACTCACGAGACAAAGAAGACAAAGGGTGCCGAATCGAAGCACCATCTCCGTTCCTTCTCCGTTAGATTCTTCAGGAGTCGGACCGCCAGCGAGCTCGGCCGGGCCGGCCGGGCTCTACCACATAACCGGGCCTCCGTCGGGCCGGGCTGTTTCCGCATGCAAAAAGCGGTTTAATAATATAACTTTTAGAGCGGAAATTCGTTTAATTACGTTTTTACTTTTAAAACTTTTTTATTCCAAAAATAATTTTGAAGATAATTGAAAAAATAAAAAAAATATTTATTTCTCTTTAAAAATAAAAAAATTAATTTCTAGAGCAGAAGTATTACCCTGCGCTATGCACGCCCTTATGCGTCCCGATCTATTCTATGGGAGTTAGACCACCAACAAGCTTGGGCTGGGCGGGCAGGCTCTACCACATCACTAGGCCTCCATCGGGCCGGGCCGCGCCGTTCCCGCATGCAAATTTTTAATGTTCACCCGGTCATCCGAGATTTATTTTTAATTTTTGAAAACGCAAAATATCCTTTTCCTTGCTTACTACATAAATCTTTTCCGGTCATGCAAAATATAAGCAACAGAATTCATCTTTGTCAAGATCAAGACATTTACGGCCACCTGAATCCTGCTACCCCTCGAAGATCACCATGTGCGCCGAGTCGTTCGTCATCAACAAACTTGTGGAACAATCCATCAACACTGAAAGTCCCATTTAAAAAGCTCGCGATCTTCTTACACGAAAAAATTCATAGTTCTGACGTAAACAAAGTTACAAAATTTAAAGAGAAGAAGAATGGGGAGCGAGCGACTGACACTTTTTGACAATGCCCATGTAATCTTCAGGGCTGTTCATCAGCTGGGCAAATGACTGGGAATAGGCCATCGCTCCATCCCCAAGATTTATCATTCCTTAACTAGAGTGTCGGCCGGAAGAACAACCACTTCTAACCCACAAACTTCGTGGTGAGGACCGAGTCTATTATTTGATATTGTACTCTGGTCATGGTTGGTGAACTAGCTGATCGACCCTCCTGCCGTGACAATGTTAGTCCCAAACCAGGAAGACATGGCAAGTGGCCTTCTCTCTAAGATCTTAGATGAAAATGTCATAGAGAAAACAGAAAGCAATCAGTAAAATTATTCATGCAGCAATATCAGTACAAGTGGCAACCGCAAAAAAACTGTATTTGGGCGACAACATACCGCTACATGACAGGCAAAGCTTTCAGGCCAGTACCATGATTCTCTCCTCAGGCTGCCAAGCCTATTAAAGCATTTGAGTTTGTGACAGCAAGCATTATTGCTCGTAGGTCCACGGGAGATGGCAGCTCATTCTCAAGGCGAATACCCAGTAATTCAATCTTGGTATTTGAAGCTGCCTCAAGAGGTAGTAACGGGAGTTTGGAAGCCACCTCAGAGGTAGTGAGAGCGATAGAAGGTCTCCACAGCTGATCATGAGAATAAATTTGTCCAACTATAATCCATAGAGACGTATGGTGTCACAAGATGGAAGTATATTTGGAGAGCTCTTATACCATACAGGGTAGATCGATAATGCAATAGATCCCCAAGATGGGGCATTGTGCAAATAGTCAAGGGGGAAAATGAAAAACGCACGATGAAGCAATGTATTGCAGAAATTATTTAACAGTATCCATATGCCACAGAAATACTTGTGCAAGAACCTTAAATGCACAACTGAAAGATGGACAAACAAAAACGGAGTTACCTAGCATTTGAAGGGAACTGTGGAATTGCTTTTTAATTGTTGTGGGGGAAAAAAAAGAATTGACATACATCAACTACTATGGGTCACTCAAAGAGGATGCACATTTTCTGTCGCTGTGAAAGGAAATCAAGACTACGATTCGGGTACCAAATCTAAGGTGGGACAATTGATAATGTGTAGGTAGTGCAGGAAGAAGTGACATGAAAAAAATTCTTCCCTTGATCTTTGGTGGCATCTGTCTCAGAGAAGGCAGATTGCAAGTCGAAAACGCAAAACTTTGCTATAGGAAGCTCTCGCTCAGACTGCCCAAACAATCTTAGACCAAGTACTCATATTTGTGGCTCTACCCGGATACTATCAAGACCACAATCTCTGAGAATTGAACAAGGTGAAGGAAGTAGTTGTCTATAAAATGTTTTTAATTTGCCTAACTAGGAGCCAACCAACGTATAAGATCAATATAAGCAACTCCCACATGCCTTGCTATGCGAAATAATGGAATAATCTATCTAGTTGCTCTGCAACATGTTCCTGTTAAATTAATCAGCCATATAACTATGAAGACAAATGGCTCACCTTTTATGATCTGCAAATCATACTCACTGAATTGCCAAGACATCAAAGATTCAAGTGCCAGCTTTAAATAGCCCCTCTTGATGGACTTCTCTCCAAAACTTTAGAGTTTCACAAAAAAGGGCAAAGACAAAAACGTTCAATCATCACAACTGAAAATAAATTAAGAAGGAAACCTATATGCATCTCCTATCATTTAAATCTCTTATGAATTACATCCCAAGTTCCCATTCGTCACACAACATTGACTGAGAAGGATTTTACCTGCTTAGGTTGGAATCAACCCTGCAACTCAATCAAACCAATTTGGAATTTGCCGAATGACATGGCAACAGCAAGTACTCAACATTATTAGTTCCCGCTCTTTTTCACATCCAAAAGAGATTGCTCTATCACCTCATCACAAAGATTAAGCATACTTCCCATTTTTCCTTCATCATACATCATGTCCACAAAGGCATTGTAGATCTCTCTGTCTACAACCAGCCCCTGTGTTCTCATCTCTTCAAATAGTTGCCTGGCCTCAGAAAATTTCTTCTTTTTTAAAAGTCCCTTAATAAGTGCATTGTATGAAGGAGCAGTTGGTATAAATCCCTTCCCAATCATTTCACGATGCAAAAACCATGCTTCTTTCATATTCCTCACTTTAGAATGGCCCCGTACCAATATGTTATAAGTGTTACCATCAGGCATAACTCCTCTGGCACACATGTCCCGATAGATCTCGGTGGTGGCACGTATATTATTTCTAATGCAATACTGTTTCATCAGAGAATTGTAAACGGCAGCATTCGGATTAAGACCCTTTTCCAGCATCCACTTTAGTAGTTGTTCGCCATCCACAAGCATACCTGAATTACAGAATCCATTCATCAGCACACTGAACGTAACAACAGTAGGTTGAAGACCCTTAGCCAACATTTGCCGGAGGAGCTCATGAGCTTTCGCCATCTCCCCGAGTTTACAATAGGAATCCATTAAAGTTGTGTAAGTAATGGTATCTGGATGAATCCCAGCACACTCCATATCTTCCATGAGTCTCACAGCTAGTTCTATATTTCCTGCTTTACAGTGACCATTAAGAATAGCATTGTAAGTGCAAAGATTCAGTTGAAGGCCTTTCCTCCGCATCTCATGAAGAAGCTCGTTTGCTGAATCCATGTCTCCACGTTTACAAAGGCCGTCTGCCAGGGCAGTGTACGTAACTATGTTTGGGGTAAGCCCTATCTTTACCATCTGGTTGTGAATAGAAAATGCCTTTTCAATCTCACCAGCCTTGCCATAACCATCAATAAGTGCAGTGTAGGTAACTTCATCGGGTTTAAAGCCACGCTCAATCATCTCATCAAATAGTTTATCTGCTTCCATAAACTTTCCACTTTGGCAAAACCCACAAATAAGAGCAGTATATGTCACAAAATCAGGGGCAACTCCCTGACTTTGCATTTCACCAAACAGACTAAAAGCAGCAACAAAATTTCCTAACTTGCAGAATCCGTCTATAAGAGTTGTATAAACAACTCTATCAGGATACATTCCATTGTTTATCATTTCCTGACAGACCAGTTCAGCTTCTGCTATTTTTGCAGACTTACATAGAAGAACAATTATACTGCTGTAGGTAAAATGGTTTAGCTTCAAGCCTCTTATTTGCATTTCCTCTATGAGCTTCAACACAATCTGAAGTTCGCCAACACGGCAATAGCCATTAATTATAGAACTGTAGCTTACAACATCCGGTGACCAGCCTCTCAACTCCATTTGCCAGAGTACACTGTGAGCTTCTTTTATTTTTTGAAATCGACAAAGTGAATGTATTAAGATATTAAATGATTCAGTATTCCAACTAATACCAAGATCACCAAGCTCGTTGAATGCCTTAATCAAAATTTGAGGGCTGTCCATGTTATGAGAAAGCCGAGTGAGGTATAAATTACAAGAATCAACAGAGATGACTACCCCGAAATTCAACAACTTGTGGAAGAATTTCCTTGCTTCAGCCAAAAAACCGGCTTCAACAAGAACTTGGAAGAATATGTCGAACACGCGGGGATTAGATCCCCAGTCTTTGTATGTATATATTAACTGCTCACCAAAACGAATCAACCATATACTGGTCTCTGGATTGGGCTTTAAAAAAACATCACCAATAAGATCATGTGCTGTTTTTAGATCCCCAGAAGCCACAGCTACTTGAACAACTATGCAACGAGCTTGTAGTGTTGGGTCTCTTCGAAGGCATGCCCAATCAAAGAAGTCCAAAACCAGCTTGTAGTCATTCTTAATGTTCATGAGAACCCAAATCAGATGGTCAGGCCTAAATTTGGACTCATAAGGCCTAAGTATAAGGCGAAGGGGCTCAGTGCGGCGTAATTTTATTGTGGTGGAAATATGATAAACAAGCTCGGAGTCTTTGATGGTAGGTTTTTTTGAGGGATAATCAGGAAAAGGTCTGGCAGCTGTTGATCCTGAGGAGAAATGTCTTAAGCTCAAACATCTACAAGGGAAGAACAACAATAAGATACTTGAATATTCCCGGTGAAGCTGATGACAACAGGTGTTTAGCAAATGGCCTGAGACATTAGTGGCAGCTCTCTTCATGCCTCTGATAAATATCAATCAAGACAAACATGGAGAACCTCTCTTGGCGGAGAGGATGTTCTCCTTCATATGGAAGAATCATAATGACAAGGCCTCATAATCTCTCCATCATCTGTAGAAGGAAAGCCATATGAGCATATGCCTTTGAAAAGCCAAAATTATGAGAAACGGAAGAATTATCAGTAGTATATCGCACGTTTATCTCCTTAATGAAAATGATGTCAAATTTTACATTATAGGGAGCTGCCTATCAACATCTTGGCAGAAAACACATCTGATGCTATCATGTAGTGAGAGACCAAAAAAAAGAGGTCACAGACAGATATAGCCATTAATACAATTAAGTCAATCGTGTGCTTGAGAGCCAAACAACTAAAATATCAGTCTAGCACGTACTACTAGATGCAAAGCCAGCTTTATAAGACATGCTGAAGATCAAAACCAACAAAGATAAACAATGAACAAACTGTGATGTACATTGTTCAATCAAACTAGTCATCCCCATCACAGAGAAAACTTCCGTCCATTGATACATAGAAAGACCCCGTGAAGGAGTGGGTCTCGTCCATTCGGCATGGTCATTATAACAAACACGTTGAGCACAAAATGCAGCCTTTCTAAAGCTTCATCTTAAACTTATATTCGGATGCTCAAAAGCTCTGCGAGGCAAGTATCAAGGATAACTATCTAGCAGCTCAAGCCAAACGACAAGGCATACACATCCATGGAATTATCAGATTAAACCAAAAAAGAAGAAGAAGGGGGCATTGCATTGTCAAGCACAAGAACTGCAAATTCCCAGGCCCATCAGAGAAACAAGCTAAAACCCAGTATCCACATTTTCAAAGCATTGATTGGGAGAGATCCCTCCTACTCCTGCTCACAACAAAGTGAGAACTTTCAGTCGAACAAGGCCAAGCCATCGGCGAGGCGTTGCCGTAGATGAAGGGGACAAAAAGCTAAAAGCAAAGTGAGAAAGAGCAAGTGAAGAAGATCGAAACCCATGATGAAGACAGCGAGCTTACCGTGTATTTCGTCTCGCCGACTGCAGAAACAGGAACGAGAGTTCGACGTCTCCAAACATGCCGCTCAACAATGCTCTGTCTTCGCGACTATCGCCGGTTCGGAAAGAAAAGAGGAGGAGATCTGGGTTGGTTCGCCTGTAAGAACTATTTTTTATTTCGGTTTTAAAATGGTTTTCACTTTTCAGCTCATCATAAGGTATGTTTTGATATCTCTTCAAAAAAATCAAAATGAAAATATGAGTTAAATGAAAGCTCAATTTTTAGACTCTCAAAGTAAAATCGATTATTCGACCAAAAAAAAAGTAAAATTGATTTTTCGACCATTATAAATTATCTTTCAATTTGAAAATGAGTCATATCCGAAAACTATTTTATAGGAAAATGATAATTTTTTTTCGTATTTGTCTTAAATTTGAAAATAAATCGAAAAATATTTTCTGCCATTCTCTATCCTCCGTACACTACTTTTTATTTTTAATTTTTTCAAAATTTTCTTTTATCTCATTTTTTTTCTTTTCCAATTTTCTTTGCTCGGTCAAAAAGAAGGAAAAAAGAGAATAAAATAAAAAAATTCATTTTATAAGAAAGCAAAAAGAAATATAAAAAGTAAAAATAATTAAAAGGAGTGCACAAAAAAGAGTATGCTTGGTCTGGGCAAAAGAAAGAAGACAGAAAATAATTTCTTCTTTTAAAAAAATAATTTTCTCCATTTTTTAAATGTGTTTTCATTGTATAAAATGATTTCTTGGCTAATATATTCTTTGTGAATCAAACACCAAAAATATCAAAAATTATTTTTTGAAAAAATTATTTTTCACAAAATAAAAGGAGCCTACGTAAAAGATGATTGCCACCCAAATAAAACCACTTATGCAGATTGCAGATACCATTCGACTAGTTTGAGTTTGCATAGTTAAAATGTTTTATGCCGTTCCAAATCCTCTGGGCACTCTTATTTTTATTTATTATTTATTTTTTTTCCTTTCCTTTTTTCTTTTAATTTTTTTTCTTTTTTCTTCTTCTTCGGCCAGTTGTTGACCATGACGAAGGCCGGCGAGCGGGCACGAGGGAGCTTGTTGCTCTCCTATGGCCGGTGAAAGAAGAAAGGAAAAAAGAAATAATAAAAAATTGACTTATAGAAAAAGCGACTCATAACAAAAGAAAAATAATTAAAGGGATTGCTCAAAGGAGAATATGCTTAGTCCAAGCGAAAGAAAGGGGAGAGAAAATAATTTCCTCTCTTTAAAAACAAGAAATTAATTTTCTCATTTTTAAAAGTGTGTTTTTTTATTGTTAAAAAAACGTTTTCTTGACTAATTTATTTTTCCTAAACCGAGTGCCAAAAATTTGAAAAATATTTTTCTTAAAAATTATTTTTCATGAAACGAAGAAAACCATTTTAACGAGCCACGTCTTATGTAAATTGCAAATGTCATTCCACTAGTTTCAGTCTACACTGTTAAAAAAGAAAAAATCAATGTTCTTTGCTATGGAATTCATTAACTTGAATGCATCTCTTGAGGCGGGGGTTCAAAATTTTGCATATGATTAAATAACATTTTTAATTTTAATAATTATATCGCGTAACTATTTCCCATGAGCAATAACTTTTGTTGCATTTTTTTTTCTAATTCTAAAATTCGACCTAACTTTCTAATTGACATGGTAAATTTTCACTTTGAATAGTAACTACTAATTGTAGGTAGTTTTTTTCTTTTGATGAGTGACAAGACATAAAACAGACGTCCAACACTTACCATACTAATATTTTTCTTTTTGATAAGCGTTGCAACCTTATCAAAAAGCGCCATCAGTCGACTTCCTTTGATGCTCAAGGTTCGAGTAGGCTATTTAGCCGCAGTAGTGCGGAGAACAGTGGATTTCCTACAAGAACGAGGTTTTGGATGTCGCCAACGAGGAATCCTTCGTTGACTAGCGTGCACCATCAATTCTAGTCATGTGTGGCTATAGGAATCTTGCGTTGAATAGGGTGAACGTGCTTGAATGCTTTGAATGCGAAGGGTATTCACAAGATCTCGTAACATTGGTGAAAATCGATTCGCAAGATCCCACAACTTTAATGAAAATCGCCAAATCATTTTTGTAGAGATTAGGATCTGGTCACCATGAACGACGGTCTCATAAACAACGCTAAGGTCCTTGCCCACACGTCACAAGTCGACCAAGATTGATATTTTGTTCGAAAAATTGTAAGAAAAAAAATTGTGAAAGAAGAAGAAATATTTTTTTTTTGTTGATATTGAACCTATTTGCCCACTTAATTTTGAGTCACTTTATCATACTTTTTTCTACTTTTACCTCCTCGGAGTTCCTTCTCTAGCTAACTCCATTTAAAATATTCTAACAAATTCCTTACAAATTCCCTTTTTTATTTCATGATCGCATTAGAAATCATATAAAGACAATTCCTATTTGACGTAGCTATTTGTATGATCATTTAATTTTTTTTAATCAAATAATATAATCAATATTTCTCATCAAAATGCCTTTTGTTTAGAAATGTTTAGAGAGAAGTCTGGGAGAGTGCTTTGCATTACTCAAAAGCTCCCCTATTTATACGAGAGGACCTTTCTTTACGATCGTTGATTGACTTTATCTAATGGGTAAGATTGCTTCTCATCATCCAACAACCAATACATTAAAAATGAGAATTCTAGAATTACAAGATAATTAGGGTATCATCCGTTCTAAGAATTTTCTAGAAAATCCTAGACACTAAGACATTTCAAGTCTTGTGGCTCACCCGGGCCATATTGTCAAGCGGTTGGCTCAGGCGAAAAAGTTATACTCGTATATGCAAAAATATACAATTCATCAAATTAGGAAAATTTGATCGTAGTCCTCATCTTTCTCCTCCGCCTCCATCATGATGCCACTCTCGTTGTGACCATTCAGATGTTGAAAAATTTGGCGCTTAGAGGTAATGTCAAAAGTGGACCGATGTTCTTTAGTTTTTTGGAGTTCTCTCAAATCCTTAGCTTGCGCGACATGGGAGATTTCGCTTTAGTTAGATTAATTACTAGTAATATGAGGAATTGCCACTAATTTATTGGAGTCAGATAGAAACCAAGTAAGGTGTGGGAGTACACTTCACTTCCAATGCAACGAGATTAGTTACCTAATAGTGCTCTTTCGATAACCTAACTTGATTGAAGAAAATTTGATTATATTCCTTATTGAGAGCGTCACTTAAATAGGTTAAGGAGAATGTCACGAATCAAAGGTGATGTCTTATTATTTTGATTTTTGCACTTATGAAAAAACCCATGACCGATGTTATCAATTCATCACAGTGGGAAAATTTTTGAAAATTATATTCATGCGATTTTTTTACACAAAATCGGTCAAAAGTTGGAATTGAAATAAATTTCTTGGCCAGCATTTGAAATAAATTATAACCTATTGCTGGGATGTTCGAGAAAGAGCTCAACATCATCTTAAACCTCACATTAAAGGCATCATGCTTCCGAAGTGGGCCCTAGTCTTGTGCATTGTATTTATGGTCGGTGACCTATCGAGCTGGCAAAAGGCTTTCTCAAAAGCCGAACCAAACTATGTTTCTATCTTCCCATTCCGCTTGCCTTTGTCGAAAATTTGCATTTAGACTTTTTTTTCATCTAATGGAATTGGATGTTTGCACCATCGCACTCCAATTGACCGATAAAACAAATCTTCATGTGCTACAAGCGATTCCCATGTATGCCAAAAGAGGGAAAATGACCATCGATTCCACTCGAGGTTATCAACATTCGAGCTTAACAAAAATGGAGGTCAAAATTGGAAATAAAGATGTGATTTGTCCTGATACATACTGTCACCTGACGCTTGTCTAGTTTCTGTCCTGGATTACGACTAATGCGTACAACACAGCCTCTCACCGTCGTCTTGCGAAGCCTTCTCTGGTGACGAAGCTAATCAGCCGATGCACTTCCATATAAAGTCTCCGACCTGGTTAAACCGCTAGGGGACTTAACTAGGAAAATTCTGCAGTACAAGACCAAGAACTCAAGTCATTTTCCTCTGGACTTTGCATAACTCACGAACCAAACAAAAGAAAATCCGCCGGCAATCCAATGCAACATCGATATCCTCGAAAAGGAACTGGATTTCTCGAGTTGAGCCGCACAAAAATTTCGCGTCTACTCGGCAAATGCAACGTATGTAACGGGACTCCTAGTTAAGGATTGACAAGTAAACTGCTTATCCATTTGGGCTTTCGTGTGCCGCGAATTCGCAGCTGGTGCTTGGTGCAGATTCTATGGAATTAGGTCCCGGATCGTTGAAGGTTCGTATGATAAAACTCGCACCTGGTTTCCGATTTTTTCGTTTCTCGGATCACTTGGAGACCAAACCAAATTGGAAACGGACAATAATACGTGATCCGAAGTAGGGAAGACAGAAAAGGGCGGAAAAATCATGGACATGAGGACAACAGGAAGGATGGAGTTAATTGGAAGTACCAGAAGCAGCGGAGGAGATTAACGAGGAAATGGAAGAGGTAGTTGTCCCGGTCGAGGAGGTCGCGCCGGACCAGGCGCTCCAGGTTGAGGTGGCGAGGGAGGAGGTCGCTGTAGTACAGCAGCGTGGTCACGGTGGTCGCCGGCTGCCCCACCAGCGACGTCACCAGCCTCAGCAGCGACCGCATCAACAACGGCACCAGCGACTGAAAAAAATGAGTCAAGAGGAATTAAGCGAACCGACCAGCCAGCCGCCCACGGGTTCGGCTTCTGTAGATTGGGGGCGAAGATAACAGAGGAAGGAGAGAATGTTACCATGACTGCTGCGGCGAGGAAGAAGGAGGGAGGTGGGACGAGGGACGAGGGATCATTTCTGAGGCGGTCTGCGAACTTGCTGACACAGAGAGGGGGAGAAGAAGAAGAGGAGTGTAAGTTTGAAGAAAGGACGCAGGTAACTGTCGATCCTCACCTGATTTTCAAACCTACCCTTCCTTCTTCTTCTCCTCCTCCTCCTCCTCCTCCTCCAGCTTCCATGGACGGTTGAGCTAATTTTCTCTAATGGTTAGTCGTAGTACTGACCATGTAGAGAATTATTTGCACTTTCGAAAGGTCAATTGACCTCTCCCCTGCTTTGGTTCCTGAAAATGATAAAAAGCTGGACTTTGCTTGTAGAGTAATTTTTAGGTGACCGTGAAAATAACAGTACACTATCGGCCACAAATTCTTTAAAAAAAAAGACCCCATAATAATTTTTAATTATTTATTTTTTGTGGCTCAAAATAGACGATTAATATAACAGTCACTCAAACCCACTCAAAAACTGTTATATAATCAATTCCCTTACTCTTTTTTTTTTTTTTGCAATTCATATATTAACGTTAAGATGGAGCAAAATAGTGGCGGGCATCATTTCCACGGTCAAAGGCACCCACGTGACCATTTTGGGCTTAATTTCCTGAACAAAAAAAAAAAAATCCCAACTCTCACTTCTATCTCGAATTGTTTTCTTATCTCATAAGAAATCATCAACTTTCACTCTGGTTCCAAATCCGCCTACACGTAAAAAAGAATCGCCACTGATCTACCCAAAATTATCGACAACATAGCCAGTTAAGAATTCATCGTCAGAATTTGCGTTGTTTTCATTAGCACTACTGCCTTATAATGAACAACAACAATGTTATGATTTTGATAATATTAAAGAAATCAACAACGGTTTATGGACGCGCAGACAAATTTGGCATTAGAGTACGAGTTTGGAATTATGTATGAGACAAAAAAAAAATGTTCGAGGCATAATTTGAACTAGGCCAAAAATCGAGATTTATATATATATATATATATATAAAATTAGCCCCACCATTCTAAGTGCTTACAAGTAATTTCAGGTGTACGTACTTTTCAGAAACCGAAAGTATAATATTGCAACAAGGGAAGACATTAGCGAACACGACGAGGTTAGGTGGCAGAAGGTGGGGTGCAAAATGCGAGGAGGAAAAAAATTGGACATTCACGTGACACGAATCAAACGAGGGTAGAAACCGTCCTACGTAAGCAGCAGTCGCCGTGTTTAGAGGCCACTGTCGGGCTTGCCACGAGTGCAGCTCGAATGGCACGGCGTCGAGCATGTTGATTCTCCGGCCGGCGACCCTTCCGGCGAGCATCAGTCGGGCCCCAACCGCTCTTCGAAAACGCAAACAAAATCTCTTTAATCACGTGTGGGCCAAGCATGTCTCGAGGCTCGATGCGTCCCGCCGGTGGGAGGCCAATGTTATATGGGCCCAACAAAATGAAGGCCCAATAAATTGATGGCCAGGATGGATGGCACGCTTAGCGCATGCGGAAGCGTTTCTCCTTTATATGCACCTCGCGTCTCGCCCCGGAGAGTCGTGCAATAATTGTGTTTGGGTCTGGTCGATTTCCGGGTGCACCTTCGATTCGTCGTGCCCTCTGAATCGGACATCGAACCCTAACCCTACATTCACGACCATGTCTTCCAAGCAAGGTATGTCTCAGTCTCCGTCCCTATCGTCCATAATCCAATTGGGGTCAATCGGAATCAATCGAAATTGATTGATGTCGTTCCGTTGTTAGGTGGCAAGGCGAAGCCTTTGAAGCAGCCAAAGGCAGACAAGAAGGAGTACGACGAGGTATGAGTTGTTCTTGTGCAAGTTTGCTCTTATGGTTTTGCGGTGAGGGATGATGGTTTTGCTCATGCTTTGTGTCGATTTGAATACCGAGATCCAGTCATGTTGGTTTGGGATCGCTAGTTTTTGATGGGTACTTGCTTTTTGCGGCGATAGTTATGATCTGGAGCTTTAGATATGATTGGAAAAAAACATGGATGTGTTGGGTGTTTGGGCGAAACTGTAATCTTAATTAGCTTAAATCAATCTGGAAGAAGAACTGTGGATGTGGTTGGTGATCATGAAAAAACATTATATACATGCTTATTTAAGTGATGGTTTTCTTCCTCTAATCATAAGATGATGCATTAGCTGGATTACTCTCACCCCGTATGAGTCTATATTCAATTTTATCGCAGAAACAAAAATTTGAGCTTTTGCTGGTCTGGTTGGTCCTTTTCGCTTGGAAATGTTAGTATTTTGAATTTCACGTCGCAGAATCTCAAGGTAGTCTGATATAAGACGGATTGTGGTGAGCTCCGCGCATGAGCATTTCTGTTCAGCTTGCGCTTTAGGATAAGCCTGATTCTGTCCCACGAGCTAGAATGTTTGTTACGTTCTACTTCTCGGTTGCCTGTAAATGAAATGTTTGTGTGTTCGGTATTCACCTCATGACTATTGGTTATCCTATTGCCCATTTTATCCGGTTTTTGCTTGTTTGTCATGCCACATAAAGTGAGACAAAAGTTGTTTGTGTGCAGAATGATTTGGCCTATCTTCAAAAGAAGAAGGACGAAGAAAAGGTAAGATATGATTCTGGTAAATTAAAGATAGAAAGCTGATCTTGACTCTAATGTAGGTGTTGGTACTGTTGTGATGACGCAAATTTAACTTGTGGCGATTTTGGCACTAATGTAGGCATTGAAGGAGCTTAAAGCTAAGGCGCAGAAGGGAGCCCTTGGAGGATCTGGACTCAAGAAGAGTGGCAAGAAGTGAGGGTTGTCTCCAACAATGATTGGAATACAGACCATTAGATTTGGCACTGTGATTACATCTATATGGAAACTCGTTGAGGTCAAGTTTTGACCGTCCCGTGTTGTTCTACTTGTCTTTGTGCTTGTGTTTTAGTGGAGACTAATCAAATCACTTGAAGCTCTGTCATTTCCACTGTTTGTCCTTTAATTATCTCGTGGTGTTGATTTCTGATCGTGCTTTAGCTGGCAACTGCTGATTCTTGAATCGAACAGCATTCCTCTCGTTGGTTTTTAATTGACGTGCTTAGTTAGTTGCGCAATTAAATGTCTTCATCCTTTTTGTGGCTGCTGTCCCAATTGGAATGCTAATCTCCGATAATTGCTCCAAGCTTGGCAAACGAAAAGCAACACATTTCCCTGGGGAGTCTGTTATGCCCCCGTGTCTTAGTCCTTGGTGCGCGGATTATTAGTCGGTCCAGGAAATTGGATGCTGTTACCCCAATTTAGGATTTTTTTTTATTGCGCCTTTTTAAGCTAAATTACAAGTTACAAGCGCCAAATCCTGAAAAACTTGCCTTTCCTTGGAAGTATCCATGAGAAACTTGGATTATGCTGCACAACATTCGTCATTTTTCAATGATAGAGGTTAACCGCTCTCGTGGGCTCAAGAATTTTACGATGACTTTCTTCTGGCTGTTGATAGGGGGAAGAGGGCACAGTGTGTCACTTTCCCTTTCAATGTGAAATTGGATGGAACAATGAACTTTCTTCCTCGAACAAATTGTCATCAGCTCATAATAGGCTGCAGGAATCTCTACTTTCAACAGAATCAAGATGTGTGAGTAACGAAGTTCTTTGAGGAGCACGGATTTGGTTTTATGATACACTCAAGGTGTCCCATCAAATATGAAGATTCATTTTTGCGCAGCAGACAAATAAGAAACTCTTTCTTCATCGGTGGCCTACCAAATATGAAGATTCATTTTGCGCAGCAGACAAATAAGACTCTTTCTTCATTGTCAATTTATATACCAAGTGAACACCAACTCCAGGGGCAGTTCCCTCCCTCCCTCCCTCTCCCTCTATCTCGGAGGTTTTCTTGGGTTAACAAAGACGCGATGGAAAATGGTGCACTCACACCCAGAATCCTCAGCCGGATTATTCCCGGTTACACAAAAACTCCAAAGTATGAGCAACTAAAACCATATTAAGTTTACTCTCATAAGATCGCATATCTGAGTCACAACACAAGGGCAATGATTTCGCACACTCGACCAAAAGATTTATGCTTTTGGCGAAAAAGAAAGCTCGAGCTCTCGACCACCCTACCTACCATTCCGACATCCACTGCAAAATCAGCAGATCAGCAATAACTGATGGCAAACTCGAAACCTCCAAAGTCGTTCCAAAAGATGCGCATGAGCCACCTTACACGCCTCATTGACCTTCTGGTTTCTCTGTTTCCTCCCTTTCAGGGTCTTCTTCTTCTTCCTCTTTCTTCTCTTCCTCCTCCTCATCTTCTTCAGGGGGATCTGCCGGCAACGGAGGTGGTAACGGTGTTTTCATGGGGCTGAACTGTGGGAATATATCTGGTCTCCGTCCTGGCTTTGGTCTCTCCCATTCCTATCGTGACAAAAGAAATTTAATACATGCAAGAGATAAGCCAAACTTTGGAGTCATGCTATGATTGCAGTCAGAGTTAGCTGTGAACATCATTTGTCAAACAAGGAAAGAATCAAAGAATTACATGTTCAATGATTATGCTCTAGAACATAAGGGTAATGATGTTGGTATCTGTTAGTGTTTGTGCTCTCCTGACTCCCACATCACATTATTTCTGGCTACACTATCTGAGTGGGGGTCTACATATTCACAATCCAAACAAACATTGCGCCCAGTGGTCCATAACGTCGCAAGGCTGACTTAAATATAGAGTCAAATATTCAGACCATGGTTAGAGCTTTAACTTGGGCTACCCATTAAGTTTCAATGTGTATGCAGCCAACAATCAAACACAAGTCATTATGCTGGAAGATTTAGCTGAAAATACAGAGAGCTGAAAAGCAAGAAGTGTAAAGGCCGAATTCAATGAATTACGCCATTAACATGGTAAGCTGAGACTCTTGCAGAGGAATAAAAAATTGCCATACAGAAATATCTCCACATTTTTATTCACTAACCTGATCCAAACTTTCAGAATTACCAAAATCATCAAGCAAGGCCTAAAATATTATGCTCTAGCTCAATCTGCTGCATTTTACCGGTACATTTTCTCAAGAACTTAGACAATGTTAAACAGAAGCCTAGTGGTAAAAGGCTGGGCAGATTACAAAGGTCTACCTTTGAATAGATCATGTACTTCTATTCCAAAATCTTTCACATCAATCATCCACTCCGTAAATCAAACATTAAATTCTTCCCAAACTCACGAGAAGTGGTACCCATAAACTCCAAGAATGATTAGTATATGGAGGGCAAAGTCACAGATGAATTCGACATTACGAAATTCATTCAGGTGAATATGTGGTTTTTTTCACTTACTCATAGCCAAAATCTATGGATTGACTAGTATATGGCAGGCAAAGTCGAGGATGAGTTCGACATCACCAAATTCGGTCAGGGGAATTTGTGGTTTTCCTAAAGCGACTCGTTCACACTGCATCTAGAGAAAATTAGCCATAAAGCTCATTACCAAAGGCAAAACAAATGCCAACAACATAGAACTCTCCAGAGCAAGCACCAAAATTACCTAGGTTCACATCAATTCACACTCAAATCGAGGAACGAAGAACAGAAGGCGGACTCACAATCGGAAAATCGAGAGGAGAGCGGCGAGTCATCTTCTCTTCCTCCGGAGCCATTCTCACAATCTGACTCTGCGACCTCCGGTTACCGCGAACCGAGACCGTCACTCCACCCGGAAACCTCAGGGCGTCCATGGGGAAAGAGCTCCGAACGGCACAACTCCGCCTACAACTAGCCGAGCTGGAAGGTTGAGCTCTTTCCAGCGACGGCGGCGGGGGAGACGGAGCTAGAGAAGGAATCGTCAGACGCGACGCTAGATACAGATTCGGCGACGACGACGCCATCGGAGCCAGCTCGCAAATCGCAAAATCCCTCCGGAGTCGCTGCGGGATTCGGCTACAGGCGAGGCGAGGCGAGTCGAGTCGCGAGGTTTCTTCTTTGTCGTGGCTCGGCGCAGCGATTATCGACCACCAACCGCCTCTTCTTAAGCGATGAGCACTCTCTTATTCATCGACCTTCTTCGTTTCTCGATCGGCCCTTTGGGTGGATTTTTGAGAGACGACGAGGAAAACGGGCCGATTTTATTGGGCCTCGAAAGCCCAATACCAATGAAGCAGGCCCAATATCAAATTTTGGCATTTTGGGTTTTGCAGTCCTAGCTCTCCACTCCCTCTTATCCCTGCTGTTCACGTGCTCCAATTGTAATTTGCCTCTTTTTCCATCGCTCCTCAGATTCCGCATACTGGCATCGAAGTGAAATTATATGTTGGCAAATAAGATTTTTGTACGATGAAAAACGAGAGATTTGGTTATATTTATCATCTCGACAAATTGGAAAGTCTACAATACAGTAATGTTCGTTATATACATTCAAGCGAGTCACAATCAGTGGTCAGCCGCCACATGAGGTAGTGTGTGGTTTGTTGGCTTAATCCTTACTTTTTGGAGAGGTTGCTAGTTAAGAGTGAGCATGATTCTAGGTAGAACTTAAAACCTGAAATTATGATATCCAAATCGGTGGAAACAGATTGGCTTCAGAGTATGGAGGGTAGATTCTAAGTTCTAAAAATTAGGGTACCTGTTCTGACAGGTGGATTCCAGATAGGTAGAACTTAAAATATGGAGTAAATTTTTATATATTTTTTTGGCATATGTCTTCGTGTCATCTTGCAGTATTCTATAATGTTCGATGATGAGTATCTAATCCGGAATCATTTTGTCATTGAGACTTTTAGTTTGTTAATACTTCATTTTTTGTATGCCTAAATATGAGTTATGGTTAGTGAATCTTAGTAGCAAGTGGTAATCATTAAATGTGATTATTTACTGTAATCGTTCAACCAAGAATACGCGTGGAATGTAAGTGGAACCTGAAATCGATCCTAAAACCTGTGATATGGTAGGTTCTAAAGTATGTATAGTAAATTTCAAATTCTAAAAAAAATGAGGAATTTATATAAATAGGTAGATTTCGAGTGGAACATATATGGAACCTGAAATCATTTACCCTTTCACGAGCGAAAGTTTATGTCTCAGTAGATATCATGATATGCTTGCGCCGAATTCTCGGAAGTGATACGATTCGGCCGAAATCCTGTCTGTGTGCGGGATATTCTGTGTTCTTCTCTCTCTCTCTTTTGTTGAGAAGCATCTAATTATGATTTTATCAACGCGACATGACATAACCTTACGGTTCTTCGAATCTTCACATCCGAAATGGAGTTGGAAATAATAGCGGTGCGGACAGGAGCGACGGAGAAGATTCACGGCGGTCCACCTGACGTCATCAGTGGATGATGTATCGGCATCCACGGCCCCAAAATGCGAAAGCTCCTTCCTCCTCAACCTGAGGAGATGAGGACTTGATGTGATTCCTCCGCACAGCATAAGCATTCAAATTCCATAACTTTTTATATAATTTTAGAGGAAATAAATCAAGTACGTTTGTTTTTGCAAAAAATTAATTTTTTTATCTGATAAATATGAAGAATTCGAAAAGTATTTTTTAATAACAATCGATTTATTGCTTATAAAAATAAAAAAATAAAAAAAATAATTTTTTTTATTGCTCACAAAAAATATTTAGACATGTACTGTTGCCAATAATAAAAATATTTTTTAAATTCCTTTTATTTATTTATTTATAAAAAAATCCGTTCTTGCAATTCCGAGTCAGCCCCACACCGAATACAACTCGGATTGGTTGAAGTGAAAAGCAGGTTTTAACGCTAGGCCTGAAGCACGGCGCAATCCAGACATTCCCACACGCACCCCCGATAGACGAGCTCCTTCCATCTCGACCGTCGAGTCGTGTGGGTGTGTGGTGGGACACAACTGATCCGATGGTCCGGATAGAGCGCACTTACACGTACCGGGCACATGCAATTCCGGCTCGCGGCCGATCAATCTTTCCGCCACGTGTAGGGCACCTTTTGGTCCACGTGGTTACCTCATTGACTGGTGTGGACGTTGGTCGTTTCCTGTTATAAAAGGGTCCGCTTTGGTTTCGGACCATCTTCCCGCTGGCCTTGAGTTTCGTTCTCTTTTCCCTTTCCAAATCACCCCCACACCGCTCGCGAACAAAGGAAAGAGGGAGACACAGAGAAGAAGAACCGCCACACATTCAATACTAGAGAGAGAGAGAGAGAGAGAGAGAGGGGTGCTTTTCCATCGTCAATTGGCTATCTTGATGAAGATTGTGAGAAACAGTTGTTTTACCAGAGTGCTCTTTGATTGATCTCCGAATCGATCTTCCTTTTCTTTTCTTTTTTTTTCTGGTAGCTTAAAGTTTGAGCTCTGGCATTACAAACAGAGAAGTAATTCCAGCTGGTGAAAATAGGAACAAGGTTGCGAGTTTTGGCTTGGAGAAAGGAAAATAATATAAGTTGGTAAGGTTTCGGCACAAGGGATTCTTCTTGTGTTTGCTGGGGGGGGCCTATCTGTGGAGTGTTGGCGCTGGAAATAAGCAAAAGATCATGGATTTCTGGCCGGAGTTTCTTGCAAGTAATTGGGGTAGAGAATTTGTGGCTGGTGGATTCGGCGGTGCTGCGGGTATTTTATCCGGTTATCCACTCGATACACTCCGGATTCGGCAGCAGCAGTCGAGGTCCGGCTCTGCCTTCGGCATCCTCCGCAGCATCGTCGGCAATGAGGGACCGGGTGGTCTTTATAGAGGCATGGGTGCACCCTTGGCTACTGTCACTTTTCAGGTCATCTTTTGTCCGAAATCTCTCTCTCACTTCTTATCATGTAAACGAATCTGCCATAGTTTCTTGTTTCGGCGAATCAAACTTACATAAGGTTCAGTCCCTTGATTTAACATTTCTTGAGATGCATGCGAAGCGGATCCTCAATTCCTTGTGATAACATTGGTGCTGTTTTTCGCCTGACAAAAACTTGCCCTTTTTTACTGATGTTAAGACGACAGAAACTTGACTTAGCCATGAATTCTGCAGAATGCCATGGCTTTTCAAGCCTACGCTATCCTGTCCCGAGCTTTTGATGCATCTGGGTCTTCCCAAGACCCTCCTTCCTACAGAGGAGTCGCTTTAGGAGGCGTCGGCACCGGTGCCCTGCAAAGTCTGATGCTAACCCCTACTGAACTGATCAAGATCCGCCTTCAGTTGCAGGACAGAGCCTATGCTAATTCCCATGAGCTATATACCCGCCGTAATGGACCGATGAGTGTTGCAAAAAGCATATTTCAAAGAGAAGGATTAAGAGGCATGTACCGAGGCTTGACCATCACCGTGCTTCGAGACGCGCCAGCCCATGGGGTCTACTTCTGGACGTACGAGTACACGAGAGAGAAGCTCCATCCTGGATGCAGAAAAGATGGTCAAGAGAGCTTTAGGACGATGATTACAGCGGGAGGCCTGGCAGGAGTTGCGAGTTGGATCTGTTGCTATCCCTTAGACGTCGTGAAGACGAGGCTGCAAGCTCAATCCCACCTCTCGCCGGTGCAATACAGCGGGATAGTCGATTGTCTGTGTAGAAGTGTGAAAGAGGAAGGATACAGCGTGCTGTGGCGAGGTCTAGGAACTGCAGTTGCCAGAGCTTTCTTTGTGAATGGCGCGATTTTCACTGCTTATGAACTCGCTCTCAGGTGCTTCTTCAGCAACGAGAGCAGCATCAGCATTCAACGAGAGAGCGCAATCTGGGAAAACTAGTGGATGCTTTGCATTGTTGCCCATCAGTAGAGGCTATCTAGCTGCTAGCAAGTGTTACGTGCATATGTATAAAGGGATGAATCCCACATGATTGTACAGGATTACTTTCATAGGATTGCTGTAAGATTACTCTCTTGGAGGATGAACTTTCACATGGTTATTGCTATAATACCTTTCCACAATTAAAAAGTATCAAAAGAGCACAAAGGAAGCAAGGCCCCAAACACAGTGACTAGCATTTTCTGGTGCACTTTTATGGCAGCCCAGCAGTAAGAACATACTCATCACCATTTACTTTCAAATCATATGCAACTTTCGAGAATTTTGCAGTTAATTTGCAACCTCCTACGTATTGATACAGTTTCATCGCCTTGGTAAGCTATTGCCTCACCAATTATCTAATCAGACGCGAGCCCTTCCTTGGGCGGATTCATCCTTTTGCTCCTCGGCCTAATAACGAGTAAAGAGTAGGGTTTTGGATCATGTATCGACATCGACACAGACAATCTCCAGTGAAAGAAAAGGTTCCATTGGAACATTATTTAGTTCATGGTAACCTCGTCGATTTTTTGTGTTTAGTGAATCCCTATGTTAAGTAGTCAGGCATTACGATAGGAACTCCCACTTCTCCGGCAAATACATTCCTTTTGATCATTTCTTCGCATGTACCTATAATAGCATTCAAGTAATACCTTTTTATTTCACCTATTTAAGCCCATGCTTTGCTTCGGCACAAAATAAAAATATAGCTAAAGCTTGAAGAATTCCCAAAGGACCGGCGTATTGGGGATGTATTCATGTAGATATTTCTCTTGCTAATCATACAATTACGAATACAGGGGCTCCTTTCCCATTCTGTATAAATTCAAATATGATAACGCGAGAGTCAAAACACGGGTTTGATGTCATATGCTATGCATAAGTGTCGCGACCCTCTAAAAAAAAATTTAAAATTTTAAAAGGGGTTAACGGATTATTAGGTTAATTAGATTTGACTAACCTAATGCGGACCCTCCCAAGCCCTACCGAATCGCAACTTTGGTTTTTGTTTAAATGATTTTGAAATTTGGAGTCGCCACTAATCGTTCTTGGTAGGTCGATTAGAAACCTAAATAAATTAGCGGGAGAACTAATTTATTCCTGCGAACCAGAGATTATGAGCTCGGGGACTTGGTTACACTAGTTAATTAAAACTAATGCCCTTTCGGTACCTTAATTTCATGGATATCCTAATCCGGCAACTCAAGCTTGGTTTATTCCTAAAGCTCTAGTAGGGTATTCTCTTTTGTGTTTTCACTTTTTAAATAGGATGCATGGATGGTATATATTTTTATTTGTTATATTTTTTTAAGTGTTAAAGATTCCCTGAAGCCGAAAGAGGGAGTGTGTTAACGACTTCTGTGCAGTATTACGACCTACTCATCTTTTGGGTCTGATGATTCAAAAATTAAATTATAGGAAGTACATGACAGTGAATAAACACCTCCAATGGGAGGCCTAGCATTGGCTTGGCTCTTCCCTTTGGGATTTAAGGTACAGGTATTTAAGTTGCAAGTATTTAAACTACTGTAAGTAAAAACCTCCAATGGGAGGCTAAGCATTGGCTTGGCTCTTCCCTTTGGGATTTAAGGTACAGGTATTTAAGTTGCAGGTATTTAACTACTGTAAATAAAAACCTCCAATGGGAGGCTAAGCATTGGCTTGGCTCTTCCCTTTGGGATTTAAGGTGCAGGTATTTAACTACTGTAAGTAAAAACCTCCAATGGGAGGCTAAGCATTGGCTTGGCTCTTCCCTTTGGGATTTAAGGTGCAGGTATTTAAGTTGCAGGTATTTAACTACTATAAGTAAAAACCTCCAATGGGAGGCTAAGCATTGGCTTGGCTCTTCCCTTTGGGATTTATGGTGCAGGTATTTAAATTGCGGATGGACTTTGTCCTCTCCATTTTGGGGTATGAATTTTTTAAAATGAAATACAACGAATTGATTCAACAATTTGAAATTTGTGCGCGCTTGAGGACTCCTCCAAGCCGATTTTGTGCTTCCATAGGATTGACCATTGATATAGAGCTGCGGCTTCCTGACATAAAATAGAGTGAAGTGTCAGTATACAAAATATGTGCTAATTTGCACCTAAAACCAGAAGAGTGGAAAGAGTACTTATCTCCCGTTTTTTTGGGAGGGATTTCTATAATTGATTTTCGCTCTCTATGTTCCCAATATAGAGAGTTTCTTTTGAATTAAGAGGGACTTTTAGTCACAGATCAGTTGAGAAATCGGTGGACAGCTTAGGAGCTTGTCTGGGCCGATTTTTGCATCTCTACGAGATTTTTGCTGTTGACGTAGAGATATCCTTCTCCTAACATAAAATATGGAGAAAAAAAAAGGAGATGGAGAAAGTGTATACAATTTGTGCTAATTTACAAGTAAAACCATAAACAAATGAATAAATAAAAACACTTAGCTCGAATTTGCTTGCTCGTTGACGAGGATGAACTCTTGATTTATATTGATCGATGAAGGAATTTGTGATGATAATCCCTAGCTTTGAACTCCCATCATCTTCAAAATTCTCTCTCTTTTGGTATTTTCTTTCTCTCAAATTTTTCTTCAATCTCTCAAAACTCTCTCAAACATCCAAAATTTTCTCTAAAAAAAAAATCCTCCCAAACACTTCAAATTTTCTCTCCCAAGAATCTCCCCCCTCAAGCTCACTTCTTCCTCCTTTTATAATCTACTCATCTATCTCCCATTCTAATTTTTCCACTAACTCTATCTCCCATTCTAATTTCTCCATTAACTCTTCTTCATTTTCATCTTCCATTCTCCATCTCTATCTCACATTCTAATCTCTCCACTAACTCTTCTTCATCTTCATCTTCCCTTCTCCATATTTATCTCCCATTCTAATTTCTCCACTAACTCTTCTTCATCTCCATCTTCCCTTCTCTATTCTTATCTTCCATTCTAATTTCTCTACTAACTCTTCTCCATCTTCCATTCTCTATTCTTATCTTATTTTCTCCATCCATTCTTCTCCAACTTCTCTTCTTCATCTCCTCTTCTCCATCTTTCCTTCTCTATTCTAATTTATCCACTAACTCTTCTTTTTGTTATTTGTAAAATAATCCTTCAAGAGTTAAGTATTTGCACTCTAGTCTTTGAATTTTAAGTATTTACAATTTAGTCCCTGAAAAAATATATTTATTTAAGTCCAAATCTCCTCACAATTTTTGACACACCAAAATTTACCACATGTCAAATTTAAGCTCATTTCTTGCCGTTGAAAATAATGCAAAATTTAATTAAAGCCCTTTTGCAAAATTAAGTCATTTTGGGTATAACTGGGCCAAGATGAAAATTTAAAATATTAGAAGACAATGTCACAACTCATAAAAAGTGAAAATTAAAAATAAGTTGACTCAAATTAAATTTTTTTAGGCCCGATTCAAGATTATACTCGTGAAGGAACACGTGACTCGAATTGGATTTTTCTGAATTTGCGATGGCCAATATGAAAATAGATTTAAAATAAAAATATTAACTATCTTTGTGTATTTTTTTGGCCTCAAATGTTATTTTTCCAAAATTTTCAAGTATTTTTGTATTTTTTTAAAAAAAATTAAAAATATATATATATAATATGAAATTTTATTTTTTGTTAAAAAATGGTTGCCTAGGCTTGGGCAAGGCTTCCAAAGTTGATTTTTCAATTTTCTCATTTTTTCTTCATTTTTTTTATGAATTTTCGAAAATAAAAATACCGAAAAATACTGAAAATATGAAAAATCGTTTTTTGGTCAAAATTGGTTCCCTAGGCTTGGCTAAGGTCCCCAAAGTTGATTTTTCAATTTTATGAATTTTATGGATTTTTTATTACTTTAGCAATAGAAAAAATGATTAAAAATCAGGTGTCAACAGCTGCCCCTCTTTGAAAGGAAGCTCGGTAGAGGTTCATTTCAAAGACGAGATGACACCTGAATTCTAATCGACTCAATACAAGGAAATAAAAAGAGTCGTGGCATGAATGTTCCATTGAAAATGAAATGAGAACCTAAGGATTCGTTATATAAAAAAACTTTAGGGTGGTTGAACTTGAACCCGTATGGTGGATCAACCCATGGTAGATTCCTAATAAAAGGATTCTACTAATTAAAAATTGAATTAAAATTTGACCTGTATGGTGGGTCATACCATTTGACCCGTATGGTGGGTCGTACCATGGTAGATTCCTAATAAAAGGATTCTACTGATTAAATTTTGATTGAGATTTGACCCGTATGGTAGGTCACCCCATGGAGATACCTGTAAGAAGGACTTGGTGCCTGTAGAAAGGACTTGGTGTCTGTAAAAAGGACTTGTGCCTGTAAGAAGGACTTGATTTGCCTGTAAAAAGGACTTAATTTGCCTGTAAGAAGGACTTGATTTGCCTGTAAGAAGGACTTACTTTGCATGTAAGAAGGACTTTGTGCCTGTAAGAAGGACTTGCGTTGCCTGTAAGAAGGACTTTGTTTGCCTGTAAGAAGGACTTTGTTTGCCTGTAAGAAGGACTTTATGCCTGTAAGAAGGACTTGATTTGCCTGTAAGAAGGACTTTGTGCCTGTAAGAAGGACTTTGTGCCTGTAAGAAGGACTTGATTTGCCTGTAAGAAGGACTTGGTGCCTGTAAGAAGGACTTGGTTTGCCTGTAAGAAGGACTTAGCTTGCCTGTAAGAAGGACTTAGCTTGCCTATAAGAAGGACTTTGTGCCTGTAAGAAGGATTTGGTTTGCCTGTAAGAAGGACTTAGTTTTCCTGTAAGAAGGACTTGATTTGCCTGTAAGAAGGACTTTATGCCTGTAAGAAGGACTTGATTTGCCTGTAAGAAGGACTTTGTGCCTGTAAGAAGGACTTTGTACCTGTAAGAAGGACTTGATTTGCCTGTAAGAAGGACTTGTTTTGCCTATAAGAAGGACTTTGTTTGCCTGTAAGAAGGACTTGATTTGCCTGTAAGAAGGACTTTATGCCTATAAGAAGGACTTGGTTTGCCTGTAAGAAGGACTTTGTGCCTGTAAGAAGGACTTGGTTTGCCTGTAAGAAGGACTTAGTTTGCCTGTAAGAAGGACTTTATGCCTGTAAGAAGGACTTGGTTTGCCTGTAAGAAGGACTTAGTTTGCCTGTAAGAAGGATTTGGTTTGCGTGTAAGAAGGACTTAGTTTGCTTGTAAGAAGGACTTAGTTTGCCTGTAAGAAGGGCTTGGTGTACCTCAAAGGGTGCCATTCTGAAATCTGGGGAGACCAGGAATCCTACGGAAGCTCAAACCCAAATTATATTCTCCTGTCGGTTTAGGAATAAAGCAAAGAGGCAGAGATCAAAAGGTCTCGAACATTTCTGTTCTTGAGACAAATCATGCTTTATTGAAGAAGGTGGATACCTATATATACCGCAATGGATTCGAGTACCCCAACAACCGTCAGAATTCATTCTCTTGAAAGGTTCAGGTTGAAGATATACTTACCTGAGAATTTGGAAGAAATGCTTGGTGGCTTCTCGACAACCAAGCTTGTTCATTCAATAATCGCCGAATGAATTTCAAGACTTTGGAAGGTAACTCAAACACCGGGAATGTGTTGCCTGTCAGGCAATGTCAGAGCTAACATGTGCAAGCATTTTCATCAATGCGTTCATTGGTTCATACAAAATTGTTTAGCTAAGTTGGCAATGATTAGAGGCAGTCTGTGTAATAACTCATGATGCAATTGATCAACATATGGATCATGTATTGCATTACCATTTCTGTTTAAGGAGGTTCTTATAGTATGAACACCTCGAATGTAATATGAATGGGGGACTTCATTCCGAAAGGGCTTTCTCTCACTCTGAAGAAAGGCTGTTTATCTGTAGATTAAAATGTTAGACCTGTGTGGAAATGGTTTGCCTTTCCTCATCCTATTATGCCCCATTTTGCACATTTGATGTCTCCTATGCAGTTTATGCTCTAAGTTGGAGTTGGCAAATTAAACATGCGGAATAGTCATACATAATTCATGAAATGTGTAAACACAATGCCGATGTGACAATTTTTAGCATCATGTGTGTTTATATAATGTGCAAACATGGGCGGATTTGAATTGCCCATGGTATGTGGGTGGATTGAACAAATTGGGAAGGCCACTCCTTATGTCGAGGAGCGGTTTGTCTCAAGTTTTGCCCCTGCACGATGAGGCATATGGGTGAGGGAGCATTTTGGTTTGTTTAGTGACAGCGACCGCCATGGTTTGGCGGTTAAATGCCCCTGCAAAAAGCAGAGAAATTATTCTCGAAATCAAACGAGATAAGAAAGACATATTTGCTTTTTCGCTTCAGAGCTTGCGATCAATTTGCCCCGTTTTTCACCAGAATAGATCTTGTCAGATGATCATAATTTTCTTTTGGATTTGTCTCCTTCAACATGTTAAATGTTAGTGTAAATATTTCCCGTAAAAAGAAAAAGAGACATATCAGCCAGTATTAAAAGGGATAAATTGAAAACGATACTGATTTACCCTTCATCTTGAATGTCTTGCACGAGTCTTTTACTAGTTTTGTTGGATTGAATTTTCCTCGACTTTTGTTGGGCGCCTCACCATTATGGGAAGACTATGGTAAAATACTGACTTTGATATTACTCGTCGAGTATTCCTGTTTGTAAAAAAGAAATGCACAAAAAGTTGTTTCATTTATTTATAATACATACAACATTCCCCACCCTTGGGGATCGAACTCGGGATATTTCGGACCTACTGTCATCCCCCATACCATTCGGTCCATTGGACCGTAGGTGTCCATGGGGCTTTCTTTTCAAAGGTTAATCCTTGGGGATAACGTGGCTCTGTTGTATCACCTTGGGCCTTGTTACGATATTTCTCGAGGTAATTTGCAATCCCTGTTAAGAATGGAATAAAAAAATTCAGGACTCGAGATGATTATGTGCAAATTAGAACGATACAGAATTACCCATGTCTGAGATTGTTCGGATCTTTCGCTTGTATTTTTCTTTAACCGAAGCTGTCCATCCCGTGGTAATGTCCATGAGTTGATTTGCCCCCAGTTTAGCCCGACCAGGAAATTTGGTTTTTGGATACAACTGTATTCTCGAGTCGCTTTTGCAAATTCCTGAAAATAGAAGGGATCAAATTTAAAACCGGAGCAATTTAAGGGTAATGTCCATGAGTTGATTTGCCCCCAATTTAGCCCGACCAGGAAATTTGGTTTTTGGATACAACTGTATTCTCGAGTCGCTTTTGCAAATTCTTGAAAATAGAAGGGATCAAATTTAGACACAACTTTTTGTGCATTTCTTTTTTACAAACAGGAATACTCGACGAGTAATATCAAAGTCAGTATTTTACCATAGTCTTCCCATAATGGTGAGGCGCCCAACAAAAGTCGAGGAAAATTCAATCCAACAAAACTAGTAAAAGACTCGTGCAAGACATTCAAGATGAAGGGTAAATCAGTATCGTTTTCAATTTATCCCTTTTAATACTGGCTGATATGTCTCTTTTTCTTTTTACGGGAAATATTTACACTAACATTTAACATGTTGAAGGAGACAAATCCAAAAGAAAATTATGATCATCTGACAAGATCTATTCTGGTGAAAAACGGGGCAAATTGATCGCAAGCTCTGAAGCGAAAAAGCAAATATGTCTTTCTTATCTCGTTTGATTTCGAGAATAATTTCTCTGCTTTTTGCAGGGGCATTTAACCGCCAAACCATGGCGGTCGCTGTCACTAAACAAACCAAAATGCTCCCTCACCCATATGCCTCATCGTGCAGGGGCAAAACTTGAGACAAACCGCTCCTCGACATAAGGAGTGGCCTTCCCAATTTGTTCAATCCACCCACATACCATGGGCAATTCAAATCCGCCCATGTTTGCACATTATATAAACACACATGATGCTAAAAATTGTCACATCGGCATTGTGTTTACACATTTCATGAATTATGTATGACTATTCCGCATGTTTAATTTGCCAACTCCAACTTAGAGCATAAACTGCATAGGAGACATCAAATGTGCAAAATGGGGCATAATAGGATGAGGAAAGGCAAACCATTTCCACACAGGTCTAACATTTTAATCTACAGATAAACAGCCTTTCTTCAGAGTGAGAGAAAGCCCTTTCGGAATGAAGTCCCCCATTCATATTACATTCGAGGTGTTCATACTATAAGAACCTCCTTAAACAGAAATGGTAATGCAATACATGATCCATATGTTGATCAATTGCATCATGAGTTATTACACAGACTGCCTCTAATCATTGCCAACTTAGCTAAACAATTTTGTATGAACCAATGAACGCATTGATGAAAATGCTTGCACATGTTAGCTCTGACATTGCCTGACAGGCAACACATTCCCGGTGTTTGAGTTACATTCCAAAGTCTTGAAATTCATTCGGCGATTATTGAATGAACAAGCTTGGTTGTCGAGAAGCCACCAAGCATTTCTTCCAAATTCTCAGGTAAGTATATCTTCAACCTGAACCTTTCAAGAGAATGAATTCTGACGGTTGTTGGGGTACTCGAATCCATTGCGGTATATATAGGTATCCACCTTCTTCAATAAAGCATGATTTGTCTCAAGAACAGAAATGTTCGAGACCTTTTGATCTCTGCCTCTTTGGTTTATTCCTAAAGCGACAGGAGAATATAATTTGGGTTTGAGCTTCCGTAGGATTCCTGGTCTCCCCAGATTTCAGAATGGCACCCTTTGAGGTACACCAAGCCCTTCTTACAGGCAAACTAAGTCCTTCTTACAAGCAAACTAAGTCCTTCTTACAGGCAAACCAAGTCCTTCTTACAGGCAAACCAAGTCCTTCTTACAGGCAAACTAAGTCCTTCTTACAGGCAAACCAAGTCCTTCTTACAGGCATAAAGTCCTTCTTACAGGCAAACTAAGTCCTTCTTACAGGCACAAAGTCCTTCTTACAGGCAAACCAAGTCCTTCTTACAGGCATAAAGTCCTTCTTACAGGCAAATCAAGTCCTTCTTACAGGCAAACAAAGTCCTTCTTATAGGCAAAACAAGTCCTTCTTACAGGCAAAACAAGTCCTTCTTACAAGTACAAAGTCCTTCTTATAGGCACAAAGTCCTTCTTACAGGCAAATCAAGTCCTTCTTACAGGCATAAAGTCCTTCTTACAGGCAAATCAAGTCCTTCTTACAGGCAAACTAAGTCCTTCTTACAGGCAAACCAAGTCCTTCTTACAGGCACAAAGTCCTTCTTATAGGCAAATCAAGTCCTTCTTACAGGCAAGCTAAGTCCTTCTTACAGGCACCAAGTCCTTCTTACAGGCAAATCAAGTCCTTCTTACAGGCACAAAGTCCTTCTTACAGGCACAAAGTCCTTCTTACAGGCATAAAGTCCTTCTTACAGGCAAACAAAGTCCTTCTTACAGGCAACGCAAGTCCTTCTTACAGGCACAAAGTCCTTCTTACAGGCAAAGTAGGTCCTTCTTACAGGCAAATCAAGTCCTTCTTACAGGCAAATTAAGTCCTTTTTACAGGCAAATCAAGTCCTTCTTACAGGCACAAGTCCTTTTTACAGACACCAAGTCCTTTCTACAGGCACCAAGTCCTTCTTACAGGTATCTCCATGGGGTGACCTACCATACGGGTCAAATCTCAATCAAAATTTAATCAGTAGAATCCTTTTATTAGGAATCTACCATGGTACGACCCACCATACGGGTCAAATGGTATGACCCACCATACAGGTCAAATTTTAATTCAATTTTTAATTAGTAGAATCCTTTTATTAGGAATCTACCATGGGTTGATCCACCATACGGGTTCAAGTTCAACCACCCTAAAGTTTTTTTATATAACGAATCCTTAGGTTCTCATTTCATTTTCAATGGAACATTCATGCCACGACTCTTTTTATTTCCTTGTATTGAGTCGATTAGAATTCAGGTGTCATCTCGTCTTTGAAATGAACCTCTACCGAGCTTCCTTTCAAAGAGGGGCAGCTGTTGACACCTGATTTTTAATCATTTTTTCTATTGCTAAAGTAATAAAAAATCCATAAAATTCATAAAATTGAAAAATCAAACGATACGGATTTACCCTTCAAATTTACGCAGATTTCGTCTCGATATTAATTTTTTCGAGTTTGGTGCGGTTAACGGCTCCGAGCATCTAATAGGGGGGAAAGGGAAATGATTACTTCTAGTTTGTGCATTAATTTTGGACATCGACAAAAGGCGAGAACGTGCGATGAAACTAAGTAGACGTATTCGTCTAGGTTTAATCTTTTTCGTGATGCTCTCGCGGGTTGCGGTAGACGATGATATCAAGAACATTAGAGAGGCATTCAGTTTGGCTTTCCACCAGCCGCCTAGAGACCCGCGTTCAATCATGTAAAGCTACCACCACTTAATTAGTGTACCAATAAATTCGGCCATTTGTTGCGTGCCCCACTTCAACCGTGTTTTGTTTCTTTCGGTGCCCACTTGCTCTTGTCGGGCGCCTGTAGCATTGGGAGAAATACTTGTGGGTCACATTCATTAATAGAACCTCGATTCTCTAAAACCCTCCGCGTGTTTCGGATCCGAAGAAATTTTAAGACCGGTCTCTGATTGATTTAATCAGGTTAAGGTACTTATTTGATGGTTTCTGATTATATAATCCATATTGTCTTTCAAAAGACGCGGGATCCTCTGTAATACATTAAATATGCCCCCGTGTTTAATCAGTATAAATCCACCGTCATATCAGAATACACTGCCCATACAAGTTTACGGATTGACACAACTTTGTCTGTCAAAGATGGACAGTGTTCGTTTGCCCCCCAGAATTAACGGTTGAAGCCTCGGTGTTTTTCGTCTTTTGGTATTTCTAAAGATGATTCTTGATATATTATTGAACTGAATTTTTACACCCGTCTGGGGTATTTAGGATCTTCCTGCAAAAGAAAAGGATATAATTAGTATGCGACACAAGGAATGTCGGTCCATAACTCCTATATTAGTCCAATTTGATTTTTTCTATTTTATAGAGAAATAAAAAAAAAGAAAAAAAAATTTCCTTAGGAAGAAATGGGTTAATTTCTGATACAGAATTTTTTGCAGATTTATTACTCTTTTTATTTTTTTTTAAGGAATGTGACAAAATCTCTTGACGTTTACTAAAAATTTTGAAGGAATTTCCTTTTTATCAAAATAAATTTTCAGAGGTAAATTTGTCAGGAAAATTTTATTTTTATTGAAGCAGGAAAGACCTAACAGAAATCCTTTATTGGTTAACAAAATTCCCCCGAGACATTAGTATAATTTTATTTAGAGAAAATTTTCTTAGAAAAACATGAGCGAATTTCTCGAAAAGAATTTTTTTTGCAAGTTTTTATAATTTGAAAGAATGTGATAAAATCACTTGATGTTTTTTTTTAAAGGAATTTTTCTTTTTATCGAAATAAATTTTCAGAGGAAAATTTGTCAGGAAAATTTCATTTTTATTGAAGCAAGAAAAACATGACAAAAATCTCTTATTGGTCAATTAGTCTAATTTTATTTAGAGAAAATTTTCTTAGAAAGACATGAGCGAATTTCTCGAGAAAAATTTTCTTGCAAGTTTTAATAATTTGAAAAATGTGATAAAATCACTTGATGTCTACTAGAGTTTTTTTTGAAGGAATTTTTCTTTTTATTGAAATAAATTTTCAGAGGAAAATTTTTTCAGGAAAATTTCATTTTTATTGAAGCAATAAAAATATGACAAAAATCCCTTATTGGTTAATAAAATTCCCATGAAGGGATTTTTTTACATCATTTTTTCAAAAAAAAAATTTAAAAGAAATGAGGGACAAATTTAATTTTTATTTTTATTTAAAAAGAATGGTCGTAATATCAAGCTCAAAAACTGACTAACACCTAGCATGGACCGACCGAAAATAAATACAACACAAAATTAGAGAACTTACTTTTACCTTGGAGAAATGCAAATCATGTCATGCGCATGACTCAAGTGAGGAGTGGACTCTAAAAAATAAAAGAAGGAGAGACAAGGTATGGACCTAAAAAGGCTCCCACTATCTGAATTGACAAACTTACCCTCCGCGCAATCAAATCACAATGGGAAGAATTGTCAATTCAGATAATGAGCGGAATAAAATATGGTCAACCCGAGCGCAATTGACGCAAGAGCTTTGCATATTCGATCCCTATCTATGGTTTTCTAGGAAGAATTTCGCGACTTGGGTTTAGACGCTTGTGTGTGCAGGTGTCGTGATCCTCAGAGTATGCAAGACATGCACAACAATTGATATCAAAACAGCGCTTCTAAAAATGTGCGAAATTAAACAAATAAACCCAACACCGAGCCTGCAAAACAAAGGGGTTAGCCAAACACTCCGCCCCTTATAACTCCCATCCTGCAAAAACATATAACACCTATAGAATGAGTCCCAAACAATATCGCAAGAAGTGAGATATGCATGAAATTTTCATTGGCCTAAGTCCACTAAGACTTTTAAAATTTCGAAAAAATTTAAGTATTCCAATTGGTATCTTTTTTCGAAAATTTAAAAATCTCTGTCCCCAGTGGAGTCGCCAGTCTGTCACGACCCTCTAAAAAAAATTTAAAATTTTAAAAGGGGTTAACGGATTATTAGGTTAATTAGATTCGACTAACCTAATGCGGACCCTCCCAAGCCCTACCGAATCGCAACTTTGGTTTTTGTTTAAATGATTTTGAAATTTGGAGTCGCCACTAATCGTTCTTGGTAGGTCGATTAGAAACCTAAATAAATTAGCGGGAGAACTAATTTATTCCTGCGAACCAGAGATTATGAGCTCGGGGACTTGGTTACACTAGTTAATTAAAACTAATGCCCTTTCGGTACCTTAATTTCATGGATATCCTAATCCGGCAACTCAAGCTTGGTTTATTCCTAAAGCTCTAGTAGGGTATTCTCTTTTGTGTTTTCACTTTTTAAATAGGATGCATGGATGGTATATATTTTTATTTGTTATATTTTTTTAAGTGTTAAAGATTCCCTGAAGCCGAAAGAGGGAGTGTGTTAACGACTTCTGTGCAGTATTACGACCTACTCATCTTTTGGGTCTGATGATTCAAAAATTAAATTATAGGAAGTACATGACAGTGAATAAACACCTCCAATGGGAGGCCTAGCATTGGCTTGGCTCTTCCCTTTGGGATTTAAGGTACAGGTATTTAAGTTGCAAGTATTTAAACTACTGTAAGTAAAAACCTCCAATGGGAGGCTAAGCATTGGCTTGGCTCTTCCCTTTGGGATTTAAGGTACAGGTATTTAAGTTGCAGGTATTTAACTACTGTAAATAAAAACCTCCAATGGGAGGCTAAGCATTGGCTTGGCTCTTCCCTTTGGGATTTAAGGTACATGTATTTAAGTTGCAGGTATTTAACTACTATAAGTAAAAACCTCCAATGGGAGGCTAAGCATTGGCTTGGCTCTTCCCTTTGGGATTTAAGGTGCAGGTATTTAACTACTGTAAGTAAAAACCTCCAATGGGAGGCTAAGCATTGGCTTGGCTCTTCCCTTTGGGATTTAAGGTGCAGGTATTTAAGTTGCAGGTATTTAACTACTATAAGTAAAAACCTCCAATGGGAGGCTAAGCATTGGCTTGGCTCTTCCCTTTGGGATTTATGGTGCAGGTATTTAAATTGCGGATGGACTTTGTCCTCTCCATTTTGGGGTATGAATTTTTTAAAATGAAATACAACGAATTGATTCAACAATTTGAAATTTGTGCGCGCTTGAGGACTCCTCCAAGCCGATTTTGTGCTTCCATAGGATTGACCATTGATATAGAGCTGCGGCTTCCTGACATAAAATAGAGTGAAGTGTCAGTATACAAAATATGTGCTAATTTGCACCTAAAACCAGAAGAGTGGAAAGAGTACTTATCTCCCGTTTTTTTGGGAGGGATTTCTATAATTGATTTTCGCTCTCTATGTTGCCAATATAGAGAGTTTCTTTTGAATTAAGAGGGACTTTTAGTCACAGATCAGTTGAGAAATCGGTGGACAGCTTAGGAGCTTGTCTGGGCCGATTTTTGCATCTCTACGAGATTTTTGCTGTTGACGTAGAGATATCCTTCTCCTAACATAAAATATGGAGAAAAAAAAAGGAGATGGAGAAATTGTATACAATTTGTGCTAATTTACAAGTAAAATCATAAACAAATGAATAAATAAAAACACTTAGCTCGAATTTGCTTGCTCGTTGACGAGGATGAACTCTTGATTTATATTGATCGATGAAGGAATTTGTGATGATAATCCCTAGCTTTGAACTCCCATCATCTTCAAAATTCTTTCTCTTTTGGTATTTTTTTTCTCTCAAATTTTTCTTCATCTCTCAAAACTCTCTCAAACATCCAAAATTTTCTCTCCAAAAAAAATCCTCCCAAACACTTCAAATTTTCTCTCTCAAGAATCTCTCCCCTCAAGCTCACTTCTTCCTCCTTTTATAATCTACTCATCTATCTCCCATTCTAATTTTTCCACTAACTCTATCTCCCATTCTAATTTCTCCACTAACTCTTCTTCATTTTCATCTTCCATTCTCCATCTCTATCTCACATTCTAATCTCTCCACTAACTCTTCTTCATCTTCATCTTCCCTTCTCCATATTTATCTCCCATTCTAATTTCTCCACTAACTCTTCTTCATCTCCATCTTCCCTTCTCTATTCTTATCTTCCATTCTAATTTCTCTACTAACTCTTCTCCATCTTCCATTCTCTATTCTTATCTTATTTTCTCCATCCATTCTTCTCCAACTTTTCTTCTTCATCTCCTCTTCTCCATCTTTCCTTCTCTATTCTAATTTATCCACTAACTCTTCTTTTTGTTATTTGTAAAATAATCCTTCAAGAGTTAAGTATTTGCACTCTAGTCTTTGAATTTTAAGTATTTACAATTTAGTCCCTGAAAAAATATATTTCTTTAAGTCCAAATCTCCTCACAATTTTTGACACACCAAAATTTACCACATGTTAAATTTAAGCTCATTTCTTGCCGTTGGAAATAATGCAGAATTTAATTAAAGCCCTTTTGCAAAATTAAGTCATTCTGGGTATAATTGGGCCAAGATGAAAATTTAAAATATTAGAAGACAATGTCACAACTCATAAAAAGTGAAAATTAAAAATAAGTTGACTCAAATTAAATTTTTTTAGGCCCGATTCAAGATTATACTCGTGAAGAAACACGTGACTCGAATTGGATTTTTCTGAATTTGCGATGGCCAATATGAAAATAGATTTAAAATAAAAATATTAACTATCTTTGTGTATTTTTTTGGCCTCAAATGTTATTTTTCCAAAATTTTCAAGTATTTTTGTATTTTTTAAAAAAATTAAAAAAATATATATATAATATGAAATTTTATTTTTTGTTCAAAAATGGTTGCCTAGGCTTGGCCAAGGCTTCCAAAGTTGATTTTTCAATTTTCTCATTTTTTCTTCATTTTTTTATGAATTTTCGAAAATAAAAATACCGAAAAATACTGAAAATATGAAAAATCGTTTTTTGGTCAAAATTGGTTCCCTAGGCTTGGCTAAGGTCCCCAAAGTTGATTTTTCAATTTATGAATTTTATGGATTTTTTATTACTTTAGCAATAGAAAAAATGATTAAAAATCAGGTGTCAACAATAAGCAAAATGGAATATGCATGCTTTAAACAGTTTGCAATGATCACGAAATTGATCATCAATTGATGATTGCAGAGTAAGCGTGAACAAGACTCGCCCCCAGCAGCTTACTCCAAGGCTTCCACGTACATCTTCGTCATCAAATTTTTTGGAAACTGTATTGAAATTTAACACTTGCGGATTAACGCGGAGGAGAGATCAAGATAAACCGGCCACACCAATACGGGAGGCCAACACTCAAGGCGAGGGATAATCCATGTGCTGACACCTAAGCAAACGTGCCCTCTACCGAATGGCTCGGCGCTCGGGCGCATATTTGATTGGGTATAACTTTTAATCCGATCACCGATCAGACTCGATTTTTACATTAATGGAAAGCTAGCGACCCATTCTTTGGTCCCTTTTGAATACTTCAGGATGGCACCCTTTCTCAGAAACTCACTGGACTAGAAGAAGAGATTGCTCCACAAAAGTACTTTCATTTTCTCTTCGCGGGAAAGAACAAAAACCTTGACGAAGACAGCTCGGTCGAGCTAGCCTACTTATGATTCTATATTGCCCGACCTCACGAATCAGCCGCGTCGTCGGCTCCCCGAAGTGCGCGATCGGAAGCCTCCCCGCGTAGCCGTATCCACCACGAGATCCGGCGGAATGGCTATCTTCTCCGCGTACGGGAGGAGCTCCTCCTCGTCCGTCTCTCTCAAACCCTCAATCTCTCCAGATAGTGATTTCACGATCTCCCAAGTCTCCGCGATGTTACCGGATCTCAACGAATCCTCCTGAATCCAGAGCACAGCAGCACCTCCCCTCGTTCGCCTCAATCTCTATACATCGCAGACGATCGGAATCTCAAACTCACGCTTGCCGATGAAACTATCCTCGTCGGCGACACTGAAAAGCTCGACCTCATCGATGAAATCGACTGCTCGTAGCGGTAACATCTTCTCAGCTTCCATGGGATGGCCTACGCGAGCCCTAACCCAATAACGGAAAGGAAAAAAAAATGATCAAACTTTGATCGGACATAACATCTCTGTCCACGTCCTATGAATTTGATATTTGCACCTAAAGGAAAGCCCCCGATTGCTGCAAATATGCTGGTCAAATGTAATAGAAAAAGTGTTAGGCGATGGAAAGCTCGTGACCCAATTGACCCGGTCACAACTTTCAATCCAACATCCAATTAACTTCATTTTTGCACTTAACGAAAGCTCGTGCATGAGCCGATTGTTCCAAAATACGGTTCCATTTAAAGAAGCATGTCGGGATTGCGAATTTCCATATCCAAATGATCGGATGGTCACCATATTTTTGTTCGGTTAGAATCCGTTTGTCGTGATCGACCTAATTTAGATATTAGAAATCTCTATTTATTACGGATCACCTTATTGAAATTTTCATTTTAGATATAATATCATCTTTTCCGACCCCTCTAAAGAAAAACCGATCCAATGTGCCGACTGTTCCAAAAATGCTGTCTATTTTTTTAAAAAAAGTGTCGGAATTGCAAATTTCTGGGAATGGATCGAATTGGAAGTGAAAAAATTTCACCTGTGCTGTGAATAAGCGCGCAACTAATCTAAGGAATTTACTATTACTGCATCAAAAGTTGTCAAGGCTCATGAATTCTTGCATATAACGTTTATCTTGAATGGAAAGGTCCAAAATGAGAAAAACAATACTCTCTCCTCTTCAGTGAGGCATGCACCGTTGGATTCAATTTGTCCTAATTTATATTAATTGAGAGGTCTAAACATAATAATGTTAAGCATTTCAAATCATCCTATGGACTCAATTTTTGCACCTACAAAAAGTCCATGACCAATGTTTTCAATTCACCAAATTGGGAAATAATACTCGTGATTTTTTAACACAAATTCAGTCCCATCTTTCACCTAAAACAAAATTTTCTTCTAGCTTTTGATTGACTCGATTTTTGCATCTATGGATATGTGATACCCGATGTTTTCAATTCATCATATCGGCAAAACTTTTGAAAGACTATTTTCACGCAACTTTTACATAAATTTGGGCAAACTTTGACTCCATTTTTGTACCTACGGAAGGCTTTATAAAATCAAATTGTTTCCTAGGCATGTCCAAATCTCGACACGTGTGCCCAAAGCGAAGCTAACACTTAATAACATGAAATCGCGCCCAAGATATATGAAATTACATATTTGAAATCCTCTAATTCAAATAATTATTCGACTAAAAATCTCGATCCATATTATCTTGAGTCATAAAAGAGAACTTTCGATTCTTGAAATCCGTCGAACCAATTTGATATTATCTGTCAGTATATGCTAACACTATTTTATCTATTTGGAGCCAAACCAATTTGCATTGCTTGTCAATCACCCTGGCTCTACACCCTGCATGCTCCACAGCCTGGATAATTTTGTCTGCCATCTAGAACCCATGCTCTCCCCTGGAAGAAGATCTCCATACTAATGCTAATGAGGTCATCGTCGTAATCTAGGCGCATTATGAGCGCCGTGTCGGCCGTGGTCGCAATCCCTCCGATCGGGAAGCGTAGGATGAGAAGCCTTGCATGTCGCTTTGTCTCCACCACGAGATCCGGTGGGGCGGCCATTGGCTATCGCCGGGTGAGAAGAGCTCGGCCTCCTTCACGTCGGCCGGAGCCCTACTCTTTCCGAACACTGATATGACGATCTTCAGTGTGTGCACAATGCCCCTCCATCCGGACCAATCAGCGCTTCACTCAACCCTTCTCAAGTCCTCAGCAAGATTTCTGTAGGCATAAGTGAATAGAATCGAAAGCACACGCTTAGTGACGAAAGTTTCCACATCGACAACGCCGGAAAACTCGTTCTCGTCGAGTAAATACACTTTTATTAACTCTTGTATCTCCTCTGCTTCGGCGAGGCGGCCTATGCGAACCATCAGCATCAATGGAAGCGGACTGATGGCGCGCTTGGTCTCGATAATCCGAAAGTAATTGTCCACCGCGTGGGAAGTGAAATATACTCTTATACCTCCCTCGCTTGGTTTCTAGCTCACTCCAATAAGTTAGTGGCGACTCCTCATATAACATTATCACATAACTAATCAAACTAAAGTGAAATCTCCCACGTCTTGCGAGGTAAGGATTTGAGAGAAACCCGCACAAATTGAAAATCGTTGTTCACCTTTGACATTACGTCTCAACCTTGTATTTCCCCGACGCCCATTCGTGAGGGTCACGATAAGGTTGCATGGTAGCGGCGGTGGAGAAGGGGAGGACTACAATCAAATTCTTCCAATTTGGTGAATTGCATATTTTTGCATCTACAATATAACTTTTTTGCTCGACGTCCTATTAACTTTGATTTTTGCACCTATGAAATGCCCATGAGCGATGTTTTCAATTCATCAAATTGGGAAAGATTTGAAAAATCATATTCATCTGATTTTTTTTTTTTACACAATTTTGGTCAAACTGTGATCCGAAATAAATTTCTCCTGCGGCGTTTGATTGACTCAATTTTTGCACCTACAGAAAGCCAATACAAGATGTTTTCAATTCATCACATCGGGAAAAGTTTTGAAAAATTATATTCATGCAACTTTTACACAAATTTGGGCAAACTTCGATCGAGTATAATTTTTCCGTCCAACATCCCATTGACTCGATTTTTGCATCTACACAAAGTTCTGTAATATCAAACTGTTTCCTTGGCACGACCAAATCTCGGCACGTGCGCGCAAAGCGAAGCTAACTCAATAACATGAAACGACACATGACATATGGCGAATTACACACTTGAAATTCTCTAATTTAAATAATTATTTGACTAAGAATCTCGGTATTATCCAAAATCATAGAAGAAAACTTTCAATTCTTGGAGAGAATCCGCACGAATTGAAGATTGTTGGTCCACCTTTGGCATTATATCTAAGCCCCATATTTCCCCAATGCACATTCGGTAGGGTCACGATAAGGTGGAATCGTGGCGGTGGTGGAGAAGGAGGAGGACTACAATCAAATTTTCTTGGTTTGACGAATTGTATATCTTTGCAGATATAACTTTTTGCCCAACATGTTATTAACTCGATCTTTTCACCTATGAAAAGTCCATGGCCGATGGTTTCAATTCATCAAACTGAGAAAAAAATTTGAAAAATTATACTAATGTGAAAAATTTACCCAAAATAAATTTCTCATCTGGCCTTTGATTTACTCGATTTTTGCATCTACGGAAAGCCAATACCCGATATTTTCAATTCATCAAATTGGGAAAACATTTGAATAATTATACTAATGCAAATTTTACACGAATTTTGGGCAAACCTTGACCTACGAAAAGCTATGTAATATCAAATTGTTTCCTAGCATGTCCCAATCTCAACACATATGTGCACAAAGCAACGTGAACCCAATAACATGAAATCACATATGAGATACATGAAATTGCACACTTGAAATCCTCTAATCTAAATAATTATTCGATTAAGAATCTTTGCAATATTGCCGGAATCCCCTTGTATCCGGAACGCATGATTGCCTTCATCTTCTCGACGCCTCAGCGAGATTTTTGCAACCAGATATCAAAGGGACGGATAGTGCACACTCGTCGATGAAGTCCTCATCGATGAGGCCGAGAACCTCGCTCCTGTCCAAGAAATCGCTAATCTTAGCGCATGTATCTCCTCAACTTCGGCGAATTGCCTCATGCGCACCTTCAATATTATTGGAGTTGGAAAACCCAAGCAGAAGGTGATCATCCGTCGTGTGCGCGATTGAAGTCATCAACACGATTGCGCTGGCGCTGGCGCATTGAGCGAACTTCGCCATTGCAGTACCTCCTAAACAAGATCGATCCGAGGGTTTTGAAATCCATAGAGGGTGACGAATAAGGAGATTCTCTCTGCTGGGTATGAAAGGAGGGAGAGAGTGTGTTTCGAGAAAGAGGAAAGAGAGAAGAGGAAAAAGTGCAAAAGTGATTCAACTTGAAGAATGGATAAGAATAAATTTTAAAAAAAAAGCGTTGGGAAAAATGAAAGATATTTGCGGAGAATGCCCAGATAATTTTCCCACTACTATTTTTGTGAAAATTAAATAGGATAAAATCTTGAAAGAAATCGAAAAGATGAATAGCGAAAAACACTAGAATTTTAAACTTGGAAAACCCTCCAAGGTGAAGGGAAAAATCACGGGGGCCCTAGTCCACTTGAAACTTCCACTGCTCCAGCTTAAGGTGGATCTCTATCTTAAATTTGTGGATCTAAACCTTTACTAATTGGATAACTCACTCAAAACTAAACTCTTTTGGTCCGCTATGCTTTGATATTCTTGTACCTCTTTTCTTATCTCTTTCATTGAGAAAGACTCCTATTTATAGGGGAAAATGTAATCCCAATTCGAATTGCATGATATAAGACGATCTCCCAATTTCTATATTTATATGATTTTTTTATACAAATCAAATTAAATCTTAGAAGAAATCGAAAAGATGAATAGCGAAAAACACAAGAATTTTAACGTGGAAAACCCTCCAAGGTGAAGGGAAAAATCACGGGACCTTAGTCCACTTAGAACTTCCACTATTGTAAATAATGGGATACAACTTCACTCTATGGCGGATCTCCATCTTCAATTTCTCACAAATGGATAATTCACTCAAAGAAAAAAACTCTTTTGGAAGAAGAATGATTGTTTCTTCTACTACACTCTGATATTCTTGTACTTTTTTTTTTTCTCATCTCTTTCATTGAGAAGGACTCCTATTTATAGGAGAAAATGTAATCTCAATTTGAATTGTACGATATGAGAAGATCTCCCAATCTCTATATTCATGTGATTTTTTTACACAAATTCAGTGAAAATTTTTACCTAAAATAAATTTATCACCAAGCGTTTGATTGACTCGATTTTTGCATCTACGGAAAGCCCATCAATTCATCAAATTGGGAGAACAATTGAAAAATTATACTCATATAACTATTACACGAATTTGGGCAAACTTTGACTTAGCACAATTTTTTAGGTTAACGTCCTGTTGACTCGATTTTTGCACCTACGAAAGGCTATCTAATATCAAATCGTTTCCTAGCATGTCCTCATCTCAACAAACATGTGCACAAAGCGAAGCTAACCCGATAACATGAAATCACAAATGAGATACGTGAAATTATACACTTGAAATCCTCTAATTTAAATAATTATTCAATTAAGAATCTTTGCAATGTTGCCAAATGCCCCAGTATCCAGAGCTCACAAGTGCCTTCATTTAGTCTCCTAACTGCTATGCATCTACAATAGACTTCATGATTTTCATTACCTTCAAGATCGGCTCATCTAGATCTTTGCTAAAAAGGACCTCAGAGTTGACGAACACGTCGTCGCAACTGAGACATATCATCAATGCTGCATTAACCGTTGTGACAATCCCTTCGACCACCAAGAACGGCACCGGAAGCCTCCCAAGCTATTTCATCTCCGTTACTCAATTCAGTGGAGTGCCTATCTCGTCAGCATGCGTGTGGAATTGTGCCTCATTCATGTGAGCCAAACCATTGATCTCTTCGACCAATGACTTTAGGATCTTTAGCATCTCGGCAATGTTGAACTCATCATATGTTTGGAGCACAAAAGCCTCTTCATCCACTCTCCTCAACACCTCAGCCAGATTTGTACATCCACATGTGGAAGGAACTTGGATGGCGTATTGGTCGATGGAGTGCTCATCAATGATTCTGAGATGCTCACTCTTGTCGATGAAATCCTCAATGCCCAACACTTGCATCTCTTTAGCTTTCGTGAAGTGCGCCACAAGCACCTTCACTATCAACAGAGTCGGAGAGTTCTCCTTCTTCATATCCCTAAGGAAAATGTGATTATCGATGCATGCGCCACAGGAGCTGTCAGAATGATGGTACTGACCCCAACTCTACAGAAGACCTTTGTCATTTCATTACTTGCAATTTCAAAAATTATCTCATCGTAGACTCTCTCCAGCTTACAGAAGAGAATGGATCCTAGATCTCCGATATTCACAAGGTGACGCGATTCTCTATAGTGTTCGAGAGGAAAGGAGAGCGAGGGAGAGTGAGGAGAAGGAGAGAGTTTTGAGGAAAAAATGAAAAATCTAGAAATTTCAATTTGAAGAACGGATAAGGGTGGAAAAAAAGGTGGAAAGAAGAAAAGAGAGGAAGAAAAAGGTAAATTGGGAATTTCTTGTAGAATTACCAGCATGGTTTTTTCAGTGTGAGCTATATTGATTTGTAAAAAGCTATACCGGTTCGGCGTCGCGTTAGGACTTGTTGGCAACTATTCTGATTTTTTTATTATGTTCCGTGAAATAAAAAAAAGATGAGAATCATGTTTTTGGTAACGTAAATGGGTGTTATTCTAATTCTGTTCTCGAAAACAGTTTTATTATGGTTATGGCAAAAAAATCACTTTTAAGAATCACAAAATAAAATGAAGTCCCACCAGAATTTTAATGTGGAAAACCCTCCAAGGTGAAGGGAAAATTCACAAAAATGTAGTCCGCTTGAAACTTCCACTATTGAAAATACTAGGATACAACTTCACCCTAAAGTGGACTCCGTCTTCAATTTCTCACAAACCGGATGATTCACTCGAAGAAAAAACTCTTTTGGAAGAAGAATAATTGTTTCTTCTACTATGCTTTGATATTCTTGTACTTTTTTTTCCTCATATCTATTTCATTGAGAAGGACTCCTACTTATAGGAGAAAATGTAATCCCAATTTGAATTGTACAATATGAAAAGATCTCCCGATCTCCATATTCATGTGATTTTTTTACACAAATTCATTGAAAAATTTTACCCAAAATAAATTTCTCATTCAGCGTTTAATTGACTTGATTTTTGCATCTACAAAAAGCCGATACCCAATATTTTCAATTCATCAAATTGGGAAAACATTTGAAAAATTATACTCATGTAACTGTTACACGAATTTGGGCAAACTTTGACCTAGCACAATTTTTTCGTTTGATGTCTTGTTGACTCAATTTTTGCACCTACAAAAAGCTATGTAATATCAAATTGTTTCCTAGCATGTTCTAATCTTAATACACATGTGCACAAAGTGAAGCTAACCCAATAACATGAAATCATACATGAGATACATGAAATTGCACACTTGAAATCCTCTAATTTAAATAATTATTCAATTTAGACTCTTTGCAATGTTGCCAAACTCCCTTATACCTGGAAAGCACAAGCGCCTTCATTCAGTCTCCTGACCACCACGCATCTATAACTGACTTCATGATCTTCATTGCCTTTCGGGCCTGCTCGTTCAGATCTTTACTGACAAGGACCTCAGAGTCAATGAACACATCATCGCAGCCAAGACACATCGATCGCTATAATCTCTTCAGCCATTAAGAACGACACTGGAAGCCTCCCAAACTGTTTCATCTCCATCACTCTATTCAGGAGGGGCTTATCTCTTTAGGGCTTACGTGGAGCTGCACCTTGTTCATGTGAGCTAAAGCATTGATCTCTCCGAGCAATGACTTGAGGATCTTCAACGTCTTGGCAATGTTGGACTCCTCTTGTATCCAAAGCACAACAACCCCTTCATGTACTCTCCTCAACACCTCAGCTAGATTTATGTATCTACATATGGAAGGAACTTAGAAGGCGTGCTTATTAATGGAGTGCTCATCGATGACTCCAAGACAATCACTCTCATTGATGAAATTCGTAATGCCTATCGCTTGCACCTCTTCAACTTCTGTGAAGTGTGCCAGGCGCACCTGCACTATCAATAGAGTTGGAGAGATCTCCTTCATCATGTCCCTTAAGGAAAACATGATTATTGATGGCATGTGCCACTAGGTCCGTCTGCGCCATCATTCTGACGGACCCAGTGGCGCTGACCCTGACTCTATGGAAGGCCTTCATCATTTCTTTACTTATGGTTTTAAAAATTGCCACACCCTAAACTCTCTCTTGCTTATGGAAGAGAATGGATCCTAGATCTCCGATATCCATAGGGTGATGAGATTCTCCATAGTGCTCGAGAGGAGAGAGAGGGAGAGCGAGGAGAGGGAGAGAGTTTCGAGGAGAAAGGACAAATCTAGAAATTTCAATTTGAAGAATGGACAAGGATGAAAAAAAAAAGAGAGAAGGTGAAAGGAGAGGAAGAGAAGGGTAAATTGAGAATTCTTTTGTAGAACTGCCAAGGTGGCCCTTTTAATGTGAGCTATATAGATTCGTGAAAAGCTATACTGGCTTGGCACGGGTTATAGCCTGCATGATAACCATTCTAGTTCTCTAATTCTATTTTCTTAAAAAAAAAGATGCGAATCATGTTTGATAATGTAAATGATTTTTATTCTAATTTTGTTCTCGAGAATATTTTTGAAGTAAAAACAAGAATTAAAAAAATGATTCTAAAAAAAGGAATCACTTTTAAGAACCACAAAACAAAATGAAGTCCCTCCAAGGTAAATGGAAAAATCACATGACCGTAGTCCACTTAAAACTTCCACTATTGTAAATAATGGGATACAACTTCACCCTAAAGGGGATCTCCATCTTCATTTTCTCACAAACTGAATAATTCACTCAAAGAAAAAACTCTTTTGGAAGAAGAATGAACGTTTCTTATGCTACTCTCTGATATTCTTGAACCTTTTTTTTTTATCTCTTTCATCGAGAAGAACTCCTATTTATAGGAGAAAATGTAATCTCAATTTGAATTGTACGATATGAGAAGATCTCTCAATCTTTATATTCATTGAAACAGTGAAAACTTTTACCAAAAATAAATTTATCAGCGAGCATTTGATTGTCTTGATTTTTGAATCTGCAAAAAGCCTATACCCGATATTTTCAATTCATCAAATTGGGAGAACAATTGAAAAATTATACTCATATAACTATTACACGAATTTGGGCCAACTTTGACCTAGCACAATTTTTTAGGTTGACGTCTTGTTTACTCTATTTTTGCACCTATGAAAAGCTATGTAATATCAAATTGTTTCCTAGCATGTCCTCATCTCAACATATATGGGCACAAAGCGAAGCTAACCTGATAACATGAAATCACACATGAGATACATGAAATTACACACTTGAAATCCTCTAATTTAAATAATTATTCGATTTAGAATCTTTGCAATGTTGCTAGACTCCCCTCTATCTGAAGCGCAAAAGTGCCTTCATTCAGTCTCCTAACTGCCACGCATCTACAAGAAACTTCATGATCTTCATTACCTTCTAGACCAGCTCAATCAGATCTTTACTGACAAGGAACTCGGAGTCAACAAACACACCATCGCAACCAAGACATATCATTGTGCTACATCGATCGGTATGATAATCTCTTCGGCCATCAAGAATGATACCGGAAGCCTCTCAAGCTGTTTCATCTCCATCACTCTATTCAGGGAGGGCCTATCTCTTTAGGGTGTACGTGGAGCTGCACCTTGTTCATATGAGCCAAAGTGCTGATCTCTCCGAGCAATGACTTGAGGATCTTTAACGTCTCGGAAATAGTGGAGATACATCAATATTAATATTAACATCACCTTTATCCCAAACTAGCTAGAGTCGGTGGTCGATGAACCTGAAGCGAAAAACTTAAAAATATACTAAAATAAAAGTAAAAATATGGGTACCCAAAAATAAATAAATAAATATAAATAAATAGAAAGGACTAAACAAGACTCTGGAACATAGAAAATCCCCCATCTCTATAATGTGAATAGCTTTTCTCTACTCCATTCTAAGATAAACCGTACACCAATCTATTTCCCGTTCCATTAAATCTTGTTTTATTACCTTCCCCCAAGTAAGTTTCGGCCAACTTCATCCTTTCTTCATATCGTGTTCTCGATAACACACTTCTATTCTTATCGAAGCATTTAGGGGTCTACGGAGAATATGTCCAAACCATCTTAATTTATGTTCTCTCATCTTCTTTGCTACCGGTGCTATTCAAACTTTTTGTCAAATATCGTCATTTCTTATCTTATCCATCCTTGTATGATCACACATCTACCTTAACATCCTCATTTTCGCTACCCCAATTTTATGTTCATGTTGCTTCTGTATTGGCCAACATTCAACTTCGTATAGCTTTGCAAGTCTTATTGCTATTCTATAAAATTTTCCCTTTAACCTAAGAGGGATTTTGCGGTCACACAAAAATCCTAATGGACTGCACCATTTCATCTAACCTGCTTTGATTCTATGACTAACATCCTCATCAATCTCTCCCATCTTTTGCAAAATTGATCCAAAATATCTGAAAGCATATTTCTTAAGTACCTCCTGTCCAAGCATATCTACGGATTCTTGATCATTTCCTCTTGTCGTGACGAACTCACACTTCATGTATTCCGTCTTACATCGACTTAACGTAAATCCTTTGGACTCTAACATGTTTCTTCATAATTCTAATTTAGCACTGACCCTAACCCTGGTCTCATCAATAAGCATAATATCATCTGTAAACAGAATACACAACGACACATCATCTTGGATATTTTTTGTTAGCTCATCTATAATTAGTGCAAAAAGATAAGGACTCAAAATCGAATGTTAATGTAAACCCACTGTGATTAAAAAATAACTTGATGTGCTATTACAGGCCTTCACACATGTAGTAACACCATCATACATATCCTTGATTGCATCTACATACTTTAAGGGTACTTTTTTCTTCTCAATAATCCACCATAAAACTTTTTTTGGAATCATATCATATGCCTTCTTGAGGTTAATAAACGCCATATGTAGATCCTTCTTTTTTTTTTTCGATATCTCTCCATCAACTATCGTATTAAGAAGATAGCTTCCATGGTGATCTTCCTGGCATAAATCCAAATTGATTTACAAAGACCTTGGTTTCTACTCTTAACGATACTCAATAATTCTTTCTCACAATTTCATTATATGGCTTACAAGCTTAATGCGTCTATAGTTACAACAATTCTGAATATCCCCCTTTGTTCTTGTAGATAGGCACAATCATACTCTTCCACCATTTATCAGGCATCTTATTAGCTTGGAGAACCTTATTAAATAGTTTAGTCAACTAACTTATTGCCACATTCTTTAAGCATCGCCATACTTCAATAGGGACAATATCTAGTTCCAAGGCTTTATAAGTTTTGATCTTCTTTAAAGCATCCTTAATTTCTTGTGCTCTAATTCTACGCACAAATCTTATATTTAACTGATCAGAAGTGTCTACTAAATCCACCTCACTTCTATCGCCCTCCCTATTATAAAGCTTGTTAAAATAGCTCACCCACCTTTCCTTCATTTCTTCATCTCTTACTAACAGTTTTTGATTTTCATCCTTGATATATCTAATTTATGTCAAGTCTTTACTTTTCTTATCTTTTATCTTTGCAAACCTATAGATATCTTTTTCTCCCTCTTTACTTCCAAGTTTTTTATACATCTTAGAGAGATATCTAGCCTCTCTCTTAGCTTTCTTGGCATTTATGCAGATATCTAAAACACTCATTCTTCTGCTTAATTGCCTCATGTACCTCTTCATTCCACCACCAAGTTTCCTTTGTTTGATGTCCGTACCCTTTATTTTCACCTAGCACCCCTCTTGCCACTCTCTGTATGCATTTAGACATCTCACTCCATATCCTATTTACTTCTCTCTCCAGTTTCCACAGTCCTTCTTGAAGCATCCTTTTCTTAGAATTGGTATGTTTTTCCTCCTTTAACTTCCATTATCTTATTTTGGGATTTTGAGCCCTTCGCGACGTATTCTGTGCCTTATACTAAATCTCTAAGACCACCAACTTATGTTACGTAACTACACATTCTCCAGGGTAGAATTTGCAATCTATATACGAAGTTCTATCCTCTCTTCTAGCAAGAAAAAAATCAATCTGACTACAATTTTGACCGTTATGAAAAGTAATTAGATGTGACTCTTTTTTCTTAAAGAATGTATTTGCTAACATCAAATCATACGCTATGCAATGTTCAAGATGTCTTTGCCACTCTCATTTCTAGTCCTATAACCAAAACATTCATGAACTCTGTTAAAACCTTCACTACTTTGGTCAACATGTCCATTAAGATCTTCTTCTATGAATATTTTTTCCTCACATGGTATCGCCCTTTAAATCTTCTTCAAATCTTCCCAAAATCTGTTCTTAGTAACTACCGGTAATCCAACTTGAAGGACATACGTACTAAGAATGTTTAAAATCAACTCTCCCACTACTAGTTTAATCAAGATAATCTGGTTGCTTGAACTTTTCACATCAACAATTTTATCCTTGAAACTTTTATCGATCAAAATTCCAAATTCATTTTGACTCTTTTTTGTACTTGTGTACCATAACTTGAATCCAGTACCTTCCACTTCCTTAGCCTTTTCTTCAACCTATTTAGTCTCTTGCAGGCAAACAATATTCACTCTCATTCTAGTAAAAGTATCTGCTAACTCCATCAACTTACCCGTTAAAATTCCTAAGTTCCAACTCCCTAATCGAATTCTTACTCCTTGGGCATTTCTTGCCCCCACACCCGCCCATAAAAATGTGAGGACCTTAGTTCACTTTTCACCCCATTCGGGCACCGATGTAGCGTATCACTTTGGGAATGATGGCCCAAGGCTATCTTCCTTACCCCTCGCACCCGTCTATCTTGGTGCAAGGACCCTTACCCATTTTTCGCTATACCCGGGCATCAATGCAATGCGTCGTTAAGAATGGTACGGTCCAACGAAAAATCTAAAAGGTTCATCTCATAAGGGATAGCTCTTTTTTTATGGCCGGCTCGCTACACCTAAATAACGGATGAAAACGGAAGACCGAGAAACTGTATAGACGAAAGCAAAGTAATTGTGTAGAATTAGCTCTAACGATTTTCCAAGAAAAGCATCGCATTTGCCTAAAGCTCAACGGCATCAATTAAGATGCAAAGATAAAGGTAAGAAAGGATTGGTAAAAGCTCATTATACAAAAGCATTGTCCTCTGCTCTACCACAAGCAATCCTGCACCAATTAACAGTTGCTATCCAACTTTGATTGTTAAAATGGTGGAGGTATGCTAGAATAGTTCTTCCACAAGGAAAATTCTCGAGAAAGACCTAACGATTGTCACTAGCTCTAGAGCATTCCTCAACCAACAAGTCCTCGACCATTCAATAATCTTAGTCAGCTAATAGTTGGCTCATTCATCGAACTCATCATTTACTCCCCCTTTCTTTGGGATTCACCATTTCAGCAATCAAACCCAGGATCACGTAGTACTTCACATCTTATTAAAAGTATCTAACCCATCTCCACCCATCCTTCCAGTGCCAAGGAAGTAACCAAATAGATTATCTATCCTAGAAGGAAGACCTAATGGATTCCAAAACCATCAGCAAACTAAATCCACCAGAAATTCCATGAAAATTCCCAATTAAGCTCCCTGCTTCCATCCACTTTATCATCACTGAAACAGAATTACCTACATCTGACCCTATCTACGCATGACTACATGCAGAGCAAACCTACATGACTTCCAAAGCATACCATCAGGAAACCTTCTTTGGAAAGTTTCAAAAGCTATAGTTGGATACACGTGAATTCTTAAAAAAATAGATAATTCCAACACGCTGGGACACGTTGTATATTATATGTATATTTTATATATACTCAATAATGATAACATCATGATGCTAAAACTGTTATTAATCTCCTCCTTAGAAAGGTCTCAAAATTCCGAAAAAAAGAGAGAGGAAAGGTATCAAAAAATATATTATGTGTAGACAAATCAAAATCATACTTTGCGAAACTAAGTGACAAAGTTTAGCGAATTCCAACAATATAATAACACATTCCACCATTAAATTTAACATTTAACAATAGGTGAAAAACAATAAACAAATCCCATTTCACCATAAAAAAAATAACGAGAAGTCATTGATTCACATTATTCGCTTCTCCTGACAAAAGAACAGACTCCATATCTGGCTCATCAAGTGGAAGACTTGCAACTTCAAACACCCCAACATCTTGAAAAGTGTCAAATGCATCTCCGCCAATATTCCATATCCTGGTCTCTCCTTCTAAATATCGTGGGTCTTTTCTTGATAGAAGACGAATGTTGCTATGAATGAAGACCAAATCTTCAGCACGTCTTGGAGTCATCCTATTTCTTCTCGCCGAGTGCACAAAGGAATAGGTACTCCAATTTCTCTTGGCACATGATGAAGAAGAAGATTGTGCAATAAGCTTTAATGTTATTTTTTGAAGTATAGGTGCACATGCACCATGTTCAACCCACCACATCTTAGGTTCTATAAAATACCGATCTAGAATGGAATGAAGTTCTTGAAAACGCCCACTATTGCGTGCAAAATCTACATATTCCACAATCACCTTGTAGAGCTCGTTCTCATTAGGAAAGTATTTCTTAAGACATTTCTTTCTTTCTTCATTGATCTCATAATCCATGTATGGAGAAACTCGAGTAGAATCTTCATCGAGCCATTGATCACTATAGTATCTTATTTAACAAAACACAAATAAGTAAGAGGAGTGTCATGATCAAAAAAAGAATAACCAATATAATAGTAATCTTATACAAGTTTAGAACTTACTTAGGATTCAAGGCATGTGCCAAGCAATGAAATGGAGTGTTATTCCTAGTCTAACGATCCACAAGAATTGTATGAACCACCTCATAAAATGTAGACTCTTCATTTAGCCTTTTCACTTCATGCATATATATATATATATATATATATATATATATATATAGCTTTCTTCACTTTTTCAATCATCGAATCCCATATGTCATATATCAAGTGAAGACAAGACTTGTCGATGTCACAAATTCTAAGCATGTCACAATTATGAGCCGTAAAGGAAAGTATGTAATCAATTGAATCCCACCAAAAATCATCCAACACCTTCTTCTTGACAATCCTAGCCCTCCCTTGATTATCATCCCGATAGGTACTCCATTTCTCATAAATAACCATGCTTTGAAGACCACTTTTGATCAACTTAAACCTTCTAAGCATCACAATCATCGATGCAAATCGTGTATCCACCATGGAAAGCAACTTCAAGGGAATAAACTCGTTGTATATTGCTAATCTCATGAAATAGTTCATGATGAAATTTTTGATTTGCATAACATCATCAACAATCTTTGTAATCCAACTACATTCCTCGTATATTACTTCATTGGCCTCCACATTCTTTTCGGCACAAATATTCTTTAAAGCTAGATTAAGGGTGTGCACCACACAAGGCGTCCAAATAATGGACGGGAATTCTTGTTCAATAAGTTGTCCCGCACCTTTACAATTTGAAATATTATCCATAATGACTTGGATCACATTCTTATGTCCAACTTCAATGATCACTTTTTTCAATAAGTTGAAAATGAAGTGCATATCCTTCCTTTCATTCGAACAATCTACCGATTTTAAAAACATAGGATTTCCATCCGACACCACTATAAAATTAATAAGTGATCTCCTTTGTGAGTCACTCCATCTATCACTCACAATACTTACACCCTTATCCTTTCACATCTTTTTAATAGGGGCACATAAACTCTCAATATTTGCCTTCTCTTTTAGCAACAAAATAGTCCTCAACAAATTATATTTCAGTGGTAAATATCCCGCAATATTGTGATTAGCGGCATAAATGAAAGCTTCATGAAAGTAAAGGTTATTTGCTAGGTTAATGGCAAGCCCACCAAATAGAACATCCTAGCAATCAAATGATCTAAATGTTCCCGTTGAGACATGTTGAATGCCTTCTCAATTGATCCTCCACTCTTACTTCCAATCTTCCTTTTCCTTGAGTCAAAGGATGAATCCATTTGAACACTACTACAACTAAAATGGGGCAAAGGCACATTTCTAGGCGCATTATTCTCTAATTTATCATTGGCCTCTCCATCTAATCTTTCCATCTCCAAAACATCTTGTTTTTCTACTTTTCCGCATTTTGCAATCCCTCTTCCACTTATCATCAACAAATGAGCCCTAATTCTTGTGTACGAACTCTTAAATTTTTTTTTTCACAAAAATTGCATTTCCAAGAGCAATTGCCCCTCGCATCGCTATGATTAGCCAATTTAGTAATAAACCTCCACAGTGGTTTATTTAAATCTTCAGTACTACTGCTGTCCATGCTTGATAAGTGGACATCACTCTACAAAAAATGAAATTACAAGTACTATAAATTTCATATGTACTAAAGCATGGATTTATATTCAACATACATGTTTTCCCCCTAAATAGACATGAAACACAGCCACATAACCAGTGAATGAGGCACAATTTTTTTTTTCTAAACTAAAGAACAGCCACAAAGAAAATGGATAAATATAAATTGTGTTTTTTTGCAAATAGAAGAACGGAAACGAAGAATAATGTTTTTTGCCCAACTTAACATACTCATTAGTAATTTACCTTTCCCCTGTACAGCAAATGGACAATTAAAACACATCGGAACTTACCTAATGACAGTGTTTTGGCATATAGTTAAAGGAAACTTAAAATAAAACACTTTCGAAATGCCCCAGCTCTTTTTTAATTATTTTACTTGACTCATTGGGGCAATACATGCTGCTACCCTATGCAGAACCCAGGAAAAATGAACATGTGCATACACAAACAAAACATAGAGAAGGCACACCCACACAATAGCTTGGAAAGTCTGTTTTTGTGAAAATTACTTCCTGTTAGTAGCATTTAGAAGTGCAATAGTGCAACAACTATGCAACTGATACATCAATAAGTCATTGCTATTTTCTTGCCAAACCTCCTGGAAGAATATTTTGACTATAGATTATATCAAAGGAATACAAGCTTGGAACAAGAGTGGGAATGTTTTCCTACGTCATTATTCAGCACTTATTGCAATAATATGATATCAATACACCATCATAATGTCATTAGAATGTAAAGCACAGCCCCGGCATGCATCAATCTAATGACAGTGTTTTGACAGTCCTAACTCCCAACTTCCAAGGTGCCATTAGCCTATTCGCAAAACAGTTCGTATCAACCATATACTCATTAGACTTACACGCGGACAAGGAAAGTTAAGGCCAACGAGAGAAGGGGAGGCGGCTAGCAAGGAAGGCAAGGCTCACGGTGAGGCAAGTCACGCGAGTCTCGTGGTGAGATGGCGAGTCGCACGGTGAGTCGAGGCCGGCGAGAGGAGAGGAGCTGAGGCGAGCAAGGGAGGTCTCGCGGTGAGCTGGCAAGTCGCGCGGCGAGTCGAGGTTGCGAGAGGAGAGGAGCTGAGGTGAGCAGGGGAGGTCTCGCGGTGAGACGGCGAGCCACGCGGGTCTCGCAATGAGATGGCGAGTCACACGGTGAGCCGAGGCCAGCAAGAGGAGATGAGGCTGAGGTGAGAACAGGAGTGTCGACTGTAGAGGCGAGTCCTGCACCGAGAGAGAGAGAGAGAGAGAGAGAGAGAGAGAGAGAGAGAGAGAGAGAGAGAGAGAGAGAGAGAGAGAGAGAGAGAGAGAGAGAGAGAAGTGAACTTAAAGAAGAGCGCGAGTAAAATTAGGTCAAAACAAATTTGGGTTTTCACTTTTTGAGCGTTGACTTTTGGTCAACATGTCACTTTTGTTTTCAACATGTCGAATACGTGTCCGAGTTTGACCCTCCTAAATGCAGAAAATTAGCGTGTCCGTGTAACATAGGCAGCGTGCGCGAGGAGCTGCGCTTCGTCCAGGTCAGCCAAAGCGACGATCTCACCAAGCACCAACCTCACAATTTTTAGCGTGTCAGTGATGTTGCTGGAGTCCCCCTTATGCGGAGTACTTATGCACCTTCGTTCACTCTATTCTACACCCCGGATAGAGTTTTGCATTCACATGTAAAAGGAATTTCGAAGCGCTGATTGTTGACGAATTGCTCATCAAGAATGTCGAGGAACTCACTCTCATCGAAGAAATCAGCTACGTCCAGCGCATGCATCTCCTCGACTTCAGTATAGTGGCCGATGTGCACCTTCACTATGATCGCAGTTGGATAGATAGCCTTTTTCGTCTCCCTAAGGAAAGAGAAATCATCGATGGCGTGCAGCTCTGTAGTAGTCAAAACGACAGCACTGGCGCTGGTCGCATGGGCAAACTTCACCATTGGTTTGGTTCGGGCTTCAAAAATAGTGGCTGTTGACACATGATTTTTAATCATCTTTTCTCTTTTAAAATTAATAAAAAAAATCTATAAAAATTCATAAAATTCAAAAATCAACTTTGGAGACCTTGCCCAAGCCTAGAGAATTAATTTTGACCAAAAAATAATTTTTCATATTTTTAGTATTTTTCGATATTTTTATTTTCGAAAATTCATAAAAACAAATCAAGAAACAAATAAAAAAAATTACAAAATCAACTTTGAAAGCCTTGGCCAAGCTTAGGCAACCATTTTTGAGCAAAAAATAATTTTTCGTATTTTTTGTATTTTTTTAAATATATTTTTTAGAAATTAGGAAAATATTTAATAAATAATAGCATTTGAGGTCACAAAAATACATAAAAATAGTCAATATTTTTATTTTAAATCCCTTTTCATGTTGTCCATCACAATTTTAAAAATCCAATTTGGGGTCGTGTATTTCTTCACGAGCATAATCTCGAATCGTGCCTAAAAAATTCAATTTGAGTCAATTTATTTTCATTTTTCACTTTTAGGAGTTGTGACATTATTATCTAATATTTCAAATTTTCATCTTGGCCCAATTATACCCAGAATGACTCAATTTTACAAAAAGGGCGTTAATTAAATTTTGCATTATTTTTAGTAGAAAGAAATGAGCTTAAATTCAACATGCGGTAGGTGTGTTGAAAATTGTGAGGAGATTTGGACTTAAAGAAATATTTCTCCAGAGACTGAATTGCAAATACTTAAAATCTCATGGACTAGAGTACAAATACCTAACATTTGATGGATTATTTTGTAAATAACAAAAAAGAAGAGTTAGTGGAGAAATTGAAATAGAGAATGGAAGATGGAGAAGAGGAGATGGAGAAGAGAAAATGAAGATGGATAAGATGAGATGGCGAAGAGGAGATGAAGATGGAAAGATGGAGAAGAGGAGATGGAGAAGAGAAGATAGAGAAAATAAGATGAGAATAGAGAAGGGAAGATGAAGATGAAGAAGAGTTAGTAGAACGGGAGATAGAAATGAAGAAGGGAAGATGAAGATAAAGAAGAGTTAGTGAAGAAATTAGAATGCGAGATAGAAATGGAGAAAGAAAGATGAAAATGAAGAAGAGTTACTGGAGAAATTAGAATGGGAGATAGAGTTAATGGAAAAATTAGAATGGGAGATGGATGAGTATGCTATAAAAAGAGGAAGAAGTGAGTTTGGGAGGAGGGATTTTTGGGGAGAAAGAAAATTTTGGATGCTTGAGAGAGTTTTGAGAGATTGAAAAAAAATTAGAGAGAAAGAAAAAATAAAAAAAAAGAGAGAAAATCTTTTTTTTTAAAGAGAGTCTTGAAGATGGTGGAAGTTTAAATCTAGGTGTTACCATCACTAATTTCTCTATCGATCAACATAAATCACGAGTTCATTCCCATCGTTCGAGCCGTAATCTTGATCCATAAGGTGACATGAGGTCTGAATTCGACAATCAAATCTGTCAAATCAGGTAACAATCCTAGCCATTAAATCTTCGAGAATTTCCTTGCCCAAATGAATTGATTTAAATTTCAATTATGTCATGTTGTACTCGTATGTCTCCATATCCACATGCCGCATTCGTATTTGTGTTGTCATTAATTTACGCGTATCCAACTAAAATTTCGATTGGTCAATCCTATTTTTTATGTTTCCACCTCCCGATTCTTGAAAAATGACCATTTTACCATTCTGGTCAGTTTGACCCAAACTTCTTCCCAATCATTCCAAGTGAGCTTTTATGAAATAAAATGGTACCAAATGGGCGTTAGAATAATCTAGCGTAATCAAGTCCCTGAACTCATTTTTTCTAGTTCGCAGAAATAAATTAGTTCTCCCACTAATTTATTTAGATTTCTAATCGACCTACCAAAAAATGATTAGTGGCGACTCTAAATCAAAAATCTTTGCACGAAAAGAACTTAAGTTACGATTCGATAGGACTTGGGAGGGTCCAAATTAGATTAGTCAATTAACCTGATAATCCGTTTACTCGATTGAAAAATTAAATTATTTCGGATCGCGACAGTGGCACCACAAAATTTCCTTGGCTTACGGAAGAGGACAGATCTAAAATCTCCAATGTCCATGGTGACAAGATTCTCTATGTAAGAGGACAGAAAGACGTGTTCGAGAAGAGTGAGAGGGTTTCCTCGAACAGAGAGAGTGAGGCGGGGTTTCGTTCGTGTCCAAGAAGGGGGAGAGACTATTGAGGAAAAATGACTAATATATAAATTTCAATCTTATGAAGAACGGATAGAGATTAACAAAAAAGGGTGGGAAGAAAAAAAGGGGCGAGGAAGAGAAGGTTGAATTGGAATTTCCCCTATCCCCACTTGGGAGGAACGTTACCTTTTCTTGGTAATGATGCCCCCAATTTTCAGATGACACCTGGCAATTTCGAACCTCCCACGTTGTTAGGAGTGCTTTGCTTGGAGTAATCGAACTAACTCTATCAATATATGATGCTTCAAAACATGTATTAGTTATGTTATGTACGAACGATTATTTTCAGCAATAATAAATGCATGATACGAAAAAAAAATACAACTTCAAAAAGAATAAAACCTCTTTGAATGTTTGAATTTGAAAATTTACCGTGTTATTTAATACATTAAATTAAAGGGCTAATTTTAATGTACCTAAAATTACATTTTTATGAGGGGAAAATATTGAACGGCATGCACTATAGACCTGTTAGTAGGTTGATCGAATCGGATATAGATTGGGTCAAAAATGACCTGACCCAAATAGACGCGTTTGACTCATTTTTCATGTCATGATCTATGACATTAAAATACCTTTGTATTTAATATAATCTAGGAGAATTCATAAAGTATTAAAGTGAGATTACAGGTGAAGAAAGAGTAAGTTGGACATATCATGTAATTGGGGCAATCTAGTTTAGCTACCATGTATAATCCTATACATGTTATGTGATGTCTTGTCTCGGACATGAGAGGCAAAGTAAGATTATCTAAAGACATATATAAGCCGGTGTTAAATAAACAATATGCTTGTGTTTCACTTGGGGTGAGATGGAAGTACCAAAACACCGATAGCCAATAAAAAGGCATTCACAAGTAATGCACAAAAGTAATTTAATTTGAAAAGGAAAAGATATCGAGATAGCATGTGACACGGGCCGGTTGTTCCGTGTCCCTTCGATTGATGCGGAGGATCGTGGGGGATCAAATATAATACATCCCTTAAGATACTAGACAACTGGATCCCTGGGAGTGGTGTCAGGACGGTTTGTGCTAGGAGTTCTAGGATTAAATATAATACATCCCTTAAGAGCTCTGAAGGCGATTTTGGCCTCCCGTGTACAAACTGGTCAGGAGCTGATGCCGTTCTCCTAATAAGACTATGGCAAGCCGAAATCAGTTGTGGTGCCTACATTGACCTGTGCTCATTTGATACAAAAAGGATGCCTGAGCTAAGCTGGGTATGGTAGGATCCAATATCGAAAAGATATTCATCTAAGTGTTCCATGAGACAACAAGAGACAAGGCTGGCCTGGTGGCGGACTGGTCGTCAGGCGCCTTATGGGCTATTCCTCGGCCAGGGGAAAATGTCGGCCCATGACACACGCATGTTGCTCGATTGATCGCTCTAGTGGTTTTGACTATCTTAATTATACATTTCGAAGAGTCGTCAGGGGCAAGTAGTCCAGCCTATGAAGTAAAACCCTCACGTGCATGTTCCCATTGCCAATTCTTTGAATTAGTCCTACCTCTTACTGACCTAAAAGCCGCTTTTGTTAGAGTGTTCCTTTTGGATACGTAGGAAAGAATGCCCATTTTGTGTTTGCCAACATTAGAGTTAACTATATGATGACGAATGAGGGTGCTTTTCATAGTGTTATGGGAAAAATGTGTCGTAACGTACATTAAAAGGCCACATCACATGGTTAAATATTTTTTTCCCAATAATTTTCGGCTGTTTCCACAAAATTGTCTCGCCCAGTTCCAAGGTGTCAAGGATTCGAAAGCACAAGTTGTAACACGAATAACGTGAACAGAAGTGGTTCTCCAGATTTTAGAAGATCTAGATCGTGACATCTAATCAAACCCATAATTAGTATGGATAAGTAGTTTCAGAATCGATTTGGAACTTGAAACCGGTTCTACTAGAATCTGTTTAGGTTTCACATGCATTCTTAACTGAACAATTATGGTGAATCATCATTTCTAATGACTACCATTTATTGTTATAATCTTCCAATTACAAATCATATTTAGACATACGAGCAATATGAAACATTAACAAAATAAAAGTCATAATTATGGATATCGTCAAAAATAAAAGTTTAGACTAGTGATTCCAATGCTAGAACTTGTATACAGTTATAGCAACAGGATATAGAAGTCACGATAATTCAACCAAGTAGCGGAGACACCATTCGCAAAATCTTTGTATGGTTAAAACTTACAAGGGAAGCTTCACTAGGAGACCTTAGCTACACATTGAAGAGTGCCCTTCAACGTGCTCAAATAGGCACCTTTGGTCTTGTGTAGATAGCTTCTCTAAGGAGACGGAGGTCTTGCCCAAGACTTTAAGGGAAATGACATAAATGGTCCATAAACTTCTGCCCAACGTGTAATCGTCCCCGAACTTTTAGTTTGTTGAATGCGATCCATGAATTAAATGTACAATGTAATCTCTATGCTTTTAATTTGCTCAATATTATGCTTGAAATTTGATCTAATATGTAATAAAGTTTCTGATTTTTTTTTTTGGGTGTTGGGGTTGGTTGGCTGGTTAGAGGTGAACAAGTCACTGAATTAATGAAACATGAGACAATTTTGTTTCTTTGCATACTTCACAATCTAGAATTAAATTGTAACGAAGGGATCCCGAATGGAAAGATAGCAAAAATAGCTAGCTGCCATTCGGAATGGCGTGTAGCGATTGCAAAGCGCTCGATTCGCCTGCACGAGAAGGTGCCTAAAATAAACGGCAAGCAGTGGTTTCCATGTGCACAATCCACAGATCCTCCTCATCATTGACCCACCGAACCGACCCGACGAGACCCATTGCCGCCCTCCTCGATGCTCCTTTCAAATGGCACCGTGTTTGCTACGTGATACGACTCTCGTTCTTCTTCTTCTCCATGGCCTCTCGCTTTCCCCGCGGCTTCACCCTGTCCCCTCCCTCTCTCTCTCTCTCTCTCTCTCGATCTCTCGATAATTCTCCAATTCTATTGTCGTAAGCTTCTTCGTGACCTCGACGCTACTGAGATTGATGGATACAGTTGACCGGCCCAATGTTTTGGAATCGGAGCCAGCCTATGGTCATAAAGGCCTGGCTCCCGTTCCTTGAATCAAGGGATCTAATGTCGAAGGGATAACGACACAAATGATCATTGGACTTTTAATTTATTCAATATGGTCTTTAAATTTTAACCTAATGTTAAGGAAAATGTGATTCATGAACTTTTAATATATTTAATGCGATCCTTCGATTTTTGTGACATCTTTAATATAATTCCCAAATTATATAAAAATATTCAATATGGTCTCTCCATTAAATTAAGATCACAGATAATATTAAACATTTTCATATAAAACATGTAATAAAAGCTAATAGACTACATTAAACAAATTAAAAATTCAGTGATCGTATTTCACATTAGTTTAAAATTCAGTGACCACATTAAATATATTAAAGGTTTATAAATTACAATTTTATTATAAATTCATTATAATTGAATTTTTAAACTCAAAAGCCATAACCCATAATTGCATTTTCGATTTTCAATTGGAACTGATTTGAAACTAGCAATTTAGTAGTTCCAAACTGAAATCGAAACCATTGCTTAAGGACCTGCATGGTAACCATTCTCATTTTCTAATTCCGTTCCTCAAAATAGTAAAGAATGATAATCATGTTTGGTAATCTAAATAATTATGATTCTCATTCTTTATTATTCTCAAGAACACTTTTGAAGCAAAAATAAAAACAAAAAAAAGTTGGTTCTTGTAAAAAGAACTACTTTTGACAAACTCATTTTTCCTAGCATAAAACATAAAAATAATTAAAAAAATTGAGATGATGATGATGATGATGATAATTAAAAATAAAAATAAAAATTGAAAAAATTTACTTAAAATAAATAAAAAATAAAAAAATAAAAATAAAAATAAAAATATAATTTTTTTTCAAAAGAATAAAAAATTATTTGAAATAATTAAAAACCATTCACAAATGGTATTTTTTACCAAACGACATTTACATCAAAGTTATATCCAAATGCACTTTTTAATTATAATTTACTAAATAGTATTTGCATTTTACCATACTCATTTAGCTAAAAGGTATTTGCATTTTTCTAAAGACATTTGCCCGAAGCTAAACCAGACAGGCCTTATGTTTGTATGTATTTGGACAATGGATCAGTTAAAAAAAGGAGCCCTTAATATGGGAAAGTTTCTCATGCTTCAATCGAAATTCAAATATCGTGTATTAAAATTTGTGTTTCAATTATGACATACTAAAAAAATAGTGTATTTGAAATTATTTTAGTGTGCATTAAAAATTAGTCTTCAATTTAAGATGAAATTTTACAAAGTAACTACATGATTATTTGACTTAAACGAAACAAATTTGGAAGATAAATTATTTATGGGAACAGAAATTGCAATTACCAAGTGTGTTTCTGCTCTAAGAACATAAATTTTAAGCAGTTACCAAATGCATTCTGATTTTCTAAAACTCATTCAGAGAACAAAATAAAAAAAATTATTTTTAATCAAAATCATATTTCTTGAAATAGAATAGTTGTCATGTAATCGTGGCCATGACTAAGTAATGCCTTTCAAGGACGCTTGCAAGATAAGTCTGTTCGCCGTTACGCGATGATTTTAGCTGGTAATTCGAGCCCGCCGTTCCGATGTGCCCAGGCGAAGGAAATTGAGATTAGTCTGCATGTGAAAGCTAAACTCTCTCGTGATTATTCAAAAAAAGAAAAAGAAAAAGGCTAAACTCTTGGCTGGGCCTCGCGGCCCATTGACTTTGGGGATAACGAAGATGATGTCACGGCTCCTATTGCGAACGTAGCAACTCCATACTGGGAGAGATCGGTGGGCCCCACTTGGTGGTGCCATATATAACCCCATAAAACAATTGCTGTAACATAGATAATAAATAAATAAATAAATAAATAAATAAATAGAAGTTAATACCATTTTAATTGCCATGTCCGGAAGATCTATCTCATGTCTGGTGGTACTACATGATTTCACTTTGTAAGAACTTTGAATCATTCTCTTGAAGCGCTTCCTTTTCATCATAAATGAAAAAAAAAAAAAAACCCGGTCCTCAATTCAGGGTTGAGCAATGCACAGTGATTACATCCTGCCATAAGTACTGCTCTGCGCCATGAAAGTAGGCTGATAAGTGAACGAATATGAGGTAATTAAAAAGTGCCAATGGTTGACAATTGGCACACCATTTCTTTGCCGGTTCTTTAAAAGTTAGAAGAGATTCTCTCCGTGTGAAAGTTCGGACATTCTTAATATGTCTGATTTAAATTTGTGTTTCATATTAGATTGATTTAAGATGTCATTCGCTTGTACATGACTTGGTTCAATAGCCTTCATGCTCTTGGTTTTCCTGTGTTTTGACCCTCTTGACAAAACAGTGACTGCATGGACATCTTTCTTAGGTCTATCATACACTCGTGACTGAACTTCTGGGCCAGTAAACTTTCTTTTCTGTTCAAGCATCCTTTTCTTCATCCTAGCTTGTTTTTGAGGTGCTAAGTTTGCGGCTTACGCTGCTGTGAGTATGAGCAGGAAAAATATGGCTCGGTAAATGCCAGTCTGCCGTAACAACCAAGAAGACAATGCAATGCCACAAGAGGTTTGTATCCCTATTTTTCATTTCTAATAGATCCTTGCAGAGTAAGCAAGTACACAAAAAATTGGCCGTGTTACAGAATTTTCAGCCCTGTTTTGGTACAACGTAGCGAAGGTTTGGTAGTTAGACTGCCGGGATTACAATCTGGGTCAGTCTTGCCTAGGTAATGGTGAACATACAAACATGTTAAAGGCAAAGTCGAAAGATCGAGCTAGAGTGCAGACCAGGTGGGATGTCAAATTCTCAGTGAGATTCATGTCTCCCTACAAGATTTGAAGATCAATAACTCAGAGTTCAAGATTGACCAGGTACTAGACCACAGACCACAAAGATTATATTGTCATGGGGATAATTACATACAGACTTGCTGTTTCTTCCCCTTCTCTGCTGCGTAATTTGTTGAGCCTCAAATGTATATAGTGCAATTTTGACTTCATTTCCCAATAGGTTCCAGCCTTCCATTTGAGCTGTTGAGGCATTCGGCAGGTGATCCATGTATGGATGAAGATGACATCCGCAATGTTTTGCGATCTTGGCAGGCTCAAATCTTTTTAATTACGTCACTGCACATCAAAGGGTCTGCCGGCATTATTAACATCTTGGGTATTTCGGAAGCTCGGGTTTGTCTGTCAGATTTACAGTTTCTAGTTTTTCCTTCGAACATATCTTCCTTTATGCGATTCCTATTTCCAAATGCACCACTCATTTTCTTGTCAATCGTTATGTAGGAACTGCTTGCTGCTGGACATTCTAACATTCCACAAAGCATTCACGAGGTTGTGGCATATCTTGACTGTCGCCTAGCACGATGGGAGGACAAGTGTCTGATCTAAACTTGCAAATGCCCCATTGACTGACGGCAGTGTTTGCTGTCAACAAAAAAAGGTGAATCTTGATGCCCGCCTTGTGAAGGTGTGATCTCCATCTACCTTGAAAACAACGTGGCAATTGATTTTTGGCTTGTGGACACGGATGACTCGTTATGTTACTTGTGATATTTGGAGAATTTCGAACATTCTATGTATTGGGATTACCAATGTAATAATTAGAATTTTTTTTTAACTAACTAGGTCATTAAATGGTGGTGGGACCCACATAATAAAAAAATAAAAGAAGTTGAAAGTCAAAAAAAAAAGAAAGGAGGAGACATAATAACTCTCCTTATCCCTTCTTCTGCAACAAGTGTACGCAAGAAGGAAGAGAGGAAAGAAAAGAAAGAGAAAAAGGAAACAAGAAAGAGAAGAGAAGAGGAAGAGAGGAAAGGGAGGAAGGAGGAAGAGAAATCCAAACCACGTGTATCGCCAAGCAATCCGGACACCGTTTAACAACGTTTAGTAAGAATTGGCACCCCTCGTTCCTCCTATTTAAGTAATTTTGGGAGTTATAGGTTAGTTTCGGACATAGATCGAGTTTTATTTGCTGAGTTCATTTAAGGAGTTTTTATACTACGTTTTTACATGGAGATGAAAATTTAGGATGTTGTGAAGCCGTGGGATTTGACGGACCTCAATTTGGACTTATAGTTTGCCCAAAACAAAATTTTCAATTCTGGTTGCTACAGTATCCGCACGACTAGCAACCTTCAAGAGCTGATATCTTCATTTTTCGGTCATTGTTTGATGTTGACCATGTTAAGACTTTTGTAGTACGTCGAATAAGCTTCGCTTGGACTATAAGACGGTTTGAAACGGAGGTCGGTGGAGTGAGTTATGGTCTTTTTAATTCTGAAGCACGAGTTGTTCTGGTTTCTACAGTACCCGCGCGACCAGCAACCTTCAAGAGCGATATCTTCATTTTTCGGTCATTTTTTTTTATGTTGATCATGTTAGGACTTTTGTAGTGCGTCGAATAAGCTTCGCTTGGACTATAAGACGGTTTGAAACGGAGGTCGGTGGAGTGAGTTACGGCCTTTTTAATTCTGAAGCACGAGTTGTTCTGGTTGCCACAGTACGCGAGCGAATAGCATGTTTCAAGAGCCAATATCTTTATTTTTCATTCATTTTTTGAGGTTGACCATATTTAGACTTTTGTAGTACATTGAATAATCTTCGTTTGGACTATAAGATGGCTTGAAACGGAGTTCGGTGGAGTAAGTTATGGCCTTTTCCGTTCTGCCGCGCGAGCTGTCCACTGTAGACAGCAAAAGAAATTTGCTGTAGACAAGCTTCTGTTGACGCACGATCGTCGTTCTATCGTTAAATAGGTGAAAATTAGTTGAGTCGTCCATTAGAGTGTCATATTATTGAATAGGAATTCGGACGCGTGGGCTCGAGTAACAGTTGTATTTTATTTTGCCGTTATCCGGTGAGTGATACTATTTCTTCTTTGACTTGTGTAAACTCATGTTTTCTGAGAAAGTATAATATGAGTTTTTATTGTGATTTGTTCTTTTGAAAGGAAAGTAAAAACGGTGTTTAGAGCATTTTTGTTGCATAATACAAGATCGAACAATTACTGCTGTTTTGTGCTACTGATTTTGAGTTGATGATGATGTTCGTTTTGGTGGAGACAATTTGTGATGGATTTCTGCTATGGATTTTAAGTTCTTGTGATTTTGTGCTGCTCAAGATAACTGTGAACCCGGTTGATGGGTTTGTGGGTATGCGCATACTATTTAGGATATCCTTGTGGGCCAAGCCACCAGCATTGTAGGTGGAGACCTTGTCAAGGGGGGAATCTTGGTCGTCTTTTGTCACGGGCGTTATTCATGACCACGGTTGGAGTCTTGAGCAGTCATTAGTCAATGGATAGACCATTGACATGTGTTTTTGCTGAGATTAACCAATGGTTTAAACCATTGGTATTTGTTTTGTATTTTAAATGTGCATAGTGATTGTTCGATCCGCTTAGAAGAAATGTATTACTCACTGAGCCGTGTTAGCTCATTCCTTTCATCTTTTTGTTTTTCAGATCCAACGAGTCGCCCGTAGGACGTGAGTGATCGTTAGTGGAGGACATTTGGTTGGGGGGCTTTTGTTATAAGTTGTGAGTTATTTTGGGCTTTGGTAAGCCTATTTAAGTTGATATTGACGTTTCTATCGTTTGGAAGGATATGTGTGAATATCTGTTTATGGTTTAGTAACGAGCTCTGACCTTGTAATCAAGGAATTTCTTGAGCCTGTATATATGGACATACATGTTTGTTATCAGGTTGAATTTTGGTTAAGTTGAGACTGCGTTCTTTTGAGGAAGGGACGGCCGTGTCATAGTCTCCTATTACGGTGGTTTGGGGTGTGACAACCAACTTCATCACAATTCTTTAAAACTGAATGTATGATGTGGCTACTCATTGATACTGGCAACTCTCTCGAAAGAAGGGAAGAGAGTTAAATCAAGCAAGCTGTGTATGTATGACCTTTCTGCTTTGGCTATTCATACAACAGAGCACACAGTTTTTTGGTTCCATAGGTGCTGGTTATAGTTCCGCAGATCCTCCTATTATTTTTCTTTGATTCCCCAAAACTTGAGATACGTTGAGTTTTGCACCTGATGATTTCGTTCCTATTTGATATTTCGCCCTTTTAATGCTAGAAATTAGCATATGTTAAACGGGTGTTAGGCATTATCTTAATTGAATTAGATTCTTATAATTTCACACAGCTTTACTTTAGTTAACAGAAAACTTATTACATTGCATCCGTCGTCATCGTCTTGGTTTTTTGCTAATTCATTTTTCCTGTCTCTTTTCTGGATTATTCCGCAAAAACATCTTTGGTGCAGCTGATGAAATGGAATTGATGTTTATGAACAGGTGCTCCTTATGCTGCCATCTTTTGTTAGAAGCAAACTAATTTAATGCATGTTCTATGCATGACACGCACACTAAACATTCCCTTTTCTCCTGGCGGATAGGAGAATCCTTGAAGACATGCATTTATTTTCGACAGTTTTAAATCAACAGATCCGAAGGTTATCAGTCCAGCTACACTTCTATTCTTCTAGTGGAACAAGTCCCAGCTGAATGATCATCATCTATAAGTTCGCTTTGCTTGTTGCCCCTTCAGGTAATTAGAGTGAAATAGTCACTTCATGCTAGAGAGGAAAAAGTATTTGAGCTTCTTTTTACCCTTGAGAGGGAAAGCCGCAAGGGCCTTGCTAGTATTGAAAATATTAAAATAAATTTTGGAAGAAAGTCAAAAAAAGAAGAAGCCTCAATTTTTGACTATTAATGGACAACTTAGGTGTGTTTAAGCCTCAATTTTTGACTATTGATTGTCAAAAATGGACAACTTAGGTGTGCTTGAATTTGATAAAATTAAGTGTAGTCAAATAAAGACATTTAAGTTTGACAAAAATTAGGTATAGAATTGGCTATAAATATGTGTGGTTTTTCTTGTAAGTTTCATATCAAGGAGGAGAAGAAATAGAGAGAGAGAGAGAGAGAGTTCTTGTAAGAACAAGCTTAGAGCAAAGCTTGATTTTATTTGTGTAAAACCTTGGCAAAGGTATTTTGTAGTATTGCTCTCTCATTTGCATTTTTGTTATTCTCTCCAAATTAAATCCTCCAAGCTTCCGCAAAATTCCTCCTTCCTTTTTTATTTGGTTCCTACATTTGGTATCAGAGCCAAGTTATGGCGTCCACAAGTTCCGTTCAATTTCAACTTCCAAAGTTGAACGGAAAGAATTTCAACAACTGGTCCGTCCAGATGAAGGTTTTGTTCAAATCGCAAGATTTGTGGAACCTGGTGGAGAATGACTACATCGAAGTAGCTAATAACGAAGAATTCAATGCCATGAGAAAGGAGGAGAAGGATTCGTTGGTGGAGTCCCGAAAAAAGGATCAGAAAGCATTATATGCGATCTTTCAAGCCGTGGAGGAGACGATATTTGAAAAAATATCGAATGCCGAGACCGCCAAAGCAGCGTGGGATATTTTGCAAAAATCCTACAAGGGCGACGATCGTGTTCGAAGAGTTCGGCTTCAAACACTTCGAGGTGATTTTGAGTCTTTAAGCATGAATGATTCTGAATCTATCTCTTTGTATTTTGATCGTGTACAAAACATCGTTAACCAATTGAGGGTTAATGGTGAAACACTCCAAGATGTACGAGTCGTAGAAAAAATCTTGAGGTCTTTGACTGAAAGATTTGACTACGTTGTTGCGGCAATCGAAGAAGGCCAAGATATATCAACCATGACGTTGGAGCGGTTGATGGGTTCATTATGCTCGCATGAGCAAAGAATGAATCAGAAGTCCGTCGGTTCATATCCCGAGCAAGCTTTGCAAAGTCGTATCGCTCCATCAAATCAAGGAAGCTATCAAGGAGGTCGAGGTCGCGGAGGAGGCCAAGGAAGAGGTGGAAATTCCAATTTCACCGGGAAATTTAAAACACGTGACAAATCAAAAGTCAAGTGTTTTAAGTGCAACAAGTTCGGAGATTACAAATCCGAATGCCATGCAAAGGCGACGTACGAGCAGGCGGAGCACGCACATACCACTGATGCTGAAGAATACATGGTGCTAGCATGTAAGAAGGATGACTCAAGCACTGTAGATACCAACATATGGTATCTAGATACTGGTTGCAGCAATCATATGACTGGCCGGAAGGAATTATTCTCGCAATTGGATGAGACGAGTCGTGGTGAAGTCAACTTCGGGAATAAATCAAAAATTCCCGTGATGGGCAAAGGTAACATTAATATCAATTCAAAAGATGGTACTAATGTTGTTATTGCAGATGTTTACTTTGTGCCAGGACTTTTTTGGAATTTGCTAAGTGTTGGGCAACTTTCCGAAAAAGGCCACAAAGTTCACATTGAAAATGGAATTTGCACCATCAGAGGTGTCAACAACAAGTTGATCACAACGGTGCAAATGACGAAGAACCGGATGTTTCCCATGACTCTTCAGACGAAGAATCTCTTGAGTTTTCAAGCGATGATGAAAGACAACAACTGGCTGTGGCATCTTCGATACGGTTATCTAAATTTTCGTGGACTAAAACTACTGGTTCAGAAAAGGATGGTGACCGGCATGCCTTTAATCGAATGTCCAGATCGTCCATGCGAAGGATGTCTCGTTGGAAAACAACATCGAGAATCATTTCCAGTAGGGAAAGCCAGAAGAGCAAAGCAACTTTTGGAGCTGGTACATACAGATATATGTGGCCCTATTGAGGTTGAATCAGTCGGACAAAAAAGGTACATGCTGATTTTTGTTGATGATTTTACCAGAAAAACTTGGGTATATTTCTTGAGAGAAAAATCTGAAGCATTTGCCAAGTTCAAAGAATTTAAAGTCTATGTTGAAAAACATAGTGGCTTTAATCTGAAGACGTTGAGATCGGATAAAGGAGGAGAATTTACCTCAAATGAATTTGACAAATTTTGTAAAATTCATGGAGTAAAACGTCAGTTGACTGCCAGCTATACACCTCAGTAAAATGGTATAGCAGAAAGAAAGAACAGGACAATTTTTGAAATGGCAAGAAGTATGTTAAAAGCCAAAAATTTGCCTAAGAATTTTTGGGCAGAAGCGGTTGCTTGTGCTGTATTTGTACTAAACAGGTGTCCAACAAGGAGTGTTCTTGGAAGAACCCCAGAAGAGGCTTGGAGCGGCAACAAGCCAGATGTTTCGTTTCTACGAGTATTTGGGTGCATGGCATATCCCCATATACCAGATGAACGAAGAAAGAAGTTGGATGACAAAAGCGAGAAGTGCATCTTCATTGGCTATAGTGACACAACTAAAGGTTATAAGCTGTATAACCCAGTCACTGAAAAGGTAATTATCAGCAGGGATGTCCAGTTTTTTGAAGATGAAGCTTGGGACTGGAACCAAAAGGGTGACCAGAAAAGCATCACCATCGAAGATGAACCATTGGAGAGAGAAATAGAAGAGCCTCCATCATCTTCAACTAGTGGTACATCTTCACCAACAGCAGCTTCAGAACCACCACTACGTCGTTCACAACGACTGAGGGAGACGCCAGCAAAATTCAGGGATTACGTGGTCACAGGAGGCGATGGCAGTGATAATAACGGAATCACTGATGAAACATTGGTAAACTTTTGTTTGTTTGCTGAATGTGATCTTGTAACCTATGATGAAGCAGCTGCAGATGAAAGATGGATTCACACAATGGATGAAGAAATTCACTCCATTGAGAAGAATGACACATGGGTGCTAACTTCTTTACCACCTGGTAAGAAACTCATTGGTGTCAAGTGGGTGTACAAGACGAAGTACAAACCCAACGGTCAGGTGGATCGTTACAAGGCCAGACTGGTTGTAAAGGGCTACAAGCAAAAGCCAGGTATTGATTATTTTGAAGTATTTGCACCAGTGGCTCGGATGGATACCATCCGGATGATCTTAGCACTTGCAGCTCAAAATCATTGGAAGATCCATCAAATGGATGTGAAATCAACATTCCTCAATGGTGCTCTTGAAGAGGAAATCTACGTAGAGCAACCACAGGGTTATGAGAAAGGGCATGAAAATCAAGTTTACAAACTGAAGAAGGCTTTGTATGGGCTAAAACAGGTACCTCGTGCTTGGTACACGCGTATCGACACATACCTGTTAGAGCGTGATTTTCAAAAGTGCCCGTATGAGCATATACTGTATATCAAGTCAAATACTAACGGTGACATAATAATTGTGTGCCTTTATGTTGAGGACTTGATATTTACAGGCAGCTGTGAAAAAATGTTTTCAGAATTCAGGGAGGCTATGACTAGCCAGTTCGAGATGACTGATTTAGGATTGATGTCCTATTTTCTTGGGCTTGAAGTGAAGCAGACAGATAATGGCATATTTATTTCACAGCAGAAATATGCTAATGATATTCTGAAGCGATTAAAAATGGAATCGCTCAAACCAATTCGAACTCCCGTAATTGAACGTTTGGAGCTGAAGAAAGAAGGAACCGGTGAATTGGTAAATCCTACTTATTTCAAAAGCATTGTTGGCAGTTTAAGATATTTGGCTTCTACAAGACCAGATATTACCTATGGAGTGGGAATTATTAGCAGGTTCATGGAGAAACCATACCAATCACATTTACAGGCGGCAAAAAGAATTTTGCGGTATGTCAGTGGAACTCGTGATCATGGAATTTTATATTCTTATACTGACAACTTTGATCTGTTGGGGTATACAGATAGTGATTGGGCAGGTGATACTGAGACTCGAAAGAGTACTTCAGGGTATGCTTTCTTTCTTGGATCAGGAGTAATTTCTTGGTCTTCGAAAAAACAGCAGGTTGTTGCACTCTCGACAGCTGAAGCAGAATACATGGCATTAGCTTCAGGGGCCTGTCAGGCAATATGGCTTCGATGGATGCTGCGTGAATTGATGCATGAACAAGCAGGTCCTACTAAATTGATGTGTGACAATAAGTCGGCTATTGCATTAGCCAAGAATCCTGTATTTCATGGCAGGAGCAAGCACATCGACATCAAGTATCACTATATTCGTGAGCAAGTCAAAGATGGTGAAATTGAACTTAATTTCTGCAGATCAGAAGACCAGATTGCAGATATCCTGACAAAACCATTGAAGGCTGATTTGTTCGAAAGATTGAAGACGATGCTTGGCGTTATGAACTTCCAAAATCAATTTTAAGGGAGGCTATTGAAAATATTAAAATAAATTTTGGAAGAAAGTCAAAAAAAGAAGAAGCCTCAATTTTTGACTATTAATGGACAACTTAGGTGTGCTTAAGCCTCAATTTTTGACTATTGATTGTCAAAAATGGACAACTTAGGTGTGCTTGAATTTGATAAAATTAAGTGTAGTCAAATAAAGACATTTAAGTTTGACAAAAATTAGGTATAGAATTGGCTATAAATATGTGTGGTTTTTCTTGTAAGTTTCATATCAAGGAGGAGAAGAAATAGAGAGAGAGAGAGAGAGAGTTCTTGTAAGAACAAGCTGAGAGCAAAGCTTGATTTTATTTGTGTAAAACCTTGGCAAAGGTATTTTGTAGTATTGCTCTCTTATTTGCATTTTTGTTATTCTCTCCAAATTAAATCCTCCAAGCTTCCGCAAAATTCCTCCTTCCTTTTTTATTTGGTTCCTACAGCTAGATGTCATGCAGAGTACAGTTCGTGCATGGTTACAGGTATTTACTGTTACAGTATCTTGTAGCTTTTTCTCAGTTTTATGAGCACATTACATGCAGGTATTGAGCATGTACTGTGCTATGTCACTTAAAAGGTCTCTGTATCTGGTCATTTATAAGTTAGCATTAGTTTTGTAGTAGATCGGCGAGTACAATTGGCGTTGCGATGCTTGGTCGTAGGGACATTAGAAATTGCTACAACAAACTTAGAGGTACTCTGACTAGACTCTTCTAGAATCATTTATGTTGACTAGCATTATCATACCATTGGTGTACCTTTATATAAAACCAAAATTATATGTTGCTTACTGCGGTGGAAAAGTTGTGTAAGTATGATATGCTCCTCATTCTCAATTCTTAAATGTCAGGTGTTTGCTCACATTTTCCTATTTTTATTTCTAGGATAAGAGCCTCGCTGTTGCACACAATTTAGGAGTTTTCAGAGGTTGGTGGCCTTGTCCTATCTATCATCACTGGACTTTTTGGAATCAGTGTATATGGAATTCCAAGATTAGATGAGTCGCCTTATGCATTTGCTCTATTTTCTTGCTTCCCTTCCCTTTCTGGGAGCTGCACCGATCGCAATCTGTCTCCTCTACAAAAAGCCCATTGTTGAAGAGGAGGTTGAGGTTAGAAAGTTGGAGCTTCAGGAGCTGGTTCAAATGTTTCAGCATGAAGCAGAATCTCACGCCCCAGTTCGCAAAAATATTACCAGAAAGAATGTACCTCCTACTGCTGCAGATCTACTCCCAAGTGGCGTGGATTATACTCTCCTCAGTTGAAAACATAACATCAAAGTATGCCCAACATACCGATAATCTATTGTTGATCTATGAGTTGCCAAATATATTTGTACATGTCATGGTTCCAATTTTTAGCAATCAACCAAGTCTCTGCACTGAAGTTTGTTCTTGGTTGAACATGATAATCGCATGGCAAAGGTCACTTGTGCTTATACTAAATCAGCATTAGCTCCGTGGCCTCTAGCATTCTTAGGTACATAAAGTTTGGTGCTGCAATAAGGATCAATCTCCTCTTTTGCACATAGACTGCTTATACTCCTTAGTCAGAATCCAATGCAGGATTGCAGGGTTAAACTGTTAGGAGTATGTTAAAGTACGATTCTTCAATCCCAACAGTTGAACTTGCGACGTTCTCTATGCCGCTACGACCATATCCTTGGTTGTACAGAAATTTTTTACAAACAGATCATTCTTGACACTTCCATGCGAAATATAGATGTCTGGTGCACCATGGCTTCATCATCTTGCTTGTGATGCTAAGCCATCCAGCTCGTAAAACATCTTAGAAGAATCCGATGATTTTACTCCAAATTGATCCTTCCCTTCCAATGATATTTCGCCTTGTCCTATCCTCACCTCATTTCCATCTGTTATCATACGAAGAGGTTCTTGCTTCAGTTTAACTTCAACATACTCTGTTATGGAGGTATCATGATCAGATACCACCCACAGATGTATCTTAGATTCATGAGCTACCACTGGTAAGTCTTCTCTCTCTGAATCTTTTAGGCTAAACCTCAGATGCATTACCGTGAGAAGGATTACAGAAGTCATTGCCACACGTTCTATTTTATCTAGCCTACGTTGGCATATTGGCAGTGAATTGCCTATGCGTGGTTTCTTTCCTTTCAACCTTCTCAATGTAGCTTTCCCCTGTTCGCTTACATGAAGACCCGCGATTCTCCACCCTTCATTCAGAGTAAATTTTCCTCTGGAAAATTGCCCATCAACTTAGAGTTTTAAGAGGAGTCGACAAGAGAGCGGTAGCAAGGCATAACCAAATTTTGTACGAGACTGTTCGGAAGGTCCGAGATTATGCTGATTATGAAGAAGTATGGGAATTTATCCAGTTTTTTTCTCTTTGAGTTATTGTCCTGTTTTTTTAGCTGTTAGAAAGTATTTGAAGAAAGCAAAACAAAAGGAGATTTTGTGTATGGAATGATATGTCACAATGATTTATGAACTTAAATCTAAAAATTTGCAAGGGCCCGGCTTTGTTACTGTTAAGGAGGAGGTTCTTATCACAAAAATTTGTCAGAATTTGGTTGCATTTTCTATCGTCTGTGGCTAGCTAGTGAAAGTGTGTGCTTGAATCCTATCTGAACAGACCAGTCCTGTGTGACTAGTAGGATGTTAAATTTGTTTTGAAGTAAATCATTCTCGCGTGTCGATTTCAACTCAAAAACATTTCCGCCAAAGTGGCCTACATGGGGATGACTTTCCCGTACGTGATCAGATTTCCAGTATAAGGCCACGGTAAATTTGAAGCCATACGATCATACTAAACCGGCAAGGAATCTTTCTAAGGCACTTGCCGGGCAAGTTAAAAGACGAGCTGTTTCTTAATGTTCTGTAACTGTCTTAGACAGGATTCTTTCCGTGTCAACTTCTTGATGACGAAATTAATGTTGTAGCCTACAATTATACAGGGACTTGAGATCAACGAAGCTGGCATGATGCTGACTGCAGGCGCTGATTCAAACCTAAGCTCTAGTCTTTCTCAAATTTTCATTTTTGGGTGCGAAAGCTTTACACATTTTCTGCAATCATGCTTGTATCATCCTGCACATTGGAGCTTATTTTTCGGATAAGAATCTTCAGATTGTGGCCAACAAGAGTCGGTGTATTCTGGCCCGGCCTTTATCAAGATCACACTCCCACTCATTGCAGAGATCAGCATAGAACTTTTCAGTCTGGGGGTCTTTATGTCTGCTGCTACGACAAGAAAATGGGTGGAAAGAGGGTGGTTTGGGCAGCTTTTGGTAGCCTCCAAAGAAGAAAGACCTGAGATTCACGAGGGTCTTGTTGAAGACTGGAGTCTCTCACCAAAATTTCTATGCAAAACTGATGGGTTTCTTCTTTTCGCTTCTGTTTTCTTTCAGTGTTTTATACGAGTATAGTGATAAGGGAGAGAACAGAGATGAGAGATGATGACAGGAGAAAGTTTCTCAGGGTTCATGGAAATAGAGGCGGTAGGAGTCTTTAAGAGATTTTTTTGGTTTTCTTGACACTCTTCTGTCCCCACACAAGAATTTTGCCTATTTGATTTCTCATTCTCTCTGTTTGAAAACGCCTTCTTAAATTGTTGGTGACCTTTGACCCAAAAAAAAAAAAAAATTTGACTGTTGGTGAGCAGGGTCTGGACAGTGACCAGGGTCATATCCCTTTCAGAGGTAGCAAATTAACCCAAGTTCTCAGGGATTCCTTTGTCGGCAACCCTCGCACTGTGATGATATCCTGCGTTTCTCCAAGTTCCGGTTCTTGTGAGCATACTCTCAATACCTTAACATATGCTGACAGGTAAAATATCTAAGCAGAGAATTGACTGCGGCTTGTAAAGGTTATGCGGTTGTTTTCAATCAATTATAGCTTCCTACAAATTGTTCTTCAGGGTGAAGAGCCTCTCAAAAGGAAACAATTCGAAGAAGGATGTACTATCTTCAACTACGAATCTAAAATAATCAATTTCCTTCCCTTTGTCATCTTTTGAATCAAATGCTTCCAACTTTGAGGAGGATATCAACACCTCTTGGCCAGAACAAACAGGAGGAGATGATTATGATGTGTCCGAAGAATTTTATGAACCAGAAAGCAAAGTGGAGGAGGAATAACGGGAAAGTCAAGTCTTTTAGTTGCACCGCGCAGAAATCTATGTTGGACAAAGTGAAAGGACCAGCAGAGATCAGATGCTAATAACTCTCCTTTTAGAGATGATTTAGGTGCTCTTTTACAAGTATGTGCCCTGTGATAGTTATGCTTGACTACTCATAATAGAAGCTCGTCAGGTTCCAAAGCTAATGTACAAGCTCTCAGGAAGAGGACGATCTGGTGATTGCTCACCAAAAACAGTGGACGACACAATGAATATTGCCAGAGAGGTATTATTTGATTGATTTGGCAATTTTCGCTAGCTCGGTGAATGCTGAGATGATAGTCGCTGCATTTGTCTGATGCATTTTCAGCATGGAGTAGCTAGTCCAAAGATGGAGTTTGCGAAGTAACAAGATGTTTTAACGCCTTTCATTACGTCATTGGAGGGTGCAATATTCTCATATGGTCATTTAGAAACATGTCACAGCTTCCACAATCGATTTTTCCTTACCATCCATGCATGTACTGTTGGTGATTCTTTCTGGGAATGTGAGCATGTACCCGCCACTACATGCGAATGCACGGATAATTTAGTCCATCGAATGAATGACCGTCCATTGTTATTATGTTCTCAGGAGATGGACATACTAGTTGAAGCAGACCAACCTGGTAATCCGCTAGATGATTACATCACTAAAACGAATGCCGTCCTTGCTCAGAAGTCTGCAGGCATCCTCAGCTGCAAATCAGCTTGGCCCATTTTCAAAAGCGTTTGAAGCATCACAATAACTTAGGTTCTTCTGGTTACTAGTTTCCTACAGAAATCACCTGGCCCATTTTTCCTTCGAAGCTAACATGAGGCAGGATATTGGCTGGACTTGTGGTTTGGTTGTCCAATGTCCGGTCAATACAGACAATGTGGGGTCGAAAGTGGGGAGACCCTTCCTCCTTTCTTCTATTGAATTTCTGCACCTCTAATGATTTCCGACAGAATCGAGGTTGGAGAATCTTTCACGGTTAAGCATCTGATAAATCTGAGTCCCTGATTTACAGGGAGTTTGAGCACGTCCTAATGTACTTGAGGTACAGCCTGCTCTGTAAAGATGATCGGTTCTCTCGTTTGATTATCATATGCAGTTGATCTGGCTAGATTTGCAATGCTGAAATGGTGGTCTCCTATAACTATAAGCCATTGGCACTTGCTTTCGCATGAAGAGCTCAGTATTTCAAGACATGGATGGTTTAAGTGCATGATACCCACAATATGTATACTTGATTTCATTTTACAAATCACGATGAAAAGTGACTTGCTTATATGAAAAAAAATTTCACTTTTCTCATGTTGTGGGTACTTTAAATGTACCTTTCGATGCAAAGTTTACTAGCCAAATTTAACAATTACCTACTCTCAATGGCGATAGTTTGAAATTAATATCTCCAAGATGCCATGAAAACTTGAAGACCGCAAAGGCCACGTAGTGTGGATGACGGACTTGAAGCAATAAAATTTGGAATGGTAAAGAACTAAACATATGTGAGTGACAGATGACCATCCAAATTGCATGGGTCGCACATCCCACATCCAAATGATGCGATAAAACTCAAAAGAAAAAAAAAATCCGATGGTGATGGTGATGGTGAATTTGCCAACTATCTCTACATATGTGATAGTGGTAGGGAAATCAGAGTACATGTCCACGAAGAACTTGCCAACTATCTCCACATAAAATCAGATTTTGTATTTAGCACAACTTTTTCCAATCACCTCATATATTTATTTTCTAGGGAAAACTGGAAAAAAAAAGAATTTTTTTTTTGTCTAAGATGTTAATATCAATATTTGACATCCGGCTTTTGACTCATCTTATGTTAAGATCATAAATAAATAAAAATGATGGGGATACAACCCAATTTGTATGTCGCACCAAAATACATCGGGTCAAAGTCGTAAAAAAAAAATATCATATTTTTAAAATAAATAAAAAAATCATATTTTTTCAAAATTATAAATAATAATAAATTATCCACAATAATTTAATAATATAATTTTTTTTAAAATTTTATAAGAAGAAATTTTTTCTTGGACTGGATTAAATATAGGAATGTTTTAGTAATATGGGTCATGTTGAGTATAGGTTGAGCATGGGTCAAGAAATTTGCACTACGCATGAATCGGCCATAACAGGTTAGTGAGTCTATTTGGGTCGGACCATTTGTGATCTGACCCAAACCCAATTGAATCTACCCGTTTGATAAATTTACATTAGATTGCGAATATTTTAGAAGACTATTGAAAATTTAAAAAAAAAATTGTATACTATAGAATCATTAAATAGACATATATGAATTAATTCTGGAATATGAAATGGAAAAGTGCAGTATTATGTTAATGATATTGGGCCAGGGTGATCAACCGGGTTGGGAAGCGGGTGGACTAATCACCCGGGCCCATGAAACAGGGATGCCGATAGCCCCCGCTCTTTTCAATTTAATTTGATATGAAGCTCTGGACTTGTATTCAGAGAACTTTTCTAAGTGATGTCATTTGCTTTTCTGACCCCAAAAAAAGAAAATAAAAAATTATTGGTGGCCATTGACCCAGAAAAAGAAAAATTGTTGATGACCGTCGGATCAATTTAACTATTAAATACTTACATATATATATTCAAGCATTTCTGTGTCGAATTATACATGAGATAGGCCTTTGAAGATGGCTATCTATGAAACATAATATTGCCATAGAAATCACAATCAGTCGGGATATTAAGATTGTGATTTGAAAGATACACATAATCGCATGTATTGCTTTATAAGAATCATAATATTATGAGATTACAATTTGAGAGATACACATGATTAATATTTCTAACAAATCGAAATGTTGAAATTGTTCTAGATTTCACTGTACGATACTTAGGGTTCGAGAATCAATATGTTCATATAAATTATATTTCCATTTTCGAGATTAAAAAAAACGCGTCTAAATTCGGGTCGAAGTTTACAAAGCACGGTTGATATAAATCGGGTAATGTTTAAATAATTCAACATGACATAAAAAAGTTCTCTTTCCTCAAATCCGACAGGATTTGGCGTTGACCATAGAGCAAGATCGAGCAATATATAGAGAGATATTAAACTAGAAATTCTGAAATTTATTGTAAGATAGTCACCAATTGGAATGCGAAAAGCAGCTCCCTCATCAAACCCATCGATCACTCATCGCCTGTGGATGCTTTCTCAGCCGTGGATTGATTAGTTTTCCCTAATTTCCACCGTTTCCGTAGGACCCAAGCGCCGTCATCATGCGCTCAATATCCTCTCGCACATGCCTGTCGTCGGAGATCTCCGAACCCACGAAGACACCATCGCTGATCTCGAAGATCTCCGAAGCCACAAACACACCATCGCAACCTAAATCCATGAGGAGTAACACATCGTCCGCGGTTGCGATTCCTCCCGCCGCAAATGTCGGGACCGGAAGCCTCTCCAGTCTCCGTGTCTCCACCGCAAGATCAAAAGGCGCACCGGTCCGTGCCGAGAACTCGCGGAGCGCGTCCTCATTCATGCCTCTCAAGGCCCTAACGTCGTGCATCACCGACCTCAAATTCTTCACTGTCTTACCGATACCACCGGACCTCGACGTCTCCCCACTGAATCCTAATTATAGCAGCGCCTTCTCTGATTCCCTTTAAGGCCTCGCCGAGGTTTTGACAACCGCAAACGCAAGGAATCCCGAGCTCATGCTTGTTCAAGAAGTTCTCCTCGTCGGCCGCATTGAGAAGCTCGCTCTCGTCGATGAATTGACAGCCCATCGCTTCCAAAGCATCCGCCTCACGAGTATGCCCTATGCGAACCACACCCATCACCAAAATTGCAGGCCAAAATTCCTTGATCGTGTTGATCAGGTTGTTATATGAAGTGCGGTGGCCGCCCGTGGAATACCGCCTCGCCACGAGGACGCAGCGTGCCCCAGCGAATTCGACAAGCACGACTAATCCTCGAGGAACTAGCGCAGCAACCTACCGCCATGACCCTCTACTTAAATTATCGATATCCAGCATGGGGACCTGCCGCTTGTGAACGCACGGTCCGAAGCCCACTTATCAATTGGTCCACCGATGGGTGGGTAGGGAAAAAAAAATATTGACTTTGTAAACTTCAAACTCAATAATAATATATTTTAGAAAATGTGTGGTCGCGTCGACAACAAGATGAATTATTTTCCAATACTCTACTCTATGCATAGACACATTAGCATAATAGCATTTATTAATTAAATCAAATCAAAGACGACCACGATCCCAGAAAAATCACCCCTCATGTTTTTTCGTACCTCATAAGATTAACAATCCAACAACTACTTTTACATGTCAAGCCGAATTACAAGCTAAATAATATTTAGTTTTATAACCTCAATATTGTTACTACATGTGTGAAGGCCTATGATGGCATATCAAGTTATTTTCCGATCACAGTAGGTTTACATCAAGGTTCGGCTCTAAGTCCTTATCTTTTTGCACTAATTATGGATGAACTAATAAAAGATATTCAAGATGAGGTGCCGTGGTGTATGCTGTTCGCAGATGATATTGTCCTTATTGATGAGACCAAGGCTGGGGTCAATGCTAAATTAGAATTATGGAGAAACACGTTAGAGTCCAAAGGATTTACGTTAAGTCGGAGTAAGACGGAATACATGAAGTGTGAGTTCGCCACGCCAAGAGGAGATGATCAAGAACCTGTGGATATGCTTAGACAGGAGATACCTAAGAAAGATGCTTTCAAATACTTGGGATCAATTTTGCAAAGGAGGGGAGAGATTGACGAAGATGTTAGCCATAGAATCAAAGCAGGTTGGATGAAATGGCGCAGTGCATTCGGATTTTTGTGTGATCGCAAAATCCCTCTTAGATTAAAGGGAAAATTTTATAGAACAGCAATAAGACCTGCAATGCTATACGGAACTGAATGTTGGCCGGTACAAAAGCAACATGAGCATAAAATTGGAGTAGCGGAAATGAGAATGTTAAGGTGGATGTGTGGTCATACAAGGATGGATAAGATAAAAAATGACGATATTCGACGAAAAGTTGGAATAGCACCGGTGGCAAAGAAGATGAGAGAACATAGATTGAGATGGTTTAGACATATTCTTCGTAGACCCTTAGATGATCCGATAAGAACAGAAGTGTGTTACCGAGAAAACGATATGAAGAAAGGACGAGGTCGGCCGAAACTTACTTGGGGGAAGGTAGTAAAACAAAATTTAATAGAGTGGGACATAGATTGGCGTATGGTCTGCCTTAGGATGAAGTGGAGGAAAGCTATCCGCATTGTAGAAGGAGGGATTTCCTATGTTCTAGAGTGCCATGTTTAGTGCTTTCTATTTATTTATATGTTTATTTATTTATTTATTTATTTTTTTTGGATAACCATATTTTTACTTTTATTTTAGTATATTTTAAGTTTTTCGCTTTGGGTTCATCGACCGCCGACCCCAACTGGTTTGGGATAAAGGTAATGTTGATGTTGATGTTGAACCTCAATATTGTTATCAAATATGAAAATTTCCAAATGTCACATGTTCCGAGGTTGGAGTGCTATCGGCTGTGTTCCCTTTGATCCTTCCCAGGCTGGTGATCCTGCCGCACCAACCAATCCTGATCCCAACCAAGTATCATATCTAAATAAACTTAACTCAATGTTTTCACTTTTATTTTGTTGTTTCTGTTAGGATTGACACTTTATGGCTTGGATGATTTGCTTGATTGTAAACTTTGAACTAAGTTGTGGTTCGCATTAAAAGCGTGGCTTAGTTAATGTTACTTCCTATTTCGTCCAACTCCGATTTTAGTCACCGACTTAAAATCTTCATACATGTGCGATAAGCTTAAAATCTTCACACATGAACGGTACGAAATTTACATTGCATAGAACATAGCCGTAATACTCAATTTTGCTTTACAAATACAGTTTTAGACTCACTCTTGTAGGATACATTGGATAGACGGAGAGTGTAATGCACTTTGTCTTCTAGAAGAAGTATTGTTTGTCCATCACATGAATTTGTTGAGCTTTCTTATTATAGATGCCATTATGTGCTTAATTGATCATATTCAAGTGCTGGCGATAACTCGATACCATTTAGGGATAGTTAGTGTAGGACGTCCATATTCAGTCTTCCCAATTATCGAAAAAGAAAATTTGTATAATTTTAGTGGTTACCATCCAAGTTATTACGTCTGTGAGAAAGTTACGTCGGGTTTTTAGAACGAATATAATGTGAGAGAAGCTTTTATTCATGACAAAGTGGTTGCCTGACGAGGGTTTACACAGAATTAATTGTCATTTACTCGATCGTATGGAAAATTTAGGACCCTCGACTGGGGTTAGTTCCTTAGAGTGCTCGAGAGAATTGCGACTTGAGCTACTCTGGTCGTGAGATAAGTGGCACTAGAAGTTACCTTGAGTAATTAGTAATTGCCAATGTCCAATGAATGAAATCCACAATGAATTTCATTGCAAAGAAGATTTAAGTTCTCCGTAGTTGCAGCGCAAATCCAAGCAAAGTGAGCAACACTTTGAGAGCACTCGAGCTCGAAAGCTGTTTAGGCATGCCCTTTGTCGTTTGTCGGCTGACTACCAACTTGCCTTCGCTTCTAAAAAGATCAGCATCAATCGAGGCTCCACAAATCGAAACCCTCTCCCCTAATTCAAAATCGGACATGAAACTTTAGTTTCATTCGGCTCATTTATGAAAGGCGGATAAATTCCCAGACATAAAATGGACATGCACGGAATAAAAATATTTGATTCGTAACGCCTCATTCAGCTTTTTCTATTTGAATGAATTTAATTCAAAAAAGGAAGGAAAAAAAATACTCGCTTTCTAGATGATTTCTAAGATTACTAGGATAATTCTTTAGAATATTTTCCTAGGGTAGAGATAATTATGATGATTTTGTGAATTCCTCTTTTGATTGTGCATATTTCCGTTGATATGTTTTCGTAGATATTCTTCTCCTAAAACCTACACAATAGCCTGATATATACATCGAAACATACCTATAAATATAGATTGCTCTCTTGGGCATATTATTGTTGTTAACTCAAAGAATCCCTCCTGTCGGCCATGGGAGTCGGGGAGTTTTGGACCAAGGTCTTAGTTGCTCGGTGAAAGCTTTGCAGAGGCGTCGTTATCGGAGTCAGGAACCTCGAACAGGCCGTGCTCTCCCAGCAAGCCGGGGCATGCTGCATCCTCGTGCTCTCTCTCTCTCGTAGAAGGCCGCTGCATTAGTTTCAACAGTCTAATCGTGGAGATCGCGCACTTCCTCTCAATTCCAGTGAGGGCTAGGGCTCGCATCGGGCAAACGCATGAAGCAAACGCATTAGGATCAATGGGCCGCTAGTTCATAGATGAGAGTGAGCTTCTCAGCGTGGCCTATGAGTATAACTTCCTAAACAAGCATAAGCTAGGAATTCCTTGTCTTTGCAGTTGTTAAAACCTCGGGGAGGCCTTAAGGAGGATTAGAGAAGGCGCTGCGATGATTAGGATTTAGGGGGAGACGTTCGGTAAGACGGTGAAGAATCTGAAGTTGGTGCTACAGGCTATTATGGCTCTGAGAGCCATGAATGAGGACGCGCTCCGTGAGTTCTCCACAAGTATCGGCGTGCCTTTCGATCGCGTAGTGGAGACCAAGAGACTGGGAACGCTTTCGGTCCCGACTTTTGCCGGGGGAGGAATCGTGACTGTGGACAGTGCGTTACTCCTCATGGATTTAGGTGGTGTGTTTGTGATCTTGTCGGATTTGAGGAAATCAAGAGCATGAAAAGGGTGGTGCTTGACTCCTATAGAAAAAGATCCACGGTGATCAGTGGTCAAGGCATTCGACGACGAACACTACAAAAAAACAAGGTTTTAGCGACGAGATTTGCGACGAAAACCTTGACAAAATTAGTCACTAAACTAAGTTGCGACGAATTTTTTTTCGTCGCAAATCCGGCGTCACAAAATTTAGCGACGAAAAAGTTTAACATTCGTCGCTAATTAGCGACGAATTACATTCGTGGCAAAATTCGTCGCTAATTAGTGACGAATTACATTCGTGGCAAAATAAAAAACTTCGTCGCTAATTAGCGACGAATTACATTCGTGGCAAAATAAAAAACTTCGTCGCTAATTAGCGACGACTTACATTCGTGGCAAAATTCGTCGCTAATTAGCGATGAACACGTGGCAAAATTCGTCGCTAATGAGCGACGAATTATATTCGTGGCAAAATTCTTCGCTAATGAGCGACGAATTATATTCGTGGCAAAATTCGTCGCTAATTAGCGACGAATCTTTGGGAACAGCATTTGCAACGAAAGTTGTGACGAAAATAGCGACAAACTTTGCGACGAAAAAAATGTCATCACCAACTTGGCGACAAAATTTAGTGACGAATTTTTTTGAGTTCGGTCGCTAAATTGCGACGGAAAGGGGTTTGTCGCTAATTTGCGACGAACATTTCTCGTGGCAAAATTCATTGCTAATTTCGCCAACTCAGGTTACAAAATGTAGCGACGAAAAATTTTAGTTTTCGTCGCTAAATTGCAACGAAAATTTTGCTACAAAATTCGCCGCTAATTTGGTACAAACTCAATTTATCAAAAAAATCGTCTGCAATTAGCTGAAATTTAGAATAATTTCGTGATGAAATGGGCTTTCATATATTTGGAGAGCCTCCCGACGATAAAACCAGAGAGATTCTTGTGATGCTTGCCCAATGAAAAATGTATCAAATGTGCATAAATATCAAAACCTGAGAGATGTGTCCATAATATCTCAAGAAAAATATAATATTCTTGAAGAAGTCAATAATGTATTCGTATATACAATTTTTCCTGCAAAATCCTAAATACATCACAAGATAGACTGATATATACATACAAGTCCAGCAAATAAATTTGTGCCATTCACACTTGGCAACTCAATCGCACTGCAGAAAAATTCAAATGAAGGGAACAAGTGAATGTTGGTCGAAGGCCTCACTGACTCAAGTGGAGAAAACCATGGGTACTACAATATCTACCAGCCTTGAATTGGTGTTCGTGTTGGGGAGTATAATTCGGTAAAAAGGTTTAGGAAGAACACGTGCCTCTAAAATAGCTATCGCAACTTCTTTTTGGTTAAGAAACATATTAGCTTACTGCTGGAAGTTCCTTGCTCCTGCGAGGCTTCGGCTAAACATGAAGGTTTTGCAATGCGAATCCAAAGCTCACCTTTTGGACAAGTGCGATGCCAGCTTGAGAGGAATCGGTAGAAGGCCCTTGCTAATTAAGCTCGAGCAACGTTAAAGTGCTGCAAATACATGCAAATAAACATGATGCGAAAAGCATCACATGAAAAGAACCCCAACAAGAAATGAAAGGTTAATGATCAGTTATTTTCTTCGCATTTTTCAAGGTTGCCTCTTGCAAATCAACAAACAAATTGAAAATTGAGAGTGGAGAATCACATTTGTTACTGTTTCTACTTTTAACGAGCAGGTTAATGCTCAATACAAGTCTCAAGTTTGCCAGGACATGCATGTAGTCCTATGTAACCTAATCTTTCTTCTCTTTTCCAAAAATAGAGATGAAAATTGATATTTAAGCTAATAAGAAAATAAAAGAATGTTCAATAACATATGAAAATAAAAGGGTAGTATTCTTATCAATCATGGAATTTTGTATGATTTTATTTCTTCCTTGTACATTTTATTGTTTAACCAATCAACTAAGTCATTCTTACTTATCACATGAAGTACCTGAGATGAGTTTGAGGAAATTACCCTTCTAAATATCTAACGCGAATTGGAAAACCCACCCGACGCTCCTTCTCATCTTTGTTATGCTTGTGCGTCATGCTACTATATTTGTTTTATTACCTCACACCGTTTGTTTAATGCAGTTACATCAACATAGCAAGTTGCAAACATAAGAAAAGGCTTTCGTGTCAAGAGGAGTGTTAAGCAAGTGAAAAAAAAAATTGAGTATATCAACATAGCAAGTCAAGGAAGCCAGAAACTCCAACACTATCATAGGCTAGAAGGAATTAGAGAGATACGTAAATCGAATGACTAAAGGAGGCATCCTCAACAGGAACAATATTGGGAAAAACAAGTAGAACCCAACATAATAATAAGCAGCCCAGCAGTGTAGTTCAAATTAAATGGCAAATGGTGTATTGAGGAAGTGAGTGGATGCTGTCTAAGTTCATCTCTAATAGGTCAGACATGTTGTCCACAGTGAAAGCTGGGAACCTCGTGTCACAAAAGCAAGATATTGATTATAGAAAGGCATATGGGTGTTGTATCGTTATCCACAAGAATTATGTAACAAGTCAAAATATGTAAAAAAAGAAAGGAAAGGACCTCGCAGCAGCATTGGATTCGTTGAGCAGTTTCCTTCTTCAGCACTTCCATCCTAAAAGGTAGGCTTGAAGGCATGGCCAAGAATAGCCTTCACTAGTTCCTTCTTCTTCTTCCACAAGTCCAAACATTTTAAAACGTGTTTCTCCCATTCTATTCTCAATTGAAGTTGCAAGAGTGTTTTCCATATCCAGCTTCCCATGCAATGTTCTATAAAGATAGCAAATGGGTTTCTCCATGTCATCACTTCACTAATCCTCAATGTTACCATTCCCTAAAGTTCCCTACCCTCCTGCAAAATGTACGCATAAATCTCATTATCAGCATCTTTTGGTCTCAATTTATAATAAGGCTTTCTTGAAACTTCTTTCCTATGAACTTGGAGAATGGAAAACTCTAGGAAGTTCACATGATAGCAAGATATGGGATGCAAAAGTTTTATCAGAATAATGAAACTAAGATTCTCTCTCAAAGCTACATCATTTGACGTATATTAACCCAACAAAAAGTGCAATACAGAAAGATATTAAAGGATATTCGAAAAACTTGACCTGCTATGCCGCAGCTAGTAGAAGCTTTTACTTACAATCAAGTGAATTAAAACATGACAAACAACCTTATGATGTGCAAGCTGCAAATTTCACTGCAATAACAGAAAGTGTATTCAATTAATATAGATGAATAGTCAAACGATGAACCTTGAATATTGTAGATAATTAGGTTGTAACAAAGTTCAAATCTCATCATTGAAATGATTCAAAAAAGAGGTCCTAGCACTTTAAAGAGCAACACAGGGGAACCATCATCTTTTGTGGAATAAAAACAAGTGAATACTAGAGTGTACTGGGTAATTAACACAAAGAAGCAAAAAATTCTTACCGTTCAATTAATCAAACGACTGATAAATTCATCATCATTATTGGCAATCTCATCATCATTGTGTCACTCATCATTTTGCCCATCACCTATTTCATTAGTGGGAAGTGCAGGAGGAACCTGATTTTGATTCAGGTTGAGGTGTCGCAAAATTAGTTGCGTTTGCGACTCTAGAGAGTTATATCGCTGATTAACCTCTCTATATCGTTGAATGACCTCTCTGATTTCTTCATCTTTCTGTGACTTGAGTGATTCATATTGTTGTTTGACCATTCTTATTTCCTCGTCTTTCTCTACAAGTAAATGTTTAAGTTGGCTCAATTCTTGGGTCACTTGCGCGTCAAGTTGTGTCCTCCTTGAAACAGCCGCATTAGACTATGATGTTGCACCAACCTTTGTTGTATATACTCTTGACAAAGATCTCATCCCAAATATTTTTCCTTTTTTCACCCCACCCGATGCCTCCACCCATAATGCCATATTATCAACTGATGGCTCAGATGCATCACCACCATCACCAGCACTAGCACTACTCATTAAAAGTTCATCATATTTTTCCTACATTAATAATATAGATGAAAATAAAATCACTTCATATATATAACAATCGTAAATATTAAAAGAAATTAATATTTTCATTCTAATTAACCTTAAATACCTTAATAGCTTTTGCTCGGTCGCCAGTCCATGTCTTATCTTTTTTTTGAAACATGCGTTCAAATGTAGCTGTATATGTCGGTTTCGTCCCCAATTCATCTGCCTATAAAATATAAACATGAATGAGTAATTGAATTACATTAACTTACAATATGTTTAACAAACTTACCATTCTTTTTCTATGCTCCCCAACGCTGATAGAGCCCCCAGCATAAGTGGCTGATCCTTCACTAGAACTAGAAGCTCGATTCTTCTTATTTTGTTCACTCCTTTGCTTGTTCTTTTCAATTTCCCAAGTTCTCTTCATTTCCATCCAATCGTCACCTGTAATAAAATGTGGCTTCACTTGACTTGTCTTAGCTTTGTTGATCACATTCCGTATGTGATCACCGGCTTTCTTCTTAAAAATTCTTCTAACTTCATCCTCTTCCGTTTCATCCCACCTAAACTTCCGCTGCAATCAATAGGAAAATAGCTAACTTTATTTGCACCGACCTTAATTTGTGAGAATAGAGAAGGACAAAACTTACCTTGAACTCATTCCACCACAAATCTTTGACTTCTTTTGGAGCGCCGCTATAACTAATCCATTGCCCCCTCCAATAGTTATTGATTATTTTATTAAGCTGCCTCACAACATACGTAGCATCCATGAATTTGCAAACATATAGCCCAACATCAATAATTTAGTTGATATCCATATCTGAAACCCAAATGAAAGGATAACCCAAAATATTACATATACTTTGTTAAAAGAAGTACTTACGAATCTCCATATGGGCATAGTATGAATCGGCTATCTTCTTCACCTGTGTTTACCTCAAAATGTGACTGTTGCATTGAAGGAGTTTGAACTGAAGCAGATTCAGGGGGCATGTGTCCTAGTCGTCCCCTACTATGTTCTTGAGGGTCGGATGAAGGGCCAATGTGTTCATGTTGTCCATGAGCATGTGGTGGTTAAGGGTTAGTTGAAAGGGAAGGGGAAGAGGAAAGGAACGGGGACGAGGACGTGGAAGCGGAAGGGGTTGGTCTTCTTTGTGAAATTGAACCTTGCATGTGATCTCCACGTTTATACTGATAAGAAAGCTTGGTTAGATAAATTTCCTAAAAAAATATGAATAAGTATTAGGGACACATAATGACGTATATCATGATGCTTACCATTTTGCTTCAGATGTCTTTTGTAAGGGGATGATTTGATGGATAGGCTATGAGCGTCTTGAACCGAGCAGGGACCCAATAGAGTAAGCAGAACTAAAACACTCCTAAGAAAGCGATAAAACCAATGACCCATTAATTCAAGTGAAAAGATTGAAGTCTGTTCTCCTCTAATGCCCTTGGAAACTCTAAAAATGTAAAGATTATTTCATAGGTCAAACCGAAACCCATTAAGCCATGAATCATTTCTAGTGTTAATGGAGTGGAGAAAAACATTTATAGCTTGTTGAATGAACCCATTGATATAAGTAGGGAAGCCAAACATTCTGGTGTGGCTCTAACTTTTTAACATGTGGCTGTTGCACGTGTTGTACTGTTAAGCCATAAAAGAGAAAGGGTTGCAGCATGCACTAGTAAGCATAAAAATATTTATAGCTTGTAATTTAATTTGAAAAAGGGTTTGGCTACCACAAAAGAGATGGAGTAAGAATACATTCCCAATATAAAAAAAAGAACTGAACTTACTTCTAGGTGTCCTAGTGATGCATTTGTCGTAGCATACACTAGTAAGCTTAGCCACCATCTCATTGACCATGGCCCTTTTCTTCTCTTGCTGAACATTACCACACAAGATTTGCAAAGTTTTATAAATCATGAATGGGTCATGTTAACTATCATGGCAATTATTAGGCACACTTATGTAAGGTAATTCAAGATTTTGAAGCATTGATTGCACATGACTTAAAGAAGAGTCAATGCATTGACAACGACATGGTTTTACACAAGTTAATAGAATGATAAAGCCAAAAATATTGCCAAAAGAATATCACAACTCCAATATGGAGGAAGTTGATTTGATTACAATACTTAATACGCACAAACAAAATCAAGGCTAGGGCAACACATATATGTACATAACATATACAGCTAAGAAACTTGATGGTACTAGATGCTATTCTCCAAAGCAGGGAAAAGTAGAGAAATGATCAGAAATGGTAGTCCACTAGATATGACATACGGATAGAATAAAAGAAGCGTGCACCTAACATTGGCCAGAACAGATTCTGCAGATTGTCATGATTCGATTCGGTGATTTGAATAAAGGTTGAAACTTTCCTACTCAATGCAGATGGTACAATTGATTCTTACCATCACTTGATTCAAATAATTCATATTCCTCGGCAACGTTCTAAACTAAACCAAAGGTTATAGATACAACAATTCTTCTGCCATTTAGGGAGACACTTCAGTTACAATCTCTTCACTTCAACAAAGGCTGACAATTTGTGCAAGAGGAAGAACATACAATTAGAAATATGAGAGGCATAGAAAGTTTTTTTTTTTAATCAAAGAGCCATAGAAAGTTCAAGATCCACATAAAGAGTCTACACTTTTCAAGGTTGAATTGGTAGAGAATTCCAGATAACTCCTAACAGACTAAAAATGAACAATTCGAAGAACAAGACAGAAAAGAAACCAATAAAATTCTAGCCATAACAAATTTTCAATTTATGTTACGATGAGATGAAGTCGGCAAAAGGATGCCATAGCCCCTCCCATAGAATGCCCTATCACCATGATGTTGATGTCCCCATATAAATCCTTGGCTCTTATAACAGTTGCCAAAATACCAGGTAAAATTGTCGTATTGTGGTAAGCATAACAAAATCCATGATGAACCTAAGCAACAATGACTAGAGTAAAACTGTAACTCAATCCAATCAGAAGTATCCACAGGTTACAAGAGGGTTACCATCTCCAGAACTGACCATGGCACCAGGCATGCTAGGGTAATTTATGTGAAGCTGTTTCCAGTAGAGATGTTCAACCCGATTCTGTATTTGGTAGACATAAAAAGAACTAATTACTAATGGAAAAGCCCAAATGATAAACAGAAAAGACAGTTTTCACAGAACAAAATAAGTGAAGTATGTGATCTCCTCGCGACTCCATCAGTGGAGCGGAATCCGGGAGCAGTGAATCAATATTGACAGAGACCATAGAGTAATCGATACAAAATGTCAGATGGAAATAAACTTGCGCGAAAGAGATATAGGGTAAAGAGACAGCATTCACATAACAATAGCAGTAACCAAGTTTGAACGGTGATGGTCTTACTTCTGAAACACCCCTACGTACAAAGCATTGAGCTCAGACAAGGGAAAGGAAAATAGGGAGCAACTCTATGGCCAGAAACAAAACAAACGAGGACATAACTTTGCAGATCGTGTTCATATAAGAAAGAACGCACAACAAGGGTTTCTGATTTCTTCAATGCTCTCGAATTGGTAGTCTCGGAGAGAGGGAAAGAGACTCACCTAGGTTGAAAGGGCAAATCGGCAGGCTAGGCGGCGGCGGCTTGGAGTCGGCGAGCTAGGCGGCGGTGAGCTAGGCGGCGGAGAGTCGGAGTTGGCGAGCTGCAACTCAAGAAGTGGACTCTGTTGCGTGAGCGGCCAGAGAGGAGAGAGACTAAGTGATTGGAAAGAGGGAAGCTGAAGTAGGGTTATATCTTAGGTCATTTTCGTAACTATCGATATAATTAGCGACGACCGAATGGGAAGTCGTCGCTAATTAGCGACGACCGCGACGACCGAAGGAAGTCGTCGCTAATTAGCGACGAAAAAATAATTTCGTCGCTAATTAGCGACGACCTAATGATCTCGTCGCCAATTAGCGACAACCTAAGGTAATTCGCTAATTAGCGACGATAGTAATTTTCGTCGCTAATTACGGCCCCAAAAAAAAAATTTCAGGGGCTGTTCGTCGGTAAATATTGCCCCCAAAAATTTTTTTCGGGGGCTCCGCCCCCGAACCGCCATAAAGATCTGTTCGCACTCCCTCTACTCTTGAATTGCACAAGTAATATGTCGGGATTGGAAGGAGGTTGAATAATGAATTTGCTCAAGTACATAAAATTCAAAATATATTTGACAAGGCATATCTCCTTTTTTGGGAGTGCGAACAGATCTTCACATAGCCATCTCCAAAATATTTGTCAGCTCCGACGCAAAAAAAAAAATTACTCTGTCACAAAAATAAAGGTGATTAAGTGCGACAACACTAACGACAACAATAATAATAATGACAACAGCAATAACATATGTCACAATAAATAACAAATGCACATAATTAATAAAAAGTCTCAAAAATCAGAATCTGTATCTTCCCCTTCACTTTCGCCTTCGTCTTCATCTTCGCCTTCGCCTTCGTCTTCGTCTTCATCTTCATCTTCATCTTCATCTTCTTCATGAGAATCATCTTCATCCTCTGTCTCAAAATCAAATTCTTCAACACTTTCTAAATTTGATTCGCGAAATTCACTTGGATCCACATCTACCACTGCTCCACATGGATCTCGCAAAGTTGGAATGTTATATTCCTCAGTTTCAACTGTCTTACAAACTTCCTCTTGTTGATATGCTGTATCTTTCCAATGTTCCTCGATTTTTCTTCGTGCTTTGGTTTTACATACAGCCCACCAAACAACATTGTCACGTTTCAAACTAGGATATGATGCATAATATACTTGAATTGCTTGTTGTGCCAAGACAAATGGTTCATATTTCATATACATTTTCTTGTGATTTATTTCCACCAAATTAAACTTCGTATGTACCTTCATTCCTTTAACGGGGTCGAACCACATGCATTTAAATAACACAACCCATATAAATGGTCCAGGGTACTTTATCTCTATGATTTCATCTAGCAAGCCATAAAAGTCATCTTTTGAGCTGCCATCATTGGATGATCGAACACACACACCACTATTCATTGTGGCTTTTCCCATTCCATATTCTTGAGTATGAAAATTATACCCGTTTATGATATATGCTGGCCAAATTCGTACCCTTGAGTTTGGACCCCATGACAGATGATATACCAATCCTTGCCCTTCAACTTCATCATGATTATTGTGAATCTAAAGTCACAAACACGAAGTCAATAATATATATTTTCATAAATGATGTATAAAATATTAATAACTTGATTTTTGTCTATAGGCAACTTACATATGTTTTGAACCATGCTGCAAATTCTTCATCGCATAAACGGTCAAACTCATTTGGTGGTAGTCCATACATTGAAGTTTAAAAAATCCTATTACCAAATAGCATTTATATATTAACAAATGTTTGACACACGATATATACTATGTTTACAAATGTGCACTTACTCAAAGTATGGCTCCACTTCTGGACAATTCAGTAAAATATATGTATGGGCTGCCCGCCATTCTTCATCAGTTAAGTAACGAAATTTACATGCCCCGCCTGGTCTGCCAAGATAATTAAAAATAGAGAATGATTTGAAATTGGGATCAATGGGGCCCTCATCATTTCTTCCTGCTCTTCGCCTCTTGCACGGCACGTGCGGCTCAAAATAGTATGATGCAAATGTTGTCACTTCTTCCACAATATATGCATTGCAAATGGAAGCTTCAACACATGCTTTATTCTTCACTTTTTTCTTCAAATGATATAAGAACCTAGATGCAATAGGAAGAAATTTATCAGAACATAATCTATAATGAAGTTTTTTGAAATTTACTTAAAAAATATTTTACCTCTCAAATGGATACATCCATCGAAATTGGACGGGACCTGCGACTTTGGCCTCATAAGGCAAGTGAACTAAGAAATGCTCCATTGAATCAAAAAACGATGGAGGAAATATTCTTTCTAAGTTGCAAAGGATGATTGGAATATCTCTCTCTAGTTTCTCCATGTGCGATTCTTTTAATACTGTTGAGCAAATATCATGAAGGAAATTACTTAACTCTGAATGGCATCCCATACAAAGTTTGGTAGAAGTTCCCTGAAAGCTATTGGAATTAGTATTTCCATAAATATGTGACAATCATGACTCTTCAAACCTGTCAACTTGCATTCATTCAAATCAACACATCTCCCGAGGTTTGAAGCATATCCATCAGGAAACTGCAAAGATTTCAACCATTGACACACAACTCGTCTCTGCTCCTTGTTCAATGTATAAACTGCTTTTGGTTTTGGTCCCCTGCTGGTTGCATCAACATCTAGTGTTGGCCGATCACAAATAACTCTCATATCTTTTCTTGCATTCAAGTTGTCTTTTGTTTTTCCGATGACATCCATCACAGTATTTATGACATTGTCGAAAACATTTTTTTCTATGTACATGACATCAAGATTATGACGAATAAGATGGGTCTTCCAATATGGTAGATCCCAAAATATACTGCGTTTAGTCCACTTATGTGTACTTCCGTACGCAATAGTTGTGCCATGAGGGATTTCAACAACAGTTGGAAAGTTATATACTCACTCCCAAATTTCATCACCGGTCAACCTCGATGGTGGAGGTGTTCTTTCAATCCTATTCTTGATGAACTCTTTTTTATTCCTTCTGAATGTATGACTTATCGGCAAAAATTGTCTGTGACAATCAAAATAACTGGCCTTCTTACCATATTTTAATCTGAATGACTTTGATCTCTCCATACATATCGGACAACCTAAAATCCCAGCTGTACTCCATCCAAATAACATTCCATAAGCTGGAAAGTCATTTATCGTCCAAAAAAGAGCAGCTTTCATTATAAATGTCCGATCACTAGAAACATCATACGTAAGGACACCTTCATCCCATAGCTGTTGTAACTCTGCAATCAATGGCTGCATATACACATCTATAAACTTCTTCGGATTTTGAGGCCCAGGCACGATTAATGTCAAAAACATATAAGGTGTCTTCATGCACATACCCGGTGGAAGATTGTATGGAGTTAAGATAACTGGCCAACATGAATAACTTTTTCCTGATTTTCCAAATGGGGCAAATCCATCAGCACAAAGACCTAATCTGATGTTTCGAGGCTCGTTTGCAAAATCAGGGTATGTTCTATCAAAATGCTTCCACGCCTCTGCATCTGAAGGATGACACATTAGACCCTCTTCTGTTTCATGATTTGCATGCCAAGTCATTTGTTCAGCAGTGGCTTGAGACGCATAAAGCCTTTGTAATCTGGGGATTAATGGCAAATAAAACATTTGCTTGCATGGTCTACGCTTCTGATTACGACCTGGCCTCCTGTTACTTTTGTACCTAGGTTGGCTACAGAATTTACAATATTCTGCATTTTCTTCATCTCTCCAATATAACATACAACCCCTGCTACACACATCAATCCTTACAACTGAAAGACCTAAGTTATCCATTAGCTTCTTCATATCGTAAAAATCACTTGGCATGTTATTATCACGAGGCATTGCTTCCCGCATTACTTCAACAAAAGAGTTGAAACAATTTTCAGACACATTATGTTCTGCCTTGATATTTAACAGTCTTGAAGTCACTGATAACTTAGTGTGATTATCACAACTTACCAATAAAGGTTCATCTGCTGCTTTCAACACTTTCCAGAACTGATTAGATGGAAAAGTTCTTTTTTCATCAAAATCCGTTACTTCTATCTCTTCCAACTGTGATGCATAACTAGTACTAACCTGTTCAGATGTAGGAGTAAAACTGGTACTTGCATGGTGCGATTCTGCCATAAAATTCTGACCAGCTACATCAATCACCATCCTCTAGTATGGGTTCAATTGGTTATAATAATTACAATCTTCCCTAATTGAAAATTGATCAATGCTTCGATATCCTTCAACAGATATAAATGGTTCACCATAACAAGTCCAATTATAGTAATTCGAAGTAAACCCAAATCTACAAAGATGTTCTCTAACTTTATCACACACATGAAATTTACCATTACTGCACTTTTTACATAGACACCTTAACTTATTTCCATCCGTGAACTTAAATTTACTACTAACAAAGTTCAAAAACTATTCCAACCCAGTGCGAAATTCATCAGTCAATCCTCGACGTCCAAGTAAGTTCTTATTATACATCCAAGCCCTGTCTCTTTGCATTGTGTCTGTATAGAAATTAAAAAATCACATAAAATATTAAAAATATCATATCTATTGTTCAGTATTCTTAATTAAAACTATAAGTGGTTCAACATTGCAACCTCTTCTTTTTTTAAGAAAATAAGAAAGCGCTCTTAGTTCAGTTACTTATAGTGGTTCAAGATAAACCCAAATTTATAAAGATGTTCCCTACCTTTATCACACATATGAAATTTACCATTATCATATTTTCTACACGGAACTATTATGGTATCAATTTAGTGGATAAAAGTTACCACAAATGTCATTGCCAATAAGCAGGAAAGCCTCAGAAATTAGCGACGGAAATATAGTTCGTCTCTAATTAGCGAAGAACTTAGCGACGGACTCTATTTTCGTCGCTAATTAGCGACGAATATAATTAGTCGCTAATTAGCGACGTCCGTGCATTTTCGTCGCTAATTAGCGATGAACCTATTATTTCGTCGCTAATTAGCGACGACAGTACATTTTCGTTGCTAATTAGCGACAAATTTAGTGATAAATATGTGCACTCTTCAAGTGAAATATAAACGTACTCAAAGAAAAATTCAAGCGAAAATAATGGAAAAATTACCAAATGAAGAAGACTTACCCAAGTATTTAGTTGAATTTTTCGTAGTCGAAAGTGCTCAATTTAATAAGAATTGCAATGTCTCACATGGATATGTACCTACAAAAAAAGGAAAATTAATCAATATCGATGAAGTTTATGGCAATTGATGGAAGACAAAGATGAAATAAACAACATTTTATTTCATGCTCACTGTCGCGACCCTCTAAAAAAATTTTAAATTTTAAAAGGGGTTAACGGATTATTAGGTTAATTAGATTTGACTAACCTAACGCGGACCCTCCCAAGCCCTACCGAATCGCAACTTTGGTTTTTGTTTAAATGATTTTAAAATTTGTAGTCGCCACTAATCGTTCTTGGTAGGTCGATTAGAAACCTAAATAAATTAGCGGGAGAACTAATTTATTCCTGCAAATCAGAGATTAGGAGTTCGGGGACTTGGTTACACTAGTTAATTAAAACTAATGCCCTTTCGGTACCTTAATTTCATGGATATCCTAATTCGGCAACTCAGACTTGGTTTATTCCTAAGGCTCTAGTAGGGTATTCTCTTTTGTGTTTTTACTTTTTAAATAGGATGCATGGATGGTATATATTTTTATTTGTTATATTTTTTTAAGTGTTAAAGATTCCCTGAAGCCGAAAGAGGGAGTGTGTTAACAACTTCTGTGCAGTATTACGACCTACTTATCTTTTGGGTCTGATGATTCAAAAATTAAATTATAGGAAGTACATGACAGTGAATAAACACCTCCAATGGGAGGCCTAGCATTGGCTTGGCTCTTCCCTTCGGGATTTAAGGTACAAGTATTTAAGTTGCAAGTATTTAAACTACTGTAAGTAAAAACCTCCAATGGGAGGCTAAGCATTGGCTTGGCTCTTCCCTTTGGGATTTATGGTGCAGGTATTTAAATTGCGGATGGACTTTGTCCTCTCCATTCTGGGGTATGAATTCTTTAAAATAAAATACAACGAATTGATTCAACAATTTGAAATTTGTGCGCGCTTGAGGACTCCTCCAAGCCGATTTTGTGCTTCCATAGGGTTGACCATTGATATAAAGCTGCGGCTTCCTGACATAAAATAGAGTGAAATGTCAGTATACAAAATATGTGCTAATCTGCACCTAAAACCAGAAGAGTGGAAAGAGTACTTATCTCCCATTTTTTTTTGGAGGGATTTCTATAATTGATTTTCGCTCTCTATGTTCCCAATATAGAGAGTTTCTTTTGAATTAAGAGGGACTTTTAGTCACAGATCAGTTGAGAAATCGGTGGACAGCTTAGGAGCTTGTCTGGGCCGATTTTTGCATCTCTACGAGATTTTTGCTGTTGACGTAGAGATATCCTTCTCCTGACATAAAATATGGAAAAAAAAAAGAGGAGATGGAGAAAGTGTATACAATTTGTGCTAATTTGCAAGTAAAACCATAAACAAATGAATAAATAAAAACACTTAGCTCGAATTTGCTTGCTCGTTGACGAGGAAGAACTCTTGATTTATATTGATCGATGAAGGAATTTGTGATGATAACCCCTAGCTTTAAACTTCCATCATCTTCAAAATTCTCTCTCTTTTGGTATTTTCTTTCTCTCAAATTTTTCTTCAATCTCCCAAAACTCTCTCAAACATCCAAAATTTTCTCTAAAAAAAAAATCCCCAAACACTTCAAATTTTCTCTAAAAAAAAAAGTCTACTCTCAAGCTCACTTCTTCCTCCTTTTATAATCTACTCATTTATCTCCCATTCTAATTTTTCCACTAACTCTATCTCCCATTCTAATTTCTCCACTAACTCTTCTTCATTTCCATCTTCCATTCTCCATCTCTATCTCACATTCTAATCTCTCCACTAACTCTTCTTCATCTTCATCTTCCCTTCTCCATATTTATCTCCCATTCTAATTTTTCCACTAACTCTTCTTCATCTCCATCTTCCCTTCTCTATTCTTATCATCCATTCTAATTTCTCCACTAACTCTTCTTCATCTCCATCTTCCCTTCTCTATTCTTATCTTATTTTCTCCATCCATCCTTCTCCAACTTCTCTTCTTCATCTCCTCTTCTCCATCTTCCCTTCTCTATTCTAATTTATCCACTAACTCTTCTTTTTGTTATTTGTAAAATAATCATTCAAGAGTTAGGTATTTGCACTCTAGTCCTTGAATTTTAAGTATTTACAATTCAGTCCATGAAAAAATATATTTCTTTAAGTCCAAATCTCCTCACAATTTTTGACACACCAAAATTTACCACATGTCAAATTTAAGCTCATTTCTTGTCGCTGAAAATAATGCAGAATTTAATTAAAGCCTTTTTGCAAAATTGAGTCATTCTGGGTATAATTGAGCCAAGATGAAAATTTAAAATATTAGAAGACAATGTCACAACTCATAAAAAGTGAAAATTAAAAATAAGTTGGCTCAAATTAAATTTTTTTAGGCCCGATTCGAGATTATACTCGTGAAGGAACACGTGACTCGAATTGGATTTTTCTGAATTTGCGATGGCCAATATGAAAATAGATTTAAAATAAAAATATTAACTATCTTTGTGTATTTTTTTGGCCTCAAATGTTAATTTTCCAAAATTTTCAAGTATTTTTGTATTATTTTTTTTTAAAAAAAATTAAATATATATAATATGAAAATTTATTTTTTGTTCAAAAATGGTTGCCTAGGCTTGGCCAAGGCTTCCAAAGTTGATTTTTCAATTTTATGAATTTTTATGAATTTTCTATTAATTTTCGAAAATAAATAAATAAAAAATACCGAAAAATATGGAAAATCATTTTTTGATCAAAATTGGTTCTTTAGGCTTAGCCAAGGTCACCAAAGTTGATTTTTAAATTTTATGAGTTTTTATAAAAAAAAAAATTTTATTAATTTTAAAACAGAAAGGATGATTAAAAATCAGGTGTCAACAGCTGCCCCTCTTTGAAAGGAAGCTCGGTAGAGGTTCACTTCAAAGACGAGATGACACCTAAGTTCTAATAAACTCAACACAATAAAATAAAAACAGTCGTGACATGAATGTTCCACTAAAAATGAAATGAGAACCTAAAGATTCGTTATAAGAAAACCTTAGAGTAGTTGAACTTGAACCCGTATGGTAGGTTAACCCATGGTATATTCCTAATAAAAGGATTCTACTGATTAAAAATTGAATTAAAATTTGACCTGTATGGTGGGTCGTACCATGGTAGATTCCTAATAAAAGGATTCTACTGATATAAATTTTGACCCGTATGGTAGGTCACCCCATGGTAGATTCCTAATGAAAGGATTCTACTGATTAAAATTTGATTGAAATTTGACCTGTATGGTAGGTTATCCCATGAAACTGCCTGTAAGAAGGACTTTGCGCTTGTAGAAAGGACTTGGTGCCTCTAAAAAGGACTTTGGTGCCTGTAAAAAGGACTTGGTGCCTGTAAAAAGGACTTTATGCCATGTAAAATGACTTAATTTGCCTGTAAGAAGGACTTGATTTGCCTATAAGAAGGACTTTGTACCTGTAAGAAGGACTTGATTTTCCTGTAAGAAGGACTTGCTTTGCCTGTAAGAAGGACTTTATTTGCCTGTAAGCAGGACTTTATTTGCCTGTAAGAAGGACTTGGTTTGCCTGTAAGAAGGACTTAGTTTGCCTGTAAGAATGACTTGATTTGCCTGTAAGAAGGACTTTGTGCCTGTAAGAAGGACTTGATTTGCTTGTAAAAAGGGCTTACTTTGCCTGTAAGAAGGACTTTATGCCTATAAGGACTTGGTTTGTGTCGCGACCCTCTAAAAAAATTTTAAATTTTAAAGGGGGTTAACGGATTATTAGGTTAATTAGATTTGACTAACCTAACGCGGACTCTCCCAAGCCCTACCGAATCGCAACTTTGGTTTTTGTTTAAATGATTTTGAAATTTGGAGTCGCCACTAATCGTTCTTGGAAGGTCGATTAGAAACCTAAATAAATTAGCGGGAGAACTAATTTATTCCTGCGAACCAGAGATTATGAGCTCGGGGACTTGGTTACACTAGTTAATTAAAACTAATGCCCTTTCGGTACCTTAATTTCATGGATATCCTAATTCGGCAACTCAGGCTTGGTTTATTCCTAAGGTTATAGTAGGGTATTCTCTTTTGTGTTTTCACTTTTTAAATAGGATGCATGGATGGTATATATTTTTATTTGTTATATTTTTTTAAGTGTTAAAGATTCCCTGAAGCCGAAAGAAGGAGTGTGTTAACGACTTCTGTGCAGTATTACAACCTACTTATCTTTTGGGTCTGATGATTCAAAAATTAAATTATAGGAAGTACATGACAGTGAATAAACACCTCCAATGGGAGGCCTAGCATTGGCTTGGCTCTTCCCTTTGGGATTTAAGGTACAGGTATTTAAGTTGCAAGTATTTAAACTACTGTAAGTAAAAACCTCCAATGGGAGGCTAAGCATTGGCTTGGCTCTTCCCTTTGGGATTTAAGGTACATGTATTTAAGTTGCAGGTATTTAACTACTGTAAGTAAAAACCTCCAATGGGAGGCTAAGCATTGGCTTGGCTCTTCCCTTTGGGATTTAAGGTACATGTATTTAAGTTGCAAGTATTTAACTACTGTAAGTAAAAACCTCCAATGGGAGGCTAAGCATTGGCTTGGCTCTTCCCTTTGGGATTTAAGGTATAGGTATTTAAGTTGCAGGTATTTAACTACTGTAAGTAAAAACCTCCAATGGGAGGCTAAGCATTGGCTTGGCTCTTCCCTTTGGGATTTAAGGTACAGGTATTTAAGTTGCAGGTATTTAACTACTGTAAGTAAAAACCTCCAATGGGAGGCTAAGCATTGGCTTGGCTCTTCCCTTTGGGATTTATGGTGCAGGTATTTAAATTGCGGATGGACTTTGTCCTCTCCATTCTGGGGTATGAATTCTTTAAAATAAAATACAACGAATTGATTCAACAATTTGAAATTTGTGCGCGCTTGAGGACTCCTCCAAGCCAATTTTGTGCTTCCATAGGGTTGACCATTGATATAAAGCTGCGGCTTCCTGACATAAAATAGAGTGAAATGTTAGTATACAAAATATGTGCTAATCTGCACCTAAAACCAGAAGAGTAGAAAGAGTACTTATCTCCCATTTTTTTGGGAGGGATTTCTATAATTGATTTTCGCTCTCTATGTTCCCAATATAGAGAGTTTCTTTTGAATTAAGAGGGACTTTTAGTCACAGATCAGTTGAGAAATCGGTGGACAGCTTAGGAGCTTGTCTGGGCCGATTTTTGCATCTCGACGAGATTTTTGCTGTTGACGTAGAGATATCCTTCTCCTGACATAAAATATGGAAGAAAAAGGAGATGGAGAAAGTGTATACAATTTGTGCTAATTTGCGAGTAAAACCATAAATAAATGAATAAATAAAAACACTTAGCTTGAATTTGTTTGCTCGTTGACGAGGATGAACTCTTGATTTATATTGATCGATGAAGGAATTTGTGATGATAACCCCTAGCTTTAAACTCCCATCATCTTCAAAATTCTCTCTCTTTTGGTATTTTCTTTCTCTCAAAATTTTCTTCAATCTCCCAAAACTCTCTCAAACATCCAAAATTTTCTCTCCAAAAAATTCTCCCAAACACTTCAAATTTTCTCTCTCCCAAGAATCCTTTCTCAAGCTCACTTCTTCCTCCTTTTATAACCTACTCATCTATCTCCCATTCTAATTTTTCCACTAACTCTATCTCCCATTCTAATTTCTCCACTAACTCTTCTTCATTTTCATCTTCCATTCTCCATCTCTATCTCACATTCTAATCTCTCCACTAACTCTTCTTCATCTTCATCTTCCCTTCTCCATATTTATCTCCCATTCTAATTTCTCCACTAACTCTTCTTAATCTCCATCTTCCCTTCTCTATTCTTATCTTCCATTCTAATTTCTCTACTAACTCTTCTTCATCTCCATCTTCCCTTCTCTATTCTTATCTTATTTTCTCCATCCATTCTTCTCCAACTTCTCTTCTTCATCTCCTCTTCTTCATCTTCCCTTCTCTATTCTAATTTATCCACTAACTCTTCTTTTTATTATTTGTAAAATAATCCTTCAAGAGTTAGGTATTTGCACTCTAGTCCTTGAATTTTAAGTATTTACAATTCAGTCCTTGAAAAAATATATTTCTTTAAGTCCAAATCTCCTCACAATTTTTGACACACCAAAATTTACCACATGTCAAATTTAAGCTCATTTCTTGTCGCTGAAAATAATGCATAATTTAATTAAAGCCCTTTTGCAAAATTAAGTCATTCTGGGTATAATTGGGCCAAGATGAAAATTTAAAATATTAGAAGACAATGTCACAACTCATAAAAAGTGAAAGTTAAAAATAAGTTGACTCAAATTAATTTTTTTTAGGCCCGATTCGAGATTATACTCGTGAAGGAACACGTGACTCGAATTGGATTTTTCTGAATTTGCGATGGCCAATATGAAAATAGATTTAAAATAAAAATATTAACTATCTTTGTGTATTTTTTTGGCCTCAAATGTTATTTTTCCAAAATTTTCAAATATTTTTGTATTTTTTTTTAAAAAAAATTAAAATATATATAATATGAAAAATTATTTTTTGGTCAAAATTCGTTCCCTAGGCTTGGCTAAGGTTCCCAAAGTTGATTTTTCAATTTTATGAATTTTTATGGATTTTCTATTAATTTTCGAAAATAAATAAATAAAAAATACGTAAAAATACTGAAAATATGAAAAATCGTTTTTTGGTCAAAATTGGTTCCCTAGGCTTGGCTAAGGTCCCCAAAGTTGATTTTTCAATTTTATGAATTTTTATGGATTTTTTATTACTTTAGCAATAGAAAAAATGATTAAAAATCAGGTGTCAACAGCTGCCCCTCTTTGAAAGGAAGCTCGGTAGAGGTTCATTTCAAAGACGAGATGACACCTGGATTCTTATCGACTCAATACAAGGAAATAAAAAGAGTCGTGACATGATTGTTCCACTGAAAATGAAATGAGAACCTAAGGATTCGTTATATAAAAAAACTTTAGGGTGGTTGAACTTGAACCCGTATGGTGGATCAACCCATGGTAGATTCCTAATAAAAGGATTCTACTGATTAAAAATTGAATTAAAATTTGACCCGTATGGTGGGTCATACCATTTGACCCGTATGGTGGGTCGTACCATGGTAGATTCCTAATAAAAGGATTCTACTGATTAAATTTTGATTGAGATTTGACCCGTATGGTAGGTCACCACATGGAGATACCTGTAAGAAGGACTTGGTGCCTGTAGAAAGGACTTGGTGCCAGTAAAAAGGACTTGGTGCTTTGCCTGTAAGAAGAACTTTGTGCCTGTAAGAAGGACTTGCTTTGCCTGTAAGAAGGACTTTGTTTGCCTGTAAGAAGGACTTTGTTTTGCCTGTAAGAAGGACTTACTTTGCCTGTAAGAAGGACTTTGTGCCTGTAAGAAGGACTTGATTTGCCTGTAAGAAGGACTTTGTTTGCCTGTAAGAAGGACTTTATGCCTGTAAGAAGGACTTGATTTGCCTGTAAGAAGGACTTTATGCCTGTAAGAAGGACTTTGTGCCTGTAAGAAGGACTTGATTTGCCTGTAAGAAGGACTTTGTGCCTGTAAGAAGGACTTTGTGCCTGTAAGAAGGACTTAATTTGCCTGTAAGAAGGACTTTTTGCCTGTAAGAAGGACTTGTTTTGCCTGTAAGTAGGACTTGATTTACCTGTAAGAAGGACTTGATTTGCTTGTAAGAAGGACTTGATTTGCCTGTAAGAAGGACTTTATGCCTGTAAGAAGGACTTGATTTGCCTGTAAGAAGGACTTTGTACCTGTAAGAAGGACTTGGTTTGCCTGTAAGAAGGACTTTGTGCCTGTAAGAAGGACTTGGTTTGCCTGTAAGAAGGACTTGATTTGCCTGTAAGAAGGACTTGATTTGCCTGTAAGAAGGACTTTGTACCTGTAAGAAGGACTTGGTTTGCCTGTAAGAAGGACTTTGTGCCTGTAAGAAGGACTTGGTTTGCCTGTAAGAAGGACTTAGTTTGCCTGTAAGAAGGACTTAGTTTGCATGTAAGAAGGGCTTGGTGTACCTCAAAGGGTGCCATTCTGAAATCTGGGGAGACCAGGAATCCTGCAGAAGCTCAAACCCAAATTATATTCTCCTGTCGCTTTAGGAATAAACCAAAGAGGCAGAGATTAAAAGGTCTCAAACATTTCTGTTCTTGAGACAAATCATGCTTTATCGAAGAAGGTGGATACCTGTATGTACCGCAATGGATTCGAGTACCCCAACAACCGTCAGAATTCATTCTCTTGAAAGGTTCAGGTTGAAGATATACTTACCTGAGAATTTGGAAAAAATGCTTGGTGGCTTCTCGACAACCAGGCTTGTTCATTCAATAATCGCCAAATGAACTTCAAGACTTTGGAAGGTAACTCGAACACCGGGAATGTGTTGCCTGTCAGGCAATGTCAGAGGTAACATGTGCAAGCATTTTCATCAATGCGTTCATTGGTTCATGCAAAATTGTTCTGCTAAGTTTGCCATGATTAAAGGCAGTCTGTGTAATAACTCATGATGCAATCGATCAATATATGGATCATGTATTGCATTACCACTTCTGTTTAAGGAGGTTCTTATAGTACGAACACCTCGAATGTAATCTGAATGGGGGACTTCATTCCGAAAAGGGCTTTCTTTCACTCTGGAGAAAGGCTGTTTATCTGTAGATTAAAATGTTAGACCTGTGTGGAAATGGTTTGCCTTTCCTCATCCTGTTATGCCCCATTTTGCACATTTGACGTCTCCTATGCAGTTTATGCTCTAAGTTGAAGTCGGTAAATTAAACATGCGGAATAGTCATACATAATTCATGAAATGTGTAAACACAATGCCGATGTGACAATTTTTAGCATCATGTGTGTTTATATAATGTGCAAACATGGGCGGATTTGAATTGCCCCTGGTATATGGGTGGATCGAACAAATTGGGAAGCCCACTCCTTATGTCGAGGAGCGGTTTGTCCCAAACTTTGCCCCTGCGCGATGAAGCATATGGGTGAGGGAGCATTTCGGTTGGTTTAATGACAGCGACCGCCATGGTTTAGCGGTTGAATGCCCCTGCAAAAAGCAGAGAAATTATTCTTGAAATCAAACGAGATAAGGAAGACATATTTGCTTTTTCGCTTCAGAGCTTGTGATCAATTTGCCCCATTTTTCACCAAAATAGATCTTGTCAGATGATCATAATTTTCTTTTGGATTTGTCTCCTTCAACATGTTAAATGTTAGTGTAAATATTTCCTGTAAAAAGAAAAAGAGACATATCAGCCAGTATTAAAAGGGATAAATTGAAAACGATACTGATTTACCCTTCATCTTGAATGTCTTGCACGAGTCTTTTACCAGTTTTGTTGGATTGAATTTTCCTCGACTTTTGTTGGGCGCCTCACCATTATGAGAAGACTATGGTAAAATACTGACTTTGATATTACTCGTCGAGTATTCCTGTTTGTAAAAAAGAAATGCACAAAAAGTTGTTTCATTTATTTATAATACATACAACATTTCCCACCCTTGGGGATCGAACTCGGGATATTTCGGACCTACTGTCATCCCCCATACCATTCGGTCCATTGGACCATAGGTGTCCATGGGGCTATCCTTTCAAAGGTTAATCTTTGGGGATAAAACAGCCCTGTTGTATCACCTTGGGCCATGTTACGGTATTTCTCGAGATAATTTGCAATCCCTGTTAAGAATGGAATAAAACAATTCAGGACTTGTGATGATTATGAACAAATTAGAACGATACAGAATTACCTATGTCTGAGATTTGTTCCGGTCTCTCGTTCGCACTTTCCTTTGTCTGAAGCTGTTCATTCCGTGATAATGTCCACGAGTTGATTTGCCCCAATTTAGTCCAACCAAGGAATTTCGTTTTTGGGTCTTTTTGCAAATTCCTGAAAATATGAGGGGTTTAATTTTAAAACATGGGTAGTTCGAGGGTAACTTGAAACGATACAGGTTTACCCTTCGGATTTACGCGGATTTCTTCTCGATATTAATTTTTTCGAGTTTGGTGCGGTAACAGCTCCGAGCATTTAATAAGGGGGAAAGGGAAATGATTACTTCTAGCTTGTGCATTGATTTTGGACATCGATAAAAGGTGAGAACGTGCGATGAAACTAAGTAGACGTATTCGTCCAGGTTTGATCTTCTTCCCTTTGCAGGTTCTTGAGTGATCAGCTAGCGTTGTTTCGGATCAGGTACGCGTCGGCTGTGTTGCAGGTCCCGTGATCACTAGTTTTGAAATACAGGATCCGTATGCACATTAAAGCCCTGGTGCTTCATCAGCATCAAATTGCCTGATCATGGCGGCGAGTTCGTCGCCAATGCCACTTGCCTGGTGATGATACCTCACCTCCTCCTCAGAAGGCATCCATGCTGGTCCCATAGTCTCGGTCTTTTTGTGTCTTGCTCCAACAGAACTTGATCCTGCTATGAACTGATCTAACTCACCTCTTAAACGTGCATTTTCGATCCTCAGAAAATGTATTTCATCGAGGGTGAGGAGAGTATTGCAGTTGGGGTAGGTGGCGGAGGCAAAAGCCTCTTTATATATCTTGTTCTCCGCTCGGAGGTTTTCATTTTCAACTCTTAGAAATTCGGCTTCGTTGTGCTCATGACGAGTCTTCATTCGGGTTCGTCTATTTTGAAACCAGAACTTGATTTGCGAAGGTTCAAGTCCTAGCTCTTGACTCAATTCCATTTTCTGTTTGCCGCCTGGCATAGGGCACGTTCTGAAGAAATCTTCAAGCTTTCGTACTTGCTCCTCAGTATGGCGACGGTAACGCTTCTTTTGACATTTACCGTTGTTGTCCTTATCCTTATCGGGCTCTTGGACGTTGTCGGTGGAAGGGCCGGACTCCATAGGCTCGATCCCAAACATGGCTTCGAACTCTTCCTCTCCCATATTCAGCAAGTAACGATAACTTTCAAGTGTGTTGGGTTGAGACATCTTTGATTTGGTTAACGATTTCTCAAAGTTTGATATCTCTTCTTGTATTTTCACTCTCTGGATTTTTCTTGGAGATTGCGTATGCTTTAAGAGTCTCTCTTTCGAGCACGAATGAGAATTATCAAGAAGATGCCTCCTTTAAAATTAGACGTGGGTTTTCCAACTGTATTGCCTCTCTCGAGTGTTCTGGCTTTCTCGATTTTCTTTTCATCGTATCTCTCGCCCAGCTCGTCTCCTTCCATCTTTCCGTGGAAGGGGGCCCCTTGTTGCTGTCTCCACCGTCAATTTGCTGGCGAGTTCTTCAATAAAGACGAGTCGTATCTCTTTTCTACCGAAAATGTCTTTGTCTCCCACTCAGCTTATTTTTTATCCTTTCTTTTTCAAAGTAGTGGCGTCCCGTCCAACTTTTCCGTAGAGACGTCGGATTTACTTGGCTCGAGATTGGAGACGAGTAGCGGAGGTGATACTGATAGGGAATGGTAGACAGGAAAATCTGGCCAGTAGAGACTTCCCCTGCAAAAATGAAAGAGAATGCGGCAGTATATGTTCTTCATATTCTAGAAAAATTGGAACGATACTGTTTTACCCTTGTGTATACTTCCATTGAATTTGAATTGAGGAAGTTCCTTCATTTGGATTGGATTGAATTGTATGTCCCGAGTTGCCTTTCACTTTGAGCTTGCCACATATGTGCTTTGCTTAGTTGGGCCTTGTTTTCTTTCGGGTTGCCTTGGACCATCATTATTTTCTATGCCATCGGGTCCGTGGACCGGAGGGCTCCTTTAATTTGAAGGTTACCTTGAAGGCGAATGAGTCCTATCGCATTCCATTGGGTCATTTCATTTTGCGACACTCTTGAGGCACTTTGCAATCCCCTGGGTGAGAATGGAACAAATCCAATTTAGCATTTTGCAACGATTAAGGGTAAATTGGAACGACACACAGTTACCCGTCTTCGAGCTCGCCTAGGCTTTTCACTTGAAATTTCCCTACGTGAGGCCATTCAACATTTCTCATTATGGCAGTAAGCGACGTTGCCACAAATTGATCCGCCCTAAATCTAGCATAAAAAAGGGATTCACGCATTCGACGAGATAAAAAAAACAAATTACCCCCTTGCCCCTGAATTAAATCTAGTCACCTAGAAAGCTGGAAATATCATACGCAAGGGAATTAAGCATGAAATGAAAGGTGCACTTATTCAAGGTCAGTTCTGCCTCTCCTGTGGCTCTTTGATAATCAGCTAGTTTCGTGTCGGTTCGGGTGTGGATGACCGATGTTTGAGAGTCCTTACTCACTAGCTCCTGATCGCGGCTTGGGACGTCTGTCAACCCTAAACTGGTTGACCAGGGCAGTAAGCTCATCATCTGGGTAATCTCTTGAACCTTCCAGCAACTGATACTCGAATTGGGCATTGTTGTTGGCAAATGCTGGCGGTAGATTTCTCATTCTGTCATCGCCATGAGCAATTTGACTTCTCGTGCTGGAGCCTTCATCATTACTCGAGAAAGTGTGGGGATTACCAACTGTCCTGCTGCCAAGAACTCCTTTCATTCGAGGATTAGAGAAGTGGAAGTGCTCAGGATAATTTCTTGTCTGATTCTTTGGCTGCGCAGGCGCGCTGATCATGGGATGAATTCTAGCCACAGGTTGGTGCTCAAACCAAGGAATCTGAATACACTGCTCCTGCAGTCTATACTCTTGAAGAGCATTAGGGTGATTCTGGGGGATACTTTGATTAACGCCTGGGGGATTGATGGCATGACTACTAGCTTGGTTGATGATGGGAAGTGGCTCGCCCCATGCTAACCTGGGGAACTTATGGTGGCGAGGAGACTCGACGTTCAGGCTTGGATCAGTCCCGCCTTGGTTTTCTTGATTCTGAGCTGCATTGTGTTCTCTCACCCTTTTTCTGTACTTCTGAAGATGACTCGAAACATTTGCTTTAGTGAGTCCCTCTACCTTCATAATTTCCAGTATATGTTGCGGCCGTGCCGAATCTATTCCTAGCTGCTGAACTGCATTAACAAACATACGATGCAGCTCGGGAGACCAACTCATCTTCTTTCTCCAGTTGCTTGGAACAAAATTGAAGGCTTGATGCTTGTTCTCATGGTCGTGCAATTGCTTCCTTACCACGTGCTGCCATATGTTTTGAAGCATCTGAACTCTAACTGGTTTCGTTACGACGTCTTGGGCCCCATTTAAGACAGCCTTCATTAGGGCTTGCTGATCATCGCTTGCCGATATTACGAGGACTGGCATGTTTAATTTAGAATTGATGACTTCCAAGAGAGTGAAAACATCCATGTCAATCCCTACCATGGCGGTGAGGACGATATCAAACGGGTCACTACTCCTCCTTAATATCTCTAAGGCCTCTGTCGCCTTTGCTTGAGCTACAACCTTATACCGGCATTTTCTTAATACGGTAACAAGGATTGACAGAGAGACTGGATTACCGTCAATGGCCATGACCAGTAGACCCTCAGGGTAAGGAACTTCATCAGCTTTGACCAGGGTTGAACATGCGCCCGTTCCCCTAACACTCGACATATTTCTGGATCTAGGACTGCCGATTCGAGACCGCCTCGGGATGTCTTCTCGGACTTGAGGGATCACGAGATCGTTGATGCCTTTTCGTAACAGGCTTTGAAAGCCGATGCTTTGATGGTGAAGGTTTTGAATTCCTCTCCCACGAGAACTCCTTCCTCTCTATCTTTCTCCTGCAAGTTCTTGCGAATGAACTCTGACTATCAAATGGGGACAAGTTCTCTCTCTGGCAATAGCAACGACTTCCCTCTTCACGGGCAGCGCTATTAGATTTTCCAAGGGAGAAAATCTGATATTCAGCTTTTGATCAAAGGGGAAATCCTTGTTTCTCGCTCAGTTTGTCTTCTTTTTTCTTTTCGTGATAGAGGGCCCCTGTCAAGATCTCCACCGTCGATTTACTGGCGGGTCCTCCAATGAAGACAAGTCGTATCTCCTTTTCGCTAACGTTTGCCGTGTCTTCCATTCAGCTCATCTTTCCGTCTTCTTTTTCAAAGTGGCGGTGTCTCGTCAAACTTTCTGCGGAGATTTCGGACTCGCTTAGCTCACAGTCGCCATCTGATGGGAATTCGAGCCAACGAGGGTGGTGCCAATAGAGAATGGTAGATAAGAAAAATCTTGACTGGTTGATACCGTCACTATGAAATCAATATTTACTTCAAAGCAGATTACCATCTTCGCATTCCGCTCATCTGCCTCACCTCTCTCCCCCTTTCTTTCGTATTCTGCTTTCAAAAATGGCCAATTCTCCTAACCATACCTTATCCGCCGAAGTCCTAGCTGGGTGGGAGAGACTCTACAATCTTCTTGGTAGAGGTTACGCTCATATAGCCAAAAACTCTACCGTTGAGGCTGAAATCCTCGGTTTATTTAGGACCGTGGACGCTGCTTCTGTTGAGGGTACCCAACTAGGGAAGGAGTACCGGAACTTCTCGACCCTCTTCATCAATTTTCTGGCTGCCTATAACCGTGCTTATGAGACGGTCCTTGTGACCGCCGTCGTGAAAGCCCGTTACCGAGACCGGCACGAGCGTCTGGCAACAGTTACGTTTGTGGCTGATAATCACAAAAAGGCCCTCAAGTTTGCCAACGATCAGCTTTCGTGGCTGGTTCGTGAGAGGGGAAAGTTGGTGGACCGTCTGGCCTTGGTCCGAACTTACGCCGAACAGGAGCCAGGCAATATTGTGATGAGGTGTAAATGTGGTTGGCTGCAGGAGAGACTTGATGACATTACGGCAGACATTGCTTTCGAGAGGGCAGCGGTTCCGGACTTGGAGTTTGCCGTTGAGCATTACGAGGACACTATGGCCCAGGTTAAAGAGAAGTGCGATCGCCTCTTCTTTAGGCTCGCGGAGCTTGATCCCGAGAGCGCCCGGTGCATCCAGAGCATCAACTGTTTGGAGAGTCAGTTGAGCTCTTTCGTAATGGTCATCAGGGCCCAGTTTGGCTTTACCTTTCCTCCCCAGTGAGTTGTTGTAATACTCTTTGATGAATGGAATGAAAGAAAAGCTTCACGTGTTTTGTTTTGTTTTTTTTTTTTAATTTTCCTGCTATCGTTTCTTCCGCATAGCATAACAGAACGATTTGAGGTACCGAAGATGTCGAGGCTTAATGTTCTTCTTGATGTTCTTGTTTAATTGCTCCAGACGATGATATCGAGAACATTGATGATGGGTTCGGCGGTGGCCCCCACTATCCATCTTGAGATCACGAACAATAACGCTATGACAACTCGATCAGTGCGCTGGTAGTAAATCCGGCCACCTGTTGTGTGCCCACTTTTATCCATATTTTGTTTCTTTCGGCGTCCACTTGCTCGTGTCGGTCGCCTGTAGCGTCGGGAGAAATTCCTGTGGGCCACGTTCATTAATAGAACCTCGGTCCTCTAAAGCCCTCCGCATTTTTCGGATAAGAGAAAATTTTAAGACCGGTCTCTAGTTGATTTGATCAGGTAAAGGTATTTGTTTCATGGGTTCTGATTATATAATCCATATTGTTTTTCAAAAGACGCGGGATCCTCTGCAATACATTAAACATGCCCCCATGTTTAATCAGTATAAATCCACCGTCATATCAGAATACACTGCCCATACAAATTTACGGATTGACACAACTTTGTCTGTCAAAGATGGACAATGTTCGTTTGCCCCCCAGAATTAACGGTTGAAGCCTCGGTGTTTTTCGTCTTTTGGTATTTCTGAAGATGATTCTTGATATATTATTGAACTTAATTTTTACACCCGTCTGGGGTATCTAGGATCTCCCTGCAAAAGAAAAAGATATAATTAGTATGCGACACAAGAAATGTCGGTCCATGACTCCTATATTAGTCCAATTTGATTTTTTCTATTTTATAGAGAAATCAGAAGAAAGAAAAAAAAATTTTCCTTAAGAAGAAATGGGTTAATTTCTGATACAGAATTTTTTTCAGATTTATTATTCTTTTTTTTTTATTTTTTTAAAGGAATGTGACAAAGTCTCTTGATGTTTACTAAAATTTTTGAAGGAATTTCCTTTTTATCAAAATAAATTTTCAGAGGTAAATTTGTCAGGAAAATTTTATTTTTATTGAAGCAGGAAAGACATGACAGAAATCCTTTATTGGTTAACGAAATTCCCCCGAGACATTAGTCTAATTTTATTTAGAGAAACTTTTCTTAGAAAAACATGAGCGAATTTCTCGAAAAGAATTTTTGTTGCAAGTTTTTATAATTTGAAAGAATGTGATAAAATCACTTGATGTTTTTTTTAAAGGAATTTTTCTTTTTATCGAAATAAATTTTCAGAGGAAAATTTGTCGGGAAAATTTCATTTTTATTGGAGAGAAAAAAAACATGACAAAAATCTCTTATTGGTCAATTAGTCTAATTTTATTTAGAGAAAATTTTCTTAGAAAAACATGAGCGAATTTCTCGAGAAGAATTTTCTTGCAAGTTTTTATAATTTGAAAAATGTGATAAAATCACTTGATGTCTACTAGAGTTTTTTTTTTGAAGTAATTTTTCTTTTTATTGAAATAAATTTTCAGAGGAAAATTTTTTCAGGAAAATTTCATTTTTATTGAAGCAATAAAAACATGACAAAAATCCCTTATTGGTTAATAAAATTCCCATGACGGGATTTTTTCACATCATTTTTTCAAAAAAAAATTTTAAAAAGAAATGAGGGACAAATTTAATTTTTATTTTCTTTTAAAAGATGGTCGTAATATCAAGCTCAAAAACTGACTGACACCTAGCATTGACCGATCGAAAATAAATACAAGATAAAATTAGAGAACTTACTTTTACCTTGGAGAAATGCAAATCACATAATCATGCGCATAACTCAAGTGAGGAGTGGACTCTAGAAAATAAAAGAAGGAGATACAAGGTATGGACCTAAAAAGGCCCCCACTATCTGAATTGACAAACTTACCCTCCGCGCAATCAAATCACAATGGGAAGAATTGTCAATTCAGATAATGAGCGGGATAAAATATGGTCAACCCGAGCGTAATCGACGCAAGAGCTTTGCATATTCGATCCCTATCTATGGTTTTCTAGGAAGAATTTCGCGACTTGGGTTTAGACGCTTATGTGTGCAGGTGTCGTGATCTTCAGAGTATGCAAGACATGCACAACAATTGATATCAAAACAGCGCTTCTAAAAATGTGCGAAATTAAACAAATAAACCCAACACCGAGCCTGTAAAACAAAGGGGTTAGCCAAACACTCCGCCCCTTATAACTCCCATCCTGCAAAAACATATAACACCTACAGAATGAGTCCCAAACAAGATCGCCAGAAGCGAGATATCCATGAAATTTTTATTGGCCTAAGTCCACTAAGACTCTTAAAATTTCGAAAAAATTTAAGTATTCCAATTGGTATCTTTTTTCGAAAATTTAAAAATCTCTGTCCCCAGCGGAGTCGCCAGTCTGTCGCGACCCTCTAAAAAAAATTTAAATTTTAAAGGGGGTTAACGGATTATTAGGTTAATTAGATTTGACTAACCTAACGCGGACCCTCCCAAGCCCTACCGAATCGCAACTTTGGTTTTTGTTTAAATGATTTTGAAATTTGGAGTCGCCACTAATCGTTCTTGGAAGGTCGATTAGAAACCTAAATAAATTAGCGGGAGAACTAATTTATTCCTGCGAACCAGAGATTATGAGCTCGGGGACTTGGTTACACTAGTTAATTAAAACTAATGCCCTTTCGGTACCTTAATTTCATGGATATCCTAATTCGGCAACTCAGGCTTGGTTTATTCCTAAGGTTATAGTAGGGTATTCTCTTTTGTGTTTTCACTTTTTAAATAGGATGCATGGATGGTATATATTTTTATTTGTTATATTTTTTTAAGTGTTAAAGATTCCCTGAAGCCGAAAGAAGGAGTGTGTTAACGACTTCTGTGCAGTATTACAACCTACTTATCTTTTGGGTCTGATGATTCAAAAATTAAATTATAGGAAGTACATGACAGTGAATAAACACCTCCAATGGGAGGCCTAGCATTGGCTTGGCTCTTCCCTTTGGGATTTAAGGTACAGGTATTTAAGTTGCAAGTATTTAAACTACTGTAAGTAAAAACCTCCAATGGGAGGCTAAGCATTGGCTTGGCTCTTCCCTTTGGGATTTAAGGTACATGTATTTAAGTTGCAGGTATTTAACTACTGTAAGTAAAAACCTCCAATGGGAGGCTAAGCATTGGCTTGGCTCTTCCCTTTGGGATTTAAGGTACATGTATTTAAGTTGCAAGTATTTAACTACTGTAAGTAAAAACCTCCAATGGGAGGCTAAGCATTGGCTTGGCTCTTCCCTTTGGGATTTAAGGTATAGGTATTTAAGTTGCAGGTATTTAACTACTGTAAGTAAAAACCTCCAATGGGAGGCTAAGCATTGGCTTGGCTCTTCCCTTTGGGATTTAAGGTACAGGTATTTAAGTTGCAGGTATTTAACTACTGTAAGTAAAAACCTCCAATGGGAGGCTAAGCATTGGCTTGGCTCTTCCCTTTGGGATTTATGGTGCAGGTATTTAAATTGCGGATGGACTTTGTCCTCTCCATTCTGGGGTATGAATTCTTTAAAATAAAATACAACGAATTGATTCAACAATTTGAAATTTGTGCGCGCTTGAGGACTCCTCCAAGCCAATTTTGTGCTTCCATAGGGTTGACCATTGATATAAAGCTGCGGCTTCCTGACATAAAATAGAGTGAAATGTTAGTATACAAAATATGTGCTAATCTGCACCTAAAACCAGAAGAGTAGAAAGAGTACTTATCTCCCATTTTTTTGGGAGGGATTTCTATAATTGATTTTCGCTCTCTATGTTCCCAATATAGAGAGTTTCTTTTGAATTAAGAGGGACTTTTAGTCACAGATCAGTTGAGAAATCGGTGGACAGCTTAGGAGCTTGTCTGGGCCGATTTTTGCATCTCGACGAGATTTTTGCTGTTGACGTAGAGATATCCTTCTCCTGACATAAAATATGGAAGAAAAAGGAGATGGAGAAAGTGTATACAATTTGTGCTAATTTGCGAGTAAAACCATAAATAAATGAATAAATAAAAACACTTAGCTTGAATTTGTTTGCTCGTTGACGAGGATGAACTCTTGATTTATATTGATCGATGAAGGAATTTGTGATGATAACCCCTAGCTTTAAACTCCCATCATCTTCAAAATTCTCTCTCTTTTGGTATTTTCTTTCTCTCAAAATTTTCTTCAATCTCCCAAAACTCTCTCAAACATCCAAAATTTTCTCTCCAAAAAATTCTCCCAAACACTTCAAATTTTCTCTCTCCCAAGAATCCTTTCTCAAGCTCACTTCTTCCTCCTTTTATAACCTACTCATCTATCTCCCATTCTAATTTTTCCACTAACTCTATCTCCCATTCTAATTTCTCCACTAACTCTTCTTCATTTTCATCTTCCATTCTCCATCTCTATCTCACATTCTAATCTCTCCACTAACTCTTCTTCATCTTCATCTTCCCTTCTCCATATTTATCTCCCATTCTAATTTCTCCACTAACTCTTCTTAATCTCCATCTTCCCTTCTCTATTCTTATCTTCCATTCTAATTTCTCTACTAACTCTTCTTCATCTCCATCTTCCCTTCTCTATTCTTATCTTATTTTCTCCATCCATTCTTCTCCAACTTCTCTTCTTCATCTCCTCTTCTTCATCTTCCCTTCTCTATTCTAATTTATCCACTAACTCTTCTTTTTATTATTTGTAAAATAATCCTTCAAGAGTTAGGTATTTGCACTCTAGTCCTTGAATTTTAAGTATTTACAATTCAGTCCTTGAAAAAATATATTTCTTTAAGTCCAAATCTCCTCACAATTTTTGACACACCAAAATTTACCACATGTCAAATTTAAGCTCATTTCTTGTCGCTGAAAATAATGCATAATTTAATTAAAGCCCTTTTGCAAAATTAAGTCATTCTGGGTATAATTGGGCCAAGATGAAAATTTAAAATATTAGAAGACAATGTCACAACTCATAAAAAGTGAAAGTTAAAAATAAGTTGACTCAAATTAATTTTTTTTAGGCCCGATTCGAGATTATACTCGTGAAGGAACACGTGACTCGAATTGGATTTTTCTGAATTTGCGATGGCCAATATGAAAATAGATTTAAAATAAAAATATTAACTATCTTTGTGTATTTTTTTGGCCTCAAATGTTATTTTTCCAAAATTTTCAAATATTTTTGTATTTTTTTTTAAAAAAAAATTAAAATATATATAATATGAAAAATTATTTTTTGGTCAAAATTCGTTCCCTAGGCTTGGCTAAGGTTCCCAAAGTTGATTTTTCAATTTTATGAATTTTTATGGATTTTCTATTAATTTTCGAAAATAAATAAATAAAAAATACGTAAAAATACTGAAAATATGAAAAATCGTTTTTTGGTCAAAATTGGTTCCCTAGGCTTGGCTAAGGTCCCCAAAGTTGATTTTTCAATTTTATGAATTTTTATGGATTTTTTATTACTTTAGCAATAGAAAAAATGATTAAAAATCAGGTGTCAACAGTTTGCCTGTAAGAAGGACTTGATTTGCCTGTAAGAAGGACTTGGTTTGCCTGTAAGAAGGACTTGGTTTGCCTGTAAGAAGGACTTGGTTTGCCTGTAAGAAGGACTTTATGCCTGTAAGAAGGACTTGATTTGCCTGTAAGAAGGACTTTATGTACCTCAAAGGGTGCCATTCTGAAATCTGGGGAGACCAGGAATCCTGCAGAAGCTCAAACCCAAATTATATTCTCCTGTCGTTTTAGGAATAAACCAAAGAGGCAGAGATCAAAAGGTCTCGAACATTTCTGTCCTTGAGACAAATCATGCTTTATTGAAGAATGTGGATACCTGTATATACCGCAATGGATTCGAGTATCCCAACAACCGTCAGAATTCATTCTCTTGAAAGGTTCTGGTTGAAGATATACTTACCTGAGAATTTGGAAGAAATGCTTGGTGGCTTCTCGATAACCAGGCTTGTTCATTCAATAATCGCCGAATGAATTTCAAGACTTTGGAAGGTAACTCAAACACCGGGAATGTGTTGCCTGTCGGGCAATGTCAGAGCTAACATGTGCAAGCATTTTCATCAATGCGTTCATTGGTTCATACAAAATTGTTCAGCTAAGTTTGCCATGATTAAAGGCAGTCTATGTAATAACTCATGATGTAATCGATCAACATATAGATCATGTATTGCATTACCACTTCTGTTTAAGGAGGTTCTTATAGTATGAACACCTCGAATGTAATCTGAATGGGGGACTTCATTCCGAAAGGGCTTTTTCTCACTCTGGAGAAAGGCTGTTTATCTGTAGATCAAAATGTTAGACCTGCGTGGAAATGGTTTGCCTTTCCTCATCCTGTCATGCCCCATTCTGCACATTTGATATCTCCTGTGCAGTTTATGCTCTAAGTTGGAGTTGGTAAGTTAAACACACGGAATAGTCATACATAATTCATGAACTGTGTAAGCACAATGCAGATGTGACAATTTTTTAGCATCACGTATATTTATATAATGTGCAAATATGGGCGAATTTAAATTGCCCCTGGTATGTGGACGGACCGAACAAATTGGGAAGCCTACTCCTTATGTCGAGGGGTGGTTTGTCTCAAACTTTACCCCTGCACGATGAAGCATATGGGCGAGGGAGCATTTTGGTTTGTTTAATGCCCCTGCAAGAAGCAGAGAAATTATTCTTGAAATCAAACGAGATAAAGAAGACATATTTGCTTTTTCGTTTCAGAGCTTGCGATCAATTTGCCCCATTTTTCACCAAAATAGATCTTGTCAGGTGATCATAATTTTCTTTTGGATTTGTCTCCTTCAACATGTTAAATGTTAGTATAAATATTTCCTGTGAAAAGAAAAGGAGACATGTCAACCAGTATTAAAAGGGATAAATTGGAAACGATACTGATTTAACCTTCATCTTGAATGCCTTGGACAAGTCTTTTGCCAATTTTGCTGGATTGAGTTTTCTTCGACTTTTGTTGGATGCTTCACCATTAAGCCGAGAATGTGGCAAAATATTGACTTCGGTATTACTCGTCGAGTATTCCTGCTTGCAAAAAGAAATGCACAAAAAGTTGTTTCATTTATTTATAATACATACAACATTCCCCACCCTCAAGGATCGAACTCGGGATATTTCGGACCTACTGTCATCCCCCATACCATTCGGTCCATTGGACCATAGGTGTCCATGGGGCTATCCTTTCAAAGGTTAATCTTTGGGGATAAAGCAGCCTTGTTGTATCACCTTGGGCCATGTTACGGTATTTCTCGAGGTAATTTGCAATCCCTGTTAAGAATGGAATAAAACAATTCAAGACTTGAGATGATTATGTGCACATTAGAACGATACAGAATTACCCATTTCTGAGATTGTTCGCGTCTTTCGCTTGTACTTTCCTTTGTCCGAAGCTGTCCATCCCGTGGTAATGCCCATGAGTCGATTTGCCCCCAAATTTTGTTCAACTTGTATTCGGATATGATTGCGTTCTCGGGTCGATTTGCAATTTCCTGAGAATAGAATGGGCTTAATTTTAAAACTTGGAACAACTGAGGGTAAATTGAAATGATACGGAGTTACCCTTCAGGTTTATGCAGATTTTTACTTGCCATCAATTCGTCGCGAGGTTGGTGAGGTGGCGGATTCGAGCATTTAATAGGGGGAAGTCGGATTATTACTCCTTGCTTTTACACATTCACAAAAGCAGAAAAACATATCACGCAAGGAAATAAAACACATTCACTCATTCAGGATCAGTTCTGCTTCCTCTACAGGCTCTCCCATGATCAGCTGGCTTCATCCCAAATTAGGTATGCATCGGCCATATCGAAGGTCTGGTGGTCACTGGCTGAACAAGTGCATCACAGTCCCGATGCTTTACCGATATCAAACTGGTTGATTATGGCGAAAAGATCATCGTCAATGTCCGCTTGGTGGTGATCTGTCCCTTCTTCCTCGGGAGGTATTGATACTGATCCAGTATCATTGGTCCTTTTGTACCCTGCTCCAACAGAACTCGATCCTGTTATAAATTGGTCTAACTCACATTTTAAACGTGCATTTTCGATCCTCAGATCATATATTTCATCGAGGGTGAGGAGGAGGCTATTGCAATTGGGGCAGGTGGCGGAGTCAAAAGTCTCTTTATACATCTTGTTTTCCGCTCGGAGGTTTTCATTTTCAACTCTTAGAAACTCGGCTTCGTTGTGCTCATGACGGGTTTTCATTCGGGTTCGTCTATTTTGAAACCAGAACTTGATTTGCAAAGGTTCAAGTCCTAGCTCTTGACTCAGTTCCATTTTTTGTTTGCCGTCTGGCATAGGGCACGTTCTAAGAAAGCTTCAAGCTTTCGTACTTGCTCCTCAGTATGGCGACGGTAACGCTTCTTTTTACCTTTACCGTTGTTGTCATTGTCCTTACCGGGCTCTTGGATGTCGTCGGTGGAAGGGCCGGGCTCCATAGGCTCGATCCCAAATATGGCTTCGAACTCTTCCTCTCCCATATTCAGCAAGTAACGATAACTTTCAAGTGTGTTGGGTTGAGACATCTTCGATTTGGTTAACGATTTCTCAAAGTTTGATATCTCTTCTTGTATTTTCACTCTCTGGATTTTTCTGGGAGACTGCGTATGCTTTAAGAGTCTCTCTTTCAAGCACGAATGAGAATTATCAAGAAGATGCCTCCTTTAAAATTAGACGTGGGTTTAGCAACTGTATTGCCTCTCTCGAGTGTTCTGGCTTTCTCGATTTTCTTTTCATCGTATCTCTTGCCCAGCTCGTCTCCTTCCATCTTTCCGTGGAAGGGGGCCCCTTGTTGCTGTCTCCACCGTCAATTTGCTGGCGAGTTCTTCAATAAAGACGAGTCGTATCTCTTTTCTGCCGAAAATGTCTTTGTCTCCCACTCAACTTATTTTTTTATCCTTTCTTTTTCAAAGTAGTGGCGTCCCGTCCAACTTTTCCGTAGAGACATCGGATTTGCTTGGCTCGAGATTGGAGACGAGTAGCGGAGGTGATACTGATAGGGAATGGTAGACAGGAAAATCTGGCCAGTAGAGACTTCCCCTGCAAAAATGAAAGAGAATGCGGCAGTATATGTTCTTCATATTCTAGAAAAATTGGAACGATACTGTTTTACCCTTGTGTATACTTCCATTGAATTTGAATTGAGGAAGTTCCTTCATTTGGATTGGATTGAATTGTATGTCCCGAGTTGCCCTTCACTTTGAGCTTGCCACATATGTGCTTTGCTTAGTTGGGCCTTGTTTTCTTTCGGGTTGCCTTGGACCATCATCATTTTCCATGCCATCGGGTCCGTGGACCGGAGGGCTCCTTTAATTTGAAGGTTACCTTGAAGGTGAATGAGTCCTATCGCATTCCATTGGGTCATTTCATTTTGCGACACTCTTGAGGCACTTTGCAATCCCCTGGGTGAGAATGGAACAAATCCAATTTAGCATTTTGCAACAATTGAGGGTAAATTGGAACGACACACAGTTACCCGTCTTCGGGCTCGCCTGGGCTTTTCACTTGAAATTTCCCTACGTGAGGCCATTCAACATTTCTCATTATGGCAGTAAGCGACGTTGCCACAAATTGATCCGCCCTAAATCTAGCATAAAAAAGGGATTCACGCATTCGACGAGATAAAAAAACAAATTACCCGCTTGCCCCTAAATTAAATCTAGTCACCTAGAAAGCTGGAAATATCATACGCAGGGGAATTAAGCATGAAATGAAAGGTGCACTTATTCAAGGTCAGTTCTGCCTCTCCTGTGGCTCTTCGATAATCAGCTAGTCTCGTGTTGGTTCGGGTGTGGATGACCGATGTTTGAGAGTCCTTACTCACTAGCTCCTGATCGCGGCTTGGGACGTCTGTCAACCCTAAACTGGTTGACCAGGGCAGTAAGCTCATCATCTGGGTAATCTCTTGAACCTTCCAGCAACTGATACTCGAATTGGGCATTGTTATTGGCAAATGCTGACGGTAGATTTCTCATTCTGTCATCGCCATGAGCAATTTGACTTCTCGTGCTGGAGCCTTCATCATTACTCGAGAAAGTGTGAGGATCACCAACTATCCTGCTGCTAAAAACTTCTTCCATTTGAGGATTAGAGAAGTGGAAGTGCTCAGGATAACTTCTTGTCTGATTCTCTGGCTGCGCAGGCGCGCTGATCATGGGATGAATTATAGCCACGGGTTGGTGCTCAAACCAAGGAGTCTGAATACACTGCCCCTGCGGTCTATACTCTTGAAGAGCATTAGGGTGATTCTGGGGGATACTTTGATTAACGCTTGGAGGATTGATGGCATGGCTACTAGCTTGGTTGATGATGGGAAGTGGCTCCCCCCATGCTAACCTGCGGAACTTATGGTGGCGAGGAGACTCGACGTTCAGGCTTGGATCAGTCCCGCCTTGGTTTTCTTGATTCTAAGCTGCATTGTGTTCTCTCACCCTTTTTCTGTACTTCTGAAGATGACTCGAAACATTTGCTTTAGTGAGTCCCTCTACCTTCATAATTTCCAGTATATGTTGCGGCCGTGCCGAATCGATTCCTAACTGCTGAACTGCATTAACAAACATACGATGCAGCTCGGGAGACTAACTCATCTTCTTTCTCCAGTTGCTTGGAACAAAATTGAAGGCTTGATGCTTGTTCTCATGGTCGTGCAATTGCTTCCTTACCACGTGCTGCCATATGTTTTGAAGCATCTGAACCCTAACTGATTTCGTTACGACGTCTTGGGCCCCATTTAAGACAGCCTTCATTATGGCTTGCTGATCATCGCTTGCCGATATTACGAGGACTGGCATGTTTAATTTAGAATTGATGACTTCCAAGAGAGTGAAAACATCCATGTCAATCCCTACCATGGCGGTGAGGACGATATCAAACGGGTCACTACTCCTCCTTAATATCTCTAAGGCCTCTGTCGCCTTTGCTTGAGCTACAACCTTATACCGGCATTTTCTTAATACGGTAACAAGGATTGACAGAGAGACTGGATTACCGTCAATGGCCATGACCAGTAGACCCTCAGGGTAAGGAACTTCATCAGCTTCGACCAGGGTTGAACATGCGCCCGTTTCCCTAATGCTTGACATATTTCTGGATCTAGGACTGCCGATTCGAGACCGCCTCAGGATGTCTTCTCGGACTTGAGGGATCACGGGATCGTTGATGGCTTCTCGTAACAGGCTTTGAAAGCCAATGCTTTGATGGTGAAGGTTTTAAATTCCTCTCCCACGAGAACTCCTTCCTCTCTATCTTTCTCCTGCGAGTTCTTGCAGATGAACCCTCACTATCAAATGAGAACAAATTCTCTCTCTGGCAATAGCAACGACTTCCCCCTTCACGGGCAGTGCTATTAGATTTATCGAGGGGAAAATCTGACATTCAGCTTTTGATCAAAGGGGAAATCCTCGTTTATCGCTCAGTTTGTCTTCTTCTTTCTTTTCGCGGTAGAGGGCCCCTGTCAAGATTTCCACAGTCGATTTACTGGCGGGTCCTCCAATGAAGACGAGTAATATCTCTCTTTCTGCCGAAAATTTCTTTGTCCCCCACTCAGCTCGTCTTTTCGTTCTTTCTTTTTTCAAAGAGGTGGAGTCCCGTCCAGCTTTTCCACAGAGACGTCGGGTTTGTTCGGCTCGAGGTTGCCACTTGGCTGGAATTTGAGCCACCGGGGGTGTTGCCGACAGAGAATGGTAGATAGGAAAACCTATAAGGACTGCCCCTATGAAATCAGTATTTAAATTGAAGCAGCTTACCATCTTCGCATTCTGCTCATCTGCCTCACCTCTCTCCCCCTTTCTTTCGTGTTCTGCTTTAAAAAATGGTCAATTCTCCTAACCACACATTATCCACCGAAGTCCTGGCTGGGTGGGAGAGACTCTACAATCTTCTTGGTAGAGGTTACGCTCATGTAGCCAAAAACTCTACCGTTGAGGCTGAAATCCTCGGTTTATTCAGGACCGTGGACGCTGCTTCTGTTGAGGGTACCCAACTGGGAAAGGAGTATCGAAACTTCTCGACCCTCTTCATCAATTTTCTAGCTGCCTATAACCGCGCTTATGAGACGGTCCTTGTGACCGCCGTCGTGAAAGCCCGTTACTGAGACCGGCACGAGCGTCTGGCAACTGTTACGTTTGTGGCTGATAATCACAAAAAGGCCCTCAAGTTTGCCAACGATCAGCTTTCGTGGCTGGTTCGTGAGAGGGGAAAGTTGGTGGACCGTCTAGTTTTCGTCCGAACTTACGCCGAACAGGAGCCAGGCAATATTGTGATGAGGTGCAAATGCGGTTGGCTGCAGGAGAGACTTGATGACATTACGGCAGATATTGCTTTTGAGAGGACAGCGATTCCAGACCTGGAGTTTGCCGTTGAGCATTACGAGGCCACTATGGCCCAGGTTAAAGAGAAGTGCGATCACCTCTTCTTTAGGCTCGCGGAGCTTGAACCCGAGAGCGCCCAGTGCATCCAGAGCATCAACTGTTTGGAGAGTCAGTTGAGTTCTTTCGTAATGGTTATCAGGGCCCAGTTTGGCTTTACCTTTCCTCCCCAGTGAGTTGTTGTAATACTCTTTGATGAATGGAATGAAAGAAAAGCTTCACGTGTTTTGTTTTTTTTTTTTTAATTTTCCTGCTATCGTTTCTTCCGCATAGCATAACAGAACGATTTGAGGTACCGAAGATGTCGAGGATTAATGTTCTTCTTGATGTTCTTGTTTAATTGCTCCAGACGATGATATCGAGAACATTGATGATGGGTTCGACGGTGGCCCCCACTATCCATCTTGAGATCACGCTATGACAACTCGATCAGTGCGCTGGTAGTAAATCCGGCCACCTGTTGTGTGCCCACTTTTATCCATATTTTGTTTCTTTCGGCGTCTACTTGCTCGTGTCGGTCGCCTGTAGCGTCGGGAGAAATTCCTGTGGGCTACGTTCATTAATAGAACCTCGGTCCTCTGAAGCCCTCCGCGTGTTTCGGATAAGAGGAAATTTTAAGACCGGTCTTTGGTTGATTTAATCAGGTAAAGGTATTTGTTTCATGGGTTCTGATTATATAATCCATATTGTCTTTCAAAAGACGCGAGATCCTCTGCAATACATTAAATATACCCCCGTGTTTAATCAGTATAAATCCGCCGTCATATCAGAATACACTGCCCATACAAGTTTACAGATTGACACAACTTTGTCTGTCAAAGATGGACAGTGTTCGTTTGCCCCCCAGAATTAACGGTTGAAGCCTCGGGGTTTTTCGTCTTTTGGTATTTCTAAAGATGATTCTTGATATATTATTGAACTTAATTTTTACACCCGTCTGGGGTATCTAGGATCTTCCTGCAAAAGAAAAGGATATAATTAGTATGCGACACAAGGAATGTCGGTCCATGACTCCTATATTAGTCCAATTTGATTTTTTCTATTTTGTAGAGAAATCAGAAAAGAAAAAAAATTTCCTTAGGAAGAAATGGGTTAATTTCTGATACAGAATTTTTTGCAGATTTATTACTCTTTATTATTATTATTATTATTATTATTTTAAGGAATGTGACAAAATCTCTTGACGTTTACTAAAATTTTTGAAGGAATTTCCTTTTTATCAAAATAAATTTTCAGAGGTAAATTTGTCAGGAAAATTTTATTTTTATTGAAGCAGGAAAGACCTGACAGAAATCCTTTATTGGTTAACAAAATTCCCCCGAGACATTAGTCTAATTTTATTTAGAGAAAATTTTCTTAGAAAAACATGAGCGAATTTCTCGAAAAGAATTTTTGTTGCAAGTTTTTATAATTTGAAAGAATGTGATAAAATCACTTGATGTTTTTTTTTGAAGGAATGTTTCTTTTTATCGAAATAAATTTTCAGATGAAAATTTGTCAGGAAAATTTCATTTTTATTGAAGCAAGAAAAACATGACAAAAATCTCTTATTGGTAAATTAGTCTAATTTTATTTAGAGAAAATTTTCTTAGAAAGACATGAGCGAATTTCTCGAGAAAAATTTTCTAACAAGTTTTAATAATTTGAAAAATGTGATAAAATCACTTGATGTCTACTACAGTTTTTTTGAAGGAATTTTTCTTTTTATTGAAATAAATTTTCAGAGGAAAATTTTTTCAGGAAAATTTCATTTTTATTGAAGCAATAAAAATATGACAAAAATCCCTTATTGGTTAATAAAATTCCCATGAAGGGATTTTTTTACATCATTTTTTCAAAAAATTTTTTTTTAAAGAAATGAGGGACAAATTTAATTTTTATTTTCTTTTAAAAAGAATGGTCGTAATATCAAGCTCAAAAACTGACTAACACCTAACATGGACCGACCGAAAATAAATACAAGATAAAATTAGAGAACTTACTTTTACCTTGGAGAAATGCAAATCACATAGTCATGCGCATGACTCAAGTGAGGAGTGGACTCTAGAAAATAAAAGAAGGAGAGACAAGGTATGGACCTAAAAAGGCTCCCACTATCTGAATTGACAAACTTACCCTCCGCGCAATCAAATCACAATGGGAAGAATTGTCAATTCAGATAATGAGCGGAATAAAATATGGTCAACCCGAGCGCAATCGACGCAAGAGCTTTGCATATTCGATCCCTATCTATGGTTTTCTAGGAAGAATTTCGCGACTTGGGTTTAGACGCTTGTGTGTGCAGGTGTCGTGATCCTCAGAGTATGCAAGACATGCACAACAATTGATATCAAAACAGCGCTTCTAAAAATGTGCGAAATTAAACAAATAAACCCAACACCGAGCCTGCAAAACAAAGGGGTTAGCCAAACATTCCGCCCCTTATAACTCCCATCCTGCAAAAACATATAACACCTATAGAATGAGTCCCAAACAATATCGCCAGAAGCGAGATATGCATGAAATTTTCATTGGCCTAAGTCCACTAAGACTTTTAAAATTTCGAAAAAATTTAAGTATTCCAATTGGTATCTTTTTTCGAAAATTTAAAAATCTCTGTCCCCAGCGGAGTCGCCAGTCTGTCGCGACCCTCTAAAAAAATTTTAAATTTTAAAAGGGGTTAACGGATTATTAGGTTAATTAGATTTGACTAACCTAACGCGGACCCTCCCAAGCCCTACCGAATCGCAAGTTTGGTTTTTGTTTAAATGAGTTTAAAATTTGGAGTCGCCACTAATCGTTCTTGGTAGGTCGATTAGAAACCTAAATAAATTAGCGGGAGAACTAATTTATTCCTGCGAATCAGAGATTAGGAGTTCGGGGACTTGGTTACACTAGTTAATTAAAACTAATGCCCTTTCGGTACCTTAATTTCATGGATATCCTAATTCGGCAACTCAGACTTGGTTTATTCCTAAGGCTCTATTATGGTATTCTCTTTTGTGTTTTTACTTTTTAAATAGGATGCATGGATGGTATATATTTTTATTTGTTATATTTTTTTAAGTGTTAAAGATTCCCTGAAGCCGAAAGAGGGAGTGTGTTAACAACTTCTGTGCAGTATTACGACCTACTTATCTTTTGGGTCTGATGATTCAAAAATTAAATTATAGGAAGTACATGACAGTGAATAAACACCTCCAATGGGAGGCCTAACATTGGCTTGGCTCTTCCCTTTGGGATTTAAGGTACAGGTATTTAAGTTGCAAGTATTTAAACTACTGTAAGTAAAAACCTCCAATGGGAGGCTAAGCATTGGCTTGGCTCTTCCCTTTGGGATTTAAGGTACAGGTATTTAAGTTGCAGGTATTTAACTACTGTAAGTAAAAACCTCCAATGGGAGGCTAAGCATTGGCTTGGCTCTTCCCTTTGGGATTTAAGGTACATGTATTTAAGTTGCAGGTATTTAACTACTGTAAGTAAAAACCTCCAACAGGAGGCTAAGCATTGGCTTGGCTCTTCCCTTTGAGATTTAAGGTACAGGTATTTAAGTTGCAGGTATTTAACTACTGTAAGTAAAAACTTCCAATGGGAGGCTAAGCATTGGCTTGGCTCTTCCCTTTGGGATTTATGGTGCAGGTATTTAAATTGCGGATGGACTTTGTCCTCTCCATTCTGGGGTATGAATTCTTTAAAATAAAATACAACGAATTGATTCAACAATTTGAAATTTGTGCGCGCTTGAGGACTCCTCCAAGCCGATTTTGTGCTTCCATAGGGTTGACCATTGATATAAAGCTGCGGCTTCCTGACATAAAATAGAGTGAAATGTCAGTATACAAAATATGTGCTAATCTGCACCTAAAACCAGAAGAGTGGAAAGAGTACTTATCTCCCATTTTTTTTGGAGGGATTTCTATAATTGATTTTCGCTCTCTATGTTCCCAATATAGAGAGTTTCTTTTGAATTAAGAGGGACTTTTAGTCACAGATCAGTTGAGAAATCGGTGGACAGCTTAGGAGCTTGTCTGGGCCGATTTTTGCATCTCTACGAGATTTTTGCTGTTGACGTAGAGATATCCTTCTCCTGACATAAAATATGGAAAAAAAAAAGAGGAGATGGAGAAAGTGTATACAATTTGTTCTAATTTGCAAGTAAAACCATAAACAAATGAATAAATAAAAACACTTAGCTCGAATTTGCTTGCTCGTTGACGAGGAAGAACTCTTGATTTATATTGATCGATGAAGGAATTTGTGATGATAACCCCTAGCTTTAAACTTCCATCATCTTCAAAATTCTCTCTTTTTTGGTATTTTCTTCATCTTCATCTTCCCTTCTCCATATTTATCTCCAATTCTAATTTTTCCACTAACTCTTCTTCATCTCCATCTTCCCTTCTCTATTCTTATCTTCCATTCTAATTTCTCCACTAACTCTTCTTCATCTCCATCTTCCCTTCTCTATTCTTATCTTATTTTCTCCATCCATCCTTCTCCAACTTCTCTTCTTCATCTCCTCTTCTCCATCTTCCCTTCTCTATTCTAATTTATCCACTAACTCTTCTTTTTGTTATTTGTAAAATAATCATTCAAGAGTTAGGTATTTGCACTCTAGTCCTTGAATTTTAAGTATTTACAATTCAGTCCATGAAAAAATATATTTCTTTAAGTCCAAATCTCCTCACAATTTTTGACACACCAAAATTTACCACATGTCAAATTTAAGCTCATTTCTTGTCGCTGAAAATAATGCAGAATTTAATTAAAGCCCTTTTGCAAAATTGAGTCATTCTGGGTATAATTGAGCCAAGATGAAAATTTAAAATATTAGAAGACAATGTCACAACTCATAAAAAGTGAAAATTAAAAATAAGTTGGCTCAAATTAAATTTTTTTAGGCCCGATTCGAGATTATACTCGTGAAGGAACACGTGACTCGAATTGGATTTTTCTGAATTTGCGATGGCCAATATGAAAATAGATTTAAAATAAAAATATTAACTATCTTTGTGTATTTTTTTGGCCTCAAATGTTAATTTTCCAAAATTTTCAAGTATTTTTGTATTATTTTTTAAAAAAAAATTAAATATATATAATATGAAAATTTATTTTTTGTTTAAAAATGGTTGCCTAGGCTTGGCCAAGGCTTCCAAAGTTGATTTTTCAATTTTATGAATTTTTATGAATTTTCTATTAATTTTCGAAAATAAATAAATAAAAAATACCGAAAAATATGGAAAATCATTTTTTGATCAAAATTGGTTCTTTAGGCTTAGCCAAGGTCACCAAAGTTGATTTTTCAATTTTATGAGTTTTTATAAAAAAAAATTTATTAATTTTAAAACAGAAAGAATGATTAAAAATCAGGTGTCAACACTCACCATATAATACAAATGACAAGAGAGAAGAGAGAATAGAGAAGAAAGTGGGTGAAGGGGAAAGCGTGAAGAGAAAAGTGGGAGAAGAGATTTGAAAAGGAAAATTTTTACTCGGTCTCCCAAGTAACGACGGAAAAAGTGTCGGTGGATTTTACCAACGAAAATGGTTCGTCGCTAAAATTGTGACAAAACTCTGGTGTCACGTGCTAATTTTAGCGACCAAAAATCATGTCGTCGCTAATTAGCGACGAATTTTGCGAGGAAAAAGCATGTCGTCGCTAATTAGCGACGAATTTTGCGACGAATTTTGCAATGAAATTTTTTTGTCGCTATTTCCGTCGCAAATTAGCGATGAATTTAATTTCATCGCTAATTTTTAGTGGCTAAAAGCCTTTTGTTATTTTGCGACAAATTTGGTGAACAAAATTCGTCACAAATTAGCGACGAAACAAATTTCGTCGCAAAATTCGTCACAAATTAGCGACGAATTTTGTTTCGTCGCTAATTTTCGTTGCTAAATTCCCTTGTTGTTTTGTGACGAATTTTGCGACGAATTTGCGACGAAAGTTATTTTCGTCGCTATTTTCGTCGCAAATTAGTGACGAATTATACTCCGTCGCAAATTGTTCGTGGCTAAAATCCCTTTTTTTTTTTTGTAGTGGAAGCTTTGTTCTTCTCGAGTAGTTACATTAGTTAGCATGGAAAATTAAAGAAAGAAATTGTGATCTTGTTGAATTTGAGGAAAGAGAACTTTACGTAATGCTAATATTATTGGGATGCCCTGAAAAATTGTGATCAAGATTCTTTTGCAAGCTTGGAAAATAAATAGAGCTTGGAAATTAAGACAAACAACTCATTAGCCCAATTCAATCCTTGTTAATCAACCAAGCCCATTTAATATTTATGCGAGCAAAGAAAGATTTACGCCACAAGATTGATCCGAGGAGTCCATTGAGAAGAAAGGTCGTAGATAAAGTTTCTAGGAGATTATTAAATGAAGAGGGTTATTTTCCATTTTAATGAGGTTTTCTAATTTGAAAATATTTTCTTTTTCAAGTTGGTTTCCTATTTTGAGTAGGCTTCCTAATTGTTAAGGATGACAATACATGCTGTTGAATTAGTCCATTAATGTTGATATATCATGTAGTTAATATTGTAACGGACAAATTCAAAATTCAAACTATTCTTGAATTAGTCCATTAATGTAGATATCTCTAGTTAATATTGTAACAGACTAATTGATATAGATATCTCATGCAGTTAATATTGTAACGAACTAATTCAAAATTCAAATTATTTTGAATTAGTCCATTCTTATATAGCATAAACTCTATAAATACATATGTTATCATAGAGTTAAAGGATAAACAAAACTCATTCTCAAATCTAGAGTTTAATTCTTTTATGGTGCAAGACGACTAGTAGGATCTTTGAAAACACCTACACTATTCCTTGTTTTTCTTCCCTTTTTTTTCCCGACCTCTCCTATTCACAATGTCATCTCCCACCTCCACTCCGGCTGTGCAAAACCTCTTTAGCCTAAAACTTTCTTCTATGGAAAACCCAGTTGTTTCCATTGCTTCATAACCATTCCCTAATGGGATACCTTTATGTCATCACTATCAAACCCACTCCAATCATCACCCCTACGGATTCCACTAGTGCTGCACCAAACCCTACATAGGATGAATGGATTCGAAAAGACTAACTTGTTCTCAGTTGGATGATATCTTCTCTTTCACTTGATGTCCTACCCTATATGGTTGAACTAGATATTGCTGCTAATGTCTGAAAGGCTCTACAAACTTCTTTTGGTTCTCTATCGCATACAAGTATTTTCTAGCTTCATATGCAACTCTAGAATATATCTAAAGGTGACAAGTCTATCTCAACTTATCTACATGAGGAAAAATACATTTCAGATCAATTTGTTGCTACCAATTGCTTTCTAGGGAATGAAGAATTAAATATCATCATCTTCCGTAATCTTGGTTCTGATTTTTCTGACATTATTGCTGCCTTGGCTACAAAACCTGATCCGACAATATTTCCCGAACTCCATTGGTTGCTCCTCAATCATGAGTTTCAAATGAAGTTTGCTATGGTGCCTATAGAGGCAAATGTTACCACTCACACCCCTCCATCATCTACCCCTATTGTTCAACCACAACCGACTCAATATCGTGAGAAAGACCACCAACACAATTATGGAAACCTACACAATCAATCTAAAAAGAGAAAAGATCGATGCCAAATTTGTCAGAAATATAATCATACGGCTACAAGATGTTATTTCAAGTATTCACAGTCTAACAGTAGTGCACCTTAGCCTACTGCTAATATGGCTAGGATTCTTCTTGCCCGTCAGAGCAAGACTGGTTTGTGGATACTGTGGCTGCTCACCATGTGGCGCTTGACATTGCCAATCTGCAGATCTCTGCACCACATAACGGTAATGAAACTCTTTATGTAGGTAATGGAGGAGGTTTAGACATTGTTAATATCGGTTCATCCACTCTTAAAAACTCCATCAATAAATCTTTTAATTTCTCAAATATCCTTCATATTCCTACCATTATACGTAATTTGCTTTCTATGCACAATTTTACAAATGATAACAACTCCTTTTTTGAATTTTATCCATTTCACTTTGTTGTGGAGGATTTGCATACTAAAACGCCATTGCTTCAAGATTTGCTTAAGGATGGACTATATTGGATGTTGGATCTTTATACTCCATCTCCATCGGCCAACACCATTTCACTTGATTCTTCCGCCGTTGCCAATACCTAGCACGCTCGAATGGGCTATCCCCAACAAAGCAAAATTTGCTCATTGATTCATTCAAACAATTTGCCATGTTCTCAATTTGACTTCAATAAATATGCTCCTTGCTTGTTAGGTAAATCTCATCAAACACCCTTACCCCCAACCCATAGCATTAGTAAAGTACCTTTCGATTTAATTTTTACCGATGTATGGGGATCTGCTCTAATCAATACTGTTTTCGGTTATAGTTATTTTGTGCTATTTGTTGATGATTTTTCTAAATATACATGGTACTATCCTATCCAAAATCAGTCTATGATCCCTCCCATTTTCGAAAAATTTAGGACCATGGCTGAGAAACAATTCGAAAAAACCATAAAATAATATATCACATTTTCAAATACTTTTCCATCAACAATTGGATTACAAGTTTTTGAAAATATCTAGTTGTGCTATCTTCCCTTTATTAAGGCTATACAATTCGCATAAGTTTTCACTCCGTTCTACTCAATGTGTGTTCTTAGGATATAGTCCATTGCATGTTAGTTACCATTGTTTAGATTACAAAACTGGACACATGTATATTGCAAGACATGCTCATTTCATTGAAAATACTTTTCCATTCAATACATTTGGTTCGCACTATTCTCAAATATCCTCACCTTCACATCCTTGGCTAATGATCTCCACAGTTACTATGTACTCCCACGCAAACCATGGTGTCAATGGTAATATCCTATCTTCTGCCTCACCCTCTAACACCTACCTACCCACCTTTGAAGAACCATAATCGACATTATCAAATGCTAATACTGTTTCAATGTCTAACACATTGGTTTCTAGTCCGTCTACTGCTAGTATAGGTTCTAATGAGACTCTTTCAATTGCCTCGCCACAACAGGCTATTGTGATACCTCCACAATCGGTTGACAAGTAGAAAGAACCCATCCCATGTGGCTACGTGAAAATGCAAAGCCCAATAGTAAATATCCATTGCTAGATGTGAACTTGACTGAAATAAACTCTAAAGAAGAGTCATGATGCTTCATTGAAGCTAATAAGCATGAAAAATGGAGGGAGGTAATGCTCCAAGAATTTGATGCTTTGTTACATAATGGAACATGGGTTTTGGTTCCACCGAAACCCAAAGCAAATGTCGTGGGCTTCAAATGGATTTATCAAGTCAAGACACATACAGATGGTTCGATAGACCGGTACAAAACCCGCTTAGTAGCCAAGGGCTACAATCAGCAGGAGGGTATCAACTATATGGAAACGTTTAGTCCTGTTGTTAAAGCATCTTGTATAGTCATTTCATTGACTATAACAAAGAATCGAAAACTCCAATAGTTGGATGTTAGCAACGCATTTTTAAATAGTAACTTGATTGAAGAAGTCTAATGGCCCAACCTCAAGGCTTCATTGACAAAGAAAAGCCAAACCATATATGCAAGCTACAAAAATCCTTTTACTAATTGAAACAAGCACTACGGGCTTGGTTCCATCGGTTGAGCTTCTTTTTAGAATCATTGGGATTTATTGGATCAAAAATTGATACTTCCCTCTTTATACTTCATCGGCCCAATTTCTCTATTTACATGTTTATCTATGTTGATGACATTATTATTATAGGATCCAACCCGGTATTTATTCAAGACACTATCAAATGCTTAAACAACGAGTTTTCCCTATGAGACTTGGGCGAAATTAATTATTTCCTGGGAATTGAGGTGCTCAAACATCCATATGGACTCCTCCCGTCATAGCAGAAGTGTTTTACATATCTTCTCCGCAAAACTAGAATGGACCATGTTAAATTGGTTCACACGCCTATGGCTACAAATGCCAGTTTAATCAATCAAGTAAACCACTTGAATATGCCAGTTTGCATAACAGCACTATAGGAGCTCTTCAGTATGCCACCCTCGCTCGACCAGATATCTCCTATGCAGTAAATAAAGTCTGTCAGTTCTTGAAAGAACCAACAAAAGCCGTTGGAGTGCGGTGAAACGCATCCTACGCTATCTAAGGAAACTGTTTCGCATGGATTGCTCATTAGTTTTCAATCCACCATAGAACTCCACGCATACAGTGATACAGACTGGGTGGGTAGGCCTATTAATAGACAATCAACATAATGTTATGCAATTTATATGGGCCAAAATATGGTTTCTTGGTTAGCTAAGAAGCAGCATACCGTTGCACATTCCTCAACTGAATTTGAGTATCTGGCATTGGCAAATGCGACGGCAGAATTGGTATGGCTACAATCACTATTATAGAAATTGGGCATCTCTCAATTAAAACCCCCTATCATTTGGTGCCACAACTTAGGGGCAACGTATCTTACGGTGAATCTACTTTTTCATGCCAGAACAAAGCATATCAAGGTAGACTTTCACTTCATCTGCCATTTAGTGTCACTATGCAAATTTGAGGTTCGCTTCATATCCACATGTGACCAAATAGTGGATATCTTCACCAAGCCTCTTACATGGTGTCGCTGTAATTTGCTCAAGTCCAAGTTGAAGATCATCTAGAAGACCACCTTCAACTTGTGGGGGCCTATTAAGGATGACAACACATGCTGTTGAATTAGTCCATTAATGTTGATATCTCATGTAGTTAATATTATAGCGAACTAGTTCAAAATTCAAATTATTCTTGAATTAGTCCATTAATGTAGATATCTCTAGTTAATATTGTAACGGACTAATTCAAAATTTAAATTATTTTGAATCAAACCATTCTTATGCAGCACAAACTCTATAAATGCATATGCTATCATAAAGTTAAAGGATAAGCAAAACTCATTCTCAAACCTAAAGTCTAATTCTTACGCTAATTTAAAGTTTCCTAATTCAATGTTTCTTAGCACGATAATTCCATTTTAATAAGGTTTTCCTAATCCTGATTGATTGTGATTTCTCTTGTAATATTATATTACTATTATAGATCTTTTGTAAAAATTATAAGTAAGCTGATCTATAAATTGATAAATGCCCACAGAAATTGCATACACAAGGAGACGTGAATATTTGACTAATTGAAAAGTCCAGGTCAACTTTTCATATCATCTACGTGAACAAAACAAAAGCAAAAAAAAAAAAAATCTATTCGTACCATCCACGCTGGTTTTTCTGTTTGGGACGATCCATTTAGAACGGGGAATAGGTTGGACAATTAGAGTAATTTCCTAGAATATTTTCCTTAAGTTAGAGATAATCATTATAATTTGTTGATTCTCGATATCTTTTAATGTTGCGCATATCTCCATTGATATATTATCTTATATATTGATCTTATAAAACCTATAAATAAACCTAATCTATACATAACATATAGAAAATAGTTCTCTCTTGAGCATATCATTGTTCTTAACTCAGAAAATCCCTCCGACCGGTCATATCGGTCCCCAAGCCTTCCTTCTAGACTAAGGTCTCAATCGTTTGGTCGAAGCTTTGCAAGGTGCCATTATCGAAGCAAGGAACCTCGAACAGGCTGTGTTCGTTGAATCCGTCAATGCACGCTGCCTCCTCGTGGCAATGCCGCCTCCCTCGGGGGGCCGCTGCATTTCGTTCAACAATCTGATCATGGAAATCACTCACCACTTGCCAATTCCGGTTATGGCTAGGGTTCGCATCGGGCATACTTGTGAGGCAGACGCATTGCAATGCTGCCTGTTCATAGACGAGAGCGAGCTTCTCAATGTCGCCAACGAGTTTAACAATAAAATATGAATATTTACTGGGCCTAGAGCCCAACCCACCTTCAGTTCATCTTCGGGCAGGGCAACTTATGTTCAAATTTTACCTTCTAATTATGATCTTCCCTTTTTCAAAATAGAATAATAGTTAAAAATTCATGATCTTTCAACCTTTAGGAAACTGCGAAAATTAGTACATAGTTGTCGAACCGTTGATTTTAAGACATGGAGGATACGTCATTGTGAAGCTCGAAAATTTTGCAATAAAGAAAAAGTTGCAAACAAATCGAAAATCTTATGTGGAGAAACTATTACACGTTTTATCTTTTACACCTATTGCCGTAGAAAAAAAAATTTAGTTTTTTAACGTTCATGTAGTAACGTAGGTTGGGTCTAGTATGGGTCACTGAATTTGTATTGCATATATATAGGTGAAAACGAGCTACATTGATTGATTTGGATCCTGATCATTTTCAACCTGACCCACTCATTTGATGGCCCATAGTTATCGGATATAAATCTATGGTGCTTAACCTGAACTTAGATGTGTCTTTAAATTTAAAATTAAAAAGAAAGGGACCCAACTCGTGGGATGTCGCGTCTTTTCACCAATTTGAAACTCTTATCCAAATCCTATAAAACGCAAACAATCCAATGCCTTCGTAAAAACCAAGATCCTCGAGCAAATGTCCGATTCATCTGATTTCTGGATTTCTCTCCCTCATATTCTTGATCGAAATTATAGTCTTGCTTCATAATGTTATATTTTTCCTAATATAGGCTCGCCTTAATTGAAATTGTAATTCACCGTTATACAGGATTAATTTACCGTTTACGGAATTGATTTAATAAAAAATGGATTTAAATATTTCTTAATGGGCCTAGCTAGTGTGGGCCAAGTTCGGCCCGGCCCGTGATGGGAGGGCCCAACTAAGACTTCTATAAATTGGGCTAGGCACCCCCCTCTAGCCCTCATTCTCATTTTTTCTCCATCTTGCCACCACCATCATCTCCTCATAAGGATTAGAGAGAGTGAAGGGTGGTCTCATCTCGCCAGGCAAACCGAGGGTGATAGAGGGGAAGTCCCAAGCCCGCATTCTCGGTTTTCCTCGCCGTAAAACGATGATGAATTCGAAATCAGGTACGCAAATTCGATTTCTTAGCGTTTTAGTTGTTAAAACCCAACTACGGCGATCCTAGAGAGTCGTAGGTGACGACGGATGGCCGATAGGACAGCCAACACATAACTCCAAAAACTGTTATAACTGAGAGGATTACTGAATTGGAAAAAAATATCTTAAACATATTGTAACTATACCAATTCAGTTCTAAACCTTTTGCATTTATTTCAATTTAGTCCTAAATTTTTTTCATTTGTGCCAATTTAATCCATTTAGTCGGTCAGTGTTGACGCGGTGTCATTAGCGTTAATATCGACATTTTTACATTAGTATTTTAATAAATTTTTAATTTATATATACTTAGTTTTTCTTTTCCTAGTGGGGCTAGAGAGGTCACCAACCAACCCTCATCGACCATAGGCGAGGCGGCACTGGGCGAAGGCGTTGTGGCCCTTGTCGGCTTTGGGTGTGAGCTTACGCATCAATACGACTGGCCAAGTGGACTGTATTGGCATAAATGCAAAAGGTTTAGGACTAAATTGGCAAAAAAAAAAAGAGAGGAGTTTAGAGCTAAATCTGCATAATTACAATAAATTTATGATTTTTTTTTAGTAATATTTTTTCCAAAACCCTACACATATAGAAACCTGAAGATTGCTCGAAAAAAATAATGGTGTTCTCAATGAATTGGGACACTTCTTTGTCAAGAAAGTTCTAATGTGTATCACCTAATCTCGAATCTCATATTTGTAGCAAAGGCTATTAGCTAACAATCAAACTTAATTGATCCCCTACAGATTTATCAATTCAGCTATCGTATTATTCCATGAAGATTTACATATCAAATTTGGTTAAAGTGTTTTACAATATTAAGAACGAGCAGTCTATTGCCATTGCACATATACACATACCCATAGTCACGTACCCTATTTGTCATGGCTTGAGTGAGCATTGGCATCATCAATCTTGCCGGTCGCCGTATTTTGAGATCAAATTCATGTCTAGACGCGATTTAGGGCGAACCTCGGCTGCCGATTTACGAATTCTGTTTCATCTAACGGCTGAGATCTAATTGATCAGAGACCCTTGCTATCGCACCGTAGGACCGGACAGAAGCACCGGCGACACGTGTCGGCCTAGCCCCGCTCCCTCCGAAACCACGCCATTTGAATCCCCAACTATGGGCCCAAAACCCATTAACAACATAAGGCGAACGCCCGGCCCACGAAAAGCGCGCACTGCCCAATTTTTCGGTCGGGACAATTGAAAGACACATGCGCATCAAAACGACGCGTCGTACTCGTCCCCACCACGTGGGAGGGGCGGCCGAGTATCTTATTCCGTCGTTAGGCCCCCCTATTCAAAAGATTTCAAAAAACGCCCCACGAAATGCGTGGTACCACCGAAAAACGGCGTCGCACCGTCTCTCTGCCAGTCTCAAACGACGACGACGACAGTCGTCGCACGTGCGCGCCCTGAACCAGACGTGCCAGCCTTCTCCCTCACTAACTTCAAAATTCGAAAAATCGAAGCGAAGGCATCTCACCAAGTCGTCGTTTTTACTCTTTCTCTCGTCGCGCTCGCTCTCTCTTTCGTACTGTTCACTTCAGTGGTGGACTCGTCGCTCACCGTAAAAGGGGAAAAAGGAGAGAGCCGCGATAACGACTCCTTCCATGGGAAAGAGATCTTTCACTGCATTTAACTCTGTGTCTCTCTTTCTCGCTCTCGTTTTCTCTCTCTAGACCTGCATTTTTTTTTTCCGGTTTTTGATTGCTCATAGAAAGGGAGGGAGAGGGCGGAGTGAGCTGTTCCGATCGGATTTGAGGGACAGCGAGCTGGTGATTCCTGTTGTTCGCTAGTGCATTTCGTGGTGGGGGATTGAGGGTGTTAAGCTGAGGTGATTTATTTTTGTCGCGGAGGGATTGAGAGAGAGATGAGCACAATGGGGAGGCAGGTGCAGAGATCTGGTGCGACGGCGGTGCACCATCAGCGGCAGTACTCGGACAACTTCTTCGAGAGCTCGTCCAATGGGAGGTGGCTTCAGTCTGCGGGTCTCCAGCACCTGCAGTCCTCGAATCCGTCGGGTCCTCCTCTTCAGGTACTCCTTTGGTTGGAGGTCTTTATCGGTTTCATCTCCATTTTTGTTTGCCGGATCGAACGCTGTTTGTTGAAAACGAAGAAAATGGGAGAGGGAAGTCCACAATGAATTTATCGTGGTAGAGGATAAGGATGATTGCAATGACCTTAAGTGTTTGGATCTCGACAGATCTGACTCTAATTTGTGACTGGGCAGCTGTTTCTAGGCGATGCTTACGGTTTTAAAAATATGGAGCTACCTTTACTGTTTAAGGCATTTACTATCTATATGTATTATGCATGTGTCTATTGTATGGAATGGAATATTATGATGAACAAGGGAATTTCTAGTGGTTTAGATTCTTCTAAGGAAAGGGAAGAATTAAGAGCGGAGTTGTCAAAAAATTAAGTTCATTGCAAGAGGCATTTAGAGGCAAGAGGATTTTTCTTGCTTCCGTCCTTGCTAAATACTTGATTTTCAAATTACAATGGGCAGTGTTCCCCCAAAAGGCTAGTGGAATGGTGAAGAAGAAAACATTCCATGGTTTTTTTGTTGTTGTCTGGGAAAGCAAGGGTATTTGCAGCTTCTGGTTTTGGAAGAGCTCTCTTTAGTTAGAGAATCACATGCAATTGTGTCAACTTAAATCATTCATGCCTTTTACTTTGCTTTTGTCTTTGCAACTTGATTAGGACTTTGGCTACTATGGCGGCGGCGGCGGAGGCCGGGGATCGCGAATGTATCGGAATGCCCAGAGGGGATATAATGGAGGGAATGAGTTCTATGTGGAGCCTTCAACACCTCCCACAAATTCAAGGTCATCAAGCCAGAGAAAGAATGGGGAGGATTCCCCAAGCGAGTTCAGCCCTGGGCTCCTAGATCTACACTCTTTTGATACCGAACTTCTTCCTGAGGTGGGCTTTTCATCTCCTGAGTAAATGTTGGACTTTATTGGGGGCTTTGATATTTTTAATACTTTAGTTACATCTTTCATTAGTCATTACAACAAGTTCGTGGTGTTCTTTTCTAAGATATCTGCTTGTAACCTGCTTTTACATTGCACTGGCAGAAATTCCTTGATTATTGAGATAAGAATGGTTGTTTTCACATCCAACCTGTATGAAATACCAATCCATATATCTCATATGTGGTGCCATAATTATGTAAAAAATTTTGATCAAGGAGATTATACTGGGAAGAGTATCATTTCAATTCACCTATTCTATTGTGTGTTTATCTTTCGAACAGATGCCAGTTTCTAGCATCCAGGATGGCCCTTCTATATATCATCCTCGTGGAAGAAGCTTTGATGATTCTGAACCATACATGAGAAACAACAAACAGGCTGGTAGAGCTCGCGCCCAGCCCGAGAATGATCTGTTGAAAAGTTTTGCTGCAGACAAGGATAAAACTAGTTCTGTTGCAAAGATCAAAGTTGTGGTGTGTCTTCAACTACTTTCATCCTTTTCATGTAATTGTAGCCCAACCAATTTGTAGTACCTATCAATATTTGCTAGCTGATGGCTTATCTAGAGTTGGCAATGTTTATATTTTCTTTTTCTAAGCTATTGTTCTTTCTTCTTTTCCATTCTGAGTAACTCCCTTTGGCTCCAGTGCTTATAATATTTCTTTCCTACACGCAGGTGCGAAAGAGGCCACTTAACAAGAAGGAATTGGCTAAAAATGAAGAAGACATAATAGACACACATTCTAATGCCCTTACCGTCCATGAGACTAAACTCAAGGTGATTGTTGCTCATTATTAGATACACAAGTTTGACCCCAAAAAACAAAAAAACAAAAAAATAGATGCACAAGAAATCTTACATGTATGAATCATGAACACATTGTAATTGAAGTTTCCACCTTCAATGACAATATAAGCGGATGATGGAGATACCTTTTCTTTTTTGTTTCTTCTTTTTTTTTCCCTGATTTTTGTTGTGTGTATCGGGTGCCGGGTGGGGGTGGTTGTTTTCATGTATATGTTATTCTTCATTTTGAGCTTTTGACTGTAAACACAGCAGTCATATGCTGAGAACCAATCTTACTGGAATATATGTTCAGGTTGACTTGACCGAGTACGTGGAAAAACATGAATTTGTTTTTGATGCTGTGCTGAATGAGGAGGTGTCAAATGATGAAGTAAGTACAGGACATTGTCGAAGTACTGCCAAGGGATGATTGCATCTTAAATTGCGATCTTTTGCTTATGCTCTCTGATTTTCTATTTTGGTTATGCAGGTTTACCATGAGACTGTGGAGCCTATAGTTCCTATAATTTTTCAACGAACTAAGGCTACTTGCTTTGCATATGGACAGACAGGTAAACCATGGTTTGGACATCATAATTTCAGAATTCAGATCATCACATGCTACATTCCATTTCATCAGAATTATAGTCGTGTGTTGCTTCCCTTGTCCAATTGCTGAGAGAATGTGTGTTTCGCTAGCCATTGTCATTCACGAGCATTTTGGTTTGCGTCTAGAATCTGGATATAACTCGACTGTAGATAAATGATATTCCAATTTGCTATACTTGTGAAATTATGTGTTTCTAATGATAGAACTCAATTGTAGATAACACCTGAGTGTAATTTGTGTAATTCTCACTGTATCTTGCTTGTTTAATATTTTCTTCAGGAAGCGGAAAAACTTACACTATGAAACCATTGCCTCTTAAAGCATCACGTGATATTTTGAGGTTGATGAACCACACTTACCGCAATCAAGGCTTTCAACTATTTGTCAGCTTCTTTGAAATCTACGGAGGAAAACTATTTGATCTTCTGAGCGACCGGAAGTAAGCTGCATCAGTTCTCCTGATTATTTATCTAGCATTTCTGGCATGAAAATATGCTGGAGTTTTAAAGATTTGGTTATACATTTGCAGGAAACTCTGCATGAGAGAGGATGGCAAGCAGCAAGTATGCATTGTAGGTTTACAGGAGTATAGAGTATCTGATGTGGAGACAATCAAAGAACTGATTGAGAAAGGAAGTGCAACTAGAAGTACCGGCACAACTGGTGCCAATGAAGAGTCGTCCCGATCTCATGCCATACTTCAGCTTGCCATCAAGAGGTCAATTGATGGCAGTGAGTCGAAGCCTCCCCGTGTTGTGGGCAAGCTCTCCTTCATTGACCTCGCAGGAAGTGAACGTGGTGCCGATACTACTGACAATGACAAACAGACAAGGTAATTTACCCTTGGTTTCATGCTACATGTTAAGATTTCCTCTCCTTTAGACAATTATTATCTAGTCATTGAGCGTGTATGGACACTGAAAAGTGACATCACTCATCTAGTCTATCACATTAAGACAATGTATGTGATCTTCAGATGTTATGAAATGATGATCAAATAGAAGTGGATATTTGAGTCCTTGGACTTATTTCTTAGAGGCGCTAGCTGACAATCTGAAGTTACATTCACAGAACCAAATCCAATGGGAATGATGACTGTCTGACTTAGGTTGATATGTTGTATGTGTTTGGTCTGTAATTTCTGTATCCCGTGAAACTGACTCTGCTTGTGAGCCAGATATTTTTAGTACGTGTCAAAGTGATTTACTGTCACCAATGGAAAAGTGCTTATGTTTTATTCTCATCCATGCTATTTTGAGATGAAAAATACCACCTGTTTATAACACTATCCATTTGCCAATTTGTGGAGTAACTTTTCTGTAGTGATAATTGTACTAGAGAATGTTCTTTCATTTCATTGTTGTATTGACTGCTTTAAATGTATGAGCAGAATGGAAGGTGCAGAAATCAATAAGAGCCTACTTGCGCTTAAGGAATGCATCAGAGCTCTGGACAATGACCAGGGTCATATTCCTTTCAGAGGCAGCAAATTAACCGAAGTTCTCAGGGATTCCTTTGTCGGCAACTCTCGCACTGTCATGGTATCCTGCATTTCTCCAAGTTCCGGTTCTTGTGAGCATACTCTCAATACCTTAAGATATGCTGACAGGTAAAATATCTAAGCAGAGAATTGTGGCTTGTAAAGGTTATGTGGTAGTTCTCAATCAATTATAGCTTCCTACAAATTGTTCTCCAGGGTGAAGAGCCTCTCAAAAGGAAACAATCCTAAGAAGGATGTACTATCTTCAACTACGAATCTAAAAGAATCAACTACCTTACCTTTGTCATCCGTTGCATCGAATGCTTCCAACTTTGAGGAAGATATAACCACCTCTTGGCCAGAACAAACAGGTGGAGATGATTATGATGTGTCAGAAGAATTTTATGAACCAGAAAAAGCACAGTGGAAGAGGAACAATGGGAAACTCGAGTCTTTGAATCGTGCCGCTTCAGAAGAAAAATTACAGAAATTATATTTTGCCCAGACAAAGCGGAAGGACCAGCAGAGATCAGATGCTAATAACTCTCATTTTAATGATGATTTAGATGCTCTTTTACAGGTAAGTGCACTGTGACTGTTATGCCTGGCTACTCATTATAGAAGTTTGTCAGGTTCAAAAGCTTCTATACCTGCTTTCAGGAAGAGGAAGATCTGGTAAATGCTCACCGAAAACAAGTGGAAGACACAATGAATATTGTCAGAGAGGTATTATTGTATTGATTTAGTAATTTCCACTAACTCAGTGAATGCTGAGATTGATACTCACTGCATTTTTCTGTTGCACTTTTGGCATGGAGTAGCTAATCTGAAGATGGAGTTTGTGATGTAACCGGATGTTTTAATGCCTTTAATTACATTGTTGGAAGTCACAACATTCTCATATGGTCATATGGGAATTTGTCGCAACTTCCACCATCTGATTTTCCTTATCGTGCAAATACTGTTGCTGTTTCTTGCTAGTTATGTCGAGCATGTACCCTCCAATATATATATTAAGCATGCCAATACAGAGATAATTTGATGTAGCAAATTAATGACAATTGATTGTTATTATTTTTTCAGGAGATGGACTTACTAGTTGAAGCAGACCAACCTGGTAATCAGCTAGATGATTACGTCACTAAATTGAATGTGATCCTTGCTCAGAAGGCTGCGGGCATTCGTCAACTTCAAACTCGCTTGGCCCATTTTCAAAAGCGTTTGAAGGATCACAATGTCTTAGTTTCTTGTTCTGGGTACTAGTTTCTTGTGGAAATCACCCAGCCCATATTTCCTTCGAAGGTATGTAAGGCAGGATGTTGGCTGGACTGATGGTTGGGTCATCCAATGTTTGGTCAACACTCACCATGTGGGTAGGAAGTCGGGAGGCCTTTCCTTTTATTGGTCTCTCCTGCAGCTCATTACAGCCCGGATTGGATTTCTGTATCTCTGATGTTCTTCAACCGGATTTGATGTTGGAGCACCTTTCAGGGTTTAAGCATTTGATAATTCTGTATCTCTGATTTACAGGGAGTTTGAGCATGTCCTAATGTACTTGAGGTATGGCCTGCTCTGTAAAGATTATCAGTTCTCTTATTTGATATTAAATGATTTTTTTGTATCATCTGCAAGTTGATTTGAGAGGTATCCGAATTTCCATGCCAATGATTTGCTTGTTTAGCATTCAATTAATTCCTTAAAAACCATCAAGACCGATCGCATTAAACGTCAAGCATCAGGTACGCATATACATTTAATTCCTCAAAAACCATTAAGACCGATCGCAGTAAATGTCAAGCATCAGGTACGCATGTATCAAGGCCTCAACAAGCTTATGTGGTGAGGGGATGAGATCACACGAAATTATAGCGCCCTTGCTATCACAAAATGATGCCTTCGTATTCAAGTCTTGAAGCTGAATGAGCCAATGGATTTATAGCTGATTCTACTGATTGTCATACAAGATTTATGCAGTCGATCTAGCCCAATTTGCAATGCTGAAGCGATCTCATTCAATTAAACGCCATTGGCACTTCTGTGATGAGCTCAGCAGTTCAAGGAATGGATGGTTTAAGTGCACGGAACCGGCTTGGTAACCTCTGTTCAAGAATGAACCCGCCAATTTCATATTCAATTCATCGTTTTGCATTGCAATTTACTAATCACATCGAAAAGTGACTAAGCTATATGGAAAATTCACTTTCTACGATCATGGGTTTACCTTTTGATATAAGATTTACCAACCAAATTTAAAATTTAATATCTTTATAAGCAGGATTGTCGGAAATTCGAAAGATGCCTCGAAAACTAGAAGATCGCATAGGCCATAAGGGAGAAGCCTCTTTTTCTAGTGTAGATGATAGACTGAAGCAACAAGATTTGGAATGAGTAAAGATCTAAAAGTGCCGGATGACAATCCAAATTGCATGGGTCGCAACCCCACAGCCAAATGACTAGATAAAACCCAGAAAGCAAAGAGAAGGCTAAATCCAAATCCTATGCACAAGAAAGAAAAGGGCCAATCATGGTATAACGAGCCAATCTAAAACCTGACAGACCCTAGTCTCTTTTTGGATTTGGTGGTGGTGCTGAGGGAGTGTTGCTGTGGAGTGGTAGAGAAATCAGAGTACATGTCCATGAAGAACTTGTCAACTATCCCCACATAGACGGGGCTCTTGAGGCGCGAGTAATAGTGCAGTGCCTCCTCTATGTCCAGCACATGATCCATATCGCTTATGTCCATCATCTCCAACTCTTTCATTCTCTTTGCCAAAACTAACCCTCCTGCATTCACTCCATCTGTTTCCTCTGTCTTCACAGACTTGGAACCACCCACTTTCTTCTCCGTCTTCTTCTCTCTCTTCCCTCTCTCCCGTTCTACTTCTTGTTGCTCGTTCTTGACAGGACTCTGGTAGTTCACATGCTTCATCGCTGTGTCGCTGCATGGATCGTCACCATCCTTCACCTGCTCCTTGGCATCCTTCTGAGTTCTGGTCGTGCCCTTGTCAAGATCAACCTCCCACTCATTGCAGAAATGAGCATAAAACTTCTCTCTCTGGGAGTCTTCCTGTCTGCTCCTACCACAAGAAAATGGGTGGAAAGGGGGTGGTTTGGGCAGCTTTTGGTAGCCTCCAAAGAAGAAAGACTTGAGATTCACGAGGGTCTTGTTGAACAAGTTCTTGGTTTTTTCAATGGAGTCTCTTAGCAACATTTCTATACAAAACTGGTGGGTTTCTTATTCTTTTTTCCTGTTTCTCCAGTGTTCTATTCGAGCATAGTGATAAGGGGGAGAGCGGAGAGGAGAGATGATGTAAGACGAAAGTTTCTCAGGCTTACCTGGAGACAGAGGCAATAGGAATCTTTAAGAGATTTCGTTTTATGGGTCTCTGTTTTGTCCCCACACAAGAATTCGTCTGTTTGCTTTCTCGTTGTCTCTGTCTAGAAAATGCCCCCTTCTTAAATTTCCGGTGACCGTCTGATCAATTATCACGGTACCAAATTTATGAAGGCTTAAAGGCCTAACCAGTCCAGGCCACCAAGCAGAATATTGCTTTAGTAAATGTTATGGACATTATACTATATTTTAGCAAAAAGATACAATAAATTTAGTGTTAAAGAGGCTTGGGAGGTGTCCAGTAGTAATCATAGCATCTTTTGTTTTTGACTGCTGGCTTGTCTAAAGCTCAGTGGCATTGATTAAGATGCAAAGATGAAGGCAAGAGGGTTGGTAAAGCTAATTATGCAAAGGCATTGTCTATATCTTAAATACATACATCCATAAATATATACAAGCACTTAAGTGCTGGGATCCATTTTTGAACCCAAAACCCTACTCAACGAATGGTCATCATCAAGAATTGAGTACGGCTAGCGTTTGCTGATATGGAACTTGGCCCGAGGGACAGCCTTGACGTTATTGAGTTACACTTACCCGTCGAGCAATGGAATGCTCCCAAGATAAAGTTTTGATCTTTCATCTACAAAACAACACATAACATGAGATAATCATCAGGTCTGTGGGGAAATCTCTGTTGCTGGATATAATTTATCTTCTTCCTCATCCAGGCTGCACAATCATGAGGAGGTGGTGATAAGTTTCAACCCAAGAACCTCTTGGGCTTTGGTGGTAAGAATTGGCGCAATTTCTTAGTTGCCACCGTCCAAGCGATAGGCAAGGAATGTGAAAGTTACTGCATTTTATCATAATGAAGGTCCATGAGCCCTAATTGGGACCAATCGTAGCTGATTTTAGGATAAACCCATTACCAATATCCTGCCTTAAAGGGTCACTTCTCCACCAGGTGCCATGCTAAAAGTTCTCTACGAACCTCATACGGGCTAACATGTCCTTGTGACATGCTGCAGAAATATGTAAGCAATGCTCTTGAGAACTCTTCTTTGCAAGTTAGGCACGAAAGTTGCATGCAATCATGTCAAGTGATCAAGCTTGTACCTTAAACCACTTCCACATTGTAATTATTTTGCTGGCCAGACCTAGGTTGTGTAGACCAAATTTATCAATTACAGTTGCATGGGATAGCTTTATGTGAATGCCATATGATCCAATGGCGCCGGACGAAGTTCCAGCTTGAATCAAACTTTCTTGGATCACATGGCACATCTAGATCTTGTGCAAAAAAAAAAAAAAAAGAGGTCAATGGTGTCGTGGTGAATGGCTATTAATGCTAGCCTTTAATGAGGATGCAAGAAAGCCCAGACCAAACGCTGAGCAGCCTGAGCTAACTGATTACTGCAACCAAAGGCAGCAAGCCTTTATTTATTCCGCAGCTATTTCAGCTGATAATATTACCTTTCCTTTCCAGTCTACAGCTTCAGAGAATGCACGTGCAGTGATGGATACAACACTACCACGTTCATTTATGTTCCAAATTGATAAATAAATAAATAAATAATTCACTTTTACATTCATCTCTTTCACGATAAGCAAAATAAGTGAAGCCAGGTAGGGTATATGCGATAAATAATGAAAACACATACTCTGACAAGCTTCGTAGCCGCAGAAGTCAGTCCACCAGAGCCACTAGCCTATTATCTCTAGCATTACATGGCTCTGGGAGGAAGTTGACATGATGGCCCAAGAGAACGATTTGATGGGGCCATATTTTTCTGCGCAAATTAAAGTGCAAATTAAGAACGAGGCAGAGCGACTAAACATTGCATGAACTGGCCTTAATGATATATTGGACAATCTCAATCGTCGGTAGTAAATCACACTGGGATTGTAAGGTTCCTTACACTGGATCGGTGGCTTCTTGACTACAATGGCATTATGTTTTGAGAGGAGAAAGCAAAAGCTTCTCTACCGCTCTATTTAACACAATGAGTTATCATCTCACTATAATCAGCATGAGAGAAGCATTGCCGCTGTGATTTTCTTTCCATCAATTGCCAACCAAGAATTCCCAAAGTTCCTGGCATAATCATGTTGTAGCAGCCAAAACCCAGCAGGCACAAGATATCCGGAGTATATGCTATGTACACTCTATCCAGTTGGGGCAGCATTTGAAAAAGTCAGAGACAGCAGCGTCTCATTAATTATTATAACCACCTCTTCTCTGGTTGAACTTGAAAAACTGATGTAGCAACCTATGAACTTCACCGTAGTTGTTTGTCCTCGGGACAAGTCTGTCCTTGATCCATTTTGGGAGCTTGTCAGTTGGGCATGGTTTACTTCTTTTTGAGGGATCCGATGCATATCGTTTGTCAACCAATAAAATTGCTGCATAGTCATCTGCATGTCGGATGGCTCTACCTAAAGGACAGTGAACAATGAAGTAGAGTCAGTTCTGGATAGAATTTCCAAGAGTTGTCTAAGCAAACAAAAGAGGTTTGCTTTTTCCATCACCAAGCAAAAACCAGGAGATTGGTATGATTCCTAAAAAAATATTTGCTAAATAGGGCGATGCGAAGCAGTCCAACTTCATCAATGAACAGAGAATGCAAGCAGAATCATCTTATGTGGTCCATGACATAGAGTCTTAGACATAAAGCAGAACCTTCCGATAAGCATTAGAATGAAGATGAACATTATCTAAGTATCTACATTACCAATATAATATCTTCAGCGTTAAATGAAGATTATAGTAACTTCTTCAATCTAGAAATACAAAAGAGGACCATGAAGCTCGCTTAGGCATCATTGTAGTTCAGCGATTGAGCAATTTTTAGAACAACCAAGAGGAGTTAGAACATACCAATGGATTGATTTACAGCTTTCAAACAAAGATTTTCATAGTACTCCTTTCCTCTGTGCCCACAGCTTCTCAGAATGTTGAATCCAGCTTGAACGTCTCCCATGTAGAACTCATCACTGGACAGGCTGAGATTTGAAATAGAATTGCCATCTCCTAGACCTTCAATATGTTTCACCCTCTCCATCAATTCTACGTCGGATGGGTTAGGGTAAGGCAATCCAACCATAACAATGCATCGACCCATCCCGTCACTGAAGTTTATGCCCTCTGAAACCTTTCCACCAACTACGGCTAAGAATAGTGCACCATTTTGAGACGCCGCATCTATTGAATTGCACTGCGCTAAGTTATTAATACTCTCCTTGTATTTTTTCAGAACGAATTCTACATCTGTGTTTTTCCTAGGCTCCCTAAACACGCATTTTTTCTTCCGTATCCTGTCAAGAATGCCAGAACCCTTCCATGCATCATACACCTGCTCTTCATATTCAAATGAAGAGAAGAACACGACAATTCCTTCAGGAACTACAGATACCAAATTGCAGAGTAATAGCCCCAGCTCCTTCATCTGAAAATTATGAAGTCATTAACACATTTTTAAACAGTGGCCACTAAGGGCACCTTCAAGGAACTAAGCAGTCAGATAACAGCAAATACACCCCATGATATTTTTGCTGACTTGGGACAAAGTTCAAATATCACTGATTTATTAAGGAAACAGGAGTACGATAACAGCACCTCCTTCAACTGATGGACGGAGATACGTAGATCACTAGCACATGAAACCAGTTTCAATGTGAACGACCGATAGGAAGGATGAAGTATACTTACCATGGCCAAGGAGCTTCTTGTGCTATAGCTGAAATCCAAAACCTGACCAGAAGGGCCCCGAGAGACCGCCACTGGTAAAATGCTTTCTGGAGGAACAATGTGACTGCAAGAAAAGAAGTTCAACATCTCCAAGGATAACCATGGAAACAGGCGTTCTCTTGTTTCTTCTATAGGTTGCAAAGTACCTCCAGCCAATATGACCGCATGGGCCTGATCTGCAATCTTCAAAGGTAATAAGTTTAGCTTGTGGCATCAAAATGTTCACCAGGAAAATCGGCAATTTGAGGCGAACAATTTATAGCAGACCTCAGAAAATATCTTCTCTCCAGTGAGCATCACATATTTGATGTATCCCCCTTGTCGCCCAGAGAGTGTTGTTTTAGCCTTCGAGACAATTATCCTTCCATCCGTGTTTTTATTGGTAAGAGATAGCAACATATCTACAAATGCTCGGAAATTGGATAAAGTGCTCATATTCTCTCCACAAGACTCACTATCATCGAAGGTGGAGCTTGCTCGCAGAGTTGCCATTTTATTCCCATACCCACAGACCTAGGATCAAACAAATACGAGAAAAATCTATTAGAGAACAATGAAAAAGAAAGTTACCAGGAAAGCAAAACAATAAGCTAGGGACAACTTTTCACCTTGTGAATGATATTGCTTTCCTTTAAATAATGCTGCAACTTAACAAAATTTATGTTGTCTATATTTAAAGTGAATAGAAAATCATTGATGGCCATAGAAGAAGCAATGGTAATTTTTCCTGCAGAAAGATTGTCTCCATTTTCGGATGTATGCAAATTATCTCTATTCATCTCATTTAGAGCTCCCAAGAAAGCCCGAGTAATGACCATCAGTGTTTGAATATATCTTCGATTGCCAGGTCCCAAGAGATTGAAGAATCTTTCCAGGTATATCTCTAGATGGCAATGCACATCCTCCAGCTGTAAAAGACAAATAAACTCAATAAATTAAGTTGCTACCGAGGTAAAAGAATAACCATGAAAAGTTTCCTACAAAAAGAATTCCATTAAGATAGTTTTGGCTTTGGTATTAGATGTCTAATCTATGTGTGCATATGCAAGCTGCTGATCTCCACATATGCACCTAGATGAGCAAGGCCATTCGTCTTCCTATCACTAATAAAGCAAGGTTGATTGATGTCCTAAGGTTGATAAGTAAAAGATGGTCAAAATCTACGTAGAAACAATCAAATTTTCATCATGACCTGTATGTAGAACTAGAACCCATGTTGAGTAATTGAACTTGCACAGTAACAGCCAAGGTTCTTATTTCACTCACCTGTGACAAGGCCATTTTTGCATCATACATGCTGATGAGTGAATCAGCCAAATTGTGAGCCTCATCTATAATAACGACATTATTCTTCAAGGTTAGTCCAAGGGACTCTCGAGAAGATTTTGATAGAAGAGATTGATATGGAAGAACCACCAGATCAGCAGCTGGGACCATGCTTCTGGCACCATAGTATGGACAAGTCCCCAAAGAAGTTCCAAGGTGAACTAGTTCTTCAATGTCTAAGGCTCCTTGTTGAGACAACTGTTCCTTGAATTGCCTCTGTAATTTGTGTTTCCTAAGCATCGGGCATCCAGAAACTGCCTTTGTCCGCCTCATTCTTCCTGCGCCTAAGTTCTGAAATTTGACAAAACAAGCAATGTTGTGGTTCATAGTTCTGGAGTAGGTTATACTACGTTGAAATAACAGCTGAAAAAGAACGAACACGCAACAGAAGTGGTGATGGCTCTTAAACCGGGGGAACTGTGGTCATATACAAATGTGAGATTTTGTGGGACCACTGCCAACTGTTCCAAAAGCTTAGACTGTTGGATGAAGACGTGATTTAATATCTAATTACTTTAACACTCTTCCTCACGCTTAGTTTGATCTTTTGGACTAGTACTAAGCGTGGAAATATATAATGGGGAGGCAAATAGGGGCCTGGAAGAATTTGAACTCAGGACCTCCCGCTCTGATACCATGTGAGATTTTGTGGGACCACTGCCAACTGTTCCAAAAGCTTAAGCTGTTGGATGAAGGCGTGGTTTAATATCTAATTACTTTAACAACAAGGGAAAAAAAAGGACAATAAGCTACAAACATATGCTACCTTGATTTTGGAGATATCATTTTTCTTTTTCTGTTGAAGCTCCAAGCACCGTTCATTGATACGGGTAGAGTTTGTGAGTTTTAAAACCCCTGAAAGACCCTCCATCAAATAAGGATACAGTACAAAGTACAAAATGGTCTATTCAGGAAATATCATACCAAGTACCTTCATTGATGCAGAAGTTCTTCCTGGAGCCTAAGCACACAGCGCTTATCTCATCTGCAAAAGCAGTCTTTCTTAGCTCTTTAACAAACTGTGAGAGCTGAGAATGCGTCCGACTACAAAAGTAAATCTTGAGACCCTCTTCCTCCTCATTATCAGAACCTTTTGCCAGCCCACCCTCATCACTTGAGGAACTAATAGAAACCCCACCAACCTTTCTCTTTGATCTTCCACCACTAATGCTCTCTCCCTCTTCACTTTCGTATTCCTCCAACAGGAACTCTTCATCATCTGATTCCACTGCAACTTCCTTACTTTGCATATTCTCACACTTTTTCATGGTCAGAGATCTTTCCTTCTCGGCACTCCTAGAGATAAACTCTCCATAGCTTTCCCCATTCCCTCTCTTATCATCTCTGGAAAGTAAGTCTCTGTTTCTTTCTCTGTTCTGTCTTTCACTAGTTTTGCCAAATCCCACTCCAAACTTCTCTTTCTTCTTATCCTCTCCTTGTTTTTCCTTTCTGTTGACAAAATTTCTCATCCAATCAGGTTCATCATCTGAACCAGGATTAGACACGGACTGCACATCATTTGTATCAGATCCAACTTTAACTTTGATCTTCTGCTTTTCTTTCTGATCGACTAGCCACTGCAAGGCACTACAAATGATGCTTAAGGTTTTACCGGTTCCTATAAGCACCAAAAATTCTTATCAGCGACACGGAACCATTAGCAAAAAATGAAGTTAGAGAAGACAGTAATAGACCTAAAAGTATCACTACCATCACAGACAGGCAAGTAGATTCCTGAAACACGCCCATCAAAAGAACATAAGTCCATGGTCTAACCAAACTAGCTGCAGATTAATTTAAACCAGATGAAAGAAAAAGTTAATAAAAAAGGGTAAAAATAAGATCTTGAACGTGCTTTCAGATATTACATTTTGTGCGCACGAAACTAGTGAACATTGGAAATGCGTCCGGGCAAACTACATAAGAACTTGTCAAGAATCAGCATTCCTTTCCTACTGATGCCAGAGGTATGAGGTAAGTTAAACAACATTTCACAAAAATAATTAGTTCATCACGAGGTCCATCGCAGTCACAAAATCGAAAATCAGCACAGTAAGCACAGCTCAAGCACAAATTTCTCGCCCAAACAACGAATTATGCCCTGGTTCGCAACAAACATTGGCGACATGAGTAAATACCGCGCCAGTTCCGATTCGAATGGCTCGCACAAACAACCGCAAGTACGTACACTTGAAGCTGACGATCACAGAATGAGGAGGAAGAGAGAGATACCCGTGGGGCTTTCGAGCATGGAGATGCCACCTCGCTCGAGAGAAGAGTAGAGCGCGTTCATGAAATCAACCTGAATCGAGTACGGCTCGTACGGGAATGCCCGAAACTTCCAATCTCCTCCTCCTCCCTCCTTTCGCATCTCCTCCACCTCCGCCGCCGGCGAACTCATCGATCATGAACAAAACAGTACACGACGGCGACAGTGTGGTACTTCTTGTGTTCGATCCTTTGGCTGGAACCCGATATCCCCAGGGACGGTGACAGAATCGCGCGCGCTCTGGAGGGGTTTTTAGAAAGAGAGATAGAGAACGTCTTCCCGCCAGAGAGAGAGAAGGCCTGTAAGTGGTACAATGGGCCAAGCTCAAGCCCAAAACACACATGCTCTGTGTTGACACATCAAAAATGGGCTTGGGTGTGGCCTAGTTGGAGGCCCATTGTCTGCGTAATCTCTCCCGCTCCGATGGTCAAGCTCAGTGACCGATGCAAACCCTAAAGATCTCCCCTTTCGCTTGACGATCTCTTTTAGAGATATAAAACCTTCTTCACCCGCCGCTCGCATTTCTTCACCAGACAGATTAGGGTTTCTCCTTCCGCATCCTCCGCGCCATGGTAAAATCTTCTCGCTCTTCCATTTCTCCCCTCTCTTGCTCTCTAGCTTGTGCGTAGAGTGAGATCTATCTCGCCCAGTGGTAAATCACTGAGAAAGGAAATGTTGAAAATGCTCGTCTTTACAGGGTAAGGGAACGGGGAGCTTTGGTAAGAGGAGGAACAAGACGCACACGCTGTGCGTGAGGTGTGGACGACGCAGCTTCCACCTCCAGAAGAGCCGTTGCGGTGGCTGCGGCTTCCCCTCCGCCCGCAAGAGGAAGTGTATGTATATGTTGTATTCTGTCTCTTTACAATTGATCAGAGCGAATGGGGTGCGCTTGTAATCCGTGTTTGCATCTTACTGTTCTTCATGTTGAGCTCCATCAGTTCGAGTAGAGCTCGAGCTGTATCTGATCTTGATTAGTCGTGATTAGTCGCTTAGCGATGTATGGTGAGTCAAGGAGGGAGGTTCTATGTAAAGTACCAATGAGAGAATCAGTTCAGTGATTTGAGTCGATCCGTTGCGCGAAGTGTCTGATTCTTCTTGCATATAACGTTATTGTGGTTTTACTTGTAAGGGTGGAGGAACATTTGGTGGGGCTTGAGTGAAAGATGAATTCTTTGTCAGGAGTTTGTAGGTGTGTATGAGAAGTTGATTTGGTCGGTGATATCAAACATCAGTGTTCATGTGCTGAAAGGAAAAATATCAGAAGTATGACTTACTAGTTATTTTATTTTTTTATTTTTTTATTTTTTGCAATGTGGTTAGCTGGGAGTGTCTTAGTCAATTGTGTCGCTTCATTGTGATTCTAGTCTCATCTCTGACTTTACGATGAAGAAATCTTGCCTTTCCTCATTGTATTCTCTCTCTTCTGGGGTGGGGGGAGAACAAAAGGGGATAATTTCCAGCTGGGTTTTGCGCAAATAAAAGAGAGATTGTGCTCTATAGATGGTTCTCTGGAAAGGAAATCATAAATTGAAATGTGTCATGTAGAAATTCTTCAATGTAGGCTAGGTTCTGGTGTTTGCTCTGTGTCCCTGCTTTAGCTTTCTCTTTGCGCCATAGATGTTGTGAGCCAGTGATGAGGTTGCTTGTTGTTTGCTTGTGACAGCATATGGTAATTGCAATTTTCTCACGTTGAGTTGTATTAAATCACTCTTTTTAGATAACTGGAGTGTGAAGGCAATCAGAAGGAAGACCACCGGAACTGGTAGAATGAGGTATCTCCGCAATGTTCCTCGCAGGTTCAAGAGTGGTTTCAGAGAAGGTAATGGGCTTCGTTTTTACGTTATTCGGTGGTCTTTGCAGATATTTTGTTTTTTATTTTTTTGGGTGCTTGGTGATGGAATTTTTGACTTATTTACTGATTTATGGAGCTAATGGTTATGATGCAGGTACTGAAGCTGCGCCAAGGAAGGTCGCAGCAGCTGCTTCTTCTTAATTGTTATGTTGGTTTTGGGGCATAATCATGTTATTTTGAAGTATTTAGTCGTTGATATCTGGACGCAGGAAACTTTTGGCATATACAATTTCCCCTTTAATTCGCTTTGCTTTTGTTTCATCTACTGTGGCATTGTTTACAATTTTGAATGAGCAGATATTAAGCCTACTGTTGTTATAGAACTCAGCTTAGTGTTTCTTCGGTTGAAGTTCTTATTATCATTTTCGTCGTCTTGTCCAAATGAATAGGATTTTGAAATCAAAATACTAGAGACAATTTAACCCAAGGTTGGGCTTGCAAGAATTGTCACATTTAAATCAGTAAGTGGGCTGCCTCTCATTTAACAGACCACATATGGTATTTGTGAATGCCCACTCTGGTTCAGATTGTCATTAGTAAATGTGTATAATTTTGGGAGATGCGTTTTTACAGCTTAGAAATTGGATTTAGGGAAGTGCCACTGATAACTACCAATAGATCCATGTAGTACTTGGGTGTTGTCCTTTGTATGATAAACTGCAGGTTGCGCATGGAGGTTATTAGGTTTTGCTAGAAGGTTGATCGTGTTGTGTGGCAAAGAAACATAAATTTTGAAAGTTCTCCCTGACCTTGATCTCTTAGGGCGCGCATGACAACCATTCTGTTCTAGAAATAATTTCTGGAACAGAAATTGATTTTTCTATTTCTGCCAGAAACAAAAAAAATTTGTTCTTGGTTTTGGGCCAAAATCTATTTCTGGAACAGTTTTTTGTTCCAGAAATAGAAAAACAGATTTGCGTTGCCAAACGAGTTTCTGTTCCAAACTTATTTTTGGAATAGGTTTGGAACAGAAATAGCGAAACAGAAACGTTCTCATGCGCGCCCTTAGGGTGTGCGTGGAAACACTTCCCTAGAAGTTGATTTTTTTGCTTCTTAATAGAAAATTGAAGTTGGGTAACATTTTTGTGCTCCATGTGTTGTGATGCGCGCCCCCTTAGCTGTTTACCCAGGGGGCCTATGCAGTATAAACTTTAATAGTCGTTTTACTTGCGTCTCGTTTAGAGGCTAGCGTTTGTTTTATACGTTACCCTACAGTTATGTACGGTGTATTCATTTGGGCTCTCCCGGTGCACATCCTGTACCGGTAAACTCGTTTTGAAAACATAGGTTGTCCTATTTTGTTCCTATTTCGGAGCACACAGTTGCTTGGGCATTACTCTCTTGAACTATGATAGTGTTCTTGAGGCCCTTCTCAGGTCCGGGAGTACATGTATGATCTCGATCTTTCAAAAGACTTGATCGTGGAGACGAGATGAAACATATGCTCAAGTCCAGAGAGCACTTGAGGGATAATGACACTGGAAAACATGGCAAGCACTTACTTAGCTCAACCAGAGTCCAAATGCTTGCGCACACTTGATCCTACTCCATGAGAGTAGAATAATAGCATTTTATGTTGGGAAAATTTCAAATGAGGGCATTAAGTGCTTTAATTTTATCAAATAGTGGCTTAGAGTGTGTTCGTTATTTTAAAGAAAGAGCCTTGTCAATGGCATTTTTGTCGGGTCTTTTTTTGAAATAATAAGAGCACATCAAGTCTTTATTCGAAATAAGATGTCCTTATTTGAGAAAAAGATTTAGGCCTTTATTTGAAAAAATGAAGATACTTTATGCTATTATTTGAAATTTTTTGTTCTAAATAAAACTTATCCATTGAAAGCATATAGTCAAAACATATTATAAAAGTCAAAAAATGGGGATTGATGCAATCCTAAGTTTTTTAATTTAACCATTTAGTTTTAAATATTTTGACAATATGCTAATTTTGATTGGAAGTCACTCGTGACTTAGATGATTTTTATAATTTTTTCAAATTCTTTTCTTTTCTTTTCTTTCATTTTTTCTTATTTTCCTCTTCTAGTCCTTGGCCGGCTACATTTGCCTCACCAACCACCCGACACCTATAGAACGTGTTAAATATTTCCAATAAAACGAAGAAAGGAAAAAAGGAAAAACAAATTCAGAATAATTAACAAAAAATAGTCTGAAAATTGCAATTTGCAGCATAAATTGACATATTATCAAAATGTTTATAACTAAATTAGCCAAGTTTAAAATTTTTTACGATTAAATTGACCGTTGCATGATAGATTTATGACTTTTTAGAAATTTTTTTAAAGGGTCTAGTTGCATCGTGATATGTTAAGTGCGGGGTTACATTTGGTCTTCTCCACCACTCGAAAACGACGGAGTATGAAAATGAAGCCGAAAATCAAAAAGCACCTGAGAATATAATCCATCACAACAAATTCAAATACTGACATATTGCGTTTGGATTCACTTTTCTAAATCATAGTTGAGATGGACCAAGGCTTCGATCTATAGATAGTCACGTTTGTCGAGTATTTGCGGTGTGCACGTGACCGCATCTAATCTCAAGGTATGATAAGATTTCCCCACCCTCTGCTCTAATGTATTTCTTTTGGGGGTCGCTAATCAAGATGACGCATGATGAGCAACAGATGCGTCCGCGCGGTTGCAGCCATGGAGAAAAGGGGGGTTGGAACTGACTGAAAATTGCGTAGCGCTCTTGCATTTGTTACCATCGCAAAATAGAAATCGATCCCACTTTTTAAGGATCGACATAATTTCATTTTAACCATATCGATATAAGTTCGGGTGCGATAATTCGTAACCGTACGGTAAGTTTCAATCGACGAGTCCACGCAGAGTTAAGCAGCTCATTTAATCAGGACATGTTATAGCGTGACTATGACTTGTGTATTGTTTTTCTTGAGCATAGCGTTGAATACTCGAGATTTCTTGCAATAAATAAATAAATACTGACTCATGAAGTTGCACATAAAATTTTCATAACTTATGGAAACGTCAAGAAATATTATTCTGGACATCTAGAAATTTCAGAGGAAAAGTAGAAAAAAAATATATTTTTTTTTCAAGGCATTCCGCTTTGCTTTCTTTCCCTTCAAATAAAGCTGTCACTTGATCTAGAGTGATCTTATATTCTAATTTAGATATAAATCTAATATTTACAATGCATTTTTCATACTCTCTTAATCTATTTGTGTTGTTTTGGTCTTTATACGATGACGGTATTGGAAATACCGAACCTACACGCGCACCGCCTTTTGATAAAGGCGTAGTTAGAGCGGGATTTTTCCGGCATGTGCTTATTTTTCTGGTTGCTAAAATCAAGATGCTTCTTTTTTTTTTTTTTTTTTGGGCGCGCTTGGGATTCAAATCGGACGGGTTGTCGGAGACCAAAGTACGTGCCTCCACGCGGACGTGGTCCATGCCCTGCCCCTACGTTCTCTCTAACAGACAAGCACTCCAGATTCAACGTAAGAGACATCCAAACGCCACGTTTTTCTCCATGCGGTACGTCAATTGGACCTTTATTTTTTGGCCGACATTTTCCATGTGCCACCCAAAATTTCGATTATTATCAAGTCGTGGAGGTCACATAAACGTGCAAGAACGTAAAAAAAAAAAAAATATTCCGACTGATAACATCCTCGTCGCTATTGTGTATCGCGTGTAAAAATATCATATGAAAATCACGAAATATATATTTTTTTTATTTTAAAGAACGGAAAATGCGCATTCCTCCTCGTAATGCTTACCATAGTCCGCAAGAAAAAAATTGCTACACTAATTTTCAAGTTTTGATACTCATTAGAAATAGAAAAATCACAATAATACACTTCCTATTCAACCCGACTAGGTTTCAACCCCAAAAAAAAAAAAAAATCGGGCTAAGCTATATCATCACGCAATGAGATGGAAATAAAGAAAAAATGGAAGGTTCAATATCGAAGGTCACTTTTTTTTCCTCCTTTCTTCTGAATTTTGAGATATAAAATTCAAAGATATTCTCTAAAAATGAATAAAAATTTTCTTTTAATTTGAAGAGTTATGACAGAAAAGATAAACTCCGCGTCAATTTTATTTGAATATCTTCAAGTAGGCAGATACAGTAGCTTCCCGTATTTTGGATTGAGTTATCGAAGTTTATTAGGTAACCAGTTTGCTGGCTACGTTACCCGATTTGCCAGCACCGTGCTTTTCTATTCAACCCGGCTCGGCTACATCACATTGCGCAATGTGATGGAAATTTTGAAAAAAAAAAAAAAACAAAGGTCCCGTAACGGGACCCACCTCTTCTTCTCCTTCTTCTTTTCCAATACAGACAACCAGAAAATATTCTCTCTAGCTTTTCAGCGCTCACTCAGTCCTCACCAAACGCAACAATCCAGAGTATTCCCAGAAATATTTGTAAACAATTCCCATTTCCACTTATTTGGCCAGCAGCGAAGTTTGGAAACCCAGTGCAGCATCGTACGCATCGAGCTCGCCGGCCTCCATGTCGTCACCGCCGCCGGCGAGCGCCGTGCCCCCGACTCCCTCCACCGACTCCATCTCTCCTCCGCCTCCCCCTCCCCCTCCGGGGGGATTGCCGCCGGGGACGCTGGCGGGGCTGATAGTGGGGATTGGGATTGGGGGGCTGATTGTGCTGGTTGGGGTGGGCATTTTTGTGATTTTTTATCGGAAGAGGAAGAGGAGGAGGCTTGAGTTGGGGAGTTACCCTGCACAAGGGCCTAAAGGTGAGTTTTTATGCTTGAATGCGAGTCGTTATTTGTTCTCCATTTTAAGGGTTCTTCCGCTAGCTAGAAATGAACTTGGGTCTGAAATGAGGATTGATCGCGGGGGCGTTTGAACGTGCTAAGACTTCGCTAGTGAGGCTGAAAATTTCGATCCGTGCTTCCATGAGTTCATTCACCCAAGTTTTTTTAAAGTTGCTGTAAATTTTGAGAGCGCTACTTGGGTCAAGCTCTCAATTTTTTGTTTGCTGGTGGGATAAATGTTGCACGGGAGGATTAAACTACGTTATGGTCGCCTATCGCGTCACACAATTTTTCCCTTAATTCCAAGAATATTTTTTTCAATATCGTTAAACCTGGTAGAACGGGGCAAAATGATATAAAAAGACACATAGAACATAGTAGTTTGCTCCTTGGAAGATACAAGAGAGCTCCGTGGTAGCTAATGTGGGTTTACTTTCACGTGGCTGTTCATGCATCCTCAGTTCTCTTTCTAGCTTCCTTCTCAGTGCTTTTCGCATTACTATCACCTGGAAAAACAAAGCGCTCATTCCCCCATCAAATAAATAATCAGGAATGCAATATCTGAAGGCTGAAGCTATTTGCATGCCGCTTCCTGTCATTCTCCAACAACTCAAATGCTTAGTCCTGCTTTAGTACATTAATATGTTGAGTATCTATTTGTGTTCCAGGATATCATTTTATGCCAATTTCTTTTCGAATTATTATTTTTCGGTGCCTACGAGCTATCAGATTAAAAGTATGCTACGTTCCATGCAGACGACCCTTCTGCTGGCCCAGCCCGGCCTTTTCAACCTACTGTTGCTCCATCAATTGACAAAGTTACAAATTGGCCAAAGCCTACTCCTCCACCACGAATTTTGTCGAGTTCCCCAGGTCTGACTTCTTCTGAACAATTCTCAACAACAGATATGGGTTCAAGAAGACCTTCGGTACCATCTCCAGGCACGGCATTAGGTCTTTCACAAAGCACATTCACATACGAAGAGCTAAAAATAGCTACGGATAGTTTTTCCAATCTCAATCTACTTGGCCAAGGCGGTTTTGGCTATGTTCATAAGGGAGTGCTTTCAAGCGGGAAAGTAGTTGCAATCAAGCAGTTAAAAGCCGGAAGTGGGCAAGGGGAGAGGGAATTTCAAGCAGAGGTTGAGATCATCAGCCGCATCCATCATAGACACCTTGTTTCCCTTGTTGGTTACTGCATTTCTGGTGCTCGGAGAATACTTGTATACGAGTTTGTGCCAAATAGCACATTGGAATTTCATTTGCACGGTGAGTATGACTTTAGAGGAATAGATGTATGTCTTTCCTCTGATTGCCACTGCTAATGTCAATCACCTCTCTCTCTCTTTGTTATCTTCCCTCCAAGTTCACACTTGAACTTTTCTTTATACATGTGGCTTCTAGCTACCATACAACTTTGATACTCCATGGTCAATGCCTTTTTGACAAGCTGTTGGAATTATGGGACCTGTTTATAGGCTCCCTCCATTCTGGAATAAGGAATTCATACACCAAAGCTGTTTGTCTAACAAACTGGTAATATGCTGGGATTTTGTTGATTTTCATTTTCCATTTAACTAAATTGCGATTGTTATTTTCCAATTTTGTCGTTAGCGACGACAACAACCGCCAAGCCTTTGCCCTATAAGTGGCAAAAATTCCTACAATAAAAAAAGGAGAAAAACCTTAGGTGATTTTCGTGAAGTGGACAACAAACCCTAGCTAAATTGATCTCCACTAAGATACAGATGCATAGGCAACATAGGATGCTTTGTTACTTTGGAGCTCAAAATCTGATTAAGAACATCATAGTTATCGTAACTGGAAAATGTCATTGCAGGAAAGGATCGCCCAACTCTGGCTTGGCCTACAAGGATGAAGATTGCTTTAGGTTCTGCAAAAGGGTTGGCATATCTGCATGAGGACTGTGAGTATGCTTTCTTTAACATTACTGCTATGATAAGTTTCGCAGTTCATCTTTATTGGATTCATTTCTCAGGTAATCCCAAAATCATTCACCGTGACATCAAGGCTTCAAATATTCTTCTAGACTTCAATTTTGAGTCAAAGGTATGATGTGCAATTTTTAAATCATTACATGATAATATCAGTCATCTAGGCTATTGCTTGAATTCACTACCACATTATCCAGTTATAGTTCCTTAAGATCTTGATTCACTTCTATCTTGAAAAGCAATCTGTATCATCCCTCCAGCATCCCCTGTATAAGATGAAGATAAGAGAAACGATAAAAGATCTTTGGGCTACAAAAGAAGTTTTCTTGATGAAATCATTAGGAGAACGAAATAATAGACTTTTCGTCCTGTATCTTTTTTTGGAGTTGCAATGAACTTTTTAATGCGTAACATAATATTGTCGTGTGAGGCTATTTGGATGTTTTCCAGATTATAAAAGCTGACATACAGATTCCAGCTTGCAGATTTTGGACTTGCAAAGTCAGCTTTTGATACAGATACTCATGTATCCACTCGAGTAATGGGTACCTTTGGGTAAGGCCTTTCTCATGCATACGGTTTGTCTAATTTGGCACTGCGGATGGTTGAGTTCATTTTTCCTCTCTTGAGTATATATTGGTTTTGTCATCTTTAGCTGATGTGAGTCTACTGAATGCAGCTACTTAGCCCCAGAGTATGCATCTAGTGGGAAGCTCACTGAGAAATCGGATGTCTTTTCTTTTGGTGTCGTGCTTCTAGAGTTGATAACTGGGCGTCGTCCGGTTGACAAAACTCGACCCTTTGTCGAGGATAGCATGGTTGATTGGGTTAGTAGTCTATTAGTAGTATACTTACTTGAGGCGTGTCTCGTGATCTTATCTGATAGGCAAAAGAACCAACTTTAGGACTTTGAACATCCATGCCCCTTCTACCCCTCCCCTACATGTATTCATTCTTTCCCTTCATTCCATCTCTCCACATATTGTCATAGAATTGAGTCCTTTAATGAAATGCCAGGCAAGGCCTTTACTGATACGAGCATTAGAAGATGGCAAATTTGATGCCATCATTGATCCCAAACTGCACGAGGACTATGATTCCGAGGAAGTGACTCGGATGGTTGCTTGTGCTGCTGCTTGCGTTCGTCATTCTGCACGACACCGTCCACGAATGACTCAGGTACATCGTCTAGTTGAAAAGCCTTTGTTTGAATATGAGACCGAGTGTTTCTTTTTTCCCCGTACTGTAGACATAATTCTATGCTCTATTTAGTGGTTTTACTCCTACAAATGAAAAGTCATGGTTATCACTTCATTTGAGCCAGAAAAAGGAGACGTGTCTCAGTTTGCTACAACTCGCTCCTGGCATGACCAGTTGATGCAAATTGGTATACAAGCGTGGACTAAGATTTGAAATTCGTGTAATCAGGTAGTCCGAGCATTGGAAGGAAACCTTTCTCTGAGCGAATTAAATGAAGGAATTGTGCCAGGACATAGCAGCGCGTATAGTCATCATGGAAGCTCTGACTATGATTCCAGCCAATACCAGGAGGATTTAAAGAAATTCAGGATGATAGCCCTGGAAAGCCAAGAACAAGCCACAAGCGAGTTCAGTGGCCCCACTAGCGAGTATGGCCTTCAACCATCCAGCTCAAGCAGTGGTGTTCAACAGACTAGCCAAGAGATGGAGTTGGGGAGAATGGCGGAGGATGATCGTCATGCTAGCAAAGGCTCTTAATATTAATCTGAACCGAGAGGCTAGACCCTACTTCCACAATTCCATGGTGCGTCTACAAGATCTGTGCTCCGACGAGAAGCATGGCTGCATGTTGTGACTTATTACTTGCAGATTCAAATGGATTAGATTTGGGAATGGCAGAAAGTAAATCAGGTATCAGTATGTCTATGTTGCTGTTTTGAGTACTATAGTTTGATGTATTCTAAACATTGCCATCGCTGCTAGAGGAATGTATGAGACAGGAACGATGGAACGTAAAGTAAGAGGGATCTTTTCTTTCTTAGTGATCTTGTAGCAGCAGTGGGTTGCTGCAATTTTTGGCTCGAAAGTTGGGAAGCCACGGTGGTTCCGATTCAAGCGGTTACGCTCAGAAGAGTTTTTCTCATCATATATTCCAGGTGCAGTCAGGGTGTCTGATAGTAAATCATCCTGAACTCTTCGCATTACTTTCTCGAAGGATGAATCTGCAAAATTTGCTTAACCAAATTGCTGTAGCTCCTCAAGTTCTTCACATACCGGTCCAAAATGCAGTAATTTATGTGGAGTTATGTTCCTGAACTGCTTATGAAGTTGACTGAGGTTGCGGCTGTATTTACCGTGGAGTTTCTTAGGTAACTTTTTCTTGGAACTCCTGTTTTTCACGAAATTAATGCAGAGGGCCTGCAAAATTTTGTGAAAAGAGATTCATGTCTTCCATTTTCTGTGTTTCTTTGGGGAAAAAAAGTTATTGCTCAAGCCAAAAAAAAAAAAAAAGGGCGCTCCCGTGTGCGCACACATATATGTCAGATTGTATGATGGAGATTGACATGAATCTTTATAAATCGCGAACGACTTCCTAAGATTGGCCTGCTCACACCTCAATTTCGGGTATACATATAGTTCATACTAATGCGTGAGAGAGAGCATAAGGGTTGCCGGGCAACTTCCTTTCCGGCAAGATTGATCGACTTGAGAGGGTCTCCTAGTGTGGAATAAAATTTGAACATCGTGTAATCAGGTAGTTCGGGCATTGGAAGAGTTTAGAATAATGAAGCGGAAGAGAGAATTAGTTGTTTATGTCTTAATAAGGAACACATCAGCCTATTTATAAGCTTTATTAGATAATTATTTTAAGATAACATCTCAATCAAGAATATATTAACTTGAGGATTGCAAGGGCAACTCTCTTCAATAGTTGTCTTTGGTCAGCCGCCAGCTATGGGGGAGAGCTCGATGATCGAGGAAGGGAAAAGGTAAGGAAGGAAAGAAAGAAAGAAAAAGAATAAAGAATTTAAGAAAAATTTGAAAATATTAAAGTATTATTTAAAATTGTTTATGATAGTGCTAATCAAACCACATAGAATGAATGCGAATGTCAGTGACTTTTGTCAAAAGTGACTTTTGTCAAAAAATTGACCTGATTGACTCGATTTTTTTTTCTTGTCAAGAATGGACTCAATTGTCAAATGGAAAAATGCCAATTAAAAGATTGGAAAAAAATTTCAAATAAGGATTTAATCAAGGGTATTTTTGTAATTTATTTATTTATTCCTTCCTTGCTAGTACAGACAAGGGCTGGGCGAGCCGACTCTTAGCAAATCAAGGGAGGGCTCGTCTGTGGCCATCAAGGGAGGCCTCGCCCATCCCTTGCTTGAGACTGGCCACTAGTCAACAAAGAATGGAATAAAAAGAAAAATAAAAAAAAGGGACAAAAGTTAAAAAAAAATAAATGATGAAAATGTTCTTGAATAAGTTTTCCTTTGAAATAATGAAGGTGTTTAAGTCTTTATTTGAAATAATATTAACTTTAAAAATTTATTTTAAATAAAAGTATTTCATGTCTTTAATTGAAATTTTCTTAAAAATTTGAAGCTGAATTGGCAAATACTCCATACGTCGTGGACTTTCTGATAATTTTCCCAAAAGTTTGGTCTGCTCCTGTCCCACCTGCAAGTCAATTTCTCTTGGATTGTCGGGTGCGATTCACCAATCGAAGGGACGACGTCAAAGATACAAATTTTCTTGCCCCGAAACTCGCCAAGCCAACAATTTGTCCCCTTTGAGCTCCGATCATCAATGGCTTCTCGCCGCCGTATGCTCCTCAAAGTTATAATTCTCGGCGATAGCGGGTAATGCGCGCGCGCCTCATTCCTGCTTTAATTGATCTGCAGATTTCCGTGCAACCTTTGCTGTGATTGACTTCTGCTGTTTTTCTTTTTTGGCCCTTTTTCAGGGTTGGGAAGACTTCTCTGATGAACCAGTATCCTTCTGAAAAACCCAGATCTCCTTTTCTTTTCTTTTTTTTCATTGATTGATTGATTGTGTGTTGACATTGGGGACTGCTGATGGTGCTCTAGGTATGTGAATCGCAAGTTTAGCAATCAGTATAAGGCGACGATCGGAGCTGACTTTTTGACGAAGGAAGTTCAGTTTGAGGACAGGTTGTTCACATTGCAGGTGAGCCCAAAAACAAGGAAAAAGAACTAATTTTTCACATGGTTCCGTGTATATTGTATCGTTTGAGGATGGAATTTGAATTGCTGCTATTGTGCTTATCTAATTCCCCGTATTTCGTTTAAAGGAAGTCGATTAGCTGATGACACCCTTTGTCTTTCCTGTTGCAAAATATATTCCATGAATACTCTGTTACTGGGTTTTGTCTACGAAGCTCGTGAGCCCCATGGAGTGCATAAGTTTCTGTTTCCCTAATGTTTTTATCCTCTATAGTTTTTGCCTGAAAAGCAAGAGCTCGTCGTATATGCTGCTTGGAGACCCTTTTCTGCAAATATAGGTTATCCAGATTGGTCGAGCCAATGGCACCAGCACGATTAAATCGCTTAGGTCATGCATTGCAGACTACTTGGTCTAACAGATGCTGTGCTATTTTGTACATGGAATGTTAGTATCAATCTCCCTTAGATGTTCCCCTTTTGAATTTTGTTACTCTGCTGAAACAGCAAAACCCATATTTGAACTTGAACTGAATATGCAAAGATAATACTGGGAAAGTTTTGTTTTCCTTCTGGATCTGACTTGTTGAGAAATTACAGACCTAAATCTCTAAACCTATCACGGAGTATAAGTCAGTGTATGTATCTTAACCAAAAAAAAGAGTCAATGGAGGTCGTTGATTTGTTGATACTTCTCTAAGCTTTCTTTCAAAATGGAGGAGGACAGGAGTTGATGCTTGGTTAGTGTCAATGTGTGATACACAAAGGTGATGTGGTTACATGCATATTTGATCTAGTTGGTTTATTCGACCAACTTATTTGAGATTTGGTTTTGGTCCTTGATAGCTGCTGTTGGCCACATCAGTTTTACTCTATCATCTCACTGTAGATCTTAATCAGGCAGGCTTTGGCATCTTTTTCAATCTCCTTGAGACGCACACAGTCTCGTGCACTATGATGACATACCAGTTTTTTTGCAGTCACCTTATATTGCTGAGTAGGCATTGTTCTCTTTTCATTTATGTTCAAAATTCGTGTTAGCATTCATTTCAATGAAGAGAAGGTAAAAATGTTTAATTGCTTAGAGAATGAGAAACTTATTTATACTTGCAGATTTGGGATACAGCTGGCCAAGAAAGGTTTCAAAGTCTTGGTGTGGCTTTTTACAGAGGTGCTGACTGCTGTGTTCTTGTGTATGATGTGAATGTAATGAAATCATTTGACAATCTAAACAACTGGCGGGAGGAGTTTTTGATCCAGGTAACCCTTACTAACAAGATGAGGAATGAATTGGGACTGAAAGCTTACAAGGTTATTGAAATGAGTGGCCTAAAATTCTTTTGATAACTTGTGTCCAGGCTGCTCCATCTGACCCTGAAAACTTCCCGTTTGTTGTTTTGGGTAACAAGGTGGATGTTGATAGCGGCAATAGTCGTGTGGTGAGTTTTCTTTCCTCAGTCTTTCTTCCCTCACTTTTATGTAAAGTACATTGCTTACGCTAGTAAGAGACCTGCTCAAGGAAACTTCTTTTCTCATGTGATGTATTTCTGAAAATTTTTCTGCTGTTGAACTGTGTGACGTGGCATCTTCTTGGTTCTCCACTTTCTGATTCAGGTTTCTGAGAAGAAAGCAAGGGCTTGGTGTGCTTCCAAAGGAAACATTCCTTATTTTGAGACCTCTGCCAAAGAAGGATTTAACGTGGAGGCTGCTTTTGAGTGTATAGCCAAAAATGCTTTGAAGAATGAGCCAGAAGAAGAAATGTGAGTCCTTTTTTAACTCGAAACTGTTGATGGTATTGACTATTGAGAGAGGATGTGCTTCCCTGATTAGGCTAGACCCTCATCACTGTGATTCATCAGATTGGGATATAGAGTAATAATATGCTTAAACTTAGATAACAACAGAGAATGAACTTTAGTTATCACATTGATGATTGCATCCGCTGTACCTATTTTTGTGTGCAGCGTGTGTTGCTAACCTAGTGCTTTGAACTTGTCTTTGTTGAAGATATCTTCCGGACACCATTGATGTCGCTGGCGGAGGACGGCAGCAGAGATCCACTGGCTGTGAGTGTTGAAGGGTCCTACAGCATACATCATTTCCATTGGGGATGCATATATGATGCAGCTCAAGATGTGTCAATTCATGTTACAGAAATCCTTCTCTTATGTATTGTCAGAAGGATAGTAAAGAAGTTGTTCTTAGGGGCTGACGTAGAGAATTGTTGAAGTTCCCCATGTGTATCTGTAACATAAGCCAGGCAGGGAGACATTGTTTGTTCTTTCTCGTTTCACACCTATTTGGTCCCAGAGTATCTATGGTCCCGTTAAAATTTTAATCTTTTCCTGTGATGCGCGGTCAATCTGAGTCCTGGCACTCGCCGACGAGGGTATATGGTACTGTTTTTCCTTTGTGCCGACTCTTTCAATTCCTACGGAGCAGCCAAACGGGCCTTCCCTTCTCTCTCTCTCTCTCTCTCTCTCTCTCTCTCTCTCTCTTTTCTCTTTGGGCTTGTCGTGAAGTGGGTGAGAAGATTTATCTCCTTCCGTGTTAGAAGAAAACGTTTATCACTGTAAGAAGTCTGCCCCGTATGACAGTCCATAGATTCAAGACACGTGGCCGTCAGCGCCACGTGTTGAACTTGAGGACACGGACAGTGTTGAGCATTTGAACACGGTGTCTCCGTGCGTGCTCCCAAGTGGGCTTCTCTCCATCCTCAAAGCGATATATATATATATATCTGGAGCCCGTAGCCTTACTCTGAAAAAGAGCACCCGTAACCTTACTCTGAACCTTAAAGCCGTGACAGGCCCAGGACGCCAAGAACAGACCGAGAAGAATCCATGGAAGCTGCGAAGGAATCGGAGCCGTCGAGAATTCTGGACGCCATCCTCCCTCCGTGCCTTGAAGACGGCGGCCGCGATGAGACTGCGCCACCCGAATCCTTCAAGGACGCCTTAACCAGGGCCGCTGCCACCGTGAAGTCCCGCGCTGCTTCGATCCTCACCACCGACCACGGGGAGGAATGCGTGAACGACCCCTGGCCCGTTGCCGAGGGCCCAACTGACGTCATATCTGGAGAGCCGCTAGGAGGCCGCGAGCCCGATCAGCCATGCACGACGGAGAAAGGCAGTGGCCAAGTCAGAGGAGAGGTCAGCGGGGATGTGGTGGTCCCGGAAGTGAGTGGGGAGAGAGACGAGGTGGTGGTTGGCAAAGGGTCGGAGGAGGACGATAGAGGAACTTGCGGGGATGGCCTCCAGGGACTGGAGATCGGAGATAGAGGCGAGAAAGGGGGCGGCGGCGGAGTCGGCGGCGAGGAAGGCAGCGATGAGGAGCCGATACTAGTCGTAGGCGTTGTGTGACGAAACTCTACCAGCGCGAAGTATTTTTGATACACGATCGAATATATATGAACAGCCTGTGTATCTTCAATACATATGAATGTTTGAGAATTTAAATAAATTTTAAATTCTTATTGTATAAGAATGTTTGAGAATTTCGTTTTTTTAGAAATGTTTTGGAATTTTGATAGTGTAAATTTTTCATCTTTCGTGCATATAAATATAAAAGATCTCAAATTTCGGCAATACCCGATATCTATGGTCTTCCGAATCTCATGAAGATCATGCTCTCTCATGCTGAAAACAATCTTGAAAGCTCTCGTCTTTATTGAAAACACAATCACTAATGCAATCAGTTTCTCTCGCCTGACTTCTTTGTCAACTCAATATCTGCCTTTCGGTGCTAGGCTTTCGCCCGTTGCGGAAAATTCTTCAAAACCTGAATCGGTGGCGTTTTGTTATTAATAAACTAGGAAAAGGGAAAAGATCTCCCGGTGAGTCGGAAGGATTTTTCAACAGTTCCGATCCTTCAATGAGTCATAAGACCGGAGTCAGCAGCGGCTTTCCGGTGAAGTGTGCCTCCAAGTTTGCCACAACAAGATCCGCCATCGCCTCGCAGGTCTCCACGGTATCGCTTCCCACGTGAGGCAGGAGAACCACATTGTCCATCCGAAGCAGTTCCTCCGCCACGTCGGGTTCGTTTTCGAACACGTCGAGCCCCGCCCCGCCCAGCCGGCCTTCCATCAGGGCCGAGATCAGCGCGGGCTCGTCCACGTGCGCGCCCCGCCCGACGTTTATCAGGACCCCATCGGGGCCCAACGCATCCATGACTTCCCGGCCGACGATGTGGCGGGTCTGCTCCGTCAGCGCGCACGCCACCACGAGGATTCGACAGTGGCGGGCCAATTCCACGGGGTTCGGATAGTACTTGTAATGCACGTGCGGCTTCTCCGACCGGGAGTAATAACTGATCGGACAGTTGAATGCTTCGGCTCTTTTAGCGATGGCGGAACCGATCCTGCCCAGCCCAACTATGCCAATCGACTGGCCGCTGAACTGAAAACGAAGGCAGAGAGAAAGCAGAGGCAAAACGTCAAACATTTGGCGCATGCAAACTGAAATGAATCTACTCGAACAACCGGGATCGAATCTAAACAGCCCGTCTCCGACATGCAAAAGATCAGATCATCGCCAATTCGGACACGAAACGTTTTGAGTTTCAAGCAAAATTGGAACGAGGGAATCCGCAGTTCGAGCAACAAACCTTGGTGGTGAGCCCAAAGTCTCCACCTTTCCACTTCCCACCCCTCACAAACGCATCGCACCCACAAACCTTCCTCATCACGCCCAGCATCAGAGCGATGGCAATGTCAGCTACGTCGTCGGTCAAGACTTCGGGAGTGTTCGTGACCCTGATCCCTTTCTCCGCGCACCTGCCCAAATCGATCTTATCTAGCCCCACGCTGTAACTCGTCACGATCTCCAGCCTAGGCAGCGCGTCGATCAGCGCCGAATCGGCGCCCAGCTTGGTGTTCCCGACGACCGCTCGGATCGAGCCCGAGTGGCTCTCGAAGAGCTGGCGCTGCGAAGGGAAATCCCAGAACCGGTAAAGTTTGAACCTTTTCTCGAGTTCTTGCTCGAGGTACGCGAACATGGGGCATGTCATCAAGACGCCAATCGCGTCCATTTGCAAGAAATCTTCACGTAAGAGTTCTCGAAAGTTTCAACAACCCTCTTCTCAGTTCTCACTCCTCTACTTCACCATTTTTATCCTTGCTCGAGTCCTTTTTAATACCATTTTTTTTTTCACCCTTTGCTGAGAATTTTTTTTCCCCCCATTTCAGGCTGATAGCATTTATCAACCTACCCAACATTTTTCCTCGGTGATAAATTTTCATAAATTACGGTACGGTTAAATAAGTTCGTAGCCGGACCCAGACCCGGACCCGACATTTCTTTTCTATTATCATCCTTGCTTTTGAAGAAAAGTGAAATGCTAGACAAATTGCGAGTTGCATTTCATAAGCACGCGTTTATTATTGATCTTGTGATCTCCGTGGCGAAGATTCACGTAATTAATGGTTGAGATGATATTGGTAGAGGTACTTATAAATGGATGTAATAACAGATAGCGGAAGAGAAAGAGATTGATTTTTGGTGGTAGAGATTTGTTTTCTCAAAAGCATAGCTGTAAAGGATAGAACAAGAACACATCATCTTACAGTAAACATGAACCCCACGTTAGCAACAGCAAAGAGCCTCCAGAATTAGAATTCGCCTAAAATTCCCAGCAGAAGGGGAAAAAAAAAAACAAACAACATCGACCTTCACGATTTTGTCCTAACTCACTGGATTCCATTGACATTCTTTTCTCTCCTCGTGTCACACTTTGGAGTTGGCTTCTTCCCCTTCTTTTTCCTCCCTCGCTCTCGGTGCCCAGCAGCCAACGCAAGCCAGACAATATTAATCATGCCTCTCCCCCTTCCTTGATTGAAGCTTTAGCAACATTACGTCGGGGCCGATCCTATTCGGTACCCGGGCACGTATGCTCTTGCGCCTCTGTCGTCGACGGCTCATCGGGATCGGTATAATCTGTTCCGACCCGCAATGGTGCGTGCCCTGGAAAAAGAGCAAGAGGACTACAGGTCTAGGCTTTCCCGTTTCCAGGATATGCACGACAACCCGGGGCGTCATGCCAAGAGCTTGAGTGCCGACAACAGCTCATGCATTGGAGAGCTCTCGGGCGACGACACGGCAACGTCGAGGAGCTATGGAGCGAGGTCTCACAATGAGAACCCGGTGGAGCAGCAACAGATTGGTTGGTCGCTCCATAAATCTACTGCCAAGGTCCCTAAATCGCGCCAAACCCGTGACGAACCTAAAGATAAGCACCAACCTTCAGGCAAGTGAATGTTCTTCAGTGGGACCGGTGTCCAATCTCGGCATCGTGATTGAATATCATAATTCCTTTTCTCGGCTTTGTTTCAGACATGGATTTGATGAAGGAAAGGTTCGCGAAGTTGCTCTTGGGTGAGGATATGTCTGGTGGAGGAAAAGGCGTTTCCTCGGCCTTGGCCTTGTCGAATGCCATCACGAATCTGGCCGGTACATTCATCTTTCTTATTGCTTCAGGTGTCCAACAAGTAGTCAAGAGTTAACTTCGAGAACCAGCGAAACAAGATGAGCTCGAAGAGCCGGACCTATCGGAATTGGTCTAATACTATGATTCTCTAGTTTTCAACCTAAATCGCATGTGCCGTGGCTTCTTTTCTGCAAAACAACTTATGTGAAGATTGTATGCTTGCCTAATCTGATCATTATAAGCACAACGCAGCTTCTGCATTTGGCGAGCAGAAACGGCTGGAGCCCATGGCCCCGGAAACGAGAGCAAGGTGGAAAAAGGAAATCGACTGGCTCTTATCCGTGACAGATCACATTGTTGAAATGGTTCCTTCTCAACAGAAAAACAATGGGGTGAACATGGAGGTAAATATGAAAATCCTTTCCCCTAGGAAATTTCCTAATCTCTCCGTCGCATTTCTTTGTGTAATTATCGCTCGGTCAATTCAACAGATTATGACGACGAGGCAACGCGCCGATCTCCACATGAACATCCCTGCGTTGCGAAAGCTCGATGCGATGCTCATTGTGAGTCTCTGTAACACTTCGCCTTTCCTTATTAATTACGCCTAACAGGTGATTATCAGCCATGACTTGCAACCAATTTCTACTTCATCAGGATTCCTTGGATAACTTCAAAGACCAAAATGAATTCTACTATGTAAAGAAGGATGAGAAGGACTCGGAGAAAGGAGATTCCAAGAAGTGGTGGTTGCCCACGGTAAAAGTGCCGCCGAACGGTCTCTCGGAAATGTCAAGGAAATGGATCCAGTTTCAAAAGGATTCTGTTAACCAGGTCCTGAAAGCGGCTATGGCGATAAATGCGCAAGTCTTATCAGAAATGGAGATACCTGAAAACTACATTGAATCTCTACCTAAGGTAATGGAAAGGATGAGTCCCACGAAAGCATAGCTTGAAAGTAGTCTCCCTCTCTTTTAAACAGCTTTCAATTCTTGACCTGAAATTTTCCTCTGGTCATCAGAATGGAAGAGCGAGCCTTGGAGACTCCCTCTACAAACACATAACGGATGAATACTTCGATCCCGATCAGTTCCTCTGCGCGGTGGACATGTCATCTGAACACAAAATCCTAGACCTCAAGAACAAGATTGAGGCCTCAATCATAATATGGAAGAGGAAGATGAACAACAAGGACAGTAAATCATCTTGGGGATCGGCTGTGAGCATGGAAAAGAGGGAGCTTTTCGAAGAGAGAGCGGAGACAATTTTGCTCCTCCTTAAGCAACGGTTTCCAGGAATTTCTCAATCATCACTGGACATTAGCAAAATCCAATACAACCGGGTAAGTGATCTGCCACATTAACCCTAAGTACACCTGGCTTCTTGAAACAGGTTCCATGAGCTTACACATCAGGAAGTCTATTAAGTATCAACAGAAATCAGACTTATTATGTCTTCCGCTTGCCATTGGCATTGTTTGCTAATGCGTAAGCTTGCTGTTTTCTGTATGTCGTGTACAGTTGTGAGAGCGAAATAAGGCACTAGAATTATTGGCTGTCTTGAAACTAATCCGTAACCCCCTTGCTCTGTAGGATGTTGGCCAGGCTATCCTGGAGAGCTATTCAAGGATACTAGAGAGCCTGGCCTTCACAGTGTTGTCCAGAATCGAAGATGTCCTCCATGCCGATTATGTCGCGCAGAACCCATCGCAAGCATCGCATCAGAGAAACCCTCTAAGAGATTGTCCATCACTGACGGGGACACAGAAGTTCAATGCTCGAGAGGAGATAGAGAAGCTTAATTCGAAAGAAGCACCCAGTTCGATGACGTTACTGGACTTCATGGGGTGGAACGAACAAGAGGCCGAGGAAAAGAAAGACACAGCTGCTGATAATTTTCTTAAAGACAGTGACGGGAAGCACATGGATAAGCTCTCCAACCTTAGGACCGCCAACAAGAAGGTTTCATATCTCGAGAACTTGGGCGGCGTAAGAAGCCCCACATCGCGTCATTAGTGATAGTTTCCATAGAGGAGGAAAGGTTAGGAAGCATGAAAAGCGAAAGAGAAGATTTACGGGAGGAAAATTCATAGCTTCAAGGGACAGAGATCGCAATCGAAGATACAAGGACGACCTGCACAAGCAGCCTCGTGAATTGTACTTGGCTAATGCTACTCTTTTCCTTCTGTAATCAAGGATGAGGAGGATGAAGAAAGCTAATAATCTGAGTGTCTTGTACATGCTAACTTACAGCGCAAGCAAAGCTTTGGTGCCGCCATTCTGTCTTTCCTTCTAATTTTGTTCATTGCCTTCATAAAGGTTTGCACGGGTCAAAATTATGTCTCTGATTGCAATGAACAAGAGTCTATAAGTAGACAGCTGAACTGCCAAGTTAGGACCTGAAAGAACATGCCTAACATGTTCAAAGCCAAATAAACTAGAGTGGAAAAGAAACCTCGGAGTCATTCCACTGTAATTACTCTTTTCTCAATGTGCTTAACTTTCAAAGCCAGAGAATGACATATTTACTAAAGATCGTTCCGGAGATGATTTCTGAGCTGAATTAGATCTTGCCACGAGGACCCAACTTCGGAGGAAGTTGAGGACCCTTCTTGATCGGCAGGATGTCGCCAGAAGCTGTGGCGCTGAAGTACGCAAGAGTCGAACCCCCTCCCAATAACAAGAACTTGAGCAATAGCCCTCTCTTGGTGAATGGACCGACGAATGTCTCGAAGAATTTGCTCTGCATTATCACGTTACCACAGATAATACACAAACTGTCAACCCAACCCAATGCTCCAAAATATTTGCCTGCATATCTTGATCTGGTTCCTTAATATGTGTGGTAAGTTTGAGACCCCTTTCCTCCGCTCTATAGATCGGTTAGTTCCGGTGCTGTGATTCTTATAATAAACTTGCTTTCTTCCGAAAGCATATCGCTATTCATCAGACACTACTAAATATTATGAACATATCAAAAGCAGAAAACATTCTTTCTTTTTTCCATTTTAGAACTCATCCTTGAACAAATGCAAGAATTGGCCAGGAAACGGAGAAATGATGCAGACCTGAAGGGGGTTGTATGGTGAAGGGGCATCAGATCCGTACAAGTCCCATTGCCCAGTGGTGTTACCCAAATCTTCCAGATCAAAATAGACACTCTTGTCCCCGTATTTCGCCACAACAGCGCCACTCCTACTGAAACAAAGCCCCTCAGTTATCAGCAATTACAGGGGTTAATTATTCAAAGAGTCTTAAATTTATTGTACGGCGGCTAATTTAGTCTTAAACATTTCAGTCGTGCTAATTTAGTTCTAAACTTTTTGACGATTTACCTATTTAGTCATAAACGCGTCGATTTAGTCCCTAAACTCTCTAAATTTCTTATTTAAACTAAATAGACAAACCGTTAAAAGGTTGATGACTAAATTAGCATAATTGAAATAGCTGTCACTAATTGGCTATGGTATAATAGGTCTAGGACTTTCTGGATAATTTGCTCGTGGAATTACACAGCTCATTGGTAAATTGAACCGTGGAATATAGGATGACCCGAGTGCTTATGAATAACCTGTCATCTGATGCACTCATTACCACCATTAATGGTCCTAATCTAAGCCATGCTCTAGTTGACTTATCTTGTACACACCTTAAGGTTTTGGGTTTCAAGCTCTGGGTGGTGGGCTTGAGGTGGAGCTTTTTCCCGGTGAGCGAGCTTCCAGCGAGGCCCTTGATGGTGGCCGGTGGTGCGACGGCGACAGCTGCTAGAGATGCCATTGTCAAATTGGTCCTTGGCTCCTAACTAGTATAACTGAGACTTTCACGTTCCGGTTGCCTCCAGAGAGCTGAAAAGCACTCTTTCACAAGGCCTTTCGAGAGGGACACGTGGCGAAATGGGTTTCCTTGAGTAGAAATTTGGAGTCCCATTTATGAGGTGACACGCGTGTCTAAGTAGGATAGGCCTATCCTCTCATGAAACCAAGTCAGAACCAGCAAAGCAATGAAATCCTTATCAGCAGCAAGCCGCTGGCAGCGCACTCAATACTTGAAGTTGAGTCACTAGCGCGAGGCTTACAGCATGCTCGCACCATTTCAACGGTCAAATCTCAAGGGAAAACTTGCCCTAGATTTCAATATCCGAGAGACCGATTTTACAGGTAAACTTCCTGGAGCGTCCCTTCGTGTTATACAGGGTAGTGCCCTAAAAAAAAAAAAAACACCAAATTAATATATTTATAATAAATTTACTTCAAATTAATTTTTTACCATAAAAAATCATGACTAGTATGTCAATAATAAATTTGCCCATCATTAATTTTTCATATATTTTACCATCAAATTGCTAAGTTAGATGATACTTAATGGATATATCAGTTTAGATTTTTTACACTCTGTTGATCACAGATGTACTTATTTGAGGGTGGTATTAACCTAGTTCACGGAAATTAACGGGAGTAGATTTTTCACAGGTGTATTATTCATTTGAAGATTTTGATGATAAAAAAAAATCATATTTTGGTAAATTTATCACATGTATTTGGCCAAAAAGAATTTACCACGTGTACCAATTTGAGATTTTTGATGGTCAAAAAATTAGTTTGCATAGATTTGTCATAAGTGTACAAATTTCAAATTTTTTTATAATATATGAAATTTCCAGCTTAAGTTACAAGTTGTTCACGTTTTAAGAAATTAACCCTCGGAACAATAACGAGTGGAGCCTATGAACTCAAAAGAGTGTAAAATGATCTATAAGTTTCTTGGGTCAAACAAATTCGCCTTACGCATGACAAGGCCATGTAAAATTGTCTTGCGGCGAGTACGACTAGTAAGTTTGAGCTAGATATAGTTGTATAACTCGTGTAATTTGAACAAGAAAATTGCTTGAGAGTATAATGCTAGATGCAAACTTGGTAATTTACAAGAATGGTACCTCGAGATGAATAAAAACCGGCATCATTCGGAGAAATTAATTTTGCAATTTGTGATTAGTCAAAAAGGAATTAAGTATTGGCTAAGCCAAAAAAACATTTCTAAGATAGATAGAAGTACGTCTATTGGACAACCTCTTTCCTTTATCGGGGCGGGGAGCAACTCAGCTTGCGACCACGGAGCATGCTCACACGTTTCTGGGGTGCTGATAAAACTCTCTCTCTCTCTCTCTCTCTCTCTCTCTCTCTCTCTAGTAGCATCAGAAGAAAGCCAGAAGCTTTGTGCCTAATTCTTGATCACCTGCCACTCCAAATTGCGAACTACACGATAGAGAAGGTTCTTTCAGTTCTTTCTCGTGTTTTGAGTTGATTCTCGGTCGGAGTTGCAAATGGCTTCCATTCTGGCGAACTTGCCCGCAGCACCACTGGTCCACCATATGCCGCAGCCCGTCTTGACGGCCGTCGGCATCTTCTCAGTTTCCACGCCTAAAGGTGCGACATGTCTTTCCAGTCTGGTATTTGTTCTAGGCCTATCGAGAATTCTCCTTGCGAGTAGTGCTATTATCGTGGATTGATTTATTGTAGAGTTCCCAACTTTGCGTCGTTTTGTCACTATTTGAGTGTCGGAACTCGGGAGGAAAGAAGGGTTAACCGCAATAACTTGAATTCTTTCTTAAGAAAGGTTTGCGGATGGGAATGCAGTCCATATCGGTAGTAAAACTATAGCTCATATTGTAGCATGCCGTTCTTGCCTATTTTAGCAAAAGCCCATCCATTTTGGCTGCCAAGTATATGGACTACAAGCTACAAGTGGCAAAGAAGTTTCATGATGGAATTGCCAGTGTGATGCATTTCCCAGTTAAAAAAACTGGGCATTTTTTTTTTGGGGGGTTTGGTAGAGGTTTATGTTGTGTACAGATGAATTTGCTCCCTCACATATATAAACCTCACATTTGGTAGTTAGACACAATCAGTGATGCTGGTACTTAATGTATGATTTTTTTTTTCTATTTGAGTTTTTTCGTAGAAAGAGGAAATCGTCTTGCTGTTGTAGTGAAGGCTATGGGCGAAAGCTCCGATTCTTCCACCTCCCTAAGCATTGTCAAGTCTGTGCAAAATGTTGTGAGTTACTCCTCCCCCTTCTGTTTTGTACAGTGGAAATTGTTTAACCCAAATTACAGGAACACAGTAAAAATATGCAATTTCGTGTGGTTTTCTACTGGTTTCAGAGTTATGTCCTTAGTTAGGAATGTAAGTGCGATCTTTATTCGAGGAAATAAAGGGTTTCCTTGCAAAATAAAGTGTTATTTGCCCGTCTTTGAAACTTTTGTCAACTTATTATTTCCATCAGCATTTTGTTTGGTGTCTTAGTTGATACTTGGTTCCATCAGCATTTCTTCTGGCAGATTCTTTTAGTCGGCACCTGGAATTTCTAACGTTCTACTTCTGCATTTCCAAGGCCACTGGACAAAATCTGATCATCTTTCCCTTTCTGATTTGATATTAATTTGTCTGGACAGTGGGATAAATCTGAGGGTCGTGTGGCAGTTATTGGCTTGGGGTTTGCAGGCATAGTGGCTATCTGGGCGTCTGCAAATCTTGTAACGGTATTCTATGCTGCTTTGGTTATTTGATCCAACATTGGAGACTTGGCATGACAGTTGAGATGTTTAATAAGATTTTGGCACATATACAATTGATGTCATTTTCTCTGTTCGAAAAAATAAATAAAAGTAAACAACCAAGGTTTTTGTCCTGGCTTTGGTGTAACTTCGACACTGTCATTCATTAACATCATGACTACTTATTACTGTTTGCTCGTGGAAGGAAATGCATTGAGTTTGAAAATACACAAGAGAGGACATCCTCTTTGATCATCCGAAGGTGCACAATCTCAGTTTCAAATATGCTGTGGGGACCATTAGAGAAACTAATCTAACTGGAATTTCTAATTATGTTCTCATGTTTATGCACAATAGATTCTTTTAAAAGAGTTGTATTGCCTGATGCTATGTACTCAGATTCATGCATACACAATACTCTTCATTGGCTTATCAGATACTCAAAACTGTTTATTCTTGATTTGATATACATGCACTCTGCAGGCCATTGATAAGTTGCCCCTTATACCAAGTACAATGGAATTCATTGGGATACTGTTTTCTTCGGTGAGTTTTAGAATATATATTGTCATTGGATGTTGCAATTTGATGATGAAGAGATGGTTTTAAATGTTTCAACCATTACTTCATTCCAAATGTGTCGTGAACTTCAAATTTTTCCTTTGCTTTTCCTTGCTGCCTTGGCTACCGTGGGGATTAACCCATCTAGTCAATGATTTATCATAATGGTTAAGTTCTATCTTCCGTCTATGTTCTAACTAAAACTTATTCTCTGTTTGTTTCAGTGGTTTACATATCGCTATCTCTTATTCAAACCTGATCGGTAAGCCCATTTCCTGCTACCGCTATCTTTTTGCTCAATACGAAGATTCTCTTTCCCTTTTTTCATTTTTTCTCGGCAAATGTCAATAAATCTGAAGGAGAACTTATCACGAAATGGGTAGCTTCTTACTTCTCAACTTGATTGCTATATTTTTATCAGGGAAGAATTTTTCCGAAGCACCAAGAAGTCCATCTCAGATATCTTGGGACAGTAAACTGTACCATCATGTGCTGGACAATGATCCAAGGGTCTCAGAAATAGAAACTTCCTTTCACTGTAATCCCTATTTCACTGGTCGCGCGGGCCTCAATAGCTGTCATTTGGTTGTACGAGTTGATGGTGATGAAGTATCGATGTCAAGTGGAGCATGAAAACTAGATAGTGTCCTGAACGCATTTTATTCCTTCGGAAGCCTGCATCGGTATTCTGCTCACGGTTTTCTCGATAATCTCTCCCTTTCTCTGATCATTAAATTTTTCATTTAGTTTGAATTGGTTGTGCTTGTCTGTGCATGAGATCTGGGCAGAAATGTCGTAATCATTTCGTCAGTGTTCTTGTGAGTTTGCCGCAAAAAAGGCTGAAATCAGAGTTTTATCGGTTGCCCCGTGAAGAGAGGGGGATGTTAGAAATGTGGTGGTGCATGTAGTTCTGCATATTTTTCATTCTGTATACTGCAACTGAATCAACATTGGACCTTAATCTGGTATCATGTTATGGATGGAGAAGAGTACCCGGCTTCTAACACTAACGAATGCCGCAACCCAACCATATCACTCATCACCTCTCCAGTGTTAGATGTAAAATTTGCGTAGATCGGAGATCCCGGCGATGAGTTTCGAACTCGCTCTCTCTATCTATGTATTCTCAAAGTAAGACATGGACCCGACAAGCGATTTGAATGTCGCATATGATTTTTTTCGGTTCGTCATTTCTCATTTGGTGAAAAATCAATTCGTTTTTGTAAAGGTTTAGGAGTGGAAAGATCGATTTCAATACCTATAGCACAAAATATCGGAGCGAATGTTTGGAATACGTGAGTCATATTCAACTATTGAATTAGTCATTCAGCTTATAAGGTCATTTGGGTGACGTTAGTTTGTCCCCGACGGACATGGTTGCCTCGCGAATTGTAGTTGACGTTTTCCCGCCAAGAACCGGACTGGCCATTCTTGAAATTTTAGTCAAGTTCTTGCCGTTGATCTCCAGAGGCAACGGCTGCATCAATTCATAACTCTGTCTGAAATCATGAAAACCCGATCGGTATTTATCCAAAGTTCGAAGCTTTTTAGTCTCCCATTTCCTTTTCGACACAGCAAATGGGAAGGAACAGCATGGCGAGCTTGAAGAAAACTTCATCTTCAGTAGCTTCTCTGGTCCGATTCACCTTCTTCAGCTCGCTCTCTGCTCTCGAAATTCAATCATCCAATGGCTCAAATCCCTCCTCAACATATCCTCACAAGTCAAGCCCCAAAGCCCGTAAAGCGCAAAATGGTTTCATCAATGGCTCAACTTACTCATGTTACACTAATCTCTTAAAGTCTTGCGTCGCCCAAAAGGCGTTGGGTCCCGGCAAACAACTTCATGCCCGCTTGTACTTGCTTGGACTGGGGTTCGATCCCAGCATAGCGACCAGATTGGTCCATCTTTACTGTGATTGCAACTCCTTGCGACATGCCCACCTCCTGTTTGATAGAATACCCAAGAGAAACAATTTTCTTTGGAATATCTTGATTCGGGGATACGCATGGAATGGGCCCTACAAGGCTGCAATAGCGCTTTACTACCAAATGCTTGAGCATGCACTCGTCCCAGATAATTATACGTTTCCCTTTGTGCTCAAAGCATGCTCAGCACTTTCTGTAATTGAACTGGGGAGAAAAATTCATGAGCATGTTAAGAATACTGCGTGGGAAAAGGATGCTTTTGTGGGTGCAGCACTGATTGACATGTATGCGAAGTGTGGCTGTGTGGGGGATGCTCGTGCAGTTTTTGACGTGATTCACGAAAGAGATGTGATATTGTGGAATTCAATGCTTGCCGCCTACTCCCAAAATGGTTGCTCATATGAGTCACTTGCTTTGTGCCGTGAAATGGCGTTGGCAGGAATAAGGGCAAGTGAAGGCACACTTGTCACTACAATATCAGCTTCCGCTGACATTGCTGTTCTTCCCCAAGGAAGGGAGCTGCACGGTTTAAGTTGGAGATGTGGGTTTGACTCTAATGACAGGGTGAAAACTGCTTTTGTACATATGTATGCTAAGTGCGGTTCAGTCAGGGTAGCCAGGACTTTGTTTGGGCTTCTTGAGGGTAGAGACGTTGTCTCGTGGAATGCCATGATTAGTGGGTACGCAATGCACGGTTATGCTGCAGAAGCATTGAATTTATTTGAAGAAATGCGAGAACAATCTTTCCCCGATTACATTACTTTTGTTGGTGTACTGTCTGCTTGCAGCCATGGTGGCTTGCTCAATGAAGGTTGGAAGTTCTTTGAGTTGATGGAGAGGGATTATAATATAGAACCGACAGTCCAGCATTACACTTGCATGGTTGATCTCCTTGGTCACTGTGGTCAATTGGATGAAGCATGGAACCTCATAAAGCAAATGAAAGTTGTTCCTGATTCTGGTGTGTGGGGTGCTCTACTGAATTCATGTAAAATCCATGGTGAAATGGAGTTAGCTGAATTAGCTCTAGAGAAGCTGATTGAACTGGAACCTGATGATGCTGGCAACTATGTGATTTTGTCTAATATATATGCTCAGGCAGGGAAATGGGGAAAAGTAGCGAATCTCAGAAACTCAATGACAAACAGGGGAATCAAGAAAAGCGTTGCATATAGCTGGATTGAAGTGAAAAACCAAGTCCACTCATTTCTTACAGGAGACACTTCCCATCCCATGTATGATGAAATTTATGCTGAACTGAAGAGGGTAGAAGGATTGATTAAAGAAGCTGGCTATGTCCCAGATACTGTATCTGTTTTCCATGATGTAGAGGATGATGAGAAAACTCACATGATATGTAGTCACAGTGAGAGGCTAGCAATTGCATTTGGACTCATTACTACTCCACCTGGATCTAGGCTTCTAATCACCAAGAATCTCCGAGTGTGCGAGGATTGCCATGTCGCCATTAAATTTATCTCAAAAGTCATAGACAGGGAGATCACCATTAGAGATGTGAATCGCTACCATCATTTCAAGAGTGGAAGTTGTTCTTGTGGTGACTACTGGTAAACACGGCCAGAGGTCTGTTGACAATTTCACAGCATGACATTTACTGCCTAGAAGAGTATCACTCGAATCGGGAATTGAGCATTGGATCATTGTGAAGCCTGTGATGGACCAAATTTGCAGGATAATGGAATTATCTTGCCGATAGAGTTCAAAATTTTGACTAGAAAATGAGATGTTTATCAAGAGCAATTCCGGAATATTCATTTGAAGTGTTGGAGCCGGTTTCAGTGGGTGCATGATTACATCCCACAAATCCAGTATCTCTAATTTGGGGAACAAATGTAGGTTTTCTAGTAAATTTGGGGTATGGCATTCAGCAAGAATTCGCCTGTGGCCCAGTGATGGTAATTCTTTGGTCATGTGGAGGAACTATCTTCAGGAAAGTGATCTATATATTTATTCAAGGAAATTGCTTGGGTGCTAGTCAACTGCAAATCAAAGCGTCACAAGTTGTCTTTCTATCAGGTCCAAGAAGAGTAACACATATCCCATACCTGTTATATCTTTCATATGGATTGGCCGGGTGAGAGCATCTATGGGGCAACGGTTGTTGAATCTCGGGAGGCCTGAGAACTGATTGTGTTGTATAGGCATATGAAGAATGGCACACGAATTTTTTGCAACTTGTTTTTCTTAATTGGCTTGGCTCTCAACCCGACAGCTTGCAAAATTTGTCTGGGTATCTGCTATTTTGGCCGGGTTTGTCTGGTCAGGCGGATCGTGTAACTTCTGATCAGGTTTATGGTGAGCACTTGCATGGCGAATGCATACTAATACAGTCTAACTTCTCAGAAAAACTAAAGGGACCAAAGGTGAAGATGTACGAAGTTCGTACCTGTACCCTGTGTTGTGACTCTGTATATTACTAACTTTTGTAAAGGATGTCAACGCCATGTTGCTTGACTAATTGGAGGTATTTCTTATCATCTCTGAATGAAGGCCCTATTTCTTTAATCGAGCGTACAAATCCACACGCAAGGCTTTTCTATGATGACTGGCTAGGTGTAGGTAGTGGCCTTGCCCTTCATTTGTTCAGACATGGTCAATAATGCAACAGAGCCACATGAGAGTTGTTGCAAACACAGTTCTTGGGAAGTATCGGTGAAGAAGTATGTAACAACTCGTGTTTGGATAAAACTGGAAGTCTCAAACTGGAAAGTAATTAAGACATTTTTTAAGATGGCATCGAAAACATAAAGTAATGAGTTAGTCAAAGATGGCTGCTAGGAAATGTTAGCAGAGTGTTCCACTGGTTTGTGGTTCCAATTAAAGAGGAGGTTGACTTTAAAAAGAGTTGGGCGTTTCCATAAACAGGTACACAGACTTTTTGAGCTATTTTAGCTCAAAGAAGAAGAACAAACGTTGCCTGGTGGAATGGACAAGGAAAAACAACTGAGAATGGAGGCGGTCCTAAAGCTGGCGAGATTGTTTGCACAAATTCGCCAAACCTTCAAGCAGATGACAACAGAAATCCATGGAGCACAGGCTTATTTGACTGCCCCGAGCACAAGACAAATGGTACCAACTTTAACCGATTCCAATTAGTGAAGTCCGTAAATACTTCATAAACACTTAGCATTAGCATTTGTCTTCAATAGCTTGGTTTATCTGCTGAAAAGTTTTTGAAGAAGACAACTTCTCTGGTAATTTTTCAAGCACTTCAAAATCTTCACATCCCGGTCATAGTTGATACAGTTCTTGAAGGAGGAAGGTGTAATTGGCATTCTAAACTTGTGCTGGAGCTTGTGCTTCGGTTATCAAATGGGGAGGGTAGGGGAATCCAAGTAAGTTGTATCCGTACAGCGGCTGGCTCAGCCTCCACAGTTGTGCATCAAGATACAGTAGCAACTCCATATGGCCTTTCTAAGTTCAAATGTTAGACGGTATTACCATTGACACGCGTGGACTACGGGGCTGGTGTCCATTTACAGCTTTCTTCTGCGTGTTAGAGAAACCATCTTCTCGAATGGCATGATTATGATTACATAGCTCTCGCTGAATAAATCAGGAAAGTCAGCATAGATAATAAAAGCTGGAAAATTTTCTCCTGTCATTATCTGTAATCTCCGTCAGTATCTTAAAGGAGTAATTGTATTTGATGAAGGCAAAGCATAGGCCCCTTAACCAAACTATTAGAGGATAGAAGACATTTATAGCAAGTTATGAGGGGAAAAAGAAAGTCTGACCGGTCAATTCAATACAAGGCTTTACAGAAGTAGCAGCTGAGAATTGTATTGCCATTTGGAGCGACAGTTAATGGTTATTAGAAACAAAAACTTGGCTCCAAACTAACCTGATTTCTAATCAACTCATTGCAGCTCTTATGACATTCTGTTTCCCTTATGTGACCTTTGGGCAGATCTCGGAATTACTAGATGCTGTAGAAATGAGTAAGCTTTCCCTTTATCTTTTCATAGCAATTCCTTGTTAATCTTTTCTAATCCTCAAAACACCTGTATGTGCAACACCGTCTGTTCATACTATATCCTCTTCTTTGTTGAAGATGTGAAATTTCTTATGTCTCTCTCCATTCTCTTCTCCTGTTTCTCTCCTATGTAAAATATTGTTGGTCAAAACATGCACAATATAAGCCTTATTCACCGACTAGTTTCTGGTAATTGCAGCTTGTCCTCTGGGAAGTTACATTTACCTACTCATGATGTCAGCTCTGTGCACTCAGTGGCTTATGGGGTCAAAGTATAGAAGCAAACTGAGGAGGAGATACAATTTAGTTGAAGCTTCATACAGTGATGTGATTTCTCATATCTTCTGTCCATATTGTGCCCTGTGCCAGGAATTCAGAGAACTGAAGAATAGAGGACTTGATCCTTCTCTTGGTACCTGTCAACTCCATTTTTGTTTCTTTGCTACATGTTCTCCTCCCATTTAAATGCATCTTGGCACCATGAATTTGGATAGTTATTTTTCACTACTTTATAAAAAGAAAAAAGCCAATGGTTTGAATCTTAGTACAGCATAAAGCTATATGTGGGGGATTATTATAGTATTAAAGTTGTATTTTTGTTTAATTTTTTGTGATTGCACCTCATTAAACTAGGAAAAAAAAAATTTGAGGAACAAACTTGCTAAGTTACTGAGAAAGAGATTTTTTTGCCATCATATTTTATTGCCTATGACAAACTATAAACTTGCTTATATGGCTTCTTACTCCATATCAAGTCGACTAACGCTTAGTAGAAAGAAAATCATCTTTAGGCTTTAAGAGTTAATCTTAGGATGGAAGGGACATGCTTGAAATTAGAGTTTTTGGATTAGTCACCTGATTTAGATCTTTCCATTCATAGCTTGGGATAAGAGCAGCCATAATTTTGGATGCTTTCAGAGCTGAACTTGGCCATCATCACTGGCGGAGTAACTATTCCAAAGTGGAAATTGCAAATCACAACTAGAAACAGGGTTCCTTTAAGTTAGTCATGCTTAGTCAATCTGGTCCACAACTGCAAAGCTGAGTGATGGATATTGTAAGTTGAGTAATTGACACTAACAAGCTAGGATCAAGTTACGTAGGTTCATTGCTATTCAAGTCATGTCAAAGCTAGAACATGATCTCAGGTGAACTTCGTAAATTGTTTTTGCAGGATGGAATGGTATACTTGCCGAGCAAAGGGGGACTGGGTACACTGTTCAGCAAATGAAGATTCCTCCTCAATATCAAGCCATGAAGAAGTGAAGAATCTAAAGCCACAACAGAGCTAGTTTCCAATGTTTTCCTTGTCTATATGATTTGTTGTGTGGTCATGTTTGGAATTTGAAGATTGAGCATGCTGAACGTTACATCCCAACTCTTCCCCTGTCCTTGGAAAGTAATGGGTATAGATCAGTAGGCATTCCCTTCCAGTATAAGCATTGTCGAGTTACTCGGATTATGCTTTTGATTCATTGGCCGAAAATACCAGAAGATTAACTATAAACCCGGTCAGATATGGGGCATATGGGTCTAGCGACTGGCCAACGCAAGCCAGGTTCCTCAAGCCATCTGATAGCTTAGGAATCGCCATTAGATCTGAAAAGCACTCAAACACACGGAGCGCCCACTTGGTTGCGAATGGGTGGCATTTCTCCTTTTGAGAACCAATTTTAGCTTCGTTTTTCGTACTTTCAACTCATCAGAACATGCATATCAGGTGAATGAGCCTACTCCTCGAGTGACATCAACATTGAAGCTTTGCAAATTTTACGAAGTTTCAGATGACAAGGATCTCAGACAATCGTTTGAAATGCCCTTGGGTCCGTACATACCTCACGACCTCCCAACTCTTCGATCATTCCGAACCCTGTTTTGCACGGGCCGGATCTTCTCAATGCCCTCTCAATTGCGAGGGCCCTTGAGGGCCACTGTTGATTTTGACATTACCATAGAATCCAAGAAGCAGAAGCTCCAGCATTTCACCCTCAAACGAAACTTCCTAGAAACTCCCTCCAAAACCACTTTTGCGGCGCAACTTTTACCGCATCTCCAATCTCAGCCATGCCACCCAAACTTACACGCAGTCCTCGTCAGTTAACCCACTCATTGGTAAAACAATTCGGATTTTCAACAAAGATTCGATTTTCATCGGCACAGTTTATTGCAATTAAGCCCCCAAAGAATTTTTCGTAAATTTCATGAATTTGATGTTGACGGGGTGCGGCTTTGATCTGATTGAAGAGGTGAATTTAATCTCGCCACAACACCTGGCAAAGTTTTAGTGAAAAAGGGAAAGAAAATCAAGCAATTGCCCTGTATCTGCTGCTAGACTTCCCATCTTATGAACGCTCCATCGTTACCCGCAATTCCAAAAGAAAGCATTTTGCATGCAGACTGCTAAAGCTCGTTCCTTTTGAGAGTTTAGACGCACCCTATGATCTTCTTCCCTCAATAAGCGAAGAAACGGAGCTTTTTCCGAACTGCCATGGTTGGTTGTCATGCATGAGAGTAAAAGAGTCGTACCAAGATCACCTAACCAGAACAAAAGCCATCACAAGAACCCACCTGCCTATTGATTAGATATTTGGCCATACCTACCTAGATGAGCTCCCCATTAAAGACTCTCAACCACTACTTTCTGAAACCCATACCAGTCCTTCGATTATGCCACCAATATTCTTCTTCTTCGCCATCATCATTTAAAGCGTGGAGGCTATCTCATCCTTGGCTACGGCATTCTGGTTTCTCTCAGTCTTGCTTTGCCTCGAGTAAGTGACTTTTCGATTTGTCGTCTGCGTTTATTTCTTTGTTTATATAATTTGATTGTCCACGACCGAAAGAGAAAAGGAAAGAGAAGTTTCGGTTTCTGGGACGTCTTGTGTTTGATGAAATGAGAAAACCAGTGTGACGTTTCGTAATGCCTGTTCAAGTGATCTATTTTGCATTTTGTGGTGCACTAGGGGCTAAGATGTAATAGATTCAGTCGCGTGAAGATGCATGTAAATAAGAATGGCTGGTCACCTTTTGCTGAGATGGCGGTAAAGGTGATCCTGGGGAAAACGTCTGTTGTTTCTTCTTGTGTCTTAAGATCAGTGCTGACAAGTGAAATCGAGGGGAGTTGGGATGAAAAGCAGTTTTGTTTAACTTTTGTTGATATAATGTCGATTAGTCCATTTTTATTACATTGACCACATTGTTTAACCTTGATTTCATTGCCTGCTGTAGTTTTTCTATTTAGATTCCACGATTCGTTATTGTACATTCAAATCCTTCATATCAAATTTATTTATGACGTGAAGACCATAATCTACTCACGAGGAAATTGAATTATCTCTAAAAGTTAGGTAGTTGGGTAAAAGTTATTCAGTACGTTGAGAAATTTAATTTGTATTTGCTAGTTATTGGCCTCTAGCGAGACTGGAAGATGGCATGTATTCTTGTCGGCAGAAGGGTTCATATTTCCCAGCATCAGTAATTTTAGACCCATGCACGTGTTCTTAATTATTGTAGTGCTGGAGTGGCCAATATAATCTTGTGTCATTTCCAGGAATCATATGGCATATCCATGGCAGATAAATTGATTTATTTGTTTTTCGTTGCTTGCCGTACTCCATCCTTCCTGGTGTTAATGAACAGTTTTGCTTGCGTTTGTTGTCCAGCATCACATTCCTCTTCATTTATGGAGGTAGTCAAAGCAGCTGTCAAGCAGGGATCTACAGCTCATGATAGTGTTGCCATTAGAGCCGACCAGAAGAGCTACAGTTACTTACAACTCATATCATCCGCATTCAATATCTCTAAACTGTTGTCAAGTGAGGATTTGAAAACTGTGAGTACTCGTTCTCATTGCCAATCGGTTTGGGTTACCTAATTCCCGATCCCGCACTACATTATCAGTTTCTGAAGCACCAGGATTTGTGTGCTAGGTCAATCCCTTTCGTCTATTACTCATTGGGATTTAGAATAATATTCCTCCAGGAACCTTGAAAGTTCGTTTTTACCATCACTAGTTGTCAATGAAGCAGCAGGAAAAATGAGTATTTAGTGATTCTGTCGCTGTCCTGGCTTATTTGATGTGACAATATGCTGTAGATTTTTCTCATGAATTTTTACTTTGGTCATCAGATTGATGGTCTAAGGAGAAATGGTTGTCTTAATGGGGCTCGAATTGGAGTTGTAGCTAGACCTTCAGCAGAATTTGTTGCTGGAGTGCTAGGAACTTGGCTTAGTGGAGGTGTGGCAGTTCCGCTGGCACTCAGCTACCCTGAAGCTGAGCTCTTGCATGTGCTAAATGATTCGGTATGAGTCCAATCCCTCTATTCCATAAGTGGACGTCTGAAGGGGCAATAGGAGTTGCTTGTGCTTTAGGTGCAACAGCTTTTTCTCTATGAAATATCAGTTCATACTCCTCAGCATAAGACTTTTCCAAATAAAGACCCTAGTTATCAATTCAAAGGAGCATAAAGAAAATTTTAAAAAGCAGTAATTGTTTCCTTAGATTAACCACAAAACATCTTTAAATTGATTTACTTATTATCTGCCATTCTAGTAAAATGTGTACATGAGCATGTTGTTTTTTGTGTTAACTTTGCAGAAGTATCTGATGGCTCTGTAATTTATAGGATGTTTCTATGATATTGAGTACTGAGGATCACCACAATTTGATGCAAAATGTTGCTGCTAAAACTGCTGCCAAGTGTTCTCTCATTCCTCTTGTAGGCAGTTCATCTAAGACAAGCACACATGAGACTTTCCAGGAAAATTTTCTGTCTCATGAGGGACAAGGTGCTTTAGCTGTTAGCATTAATTGCTTTTCCTTGCATGTCCAGTGATATGGGTGGTTAGTCCTTCTATGTACTCTGTTGTTCCCGATGGTTCAGGTGAGGATCCAGCTTTAATCGTATATACGAGTGGTACAACGGGAAAACCTAAGGGAGTTGTGCACACACACAAAAGCATCTCAGCTCAGGTTATTATCCCTCTGTCATAAATAATTTGACATATAAAGTTCCCTCTAGACCAGTCCTTCAGCTCTTATAGAATATTGAAGTAGATTTGGATTTCGCATTTTTATTAATGTCATGTGTACTCTGTTGGGTTGCATGAATAATATTTCATCAAGAACAACGATGTCCATCCAGATTTTTGAAGAAGCTTGTGCATCTTTTTTCTTTTTTAAATTATTACTCACAAAAGCATACTCGGCTCTTCTTGTATTTTCACGACGATAAATAGGAAAATGACAACGATTCTAAATCATAGCAAGAACTTAATGATTTACAGTTAGTGAACAAAGCTGTGTTATACTAATATAATTCTTTGTTATTGTCATCAAGATAGAAATACATAAATAAAATCCTTCCAGACTTCGTTTGAGCCATCTATGATCCTATTTCAGGTCAAAACTTTGGTGGAAGCCTGGGAATATACGTCCACAGATCAGTTTCTGCATTGTCTACCTCTACATCATATCCAAGAAATGCCTTCTAAAGTTGCCTTTTAGAGAAACCAGTACTCATGTATTTATTACCTCCTCTATTATGATCTAGCAAAGAGTGTTTTCTCTTAACTTCCAATACATGTTCATGGACTCTTCAACGCTTTACTCGCGCCTCTCTATGCTGGCTCCTTGGTAATATATTCTTATCTTAAATACCTTTTTTACTTTTGCAGTCCTTGGGGGGAACTTTTTGTTTATGAAAGCACTTCTTTTGATTTGCTTTGCCAACTCAAATTATTTGAATCTGGCTGCACTTTGAAGGTGGAATTTATGCCAAAATTCAGTGTGCGGGGAATTTGGCAGAGATGGCGTGAATCATATCCAGATGGAAGTAAAGCTGCTGATGCTATAACAGTGTTTACTGGGGTAAGCCTGCCTCATGTTTACGGTTCAACATGGTGTGGATTCCTATTTTTACATATTCAAAGCAAGTGGGACTCGATTTATGTTTGTGGATATTATTTTTCCTATCCATGCTCTATCTCTCTCTCACATCTTCCCCTACAAGTCAGAATGGAAAGTAATATAATGTGGATTTCTATTTTTACATATTCAAAGTAATTGGGACTCAATTTATGTTTGTGGATATTATTTTTCCTATTCATGCTTGTTTACTGCCTGTTGCGGTATACTGGATGCAGATTCCACTAATTCAAGTAAATGGCTGCATCTGTCATAATCTTTTCTTTTTCCTGATTAATTATTTCACGAAGAATAGTTTTTCATTAGCACTAATACACGTTTAACACCATTAAGTTTCTTCGCCGTTGTAGCATTACTCAAGATGCTTAGAGAAATGGTTGAACTGGCCAACAATACTACTTGTAGCCTCGTCTCATAAATGGGAAATTATGATAATCATATGCTTTTAGTTTTTAAATTCTTGCCGTTGTATTACTACTGCAATTCTTTTAATTCATAGGTCCCAACTATGTACACCCGATTGATACAAGGTTATGAAGCTATGGACCCAGATCTACAAGCTCAGTCTGCTTCAGCAGCAAGCCATTTGCGTCTTATGGTAGGTGGTAAAGAAATTTATCCACAAATATGAGATTGCTTGGTTGTCTTCTTCGGATTCAATTGATTTGTACTCAAGCTAATAGAGAGATAACTAGTATGGGTAATGGTGCATGTTATTAGACCTTTTCTTTTAGATGGGTAATGGTGCATGTTACTAGACCTTTTCTTTTAGATGTATATGCTATTTTTTCCTCATAATTACTTAAACTTTGCTGATTCTGCTTTCGCCTTCATAACGTTAGATGTGTGGTTCTTCTGCATTACCATATCCTGTCATGCAACAATGGGAAACTATAACAGGACATCGCCTTTTGGAGCGTTATGGCATGACTGAGGTAAGTGAGATTCTATGTCTACTTTCCACATGCTCTCTTTTTTGTTCTTGCGAAGTAGAAGTAACCAATCAAAATGTATTGTCTCATAAACATACATGTGGTTTGGTATTTGCAGTTTGTCATGGCATTATCTAATCCTTTGAACGGCATTCGAAAGGGAGGCACTGTTGGCAAACCTTTTCCTGGAGTAGAGGTTGGTCAGTGACGTGGCTCGTTTAATGTAGTAGTGGAGATTGTATGGTGATTTTAGTTATTAATTTGGAACGTGTAAGCTAAAGATGCTACAAAATGTAAAAATGCTGAAGGCTTTTCACCATAGCCAACAGAATCTTTTTCGATTGGGAGACAGTGCTGAAACAGTGCTAACAGCACGTCCTGCAGATCAAGAGAGCCATTTAATCTCATGCTAACTGGTAATTATGAAAGTGTGACAAATCGATGCTTTGATATTGATCACGAGGGGAATTCTGCAATTACAATAGGTCAAGATCATTGCAGAAGATGAAAGTGGAAATGACAAACCTGGTGTAGGTGAGCTGTGTATCAGATGCCCTTCACTGTTCAAGGAATACTGGAAGCTCCCTCAGGTATGTCCATGAAATTCTGAATTTTCATATCTGGAAAGCTAGATTACCTGAATTGGCTTTATTTTTTACAAACTCTATCAGTAGAACCCTGCTATCAAGTGAATATGTCGTAGTTAAGAAAAATATTGACTAATATTAGCTTTGGACACACTCAGTTCCGCTTCCCAAAAATGAGGATTTTCCCGAATGGATCCTTTTAAAGTGTCCTTTTCTGATACATATATTTGATCCTTGTTAGGTAACTGAGGAATCATTCATCGATGGTGGATTCTTCAAAACTGGAGATGCTGTCAGAATGGATGAAGATGGGTACTATGTTATTTTGGGACGTAAGTACATTTAAATGTATAAGTTTTTTCCCTTGTGTTTACTACAACAGTGTTATCTGGGAAATCGTTCACTATGCGATGGAGTTTTCAGTTATTGAAGTCCTTTAACAATAGTCAGTTGATGTGTTGTTTCATTTGTAGAAGTCATTTCACATTCAATTGATGGTGCCAACTCATATCGGTTTCTCACTCAAGAAAATTTTATGCTAACTGTGTTTAAATTATTTCATAATTGCAAACTTTGTCAGGAACCAGTGCAGATATTATGAAGGTTGGAGGATACAAATTATCAGCCTTAGAAATTGAAGCAGTTCTTTTGGAGGCAAGCTAGTATTCCTTCTGGTTGTGTTCTTTCACATGAGTAACTTTTGTACTCTAATTCTAATATACAGGTGGTGCACCTTTCTGTTTGTGCAGCATCCTGTTGTAGCAGAGTGCTGTGTGTTGGGGTTACCAGACAAAGATTATGGAGAAGCCGTATGTGCAATAATTGTGCCAGAGGCAGAACTGAAGCAACATGGGGGAGAAGAGTCGAAGCCTGCTTTAACACTTAAAGAACTAAGTACGTGGGCAAAGGATAGACTTGCACCATACAAGGTTTGTCCATTCAACGTGCAGACATAATGAATTCAACTGGTACTTGATTCTTAAGATTGAAGAAGATTCTTCGTCTGGTTGTCAAAAATTCTTATGACTCAACTTTGCTTTGTATGCCAAGTCTATTCAAACCAAAAGGCCTCATTATCAATTGTTTTGCTGGTGCATCTGGGGAAAAAGTAATGTGTGCGCTTTCAAGTCTCACCCCACACAAACTTGTAGTTATAAGAGCTATGACTACCTTTTTAATGGGTCGTCGTCTTATCAGAAGACGGTTCACAGGTCATAATTATATTTTCTTAAGTTTTTTGCAGTTTGAGGTTCATGCCAGCTTGCTTTCCTTTTACAATCCATTGTCAAAGTTCCAAATGCTTGAACTTTATGAAGGTTTATGACGAAATCATTCCTTTGCAGCATCAACCTATGGTTCTAAAATACTGCACAAGTGCTGCAGTATAAGGATTAAATCAATGGGAAGGGACTGGGAATGATTGATTTATTGAGACTTGTCATTGAGTTTAAGCAACATTTTCTTTTGTCGGATGTATTAAACCAATGCACTTGAATGACCCTCATGTGAACATTATTGAAGTTGTAGGAAGAATATTTAATGTAACTTCGAGCTTGAAAACTTTTATTGGACCAGAATCTTGATATTTAATTTGACCGGAATCTTGATCGTTTATTTCAGCTGCCAACCAGAATGTTCTTGTGGGACTCCCTTCCTCGCAATGCAATGGGAAAGGTGAACTTTCTCAAATGCTCTTTCGGCGCCAGTATGCATGGCTTTTGTGTTATTCTGTGCTCATCTTGAAGAGGGTGGTAAATGCTTTATTAATATTTCGTGCTTAACTGTAGGTGAATAAAAAGGAGCTGAAGAAGAAGCTGGCCTCCGAAGGACAATCAGTTCATGTTGCTTAACATGCCGCACATCTCCAGAAAGAGTCAACTGGGTGACATGGTGATTTCATCTCTTCCTCTTCCCATTTGGTTTCGGTTGTCTTCTAGTTGAAGAATTATAATTCCATCAGTTCATTTGTGTGCCTTGTTAAAGGATTACATTTGATACTTGGTTTTGGATTTTCAGGGCATTAAGAATGCCGAATTATTGAACAAGAAGGCTGAAGACACGGTATCAGAGCAGCTCCATACGGTGCTCTTAGGAGACAATTTTTATTTTGCTTTTGAAGTTCTTTTAGTTGTCATTGCCGGGTTTTGACATGCTATAGCAAATGTCTTGAGACCGTTCTGCACAATTCAGAAGAAGCTTTGTGATAATGATTCTTTCTGTAAATTTGTGACACTTGAAGCAGCTTTTTTGGTTAGCAGTCGTGCACAAGTAGCAGAATACCTGTGACAGAAAAATGTTGCTTGACATTATGATGGCTACTGTTTTACTTTCACTTCTCTGCAGCATAAACAATTGTAATTGAATTCTATTAATCTCCGTTAAAAACTAGTTCTTTGGTTTAACGTTCTAATTGGAATCACTGAGAATACCGAGTAAATTCGTACAACATAAAACTTGAATAATTGGCATGAGTTGTAAATTAATTAGTTGGATAAGTACAAGTACCTTTTGGTAAAACTGGAACGAGAGAAGGACAACTCCTTAAACCATGGATCAAACTGATCAAAGTTCAGATGAAACTTAAATGAAGTGGCTAAGATTGCAACACATAGCAGCAAATGGCACAACATCAGCATTCAAATTTCATTTTCTCAGCGCGACTTAACAAATGCTACAACATGACCGTCTAACTGATCTGCCTTTGGATGATCCCGTCCAATTCATCAGATTGATCACGCTCGAGAAGTAGACTGCAGCCACTCCTGTAATGTTGGCGTAGAAACTCCAACATTCTTCATGTCGGAGATATTCGCTGTCCCAGAAGAAGAAAGAGAAATTTTGAATCAATCGCGGGACTAGAGAAACCAAGACAGAGCAAAGATCTACTTTGCACCTAAAACATTTTACAGCACCTTCATCAGTATCTGCCTACTGCTATCATTTCTTTCAAACGAAAGATACAGAACAGGAAATACTTTCTTTCCAACATCATACCATGATGGACCTCGGGAGTTGCAGCAGCGGTGGCGTCAACAAGTACAGTAACAGATCGGTAATCAAGTTCCACTGCGTCAAAGACCGTTTGCCTAATGCAGTTTGGAGTTTGAACACCTGCAAATGTCGAGACCAAGACATTAATAATCTGCCGTCACCAACAAATTACTTCAAAACAGTTCAGCCAAAAAAGTGGCTGGAACATTGACTTGACTCACCAGCTATGACTAAGCTATTTATTCCAGCACCCTGAAGAACCGAATGAAGATGTGTCGCAAAGAATGCGCTGAACCGCGTCTTCACCAATTTATAATCTCCTTCTCTAATCGCCAAGCCATCGACCAATTCAGCGCCCACACTACCCTTGCTCACCGGACCCACTTTTCCAGATGAGTAGTAATGCCGACGGAAGAGTTCAACATCTCTTCCTTGTGGATCATGCTCTCGAACCACCTGACAACAGTGTACCGATTCCGATCACCATCAAACATGAGAAATCATACCAGCAAGCAACCAAAACTTCCTGTCAGGTTCTTTAAAAGTGCTCTCTCTCTCTCTCTCTCTCTCTCTCTCTCTCTCTCTCTCTCTCTCAAAACATATTACAAAGGGTAAAAGAAAGCATTTTGACCATATTCACGGTCACTGAAGATTCACTACATTAAGAGGAAGCAATTTATAGCTTCTGATGGCCGAACAAAATGACGAAAATTGGATTATGGCGTTTTAGCCTCTGGTAAATTGAGGCATCGCTGCTTGTTTCATCAAAATGTTCCCTCTTTCTCTGTTTATAACAAGCTTACAATAACAGTCGCAACTTTCGTTCAATTTCAGCGTATCAAGAATCGCATTAAATAGCATCAAGATATCATCTTTCTGAAGAGAAATCTACTGTAATCCCAAGATTTCAGCAGATTTAAACTGGGAAAAAAAAAAAGGGGGACAAGGGCGTACCCAAACTACAAGAATGCCACGACGCCTAGCAAATTCAGCAGATTTAAACTGGGGAAAAAAAAAGGGACAAGGGCGTACCCAAACTACAAGAATGCCACGACGCCGAGCAAATTCAACAGCCTCTATTACATTGGGGACGACGGCTTTCCCGCCTTCGACCCACGTCACACTTCCCTCTTCTATAAAATCTTTCTGCCAAAGAAGAAAGAAAAAACAGAGACTTTCAGTGTCGGTGAACAAGTAACACACACCCACTTACGTGTTCGAACAGAATCGTATCAAATCCCGGCAGTCCAGATAGAGAGAGAGAGAGAGAGAGACCTGCATGTCGATGACCAGTAGAGCCGTGCGCTTCCATTGATCCTCCATGTGACAAAGACAAGCTGAAGAATCGGAGCTCGGAATCACTTGGCTGAATGTGTTTCGGAGGTGGGGTTGAATTGATCTTTGATGGGACTGATTTTCTAGATTCTCTCTTTTGAGTGGCACTGAACATTTTCGCGGGGATAATAACACATGACCTTTAAAATTTAATAAATTGTGCGATATCATCCAAAATTTTTAATTTATTTAATATAATTTTTAAATTACCAATAAATATTCAACATAATCGCTAAGCCATTTAAAAACATACAAAGTTTCAGAAAGCACATTAAAAATTAAATCGATGTTTAAAAACGATATTACGCAAATAGCAGATCTGTGGGCATTGGGACTACTTTGCTCCTTCTCTGGGCACATTCGATACATCCACCGTCTAGACAAAAATTTATTAAAAGTTGAAAAATAACTTTGCACATTAATTAAAGCGTACAAAAAATAACTTTGCACTTTAATCAAAATTTAGAGATTATTCATATGATTTTTCATTAGGCGAGATGTTCCTTTTTTTTTTTTTTTGGTTGAATAATCATATCCATCAACAAATAGGAAATTCAAGAAAGTTGAAAAGTAAGTGAACTGAAAAGTTCGTGCAATTTTTGTAATGGAACGACGCCGGTCTTAACCGCAATGACAAGTTTTAAGCCTTTTTAGGAAAGCATCCACCGCGCCATAGACCTCGTTTCGCCAACGAAAAATGGGTCATTGGATTCGGGTCAGGATCATGTCCGCTTTGATGTTTTCCTTTATTCAATAGAGATGAAGAAGAAGAACACAATACTTTGGAAGATCAATTTAAGTCCATATGACACAGGTTATGACCTTTCTTTTATTTTTGTTTAACTCCATACCCCGTTACTTCCGATAGACACGACCAATTAAATTCTAGACATCTACTATGTTTTTATCTTTTTTATCGTGTGTGGCCAACCCCGGATTTCTAGAATTCATGGACAGGAACTAATGTTACTTCCAATAGACACGACCAATTAAATTCTAGGCATCTACTAAGTTTTTTTTTTTTTTTTATCGTGTGTGGCCAACCCTGGATTTCTAGAATTCATGGACAGGAACTAATGTAACAGATCTACCCATTCCCCAATCCAATCAGGATTAATCCCCATCAAACCAATTAAAACCACCCAAAAAAAAAAAAAAAAATACCCTCCACTTTTCCCTCTCTTTGCCCATCCAGAAGAGAAGAGGGTAAAAAATGGTTTCACTTATGCACTTTATGGTTCCCAAATGGAAGCATTCTTTGGCGCATCGGTTAAAGCTGTGCAATGCTCCCTTGCTCCCGCCAGATCAATCATTTTCCAGAGCTTGAACTTCCAACGGATTCACTGTAACGTTGCATTGCAACAACCAGTTCACCACATCGGGAACATTGGAATGAAGGAGCTGCTGCACATCGAGTTCTCAGACAGTAGTAACAGTACCTGCCATCAATTAAACCGAAAATAGGTAAAATTCAACACCCCTTGATACGTTGGAGGCCTGTATAAACCAGGCTGTGGACACATTCAAGTTGCTGAATGCAATGCAAAAGTGAGAAGAGGATGTGCATTTGGGTTTTTCTACCTGTGTCGACATGGGACAGCAAGGAAGGGAATGCTTGGGCTATTTTGGCAAATGGGGCATGCAGAATCATCTCTTGCAGAGTCTGCATCCTTGTCCTTTGAAAATGGGCGGAGGAGATTTTTTACAGTCGAGGAATTCAAAAGAGGAAGAAGCAATAGCAACATTTCCTGCACATATGAGTTCATGTTTAGACCAACAGATACTTCCACAATAGAGTTGCCACAGAAAGCAGCTAAGTCATAATAGTGCCTCTTCTCTCCTAAAATGCTAACTATTTCTCATTATCTCATTTCACAAGTATTACTGGAAATCACTTGTAAAGGCTGACTGCTTGTTTATGCACACCCACTTTACCCAGCAACAATATAACATATCATAGCATATGTACTCTTTTTATACGAGGGACAGATATTGCAATCAAAACAACTTGCTCGCTCTTTATGGAGTGCCCTGTGGTTCCTCATGAATGAGCAAACAGAAATGAATGAAAAGGATCATTAAAGAGCTTTCTCATTATATTATTAAAGCAATGACTGGTGTATCTCCTAAACTGCGTTGATGTATCCCTCTCCACCATTAATTAATAGAAATCAACTTCAGCCAATACGACAAGGAAATATTACCGAAAATTCATTCCAGACTAGTTGGCGATTCATGTACTCAAAGCTTACGGCTCGATTCATGTTTGGGCTACCATAGACAAGCCTTGCTTTCAAAGCTCTCTCAATAAGAGTCCTATACCTGTAATTAAGAACACACGAAGATTATTATTCCAACAGGTAATATTCTGAGAAATATTTCCCAAGCCTGAAATTAACTGTGCCAGTAGATTGCAATCAGACTTGCTATGCAAAAAATCTCCATATGAGGACATGTCAATAGGAAAGAAAGCAGGAAAGGAAACTACCCCAAACACCCTAAATTAAAGATACATACCAGAAGAAGGAAAAAGAAAAATTCCCATGAAAGATAGATCTTAAATGCTTCACAGAGCTCATCGGAGCTGTCATCATGGTCATTTTTCATACCATTCTACATGTTAGGGTAAATGAATAACCAGAGGAAGCTATTCTGATATCTGGCATGCTTACTAATGTCTTAATAGTTGCAAATCTTCAACATCACATCTATACTCCATATTTATCCAAGTTTCATATGACCTCAAGTTTGCAGCCAAAATGTCACTTCCCACATTTGGAAACAAGTTGCCTAAAAAAGAGATGTCAATGCCTATGGAAAGCTAGAACATCGTGGGATTTTAGGACTTTCTCATCCCAATGCACAGCAAGGCCAACATTTCATGAAATTAGGACAGGGAGAGTTGGTGGATTTCTTCAGCAAGACTTCACAGTGCATCTCTAAACCAGTGTGGGTAACCGTCCCAACAGGTAACCACCATCGACTTATTCATCCCATTGCCCATGGCTAGTTGTTGCAGGACGTGTACCAGTGATGACAACCATTTGACTCTGTTTCTAGAACTTAGCAGCAAAAAGAGAGTTTGTTGGACAAGGACTTACCTTCCAGTGTAAAGAAATATAAGTAGGTTGCCAAATGAGGCAGCTTTATAAAGTCCCTCCACTCGTTGTACCAAAACCCATGCCCACCGCAACAATGACCTCTATAGATATCAGAGAGACATGTTAAACTTAATTCAATGAATTTAGACACAAGGAATAGAATAAGATGTCTTAACAGATTCAATACCTGCTCAGAATCACCCCATCTACGAAAAGCAGAGAATGACTGTATGCGGGCCCAGATATATTGACCACCAACACTGGCAATGCAATACCAAATCTTCTGAGCAATAGTGAGGCCAGGTCCTTCCAGGCCTGTTCTCACTGTGAGAAAGTTTCCCAAAGCTCAATAGTGTGTCCAAACATATAGGTTAAACCGATCTACATGTGTCATTCTTACCTATTGATTGACTAACTAGAGGCAAGAATTACCAGCTTAAACTTAATTGGATCAAGAAAAACAAGAAAGTTGGCAAGACAAGTATTTACTGGAAGCTCTGTGTCTTATAACTAAAATCAGACAGTAGAAAGGAAAATAAATGCTGACTTCTGTTGCTTACAGGTACAATCCCGAGTGAAAGTCAAGGCTGTCAAGTGGGAGAAAATGGTAGAGCATATGATGACTAGATGATATATAAAAGCTTGTTCTCCTCATTGAGTATAAGTATGCAGCAGCATAACAATGTCTTTTGAACACTTATCATTATCACTTCTTAAGTAGATTCGCAATGAATGGCAAGAAATCATATTGATCAAGCAGGGATCATAGGGAAAAACATAGCAACTTACACTTTCCTCGTGCTTCGGATGCACGTTCATCTCGATACCTCAAATTCATCAAGGCAATTCCAGGAGTGGGCTTATCTACCCAAATAGAGAATCTCCATATGAGGAATTCAAGGAAAGCATCCAGTTCCGGTTCATATTGAAATAACATTCCTGGCTAAACCGACAAGGGGGACAATTAGCTCAAGATGCATGTCACACAAGCTCAAGCTGAAAAAAAGGGTGGGGTGTGTGGGTGGTTGTTTGTGGGACTACAAGAAATGCAGCAGGTACCTTCATCAATGAGAAGACTTTCACCAACTGTTCTTTCAACATTGCTGACATCTCAACATCGAGTCTTGCAGCGTCAAATTGATTAACTCGTGATATGGAAGTTGGAATCAATGTCTGCAGCATTATTTATATGCAAACTATATAAGATCGTGACGAGCTTGTCAGAAGGTCAGGCATCTTATGCTTCTCCGGCATACGACAAATAGAAGGCACACTGAATAATCCTTTCAAAAAAACAAACTAGTACCAACATATACAAGAGAAGCGAAAAGGAATGCCATCAAAATCTTGCCGTTGAACGAGTGACAACCTATTACCATTTCAATTATAAGCCTGTTGCCCCAAGAATTCAACTACGAGACCAAGCAAAAAAAAAAAAAAAAAGAACTTTGCCTACGCTGAGCCAGGACTTAAGTCCACCCAGCATCAATACGACCCCAATTCTCTAGATTCTAACTTTTACCCTTTCAGGCTTTCAGTATAAAGGAGAGAGAAGTCATAAGAACAATCAATTCATTCAAATCGGACCCTAGAACAAAGCTTCGGAGCATGAAATTTCCCGCGCGAATCCGCCGTTTTTGGCGAAGAAATCGAGATGTAAAAACGGACGAAAAGGCTGTAAACAACCGAAAGAAACCTCGTGGTCTGGGTGGGCAGATTGCCACTGAGGTTGCAATCTCCGGTAGGTGCTGACCCAAGCATCTTCCGGCGGCGGCGGCGGCAAACTGCCGGTGCTGCTGCTGCCGCTCATCTGAAGCTCTTTGCTGCTACTGCCAGGAGCAGTAGCAGTCGAAGGGTTCGTCTTCGTTGTGATTGCTCAGACGTATGCGACGACGACGAAGAAGAAGGTGAAGGTGAAGACGAAGACGACGAGAGGGTGCGGTGGAATCAGCTCCGTTCCCGAGGGGGTGGAGAAAATTTTTTGGGGGAAAACGAAAGATGATGGCTGCTTTGAGCGGTTCCTTGAAAGAAAGATGCCACTCGAGCGAAAAGGCCCAAAAAAGACCAAAAAAGCTTTCTCGTATTTTATTTTTTTAATACACCCCAAAAAGCAATTTTCGTACATTGAGAAATTACGATTTAATGTTCACCAATTTATGGGGAAAAAAGTGGATCCAATTATGATATGCTATTCACAATTTGGACATCAAAATTCTAGGATAAAAATTATATAGGTAAGGCAAATTTTTGTAGAGATCACGTGATCACGAAATTATGATATTTGTGTTTAATTCACTCGCTTTTTTTTAATTGTTTTTTTTTGTTATGAGCAAAGCGCACGGACTTGACATATTTGATTTGAATCTAGGGTTAATACCACGAAAAATCCCAAACTGGTACACATGTGACAAATTTACCCCAAACTATTTTTTTGACCACGAAAAACCCCAAACTGGTACACTTGTGAAAAATTTACCCCAAACTATTTTTTTAACCACGAAAAACCCCAAACTGGTACGCCTACGACAAATTTACCCCAAACTATTTTTTTTACCATAAAAAACCTTAAACTGGTACATCTATGACAAATTTACCCCAAATCCCCAAACTATTACATCTATGACAAATTTGCCATTTATTAAATTGGATCAGTACCATGAAAAACCCTAAATTGATAAACATGTGGCAAACAGAGGGTAAAAATCATAAATTGGTATACTCGTGAAGTGCTATATGCCATCCAACTAAGCAATTTAATGTTAAATTTAACGAAAATTAACGGAGGGTAAATTTGTCGCAAATATATCAATTTGGGGTAAATTTGTCACAAATGTACCAATTTGGGGTTTTTTGAGGTCAAAAAAATAGTTTAGGGTAAATTTGTCACATGTGTACCAGTTTAGGGTTTTTCGTGGTCAAAAAAATAGTTTGGGGTAAATTTGTCACAGGCGTACCAGTTTGGGGTTTTTCGTGGTATTAACCCTTGAATCTAAGGCTTCTATCACTTTTATTGCGCTCTCATAAATTTGATGGGAGTGCATTCCCTCGGCTCCTTGTTCTTTTTACAAAATGGACTTTAAAAGCAAAAGACCTTAATTGGCTCAGCAATAAAAGGGTTGCAAGTTCAACCTACGTCGATAACAAATCTCTAAAAGACTCGGGTTACATTGTCTAAATCACGTCGGATTTAGTGTGGAGAGATTTCGTATCCATTAACATCTTGATCGGGTTGGATCGGCACTTTCACTAATTTCGGACTTTCGGATCACGGGGGGTCGTCCAAAATTATTACGGTTCAAATGAACATTTTGTGTCGCGGGAGATCCACTCGCCGCCACAATTCAGATTTTAACACTAAAAGATTCTCATGTCGTGACCAAGAAGAGAGGTTCAAGATTTCCTTCCAGCCATTTTGGCTATATAGCGTAAATCAAGAAATCGCAGAACATCACACTTTGGAAAAACCAATGCGCAAAGCTAAGCTCTCGACACCTCCCGATCATGATTAGCTCCATCACGAGCATACCCGAACTCCAAGTCAATCTCATCGGCCAATCCCACCTCCCCCATCCTCCTCAGCCCCCGGCTCAGAACCTTGACCACATGGTCCTCCACCTTGGCCCCCGGGCCCCACCCGCTCCTCCTCATCAGCCCGCATATCCTCACCGTCGATTCCCTCCTCCCCGCGCCGATCACGGCCTTCAGCAGCCTCGGCACCGCCTTGTCCCCCCACTCGATGGGACCCTCCCGCTCCAGCTCCTCCACCAGCGCGTCCATCTCCTCCCCCATCCCCCGCCTCGCCAGCGCCGACGCCACGTCGGCGTAGACGGAGAGCTCGACGGGCGGGTACTCGGATCGGACGACGGCGAGGACCTGGAGGGCGAGGGCGCACCTGTCCTGCCGGAGGAGCTCGCGGAGGGCGGCGAGGAGGTCGGACTTGAGGAGGCGCGTGAGGGAGGAGCGGACGTGCGAGGGGAGGGCCGTGGCTGGGTCGGCCCGGTGCGCGCGCTTGAGGGATTGGACGGCCTGGATCGCCTCGGTGCTGAGGGTGCGGCCCTTCACGAGGGGCCCACGGTTGTCTCTGGGGCCGCACCGGATGGGAAGATGGCCGGCAGCGGCGGTAGTGGGTTTGCGCGGTGGCGGGTTGAGGGAGGTTGGGGGGACGGAGTGGAGAGACAAGGTTGCGGTCATGGTGGCGGCCGTGGTGGCAACGTGCGGTGGTGATGGAAGGGACTGTGGGCTTTTCCGCTTTTCGGGGTGGGTTTATATATCAAATATATGAAGTGACTCTTTTGCCACTGGGAAGTTAGACCGTTGTGTCCCCGTTTTGTATGGGAAAGGAAGGGCGAAGATAAGGATAGAAATGGGAAAGGAATAGATCGAAAAAAAAAACCCAGAAAAAGGAAAATTGAGGGGGTTAAAAAGCGTCGTCGACAGCAGGATTCGAACCTGCGCAGGCAAAGCCCAACAGATTTCGAGTCTGTCTCCTTAACCACTCGGACATATCGACCCGGTTGAGGTGCACGGGAATCAAAAAATTATTATATACATTTTGAAACATAAGTGATGGATTTTTTTTTTGGCACAATTGACGCACAACAAGAAATTGTCACCATAAATTGATCTGGTGGCACGATATTTATTTAAGTATATGGGGAACGAGGTGGTATTTCAGATCAAATTGAAGTAGAAATTGACTGTATACCTTCCACCACCGCATTAGATTCCAGTATTTGGTGAAGCATTTATCCATGGGCAGAACACACATTGACACATTGCACCAGACCCAATTTACTACTACGTACAAACCCTAGACATGAACACCAGGAGAGGGCAAATACTTGGTACCTAATGCTGCCCCACCAAAAGGAGAGGCAGCATCATTCTTTCGTTCTGCAATGGAAGATGGCGAGAGAGATCGCCAAATGGCCTCGCCAGATGATTCGCCCGACTCCTCCCCTCCGAACCCATCTTTCCGGATCACTCCCCGCAATAATTTCCTAAGAACCATCTCTACCAAAGAGCCCTCCTTCGCACAGATCTTCCCACCCACAGTCTCTCCACCTAGGTTGAGCAACCCGACTCGCCCCACGTCCCCTCTCTCCTCCCCGTTCCACCGCTTCACCGCCTCCAAGACTGCCGCCGCCGCCGCCGCCACCCCTGCCGGCTCCGAGGCTTCCTACAGGTGCATCTCCTCCCTCCTCAAGAAAGACGGCCAGATTCTCTCGATCGCCGTGTCGAGCAACTTGATGTACACGGGATCCGAGGGGAACGTGATCAGGGTTTGGAAGCTGCCGGAGCTCATAGAGTGCGACCGGCTCAAGACCAAGGCCTCCATGGCCGTCGCGCTGGCGGTGTCGAACGACAGGGTCTACGCAGCGTTTGCCGACTTGAAGATCCGAGTGTGGCGGAGGGTTTGGGACGGGAGCTTGAAGCATGTCCGGCTGGGGACGATACCGAAGACCGGGGGCTACGTCCGAAGCTACCTCGCCGGGAAAGATAAGATGGTAAATGAATAACATATCTCAAACTCCCCTGATATTCTAGTTCACATGGACGTTGAGTATTGAGTAGATTTGCCTTGGGTAGGTACGTGTGGGGTTAGACGCATTTGATGAGTTCTGCTAGCAAATTACCGTAGTGGTCTAGGTGAAGAGTCAACGGTAAGGATAATAACCATCCGAATCGTGCGAATAGAAATAATTGACATAAACTTAGCAGCTTCCTATCTTATATATGTGTGTATAGTGCATGTCTTAAATGATCTATTTTGATATTTTTCATGAAGAATTTTTACATAGGTTAGGAACAAATCAAAGTACTATTGAGTACTAACTAACTTTGACTAGCTCGTGCGATTTCTTATTTTTGTTAACGTCCGAACAACACAACCCGTAGGTGAAGCACTTGGGGCCCATAACCTTCCTTGCCATCAGCACCGCCGACGACATCCTCTACTCCGCCTCTGTTGATCGGACCGTCAAGGTGTGGCGAATCTCTGACCTCCGCTGCATCGAGACCTTCCCCGCCCACCCGGACACCATCAATGCCCTCCTCATTGCGGAGGACGACGGTGTACTCTTCACTGCCTCCGACGACGCCACTGTCCGCGTCTGGCGGCGGGACCTCCACGGGGGCTCCCGTCCCCACTCCCTCATTGTCACCCTCCCTGCCAAGCACTCCCCCGTCAAGTGCCTCTCCCTCTCACCCGACAATGACGTCCTCTACGGCGGTTGCTCCGACGGCTACATCCACTTCTGGCTCAAGGGCTTGTTCTCCGGCCAAATCCAATACGGCAGCTGCCTCCAAGGGCACACGCACGCGGTGCTCTGCATGGCGAGCGTGGGCAACGTCTTGGTTACCGCTTCGGCAGATTCGACTAGTAGGGTTTGGGCGCGAAGCCAAGACGGCCAACACTGTTGCCTGGCGGTCCTGGCGGGCCACAGGGGGCCGATCAGGTGCGTCGCAGCATACCATGGAGGATCGACGCCATCGTCCTCCGGAGGGGCCGATGGGGACGGTCAATTAGGCATCGGCGATGATCATGATCGTGAGGATGGGTGCACAATGATTTGCACCGGGAGTCTTGATGGGGTGTTGAAGCTGTGGAAGGTGACTAGTAGTGTGAACAGCAGCGCAAGAGATTGTTCCGCTAAAGCGGGTACCGATTACTTTGAACTTTGAAGGTAGTAATTTTAACTTCCTAGCATTAGAAAGTCACTAATGTGGTAAGATTGTACAGTATAACGTAACTAATGCGTAAGTCATCGAACAATATTTCCTTATCAAATTCTTACATAGAGCGCGAGATCCTTATTAAGGTCCGGCAACATCATCAAAGAACAAATCTAACCATAAAGAATTAAAAATTTCGAAGCGACATACGATTAACTAGACTTATGGGATGGTTTGGAATTGCTTGTGCATGCCTTTGCCTCTCTTTAGGCTGCCGGAGCTTGCATCTCCATGACCGTGCCGGCATCGCCCGAGTAACTCGATCTTTCACACCGAGACCCCGGCGCCCTCGTCAAGCACCGGTACACAGCGAACAGAATCAGCTTGAGACCCAAGATTATGCTCAAGATGACCAGAACGGAGACCACGTAATCTTCGAACGAGCGGCGACGCTTGCACCCGAGGAAGACTCCCAGACACACCATAACTACGGCGGAACGAGGTTTTCTTCCGTACGACAAACTTGATCCTAAGATGGCTCGTGCAAGATGTTTCTCGTGGTTGTAAGGGGGGAGGATGCTTGTGGGGTGAGGCTGTACTCTTGCCTTGGATTCGCGACAACTGTTTGTTTTCGATCGCTTCTTTGTCAAGTTTGGTATCGTTCAACGCATGCAGAGTGAGAAGGTTAAATTAGAAAGTTTGGCGAGAGGGAGAGGGAGACATGATCATAGTTTCCTCCGAGAATTCTCTTTAGCTTTTCTTGAACCTTTTTAGTTGCTTCAGGCCTTCATCCTCTTCCAACTTTTTTTCCGTCCCCTGCTTGCCGGGATTGCTTACAAAAATAAATAAATAAAAAATATTTTCATTGTCAATAAAAAATACTTTTTCATAAGTTGTTATAAAAAAAAATTGAGCAATACAAATAATATTTTAATCATTTATTTTTCGCAAAAGACACGGTGGCTCAGTAGTTTCTCTAAGCGTATCGTTTATACACAAGGAAAAAGGATCATAAGTCTAATTGCGGTCCTATGTATTGGAGCATCTCTTTGAGTTCTACTCAGTACTCTATACCATTTCTCTTTTTGCAATCCATCTCTATCTCTTTTTTCTTTTCTTTTTTTTTTTTGCATTGTAGCACCATCTCTATCTCATTTGATTGTAGTGCTCTTTTCACAAGCTTCTTTTGATTCGTAATTTTGGATAGGTTGCCACTTATGCACTACAAGACCCATCGAAAATGCTAACTTGATATAGCTAATCTCGTGATTTTGACATGGGATGCTAAGATTGCACTATTATGTACCACTACTTGCTACAAGAAAATTATGAAAAAAATATCTTCAATATATTACACGGATGTCAATACAGTTTTAAACATTTCGAACTTGTTAATTTAGTTTTAAACATTTTAACGTTTGGCCAATATAGTCTTTCCGCCTAATTTTGGTAAAAAAAAATCGTTGATTTGATGTAAAATCAAAGACATGTTAATGGGGGGTTGATTAGAGTTATTTTTTTAAAAATAATAATAGATCTTTGAAGATTGTTATTGATTGGATAAGGTAGGTGAACAAATTTATTTATTTTTTATTTCCTTTGTCTTCGTCCAAAAGTATTCCCCATTATAAGGTCGACATCTGAATGAATGAATGAGTGAGAATTCTTCTACTTGAATTGAATTGCTCAACATCCATTTCTTTGTGATAATCCTTTAAACCTCGATGATGAGCTTATGTCCCAAATCTCGATCTTTATCCTTGGCATGTGGCATGTCATTTATGCCTTGATGGTAATCGTGTTTTATCTTTGCATTCGCATTCATCCTTTGATATCCAAGCCATATGTTCTATTCCTATATTCTCCTTCATCCATTGACAATTTTCTCTTTTATTCGATCATTACACTTCGTTTCCTTAAACACTTGTCCGTACACTTATTCCATAAAAATCTCTATCATTCGGAATCACTTGCCCACTTATGCATCAATATATCTTTTTTCCCCTCTAAACTGTTAGAAAAATATGTTAAACTATTTCAAGTGAAGATATTAAATATCAACTTATGATCTATTTATTTTGCGAAATATAAATAATTTTAAAAATATTTTTTTTTCTAAAAATAATTACTTATATAGTTGAAATAATTAGTCAATAATAAATATTTTTTTTATTAAAAATAATAATTTATGCTAAATATTTTCGTGATTAATGAAAATATTATTTATTTATATATTTTGAAAGGAATATAAATAGTCATTTGTGTCTTGTGTATAATTTTTTTTTTTTGTAAAATAAAGTGACGCAGTCAAAATAAAATTTCAAATGCGGGCAATTTCCAAATTTCAGTTCATCCAACGAGCGACCGACCCAGGCGGAACTCCGACCTCGGTCTGCTCTCTTCTCCCTCTAAATACAGTGGAGGTTTTTGCTCAGATGCTATGCATGATCGCCAACTTCCGCCTCCTCTTCTCTTCCTCGGCGACCGCCGCGCCCTTTCTCTCTCCCCTCAAGCTCAAGCTCAGGCGGCCCTCCTCCTCCTCCTCCTCCCCCTCTCTCCCCCTCGCTCCTCTCTCTAGCACCCTGTCCCGGCCCCTCTTCACCGTCTTCTCCGCCTTCGAGCGCCGCCGCCGCCGCCTCCGGCATTCCCCGAACTTCGCTCGCGGAGGGAACAGGAGGACCTTTAGGGACGGTCGAGGGAGGGATAAGGAGGCTTTGATGGAGGAATCCGGGTTCAATCGCAAGAGGGCCGAGGGTCGAGACCGGAGTGATGGTCCCAGGAAGGAGCTTCAGCTCAAGAAGAGGCCTAAGGCCAATCCTGTCAGTACTATCTCTTATGTACAGGTAAAGTTCTCTTCTTTTCTTGGACTTTTCTGCGAATTTCTTGTTTACTTCTGTGTGATTAGATGGATAAGGTATGGCTTTGTACATGTGCACTGATAAGAACTTGAAGTTCTCAATGTCAGTGGTTCTTCTTTTTTTGTCTTCTGGGTGAATAGGTTTTGCGCAATTGGGTTAATTGGGTTTGCGCGGACGGAAGCTTCTTAGCATTCGGTACCGTATTAGTTGGTTGTAGTTTTCTTTGGCTTTGGATTAACTGGATGTCTTCTATGAAATTAGCTCATCTATAGTCTGATTAGCTTCCACGGTGTCTGTCTTGAAGTGCTTTACCAATGTCGGTTTAGTTTCTGTCTTGAAGTGCTTTAACCAATGTCGGTTTAGTTTTTTCGACTTTATCGTGTAGCTGAAGGGATAAGGTTACAATTGCTCACGCGTTGGCTTCGTGGGAATCAAGATTCGAAATTTCGAGGTGTTTATTGATTGATTATGTTCCTTAATTATGACGCAGATATTGGGGACTGGAATGGATACTCAGGATACCTCACCATCGGTCCTGCTTTTCTTTGATCACCAGAGATTTATTTTTAATGCTGGAGAGGTAAGGCCAGAAGCAACACAATTTAGAAGTTTCATGCATTGATTTTTCTGGATTATTTTTCTTTTGTATGTTCCATTACTGTAATTTGCATATCTTTATTTAGCAGCATGGTTTTTTCAACTGTATGTTGACCATTTGCACATCTCCCTGTTTAATTGTTCAATATCAGCAGGCGCCTTAAGATTATTATGGTACTTAGCATGTCAATGCGTTTGCAGGGGTTGCAAAGGTTTTGCACAGAGCATAAGATTAAGCTGTCAAAGGTATGTAAAAGTCTGACATAATTTCACCCTGTGCTCTTGGTGGGATTTGCAATGAAGGAAAATCTGATTTTGTCTCTGATTTTCAGATAGATCATATATTTCTCTCTCGTGTGTGCTCTGAGACTTCAGGCGGACTTCCAGGTTTTCAACTTTATTAATTATAAGAAGACATTGATTTCATGCAATTATTCTTACATATGAGAGATGTAATGAGTTCATTCCGTAAGTAATCAAATTACATCTGGCATTCATCCAAAGAAACACTGACTTTTGACCGTGCGACAGGGTTGCTATTAACACTGGCTGCGATGGGAGAGGAAGGAATGTCGGTAAGCGTGAAGTTGGCTTCACAGTATCAATGTTCCTTTCAAATATCAGTTTTCAGTAAGAAAAAAACTTTGTTTCATGTTTTGAAGGTTAATATTTGGGGTCCGTCAGATCTTAAATATTTAGTTGATGCCATGAAGTCTTTCATCCCAAATGCAGCAATGGTTCACACAAAAAGCTTTGGCCCTGCTCCAAGTTCTGATGCGGTTGCTATTCCTGATTTAAATCAATTTGCTGACCCTATCATTCTTGTTGATGATGATGTTGTCAAAATATCGGCTGTTCTTCTGTGGCCAGAAGAGTCTGGTCAAAATAATGGTGTTCACTCTGCAATGAGTCCAGGTGACATGTCTGTTGTCTATGCTTGTGAGTTGCCTGAACTTAAGGGGAAGTTTCATCCAGAAAGAGCAAAGGAGAAGGGTCTGAGACCTGGGCCAGAATACCGGGAGCTGCAACTTGGAAAGACTGTTTTCTCAAAACGGCTAAATGTCATGGTGGGGTTCAAAAGGAATGAAAAATAGCTATCACGTATCCTTCGAGTGTAATTTAAGTTCATGACTATTTTGTGTAACTATTATTTTTTCTAATACTGTAGGTGCATCCCAGTGATGTGATGGATCCTTCTATCCCCGGTCCCGTTGTGCTCCTTGTTGATTGCCCAACTCAATCTCATTTGCAGAGATTATCTTCCTTAGGTTCCCTCAATGATTACTATGTTGACTTCTTGGGCAAAGAGACTAAAAAGACTGTTACATGTGTCATCCATTTGAGTCCAGCCTCGATCGTGAGTAGTCCAGATTATAAGAATTGGATGAAGAGGTTTGGTTCAGCGCAACATATTATTGCTGGACATGAGATGTGAGCATTTATCACACATCCAATTTTTAGAGAAATAATGTTACTTTTATTTTATGAGTCAATAAATCACCCTCTATTTGTCTTCCATTCCTTGCAGGAAGAATATAGAGATTCCAATCTTGTGTTCTAGTTCGAGGATCGCTGCACGACTTAATTATTTGTGTCCTCAGTTGTTTCCAGCTTCAGGTTTTTGGTCTATCGAGCAATCCTATCTGTCAGCACCTGACACTGTCCATTTAAGTGAGGTGTGCGGTTACATCTAGGGCGAACTTTTTTGTTTTGATTCTTGGCATTTGGACCTTGGGATTACATCTTATCTGCAGGACGCTGAGAAGACATTTCTGGTTTTTCTTCTGACAGGGTACTTCTCTCTCTTGTCGTCAAAGCATTTCTGCTGAAAATCTCCTCAAGGTATAAAAGGCCATTGTCATAAGAGCTTCAATTCTTTGCACTTCATGCTTTATTGATGGCATGGTTTTCTTTACTTCGTTTGAAATCTGTGAGCTATTTCTCATCAGTAATCAGCTTTTACTTAGTCTGCTCAGCTTCGATGGAATCAACTCTGTCTTCCTTTCGACTGGAAAAAAAAAAAAAAAAGACTCTGTCTTCCCTCTTGTCTATTGTCTTCCCTCTTGTCTATTGTCTAATCAGGAAACTAGTTGTCTGATACTCAAGATGTAAGTGGTAATGTACTTATGTTTTTGGAGATTTTATCAGGATCATTCTGAGTTATCATGCAATCATGATGCAAACACCGATAGTCATAATGGATATTCTTATGAGTTTCGATGGACATGACCATCATCAAGGAAACATTGGTATCAAGTTCTTTAGGTCAAGAATGTTTAGAACTCTCTAATAATCTGACACATAGACGGTTTGCCATGGTGTTGGCAGCATATGGATGGTTCAGTTTCATAGATTTTCTTAATGAGTATTTTCGCCTGTTCTCAATATTGTCAATTTATAACTCTCTCTCCCCCTCCCTCCTTCCCTCTCCCTTGAGCAGTTCACATTGCGTCCCCGAGATAAGATCGGATTAGACAGATCCTATATTCCGAATAAGATTGCTCACTCAAACATAATCAATGAGTTGCACACTGAGATCCCAGAGATTGTGGAGGCTGCACAGTTGGTTGACCATCTTTGGAATGGGAATGGTGGAACAGGGGAGGAGAGAAGGTTTATGCAAGAGGAGCCATGGTTAAGTGAGAATAACCTTCCCCATTGTTTGGAAAATATAAGGAGAGATGACTTGGAGATTGTTCTTTTGGGGACCGGTTCATCACAGCCATCTAAATATAGGAATGTCAGTTCAATTTATATCAATCTTTTCACCAAAGGAGGTTTGCTTCTGGATTGTGGGGAAGGAACCTTGGGGCAAATGAAACGAAGGTACATACTAGTTAACTTCATCTTATTGAGTTGCTGTGTTCATTTCAAAGGATTTGGATTTCTTGCTTTTTTTTTATGTTTTATATCCTTGAAAATAGGTTTGGAGTAGGGGGTGCTGACGATGCCGTGAAAGGTCTTAGATGTATTTGGATCTCTCACATTCATGCTGATCACCATACCGGTTTGGCTAGAATACTTGCTCAACGACGTGATCTGTTGAAAGGAGTGCCTCATGAGCCATTGCTTGTGATTGGGCCGAGGCAGCTCAAGAGATATCTCGATGCATACCAAAGACTTGAAGATCTGGACATGCAGTTCCTGGATTGCAGGAACACTACGGAAGCGTCTTTAAATGTTTTTGAGGAAGCTAGCAAGTCAAGCGTGGATCTGTCTTCTCCAGAAAGCACGAATTCACATGATGGCTTGAGAAAAGTTACACATGGGTCAAGGACAAATGCTGCTGGTTCAACATTGTTTGTGAGGGGATCTCCTATGCAGAGCTGTTGGAAAAGGCCTGGTAGTCCACCAGACATTAGTGTTGCTTTTCCAATTCTGCAGAATATGAAGAAGATGCTCAAAGAAGCGGGTTTGGAGGCCTTGGTTAGCTTTCCTGTTGTGCACTGTCCACAGGCATTTGGTGTTGTCCTGAAGGCGTCGGAGAGACTAAATTCTGATGGGAAGTTGATAGAAGGGTGGAAGATTGTGTATTCAGGCGACACGAGACCCTGCCCTGAATTAACAGAGGCGTCTAGGGGAGCCACTGTCCTTATACATGAGGTAAAATTGATATAGATCTGTTTGCACCTTTTCACGGGTCTTATTCAAATTGCTCTTCGTAGTAGTTTTTCTCAGTTTTACATTGTACGCGTGAGCCTAGGCAACCTCAGCATTACCCTGTTTCTGGAAAATGGTTCCTGTAACAAATCTCACAAAAATGCCATACTCTAGAGGTCATGGAGTTGAATGGTGCCGTGCTGGTGGATACATACAGCAGTCGTTAGCAGAAACAGACTCCCGCTCTCTCTCCTCCCTCTCTCATTTGAAAGATGACGAAACTTTTGGTGCTTCTTTTTGCAGGCAACTTTTGAGGATAGTATGATGGATGAGGCCATTGCAAGAAACCACAGCACGACGGAGGAGGCCATCCAGGTGGGCGCTTCAGCGGGTGTGTACCGCATCGTCCTCACCCACTTCAGCCAAAGATACCCAAAGATACCTGTGTTTGACGAGGCGGACATGCACAAGACCTGCGTCGCCTTCGACTTGATGAGCATAAACATCGCAGATTTGCCCATGCTTCCGAGGGTCCTTCCGTACTTGAAAATGCTGTTTCGGAACGAGATGATTGTTGATGAGTCGGACGATACTAGAGATTCTGTTAGCTTAGCTTCGTGACGGAAGCGACGGATGATTCATGACCGTGCCATTCTTTTCATAGTTATACTAGCTCGTCAGGCGGGCGAGTTTTTGTGAACTGTATCTGTACCCCTCAAGTAGATAATACCACAGCACAAGACTTGCTCAAAACTGTTCTTGCTCGCCTTCTATTTGTGATTCCGCATGATGTTCTTCAGAGGGCTTGCCATTTTGCTTTGGGATTGTACTTTGGGAAGTTGCATTTCCAAAAAGCTGCTACAATTTTTTCAACTTTTTTATTTTCTTTTTTCTTTTTTCTTTTAAGAAAGTAATTAAAAATAAAATAATTAAAGATAAAAATAATATTTTGAAAAATAAAATAAAATGAAATGAAAATAATTAAAAATAGAAATAATGAAAGTAAAAATAATTAAATAAATTAATTTAAAAATAAAAATATTTTTAAAATAGGATAAATAATAAAATAATAAAAATAAAAATATTTAAAAATAAAAAAAAATACATTTTATTAAAAAAAATTTAAATAAAGTAATTAAAAAATTAGAAAAATAAAATAAAATGATTATAAAAACGAAATAATAAAAATAAAATATAAATAAAGAAATTAATTAAAAATTAAAAAATTTGGAAAAATAAAATAAAATAATTTTAAAAAAATCAAATATAATATAAATACAATATAATTAAAGAAAGCAATGAAAAATTTAAAAAATTTGGCAAAATCAAATATAAATAAATAAAAATATAATATAATTAAAGAAAGTAATTAAAATAGCGTAATATTTTTTCGAAAGATAAAAAATATTTGAAATAATTAAAAAATCGAATTATTTACAAAGGGTAGTTTTTACCAAACAGCATTTACGTCAAAGTTGCATCCAAATACACTTTTTAATTATAGTTTACCAAGCAATATTTGCATTTCGCCAAGCTCTTTTAGCTCAAAGGTATTTGTATTTTTCCAAAGTCCTTTGGCCAAATGCTGAACCAAATAAGTTTTTAAAATTTCGCATTAATTTGAGGTGCAAACCGATCCGGGCATATCAGCTAAGGCTTTTGGGTGGGACCCGAGACCCGAGCCCGGTTTCCGGACGGGTCGTACTCGGGTTGAACTAGTTCGGAAAAAATAATAATAAAACGAGAGAATACCAGAATTTCCCTTGTTCAGATGTTCTTGTCTTAGTTCATCTGCAACTGCAAAATCTTGCAACGGCGAATTAAGACCGAACTTTCAACGCAAACGAAATCCTCTCTCTTTTTCTTTCTCTGTGTCTGATCGCCCCCACCTGCATTCACTTCTTCCTTTCAACGAAAACCCTAGAATTCGTGTTCTCGGCTCAGCTTCTCAGCTTCGGTTCGAATCGGACCGATCCTCGCTCGCTTCGGGGGTAAGATCTTCCTCCGTCCTCGGATTTCACGTTCTTTTGCTGCGGCTCGCTCCCACGGTCGGGCGATGGATTCGAGCAGAAGGGCGGTGGAATCGTACTGGAGATCGCGGATGGTCGATGCCGCCACCTCCAACGAGGACAAGGTGGCGCCCGTCTACAAATTGGAGGAACTCTGCGAGCTCTTGCGATCCTCTCACGCCGGTATCGTCAAGGAAATTTCGGAGTTCGTTGTCAAGCGGCTCGATCACAAGAGCCCCATCGTTAAACAGAAGGTACGATTTGGAATAAAGTTTCTACGTCTCTCGCGCGCGCGCTCTCTCTCTCTCGCTGTCTCTCTCTTATTTAATTTCGGCGAGTTGGAGCTGAAAAAGCTTGTGAGAACTGTTGATCATTCTTTCAGTTGGTTTTTCCCTTCCCCTGTGCTACCACCAAAGCTAAAGTTCTAATTCTTGGTTTAAGCGATTCGACTCGGTCTTGTTCGATTGCTCTCTAGCTGATCAGGCTAAAAATTTAGCAGTGTGATTACATGTTATTTGGCTGCACTTTGAAGATTTTGTAACGTTGTTGATTAGCAATTGATGCCTACTCTATCTATAGCTTTCTCTATTAATCAGAGCATCAATGGAGCAGCCCCCTTTTTCAAGTTTAGTGTAACTACTACCCATTAATTAAATTGTGGGTCCTATCACGGGGGTCGACAATGGGACATAATCATCGATAGACGAGTACTCATTTGGTCCTCATGAGAATCTGTGCGATCTAGGTCTTTTGGTTAGTAGTCCTATCTTGATTATACATTAGTAGACCATGCATTTAGATAGTCTATGTAAAGTCGCTTTGTGCTCATGCAGTTCTTTGAAGGAAGCGTAGTTTTAGCTCTTAGTGCTTGGTTATTCAAGTTTTCTAGGGGGTTTCTCGATTTTGATTCAGATTGATCCTGATTCTTTGATACTCCAGCATACAAATTCTGCATATGTGACTGCATATGTGAAGCTTTCTGTTGAGGAGTCTCTGGCATATTAAATGGATATGTACAGGTCTCTTGGTGTCAGTGCTGACACTTATGGCATTTATTTGTACTGTATGGAGTTTATGCCACTCCAGCTTGTGGCATGCATTTATTTAGTTCATTGTTGGGCTTCCCAAAGACACGAGTATATCTTATAGATACCCGGCATGGGTATAATGCTGGCACCACTCTTGGTTTGTCGGAGGTGTGTTCACCTTTTTCCAATTTGATATCGTATGACATTGTGATACTAGCGCGAGATCCTTTTCAGGCTCTTAGGTTGATCAAATATGCTGTTGGCAAGTCTGGTGTGGAGTTCCGGAGGGAAATGCAAAGACAGTCTGTGGCTGTTCGACAGTTGGTTCATTACAAGGGTCAGCCAGATCCTTTGAAGGGGGATGCTTTGAATAAAGCTGTGCGTGACATGGCTCAGGAGGCTCTAGCTGCCATCTTTAATGAACAGGAAAATAAAACAGCTCCAGCTGAAAGTGTCAACAGAAGAATAGAAGGATTTGGGAATACAAATGTTCGAATGCCGTCAGAAGATAGAAAATCATTTCTTAGTGAGGTAGTTGGCTTAGGGAGTGCTTCTATCAAGCAGGGACTTAGTAGCTTCACTCAAAGTCACTCGTTCGGAAGGAATGACAGTGGAAGCTACAAGAGTCCCTACCTCCACAGGTCTTTGACGATAGAAAGTGACAACTCTAATATGTATGAACCAGTTCGAATTCATGGTAAAAACTCGAATACTTTTGGGATATCAAATGGTCAGCCTGGCGGATCCTCAAATTTAGATTCAAGAGGAGCAAAAACGGAACTAGTGACTGGAGATTCCAGTTCAAATCATACAGAGAAGACACGTGAGGAACGCTTGCTGGACACCATTGTGACATTAGGTGGAGTACGCCTACAACCAACTCGAGATGCCATTCAAGCTTTCCTTGTGGAGGCTGCAAAGTTGGATGCAATGGCTTTAAGTTGGGCCCTTGAATCAAAGCTGCAGTCCCCACAGTGGCAGGTATGATCCTTCAGACTCCAATATTTCAGATTGGGAGAGATGACTGCCCAATATGATGTACAGGTGGATGCCTCCGAATTTTACTTTTACTCCATGTAATTATGAGGTACTTTGTTTTTGATCGACCCAACAGAACACGTAGCCTCTGGCAGTATCTTTTTCTTATCTTTTCCATTCATCAGTCACAGATAAAACATTGGTGTCAAAAAATTCCCGTCTCCTTGATTCAGTGAGCAGATGTACCATTTGGTTGTTCATGCGTATTTGTTGTGTGAGTTTAATACAGTTCTTGTTACTCTCTCTTCAGTTTCCTAATCATTAAATATCCTTTTGTCAGGTCCGAATGAAGGCTCTCTGTGTACTAGATTCAATTTTAAGGAAGAAAAATGATGAGCATTTCTCAGTTATAGCATCTTATTTTTGCGAGAATGTTGATGTTCTGGTGAGATGTGCAGAGTCTCCGCAAGCTTCATTGAGAGATAAATCTATGAAGGTAAGCCTCTTTAGTCCTTTGAACGTTTATCCAAGGAAATCTTCTGAGGAATGATCCTTTCCTTTGATACAGGCGAAGTAAAAATTAGCTGTAGCCCTTTACCAAAAAAAAAAAAAAATTAGCTGTAGCCTTGTATGTTTAGTGGCTTACTTGGTGATAGTTGCAGCTCCTGTTAGAATATGTCTAAATATTGACTGGGAGATGGTAGCTTGAGAACATAGGTTTATGGTCTCAATTATTTCTCCTTTGTCTATGACAAAGTTGTCTGGGGGAGCTTGGTGACCTGGGTAACCCTAATGTAATCTTTTCTGCTTTCTACTTTGAGAATTGGAGTGTTTCTCCTAACGCTACAGATGTGGTCATCACCGATATGTTTGCTTGATGAAGTGTGTAAGATCTTTTCTTGTGATATTAATAGGTCTTGGGCCTTCTGGATAGAGAACAGACCCTTGGTACCGGAGCTGATTCACAGAAGTTTGTTAAGTCAGAGACAGATAACGTCATTCAGATGCCTGATCTAATAGACACCGGTGATCCTGATGAATCTGGCAGAGCAAATGACTACTCAGGGAAGCAAAGTGAGCAGAAGACTGGTAATCTGACATCACATACCGGACTTCTTATCGATGATTTGCTTGGAGATGACATGGGCTCTTGTGGGAACACAAGTGATATAAAAACTAATGATGATCCCTTTGCCGATGTCTTGTTCCATACCGTTAAGGGTGGTGAACCTGCAGACGACATTTTTGCTGGTATGTCTGTTAGTGATACGAATGACGTTAAAGGAGATCCTACGAGGGCAAACCGATATGGATCTGAGTTGATTGATATTTTTCAACCCAGTTCCAGAGATTCTCAAGGAAATGAAAATCATGTCAATGATATAATGGCTGGCTTGTCCATTAATGGTAATGGCTCCAATTTTCAGGAGAATGCAACCATATCCGGGGCAGCTTTGCTAGATGTTATGTCAGTAAGTGAGAGATATCCTGCTCATCAATCTTCTAATGGTGCCGTAAGCAATGTGCTTAATTCCCAAAACACAGTGATGGGTGGAAATGTCATGTTTCCTTCTAATGGCATGCCAAATAATACACCACCAGGCATGTTGTTCAATATGCCGTCTCAGTCCTTAGGTTACAGCAACATGGCTAATATGTTTGTTGCTCAGCAGCAATATCTGGCAACCATGTCAAACTTGCAACACCTAGGAAACCTCAATTCTCAGAATGGTGGCTTTACTTATGTTGCTGGAGATAAAGGTAGTCATCCATCTCCTTTTCCTGATGTATTCCAGCCGAACTTTCTGAATCAGGCTCCGACTACAGTGATGAACAATTCCAAGAAAGAGGACACCAGAGCATTTGATTTCATCTCTGTAAGTCCAGACTTTCAAACATCGAGTGATTTCACTCTTTGCGTACATGATTGTTGCTGGCTTTCCATTGTTTGTCATTGATGAACTCGGATAGGAAGTGCCGTCACAGTTAGTACTCACTTTGACTGCCGTTGTGTTGCAGGACCATCTTGCAGCTTCTCGTGATCCAAAGAGGGTGGTTTAGATCTTTTCAGCTCACGATTTACTTTTTAAGTGGGATACAATTATAACAAGTCAACGCAGACAAAGAAACAGATGTTTGGAGTGAAGATGGTTCCTGCATTAAATGTTGGGCGAGAAAAGCAGGGGCCATCATCCCTTAAAGCTGCACCTTCATTGAGAAGTGCAATATTCATGCTTGTGATTATAAAGACCAGATTAGAGAGTGGATGTGGATTTTGTCAATTTTCAAAGCTGTGAAGTGGTTAATAAGTGCAGCTTCATTTATACGGCAAGTGAATTATTTTAGCTTATCTCCTTCACTTCGGCTTTCTTTTATCTCCCTTTTTTTTTTTGTCTTCTCTGTACTTTTTTTCCTTCATTTTTTATTTCTTATATCTTCGCCAGAATTGCGGTATATTTAATTTGAGTATGGAAGTCAATAAAAACATCATGTAATCCTTGATCACGTCCCTTTGTTCACACCTGTTACTCTATGTTAAGCCAGAACATATGCACGGTTTAGGTGCAACCATCTTTTCAATCGCTTGAAAATGTAGGGTTGTTCTTCATAACGAGAATTACAGGGATACGCCCACCACCCTCTACTTGTGAAACTTCCAATGTGTGAAGCTTTTAATTTTGTATCACATTATGTCACGTTTCCTTTGTGGGTACGATAGACTGAGATCTCATTTATTCATTGCTAGTTTATTGTCATGGGCATCTGAAAAGTGTTTCGACTGTTTCTTCCTGTCCGAAGCAAAGTCTTTCGTGGCACATCCATGACCATGCCTGTTCATGCAAGCTTGCACCTGTTCAAACAAAAGTTGGTATGTTTTTGGAAATACGCCAATGGTGAGATTATAATCGCGATAAGATGTGATTCTATCAATCTTGACGCAAAAGATTCGTAAGTCAGAAATTGCATAAGTCTCCGTTTGGAATGCCCAAGAGAGTAAAAACCATCCAATATCTGCTAATAACAATGTCATATAGGTAGAGGCTTCTACAATGGGAAAGGGGGTACAATGGAAGGAAAAGGAGGTACAATGGAACATCGTCTGTGTTTTGTATCTTCTGATTGCCGCCAATAAAAGAACAAAACAAGAACTCATCGTTCGGCCTTTGGATCCCAGCTCTGCAGTATACAGACGCAATCACCAAAAAAGCAACAACAGAAAAGGAGAAAAAGAGAGTTCAAAATTCAAAATCTCTTCCCTCGAACTGCTCACATGTTACTGCCTAGACCATTCGAGTGAGCAGCGTTGCCTGCCTAAACCCCAAACATCAAATCCATTATTTTGGAAACCACAGACTTAGCAGGCGATGCAATGGCACCTCCTGGCTGATTCTTGCTAGAAGTGCCATTTTGGAGATAGTATGGGTGAGGAGATAATCTACGAGGAACCAAATCTGTACTTCTACCGCTTGGTGGAGGCAATGGCATGAAGCCTTGGTTGTTGAGTCTCTCATTCAAAGCTTGCCGTTGCAGAGGATTGACAGGCTTCACACCAACAATAAGTATACCATTTATTTGCATCCCATTCTTGTTGAGTGCCTTCTGAGCATCAGCACGGTTCTGCACAGGAGAGAAGCAAACATCACACGTGCAATAAAAACGTCATTGGCAGTGCTCCCAAATACATGAGTTGATAGGGAAACCAACCTGATAAAGAATATGCATCCAGTTTGCATCTCTCGGGCCAGGAATATGTTTCAATATTACACCGCATTTTTCAAACTCTCTTAGTACTAAATTGGTATCACCTGGAGAAAATCTGGAAACAAAAATATCTCTCGATAAAATGGACCCAAGAATTCCCTTTAAGAAAAGGAAAGAGGAAACTCAAGACCACTAGTTTTCGAGCAATATGCCACTAGCGTTTGCAGCGCATGCATAACAATTTCATTATGCAAGTTTCAAGCAAAATGCGGGGACATACCCTAATTGCAACCATCCACAAATAAATCCCAAGTATCCGAAGCAAGCACCAAGGATTCCAACTTGAACCAAGAGTAATTGTGAAACAGATTAAAATCGATTCTCACATCATGCACCTCCACAAGAACAATCCCAAAAATCTGGAGTCCCATTTTTCTCTTCTTTAGCAATTCCTTTATATTCGTATTCCAGCAGTCCCGAACTCAACAAAAGCCCTCCTACCTTCTCAAGACCTCCTCACTTTAGTGGTTCTTGTTGATATTTACTTTAAACATCAGAATCTATGCAGTACATTGATCTTCAAATGACAATAGCATCTACCTACATCCACAGTCCTTTCTATTCTCTTATGCCCACACTTATTTGAGAAAGCTCTGCAAGAAGATTCGAGTTCCGACTTATATGATTTTTATGGTAATAGTATTCTAGCAGCCATTGTCAGTCTCATCTACACTTTTGCAACCCAATAACATTTGCAATCTCTGCTGGTTCAACAAAAACATCATATGCCTCTCAGTTAAGACCACCCTTCAAGCTGTTTCAGTTTATGCTCAATTCCATTTTTCAAGTAAAATACCGGAAAAAGGATAGAAGTGTATCATGCAATTTCTTCACAGACGGCAACTGAAGGAGCAATTTGCCTAAAAGATCTACTCTGCTCATGGCAGCAAACCTAGAGAACATGCTTGACGATACGATGATACCTTGGAGAGAAAATGAACTGCAAGATTGCGAGCTACAGCAAATGAAATTCTTTTGGAGGAGTTTCTTGATATTGGAAATGGATCATGTACGAAGAATCAATAATTGGAGCTTAAGAATGATTTTTACACTACACATTATGATCCATCAGATGACTGACTGGCGACTGCAGAGCTACCAAAAGCTTAATGAATTGGAAAAAGGATCAGACATAGGTGCATAAAGAAAACGGGGCTATAATATCTAAATATAAGCCAAAGCCCACATATAATTCGAGTAAATGTGAAAAGTAATGCGGCACCACTCATCAGATCATCTGCAAAGATGGAACTTAGGAAATCAAAGTACTTCATATTCATTTCTAGTGTGATTTACCATCAGGTTCTCAACGATGAGACAAATATAGCACATAGAGACAGATAAGACTGATAAACAGCAGCAAGCCACAACATGATTAGGCAATTTTAAGGAAGATGTGATATTCAAAGAGAAAAATCAAGAGAGCAATCCAATTTCTATAACTTAACTGAAATTTATTCATAAAAGAAGGAAATGAGAACATTACCCATAAACAGTAACCCATTCTTCCTCATCGAGATTTCCTGCAGGCAAGCAATTTCTCTGCATCTCTGGCCTAGCAACTTCCCTTGGAGGTGGAAGAGTGATAAGTGCACTAGACTGAACAACACCCTCAACTGGTGAACCTTTCCCCTTATCCTCCGGCTCACTAGGACTCTTTGCAGGCGACCACCAATTCAAATTCCCCGAACCCTGTTGGTTTTGCTGCACACTCTTAAGAGCGTACGACGTACTTGCCTCAGATTTATTTTTAAGAGGAGCGGAGAAATCCCGGCCAGAGCTCTGAGCCAGGGTTCTCGGGTCTGACTTGATCTCTGGGGACAATGGATAGTCAGGAATGCCAGATTCTGGCGAGAAATCAGAGCGATCTTCCAAGGTGTAAATGGGAGGCGGCGGAAGATCTGAAGCCCCAAAATTTTCTCGCCAAAGAGCAGACACTGCAGCAGCCTGGCCGGGGCTCGAAAACTTTCCCCTCCTGGAAGAAACAGGAGTCGCCAAATCTTGGAAAAATAATGACCGTCCACCCGACCCAGGAGTCCTCTGCACTGTACTGCTCATCTTATGGTGCCTCTAGGAATTTTCCCTGAGTATCACCAGCAACTTTTTCAGTCCACTGTCCAGCTGAATCCCAGAACACCAAAAAGAAATTACCAACAAGAACCAGAACGCTACTAATACATTAAATCCACGCATATGAGAGCTATGGTCTAGAAGTTAGGGTCTCCCAAATTGAGGATACTTCACTCACTGAAATGCGTCGTTTGGAAATGACCGGCATCTTTCCATGAAAATGTTACACAATACGAAAAGATCAAAATCGGCTCATGAAAAACCAAACGGACGGTAGTTGATATATGCTCTGGCTCGCAAAGTACTGGGCTAAAGAACTTATGACGAATTATCGCCAGGAGTCCTTAAACTGCACCATAAATGAGCAACAACGACCGTGCACATGTGCTGTCGGAAGGAAGCGATGGCCAGGGTTACCTGAATTGCTCGTTAGACTGCGAAATGGGCCGCCGGAGTGGCGCTCTCCGGCGATCCTCCCGTCGAGAGAAGAGAAGGAATTCGAAACCCTAGCTCAAGGAAGAGGACGACGACGACGCCGCGTTCAGACGCAAATTGAAAAAAAGCGGGCCTATTTTGACTAGGAATTTAAAGGAAAAATCACTCTCTTTTTTTTTTTCTTAATTAACTACTTGTTCTTTTAAATTTTGTCCGAACAAAACATTCAAATTTTCATAAATTCTCCTATCAAGTCTTTTCGCCACCAAATTTCGCGAAATTCAACTTAAATAACCTCGTGATATGACATAGATAAAATTTTCCCACCGTGGACGTCCCTGTAAGCGCCGACATTAGCTAAAATTCCGTATGTTATACTTCGAAATTTCCTTTACTAAAATTTTCCACTCCTCCACGGTGGATTTCATGTATTTTATCTCCTTCGTACCAATCCAACGGTAATACCGACCGAATCTAGATTAAGACAATTTTCTCCACCGGCATTCGCCCTTTTAGACATAAAAACAAAAGCTCAAATTCGATAACATCGGCACGGCAAAAAAAAAATTGCTAGGAAAAGTAGCCATCTCATTCAAAATCAGACAAGTAAATTAAGTGAGGTCAGGTGATGCGCGTCGTCAACGCAACAAAAATAATTCCTTATCCGACCTAACTATAAATGTAGCTAGGGTAAGTAAGGGTCGAATCCACGGGGAATCGTAATACAAAATTCTCTTAACGTTACTATCAGCAATCGTCTTGAGGTCAAGTGAAGTTGGGTAAGGGATAAACCTAACAAAACGGAAAATAAAAGCAATCAACGTAACAATCAATGGTAAGAGATCTAGGACGCTCGACTCCCTCTCGTGACCTTGTATCTGATTTTGCCTTCCCTAATGCTATTGATTCAATCAGCTTTGTTAACCTAGGATCCTAAAATCTCCTCATATTTCTCCCGAAGATATGAGAACGTATCAACTGGTATCAAATCGCTCGCTCTATCCCTAAGCTCGCGACTAGTAGTGACCCATTATGAATCGATCCTAATTGATTACCTAAGGTGACCAGATATATCCCTATTCTGCTCACTAATAACCTGGTTTTCCAACTCTTAAGTTAACTTAGGTTGGCTTGTTCGTTGATCTGAACCTAGACTACTCTCCCGAGTCTCCCTAGGTTATTTGATCTATATTAATCGGTGATCAGGCGACTAATACGCATGGAGAACAAAACAGACAAACAGAACTGATAAACCAAATTGCATTAAAAGGATAGGAGTTCACAAATACATCGGTACACGAGGTTCCGTCTAAGCCCTAGAAAAGGAATTTAGTTCATCATCTCGAGGTCAATAATCCAAACAATACACAACGACATAATACAAATGAAGGAAATAGGAAGAAGAGACTCCGCCGAAATCCTCGCTGTCACTTCCCGTTCTTCCTCTGCCGTTGTCTCCCAATTCTCCCGTGTATCCCCTGTCGTTGCCTTGCAAAAGTATCAGCTCCTCCCCAAATCTTTTCTCCAAGATGAATATATATATCTCCTAATTTTTCTCACACCAAAAGATATCCAAAAGATAACCCTCCTAATTTAACTCAACCCTAATCTGATATATTTCTAAATTTACGAAAACGCCCTCTGCGTGGTTGATGACTTTCGCGAGCAGACGCGTCTCTGGATTGGACGGACGCGTCCTCCATGCTTCTGGAGAGCGACGGACGCTTCTCTTGCTCTTGATGGACGCGTCCTTCTTGATTCTGATCTCCACTTCCCAAGATGCATCTCTTCTTAGCTTGGACATGTCCTTCACCTATAGATCATTCTTTAGCAAACTACAACTTGAAGATAGCAAACAAATTAAAGAACCCAAATTAGACGAATTCATTCAACTTGTTGCACAATTTTCTCGCCTAAAACAAGCCCTTTAGCTCTACTTTCGTAGAGTTATCACACCCCCAAACCTACCTTTTGCTAGTCCTCGAGCAAAATAACTTCAAATAAAATGAATCAAAACTACCAAACATTCCTCATTGTCTCTGAGTCAACTAGTCATGAAATACTTTCTTTTAATATTCTCAGAAGTGATTGTACTTGTCCCTAACAGTCCAATTCATTCCTTTGCTTAACTCGCACTAAAAACAAGTCACATCACTCATCCTCTGCTAAAACAAAATATTTTTATTATTTGAGAAAAAGCATCTCATGCCACGATAAGCAACCGATATCGACAAACCATTTTTCAAGAAAAACATGATTTGTAACAATTCTCAAGAACCAGCCTTTCATCACTCCATCCACTTGTCCAAGGTTTAAACCATCCAACACATGCATATTCAACAACTATTCCGCAAGGTTACATGATTCTTAAGTGTCCCGTCCTTATAACCACCCATGTAGCGAGAAATCAACCAATGACTCCCGATCCAGTTGGACCAAGGCATTAAGTGATGAAGCACTCCTCAGGTTTATTCTCGGGTCGATTAGGGACTAACAGACACCATTAGTACATATCCAGATCACATTGAAACAGAAAATTGAAGTTCAACTCTGGACATTGGTACTTAGAACCATGATCACTTATTTATTCTTCTTCTTTTTTTTTTTTAACAAAATGATCGTTACCCCAGATTTCATTTCAAGAGATAATTAAAGACACGTCCTAATCCTCATTACTTCACATGTTTTACTAAAATAAAGGTTTGATTCAACCAGAAACCTACCGAGACATGAGACCATGATTGTTGAAAATCAAAAAGTTTCAGGTTGCAGCTTTGGACAGATCGAAAATGACAAGTCTTAACCACAAGTTATTCTCCAGAACTCCTCTTTCCATCAGAGACACGTACGAACTCACTAGTTATCCTCATTGAATAGAAGTTATTCCAAACCAATTAACAACGAGACATGAGGAATCAGATGCTCGAAAAGACTAACTGGCAGTTATCAAATTCAGACTCTAATTATCAATCCGTAACCTGTAAAACACAGCACCCCCAAACCTATTATTCACCATAACTCATTACTCAGCAATCAGTCATATTCATTACTAATAGCACCTACTCAGCAACACTCGTAAAATTTGACACCCCCAAACCTACACAAGAACATCGTTTCGATGTAAAGAGAAAGAGGGTAAGAAAGGAACTCCCCTGGGGTTTACTCTTCTTCCGAAGAGTCTTGTTGTGCATTGTCATCCTCGCTATCTTCTTCGTCCACGTACTCATCCCATTGAGCGGCCTGTGAAGACTGCTCCCATGGGATCATGCTCTGGAATTGCAACATGTCATATCCCGCCGCCGCCCATTGGAAACGCATGTTGTCCTCGTTGCGTCGCAAATTCTCATCAATATGCTCGTGGCAGAGGCGGAACTCTTGCATAGTCGCCCTGTTTTCTCTTCGCATTTGGCGAAGGAGCTGGAGAACTACATTCCCGGAGTCAGCTGGTGCTGGGGTGTCGGGGACTTCCTGACTCTCGAGCCGAGGATCTTGCGCCAGATCTACTGCCGGCGCGGATGGTCCCGCACGGAGGGCACGTGCGCGTGCCCTGTTTCTCCTTTGAATTGCCTGCATATCTCGACTACCGGAACCACACAACTGTTCAATATATTTTTCAGTCATAATCGTACCTGGTGGGAGTGTTTCCTCATGATCTTCAATGGGGACACCAGCTTGACGGCAGAGCATGGTGACCAATGAGGGGTACCAGTATCCCTTCGTGGCTTCCGAGGATTGTAAAATCCCCCTGAATAGAAGTTGGCCTACATTAATCTGCAGATGGGTCAGTATGGCATAAATGAGGATTGCTGGTTCACGCCTGCACAGATTGTGATGAGTTACAGGCATCATAGAAAACACTACAAAATAAAACCAAGTTTTGGCAAACCGATCGAGAGTGTTCCGTTTGATGGAAACGAACTCGCCATTGTGCATCTCCCATTGCCCTGCTCCATCAGTTAAAACCTGTCTAATCTCTTCGGCTTTTTCAGCATTCAAGCCAGATCCTACCAATGCTGCATATTCATCGATGTCAGGGATAGGTAACTCAAAGAAGTGATTAAGTGTAACAGCGTCAAACCGGACCGTTTTACCACGTACGCGGACTTTACCCCCCTGATAGTCCGGTACTCTAGTGTAGAACTCGCAAACTACTGGAATAACCGCCGGGTCACGAGGTTCGCAAAATATGGTCCAACCCCTTCTAGCTACTTTAGCGGAGAGCCAATAACAATCATATCCTTCCGTGATACGGGGAATTCCTCTCTCAGCAATAAATTTTTTGTTTCGGGCAATGGCCTCGGCGAGCCTTTGCTGGGCATTGGCTTGGAGGGTGCTCGATTCGGCCCTAGCGGCCGAAGCTTTACCCCTATCTCTAGTCGGTTGCTCACTCGCATTCCTAAGTCCGGCATTCTTTGTTCGCACCATACTATGAGTTTCTTAACAAGATGACCTAGGCGTGATGCTCGGAAAGAAGAGATGGAACGGTTTACCTGGATGGAGAGAGACGGCTGCGTCCGTTGAAGAAAGAGAGCCGGGGGACGCGTCCTTTGCAGAGGAAAAGCCGGTCGAGTGGCTTGTAGGGTATCGTGATGGACGTTGGCGGCACCGGGAGAGACGCGACCGAGAGGAAGAAAAGAGTGAATTAGGGTTAGGGTAAACAAAAAAAATTGCACGAACGACGCCTTTTATAGGAACGATGGGTGCTCGGACGCGTCCCTATTAATGGACGGACGCATCCGTTTGGATTCTGTGCATCTACGGACGCGTCTCTTGTGTAGACGGACGCGTCCGTATGGCTACTGTGTAGAGACGGACGCGTCTCTCATGTTGGACGGACGCGTCCTTTGAGATACTGTGTAGAGACGGACGCGTCTCTCCTCACTCAGACGCGTCTGTCATGCTGGAAAATGACGGACGCGTCTCTCATTTTATGCGGACGCGTCTGTCAGCCTACTGTGGATAGACGGACGCGTCTCTCATGTTGACGGACGCGTCCGGTTTGACTCTGTGCGTAGACGGACGCGTCCGCTCTGTTTTTTTTTTAATAAAAGAAACACAATCAACAAAGAACACAGAAAAAGAGAGAAAATGAACAGAAGCTTGGGTTGCCTCCCAATAAGCGCCCTGGTTTATAGTCGGTGGCTCGACTATTCCTGATATCACGGCTCTCGAAGGTGTGTGGTGGTCACAGCCCGATCGAATGTTTCTCCTCTGTAATGCTTCAACCGCTGTTCATTGACCTTGAATGATCGCTCGGAATTGTCTACCTTGACTTCCACTGCCCCGTGGGGATATACGGCCACCACACGAAACGGTCCCAACCACCTGGATTTCAATTTACCCGGGAATAATTTCAGTCGAGAATTAAAAAGTAAGACCAACTTACCAGGGGTGAACGTCCTGTTTAATATCTTGCTGTCATGCCATTTCTTTGTTTTCTCTTTGTACAGCTTCGCATTCTCATATGCGTGGTGGCGAAGCTCCTCAAGCTCGTTTAATTGTAAGAGCCTTGCTGCGCCCACCTTTTCTTCGTCAAAGTTGAGATGCTACAGCGCCCATTACGCCTTGTGCTCGATCTCCACCGGTAGGTGACAGGCCTTCCCAAAAACGAGCCGGTACGGGGACATCCCGATAGGTGTCTTGTAAGCTGTCCTATAAGCCCATAAGGCCTCATCAAGTTTCATCGCCCAATCCTTTCGTGTCAGACTTACCGTCTTCTCCAGAATCTGCTTGATTTCTCGGTTGGAAACCTCGACTTGGCCACTCGTTTGAGGATGGTATGCCGTGGCGACCTTGTGCTTCACTCCATACTTACTGAGCAATGTCGCGAAGTGTCGATTACAAAAATGGTTGCCTTCATCACTAATGATCGCTCGGGGTACGCCAAATCGTGTAAGAATTTGTTTCTGTACAAACCTTGCCACCACTTTAGAATCATTAGTGGGGGAAGCAATCGCTTCCACCCACTTAGACACATAATCAACTGCGACAATGATGTATTTGTTACCTGCTGATGGCACAAATGGCCCCATGAAATCAATACCCCATACATCGAACAGCTCTACCTCGAGGATATTCTGCAACGGCATCTCATGTCGTTTTGAAAAGTTTTCAACACGTTGGCACCTGTCACAACATGCAACAAATGTATAAGCATCTTTGAATAAAGTAGGCCAATAAAAACCTGATTGAAGCACTTTTGCTGCTATTCGATCTCCTCCGAAGTGGCCCCCATAGGGTGATGCATGACATTATGCAAGTATGCTTTCCGTTTCTTCCTCCGGCACACACCTCCGGATAACCTGATTTGCACAATGCTTAAAGAGAAAAGGCTCATCCCATAGATAATATCGCACATCATGCAAAAGTTTCTTCCTTTATTGAACATTGAGTTCAGGTGGGATATAATCAGAGACAATGAAATTCACAAAATCGGCATACCAAGGGATTGAACGATTATCAATTAAGAACAACTGTTCATCTGGAAAAAAACTCATTAATCAGTGTTTTATCCTTAGTCTGAATTTCATTTTCCAATCTCACAGGTGATCAGCTACCTGGTTCTCTGTTCCCTTCCTGTCTCTAATTTCCAAGTCAAACTCTTGCAACAAGAAAACCCATCTAATCAGTCGCGGCTTAGCTTCCTTTTTCGCAATCAAATACTTGATAGCAGAATGATCGGTGAACACTATGACTCTTGTGCCAATGAGATAACTACGAAACTTATCAAACGCAAATACTATCGCTAGTAATTCCTTTTCTGTGGTGGTGTAATTCACTTGAGCATCGTCTAGGGTGCGACTAGCATAATATATCACATGGAAAATCTTGCCTACCCTTTATCCTAATACCGCCCCAACGGCGAAGTCACTAGCATCACACATTAGCTCAAAGGGCAAGTTCCAATCAGGTGCAATGACGATGGGTGCGGAAACCAACCTGTTCTTTAGCTCACTAAAAGCTGAGAGGCATGCGTCGTCAAAGATAAATGGCTTGTCCTTCTCCAACAAGTTGCACAACGGCTTTGTGATCTTGGAGAAGTCCTTGATGAATCTTCGATAGAACCCGGCGTGGCCTAGGAAACTCCTGATTGCCTTGACTGATGTCGGTGGTGGAAGCTTCTCAATTGTCTCGATCTTGGCCTTGTCCACTTCAATGCCTTTACTCGAAATCCTGTGACCAAGAACAATACCTTCTCTGACCATGAATTGGCATTTTTCCCAATTCAAGATCAGGTTAGTATCCTCACATCGCTTCAACACGCGAGCTAAATTTGTCAGGCAAACAGAATATGATGTTCCAAAGACTGAAAAATCATCCATAAAAACCTCTAGTCCATTTTCCACCATATCACTAAAAATAGCCATCATGCATCGTTAAAAAGTCGCAGGCGCGTTACACAGACCAAAGGGCATTCGACGGAAAGCAAAAGTCCCATATGGACAAGTAAAAGTCGTTTTCTCCTGGTCCTCCGGAGCAATCAAGATCTAATTATATCCAGAGTAACCATCTATAAAGCAGTAAAATTCCTTACCAGCCAACCTGTCGAGCATCTGATCAATGAAAGGAAGTGGAAAATGATCCTTCCTTGTGGCTTTATTCAGCTTGCGATAGTCCATGCACACTCTCCACCCCGTCACTGTTCTTGTTAGGATGAGCTCATTCTTCTCATTAGCTACCACTGTCATGCCACCTTTCTTTGGGACACACTGTACAGGGCTCACCCATGAGCTATCAGAGATGGGATAGATGATACCTGCGTCCAACCACTTGATAATCTCTTTCTTGACCACCTCCTTCATGTTCGGATTTAGTCGCCGCTGAGCTTCAACTGACGCTTTTTGGTTATCCTCCAGGAGAATCTTGTGCATGCAAACTGACGGGCTGATTCCCCGAATGTCTGCGATCGTCCAGCCTATAGCTCTTTTATGCTCTCTAAGAATCCGAAGCAGCCTCTCTTCCTCTTGTGCTGTCAAATCTGCAGAGATGATTACAGGTAAGGTATTAGAGGATCCGAGATACGCATACCTTAGATGCTCCGGCAGTGGTTTTAGCTCTAGCGTGGGCGGCTCTTCGATGGAGGGCTTCATGGGATTGTTTGGCCGCTCCAATGCTTCGAACTGTCGCGCAAATTTTGGCACGAAAGGGGTAGCTTCCATCCTATTCATCATCTCCGAGACTTCTTCATTGTTCGTTGATGTAGAAATCAATGATGCTTCAAGTGGGTCTTCGGAATGTAATTGTAGGAACGACTCAGACGAACACCTGTCCACAACATCAAGAAGGAAACACTGATTAGGTTCGCTTGGCCACCTCATGGTCTTGTAGACGTTGAATGTTACTTCTTGGTCGTTGACCCGAATGGTCAACTCCCCTTTTTGGACGTCTATCAGAGCTCGACCAGTTGCTAAGAATGGTCGCCCCAAGATGATAGGGATCTCCTGGTCCTCCTCAAAATCAAGCACAAGAAGGTCAGCCGGGAATATAAATTTGTCGACCTTAACCAGTACATCCTCAATAATGCCCCTAGGATATGTAATAGACCTATCGGCTAATTGCAACGATACCAATGTGGGTCTAACCTCCCCCAAACCTAGCTCCTTGTACACAGAAAAGGGCATCAAATTGATGCTCGCACCAAGGTCACATAGAGCCTTACCTGAGAATGACGAACCGATTGTGCAGGGGATCGTGAAACTACCTGGGTCCTTTAGCTTAGGCGGTAGTTTCTTTTGAAGGATTGCGCTACACTCCTTAGTTAGCGCCACGGTCTCAAAATCGCCTAGTCGTCTTTTCTTGGAAAGCACGTCCTTCATGAACTTGACATAACTCGGCATTTGCTCAAGTGCTTCTGCAAAAGGAATGTTAATGTGAAGTTTTTTAAATAAATCAAGAAACTTACGAAATTGAGCGTCCTCGTTTTGCTTCCGCGCTCTTTGCGGAAAAGGTAGGGGCGGACGCTCCAATTTATCTTTTGCAGCTTCTTGCTTCTCCTTCCTTTGTTGTGGTGAGACTGGAGCTTCGATAGGAGTGCTGTTTGCTGGAGATGGGTCGATATAGGTGTGGCCATCTACAATGTTAGATGGTCCCTCTTCAGCTGTGTCCCTTCTCTTTTCCACATTCTTGTGCACCTCTTGAAGTTCTCGACCGTTCCTCAGAGTTACCGCCTTCACATGCTCCCTTGGGTTGATCTCAGTGTTGCTTGGAAGTGATCCTTGCGGCCTAGAGTTCATAGCCTGCGCCAATTGACTTACTTGGTTTTCTAAATTCCGAATGGAAGCCGCTTGATTCTTCAGCAACGCATCTTGGTTGGCCATATACTTCATCATCATCTCTTCAAAGTTCGGCTTCTTCTCCAGCTCCTAAGCTCGAGGTTGCTGGAATCCTGGGTGTTGCGGTGCCCGCGGCTCAGCTCCTTGTTGCCCTCTCCATGAAAAGTTTGGATGGTTTCGCCATCCTGGGTTGTACAAGTTGGAGTAGGGGTTGTTCCGCTGGTTTCCGATGAAGTTCGCCTCCTCTATACTTGCCGAGCATTGATCTGTGGTATGCATTCCTCCGCATATTTCGCAGCCGCTTGAAGTTCCTTGCACTGAATTAACACTCACCGTCTCGAATTTCTTCGTGAGTGCCGACAGTTGAGCTTGAATTGATGTTAAGGCATCGACTTCGAGTGCTCCAGGTGCTCTCCTTCTAGACATCCGATCAGAGTGCTGATTCGATATACAGGTTCTTCTCATTGTCTCCAGGAGGTCTAGCCCTTCAATGTAGGATTTCTTTGTCGCGACCCTCTAAAAAATTTTATCTTCAAAAGGGGTTAACGGATTATTAGGTTAATTAGATTTGACTAACCTAACGCGGACCCTCCCAAGCCCTACCGAATCACAACTTTGGTTTTTGTTTAAGTGATTTTGAAATTTGTAGTCGCCACTAATCGTTCTTGGTAGGTCGATTAGAAACCTAAATAAATTAGCGGGAGAACTAATTTATTCCTGCGAACCAGAGATTATGAGTTCGGGGACTTGGTTACACCAATTAATTAAAACTAATGCCATTTTCGGTATCTTAATTTCATGGATATCCTAATTCGGCAACTCAGGATTGATTTATTCCTAAAGCTCTAGTATGGTATTCTCTTTTGTGTTTTCACTTTTTAAATAGGATGCATGGATGGTATATATTTTTATTTGTTATATTTTTTTAAGTGTTAAAAATTCCCTGAAGCGAAAGAGGGAGTGTGTTAACGACTTCTGTGCAGTATTATGACCTACTCATCTTTTGGGTCTGATGATTCAAAAATTAAATTATAGGAAGTACATGACAGTGAATAAACACCTCTAATGGGAGGCCTAGCATTGGCTTGGCTCTTCCCTTTGGAATTTAAGGTACAGGTATTTAAGTTGCAAGTATTTAAACTACTGTAAGTAAAAACCTTCAATGGGAGGCTAAGCATTGGCTTGGCTCTTCCCTTTGGGATTTAAGGTACAGGTATTTAAGTTGCAGGTATTTAACTACTGTAAGTAAAAACCTCCAATGGGAGGCTAAGCATTGGCTTGGCTCTTCCCTTTGGGATTTAAGGTACAGGTATTTAAGTTGCAGGTATTTAACTACTGTAAGTAAAAACCTCCAATGGGAGGCTAAGCATTGGCTTGGCTCTTCCCTTTGGGATTTATGGTGCATGTATTTAAATTGCGGATGGACTTTGTCCTCTCCATTCTGCGGTATGAATTCTTTAAAATGAAATACAACGAATTGATTCAGCAATTTGAAATTTGTGCGCGCTTGAGGACTCCTCCAAGCCGATTTTGTGCTTCCATAGGGTTGAGCATTGATATAGAGCTGTGACTTCCTGACATAAAATAAAGTGAAGTGTCAGTATACAAAATATGTGCTAATCTGCACCTAAAATCCGAAGAGTGGAAAGAGTACTTATCTTTCGTTTTTTTTTAGGGATTTCTATAATTGATTTTCGCTCTCTATGTTCCCAATATAGAGAGTTTCTTTTGAATTAAGAGGGACTTTTAGTCACAGATCAGTTGAGAAATCGGTGGACAACTTAGGAGCTTGTCTGGGCCGATTTTTGCATCTCTACGAGATTTTTGCTGTTGACATAGAGATATCCTTCTCCTGACATAAAATATGGGAAAAAAATGGGAGATGGAGAAAGTGTATACAATTTGTGCTAATTTGCGAGTAAAACCATAAATAAATGAATAAATAAAAACACTTAGCTCGAATTTGCTTGCTCGTTGACGAGGATGAACTCTTGATTTATATTGATCGATGAAGGAATTTGTGATGATAACCCCTAGCTTTAAACTCCCATTATCTTCAAAATTCTCTCTCTTTTGGTATTTTCTTTCTCTCAAATTTTTCTTCAATCTCCCAAAACTCTTTCAAACATCCAAAATTTTCTCTCCAAAAAATCCTCTTTCAAGCTCACTTCTTCCTCCTTTTATAATCTACTCATCTATCTCCCATTCTAATTTTTCCACTAACTTTATTTCCCATTCTAATTTCTCCACTAACTCTTCTTCATTTTCATCTTCTATTCTCCATCTCTATCTCACATTCTAATCTCTCCACTAACTCTTCTTCATCTTCATCTTCCCTTCTCCATATTTATCTCCCATTCTAATTTCTCCACTAACTCTTCTTCATCTCCATCTTCCCTTCTCTATTCTTATCTTGCATTCTAATTTCTCTACTAACTTTTCTTCATCTCCATCTTCCTTTCTCTATTCTTATCTTATTTTCTCCATCCATTCTTCTCCAACTTCTCTTCTTCATCTCCTCTTCTCCATCTTCCCTTCTCTATTCTAATTTATCCACTAACTCTTCTTTTTGTTATTTGTAAAATAATCCTTCAAGAGTTAGGTATTTGCACTCTAATCCTTGAATTTTAAGTATTTACAATTCAATCCCTGAAAAAAAAATTTCTTTAAGTCCAAATCTCCTCACAATATTTGACACACCAAAATTTACCACATGTCAAATTTAAGCTCATTTCTTGCCGCTGAAAATAATGCAGAATTTAATTAAAGCCCTTTTGCGAAATTGAGTCACTCTGGGTATAATTGAGCCAAGATGAAAATTTAAAATATTAGAAGACAATGTCACAACTCATAAAAAGTGAAAATTAAAAATAAGTTGACTCAAATTAAATTTTTTTAGGCCCGATTCGAGATTATACTCGTGAAGGAACACGTGACTCGAATTGGATTTTTCTGAATTTGCGATGGCCAATATGAAAATAGATTTAACTATCTTTGTGTATTTTTTTTTTGCCTCAAATGTTATTTTTCCAAAATTTTCAAGTATTTTTGTATTTTTTTTTAAAAAATAAAATATATATAATATGAAAATTTATTTTTTGTTCAAAAATGGTTGCCTAGGCTTGGCCAAGGCTTCCAAAGTTGATTTTGCAATTTTCTCATTTTTTCTTTATTTTTCATGAATTTTCGAAAATAAAAATATTAAAAAATACTGAAAATATGAAAAATCATTTTTTGGTCAAAATTAGTTCTCTAGGCTTGGCCAAGGTCCCCAAAGTTAATTTTTCAATTTTATGAATTTTTATGGATTTTTCAAAAAATAAAAATGCCAAAAAATACTGAAAATTTTTAAAAGAGAAAAGATGATTAAAAATCAGGTGTCAACATTCTTCAGAAACGATCCGTTTGAACCCATGTTCAGATCCTTTCGCGAGGACTCAGTCAGTCCGTTGTAGAAGGCTTCCAACTATCTCCATCCTGGAAGATCGTGGTAGGGACACTGGATTAGTAGATTCTTGAACCGCTCCCATGCTTCCACAAACGATTCCAATTCTTGCTGTCGGAATGTTGTAATTTCGTTCCTCATTTGCAATATTTTTGATGGGGGAAAGTACTGGTCCAGAAAAACCTCCTCCATCTGTGCCCAAGTGGTGACAGAATTCACCGGTAGAGAGTTGAACCACCCCCATGCTCTGTCCTTCAGCGAAAATGGGAACAGCTTCAACTTGACTGCTTCTTGTGGAACACCGTTTTGCCTGAATGTGTCGCAGACGCTCAGGAACTTGCTCAAATGCTCATGTGGGTCCTCCATTGGTGACCCTCTGAACTGCACTGAGTTCTGGATCATCTGCATCACTGAGGTCTTGATCTCGTAATCACGAGCTTGGATGGCTGGTGGTGCAATGCAGGATCGATGCACATGTGGTCTCGCTGATGTGAATTCCACCATTGGCCTGTTGTCCAAATCTAATGCTCCTTCATTAGCTTCCACCTGAACCAGATTATTTCCAACCGGGTTTTCCTGGTTATGATCTGCCATGTCAGTCTGTTGTGCTCTTGACCTTTGTCGGAGTAGTCTATGAAAAGTTCTCTCGATTTCAAGATCGAAAGGAATCGGCTTTACGCTCCGACTGCGTCTCATGCAACAAAAATAAAACAAAGAATAAATATATAAGTAAATTAAACAATAAGTAAAACTTAATCGTCAATTGATCACCGATACTCAAGGTAAAAGAAATTTCGTTAGAAAACAATTCCCCGGCAACGGCGCCAAAAATTTGATGCGCGTCGTCAACGCAACAAAAATAATTCCTTATCCGACCTAACTATAAATGTAGCTATGGTAAGTAAGGGTCGAATCCACAGGGAATCGTAATACAAAATTCTCTTAACGTTACTATCAGCAATCGTCTTGAGGTCAAGTGAAGTTGGGTAAGGGATAAACCTAACAAAACGGAAAATAAAAGCAATCAACGTAACAATCAATGGTAAGAGATCTAGGACGCTCGATTTCCTCTCGTGACCTTGTATCTGATTCTGCCTTCCCTAATGCTATTGATTCAATCAGCTTTGTTAATCTAGGATCCTAAAATCTCCTCATATTTCTCCCGAAGATATGAGAACGTATCAACTGGTATCAAATCGCTCGCTCTATCCCTAGGCTCGCGACTAGTAGTGACCCATTATGAATCGATCCTAATTGATTACCTAAGGTGACCAGATATATCCCTATTCTGCTCACTAATAACCTGGTTTTCCAACTCTTAAGTTAACTTAGTTGGCTTGTTCGTTGATCTGAACCTAGACTACTCTCCCAAGTCTCCCTAGGTTATCTGATCTATATTAATCGGTGATTAGGCGACTAATACGCATGGAGAACAAAACAGACAAACAGAACTGATAAACCAAATTGCATTAAAAGGATAGGAGTTCACAAATACATCGGTACACGAGGTTCCGTCTAAGCCCTAGAAAAGGAATTTAGTTCATCATCTCGAGGTCAATAATCCAAAAAATACACAACGACATAATACAAATGAAGGAAATAGGAAGAAGAGACTCCGCCGAAATCCTCGTTGTCACTTCCCGTTCTTCCTCTGCCGTTGTCTCCCAATTCTCCCGTGTATCCCGTGTCGTTGCCTTGCAAAAGTATCAGCTCCTCCCCAAATCTTTTCTCCAAGATGAATATATATATCTCCTAATTTTTCTCACACCAAAAGATATCCAAAAGATAACCCTCCTAATTTAACTCAACCCTAATCTGATATATTTCTAAATTTACGAAAACGCCCTCTGCGTGGTTGATGACTTTCGCGAGCAGACGCGTCTCTGGATTGGACGGACGCGTCTTTGGATTGGACGGACGCGTCTGCCTAGCAGGCGGACGCGTCCTCCATGCTTCTGGAGAGCGACGGACGCTTCTCTTGCTCTTGACGGACGCGTCCTTCTTGATTCTGATCTCCACTTCCCAAGATGCATCTCTTCTTAGCTTGGACATGTCCTTCACCTGTAGATCATTCTTTAGCAAACTACAACTTGAAGATAGCAAACAAATTAAAGAACCCAAATTAAACGAATTCATTCAACTTGTTGCACAATTTTCTCGCCTAAAACAAACCCTTTAGCTCTACTTTCGTAGAGTTATCATCAGGAGCGCAACAAATTTTCAAAAGGTTCATGATGGATTGAAGACAAGGATTAAGGGGAAGGGTACTATGGACTTGGGCTTTTACAATCCAATCCGCAATCGTATTACGAATCCATACATAGTGGGCCGGCCCAAGGTCCTTTTATCGGGCACGCAGAGCCGGTTAAGTGGGCTGAAAATTAAGGTAATATTTGGAGAACAAACTCAAACCACAATGATATTCGATCTCGTTTGCCTTTATCGCAATAATCCAATTTCTTGTCTTCCCTCCTAGTCAACAAAACTTGCTCTCGAGATGGGAAACTTCCACACGATGTTTAAATAAGCCACATATTCATTATTAAAGCTCTTTTCAAGCACCAAAATGTGCGTCGTCCGAAACCTAAACATGCCGAACAAGAGCCTCGTTACAGACAAGACGATCCTTAATCGAGTACGGAAATGGCTGATGCCGGAGAAAGGAGGAGGAGGCTGTTCAGGCGCGTCAGAATGGTGCGGAAACAGGCTCCTTGAGCTTGGGTTGGTCCGGAGATTCGCTCGACGCCGACGCGCACGAGCACTGGCAAGGTTTCTCGATGCATTCGGCCCCTTGCTTTTGCCACTCGATCGGCTCGCCGTCGACTTCCTCACCGTTCTTGGCCGGTCGCCATGTGTCCTTCATGGGGCTAATCGGCTTCAATCCCTGCGAGGGTCCAATCGTTTCGCATCAATTCAATCGGACGAGATTCTGTATAAAGAAAAAGCGTAAAAAGTCCCGATGTCGATCGCCGCCTCGTATAAACGCTCTGTTTTGAGAATCGACAATTGGAATGCTCCTCGGCACCTTTCAGAGCAAAGTATTTAATAAGTGTAGAACGCATGTTAAATTGAATATGGACCCGTCGAATACAGTGATTTATCGTGATTCTCACCATATGTAACGATACAGATTCCGTTTAGTACATGCAAAGTATTCACCAAACAATTCCTGTCGTGTTTGGTGCTAGATTGGAAGCATTTATCTAGAATTCCGAGACTTGCCTCGGTGAATATGGATGTGGCTTTATCCGGTTCCATCTTTTGAATTACGTCTGCGGCAACTTCCTGCTCAATAGAAAGAGAGCCATCACATTCTTGTCAAACAGAAGAAGACAGACATTCAGTGTCACCAAACCCTAGACAGAAACATAATTCTTTATGCAAGAGGATTATCTCGATCTACGCGGGTCTGGCTCGGTCGGCATTCAAGTTCTCTCTACAGGGGCTCCCGCACAAAGCGCATCAGCTCGAATCTGGAACGAAAGGCGCTAGAGTTCGCACGAGCTGCCGAGCAAGCACGTACATAGATGATGAAGTGAACTCGGACCGGAAAGACTCCGGGACGGAGAGAGACAGAGAAAAGTACCCGGGCATTGTTGAGCTGGCCTTCACGGAGGGTGCGAGGCTCCATCTCGATGGGGCAACGAGTGCTGGCCATATCGGCAAGATCACGCTGGCGGAGGATCTCAGTTGGCATCAACGGCGGGTCACCACAGCCCATCACAGACCCGACGACGTCGCCTCGTCTCCTTCAAAACCCTAGAGGCTTGCAACTATATGTAGGACTGGCTGCGTTGAGTTCCCAGGATCGATACAGCGATCGCTATTTGCTGATGTTCACGGGGCCGCTTTGACTTTAGGTGACGAGAAAACTTTGAGGTTGAGAAGCCGATGCGAACTGGCCGGTCACTCGCATCCCGTGTCCTCTCTTTGCGCCTCTCCCCAACCACTCTCCCATCTTCCCCATCATTTTCATTGACCCGGTGGAGGGTCGTAGCTCGTAAAGTTACTCATCCCACACCAACCCTCCGACGAAAAAAAACCTAGGAGTAGTCGATAATGTCTACGTATCGCTCACGTGTCGTGTGTATGTAGGAATGGAGGATGTTTGTTCGATCCAAACAAGGTCGTTAGCGACGAGACACACTCTTTTTTGAGTTGCAATATGATACGAGGAGTAGTCGAAGATTGAGAAGGAAATTCAAATGCAACAGCAGATAGACTCACCACCCAAGAAATCCACTCCAGGCTACGGGACATGTAACATCAACACTAAATTAACATACGGTTTAGCGAGGTTCGGCAATAGGCCTACGTCCTGGATCAAACACCTCACTCTCTTGCTTTCTTTCTTTTTTCTTCTCTTCTTCATTATTTCATTAAGTATGTACAGAATCATAAATATACAATCTGACGGACTTTTTCTACAAGTCTAAGTCTTTACAAATCAAGAAGAAAGATAAAATCCCTACAAATTAGGAGATTAAAGTATACGCCAACACAAAAGAAATAAGGAATGTAGAAATACTCTAATCCAAGAGATCAAATCTCATATCTTACTAGTCCCAACACTCTTAACGCTAACCCTCAAGAAGGCCCTGGAGGGGTTCATAGAGACTCGACTTGGAACAACCCTCCAAGCAAGGCAACTTCTAAGACATTTTATCTTTTATTTTCCAAGACAAGACCAACATTTCCTAAACAAAACACTGACTCTCGACTCAAATGACTCTACAAGCAAAATGCAATGCATATCATTCCAAATAGGAACTGCATGCCCAATTCATGAATATACCATGAAGTTACAAAGGTTATACGCCTCGCAATCATAAGGTGATGCTAAATGGAAGAATCTTACTAAGAGACTCGCTCCCGCATAAAACTGAGCAGCACTTCATAATTTGACCACAACTTCTTGGATTGAATAATGCCTTATCCTTATGATATTCTTTCGTCGCGTGGGGAGAGAGAGACACACACACGATAACTGGCAAAGGAAGCAACATGCGCTTTAACTGATTCCAAGGTGGTCAAAACACACAGAAAATCAACAAGATTAGGCAAAAGGATTATGAAGGGGAGGCCTATGAGATTACCAACCCTGTAGCCCCAACTGGCTTTTGGCTTAGCCATGTGCTTCTCTAGCTAATATTGAGGTGTTTGTTCAACTTATTATCTTTTCAACTTTTCACTAGCTCATCGGATTCTTTCCTAACACACACGTGTGCGCCGCCCACACCTTGCCTGCATAAAATTTACAACCTTTTGCGTATCCTATCTTCTGCAATGCGTCGCCTCCCCGGATTACCTTTCTTTTGACCAAAAAAAAAAACTAAAACAAATTATTGTGAGTTTTTTTGGCAATCATGTACCTAAATTTAAAGGAGGACTATAATGTAGGAATTGGGCAGAATGAATTTATGATTTTCCACCCACTCTACCAGAAGAACCTAATCCTACGTGCAAAGTTTATCTGCGTGAACAGCCCACGTGAAAGGGAGGATAGTGAATGGGCTCATATGAGACTGCAACTTTTTCCCGAGCCAATTGTCATATTATTGTAATCTATTGGGGCCAAAGTCTTTATAATGAAAAGAAAAGTATGGACAGAGAATTAGGGCATTGGCCATTCATGTCTCTCAGACATTACTTGCCCCAATTTACAATTACAACCATTTTACTATTATGTATCTTTCTTCTGTACTCCTCTACTTCATGCATATGCTCTCATTCTAGTGGATGCTGAACACCCCCATCAAAGTCTCCATGTGGGTGTTCTTTTGACGTCTCATGTACATCTCTCTCTCTCTCTCTTCCTTTTGGACTTTGCGACTTATTTGGATCTCATCTTGATGCTTTCATTTTTCCTGATTGAGGAAACCCTAGCAAGTTCTTTCCTTTATTCTTTTTTTTTTCGGGCCATATGGAAAATAATGTTTTATTCCTCTAGAAGTAAATGCTCATTGGCTTAGATGTTCTTACTTTTAGCAAAATTTAGCAGAAAAGGCTTATATTCTTCCAAAATAGGCATATATAATTTATATTGGGCTTTTAGTTTGCATAACTTACAAGGAGAATTTGCTCTCACAGAGAACGAAACATGTACCATGCGCATAGCTCTAGTATTTCATTAAAAATCGGAGGAAAACGTGTATAATTTCTACACAAATGGCATGAATAGACGAATCGAGATTTTAACTATCATGTGGCAATCAAGTCGTTCTCTATGTATATTTGTAAGCAAAATGAATAAAATTATATACCGGAAAGTATTAAGTAAACCGTAACATCTCGAATTTTTTTTGTTTTAATCAACTCACCATGAAACCCACCTTTTGAAATTATGTTATTGTTAATTGAATTTAAGAGCTTCTTACAAAATGCTTATATGTTGTGATTCCATCTTTGAATTAGAAACTTCTCTTGTAGATAGAATGCTCAGAGTTAATGACCCACCAGGCCAATAGCTCCAATAAATACCGTATGCTCATCCCTACCCCCTCTTCCAATCCTCCATCAGATGCCACTGAGAAGTTCCCCATCACCAATGAGTAAGTAACTAAAAAAAGAAGAGGGTCCTATCAAAAAGAATAAAAGCAAAACATCTAAAAAATAGAAGAAAGATTAAGCTTCATTTGGCAGAAAAAAAAAAACAAGAAAGGGAAAAGAGAAAGCAATTATAGCATCGAGTGCAAAGAAGAAAAGGGGGGGGACAAGACAAGAATCATTGCATTTTCTGATCAAAAAACCAACATGGATGATAGAAAGACAGATGGACAACGCCTCCATGGTTTTCTGTCTATTTTGTTGATGAGAAAGTGCCTGAAGCAAAGCTGCAAGACAAAAGAAAAGAAGCAGCCATACATGTCGACTAGCAAAAATTTTAAGGACGTACTGCCATAAGTCCCCCATCTCATGATATCTCCGAACCCTAAGTCCATGCATGAGAACATGTACATTGTTAGTGAGTGTCTCCTTTTCTGGCTTTCTTTTTTTCCAAAAGAAGGCATTCTTTTTCTTGATAATTAGACTCTAGGGTCAAAATTGTGGGGTGTGATTCATACTTCTCATCGATAAGAAAACACGAGATTCCATGAATAGCTATTTCTATATACAATCATTTTCTTTCGAAATTGAGAGTTGTAACAAAGACATGTGATGTATTAATTATAGTAGGATCATTTGTTAGATGTAGCTCTATTTTAAGGGTGAACCAGGATAAAACCTTATATGTCGATTTCTCTTTCTTGCTTTTACTCTTTACTTCGAGGTGATTTATACACCTAATCCTAACAGAAATTCCTTAATCTACAATTTGAATTTGAGTAGCATCATGGGCCCTCTTCCCGTCCAACCACCTACATTTGCCTTTATCCAAATCACAACCTTTGTTAGAGAAATTGATGTTGAGAATAAGAAATGTCTATTAGAAAATATGATGAAAGAATGGGAAGAAATGAAATTAGGCTTTAAAGTGTGATAACGCTCTATTTAAAGAATTATTTGCAAAACGGCGTTGCTAACGGTTACTAGTAAAAATCCACCATATACAATAAAGTTATAAAATAAAAATATCATATAGCATTTTTGATATTTTTTAAAGAAATCTCAAAAGAAAACAATGAAAAAGATGGTTGTATTTCTTTAGAAAGAAAAACGAAAATGTAAGTTGAAGTAAGCGAATATTGAACAAAATCATTTAATATATAATAGTCAAAAAGAATACAACTTTTTGGGTCGGAATAGAATACAAATCTTCGTATTTGAAAGCTATAAATTTAGGACACAATTTTTCATGTTCGAAAAACTATTAATTTTGACACAACTCTTCATGTCCAAAAGCTGTCATACTTGAAAAATTTTAACATTTCAAAGTTGTAAGAGCACCTAATAAAAATTAATAAATAACTATAACTCCTTTATGACCATTTCACTAACACACCGATTACTTTATAACTATTAAATTAGAAATTTAATAAATAAATAAAATAATCCTTGATTAGTGTTAATTATAATTCATGGCCGCACAAGCATATCAAGAGATAAGTGCGCTTAATTATCTCGTGCCTGTCATTACAATAGGGTCTAGATCACTTAGGGTGCATTTTATTTAGCTTTTTCAAAGGGCCTTCGACTTGTAAAGTCCCTTGGAGAAATGCCGAGGAGTTTAGCAAGCCTTTTCAAAGGTCATTAGGCCAGATGCCCGCCTTAGGAAGGTTGAAAGCTCAATGCTGAAAGGACCAAAATTGATCTTTCGGTATTTTCAGAATGTTGAAAGCCTCATTAATGAAATTGAGTCAATTACCTATTTTAATCTCGAAACCTTACTAAAATTCCATTTTTAATCCCCTTTAAAAATGAAACCCTAATTGCCAGTTGCTGTTCATCTTCTTCAATGACGCTGCCTGGGTCAGTATGGACTCACTGATTCCATTCAATGCATCGAATTACACATTTGTATTTTTTTCAAAGCCACTTAGGTTAAAGGCTTTTGCATTTGGTCAAAATCCATTTTCAAAATTGAACCAAACCCAAATTCATTGTCTTCATTCGCTTACACATTGATTCATATTCTCCCACCTTTTTCTACGCGGGACAAGAAAAAGTACACAATTTTGTTTCAAAGGGTCATTTCGATTTGCCTAGGTCAGTAGGACTGTGGAATAGGACGAAGAAGAAAAGGGATATTTAGAGGTCAGAATGTACTTCAGATCTATACTAGGCCCCGTACAAAGTACCACTTTTTCGACTCAAACGGAGGCATAAATCGCTTTTGTCACCCCCTATTTTTACGAATTAAATGCTAGAGAGAAGAACTAAAAGCCATGCATTTCTTTTTTTTCCCTTGGGGCAAATGAAACATCAGCTTTGCTTGAGGGTCTATGTTCTGAAGTAAGTGCATCGAATTACCAAATGTTTAATACTGAAAACAAAAGGCATGTAACGTCGGACGAGATGTTAACTAGATAAGAAACAGAAAGTGTTCTCGAATTGCAAGAGCGAAAACTCTCCCGACGTTTTGTAAATTGTTGAAAATCTAAACATTCGCGAATTACCAAATCGAGGCTCGCTTATGCCCCGTCTAATACTAGACATGCTTGACCGGGATAATCTCCTTTGATTAAATACTAGATAGCTTTATCGGTACAAGCACGGCCATCCTTGATCAAATAACCAAGAAACAATATCGATCCTTTGAATCGCCAGTCGATACAAATAGTAATGATAATAAAATAATAATAATAATAATAAAGTGGCCCAGCACTATACGAAAGAAAAAAAATGAAAATATCGTGACAGGTCACATGATGAAGTTGGTCCATGAGAAGGAGGAGGCAAATGTCGAGGATCGGGTGGACAATTTGATATCGAGCCCCGGTGCGAGGTGTGCACCATTTTGCAAGCTAAGCAGACAAAATTTCTCGAATTTATTCCCACATTGTTTTCACAAACTTTTTACCTCATTTGACATGAAATGGTTGGTACGTAATGTTCAGATGTCGCTGAAACCCATGCTTCTTCTATTATCATCACAAGGACTTCAAACCCATGCTGCTTCAATTCAGCTTGCTCATAGTTCGGTGCACCGATCTAGTCGATTTAATTCTCCTCTACCGTAAGATCTTCACGTGAAAGAAAATTTATCATTTCATGGGTAATTCGTGCTGTCCTTGTGTTCTTAATTTAGGATTGGAATGTCCATTTCGCGATCGATTTTGAGTGATCTGCTGAATGTCAAATTGATTCATGAGGATTTGATGCCAATTTTGCTGGGAAATCAAAAAAGGAAAGAAACTTTCGGCCTTTAAGGGCAAAAATACAATCTTTTTTCCCCTCCCCCATTTTTCCTCTCGTCATCAATCCACATCTAGAAGACCAAAATTGAACGGAAACTAAGAACTGATTTGAGTTAGCACTAGCGAGCTACGAGTTTTTTTCCTTCCCCCTTTCTTAGGTGAGATCATTTCCTACTAGACGGCGAACTACATCATGCGCCGGTAAGCGGGTCCACCGCAGTGGTCGATCAAGAACTCGTCGGCTCCGCTCGTCATGCCGAAGACGGGGCCTTGACCGAAGTACTGCTGCTGCTGCTGGTGATGCGCCCTGTGGACCTCCTTTTGCCTCCGGAGCTCCACGACCTTGCGGTGCGAATTCGAGTGCTTTGTGGACACGAAGGTCGGGCTCGCGGCGGGACGATACTCGGGCACCAGGCGGCCCGACTTGTACCGGACGCCGCAGGCGTTGCACAACGTCTTCGGCCCCATCGGGCCGGTCCTCCACTGGGGCGTCTTCTCGGACGCGCAGTGGAGGCATCTCCGGGGCACCGAGTCCGGATTACCGTCCGTGCTCTCCCGTTTCTTCACGGACGACGGGGCGGCGGTCTTGGGCGGCTTGACGGGGGAGACGTGGAGGAGGCGGGTGGTCCAGTCGCAAGGGGCGGCGCGGGACCGCTTGCTCCGGGACTTGGAGGGGAGGGGCGTCTCCGGGAGGAAAATCGGGGGGCCGGCATCGGCATCTGCTGCGGCGGTCTTGAGGTCGAGGAGCAGGGGCCGGGCTAGGGCGTCGGAGCAGGATGATTCGGGCGTGGGCGGTTTGGATCCGGGAATGAAGTGGAGGGGCTGTTGGAGGTTTTGCTTCGTCGAGAACGAGTCCTCCACGAAATTCGACAGCCATTCAAGCTCAGCCAAGTCATCGTACTGCAACAACGACAAAACCATTAAGAAAAAACTCGATCCCCCGCCATTTTAGCTCTTTCAGGTAATTTTCTTATAATGATCATTCATAGATTTCAAATTTCAACCACAGGATCGAGTCACATCTATCAATCAATCAATACATCTGCAACGGCCAACTTTTTTCATTTCAAAATCGGAAGGAGTTGCAGTCCTGATTATTTCTCATCCCTGATTTCGGCCATAATGAGGACGTAAATCCCTGCAGAATGCAAACTTCGATTGGATAGAATTAAGATGCAGAACATGGCCACGATCCCGGTGCGTGAATTCAAACGAAAAGACGGAATTGTTACGTGGATGTCACGCATTTTTTCTTCTCGAAACTCGCCTGTTTACTGATCCTCCCTTTCTGAATTGAATTCCCAAACGGGAGCAAATACGATTCGCAATCCGACGTAAAGCTGGGGACATTTTTTCGTACCGGAACGCAGAGCTCGCCGGCGAAGCTGGAGTCGCCGAAGCTCCGGGACCCGAAGCTGCCGGACAAGTTGTTGTCGCCGCAGGAGATGGAGGAATTGCAGCTGTCCACCACGGTGACGGTGGAGGAATCGGCCGAGTTGGCGCCGACATTGTCGAAGAAGCCGTCGGTCATCACGGCGTCGTCCTCGTTGGAGAAGTCGAGGAGATCGTCGACGGCAAATTGCTCCCCGCCCTTCTTCTCCGGGGAGAACTCGCCGGGATAACCCCCGACAAAGTACTCCGACACCTCCATCTTCATCTTCTCAACGAAAGCGTGTAAATCCTTCGGAGGCCACGCTCAAAATGTAGAGAGAGAAGGTCTGGTCTGCGAGTTTTCACAGAGAGAAGGAGGGAGGGAGGGAGAGAACGAAGGTGAGCTGTGGATGGAGAGTGAGAGCGGAGGAGAGGGTTGGGTTTTGAGGAGGGGGAGGGAGGGGCAAAAGTGTAAATAACGAGAAAACGCCGGGGGCATCTTTTTGCATGCAGAGTTGAGGTGATTATGTCATTAGGGGGAGTGACTTGCAGGTTCTGCAAAGTTAATTAATTAAACAAATTAATTTCCCTTTTTTTTTTATGGGCAAGTGAAGGATTAATTATTGGGACCGGCTTAATTTGAAAAAATATATATGATTTTTTCCTTTTTTGGGGGGGACTGGTTCTGAGTTAATGCTGTCACAAGTTGGCAAAAGGATTTAACCTTTGACCGGAACGGAAGGTAATGTGATATTCAAAGGTGGAATCCCTTATTACCCAATTAATTCACCAAAAGTCAATGGGTTAAAATTAACGATATAGCAAAGTCACTCTTATTTATTCTGCTCTATGCATGATTGCTCCCCTGAGTATCATCAGCAATCTGTCGCAATCACGAAAGCAGGACCGATTCAATACGAAATCGAGGAAAAACACCTGGTGTAACTTAGATGGACTCAAAACAATGTAATTGCAACATGGGTCCGATCCGTCGTGTTCATCGATACATTTGATCATCCAGAGTAGCGACTAGGTTTGTTGATCAATCAAATTATGGAAATGTTAGAATTCGTCGGTTGATAGTGACTTCTTGCTTATGCACATTTCATTTACGATTCCAATATTCCCAAATCAAGGTTCCTCAATATCTCACGTGTAAGGACATGTTATATATTAACTAAGCAAGAATAGCAAAGATACATTTCGCTTTCCATGCAGGATTGCTATTGGGTCGGGGGATATTTGCGAGTAGCCGAGCAAGTTCAAATTACCCCCGCCGACATTGGTAGTGGTTTAAAAATGATTAAATTTAGCAAACTAATTAGCAAGCTGTCACCCTATAACAATGATAGCAGTAGTTGCCTTGAAGAAACGCAGGATTTCGGCCGAACTACCTAAAAGGGACTGATGAGAGACTGGGAGTAAGAGTAGGAGGTATCATCTTCGTCATCCAGTAAAGCTAGCCATTAATTGTGTGATTAAAAATTAATGCCGGCTAATCAATTACAGACTGTTTGAAAAAAAAAAAGGAAAAAAGTGATGTTAAATATGAAAAATGGGGGAATTCAAATTCAACCCCTAAAGAATCGATCCAGCAGGTTTTGTCGCTGGGGGTGTTTCCGCCAATTGCGTCCAAGTTTACAGCCGGATTCCTCTGCTCCACGAATTTATAAGAATTCCCATCTCGGGACTCGTGTAATATTTCTTTTTTCCTTTTTTTCTGAAATTCTTTAATCTCTCTGACTTTTTATTCTAAAAAAATTAGTGGAGAGAAATTATTTACTTGATTAACTGTACCTTCTGACCGCCTCCTGTGGTTGTGGCCCAATCATGCTGCTTTATTATATTCCCTAACCCACGTTTAGGCACGATGCTTACAGCTCAAACTAGGTTATGACACAGTTAGAAACAACGGTCGCGATCTCATCCACGTGGCTCCATGGGGATGGAGATTCTTAAGTCTTCTTTGCAGCCTTGCAAGAATTACGGCAAGTTCCTCATCCCATGATCCTAGGAATCTTCGCTGCTGGGATGAGCGAAAATGGAGCGGAAAAAGAACGAAAAAGGGGAAAATTGGTGCAACTTTCGTTCGTGATTTTAGAGTGCACGAAAGTCCGCTCCACGTAGGTTTTGGTATCGAGCGATTATTAATAGTTGGTAAATTTCAAACAATTGAAGATGTTTTTGCGGGGAGAATTATACTGTTTTTATGGAAAAATTCATTTATTTTCCATTTCGACATTTCAAAAGGATTATGTAGTAGCATCTGGATAGGTGCAAAAGTAGTTCAAAATAGTGTCTTTTGATTTATTAAATCACACGCATATAATATAGCTTTTCGTGGATGAGATAGATGAGGCTAACGCAACAACATAGCTAGCCGGTTACTTCTCCTTACAGAGTCTTTTTAGTCGGTGGATTGAATGTAATGATTGAGTTGAAAACGTGTTTTTATTTCGATACATTTATAATAAAAAGTCCCACGTGGGGAGAGATTTAAATGTCTCGAAACCAATCCTTCGCTTTTTAAGGTAAAAATTTTTCTATTACAAAATATATATATATGTATATTTGTGTGTATATGTAATGACTTTCGTAAGTGAGGGAATGAGTTTGTTGTGAGTGAACACACACACATGACTTTGTTTTGAGTTGGAACCATTAACTTTGTCTTTGTTATACCTATCAATATGGGTTATAAATATATTTCCAATACTTTGAGTGGTTATATAGGTTAATTATATTAAATAAATGAATTATAAGTGGATTTAAACATAATATACATGTTAAATGAATTATAAGTGAGTTGTAAATGTTTCGAAAACGAATCATAAATGGTTTTGTAACTCATTGAGATTCGACTCATATGACTCTCTCTTCATTTTCTCTCGCTATTCATTTCTCCTCACGAGTCTCTTTAATCAGTAGATTAAATGTACCCAATTGAAAGCGCATTTTTATTTCGATACACTTCCAATAAACGTTCACATGGGGGAGATTCTCTATTACAAAACACACATATATAAAAGAATGATATCTTTAAATGAGGGAATGCGGTTGTTATGAGTGAATGCACATCGTAAAGATTTTTTATTTTATTTTATTTGTGACCATTGACATTGTCCTAGTTGAACAATAGAGATGTAAGTTGGACAGACTTGCTTAACTTATACTATGGTTATGGTAAATATTATAATTTAATTGATATGTCTCAATTGAATCGTAGGATGAATGCTATTGTGAACTTGCGATGGGGACCAATCATAGGGAGGAGAAATAGAGAGGCGCTAATCCCGAGGTTAATTGATTCTAGCAATTGGATAAGGTCATTTTGGCATTAACATTTTACTCATTACCCTAATCAACCCCATTAACTTATATATTAATTTCTTGATTTTCGGAGTGAAGATAGAAGGAGAGTCGCCCAACATCATCCTTTTATTATTTTTTTATTTAATTTCTTTTTCCAGCCATTCATGGAAATATCGTTAAAAGGGTCGTCGTGGGGTGGGGTCCACCCAGCACGTGACGAAGGTGGAGGTGGTGTCAGCGATCATGTGATGTCTTCTTTAGGTTGGTTCTTTTTTTAAGCGCTGAGAAAAGAAAGGGGAAAAAAAAAGGGAAGAAAAAGAAAAATCAATGGAACTCAAAAGACCAAAAAGCCCCGAGGAGTCCCGTCAATTCCACGCGTCGGCAACCTGATCGGTGGTTGCCCACTTTCCCGTTCGTGCTTCCTCGCACGTGCGTTGTGCTCTCCATGTCTAGACGATGTTCGCTCGAACGTGGGCGCACGTGCTCGCGGGACTCACGTGAGTATCGCGTGATATCATTGCTGCCCATTTAGAACGAGCCGAGCCGAGCCGAGCCGAGCCCGGCCCGTCCCGGCCGGAGCTAATGGCGCTCTGGATATTTAAAAGTCAAAGAGCTACTTAAAGCCTCGTTAGGAAAATGCCCCCTCGGATTTAGTTCAGCATTCCCAATGGGCTTTCAGCCGTCAAAACCTATAAAAAAAAAAGTGCTAAATCATTTGATTCAGTTTAAGGCCAGCATTTGACTAAATGCTGGCCTTGAAAATGCTAAAAACCTAATGCTGGTAAGGGACCTGCATTTGGCCAAATGCTTAAAAGAATATTTTTTTTTCAAAACTATCTCGACAATGGTAAAAATTGCCAAAGCCCATTTGCAAAGTTATTTTTAGCAAACAATATTTAATTCAAAGCCCATTTTGAAAGGAGTTTTTTTCGAGTGCAATTAGCATTTTCCCAAAATCCTTTAGGTTAAAGACATTTGCATTTCACCAAAACGCATTTCAAATGCTGAACGAAACCCACCCTTGAGCTATTTAAGATGTCAATATTATCTAGTATGGCTGGGAAGCACAAGTGAGACTTAGTGGTGAGTGTCGTCCATAGTTTTTTTTTTCCTTTTTATAATGCTCGAGAGATACATAGAAGACTTTCAAGAACAAATCTATCGCCATAAACAATCAGTAATCAATCATCAGATTCATTGGCGAGCACACGTTAACATATTCGATTTCATTTGCAATGACTTGCGATGCCCATTTAAGTTCAACGTCCTTATTATCATTGCATAGAGATACCTAGGTCTAATATGTCGAAAAAGCATAAATCAAATACATGTAAGGAACTCCCAGATAAATACATAGGTCTAATTCAGGAGAGCAAAACCTCCGGATCTTGACCTAAATCTGTATTGAGAGGAGAGAGTAGCATAATCTCGAAGAAGTTTAAAGTTATGTCACGAACATCCTCATCGGTGGCTGTCCACTGGACGAATAACTGAACTGATCTCCACGTTCATCCAAAACTAGCTGCATCGTAAACAATTAGGACTACATTGTTGATTCCATAGTGAATTGGAATTTTGTCCTTTTTATAAAAAAAAAAGGATAGACATGCATCACAAATTTAGGACTACATTGTAGACAATAAGCTAGGAGCTTGACCTTCGACAATTTCGGGTTGCGATCTAAATGGAATTTCAAAGGGAAGAGAAAATGCCTTTTCTCACATTATGATCCTGGATTCCACGCCATTACCATCGGTCCTATGTAACCTAATTAAGTTTCGACGAGATATCAGCCACTTCCAATTGTTATTTTCACAAGATAATTCTGTTCATTGAGTGCCATGATGGGATGAAGCTAATGTATATTCATGTCGTTCAGGCCATGAGCAGTTTACCCCCCACACGAGTCATCGAAAATGGCGATCCTTCAATTTTGCGAATTATCTACCAAAGTCGCGAGAGAAAAAAAGAATGAAAGAGAAGTACGAAAGAGCAGGTCGCGGGGTCGAAACTTACTCGCACGCCCGGTGATTTAAGTGGGGGGCCGTGGCGGTGGGTTGCTGCGCTAACCACCCTTAAAGACTAGTCATGCTTCATCGCTGGTTTGAGCGTAAGCTCGCTGGCCTTGCAGAACCTTAGTTATAAAAAAAAAAAAAAAACTAATCCGAGCCGGAATAGTTCCGCGATTGCTTTGATTGGTGTAACTAAAGGAAAAAGGATGATCTAATTTCCGTTCATGAATTTCCCTCTCTTACTTTTATGGAAAGGATCGTGGACTCGACGCATGGCCTGCATTTAAATGTTTGGACTGAGGTTCCCATTCAACAGCCCTTTAGCTGGACATGATTCCCGGGATCACACGTGGGCGCACGTTGTGTGTCCAATGGACTTGCCCCGAGTTTCACGACCAAAGGGAGACATTTCGACAACCATTTTTTCTCGTTCTGGATTTACCAAATAATAAAAAAAAAACAATGGGCCGGGTCAACCCGATCAATCTTCAGGATATAAGAATCGGGTTTCTCGAAGGAGGCCCGGTTTTAGAGCCCGTCCAGGATCATGATTGATGCAGAATTCGCAGGAAGCAACTCCTTCGCGTTCAGAAAGAATTGCAGAGGCTGGCCTTGTTCGACAGGGGTCTGATTGATTAGTCCTCTCCTTCTCGAGTCATTTCAATTGGCGTTCGGCTCGTGCGAACATAATATGCTTAAAATTGCGATTTGGGTATAATCGGGCCAATTTCGAGCTCTACGTAATTTGTATATCGGTGTCGTTGGAATTGATCTGGATGCTCTAGAGTTCGAACACGCATGCTTAGAATTCTTTCAGTCCAGTCTCCATACATTCACACTACAACTTCCATCATGTCAAAAAGAAGAAGGATGTGGTGGAGAGGACCTTTGTTCCTTTGAGTTAGAACTTCTCTAAGTATTTTTTTCTATTACACACCGCCTCATCGAGACCATTCCCCATTATCGATGTGGCGACGAACATCTCCAGAGTCCATTGCTTCTGCAGTAGATCGTCTTGTTTCAGCCGGTTTCTTGTGGCGAGATGTCATAGCGTGCCAATTCCTGCAGACGCATTTCGACTATCATCTTCAGATTTCGTCGAGTACAAACCGCCCACATCGGGCGGTACCCCATTCTCATCTTCAAAGACATTGCCTTCGTAAGCCACTGCCCCTCCATCTTGAGCTTCCCCATCGCCGGTCCTTTCTACAATCCACGCAAAACCGACGCTGTCTTCACCAATCAGACCCTGCCTTGCCTCTCTCATCAGCTTCTCCGTCTTTTCTTCGCTATTGCCGGCTATATCACTGCGGTAAGGATGTACGAGACCTCCGACCATGAGCCCGAGATTCGCCTTGCGACCTAAACGCAGCATCCCCGAGTCCTGGATGCTCATGTTCTCCTCGTTCTGGCCATGTCTTTGATCGTCGAACTGACGATTGATCTGAAACAGCAGCCACATACTAAATGCCATGGCCAAAGCAAATTGGGATAGTCTCCTAGGTTGTGTTGTCCTTTGTCCGTGATTGTTGCCGCCAGATTGGTTAGCCATCATGTTCCGTTCCTTCAAATATGAATTGGATCACTGGAAACAGATGCACAATTCCCGGAAAATTGAAGTCAACATGACTTAAATGGGCAAAAAAAGGAGTTGGTAAACAGACGAGTCGGACCAAAACAAAAAAACAGATGAGTCAAGACAATCACAAACTTGGGAGACCGACTTCTTAATGTCATTTAGGTTTAACAGAACATTAATCTTGTCGACGCCTACCATAAGATAAATCTGTTCATAGCCACAACAAAAATCTCTGCAGGACATACTTAATAAGACCTGCTCATACAGTCAATCCAATGCTCTGACCGTGTGATGATGGACTTGATAATACACCGGCATGCTTGAATGCTCTCCCTCTCTCAAAAATGATCGCGGCAGATTATAAACTGAACAGACATGATATATGATGCTCGAAAGCTAACGGAATTTGCAGTCCATAATAGATCAACTTCAGAGCATTTTCTGCCTCTCGAACCCAGGAAAGACCAAAGATGACAACATGTTGATGAACATGGAAAAACCAAAACCTTATTCCCGCAGCAACTCATCTATCCAATCACAGACAAGAATCCACTTCAAGAAGGTGACAACCGGCATCGTATTACCTGGATGCGCATGCCCTTTTCTGCACAAAAGCGACGAAGCAGAGCTCGAAGAAAAGAACCCTTTTGAGAGAAACGAGAGAAGGCTCGGAAAGTCCTCTGCTTTCTGAATAGTGAAGGCAATGCAGGAGAATTTGTCAAGGCGTGGAAAGTCAGGAACGGGGGTTTGAACTTTCGAAGCTCCAAAGAGACGGCTCTGTCACGCAACTCCTGTGCTTCGTACCCCCAACGTCACGACCTTCTCTCTCTCTCTCTCTCTCTCTCTCTCTCCTATAGAAGCTTTGATTCAACGAAGCAAAGTCAAAGGCAAAGGCAACTTATAAATAGGGAGAGGAGACGGAAGAGCCCTATTTATAGGTTTTTGTTTAGTTCTTTTGAGATAAAAAGATAAAATCAGGTGGGAGATGAGATAAAAACTCCAAGTGGGAAATTTTTTTCAAGGCGCCAAAAAGATTTTTCGTACTTCGTTATTTGACAACATGGGTTTTTCAGATCAGATGAACCTCGTCATTGACTGCCGTCGCTCAGGCAACAGAGACAAATAACCATAAGCCTCCTAACTTGTAATCAACGCTGAATATATCCATGGAGATTAGTGCGTTTGCTTTACGAAAATCTCAAAATTTCAAAAAATATTTTTCAAAAACAAAAATAGTCGCATAGCTTATAAAAACAAATTAATGAAATTTTTTTCATTACCCACGAAGATGGTTAGGTATAAATTGTTGCCCATAGTCAAAAATTTTCTGTTGACTAACTTTCCTAAGCTATGTAAAAAATCCTTTTTTTTTTGTTGTAAATGTGTCTCAAATCTTGATTTTTTCGTGGAGCAAACGCATTCTAAACAGACTAAAGATTGGCCAAGCTCTGTATATGATTTTGGTTCAGTAGATGAGATTAATGATCACTTCGTAGACTTACATGGGTACTAATGGTAGACATAAATTAACGCAAGAGTGTTTATCAATCATCTTTCGAGACCATCACAAGATAAAAGTGATTGAAATTACTCGATTGAGTGATGAGACAAAACATTCGTAGATGTATATATATATATATGCCCATAAATGACTTTTGGAGATATTATGACTCGTAAACATTTAAAATTTGCTTGTACATATTGATAGTAAACATACACTTGGGCAAATTATTTCCTTTATTAATCATGATGTCGCTCACCCCGCATCTGAAAAACCCTTAAGGGTTTTAATAAACAAAAGCCGAAGAATGGCTCGTCTTAGATAATTATTTTCGTAAATCTTCTTTTGTCGGTGTTCATTATTAATTCCCGGTTCAGAATGTAGTTATTCGTAGAACAGTCATTTCATAAAAGTTAATGTGATCTCCATATAAGATCGATGAAAACACAAAATCTTTCTCGATGTTAAAAATCATTGGTTTTGAGTGCTAGGCTATGTGAATACGTCCTATGATCCGACGGCCAGAGAGGATCCACGTGGACAATTTCCTAATTTGGACATTCCCTTGTCACTCCGATGGGTGCAAAACTAAAATATTCTGTCTCTCCTTCTCTCTCTCTCTCTCTTCATAAATATTCCAAAACGAAAAACAAAAAATGAAATTCTCTCTGTGAAAAATCCCAATCTCTGCAACCCCCGATCGATGATCTAGGCTTTCATGGACGCGGAATTCATCATTCCCCGACGCAAAAGGTTAGCAATTGCCGTAATTGGTTCTCAAGTTTGGTTGTTCCTGATGCAAGAGCGGTCTATTTAGCGTCAGAACTCAGTGCTTGTTCGTCTGCTTTCCCCTTGGTCTCTTTTAGCTCGATCATTTGCTGGGGCGATCGAAAGTTCCGCCCTTTCGACCTGAATTCACTGTAAAGTTTCGTCTTTTCCCCCCCTCCGATTGGCGCTCTTCTGGCGTATCAGTTGTTGGAGAAAGGGGGGCGAAAACCAGAACTTTAGCGACTTTTTTTTCTTTGGAAGAGACAATCGGAGAATGAAATATGCCAGTACTGCGTGGCGGCGTGTCCAAGGGCCGAGCAGCGGAAAATCAACAGAATTTTGAAGCCGACGAGGGAATCGCAACACGGACAAGGAGGCGGCGAGCGGCGGCGGCAGCGGCTGCGGTCGCACAACCAAAGAAGAGCACTCGGCAGGCGAAGGGAGCTGTTGCTGAGAATTTAGCTGCCGTGGTTGCAGAGGAGGAGAGACAGCATAATAGGTTGTTGGAAGTGGGATTGAGAACCGCCGGCGGTGGTGGTGGAGAAGAAGAGAAGGAGGAGGTGGGTGAGAAGCCAATGGATGAATTTGATAGCAAGGGGCGAAGCGCTGGGAAGGCACATGCGGCTGAGGAGGAGGGAAGCACTGCTCCGCTTCCCGAGAAGGTATACTTGCAAATAAGCTTTTATGTGAGATTTTCCATGGCTTTTGTTTTCAGCGGAGTGCCGGTGGTTACCCGTTTCTTATTGCCATGAATGTGATACTTGATGCTGTGTCTCCTGCATATGGTCCAAGTAGATGGTTTGTGGTTGAATGATCGACTGCTAGGTTGATCAAATTCTGCTGGAATACTTGGTAATTGATGGTAGTATCAGATTGTTAATGATATGATGGGTAAACAAATTTTGTCAAGTGATAGGATCAACTTTTTTTTTATCTCTTCAGATTGGTGATTCAAATTTGCAAATGGATGAATTGGCTATATCTAGCCCCATCACTTCTTGATAGTGAACCTTTTCTATTAATGCTGGGAACCTAGGATTTCCTCCATGTATGAGCTGGTAGTTTCTATAGCACCAGTTCAACTTCTGGGGTGCTTCCGTGTGCATGCACTATCCACATATTTTCTATTGGAGACATTCATAAATTCTATCTCAGGTCCAAGTTGGTGGTTCCCCTGTGTACAAAATAGACAGAAAATTGGGAAAAGGTGGTTTTGGCCAAGTCTATGTTGGCCGGCGTGTTTCTGCTGGAAGTTCAAGTGATGTTACTACTGGGCCAGGAGCTGTAGAGGTGCATATGTTTCTTCATTTGTGATTGCTGTAGTGTGCATATCTTTTTCTTATGATACAGCTGACATTTTTTTTTTTCACAGGTGGCACTGAAATTTGAGCATCGAAGCAGTAAAGGATGCAGCTATGGCCCCCCTCATGAATGGCAAGTCTACAAGTAAGTATCCTTGCCCTACTATATTATTACTCCTTTCTGTCACATTCTGTTATTGAACTTCACAATTTTCTCTGGCATATATGTGCAGCACTCTCGGTGGTAGCCATGGTGTACCAAGGGTACACTACAAGGGTCGACAGGGCGATTTCTATGTCATGGTATGCTGCTATTTCCTTTTTGGTCTGCAACATCAGATATTTTCTCCTTTTAAGCTGTAACAGTCTGTTAAGCATATTACTGATTGCCTGTAGGTAATGGATATGCTTGGGCCAAGCTTGTGGGATGTGTGGAATAATAATTCTCACTCGTGAGTTTGTTCAAAACTATGATCTTGTGGTATATTTGTTCTGGAATCAATCCTTTTTAATTGCTAAGTTAATTGTACCTTTTACTCTAGAATGTCCACTGAAATGGTTGCATGCATAGCCATTGAAGCAATATCCATATTGGAGAAGTTGCACACAAGAGGGTAAGTGTTCTGTTGCCAACCTTACGATTGTTGCTTTTAGTATGTATGAGTGAGGTTTTGTCCTGTGTTATTTGCATTGTAGAGGCTTCACGAGTTGACGTGGACGAGTGATCAAGCATTGCATATTTGGTTTTGAGTTTCACTCCAATGTCATTAGCAGACATTTTTGTCAGCTGCTGAGTGTGGATAATATCAGGAATCATTTACTTTCTCCTGTCTGATCTGATATAGCCTGTAGAGTATTAACAACAACCTATCGTGAATAATCTACTGCGAAACATCAGCCTTTTGCCTCTTTATTTTTGGATTATGTACTTTTTGAGAATCTATTCCCCCCCCCCCCCCCCCCCCCAAAAAAAAAAAAAACCCCAACAAAAAAAAATACCCTTATATTAATGGTGGTCTCATATTTTGGCTCCAAAATATTATCTCTCCAACTATCAGGTACATTCATGGTGATGTAAAGCCTGAGAATTTTCTGCTAGGTCCTCCTGGAACTCAGGATGAGAAGAAGCTATTCCTAGTTGATCTTGGACTAGGTACCTTCTTGAATGCTCATTTTCTGAATTTTATTGTTCCATTAGTGTTCTATAACTGGCTGATGTATAATATTATTTGGTCTATTAGCTACAAGATGGTGCGATAATTCAACAGGTCTGCATGTAGAGTATGACCAAAGACCAGATGTTTTCAGGTACTTAGGGAATAATTGAGTTGTGGGGATAAGATGAACTGATGTAGCTTTGTCTATCAAGCCCTTTAGAACTCTGGTTGTGTTCCCAATTGCTTCTTACTTCAATGGTGTCTTCTTGGCAGGGGAACTGTGCGCTATGCCAGCGTACATGCTCATTTAGGCAGAACTGCAAGTAGGAGAGATGATCTCGAATCTCTTGCCTACACTCTGATTTTCCTCCTCCGAGGTCGTTTGCCATGGCAAGGATATCAGGTTTGTCTTTCCGTTTCTGGCTGATAGCAATTTGCCTCTCTTTGAGTTTGACAATAGGGCTGATTCTGGTGTTGCCTTTTAGGGAGAGAATAAAGGGTTCCTTGTTTGCAAGAAGAAGATGGCAACGTCTCCAGAGACTCTCTGTTGTTTCTGTCCACTGCCATTCCGACAGTTTGTTGAACATGTGGTTAACTTGAAGTTTGATGAAGAACCAAAATATGCAAGATATATTTCTCTTTTTGATGGGATTATTGGACCAAATCCAGCAGTCAGACCTATCAATACAGAGGGTGCTCAAAAGGTGGTTTACAGTTCTTCTCCGTTTGACTAAATCCACATATTTTAGCCTGTTCATTGTTCTTTCAAGTGTCTTGTTTTACCTCTCTCTCTCTCTCTATCTCACACTATATGTATATAACTGTCTGTTTTGAAGCTTGTAATTCAAGTGGGTCATAAGAGAGGACGGTTGACCATGGAGGAGGATGAAGATGAAGATGGACAACCAAAGAAGAAGGTCCGATTGGGTATGCCAGCTACTCAATGGATTAGTGTTTATAATGCGAGGCGTCCTATGAAGCAAAGGTAGTGGAAATGTTCACTTGAAAAGTTGAACTTTTCCAGTGGCTCGATGTCTTGTTTTAGATTTCTTTGATTTATTCATCTCTGCTCTGTTTCCTTTTTTCAATGTGCTTTAGTTTTTCGTGGAAAAATATAGACCTTTCAAGTAATAGTATGTACAGTTTTGAGGTTGAGGGTGTAACCATTCTCTGTAGGTATCACTATAATGTGGCAGACAACAGGCTCAGCCAGCACATCGACAAAGGAAACGAAGATGGCTTATTGATCAGTAGTGTTGCCTCCTGCCAAAATCTCTGGGCCCTAATTATGGATGCCGGCACTGGGTTTACTTCACAAGTTTATGAGTTCTCATCTTCTTTTCTTCACAAGGTTTAGCTCTTTCTTGTAGATATATCTTCCAATTTTTTTTTCCCATCTCTCTTTATTCTCTTGTATAGAAGTGCAATTTCCTTGGCAATCGGAGATAATTTACTTACCATGCTTTTCTGTTTTAGGAGTGGATAATGGAGCAGTGGGAAAAGAACTACTATATCAGTGCGATGGGGGGGTCTGCTAATGGGAGTTCTTTGGTGGTGATGTCAAAAGGTATATGGTTAATATTAGTCTCGTACAGTCAATACCTATTTGAACTTTTGATGACAAATTTAATTTGGTGGCACCAGGTACACAGTATCTGCAGCAGTCCTACAAAGTAAGTGATTCATTTCCATTCAAGTGGATCAACAAAAAGTGGAAGGAGGGTTTCTATGTGACATCTATGGGTACAGCTGGAAGCAGATGGGCAATAGTTATGTCTCGCGGTGCTGGATTCTCAGATCAGGTCTTGTGAATGGTGAAAAATTCTGTTGTTATTTTGCACATGCATATAAGTAGCTGATATAGCTACTTTTTATTCAGGTGGTCGAACTAGATTTCCTTTATCCCAGCGAGGGTATTCATCGGCGATGGGACTCCGGATATCGTATAACAGCAACGGCTGCGACGTGGGACCAGGCTGCATTCGTTCTCAGTATACCAAGAAGAAAACCCACGGATGAGACCCAGGAGACTCTTCGAACTTCCGCTTTTCCGAGCACACATGTCAAGGTGCCTTGTCGCAAAACTCTTTAGTTCACATCTCTCGCTGTGTTTTAAGACGTTCTTCCTTACGCTATTTGCTAACTTGATTGAGTGCCCGTGCAGGAGAAATGGGCAAAGAATCTCTATTTAGCATCAGTCTGTTATGGGAGGACGGTTTCATGAACCTCCTAAAATTTTGATCGGAGGAGGGAGGGTCGAGGGCAAGAAGCTGAATGATCATCGAAATGAGGTCCGGGATGGCAGGGCTACGGAGAATTCTCGATGCGTTTTCCATATTGTTAAGCTGTAGAAAATTTTTTAGCAAGACGCTGTAATTGTCTGTTAATTGGGAGAACTCTGCTAGAAAAATATAGTAAGACCCTTTAATTGTCTATTAATGGGAAAAACTCTGCTCAATTTTCACAAGTACAAAGAAAATAATGAGTATATTTTCTTGTTATTGTTAATTTTTGTATAGAGAGTGGAAAAGGCTACATATCAACTGGGCAAATGGAAAAAATTGTTGTATTTTGGTTTCCTACTTTGATGGTACGTATATCTATTGGTTCTGTAGATGACTTATGTTACCTTTTCTGATTTAATGGGATAACTGAGATGAGATGATATGACAAAGTGGTTGTGCCCCATTCATATAATTATTGGAGAAGAGAAGAGGGGATCGAAAGGTTTGAGGGAAAGAAGAGGAAAAGTGTGTCTTATATATCACGACATAAATGTTCTATTTCGTACTTCCCAAATATAAAGAATAGAAGCGAGAAGGGTTGCGGTGTGGCTCTCAGGTGTGGTTCTTCGCTCCGAACTGGAAATTGGACTGGTTCCCACGAAACCTGGAGCCGGACCGGGTTTCAGGGCTGTCCAATCTGGCTCTCGAGTTGAACCAATCCAGTTGTGCAGCCCTGCTGTTGTTCATACAGCCGCGTTAATATTTTACATCGGTCCGATGTTTTCTAAGCATGAAATTTCGAGTTCGATCGGCCCGCTGAAAACTTGTCTGCTGTTTGTGCACGAGCATTAGGGAGTCTACGAGCATGGAAAAATCGCATCAAATTATCATCTAAATTGGAATCCCCGAATTCCTAGAAGTGTCTGAAATGAATTGAAATAGCCCAGCAGCCATTTGTTGGATCAAGAACATCAACAGAAGTTGCTTGAAGGACCTGCAAGTAGCGAGACCACAGTATGGTCATCCAGTATATTACTTCGAGGCGTCATTCCTACCGTAAGATTCGGGGTCGGTCGATTGCAATTTTACCTTAAGTAGGGAAAGGATTGCAGCTATCTCCATCAAAGGACATGGGAATCGCGAGCAAGAAATTAGGCCGCAGGTCCAAGGAGGGTGAAACAGGTCGTCTTTCTGCTTGTCGAAAACTATAAGCCTCGGAATAGCCATGCTCAGCTCGGCGAACCCGCTGATGATCACCAAGACCAGGAGAGCACCGATATACCGTTGCCCACCCATTTCGTCCTGACAGTGCGTCCTGCTCCTGATGAACATCGTGGACCCAATGAAAGCCACGATAACGATCTGGACGGTCTTGGAAAATGCACAGGCGCGCTTTTTTCTTTATCAAGAGCAGTTCCTTGTCGAAACAGGCCTTCACTAGCTCCATCCTTGGGACCGAGCATTTCGTGAAGATTAGAGCAGCTTGGTGATTCCTGCTCCTATCGACCGGGATGAAGAGCTAATTGCCAAGCCTCATGCCGACACGAAATTGCTTGAAGTTGTTCACGAACTCGATGACTGATATCTACCTGTACAGTTTGGTTTTGTCGGGGTAACCTGTTGTAGTAGCGCACATCAAGCTAGACCATCAGATTCGTAGGGGCGACGATATAGCACACGACGTGATAACAATCATCACTTGTACATGCTATGCAGATATGAAAAAGCAGCCAAAGTCTAGCACAGTTCGAACACACTTAACAGTAATTCACATGAAATTCCCGGACACCGACCTGACCTGATTAACGATCACTCCACATTATAATGACACTCAAAGTCCAGCACACGATGCAGCAAAAGCTAATAAATTAAGCATCCCATTATTGCTGACTCTTGTTTTTTAACCTCTCGCAAGAAATCAGTAGTACTCTTTCTCTCAGGGAACCTGAACCCGCATCACTTGGAGAACTCTAGACACGTTCTCGTGGTCCCTGGCAAACAATCTGGCCTTCTGATAAGAGAATGATATCGTCAAATGAATCGAACGTCTCCGCTGCAGGTTGCAGCGGCGACATCAAGATCGAGTCATCAGTGAGATGTACTGCTCGTTGCAGGCATTTCGCAATTTGGTATATCGTCGAACTATCAAGGCCAGTTGATATCCCATCCGCGAACAATGCTCTTGTAGGTCCTACAATCATGAATTTGAGCATATTTGTTACTTCTTCCATCATAATCTTACAAGGCTTGTCGTTCGAAGTTTAATATCGCCTCATGGAAATTTATCTTATCGCACGGCAAGCTCCCAGTAAAAGTGTCATGACTTCTTCATATTCAAGGTCTACAAATATGGACATGGGGTCGATAATTACCAGCATTTCTACGAAGCGAAGCTAAAAGTAAAACCTTTGTTACTCTTTTCTTCTGTCCGCCGGATATCCCATGCTGTATCTCGTTTCCGACAATCTTATCTCGACATAAGTTGTCAAGTTGATGGAATCAGGTTCCTTAGTTCCGTCCAATCTGGCTCATGGAAAAATGTTTTTTTCTCTGAAAAGCATACTCTTATTTGAGCTACACTGATATCCTGAATCCGCAGCCATTTGCATGCTCTCGTTCACCTAAGGAAATCCGATAGCAGATAATTGCATAGCGAGACCATAAGCCACTACTCTTTAGGTAAGAGGAGCCATTGGACTAGTCGTCGATGCTATCTTTGACATTGGAAATTGCAAACTCAGCAAGAGACCCCTTAGACAGAAGAAGAAGATGATAGGTCATGAACAACAGAGAAATGGAAAACAGATAAAAGGATTTTCAAACCTCGGAAGTTAGAATTGCATTTGTGTATGTCTCTTTCTCAACTTCATGATAATCGGAGATATGATGTGTTCCAAGACCTATTCATTTCTCCGAGGACAGACAACAGAGATCGCTTGACGTGTTAGATGAACTCTACCGATCAAATGAGTAAACGAAATACGCAGAAATTTGCTTTATTCTAGATGACTATACAACGATGTGCACGGCACCGGCTTTACTTATTGTTAACCCCGCTTATCTTGTTCATTAACACCCCCAAATTTGGATGATTTAGAGGATTCTTCAGCCGGGTTCACTTGTCATGCCATCGATCGTCGTCCCCATTCTTCATCGAATTTCTGTCAAAATTGTCCAAACGGTCTCAAATAGAAAATTATGAAAATGGTTGAGATTTAATTGGTAAAATTAAAAAGTTTAGGATTGAATCGATAAAAATGCAATAAGTTTATAATTTTATACGGACAATTTTTCAATTTGCCACGTGTGTAAATTTTGTATTGGTTGGTTACCTAATCATGGAAATATGACTCGACCAAGTATAGTTGTCTCTTGTCATGACCATCATGTCACCATCCTCATTCATGCATGATCGCCCAATGAAGTTGGTAAAGATGAAGGCACTTTCTTCACACGTTCTTCTGAATAAAACATTTGACCTTGTCGTGGTTATGATATCGTTCTTACAACTTGGCTCCCCAAACGTCTCCTACACGACATATCAAAGCTTGTACCAAACCCCATGTGACATCACATGGTTGATTTGGCCCAGTAAAACCAGGAATATCATTTGAGCCCCACCTACATTTTGGCCAATGGATCGAGGAGTTGACCATTGCTTGCTAATGCGAGGAATTGACATGGCCTCTCGGTAATGGAAATCGCAGATCAAGTCAAGGCGCGTGAGTCCTGAGTATCATATACTTTCATTGGTCATCCATACACATACGTACTGGGAGATTTATTTATAAAAAAATTCTTAAATTTATTACAATTGTGTCAATTTAGTCCAATCTTGCCGGGCATCGCCTCTAGCTAGTCGTTGAGATTTGACAACTGGCTAGAGGAAGAGGGAAGAAGGGAAGGAAAAAGAAAGAAAGAAAAGGAAAAAAAAAGAACGAAGCAAATAAAAAGAAAAAAAATTAAATATATATTAATATGCCCACATCGGTGTTGGTGGTGCCACGTATGTTGTCAATGTCAATAATGTCCGGCCAAAATTGGCCCAATAAATTGAACCGGCATAAATATAAAATTTTTAGGACTTAATTGGTAAAAAAAAAAATTCAGAACTGAATTAACACACTTACAATAACTTTAACGTTCTTTCATAATTTTTTCATATGTACATGACTGCATGAGGGACGCCTTTTGTGTAATATATATTCACTTGCATTAGTTCTGTAGACCTCCATCATATCTCTCTCTCTCTCTCTCTCTCTCTCTCTCTCTATAAAGAAGAAGAACAAGAACAAGTAAGCTTTGTTTTGGTCTGTGAGAAGTGCCTTGGCCTCATAAGCTCTTCTCCAGAATTTGAGGTGAACGTTTCTGTTTTCCTCTTCTATTTTGGTTGGGAAAGCACGCGGTAAAAGTGGTTTTGCTGATATGCATGCTTGCTTCTTTCATGAGCTTCAGCTCTGCACCGGCAGCACTGAGCAAGACTCACTTGGTCATTTGTCTGTTCATTCAAAACTCAAAGTTAACGTACCAGCGGTTTCTGTTCACTGACTCGATACAGAACAAGAACAGGAATATAAAGAAGAGGAGGAACAGTGCAAGGGAAACATGGAGGGATTCGAACGGGCGCGGTCGTGGAGGCAAAGGAGCCAAAACATGAGCCGGAGCATTAGTAGGACCATGAGCAGGACTAACTGGGGCATGGAAGACGTGTTTGCCGGGTCTAGGCAATCGAGACGGACGAGCCAATTCGACGAGGACGAAGAGGCTCTCAAGTGGGCTGCGATCGAGAGGTTGCCGACGTACGACCGGCTACGGACGAGCATCTTCCAAACTTTCGTCAAGAACGATCAGCAGAACCGCGAGCAGAAGTTGGTGGATGTTAAGAAGATGGACCTGAATGATAGGCAACAGTTCATTGATAGGATCTTCAAAGTGGCTGAAGAAGATAACGAGAGGCTCTTGAGGAAGTTCAGAAACAGGATTGATAAGTAATTAAGTTCACTTTCCATTTCATTTGGATGCAAATAAAATGCTTCACCAAATATTTGCCATTTTATTCCAATTTAACCTTAGCCCTAGTGTTCTCAGCCATTTTTACTAATGGTAAATAATGATGTCTTGAAACAATGTCTTGCAATTGCATGGGTTCTTCATTTTTTTTCCATGATGAATCAAAACATTTTTTTTTATTATCATTTAGTGATATCTTCCAGCAATGCAGATACGAACATGAGCAAAGAAAATGGCCAGCCTCATGAGCACCACCAACCCTCTTATTTGATAACTCATATCGTTGACTCAATTTTAGGTTTTTTATTGCCATGATGTTTGCATCCATTGCGAATGCATCCATTGCGAATGCATATAGCTCATACCAATATGAGGATCGATGGATCTGTGGTAGGAGAGCAAAAAATAAATAAATAAATGAGAAAGTGGCGTGCGTAAAACTATCATACATCACTTATTGTTAGGATGTATTTGTTCTTTTTATTTATGTGATTTTCCTTCACCTATTAATATTAACTTAAATTTTTGGGTTAGACATTTTGACAAGATATCAGAATCCTACTCCATATCCGACATCGCTTGTCTACGACATTTACGTGGGCTAATGACATTCATTGCATTTTTTTTATTAATTTCATGTAAATATTTTTAAGGGTTTGTACACTGTCATTTAGGTAAGGCTGAGTCATGCTTCTCCATATCTAACTTGTTGATGTAATTATATATGCCGCCCATTAATTTTGTTTATAGTTCCATGGTTGACATCCCACCTTGTTGACAAGGTCAGTCAGTCAGGAGGAGGCTCATGAGGACAAGAACTAGTCAACTCAGCCAATTAATTAATCATGAATTAATGTGAATTATAGTTGAATTATGTGTCTTAGAATTGATTTGGCTTGGATGATTATTTTGCAGGGTAGGTATCCAACTTCCGACGGTGGAGGTGAGATTTGAGCATCTGAATGTGGAAGCAGATTGCTACATCGGAAGCAGAGCTCTTCCGACGCTCTCCAATGTTGCCCTAAACGTTGCTGAATCTGCTCTTGGTGTGGCTGGGATTAGATGGGCCAAGAGGACAAAACTCACCATCCTCAAAAATGTCTCTGGCATTATCAAGCCATCAAGGTGAACCAAACACAGTCCCCCAACGAAAAATTTATTCTTAACTATCACTAGGATTTAATTAATCAGTTCGCATTGTGTTTTTGAAGCACTAATTTCTTGGTTGGCCATTTGTTTTGACTTAATTACAGGATGACCCTTCTGTTAGGCCCACCATCCTCAGGGAAGACTACCCTTTTGCTGGCTCTGGCAGGAAGATTGGACCCAACCTTGAAAGTATAGTGCTGAACTCAGATAAACTCCCTTGACCCTATTGAGGATTTATTAATCAATTTAGTGAAATTTGATGGGAGGCTGAGAAGTAATTTTGTGAAATTGTCATGACTGAGCAGGTTGAAGGGGAAGTATCATACAATGGGTACAGGCTCAATGAATTTGTGCCGCAAAAGACATCTGCATATATCAGCCAAAATGATGTGCATTTGGGAGTGTTGACAGTGAAAGAAACCCTAGATTTCTCTGCAAGGTGCCAAGGGGTTGGAACTAGATATGGTAATCTTTGATTTTATCGGCTAATTATTCAATTATTAATGTGTTCTTCTTCTTTAAAAAGTATGCTTGTGATGACCCATTATTGTGCTTTAGTAATCAAACACAAGTATAATTGGTCTTTACTGTCACAGAGCTGCTCTCCGAGCTTGCAAAGAGGGAAAAAGAAGCTGGGATTTTCCCCGAGGCGGAGGTTGATCTTTTCATGAAGGTGAGAAGTTCGATATCTCTCTAGTTTTCGAACTAATTTTAATGTCGTGGTCACCGCATTTTAATATTAAGAAATTCTCGATTCTTGATGATTGGATCATGAAATCACTCACAGGCCACAGCCATGGAAGGTGTTGAGAGCAGTTTAATTACAGATTACACCTTGAAGGTAAGAGGAACGTTCTGTCTGTACCTCACTTTCTGGCAAATTTTGAATTTTTATTTTTGTTGGAAGCCAAGTCTTCCTTTTTCTTTTTTCCTGAAATTCTTCACTTGCTCGAGTGTTTACTTGCAAGTTGGCCGGTAAATATTCTAGGATCTTTAAGAAAGAGGGAGATATAATCGATAAAGATTACATCTTTACTAAATTGGCTTGATGAAAGAGTACATAGATGGCTCTATATATGCAGAATGACAGACGCCCAAAAACCGTAATTACCTTATTTATGATCACCTACTAATTACTTACTGATATTCATAACTATTCTTCAACATGGCCAAGCTTTTTTATTTGATTCTAGACCTTTTTGTTGGTTTGTACAGATATTTGAACCAACTAGATTATCGGTCTGTCCACCAACATGAAAATAAATGCATTCATGTCCTTTTCTCTTTCTCTCCTTGGTTTTGGAAGGTTCATTTTCCTGTTTGTTCAAATCCATAGAAAATTGCTGATCAAGAACGTGTTCATCATGACATACCTTGTGAGACTTTAACTTATTGTGAGTGCACTCAGAAACAGACTCTGCCTTACTCCGCGGGAATTGTTAAAGTTGATGAACCTTCAATAGTACTGATCAGTTTCTCTCCATAAATGGCCTCTTCCAATCTCACTATGTCTCCGTTTTTCTGTTACAGATCCTAGGGCTCGACATATGTCGAGATACGATTGTCGGAGATGAGATGCAGCGTGGGTTATCCGGTGGACAGAAGAAGAGAGTAACGACAGGTTTTACTGTTAGCATCTCTTAGTAAAAATCCTTCTAATTTCGACTCCATGTTCGTGTTTATAGAGCTCAAATAAGAAGTCATGACAAGTTTACTGTGTGTGCGCCTGTGAGAAGATGAACTTCCACGAGGCAATGTTAAACTAACGACAAGCGCTGTAAGATCATTATGGAAGAAGTAACTGATATGCTCAAATCCTTCTAATTATCGACTCCATGTTTGTGTTTATAGAGCTCATATAAGAAGTCATGACAATTTTACTGTGAGCATGCCTGCGAGAACATAACTTCCATGAGGCAATGTTAAATTAACGACAAGCCTTGTAAGATCATTATGGAAGAAGTAACTGACATGCTCAAATTCATGTAAATACAGGAGAGATGATTGTTGGGCCTACAAAAACATTGTTCATGGATGAGATATCAACCGGCCTTGACAGTTCGACGACATACCAAATTGTGAAATGCCTGCAACAAGTGGCACATCTCACTGATGCCACAATCTTGATGTCGTTGCTGCAACCTGCACCGGAGACATTTGATTTATTTGACGATATCATTCTCTTATCAGAAGGCCAGATTGTGTACCAAGGACCAAGAGAACACGTTCTTGAGTTCTTCGAGCGATGCGGGTTCAGGTGCCCTGAGAGAAAGGGTACTGCTGATTTCTTGCAAGAGGTACAGGAAAGGGGAAAAAATCAGCAGCAATGGGGTGCTTAGTTTAATAGCTTTTGCTGCATTTTGTGGTCCAACTTTTAGTGTCATTATTTGGTAGAATGATTATCCGTTAGGTCAGGTCAGTGTCTAGGATCTTCATGCGAATTAGTGTTAAACGTTTTCAAACTGTGCTAGACTTATGCTGCTTTTAAATCTGTATATTAGGTGAAAATAAAGTTATCCAGTCGTGTCTGTCATCGTCCCACCAAGATATCTGACGGTATAGCTTACTACAACAGGTTACCTCGAGAAATGACCAAGAGCAATACTGGGCAGACAAAACTAAACAGTACAGGCACATATCAGTCAGCGAGTTCGCCAACAGATTCAAGCAATTTCATGTCGGCATGAGGCTCGACAACGAGCTCTCTATCTCATTCAATAAGAGCAGGAATCACCAAGCGGCTCTAGTATTTACGAAATACTCAGTCCCTATGATGGAGCTCGTTAAGGCCTGTTTCGACAAGGAATGGCTGCTGATAAAGAAAAATGCATTTGTGTACATTTTCAAGACCGTTCAGTGCATTATCTTGGCAGTCATTGGGTCAACGGTGTTCATCAGGAGCAGGATGCACACTCTGAACGAAATGGATGCGCAACTCTATATTGGCGCTCTCCTGTTCTCAATGGTCATCAACATGTTCAATGGTTTTGCTGAGCTGAGCATGGCTCTTGCGAGGCTTCCAGTTTTCTATAAGCAGAGAGACCTTCTGTTTCACCCTCCTTGGACCTTCACATTGCCTAATTTCTTGCTCACGATTCCCATGTCTGTGATTGAGTCCGTCGTTTGGATGGTCATCACATACTATTCCATGGGTTTTGCACCTGAAGCTAGCAGGTATGTGAGCTGAAGTTGCAGAAGCATCACATGGAGCCTTACCGATGTCACCATAAGTTGCAAGGCTGAATTTTTTCTTGTCCTCCCTAAATTTTTGGGGGAGTTTGCGGTGTCTTTTCTGACTTTGGCTCTTAACAATCTACCCCCGAAAAGTCTACAGATCATTCCACCTAATAAGCTAGTTTCTCACTCAGTTTTTGACATCAAAGTAATGATAATTCTCAAGAGCTTCTTCTTGGAAAATAGCTCAGGTCACTTAGTTTGGAAGAAGCGTTTAGTATCGCTTTTCGTGCTAGAATGTGTCATTTTACGTGAAATTCATAACTGTCAATTAACAAAGCAGGCAGACTTTCTATTGTTATGCAGAAGCATCACAGAGCCCTAGTGATATCACCATAAGTTGCAAGGGTAAATTGCTTCTCGTCTGCCCTAAAGTTTTGGGGTTGTTCACAATGTCCTTCCTGACTTTGGCTCTTCACAGTCTATCCCCAAAAAAATCTACAGGTCATTCAATCTGATAAGCTAGTTTCTCACTCAGTTTTAGCTATCAAAGAAATGACATTTCTCAAGAGCTTCTTCTGGATAGAGAAAAATAGCTTAGGTCACTTAGTTTGAAAGAATCGCTTAGTGTCGCTTTTCCCGCTGGAAGGTATCATTTTGCCTGGACTTCGTTCCTGTTAGTTAATAGAGCAGGCAGACTTTGTATTTGTTTGCAGTCACTCAGGGATGTCAGGGCCATATATTGCAAAAGTTGGATCTCTATTGGAGATAGCTGCAATTCTTTCCTTACTTAAGGCAAAATTGCAATTGACCTGAATCTTACTGCACAATGATGAAAATTATTAATCATGGTAGACTTAAAGGAATGATGCCTCAAACTAATGACCATACTGTGGTTTTACTACTCGCAGGTTCTTCAAGCAACTTCTACTGATATTCTTGATCCAACAAATGGCTGCTGGGCTATTTCGGTTCATATCAGGCGCATGTAGGACCGTGATCATCGCTAGCACAGGTGGTGCTTTAATGCTTCTCCTCGTGTTTTTGCTTGGAGGTTTCATTATTCCTCGAGGTAAGTGTTCCATAAAAGGAAAGGACATAGAATACTTGTTAAAAAAGTAGGTGTTCCCTAATACTTAGCAACCAAGGTGTAGTAGTCACAGAGAGGTAAGAGCTTGTTCGGATGTGGCAGGTAATATACCTAGTTGGTGGAAGTGGGGTTACTGGGCATCACCCTTAACTTATGCTTTCAATGCCATTGCTGTGAATGAGATGTTTGCTCCTCGTTGGATAAATACAAAGGTAAGTCTCCTACTGTCCTCCCATGTTCCGTTGAATTAGCATTTCCGGGCCTGCTATCAGTCAAATTGCTGTATTATGCATAAGTAATAGCAGGCCTGGAAATGCGATTAGTTCTGTGCAATTACGGCAATTTGACTGAGACATTTTCTTCTACTTATGTTTCATGGTTTTAAGCTTTTTCCATAGTTAACATATGTTAAAAGAAGCACAACCAAAGTACAGCACTTATCAGCATTTATTGCTGCCAAACTTGTTGTCCTATGAAATAGGGACATGTACATCTGTTGTTCCTTTCCATCTTTACAAGAAACCAACAAATAGTTTGTTGTCTTGCAGGATAGAAGCGGTAATTCGGCTGTGGGTTTGGCAGTGCTCAAGACCTTTAGTCTCTCCAGTGAGAATTGGTACTGGATTGGCGCATCAGCTCTTATTGGATACGTAATTCTCTTGAATGTGCTGTATACCCTTGCCCTCACGTACCTAAATCGTAAGCTCTAGCTCAATGCATAAAAAGTTATGAGTTTCGTTTCCCCTGAGATCGCTCTGTCAGAGGGTGTCAACTTTTTTAGTCTCCTGTTTCATAAGATACATAATACTGCAGCCCTTGGAAAACCTCAAGCTACAATATCTGAAGAAACAGACGAACATGAGGAGGACGAACAATCAGAATCAAAGGACAAATCTAGAATCAGGAGACTTTCTTCGATTATGAGAGACTCTTTTAGTGGGCCCTTATCTACAATGGATGGGAACAACGCAAGTAAATAAAACTTCAGACAGTGAAGTACTCCTTCCAGTAAAAATGTTACCGGTTGCGATATGAGCATTTGCTTCTGAACATTTCAGGAGGCATGGAACTCCGACGGATGAGTAGCCGAACGAATGCCAATGGCCTGAGCAGAAATCCAGATTCCTATCTTGGATTGCCAAGAACTGTTGCTGCAAAGAGAGGAATGGTCCTGCCTTTCGCTCCTCTAGCAATGTCCTTTGATAGTGTAAATTATTATGTAGACATGCCTCCGGTATGTAATCTTTACCTTTCGTGCTTGTCTTGAGTCAACATCTCATAATCAACATTGATTTGAGATAGCGAAGCTACTCAAGTACTCAATCTGTGAGCTTTATTTCAACAGGAAATGAAGGAACAAGGGGTCACGGATGACAAACTCCAGTTACTCAGGGAAGTAACAGGTGCATTCAGACCTGGAGTGTTGACTGCACTAATGGGAGTAAGCGGAGCTGGAAAGACTACCTTAATGGATGTTTTAGCGGGGCGGAAGACGGGTGGCTACATTGAAGGGGACATCAGAATTTCGGGATATCCTAAGAAACAAGAAACCTTTGCCAGAATTTCCGGATACTGCGAACAAAATGATATTCACTCACCACAAGTCACCGTCCAAGAGTCTTTAATCTACTCAGCTTTCCTACGTCTACCAAATGAAGTCGGGAAAGAAGAAAAAATGGTATGAGTGCATTTTATTTCGGCCTTTGCCTATTTATTCAAGTTGTGATAGAAAGACTGTAGGAAGGATAAATAGATCTTGGCGAAATTTAGTAATTTTATCTTGAAATTGTCGTGCTGCCAGATTTTTGTTGATGAAGTGATGGAATTGGTAGAATTAGATAATCTCAAGGATGCACTAGTTGGTCTTCCCGGAATTACGGGTCTATCAACAGAACAGAGGAAAAGATTGACTATAGCGGTTGAGCTTGTTGCTAATCCATCCATAATATTCATGGATGAGCCGACATCAGGTCTTGATGCACGAGCTGCTGCCATTGTCATGAGGACGGTGAGGAACACGGTGGATACTGGTCGGACTGTAGTCTGCACCATTCACCAGCCTAGTATTGACATCTTTGAAGCCTTTGATGAGGTAACAAATTTGAAACTTTTGTTCCTTTTGTCCTGTGCAAGCCAGCAATGACTAATAAAAGGTCATATATTTAACTGGATTATCCTTGCTTCAGCTACTGCTGATGAAGAGAGGAGGGCAAGTGATATATTCCGGACCCCTTGGTCAAAATTCCCACAAGGTCATTGAATACTTCGAGGTACCAATCTTGTACACTTAGACAAACTTCTTTTTACACATCTGGTGTGATACATAATGACAAGGCGGAAACATCTGGTCTCACTATTTTTTATTATTAATGTCAGTCTATTCCCGGAGTCCCGAAAATCAAGGAGAAGTACAATCCGGCAACGTGGATGCTCGAGGTGAGCTCAATAGCAGCTGAAATGCGGCTCAAGATGGAATTTGCTGAGCATTACAGATCATCGTCCTTGTTTAAGTAAGTTAAGTGCTGAGACTTGAGATCCGCCAATGAAAACTTCATTGCTGACCTGCTCAAATTATATGCCTTCCTGCAGGAGGAACAAGGAACTAGTGAAGCAGCTGAGCACACCGCCTCCGGGCGCCAAGGATCTGTATTTCCTGATGCAATACTCGCAGTCCTCATGGGGACAGTTCAAATCTTGTCTTTGGAAACAATGGTGGACTTATTGGAGAAGTCCTGACTATAACCTGGTGAGATACTTTTTCACATTAGTGTGTGCCCTAATGGTGGGGACAATTTTCTGGAAGGTCGGCTCCAGAAGGTACGTGCCTCCATGTCCTACTGAGTAAACTTTCAGCATTGTGACTTTTCATAGAACATCGAGGTTAAAATCGATCTTTCATCAAATTTATGCTTCATCATATCACTTTCCAGGGAAGATCAGTCTGATCTCACCATGGTTATTGGAGCTATGTACGCCGCAGTTTTGTTTGTCGGCATTAATAATTGTCAGACCGTACAACCCGTGATAGCTGTCGAGAGAACTGTGTTTTATCGAGAGAGAGCAGCCGGAATGTATTCTGCTCTGCCTTATGCAATGGCACAGGTGAGAATCAACTACTAAGTTATACCTCAACTGTTTATTGGCGATACAATTTCACTCAATTCGTTGAACTTTGTCGGTTCACCATGTGCAGGTGATATGCGAATTGCCATATGTGCTCTTTCAGACCACATATTACACGCTGATCGTGTATGCAATGGTTTGCTTTGAGTGGACAGTGGCAAAATTCTTCTGGTTCTTCTTTATCTGCTTCTTCTCCTTCCTCTACTTCACATACTACGGCATGATGACGGTTTCCCTCACGCCCAACCAGCAAGTTGCTGCCATCTTTGCCGCTGCTTTCTACGGTCTTTTCAATCTCTTCTCCGGATTCTTCATCCCAAGACCAGTGAGCCGTTTTACTCCTCAATCTTTTACGACCATCTGGTCACGCAGTCCCTTTGCAGGACATCTCAATTTGTTCTCAATTCCTTGCAGAGGATACCGAAATGGTGGGTGTGGTATTACTGGATCTGTCCCGTGGCGTGGACTGTGTATGGATGCATAGTGTCGCAATATGGTGACATCGAGCACAAGATCAAAGTCCCCAGCGGAGCTGAACAACCCATCAATCTATACATTCAAGATACCTTTGGGTATGACCCAAACTTCATGGGACCTGTTGCAGGAGTCCTGGTTGCTTTCACAGTCTTCTTTGCCTTCATGTTTGCTTATTGCATCAAAGCACTCAACTTCCAGATGAGATGAGGCTATGATCCTGCTCTTGAAGTTGAAGGCAAGCTCTTGCTCTGATCATCCTGTACATGTAAAACATTCACACCAATTTCAGCCCGGTAAGGTTCTGCAAGGCATTGATTGATTCCAAGAGAAAGGTTAGGCTACGGTATTCGGCACAGGCTTCAAAAACATAGAAAAACGTAGAAGTTCGCAGCAAGGTTAGATCAATCAACATCAACATCAACATCACCTTTATCCCAAATCAGTTGGGATCGGCAGTCGATGAACCCGAATAGAAGTAAGGTTAGATCGATAGTACACAAAATTTAGAGCGACATTTTCTTAATTGGACAAGTTTGAAGAGATCATAGTTGCTTTCTAAGCGTATTCTATAGATATAGTTGCGACATCTTCCTAGTATAGTATCGTATTAATGGATACTCTCACACTTTTCTTCCTTTTTGGAAAAAGACTATATTCATGTTCCATGTAAATTCTGGCATGTAAGTATGAGGAAATTTTCAGAGAAAAAACCATGGTAATTGCAACAAACTGTGTGAAAATTTCATGTTACGCTAAAGAAAAAAACTACTTGCTTATCTCACATTCTTTCTTTTCTTGGCATAGAAATCGATCACGTTCTTAGTAGACTTGGGGGATATCTATCACATTGAATAACTCAGCATGAGAAATGAAAAATGGATAAGGATTTTCGAACCTCGGAAATTAGAATTGCTTTTGTGTAAGTATCTTTCGCTACTTTAATGAATTATACGATGTTAAGTAATACCGTCAATGAAGTTAGGCACCATTAGTTTACGATAAAAATTCGTCATATGCTATATACACTCACATATGAAAGGGCTAACTGGAGTAATTATGTGTTCCAAAACCTGTTCATCTGTCAAAGACGAACAAGAGAGGTAACATGACCCATATATCCAAAGGCAAGTATATACATTTTTTTTCTGTAATGATTTGGATACTCTACCGATTAATTTAGCATATGAAATATGCTGATGTGTGCTTGATTCTACCGACGATTACTTGAATATGCGCAACACGGGATTCTGATAAAGATCAAGTTCAAGCAAAATGGTATCCCTTGCCCACGCATTGCACGGGTTTTAGGAGAGTACGCTCTCTCTTTTTCTGTATATGAGCATTAGTCTTCCTGTCATCTTCAATAAACCAAAAGGAGCATCTGACGACCCGAGTACGGCATGATGTCCTCAGCCGTTTTTGCTTTACTTATGATTAACCTCCCTGATCTTGTTATTACAAGAGAGATTCGGATTATCTAGAGGAATCTATTGCCGGCCTCACTTGTCACCAAGTCGCTATCTTCATTCCATCCATCGTCTGGTCATGGAGTGGCCATAACACCTTAGGAAATCCTGGTTTACACACTGATCTAATCACAGGAATAACTCTCTTTGTTTTTCTTTTTTTTTGCCCAATACTTGGAACAAAACTCCGCTGACTCCAACTAGTTTGGGATAAATGCCATGTTGATGTTGATGTATACCTGGAACAAAGCTCATTGAACTCGCAATGCATTTGCGCAGATTTGGGAAATGCAGGAAAAGAACAAGCAATAAAGAAGCATTCAACTTCCTTTAATTTGAATGAGATTCAGGATCGACTGATTAACGTTTCTGTTACTTATTAGCGGGCGCTGCGAAATCCAACTAAGCACAATCTGTGCCGCCGCCATTAACAATGTGATCAGCCTTAGCATGAAGGTTGGACATTGGCAACACGTCGCAATCGATAACTAAATGACTCATAACTAGATCATTTGGAGCCTTAGCACAATCATAAGCATCTTGAACACTAAAAAAATACGACAAATAAAAAATCCGCAGATGTTGAAGGTGACTCATAACGAGCGTGACTGTGTTCTTTTTCAATTATTTATCCTCCACATACATTTCTTTCTCGAAATATGTTTGTCTCCAATCATGCCCGCTGAAGTTGGCAAAGATTTTTTTTTTTTCCGAGTAGAATAAATGAACTTGATGAAACATTGAGCTTGTAATACTAGTTTCCCTCTGCCGCATCAGATATCTCCTGGACATATCAAGAAGTTGACTGGTCTGACAAGTTGTAGAGGCAACACTGGCTGCTGATGCAAGGAGTCACTAATGGACACAGTAAGTGAAGCCAAGACGAGCGAGTCCTAAGGAGTAGATGTAGAAGATGCCGCCTGTATGTTCACTTGCATTAGTTCTCTAGACTTCCATCATTTGGTCTCTCTCTCTCTCTCTCTCTCTCTATAACGTAGCGGAGGAAGAACAAGAATGAGAAGTAGAATAGGAGGAATCGTTCTAGGAAATATGGAGGGATTTGAACGATCGCAATCGTGGAGACAAACGAGCCAAAACAAGAGCCGGAGTCTAAGCAGGAGCAGGAGCTAGACTAACTGGGGCATGGAAAACGTGTTCGCTGGCTCCATGCAATCGAGTCGGACAAGCAGCTTCGACGAAGACGAAGAGGCTCTCAAATGGGCTGCGATCGAGAGGTTGCCGACGTACGACCGGCTACGGACGAGCATCTTCCAGGCTTTCGTCGAGAACGACGAGCAGAAGCGCGAACAGAAGTTGGTGGTGGATGTGAGGAAGATGGACCCGAACGATAGCGACAGTTCGCTAAATGCGAGGTTCTTGAGGAAGCTCAGACACAGGATTTGACAAGTAAGCTCACTTTCATTTTCGAATCGGATGCAAATAAAGCGCTTCGCGGGGTATTTTCTTTTCTCCTTTTTTTATAAAAAGATGTATCATGATGAGTCATAACAATGATCTGCTTCATCTTGTTGTAATTTAATAAGCAAAAAATGCTAATTAGGATCTTGCAAATACATGTCAACGCGATAATTCTAGAGAAATCAAATGAGAAATGACAAAAGGACATTGATGACGTACGTGGTTCGGGTCCAAATTTCGAAAAATATATTCGTGGGAGAGCCGATAGTCACAAATAATTCATTAATAATCAAAGAATCAAGTTAACAAATCGTTCACACATTCAAGTATTTTTTTAAAATCTAGATTAAATCAGATAAACAATTCAAATGGAAGTAAAAGTCTCGCACAAATTCACGTCTCCAGCACACCGTCTGCACGGCCGAACGAGCCAGGCCTGCGGACATCTTCTTGGCCCCCCTGGACTTTCTCTTCGAGCGGCGGCATCAAGAGCTCGTTGTGTGGCTACAGGGAGCCCACGACTTCTCCACTTTGCAGCCATGTACTCCCTTCTTTCTTGTGCGCGTGGCCAGCCTTCACTGTGTGGTCATGTCAACTTTGAGAACAAAGCCATTTACTGCTGGCTCTCTCACCTTCGCTGTGCGGCAAACCACCAGGAAGGGCCAAAAGAAAATGCACGACCTCACTGTTCCTTATCAGTTGCGGCTACTCAAGGAGAGCTGCCATGCGGCCGTCAAACATAAAGAATATATATATATATATATATATATAAAATCAATCCTTCTCACGCTCAAAAAATCCTTGTGCTCTAAAGAAGATCAAGTTAACAACTTGTTCTTTTCTCCCAACCCACAAATCAAAATATATAATAAAAAATGTAAATCCATTCTTTTATCTTTTAGTGCCAACGAGTCCTTTATTGTTATGACGGTAAAAAAAGCTTAATTTCTTTAATCTCTTCGTACGGTCAACTTGATTATTTATCCAATCGAATCGGGTTCCGTAATCGGTTCCAACTCGACACATAATTCGACACATTTAGCGATCTCTGTCTGGCAAAGCAGATGAGCATGAGCAAAACACTACTCATCTGCATACCAGGTTGCAGTGTAATGGTTGGTACATAACTTTCTAGGCCATGTGTTCCTTTCCATTTTCAAGTTGTCTAATTTTTTCGCCAAAACAAACCGACAGACAAATCAACCAAAAGAAAGAAAACAAGAGCTCAATACAAGCACTTCTGCTGAGGCTTAAAAAAGGACCGACAAAGTGACATGCATTTGCCTTCTTTATTAACTCGTGTGAACAGTTCAAAATTTGCACATTCTGATAAGACTGAGTCACGCTTCTCCACGTATAACTTATCGATACATATGCCGCCGACCTCCCACCATGTTGACGAGGTCAGCTGATGAGGACTAGGCTCGTAAGGACAAGAAGTAGTCAAACTCAGCCAACTAATTAATCATGAATCAATGTGAGTTATAGTTGAATATTTGTCTTGTAATTGATCCGATTTGGTTGGTGTCTCTGGCATTGTCAAGCCATCAAGGTGAACCAAAGACACACCCCCCCCCCCAAAAAAAAGAATTCTTTTTTAATTAGGGAAATTATAGTTAGGATTTAATTAATCAGTCCATAACAGTTGCTAAAAAAAAAAACTAATTTCTTGGTCAACATTTGTTGTGGATTAATCGCAGGGTGGCCCTTCTATTAGGCCCACCATCCTCAGGGAAGAAGACAATCCTTTTGCTGGCTCTTGCAGGAAAAATTGGACCCAACCTTGAAGGCATAGGACTGATTCTGATAAACTCTGTCGACCCCATTGAGGATTTACTATTTTTGTTGATGTAATAAATGCGAGGCTGAAATGTAAATTTGTGAAATTGTCCTGATTGAGCAGCAACGTACGATGGGTACAGGCCCAATGAATTTGTAACCCAAAAGACATCTGCATATATCAGCCAAAACGATGTGCGTTTGGGCGTACCGACAGTGAAAGAAACCCTAGATCTCTCTGCAATGTGCCAAGGGGGTCGGAACGAGAGACATGGTAATCTTGATTTTTTATCGACTAATTATTCGATTATTGATGTGTTCTTTGTTTCCTTTGAAAAGCATGCATCGGGGCTGCTTTTGAAATGTGTATATTGGGTAAAGCGGTGTTACCGTGTGCAATTATTGATGTCATCTCGCAGTTAAGTTATGAATCCAATGGTCTAGCTTCATGTGTGCTACTAATTTTTAATGCCATCGATTTGTCCTTTGTGATGCCTGATAAATACTTTGAAAATCGAAATAATCTTTTTAATTAAATATGGAAAATATGAGCAGAGAGTCAGCAAAATTGGGGGAGGTGACGTGAAAGCCAAGCGCCTGGGTTGCCAATGGGAAAAGAAAATGGAGCGATGGCCCACATTTTTTTGACCAAACCCTAATAATTCTACATGTTTTTCCACGAGAGGCGGCGAGTCGACGTGGCTCTCCGTCCTCCAGGAGAAATTATCCAATTAGCCAAAAACCAAAATGTCGATCCAATCCTAAATTTTAATTTTGTTAATTTATTAGTAAATCTTTATGCGAAATTTCAATGTAATCCGTCCGGATAATTTTTGTTGGAGAACTTTGAACGGAAAAACAGTCAAATTGAGAATTTTATGATTGAATTGGCATCCGTACAACAAGTTTATGACTGATCAATTGATTTCCCGACAATGAATTGTGAACTTCCTCTTTGACCTGTGATCTCAAAACATTATGTCGAACAATAAGTGATCTTCATGACATCGCACGTAATTGTGTACCTTATTTGAAGGGAATAAGGAAATTATATAGGGAATGGATGTCTCTATACAAAATTATCCAAGAGAAACGTCCAAGAGACTGAGTGTCTACGGGGCAGGATTAAGACTGAGTGTCATGACACCCTCACTTGTGGCTGGCGACCTTTGTCAGCCATTGCCACTGCCCAGCTGGCTGGTGGAGAGAAAAAGAAAAAGAGAAGGAAAAAACAAGAAGAAAGGTTCAGGAAAGTTTTTTAAAATGTAAAAATCATCCAGTTCAACATCATCTGACGTTTACGTCAGCGATTTCCTATTAGAATTAGGCGGAAAGACTATATTAACAAATCTTCAAAATTAATATTTAGAAAGAATTTTGCACAATTGAAAGATTTATAACTGAATTAGTCATCGTACAATAGGTTTATGACTTTTGGATGATTTTTCCCGCATAACCATTGTTAATTAGTTGGAGCACTCAACTAATTACGATGCAGATAATAACCATTAAGTTTCTTTATTTCTAGTCGAAACCTATTTCTAGAACACGTTTGGAATAGAAATCCGTTTGGTATTGCAATTTCATTTTTCTATTTCTGAAACAAAAATTTGTTCCAAAAATAGATTTGAAATAGAAACGAGAAGTTAAAATTTTCAGCTTCTCTGTTTCTGGAACAAAAATGAGGAATAAGAGTTCTTCTCATAGGTTGCTCCCTCTCTCATGCATGTCGATTGTTGATTCGTTGTTTATCGGCCATCAGTTGCCACTCGCCCTCTACCAACCTCAACCAATCACCGATCTGCTAGTTTTCCATCCACCGATTTGCCAGTCCATCGGTCATGGGTTCGTCAATCACCGGTCTGCGATTCGCTTGTCCGTCTGCGATCCACCTGCCATCGGCCTATCGGTTGCCAATCATCGGCAACCCTAGAAAATTTATACCGTTATCAAATAAATAGAAATTCCGTTTTGTTATTAAACGCATTTATTTGTTCATAAAATCATCTAGAAACTAAAAGAGAAAAAAAAAAATTTCTTGCTAGAAATTGATTTCAAAATCGGAATGGTTATCATCCGCACATTTACATCCATTTTCATGTGCGCGTCACTTCAGTCTTTCTCGATTGGTGCCTTTGATCCGATTAAGCCTTCGGCAGTATAGCCCTTGCTTTCTAGAGATGGCGCACGCACGCACACAAACGAAACGTACCCGGAAAATCACCACCGATGTTACGCAAAGCCATGTCACGACGACACATTTCGATTCACAGTGACATCACCTAGAAAAAAAAAACTTGGATCGTAAATTTGGAATGTAATTTGATGCGGTTAAGAAAGCTAACTCTCGGCCTACCCCGGACCAACCACAAATTTCACCGACCGAGAGACCATCCAAAGTCTCACCAACCTAGGAACAACCCCCGCGGTCATTGGAAAAACACGTTTTGATGTTCCTATCAAATCGTTATCATTTTAGCATCCAGGAAAGAAACCCATCCAATGACTTTTCCTATCAAATTATTACTATTTTAATTATTCTTATTCAACACAAAGCACCAGAGACTTTCTCCTTTCTAAATCTATTAGGAAAAGGATTTATATATATATATATATATAAAGAAAAAAATCATATTTTAGGGAAATCTTCGTCTGGAGATCATCGTAGGCAGGGGACGAATGAGTGGATGGGCATTCAAGTCATGTTATTGTCCAAACTGCTGGCCGGTGGGAGGATTTGGATGGTCCCTAGTGTTCTCCATCATCGACGTGCTTTTTGTAGGGACTACAAAGAGGGAGGAGTGCCCAATGTCTTTTTGGTGGGATCTCTCGAGCTGTGGACCTTGGATTACTTGCCACCATATATAGTCATGGAGCTATAATTGCAATAGTGGGGAAACAAAACTTTGCATTTTTCTTGATATATTGCTATTTTTGACTTCAAATTGAGGCCAATCAAAGCCTTTCCATTGCCTTAGAGAGAGAGAGAGAGAAATTGTTAGACTAGTTTGAGCCATAAGTTTCTTGTATCTTTCAATTCTATGCAACGAAACCTACTTCCAAATTTGATGTCGACTCTTCAGATGAACCAATATATATCCTTACTTCCAATATATATATATAAAAGAAAAAGTAGCGATGAAATTAATTTCATTTCTAATATCTCTGAGTAATTACTTGACAAATCTCGTGCTTTCCATATAGCACGTACCACCCCACATTTAAAATTCAGGTCTCTACTCCCCTACTTAAAAAGGAAAAAAAAAACGGCCGCGCAAGGGCTTTGTTTTGCACGAGAGTTAATTCTCGATTCTCATTTTTAGGAACTTCGATATATGCTAGGTGTGAGTGAGAGCATATTCAATTTAGGGATTGCGATATTAAGTGTAGCAGTTTTAATCTCATGCTTGAAGTGGATATTGTCAGTATGTTATGTTCATGCGAAAATGGGATGACAAAGACATCCCGATAATAATTACATTATCTAAGAAAAGTAAATTCCAGGTGCATTCCGAAATAGATCACGTATAAGCCTCCTTAGATATAAATAATACCATATATAGCGAGACTGATTTGTAAAAAATGATTTCATAAATGACGGGGTAAAGATCTATAGTGCGAAAACCAAAAATTGGCAAGCTATTCTTAAGCAGCAGCGACACGCGACATGCAACGCAACACGATATTCCAACACGTCATTTCTCAAAAACTAGAGAATTTCGACAATTGGGACACGTTGTATATTAAATGTAAATTTTATGTATACATGATAAATTTATCATGTATATGTAAAAATATCAGTGATAAGTTTCTTGGTATATGACTTAAGTACATATATATATATTTTTAATAAATTTATCTTTTGACCCCAACTTATTGAAAAATGCTTAAAATTAACCATATGTCTATCAAAATGACGTGTCGAGATACTGGACTCGTGTATCACTAGCGTATTTAGAGCGTTGATCATTTGTTGGTCCTATGTTGAAGAGTGTCATAATATCGGACACGACACGACATGAAGGCTCTTAAAAAGTATCGGTGTTTTCTAGATCTTACTAGGGGTGATTGATTTTCGGTCCGATCCCACCCTAAAATCAAGCCGATCCTGTCTTGGCGACTAATTATTGGACCGGTTGGAATTTTTTAATTTTTTGTGATTTGTCGTTAAATTTTTATTGTTAATGACATATTATCTCTCGTTAATTGTATCGCGTTATCGCTAAACTTGAAAATCATACTAAGCATACCAAGTATCTTAGGTTTAGATCTATGTTTAGGTTTAGATTTAGAGAGAAAAAAAAATTTCTAACAAAATATTAGTCAGTCCGAAGCCCCCGAGAACCTGATCAATCAGGTGGGTTCTGATCGATCCGGATGGTTCTCGGTTCAGTTCGTTCATTATGCTCAACCCTAATTCCTGTCCCCGTGCATAATAAATAGCCAAGGAAATCTGGTGACAAAGAGGTCGAATCGAAATTCTACGCAAAAGACAAGGGCTTCGATGCAAACTCCCATGCATCGACAGCTCTCGAAAGTCCTTTTTCGTATGAACTGGCCATGTCTGATGCAGTCTTAATCCGAGGATGCAGTTGAGACATCTCGTCAACTTATTGACAAAATTTGGAATAATCTTTGCATAGAGAAAAAGGTCGACCAATGCTGAAGAAAACAAGAACGAACTCCCACCATGCGTTTTATGTTCATGTCTCTCCGTCCGTCAAGCAAAATAATTAAATACTGTCCACACAAAATTTAGTCGCACGTGCTGATTTTTTTATTATTATATAGGAACGATCTCCTCCTTATAAAAGAAAGTAGTCCAAATAAATTAGAAGTCAAATGCCCAGTTTTAATATGTGGAAAAAGATCGTATCTACGTGCTTTTAATCGGAAACAAAACAAAGCAATATATTTAATAATGCGAATTCAAAACCGTGTGTGCTCATGGAAATGGCTAAAGAACATATCTTCGATTTGATCTGCATCGAGAATTAGATTTTCGTGAAATTAAATCGCGAAAAACCGGTTTTTCGTGGATGCCCCGTTCATCAATTTCAATTTCGAAACGGAATACTTGTGTGTGATTAACATGGATCGAGACAGCGCATTTAGACAATAAAAAGGGACAAAAAAAAAAAAAGAATGAACCCTCGCATCTTATTTCCCGTCACTGTATTTTATGTGCTCCCGAATCGGTGGGAGGTCCAGCAAGTTGGAAAAGGACCACCTGATTTCTTAATCTTAAATGGAGAGGGATGGTGCGTTTTCTTGCTGTCTTTGGGGCCAAAATTCGATTGCTTCTGCTTCGATCCCTGGGATGAAATTCACGTGGTATTGAAGCCGACAAAGTGTAGGTTTCAACGTGATTTGAAATATGGAAAATGGATGGGGGTTTGGGTCCCGCGCGAAGGTATATGAAATGAGAAAGGTTGCTTCGGTTGCGTCGTTTCCCTCTTCGTTTCGTTCGTGCGCGTGCATCGTAAATCTTACGTGAAACTGTAATAAAAACCTACGTGTAAATTATACCGATATGCAAATACCCAATGAAGATAAATACATTCCCGTAATAATTGAGACTTCCCCGTACTCTCTCGCATTAAGGTTAAAATGACACAAATGGCCCACAAACTTTGGCCCGATATACGACATCACCCGTAAACTTCTTGCTCATTCAATTAGGTGCTTGAACTTTCTCCATGTTATGCAAACAATCAAGAGCATAATTCAAATTCCACTCTTGGTCAAAACTAATTCACCTAACTGCAATGCCCCAATCCAAAACATAAAAAGGACACGAGAAAAAAAAATAAAAAATCTCGACACTAGTATGAATTGTTATGACTTGGCTTGACTTCACTCTCTTAAAAAAGCTGACACGAGGTAGATCGAGTTCGATTCTCGAGCTTAATGCCCGCTTAACAAAGTACTCCCGAAAGTTCGAGGGTGATTCGACTCGATAGTCATGCTAAATTTTATTCTAGACGCACTCGAGTCTCGAAGTAAAGCTATTATGTTGTCCACGAGATATCACACGAATGTCCATAATGCATCCAATTGAAAAATCAATCCTAGAGATTTGATTTTACATGGAGTTTTGACGTAATCGATTTGTAAAAACCTAGCAGTGTTGCAGCCATAATCTCCAAGGCTGCCTCAACCCAATTATATGTTGGGGGCCAAAAGAGAGGTTGTAATTTGGGAACATCGCTTGCTCAAAAGTTCAACCGCAGCTTGTCATCGTCACCCAAAAAAAAAAAAAAACGCGTAATCGTTGGAGCTGTAATAACATGACATTTTCAAGCGCTAAGACAGGAGCTTCCTGGAAAGCCGAAACAATAAATTGAATGAAATAAAATAAAATAAAAATGGAATGGAATGGAGTAAACGGGTACAATATAGCCTGCTTTCTCACCAAACTCATCTTTCTTCTTCCATCACCGGTCGCCACCTGATTCAGAGAGAGAGAGAGAGAGAGAGAGAGGGAGGGAGGGAGAGAGGGGGAGAAGGTGCCCACAGAGAGAGAGAGAGAGAGAGAGAAAGAGAGAGACCCTTTCTTTCGTTCTACCTCTTTCACCGGGCTTCTCTCTCTCGCGCACATACTTCTCAGAGGCGAAAGACTCTCTCGCCTTCCGACCGCTTTTCCGTCATGATCTCCTTGAACCGCACCTCTTTCCTGGTAATTCGTTTGTCTGATTATCCCATTCCCCCGTTTCTTCATCTTATTTGCCTCTTTCAAGCATCAAGTTCTGATCTTCGGTGGATTTTTGCATCTGGGTCTGCGTTCGTTTTGCAATCTTTGAGTGAAGTTCAAACATTTCTCGTTACGACGTATTTGCTTTGTTTTTTTCCTTCTTTTTTTCGGGTCTTGCCAGCTGCTTCGATTCGTAACGCGCAAGTTCCTTTCGAAGATTTCTTGAAACTTTTTCGTCGTGTCAAATGTTTGCATCCACATCGCTATGAGTTCCTTCCCTGTTCTGTCCCCTCTTCTACATTGCGCAACTTCTGTGGGATTTCCATCGATATTTCAGCGCCTAATTTACCCTCTTTAATTGCCGCAATTGAAAATTTCGTTGGAAATTTCAAATAATTTCTTGCTGGTTCTTTGGTTACAGAGCAACTCAGGCGTTAATGGGTCGGGTATAAATGCCCGGAGACAGCGAAGCCGACCCCCAGCTTATGTGAAGGTCGTTGCTTCGCGCTCAAATCAGGATCAGAAAGGGAGAGCAACCAGCGAACGAAGCGGCAGCGCTTTGGTGGAGAGCACATTGAAGGAAACGAAGGACCCTGCTCCATCTTCGCACGTCAGCGTCGACCTCGATTCCACCGTCGGTGGCGGCGTCAAGGACGTGTACGGTGAAGATAGCGCCACGGAGGATCAGCTCGTGACGCCCTGGGCTGTGTCTGTGGCTAGGTACTGCAGAAGTTTACACCTCTTTTCTTACCCTGATATATACGTGTATTTGTCATGTGATTGGTCTTTCATGTACGAAGATTGTAGATTGATGGTTGTGTTGCTTTGATCTTTGCATCATAAATTATATTTGAAGGAATATGTAAAATAAGAAAAAGAGTGGCGGGAATTTGAACTGCGTTATTCGTATGTCTATTTTAGAAAATTCTTCTTTTATTGAAGCCTTATTCAACTGTTATCTTTCATTTTGTCTTTTTTTTTTTTTGGATGATTTGGTGGAACGACGGGGGACTTCAGATTGTTCTGTCATTTTTCTAGTTATCCTGTTTCTGGATAAGGTGTTCAGTGCTGTTTTGTCTCGTTTTGAATGCCCTTAGGATTTTAGGCTTCCAGGCTTGAGTTCCATGTTTCTTTGCACTAATATGATTCATATAAGGATGCACGCTGCCATGTATCATATAAAACTTCTTTTTCTTTGGCTGTTCTTTAATGGTTCGATTAGTTTCCGCTTTCTTTTTCTGAAAGCAGTCAGATTAGTAGCTAAGCTTGTACGTTGGCTCTTACCATATGATAAATTCAATACCTAGCTCTAAACATTTTTTTCTTGCTTCTGACATGATATATTAGTTCTTTTGAGTTTCGAATGTCAGATTTCCCCCACCAATTTTAATACAGTGGATTGTCTTGTATTGATTTCCTTTTATAAAGCCATTTGAGTATGTATGATGATCTGGGAAACCAGCTGATTAGTGACTGCATCGCTTTCAACATTCCTAGCCGGTCAAATTTTCGTGGAGAAAAAGATTTTTATGATCTTACAAGAAAAGTACTGGGATAACTCATGGTAAAATTGGTTAGGGTGGTTGAGAGATCTAAAATTTTTAATTGCTTTATACTGTCTGAGATTTTCCTCATTCATTCTTGACTCTTTTTAATTACAGTAACCCTTCCAAGTCGTTTTTTGCAGTTTCGTGGTCTTTTGACCATATTAATAGTTCCTTCCTGAAGCTCTACGGTCAATCATGATTCATTGCTCGACATTCCTCTTTTCCCTTTAGCTTTATCTTGATATACTTTTTTCGCTGTCTTTTTTCGTTCAGTGGATATAGTCTATTACGATGCCCACATCACAATAAGGGACTGGCCTTCTCTGAGAAAGAGAGGGATGCACACTATCTGCGTGGTCTCCTCCCTCCAGCAGTTGTTTCTCATGATCTTCAGGTTGTCAAATTAGCCCTGTCATTGCCAGCAATATTTATAATTTTCTTGGTATCATTTTTCCCACTACTAGCGACAGAGTTATTCTTTACCTTGCATTCCTTTATTTTTTGTCTGCCTATTCTACTCGACAGGTGAAGAAAATGATGCACAACATTCGCCAATATCAAGTTCCCTTGCAAAAGTACATGGCCATGATGGATCTTCAGGTAATTGTCTACTTATATTCAGTTTTTAACTTTTAAAATAGCTGAAAACTAATTTGGAACTAACTCTATCTCCAAAAATGAGTTATAGGATTATGATTTGATGCACAAAATCTTCTTCATACACAATTTTCCTGATTTAAAATGAAAATCATTTCCTGATGGAGTAGTGCTGTGGTGAAACAGAGAGTTAATGCTCGCAAATTTTCCACCTTTGCAGGAAATGAATGAAAGACTATTTTACAAGCTTCTCATAGATAATGTTGAGGAGCTACTTCCTGTTGTCTACACTCCAACCGTTGGTGAAGCTTGCCAAAAATATGGGAGCATCTTCAGGCGTCCTCAGGGACTGTTCATTAGCTTGAAAGAAAAGTGAGCTTAACTGTCCGTGTCACTTTATTTCGATGGTCCTTACATGTTCCTGGTTCATATTTAGTTGACATTCTGAGGAAGTGTTAAATGGCAATTTATCATTTGCCAGGGGGAGGATTCTTGAGGTGTTGAAGAATTGGCCAGAGAGGAGTATTCAGGTTATAGTTGTGACCGATGGTGAGCGGATCTTGGGACTCGGAGATCTTGGTTGCCAGGTAAAATATATATCTACTGTCTTTGTTGGGCGACTCTTGATAAGTTTGGTGGTGGCTGTGTAACTAAACCATATGATTAGGTAAACAAGGTCTCTCTCTCTGGGAACCCCCTATGATTCATAACTATTCAAATATGTTTTCAGGGAATGGGGATACCAGTGGGAAAGCTTTCATTATACACTGCTCTTGGAGGAGTCCGTCCTTCAGCAGTAAGTTGCCACTGAATCATAAATTGTCTGAAAAAGATCTCAGCCAAAAAGTTCATCCAGCTGGATATAGTTACGTGCCAAAGCTAATTGTGGCATTGTATCCACTCCTTTTACTTCCACTTGAATAAAATACTTCTTTTCCTCCTCGTGCATGCAATCCTGTTGATTTTGATTTAATCGCCTATTAGTTGAAAGTTACCATGTATCTTCCTGCACAGTGCTTGCCTGTGACCATTGATGTGGGGACAAATAATGAGAAACTGTTGAACGACGAGTTCTACATTGGGCTCAGGCAGAGGAGGGCTACTGGACAGGTTTCCCAATTATTTCGATTGCTTTCTTTGACCTACTTGGAGTTTGGTTATCATAATGTGCGCACTGTTTGACTGACTGATGCTAGCCTTTCATTTCTGTAGGAGTATGCTGAACTACTACATGAATTCATGACTGCAGTCAAGCAGATCTACGGGGAAAAAGTCCTCATCCAGGTTGTGCTGCGGAAATTTAGCAGTATTAGATGAGCTGTGAAGACTGTTCAGTTCTCTGATTCTGTTAAATGTTTTGCAGTTTGAAGACTTCGCGAACCATAATGCATTTGATCTACTGGAGAAGTATGGCACAACTCATCTTGTTTTCAATGATGATATTCAGGTAATATACATAACATGGTGATGTGGTGAGTCCGTTGAAATGCCTTAGTTCCGTGCTTATAAATTCTTTCCTCTACAGGGAACAGCATCAGTGGTCCTTGCTGGGCTTGTCGCAGCTCAAAAATTAGTTGGCAGAAAGTTAGCTGATCATAGGTTCCTATTCCTGGGAGCTGGAGAGGTTGGATCCAACCTGTGCTTATCACACTTTCTTTTGTTTTGTCTCCCTTCTAATTGTTGAGTGAAAGGACATCCTGGAGCAGTTGACTAAAGAGATTAGACAAAAGCTAGTTAAGCTGCCTTAGATAAAGGAAAAGAACCCCTATTTTTTCTCACAGTGACTGTTTTCATATGTAGATTTGCTACCCCTCTTTTTCTCACAATTACTGTTTTCATATGTAGACCTGCTAGTCTATTAGTTGTGTTGATTTCTATTGAGCCTCCACTATTAGGGATTCAGCATATTTGCGGCAATATTTCAACATTTGCATTTTATCTAGGAAAGGGAGGGAAAAAGTATGCTGCTCGTTTTCTAATTTAGATGTATCGTGTTATCACATATATTCCAACTGTTGAGACATGATTGATTGTGCTGCAGGCTGGTACTGGAATAGCAGGACTCATAGCCCTTGAGATGTCAAAACAGGTTTATCCTCTAGATCAAATTATTTATCCATGTATTTTTGCAAATCTTGATTTGATGATTTTGGACAGAAGACAATTCTAAGTTGGTGCGGTTTATTCACTGTGCTATGTGCAGACGGGCACTCCTTTGGAAGAGACTCGTAAGAACATATGGCTTGTCGACTCGAAGGTAGTGTAACACATCAGTTTTGCTCTTTAGTCCAGTATATTGTCTATGAGTTGACATAGTGATGAATAATTTCTCAGGGATTGATTGTTAGCTCCCGAAAGGAGTCTCTGCAACACTTCAAGAAGCCCTGGGCTCATGAGCATGAACCCGTTAAGGAACTCGTGGATGCTATAAAGGTGCTCTCTCTCTCTCTCTCTCTCTCTCTCTCTCTCTCTCTCTCTCTCTCTCTCTCTTGCGCGCACGCATGCTCACATGTGTGGTTGGAAATGGTCCTTCATCTATGGGATTTTTTACTCCCCTCACTTCTCCGACCTCGTCAGTCAATCAAGCCAACTGTGCTGATTGGAACATCTGGAGTGGGAAGAACATTCACCAAAGAAGTGGTTGAGGCCATGGCCTCTCTAAATGAGGTAATTTATAATCTGCGTATATTCATTGGTATTTGAAGGATCTTCTCTGTCAACATGAGTGGCTGAAATTTAATCATTTGGGTGCCTGCAGAAACCGATAATTCTCTCTCTTTCCAACCCAACTTCACAATCAGAATGCACGGCAGAAGAAGCATACACATGGAGTCAGGTAACTTCAAAAAGACAACTTTTTTATCAGTCTACACTTCTATCATTTATCTCTATTTTTCCCTTCTACTTCATGATGTGATTCTTTTATCAACTGACAAGTAAATGTTCATTCGTGTCACAATGGATCGAATATGACCATTCATGTTACCCCCTGATTACCTGCAGGGCCGTGCTATCTTTGCAAGTGGAAGCCCATTTGCTCCTGTTGAGCACGAAGGGAAGGTTTACGTCCCTGGCCAGGTTTGATTCATGTAAACTCACTGTCACATACCGATGCATGAGATCATGAAAAGGCTGACTCGTTTGTGCTGTTTCTCTTCTTCAGGCAAATAATGCCTATATCTTTCCTGGACTTGGGCTAGGCTTGATAATGTCCGGCGCAATTCGCGTTCACGATGATATGCTGTTGGCTGCCTGTGAGTGCTCTTATCTCACATACACATTTTTCGAATTCTCAACTTTCGTAGCTCCTCTCTTTATGCAGTCTTTTTTTTTTTTCTCCCCTGGGAACAGCTGAGGCCTTGGCTGCACAGGTGACTCAGGAAAATTATGACAAGGGACTCATATACCCGCCTTTCGCTAATATCAGAAAGATTTCTGCGCACATCGCAGCTGATGTCGCTGCCAAAGCTTATGAACTAGGTGAGCGCTCTTTACATACTAGCAAATACCTAGGATTTTTCGTAATGCGTCAATTCGTAGTTGGGAACTTATTGGAGGAAAAATCATTTTCAGGTTTGGCAACTCGCCTTCCTCAACCGGATGATCTGGTGAAGTATGCAGAAAGCTGCATGTACAGCCCCGCCTACCGAAATTACCGGTGAACCCCGGGAGAAATGCGGAAGCTTTGCCACTTCAAGTTTGCTATTGGAGCGTAGCATTTATCGATATTTCTGTTCTCTGTTTGCCTCTTTGGTTATTTATATGCCCTCTCACTACCTAGGACAGATGTTCTACGAAATGAAAGTGGAAGAATTTAGCTTATACGGTAGCGAAAGATGAAAATGGGATCATAGCTATATCTAATGTCAAAAGTTCCCCAGACATGATCAAGAGTCGACCTCAAAAATTAGTGTAGCTTGGGCTGGATCAGTTCAGTGTAAACACTTCTGACAACATGCGTGCCTGAAGATTATTTCGGTCTCTGCTCTTGTTGCGAACCTTTTTTTTGTTTTTATCCGTCAGGACAGCATCCCTTGTCCGTTGACCCCATACCAAATGTATCATATACAGCAAGAGATTCCATGCCGATGTCGCGTCGCAACTTCGAGATATGATGTTTCGACGGATGATAATGCATCTGTCGAGCGTCATTGATCGGGAGACGGCGAACGAATCCTCGCCCACTAGATCTAAGTCTTCACTGATCGGCAATCGGATTTTTCCCGGTAATTTCATCGCGCCAAATCCTCGTGGCGCCGCCGCCGCGAAAAAAAGCTCTGGTTTTGCACAGAGAGAGCCGGAAAGCAAAATCCAAAGCAAACGCTGGATTGGTCCCTCTCCCTTTCCTAGGCCCTTGGGCTTCACGTTGTGAAGCTGGCTAATGTTGGCTCGCAAGGAAAAACAAAGAAGGTTGTCCGAACTGACGATGATGCGGATTCGAGGAGAGGTGTGAAAGTCGTGCAAATTCGGCAGCATGCAATAGTAAATTTCTGCGATATTTCTAGTTAAATTAAATATATTTTTTAAAAATAATTATTTATATCGCTTATAAAAATAAAAAAAATTATATATTTCTTATCATCTGCGAAATTTTAAGACTTAAATCGTTATCTGTGACAAAAAAAAATATTTTTTTATTAATTAATTATTTCGAGCAGTATACGTTATTATTTTTAAAATTTTATTTTTCAAATATGAATTTTCCGTGAAAACGGAGCCGTAATTTAGTCATTAAAATAAGAAGAAAATGGAAGTCGCTTTCAGAAATTGTGAGCAAGATAGCATTTGAAGATAATGTACTTTATGTTATCTTCTATTCTTTTTGGGGGTAAAGAGATAAAATTAAAGAGAACGGAATATCCGGCGCCAAGTTTGACTTTACGTCCCCCATTTCCTCCTCTCGTGACTCGTTCTCCATATGCTCAATTTGATACTTTTTAGATATAATATTTACTTATCGAAGATATAATAAATTACAAGATTATTATTTGACATATTAAATTTAAATATAAAAGGAGCGTATTAGATATCGATAAAAAAAAAAACAACGTCATTTGCTCTCTTCATCGATCTATTGACCTTCTTACACAACTAGAAATTGGGTGTTCGGTACTATATTTTGCATGTCAATTTCGATCATTTTTTCCCTAATTTAATGCAACGTGCTTTATTTTTTGGGGGGTAGATATCGATAAAATAAAAAAATAAAAAAATCACGTCATTTGCCCTCTTCATCGATCCATTGACCTTCTTACACAACTAGAAATTGGGTGTCCGGTACTTGGCATGTCAATTTCGATCATTTTTTTTTTCTAATTTAATGCGATGTGCTTTATTTTTTTTTGGGGGGAGAGGGGAAATCGGGAGCACCGTGCTTACTGATCGAGGGACGGCGAGTGGAGAACGGGTATGACCGCAATTTGCGAGGTTCTTGTCGGCGAGCACGACGCGACGTTCGGGGGCTAGGGACACGGTTTCGCGAAGGGGGATGGATCCGTCGCCGAACATATGTTTGGCAGGTGGTATTTTTCAATCATATGGCTTTGCTTTTTTATAACTTTATGTCTTTAGATGATCTTAAGATAGGAAGCGAAAAGGACATTATCGTACCTCCTCAAAAGAAAAAAGAGAGAAAAAGAAAAGAAAAGAAGAGAAAAGAAGAGGATAAAATTTGAGGAGCAGATATCATCATTATTCCTTGTGGATGAGGAGGGAGAAGGTGGCCGTGGCAAAAAAAAGGGGGGGGGGGGGGGGATCGTGATTGGCGAGGGCCCGGACACGTGTACGGCGGGCAGCGCGGCGAGATCTTTTCCTCAGGCTCCACGAAAAGGGGGCCGTGGGGCCCCCACGAGCCTCCACGTGGCACGGTGTTTGTGGAAAAGTGCATGCTCTTTGGTCAGAATTGTGGGTGAGATCCATCCAATTCAGTCCAAACACCTCTTGCTTTGGCCCTGTCAATTTGATTCGAAACGCTTTCACAGTCTAAATCAATTGATGAAAGACGCGACCGATTGTTCCACGCCACCAAACAAAAAAAAAATTAAAATTTCTCCCTCCTGTGGTCGATTTATTTCGAGTTTGATGGGAAAATGTCACATTCTTTTTCATCATAAAGAAGGCATGTCGTGTTTTCTTTGATTCAAATTCGAATTTATTTAACCGATCGAAGGGTTGGACAATATGAGAGCAAAAAGAATTATACGTTGCTCTGATGTCGATTGATATCTGTCATGATACCCGTGCTAAAATAGAAGTTAGACTCGTCTTGCTAAAATTGAATTGTATTCCTTCGATGAGAGCAAAACAAACTCTAGACTGCCCTGATGTCGATGGATAGGCAGCATAATACATGTGCTGAAATAGAAGCTAGACTCGTCTTGCTAAAATTGAATTGTATTTCCTCTGATGCGTGCAAAAATGAATTCTGGATTACTCCGATGTCGATCGATAGGCGATGTGATACCCGTGCTAAAATAGAAGTTAGAATAGTCTTGCTAAAATGGAGTTTGTATTCCTCTGATGAGAGCCAAAAGAATTCTAGATTGCCATGATGTCGATCGATAGGCGACACGATACCCGTGCTAAAATAGAAGTTAGACTTGTCTTGCTAAAATGGAATTGCATTCCTTTGATGAACCAAGGCTTATGACTTTCGATTTTGTCCGTGACTTTTGTTAAATAAGAATCGTTTGATGAGACAATAATTATTCAGATACATCGAAAACGTGGGTCGTCTTCTGATTAGTGAGTCGGTCTTTCTCGATCACATGGCATCAAAACACTCGATGCATTTGGTCACAGCTCATATGCAACTCGATCTTTAATTAAATGAGATGATTGGAAATAAATAAATAGTTAATTGGTCCAAAAGATTAGTGAACCCCCCTAGATAGTTTCACAAGATAAACCAAATTATAATTGTAAGTTACGATAGATCATGTGAAATCAGATTAATTCAATTAAAGGGAAGATTCTCACAATGCTTATTATCTCCTTAAGATTAAAAAATGAAAACCAAAATATTAACCATGAATTTTTTTAAAAAAAAAGTATATATGGTATTGCATATTGATATTGCAATATAGAAAGAGGTTTCAAATATTTCGTAGAAAAAAAAAAGTATGAATGCCTTTAAAAGCTAAAAGCTACCACTCGAGCCAAAAAGAAAATGAATCAACACTCATATATTATTTATCTTTCTTCAACAGTTAGAGTGTGTTTGCTTCGGTGAAAGAGCTTTTCACGAATTAATTTTTCGGATATTCGCGTGTTTGTTTCCGTCGAAAATGAATAGTCAATAGAAAAACATTTAGAATCAAAGAAAATGCTTGTAATTAAAATTCAAAAAAAGAGTTTTTATTTTAAATAAAGGAAATCATTTTACCACTCTCTCCAAGCATAATAAGCTTCTCAAAGGAATGCTCACTTCCTCACCTTCTTCAAAACCCATAATTTTAGATGAAATCCGAATGCCCCAAAATATTTTTAGTTTGACTACAGTTTTTCAACATACCACCAAATAAAAAAAACACCAAACATCTTCGTCAAAAACAAGTTTCTTATGTATGAAGATTTACCCAAAGAGTTCATTTGTTTTGCATAATTAATCATTTATATCATTTACAATGTCAGTCAGTGATGCGTTATCGACAATAAATTATGTCGAAGTGTTTTTTTTTGTGAACGGTGAAAATACTATTTATTTGTTTTTGTAAAGACAGTAGCATTTTGTTTTTGTTTTTTTTTTAAAATGTTTTCCGCATGTAATTTATTTTCGGCAAAACGGACATGCGAACGCGAAACACCGGAAATACCCTGCAGAAGAAATTCCCACGATGAGCTATGGAAGCGACACCGCAAAGCCCAAAATAGTCTTATCCACTCTATCCCTTTAACGAAATGCCATCCCCGCGTTTCTCTCTCTCTCTCTCTCTCTGTGTCTGTCTGCTTGTCATATGATCGCGCATTCACGTCCGCGAAATCGCTTCCATCTTCATCCACTCGCCCCTCTCGGCACAGACGTACGGAAACGACCATTTTTCCCGGGTCGGGGCGGTTGACCCGATGACGCGGCGCTGCTCGCACTGCAGCAACAACGGCCACAACTCCCGCACCTGCCCCGCCCGCGGCGGCGGAGGCGGGGGCGGGAGCTTTGGCGGCGTGAAGCTCTTCGGGGTGAGGCTGACGGACGGCTCCATCATCAAGAAGAGCGCGAGCACCAGCAGCCTCGCGTCGCACCTCCTCTCCTCTCCTTCGTCGCCGCCGCCGCCGCCGACCGCCGGCTCGCCGTCGTTGTTCGATCACCACCACCATCTCGACCCGGACGGTTACTTGTCCGACGATCCTGCGCAGGGCGCTTGCGCCTCCAATCGCCGCGGAGAGAGGAAGAAAGGTACTCGCTTCCCCGTCTGATGCATGCGGCTTTGCCTCATTCACGTTTTCGTTCGATTTCACGATGGACATCGCGTTTTCCGTGCGTAATTTATCAGCATCAAAATGTTGAGACGCCTCCATGTACATTTTGAGGAGGCAGATGCAAATCTTTTCGAACTTACGCTATAAAAATTCCAACTTTCACCTTCCCGAATAGTGTACGTATGTGAATTGCTTGGTGATTCATGTCGTTTCTATGGCTTTTGGGTGGTTATGGTAAACAATGGCGGTGAGATTAAAGATCACGTCTTACGCATCACGACCACAAAAATGTAAGAAAGAAAAGAGAAATCGCTTGATATTGCAGAGGAAATATCGTACTCTTCATTTTTGGGTGGATGCGATGGTTTTGTCATTGTCACCTATTGTTTGCGTTACAGCGTATTAAGTGCCGAGGTTTTTTCAGTTTGTTTTCTTGCAACGACAGCTCTGCTTTTTTGGCCCTTTTCTTCATTTTTGTTTGTAATGTTCACAGATAGATATGTGCGTTCGAGGCAAGAGAGAGGGAAAATGGTCCCTTTCTAGTTTCTTCGTAGGTGTGAGGAAATCGTGCGCGTTTTGTTAGATTATGAAGGTAGATTACTGGATCAGTGGCCTAGGGGCAAAAGTCAATCGCAGATATTCCATTTTGACCGAGTTTCACCGCCTATTTCCCAGAGATTAAGTTTCTCGGGCCATTTGCTTCTCGTTACACCCCGGTTGTTGTTGCGGTCGGAGAAAAACTGGTGTACTAAGTTTAGTAAATGTGAGGATTAAAGTTGAAACCAACCTTTAAGTCTTTAAAATTGGGATGACGTTAGTGAGAAAGCTGAGAGCGGAGAGCGGATGGTATTCAGAGAGAGAACATGGTAAGCAGAGTTATGGTTAAAGGTAGATAGGTTCATAGCAGAAGTTCGACCTCTGCCAATGCTGAGACTTCTTTCCTAGGGTGCTGTATTTTAAATTAGGTGTCAGAAACCGCTTATCATTGTTTGAAGGATTACCTTTTCGCCTATTATTCGTTGAGTCGTGCTTGACTGCTCATGCAAGCTGGTTTCTTCACTTGATGTCCCTCTTATCCTGTTTCTTTTGTAGTCAATAGCAGAAGAAAGCCAACAGCTATTTGATTCATTCTATACATTGTCATTTAGAACATCCTTTTGTAATTGCAGTAACAGCTATAGACCATTACCTGTATTTTTTTATTATCAATTAAGCGTTCTTCGAGATGCCATCCTTGTTGAATCTGCAAGGCTAATTGCTGGTATTGCTACATTCTATGACGTGCTGGATTGTTAATAAACTTGCTATTCGGTCAAAAGTTTTTAAACAGGGGGCATTAGGTGAAGTATTGTGTAACATCTGGACCATGTTGGATTTGGTTTCTAGGTGTCCCTTGGACGGAAGAGGAACACCGGCTTTTTTTGATTGGTCTGCAGAAACTAGGCAAAGGAGACTGGCGTGGGATAGCGCGCAATTATGTTACATCGAGAACTCCTACTCAAGTGGCTAGCCATGCCCAGAAGTACTTCATTCGGCAGACTACTGCTAGTCGTAGAAAGAGACGCTCCAGCCTTTTTGACATGGCTCCAGATATGGTATGCTTTTCCTTCTACAATGTGCTGCTTTTTCCATGTATTCCACAAACACGTAAAGTCGATTCCGAGGCTCAGCACTAACTCAGTGAAGCACATAAAAAAGAAGTGCCTTTATGGAGATAGCTCAATAGCAAAAGTGAATTCATCATTGTGCATGTGTTCTGAAAAATTCAACCATAAGAAATTATGAAGTTTGGAAGGATGGAATATATCTATCCTTGTATTCTAGCCACCGGGGAGAAACTTCACTAATAGCTTGATCTGTTACCTTTCAAGGTTGACTTGTCTTGTTTTCTTTCTGTCTATTAATGATTTGACATTTTACGGTACTTCATGATGCCGTGCTGTCCTGATTAATCTGTTTTGTGATTATAGGCTACTGATCATCCAAATGAAACAAGCTTGCCTCCTCCTTTTGCCAGAGATACTGAACAACCAGATTCAATGCCTTCACTGGATCTCTCACTGGCCTCAGAATCTAAGCCAATGGAAACCTCTTCTCATGAAACAGTCAAAGATGTTGCCAAAACTGCAATGGCATCTAATCTGTTTCCGTCTACCATTCCTGGATATTTCCCAACTTGTTACGAACAAGTACCTCTTTCAATCTGGCCATCGAACATAAGCTCCGATGAAAATCAGACTGCAGAGATATGTCATCATCAGGTCCTGAAGCCAATTCCCTTGCTTCCTAAGGAACCGGTTAATGTAGATGAGCTGGTTGGTTTGTCTCAGTTGAGTCTTTTAGAGACTGAGAACAGCTCCAAGGATTACCCAGTTCTCTCTTTGAATTTGCTTGGTGATCCCTTGCGCCAATCAGCTTTCCATGCTAACGCTCCTGTTGCTTTGCCGGATTTAAGCAAGAGCAAGAGCAATCCAATCCAAGCAGTTTGATTTTCAGAAAGGGCAAAGGTCCCTAGGTGTTTAAGGGGCAGAACCTTGTCATCTTTTCCCTTCTTGAAACATCTTGTTGTCCTTAAAATTATGCTTTATGGTCTTTAGAGCCCCAGTTAGATAATCATAGATAGATAGTAATTCATATTTATTCTATTCATCTGGAATTATGCACGACATGCTGTTATTTTGACTGATTTACATCCATACTCTTATTTGGATCCATCATATATGTGCTCGTTAATCCTCTGCTCCTTCCTTATTCTTCTTTATTACCCCTTTATTCTTGGGGGCCAATTTAGCAGCTCATACGCATTAAAGTTTGTTATTTCAAATTATTGAAATCAAACGAGTCTTCCCACCGCAGTGACTCTACCTAATATGAACAATTTCACGAACTTGATTACTGTACTAATATTACAAGTTTCGGGCACAATTCAAACACTAATGAAAAAGGAATTCTTTTCTTTTCCCAGAAAAAGTCAGGAAGGTTCATGATCCGAGATCCTGGGATATTAGGATAATCTATCCTATGTTTCTTTCCAATTTTGTAATTTGGCTAGAACCTCTTTAATTTTCCCTTTACTAAAACTTTTTTTTTTTCCTTCCGGTTTACAGCTCCTTAACATTCGCTTGCAACTCTTGAATAGCTATAGAATGGAGAGGATATATCATCTTTGCGGAAGCATGAGCTAGATTTGAGGCCAAACAGAACCAAGCATCCAATGAGCCTGCAGATTGACGGGCGCGAAATAAACAAACAGACAGCCTCATAGTCCTAGGGATTGTATTGTAGTAATTGAAAAGAATCAGATCAACTTACCGAGAAGGTGACCGCGTTTCTGGAGGAATCCCTATCTCGTTCCTGACACATTTAAGGGAAAGCAAAAGCTAACGGTTGGGAGAATCATGAGAAATGCTCTATCAAGACACCGCATTCATGGGAACAGAACGCTACAGGGTACTCAATGGGATACATCTACATCTTTCTAGCTAAAGCTTTTGCGTAGTTTTGCCAGACGAGTTAAATATAAGAATTAAAGAACGGCTACATTTTCCTATCTGCCCATCAGCTGCAATATCCTCCAACTATTTGCCACGGTAATAATAGACCTCTTGGGGCACCCGAAAGAAAATGCCATCAAGATTGATCAAACCATTGGAAATTGTACATGAAACGCATCCCATTTGTTGACTAAGAAACCTGCAAGATGCAGTAAGAGCAAATCTGAGACAACAGATACATGGCTATTCTCGTCGGCTCGTGTTCTCTCCCGCGGGATTTGATGCTGTGAAGGCATAAAATCTCCCAGTAAGGCCATCGAAGCAAAAGGATACGCATACCCAGTTCACAAGTCAAAATTTCCAGGGATGCTTTATGTCAGCTGCATGGAGCTTGACTTCCTCCACCAAGGGAAACCTCATCTAATCTATCAAGAAATCCTTTGCCTTCAGTCTCTAAAGGTGTCAAGCTGTTGACCCGAAAACCATAAGCAGACGCCGCCTCAAACTTCGTCCACAGTTCTTTCTTTAGTGTATTTTCGCCTGGCCTTTTGCCTATCTGGATACTCTCCGGTTTCTTCCAAACTGGAGTATCATCAAGGAGTGCCATGGTGCTGCCAACAGGTTCTGCAAAAACAAAACAAAAAAATCATTCCATACATTTTCATTGGCATATTGACTGTGTTACTGCGATCCTTTTTCAGAGGATTTTATAAGACACAAAACCTTGCTTTCCAGATTTCTCAATTGCTAGATGGCTTTCTAGAACAGCATTTCCTTGTGGTGAGAGAGAGTCAGCTTGCTGGGCCAGAAGAGGTATGGTTTTTGTGAACTGGCCACTAGTTGTTGCAATAGTCAGCTGTTTCTCATCCGGGGGCTCCATCAAAATACAAGACTTGGGGGGAGACATAAACCAATCTGGCGAAGAAGCTTTTTTCTCCAACCCAATTCCCAGTTTAATATCCTGTCGTATCCCCAGAAGCTCTGAATACCTTGCGGCCAGACCATCTGAAGCTCCATCTCCAGAGGATTCCGACAATTCTGACGAACTGTAGTTATTGACTCCCACAGGAAACGGAGTTGACTTACGGATATTAGCATTTCCCCAATGAGAAGATTCAGAGATGGGCTCGAGCAATGAACAGGACTTCGGTGGTGACACTTTGAAGCAAGGCGTTGTCATGAGCATGGAACAGTCCCTCTTTGATAGCACCATTGGAGAAGCAAAACCCAGCTCTTCAATGTTGTCCTTCCTCCTCACAAGAGTATCAAAGGGCTTATTTGGCGTTGGATGTATAGCCACATCTTTCAGCGAGTCATCTTTAATTTCCTGAGGCAGAATAAGCGAAGGTGGTGGAGCAGTGGCCGAAGTTATCTTCTCCAGTATAGAGCTAGATGATTCCTGGCATTTGGATGACAATGCTCTTGATATTGGCAAAGGTGTGAGCATGAACACGTGCCTACCTCTTTCAACGGTACAATTAGCACGCCAGGATACAAGGGGAGACGGAGAAATCAGCGCATCCATTTTGGCTTGCTCAGGACTTGGAATCGCAATGCTTTCATTGTCTTGGACAGGAGAAGTTAAGACTGCCGGATACGGTTCTACTGCATTTTTAGGCTCAATAGGAGGACTGGAGAAAGCCTTCTGCAATCTGGAAGCCCATGGCTGCAGACAAATATTATCAGCAGCTTGATTGGGGAATACAGTATACCAACAGAATTCTACCACAAGAAATCCCAACAATCAGAGACCTTCAATGAAGACAGCACTTCAGACAGGAAGAGCGCCAAAGACTCGACTTCTTTTTTTCCCGGCTTGCTTATTTCTTGGAGTTTAAATGCTTGGGCCACAAGTTCATCAATCTGGGAAAAAGCATTGAATGCAGTCATTAATTACCAAAAGGAAGAGATTCTAATAATGGAATTGGCGTAATGTATTTTTATATCCTGACACATTTGGCTATATCCTGACTTGTCAATGGAGCAATAAAAACAAGAACATCCCAATGAAGCTCTCCATGAAGAAAAGGGGACAAAAATCGTTGGCAAGTACATTTTTCAGGTGAAGCAGGGAAAAGCAGGGAAATGGTTCATAAACATTTTAGTGGAACATCATGAGAATTGGCTTGGCGATCCTGAACCTGAATCAATCCTATGATTATGCTCCACTGCATATTTCACAAAGAGTTCGAGCAAATTCACCGCACAACAAATTCCACCCTTGTCCTCCCTGACAATCCAATGCCCGGCAAATCCAAACACCACAAGGTCATCCTCCTCATACACTCAGAAAACATCAATGGCAGTACGCCTTTCATGCGAGTGGGAACTTACCCAACAAGGAATTTCACTACCCATTGCAAGGAAAACTATAATCGAAATACTTTTTTTTTTAATCCAAAACTGACGGGTTAGTGTGAATTTATCCATGCGGTTGTGCACTCTTCGAATAGGAATCCATTGTCAGGCGTTAATCACAACTGAAGAGCCCGCAAAAATTAGCCTATATTTTCATCATCTCATGCCACTTGAATTCATGGTTAACACCTGGTCTACTTTCTTCCAGTCGTATCCCCACCCAGTGAGAATGAAACCAAAACCGATCACGGGAAAATCTCCAATTCCAACCCATGAACCGCTCCAAAACCACCTCCCAACTAGAACCCACCGGCAGACAAACCGAAGCCAAAAATCGGTCATAGCCAAAACCTAGGGTTCTCCACGCACAACGAAAAGGCCAACAAAAGGAATCATCTTTCTCATTCAATTACCCGATGCACGACGCTGGAGAGATCGAACTGAACGAGCAGCAAGCGATCGAGCAAGTCGCCGTCGTCATCTTCTCGTACTCCATCCTCGATCTTGCGGCTGTTGATTCCCACGGGCGTGGATGGAGGGAGCGATTTCTTACTCGGATTCGCGGATGGTTTGGAACTGCACTTCGCTCTGGCGCTCTTCGCGCAGTCGTTGACCGCGTAGCCATTGTTACAGTTGTTGGGTAGTTCCTTCAAAGCCTTCCTCCCGCATCGCGCTCGGCTTGTCTGCATCTCTCTCTCTCTCTCTCTCTCTCTCTCTCTCTCTCTCTCTCTCTCTCTCTCTCTCTGTTCTGTGAGTCGCTGCCACTCTGCAAGTGATCGAGGCTGTGCTTTTTTGAATTTCCAGTTTCGGTTCTCGAATGGGCGGGCGAAAATGATATTAAATATCGCTAATTTCTCTGGATTGGGCCAAGATCCTGGGCCGAATTCTACACGAGCCCATGATCACCCGGAATTTCTGAACCTGGTCGCAGAACCCGTCCGAGTGGGGAGAAAGCCTGACGCTTTGCGGCAAATGGCGGCCAGGCACCGCACGAAGCGCTCTAGACAAACCAGTGCGAACGCTGCACACGACGCATCCCCCAACCAGGAATCACACAACCAGAAACCAAGCTGCAAACGACCACTGCGAAACAGAACGAAGCCCCGACCATGGCGGAGTCGACTCTATTCACGGAGACCCGCCTACCACACCAGAGATCGTACGGTGGTGTCCTTTTCCCTTTGGTCCTAGCTCCGAACGCTGGGATTCGACCCTCGCCCTCTCTTCTGACCCAAGCCATCAAGACCCAGAAGCCTTACCTCGAGTCTCTGATCCACAAGGCCGGGGCGTTGCTGCTCCGGGGCTTCCCGGTAAACTCCGCTTCCGACTTCGACGACGTCGTCGAGGCGTTCGGGTACGAGGAGCTGCCGTACGTTGGGGGAGCCGCGCCGAGGACCAATGTCGTAGGCCGGGTCTTCACGGCCAACGAGTCGCCGCCCGATCAGAAGATCCCCTTCCACCATGAGATGGCTCAGGCAAGTCACTCACCCTCTCTCTCTCCCCTCCATCTTCTGCTCCTATAATTTACATCATCAGTGGGTCTGAGACTTTTGCGGTTCTTGGATTAACGTACTTGATTATGACGAGGTATTTTCGCTTCCAGTTTCAGTGACTCGAGTGTAGATTTCATTGAATGCTCTGTTGACATTTTTTGGGGAATGTGGAAACGTTAAAAAGCTTTTTCTAAAAAAAAGAAAATTTAGTTTTTGGAAATATTTTTGTTGCTCTGAGCAGCTAGCATCGTCACGATGCTTAAGGTTTTCACTCTTAATTCTTGTTCCCGAGTACTATGATGCTATGCTTTTGCTATCTCTGTAGCATGTAAGATCTTAGTCCCCTTATCCTCTTGTTAATGTTCAGTAGCATTAGTTCCTTATAGTACGTAAGTCCTTGTTTAAGGAGTCAATCCGATCTTCATCAACAGGTTCCTGAATTCCCATCCAAATTGTTCTTCTTCTGCGAAGTTGAACCGGGGAGCGGCGGGGAGACTCCTATTGTGCTTAGCCACGTCGTCTACGAAAGGATGAGGGAGAAGTACCCGGATTTCGTGCAGCACCTGGAAGAGTACGGATTGATCTACAATCGGGTACTAGGGGAACAGGACGATCCCTCTTCCCCGATCGGCCGCGGATGGAAATCGACATTCTTGACCGATGACAAGAGCTTAGCCGAGAAAAGGTTTGTGCTTGTTAGAACTTTCATGGTCGTGCAGTAGGCAACTAATTGAGCCACCATTGTCGTTTGTTTTCTCAAATTTGGTGGGGAGTGATCAGGGTAATTGTTACCTTGATCCTTTGTCTCTCTTGTATACGAAATGCATCACTTTCTGTAACCTTCTTGATCTGTGCATGTTTATCTGCAATGGTTTAAAGAGACATTCTCACTATAACCTCTCATAAACATTTTGCCAGAGCTGCTCGGTTGGGTATGAAGCTGGAGTGGACAGAAGACAGCGTCAAGACGGTCATGGGTCCGATCCCAGCAGTCAAACTAGACAAGTGGCGGAACCGCAAGATCTGGTTCAACAGCATGGTGGCAGCATACACTGGCTGGAAAGACGCAAGGAACGACCCTGTGAAGGCAGTGACGTTCGGTGACGGCAATCCCTTGCCCAGCGACGTGGTGCACGACTGTCTCAAGATCCTCGAAGAGGAGTGCGTCGCAATTCCCTGGAAGAAAGGCGACATCTTGCTTCTGGACAACTGGGCCGTCCTCCATTCTCGGAGGTCATTTGATCCGCCACGCCGTGTGTTAGCTTCACTTTGCAAGTAAATCACAGCCACCTGGCTTTGGCGCTGGGATAGAGAGGTTATGAGCATGAGCTATATAGTACGTTAACTGGACAATTCTAGTGCATAATCAATACCTGATCTCAGCCACGATGATTGGTGCATATGACCATCACTTGAGATTGTACATATAGTTGATCTACAATAAAATTATTGGCATATTCCTTCAATCCTCAAAACTGCACGCAATTGTTAAACTTTTATCTAAATGAATCCCCAAGCACTGTTTCTGTCTGAAAGCAATCTGAGGGTACCCGAATCTGCATGACTAGAGATGGCAATATGGGTCAGGAACGATATTTAAACTCACTTGATGGTGAATATTCACATCAACAATACAGAACAGCTCGCTTGATAAATAAACAGGGCAACTCATCCTCACATCACAGTTACAATTTACACTAGAACCAATTTTCCTGCCAAAAAAGATTTATAATTCCAAATGATAATGCGCCTAGATAGAGAAAAAATTAAGACTTGCAAGAACGAACAATAGAACGTATAGAAAGAGCTGTCTGTATCTGCCTTTCGCATACACGCACAGCTCGAAGAAGTCACGAGAGGCGCCCTTAGGCCATGGGAATGAGAGACTTTTTGAGTCCTCGCTATCTTCCTTGGACAAGGCCACTGAACACTTGGCTGTTACCAGCAAGAGTAGCTTCCCACTCCACTGATGACAAGAGGATTTGAGAGAGGGTAATCACGACTTGCTTCATGTCCGGCCTTAGGATGGGATCGTCTTCCACGCATTGCTTCGCCAACATGGCCATCTAATAAAAGAGCCCCACCAAAAGTTTCCATGAGAAACCATCCCAAGCACATTTTACACTGTCGTTTTTAAGTTTTTGAGCCTAGTTAGGCACAAAAAGAATTCTAGTTCTTTTCCGGACCATGCATAGTAATCTTGTGATGTCACTGTGACGCTTTGTAGCTTTACACCATTTGTGACGCTAGTAAATGCCTGATAAAGAACCGTACAAGATCACAAGGCCACTGCAAATTACCTTGTATACACAGTCGTGGGGATACAAATCCATGAGATTGGGATCAATGCAGTCTTTCAAACTTGACGTGTTCGTGGAGTCTGGTGAGCTCCTAAGAGCTGCTAACATCTGCAGTTGTGTTAGCATTATGATTAGGACAATTCATGGTCAATCTTTTTTGTTCTGCAGAACACTAACATTTTCCTAAATTGAGTCATGCCAATGGCCAAGCCAACAGAATGATGACTTGAGACCAATTTTGGAAAGAAAGTAGAAATCTCTATTCAAGTATACAACATAATCTAAGATTGAATAGACTGCATATCAAGACCAGATATGTGATGGAGAACTTTCCATGAGAACTTACAATGGATGCCAATGAACGTCTTTCTGTACTTTTGGTCTTCCCTGTGCCTTCAGTGCGTATTGTGGCCTCCTTTCCAGATATGATCTCGAAAAGGACAACACCAAATGCGTAAACGTCGCTCTTGGTAGTGGCAAGGCCATTACTCAAGTACCTAAAATCACCGGCAAAATTAATACACAGCTGACTAAGGAGGGACAGAGTGGCTGCATAGAAGTCTGAAGTCTTACTCCGGAGCCAAGTAACCGAATGTGCCAACAACTTTTGTGACACTGGCTTCTCCTTCGCCCGTTTTTCCAACAAGCTTTGCCAAACCAAAATCTGAAATCTGACGGAAGCAAGAGGAAAGCACTTAAGTCAGCAAGAGGCATCAAATGGCCAATCGGATCTCATTAAGAAAGTAAAAAAAACAAAATACTTTTGCCCTAAAGGAACCATCGAGTAAGATGTTGCTCGTCTTGATATCTCGATGAACATAATGATTCTTCGCATGCTCATGAATGTACTCTAGACCTCTAGCAGCATCAAGCGCAATCTGTACCCTCATAATCCATGAAAGCGAAGTATAACCTAGCAACAGTATTTGCACATCATCAGAAACTCAAACAGATGGGTCTCAGCTGAAACGCGTAACAACATATTTAGCGCATCAGACTGCCCAAGAACCAAATCTTCTACTTCTCTGAGTATGGTCGACAGAATGGACAAGAATAAATCATCAAGCAGAAAGTACCAAATGAGGCAAATGCAAAGGCACAAGGCATCAAGCACAATGTTACCTTTGCTCTGTGGGTCATGTAAGTGATTCCTCAGTGAACCCTTCTGCGAATACTCATAAATAAGGAATAGCTCATCAGTGGAGGTTGCATAACCAATCAACTCCACCTGCAGAAACCAAGGCGGCACCATCTTCAAACTGAATGAAAACGATTCGGACAGGGAATAATGCTTACTTATTTCAATGCAGAAAGGACCTTACCAAATTTGCATGATGGACTTTGCATAAAACCTTCATCTCCGCTAGAAACTCTTTCGTTTTTGTGGCAGTCATTCTTTTGATTGCAACTTCCTAAAAGAATTTAACAGACAAGAAAGCTTTCAGGTAAAGAGCATTACCCTACGAGTGAAAGCATCTGCTATTAAGATCAGGTGGTTGTTTACCTGGTCATGCAACACTCCGTGATAGACAGAACCATATGTACCATGGCCAAGAAGGCTAGCGTCAGAGAATCCATCAGCTGACAACGTGACATCTTCATAACTGAACACTACAGGCTTCTCAACGTCAAATACATCAGCTCCTAGAACTGCAAAGCACAGAAGCACCTTAGCATATGAATGGAAGAGAGTACAACAAAGACTTCAAGAAGGTATGGGTGAAATAATTGCTTGGGCAAACACAGTGCGATAGACAAAAAGAAGGTTCCAATTATTAAAATAAAAAGAAAAGTCTCCAATCCACATCATTCAATTGGCTGAGAGAATTGAAGTTGCCTGTGGCACCAATTTCAATGAAACTGGGGAAGAAGACGAAGACAACTTTCAGCATTATCATATTTTGCAAATTTATGTGCTAAAAAATTCGAAAAAAATCTAGAGAAAGTGCAAGCACTTCAATGGCGTTCAACTCTAGGGGTAATCTAAGTTGTAGGCTACAGAGGCGACAGAAAGTGCTGTACCTTTTGGAATATTTATCTGGTGACTACTGGGTTCCCCATTGGTTTGCCTCCAATCCCCCGGTTTGCAGCAGATATATCTTCCTGAACCACAAAGGAAACTTGGGTTCCGAAGGATATGAAACTTATGTGGACTTTTTTCATCACATTCCTTTCCGCGGTTTCCTCGGGCTTCAGTAAAGCAGCTTGATGACCTCAGTGAAACGAAAACAACAACACATACTACAATAACAGCAAGACCAATCCCCAAACTCCCTATTATCCAGCCGTATGGTACATGAGACTTGTGGTTCTCTTTACTTTCTGCAAACAAATAAGAGGCAATTACATCACAATTCCTCTTATCACGAAGTCCAAAGTCAAAGAAATCAGAGTAGTATGCATGAAAAGGGAATGCCATATGGAAGATAAGATCAGTAAGAGGAAGCTCCCTGTAAGAGCAAATAGAGGGAACGATTCGTGTTTGCTTCCACAGCAGAATTCGGATCCCGTTCCTCAAAATGGAAAAATAACAAAATTGACAGTAATATCAAGAATATCTATTCGTGAAGGAGAAGAAGTTACTTCTAGAAACATAAACAATGCTTTTGTGTCAATTGCAAATTTATTTGGAATATATGAAGATAATCTGCAGTTTTCTTATGCTCAAAACTATTCTGCACTGCATCGTGCACAAAAATCACTTCAAATAATTCAGTTCTAAGTGATCCATCCCTATGTGTATGATGCTCCCATGTTCACCAATAGAGGACGTAGAAAATAACCAGGAAAAGGAAACACTAGATAGCTACCACCTATATGCAGCCCAATACTGGAACTCAGATTTGTCATCCCCACCTGAAATGCTCTCCACAGATGGTGCTGGAGCGGGGGCTGGAGTAACGTCATTCTGCAAAGGATAAGGTTCACCAGGAACTGCAGCATTGAATCAGACAATGAAGTTAACAATGAAGAGCGATCATAAGGTCTACAGTGTGAAATTTTCACGGCATAACCAAAGACTGGAAATAAATCAAAATCCCAACCAGAAAATCGCATGTGGATCATACTTAAATACAGACAGACAGACTACTTAGTACCAGGAATCATCTATCTGGGATAAGGCAACATCTTCATACACATTAGTTCAGGCTGTAAAAGTGCCAATACATTGTGTTTAGCTCAAAGTAATTTGACACAGTGTAAGTACAAGCTGCGAACCAGGACTTCACACTGGAATTAACTGCTACCACCACCGATCACAAGCAAGAAACTTAAGGCGAAAAACAACTTCATCATTTGGAAATTGGCCGAGAACATGACTACGACTCGTATGCATCAATCGATTAAAGTCAATTTCCCCAATCGAATGCGCAAACGTCAGGCAGAATTCCTCGTTTCCGAATCAAAACACAGCGACATAACCGTGTCCCCAAACAGTTCACTAAGCCACACCTCCACTTTCCCTCATGCTTCCGAACCAAAATCAGATGAAAACACAAGAAATTACCTGAATTGAGAGGTATATAGTAGAGATCACCCGCAGTGGCATTATCAGGGTTACTAATCCCATTCACTTGCTCAATGCTAGCCATGCTCACCCCAAACCTACTGGCTAATGACTCCACGCTATCCCCTTCCTTCATCACGTAACTCATTAAGTAATTCCACAAGCTGCTCGAACACCCACAGAACAACCTTAGGGACACGACGGCGCCGGCCTTCGCCCACCGCGTCGAATTCGGCAAGAGCGCAAGCCCGTCGTAGGCCTCGATCACGGTGTCGTAAACATACCCATCATCGGATTTGAAGGTGTAGGTGGTGTTGGTGGCGTACTTCCTCGTCGTGGACAAGCAAGAACAGTTCTTTTTTATGAACACGTAGTCAAGATTGGAGTTTTCCACGGTTACGTCCGACGGCAATACGTCGAACATGGACTGGATCACGCCGAGGGTCTCGTTCTGCTCGGGCTTGAAGGCTAGAAACGATGTGCACAGGCGAGATGTGTCCGTACAGTTCATGGGCGTCGAGTATGAGCAGAGAGGATCAATGTGGAGAAGAAGAAAGCAGAGGAGGGGAATCAGGAGACGCGTCTGCGAAGAACCCATGTCTTCTGACGAGTGGGAAGCTAAATTTGGTGAAGAATGCGAACTCCGCGGATGCGATGCATGATGTTGGAGGCGAATTTCCACGGGGACAGTGAAGAAAGCGAAAAACGTGAAACTGAGAAGCTGAAGCTGAAAACTTGGGTGGGATTTTTAGAGCTTACACAGACTCATACAATCCAGAACCAGAGGAAGTAAAATCGGAGTCCCTGAAGAAAGATTTTGCCAAAACGAGAGAGAATTCTTGTTGAAGTACAGAAGAAGAAAGGGATGAAGAAGAGACTCGTGAGAGCAGAGCACTCTCTGCCATTTCCCCTTCACTTTTTCTTCTTTTCCGTGTTACCTGCTCTCTCTCTCTCTCTCTCTCTCTCTCTCTCTCTGTGTTGGCGCCCCGGGACAGTAAAAGAGGGGAAAGCGACTTGGAAACTTTGGACAGAGATGAACGCATCAAGAAGCAATACAGATATTTCTGTGATCTCTTGACCCACTGTCTTGATTACGACCCATTTATCTTTTCTCCAACAGTCTCTGTTTTGTGAATTCTTGATGGTGGAAATTAGAAAAAAAAAAATTTTCTTTGTTCTGTCTGGGGTGATGGATTTTAATGGGAGTTACTTGGAGAAAGTTTCGTCGCCCACAAGTTATGCAAGGCTCTATTACGTTCCATTTGCTGTCTTGACCCCATCTCCCCCTCTCTCCAGGCTAGCGTTTCCAAATTATCTGTCTTTTCCCTTTTTCTTTTTCTCACGTCGTATTCGAAGTCGGGACATAAGCGAATCCTTAAACTACTTCATCTGAACCCTCATGCAAACCTTTGGATCCCCCGTACGTAAAGCAAATAGAGGGTATTTCTGAAATATATATATATGATTAGCAATTAAGAATACTAGACGGCACCAACATATTAAAATATAAAAAAAATATTTAGACAGCTTGTCGGGTTTACCAGATAAAGGTCACTGGACAAGCGCTAGAAGACTCTACAGGAGTCAATTTATAAATGAAAAAGTTCTATCAAACATACCCAATAAAAATACGATTTTTGCTTTTGCATGTAATTTTCATACGTAACGCGATAAAAATATCATATTGCAAATGCCAGGGTTTCTTTATTTGAACAAGGCACTCCCACTAAAAATGCGAAATTAAATGGGAAAAAGAAATAAGTTTAAGCTCTCTTAAATCAGCAAATTGAGAAAAAAAAAATTAAGGAAAAAATCCATTTAAAAAGGACCAAAGGCTATAAGAGAAAGTAATTTGAAAAAAAAATATTGATTCTTAAATCGTGGGTAATTGGGAAATTTCATCATGGGATTCATAAGTAGTAGTTTAGCGATGGGCGTGGCAGAGACTCGGATTTTGGGAAATGTGAGGGGCACGAATTGCCAAAATAAATAAATAAATAAATAATTAAAATTTTTTTATATATAACCAAAAAAATAAATAAATAATAAATAAAAGAGGAGGGTTGGGCCCCACTTGAATATGGCGCCAAGTGGCCCCCGCCGTGTTTGTCGATTTAATCGTTGAATCGGGTCAAACAAAAAAAGACGTTGACCGTAAGTTTGCGACTCCTCAGTAACCGACACCGGCGCTACCAATGACTAGGAGCGGCAAAAGCTGTTTTGACTCTAATAAAACCCAATGTCAACCGCTAAGAAAATAATTAGTTTTTCTTTTTTTGCTTAATAAAGAAAAGAAGATAATTTCTTGAAAGAAGATTCTTTTCTTTTTCTTTTTACCAATCTTACGCAAGGCACGTCATTTCTTCTCCTCGCTTTTTTTCGAGCCGACGGATGTCGAATTCCGCATCGAAAAATTTCACTTCTCGCGTACGTGAATTTGAATTCGAATCTTAAGCCCCCCATGCGATTAATCTCTTCGTTGTCGGGAATAACGCGAGAAATATCATCCGGCTCGGACGTGGCTCGCGACTTTCCTCGCTAGATGAACCTACCGAATAGAGGGGGGAAAAAAATATAATTGGCAAGATTCGTACGGCGTCATGGAACGTATTAAAGCACTCTATGGCAGTAGGGTTGCCGGGGAATTAATGAAACTAATTAAACATGCCCGGGTTGGCTTTGCTTGCCTGAGGAAAGATTTTTTTTTTTTTTTCAGTTCGTTTCGGCGTCGTTTTGGGGCCGATGAATCGAGAGGGGGAAGTAGCGTGGAAAATCGGGAGGAACCCGGGGGAATATCACGGGGAGGTGGGACCGCACGTGGACGTGGGGGCGACAACTGTAAGAGAGACCTGTATGATAATGTCCCCTCAGGACACACGCAGACCCAATACAACCCTGCAGGAAACGCCAAAAGGTGGGCCCCCGACGACCCCCACAAAAAAAAAAAAAGCCCACCTCCTGCTTGATTAACTTTTTAATTAATTCTAAGTTTTATCTTAATCTTAATCTTAGTCTTATTCTCTGTCTCTCTCTCTCTCTCCTCTTTTTCAGGCATAGGTCTTTTCTGTGTCTGGCGGTGATGATTTCCCCTGAGAACGCCCTTTTCCTTGCTGTCCTAATTCTTTTTTTTTTTTTTTTGGGGTGGTCGAACTTGCTGTCCTAATTCGTGGGTTGTTATTTTCATTAGTTTTTCACTGAGGCAGAGAGAATTTTCCTGTCGGATGAACTCCTCCAGAGTTCTTTATCCTATTGGCAATCTTGCCATCTTAGAGAGAGAGAGAGAGATATTTGACCAATGCAATAAGATTGGAGGCAAAATTCTCCCAATGGGTATGGTTCAACTCATCTTGAATTTGTCTCATTACGTTAATCGCGATTCGAATCGTGCGTGCGAACAAATGGGACATATGGATGAATGGGTGTCGATTCGTGACCCTGTAATTGTACAATACATACTATTGAGCAGGCGCGATAACGAAACAAGAACGACGCCGACGTCTATAGAAAAATGATGGCGTTCGCGTCTCGGTTTGCCGCTTTCCTGGTCTATTCTCACCATGAATTATGCGTGTGGCATGAAATGAATAAGTGCAGACGAGCCATTAAAAGATCATTTTATCCGGTCATGCACGTCGTCTAGAGTAAGCTTTAGCGTTTGTGAAGTAGTTATTGAGTCTTTGAACTTTAAACCTACTTGGATTTTTTGCTTGGTTGGTAGACCTTGACCTAATTTTCATCACGACATGAGCTCGCATAAAACTGGCAGGCCATGATTTCTGCTGTCGCTGCCCAAAATCACCTAAACTAGGTTAATAATCATAAATCACAATAATAATAATAATAATGCAGGACACACTTGATATTAGTTAGAGCAGGAGGAAGGACGGAAGGGTAGGTAAAATGTGCAAAAACTGCCATAATTAGATAACCTAATCTCTTTCTCACTTTTTCAATAGTACCCAAAATGCTTAGCGGGCACTTGTGGGGCCCGAGCTCACGTCGCCTGCATGTGCATGTCCCACGGACTCTCTGGTTGATTGATTGATTCACTCATTATTATTATACTTTTTTATTTTATTTTACTACTATACTTTCAAATATCGTGATATATATGATGGACTGCAGAAACTATATAGCATAGTCTATTAAATCTTCTTTTATTGATGTTCACTTTGCGTTTATCCAGTAGTGATTAGCTGGACCCCGATCCCAGACTGGACTTGCGTGTAGCTACACTACTTACAATATTATTACTAGCTTCGTACGATCCAATTTAATCGTTTGTCCTTTTAAAAGGGTAAAGTATTGGCTTTACTTGCGAATGCTCTGTCGCATGAAAATTGCCTAATCCGTCCTAAAGTTATTATAAAAACAATAATTCAGTCATGAATTATCTAATTTTTCTAATTTAGTCCCAAATCTTTGCATGAAATGTCAACATGTCATTTCGACAATTTTGGCTTGGAATCGCTAATGTGGTAGTCCAATCACACATTACTGCCACTTAATAATTTCTGCTTGAAAATTACCCGGAATGAATGCATTGAAATTTCGAACAAATATTTAAAATTGAATTGGGAAAATTAGATAGCGTAAGGCCGAGCCAGTATCCATATAATAAGTTTAGGATTGATGGAGAGTTTCTTTGCTAATTTTGGTATTCTGGCGAGGGAATCATTTCTTGCTCTTTCCATCTTACGAAAAATCTTGACAACGTGCTAATGGTTAAATAAATGAACATAGATATTGTTTGATAGAGAACTTTATCGTTCCCGATCTAAAGATGAGGATTCTTTTCGTGCTTGTAAATTTCAATTTGGGGTCGATAAGTGATGAAAAAAAAAATAATGGTAAAGAAATATATCACTCTTTTTCTAAGGAAATTGGTGAATTGTCAATTTACGGAATCACCAATTTCCATAGCTCGCAATTTACCTTTTAACTTATATATCCTTATTTGCATAATCTTACAAATCTATAATTCACCAACCCTTTTTTTTTTTCCCTAGTTGTCAATTCTAGCATCCACTCAAAAACCTACTCAGATCATGTTGATTCCACAAGCTCCAAACCCATAAAATTGATTGGTTGGATTAAAAATGATTTGACTCAAATTGACCTATTCAAGCCATTTTGACCCATTTAAATGCAACACAAATTCAGTGACCAGTACTCGGTTTGACCTATATTGCTAATACATTTTCATGTTTAAAATTAATCTAGAAAAAGCGAGGAGTAAGCAAGCACAAGATCAAATTAGGGCAGTAGAGAGTGAAAGGATAGTTGTACAAATAGATTTAGATATAAGTAATTTGTGAACTCACTTAATATCCATATTAATTTGAGCTTTGCCATTTCAAACCCATTTATAACTCGTTTATTGAATATAAATAACCCATCACGATATAGGTTTAAAGTATGACTTATTTTGACAGGTCCAATAGGTTTTGCAAGTTCTCCGAAACACCCCAAGGTTCAATGTACAAAAGGCGGTCGTAAGAATCGCGAGGGACCAAGCTTGAGCATAAAAAAAAAAAGGCTACTCGACAACCAAAATCACTTCACTTATGGTTACACTTTTGTGCTTTTACAAAAGTCATAGACATTAATCTAAGATCATAGCTGTCTTTCTAGGCTATTCATTTGCATGCTAATCGAGTTATACATTCTAACCCTAAGTCGCATCTCCGGTGGACCTCCCCTAATTTAATTATGACATTGATGACAATTCCTAAGACCATTGTTGGGGGGGAAAAAAAACAAAACAAAGGAGGAGCTTTTGCACGGCTTCCATAATTGATGGATAATTTAATGATTTGATTTCTACATGACTTGCAAGGACAGCCTTTTCTCTCCCGTCAACTTCTGCGCATTCCCTCATTTCTGGACCTTCATTATTGATCGGGTCCCTAAGGTTTTGCATCGTTTCATCAAGCACATTCCGGCAGCTCATTAATCCCTATAGCCGATGTAGGCCGGTTCTTAGTTATACGATCGATCGTCACGCGCGAAATTACATAGCGGACGATGTTCGCAAGTGATGATGCCATGCCGACAGCAAGAGGCGACTTTTTTTTGTTTAGGATGTACGAGCAATTAGGAGCACAGAGCGATGTGGACGTATCCTCAAAGTGCACTGTACATGTCGATCTTTCATTAACGTTCCATTTGATTCTCGAAAAACGAATGATTTGGAAAAATATATCTGTCAAAATACTGCTTATATCGTTTATAAAAAGGAACGAACGAAAATGATTTTCATCGTCTACCAAAAATATTTAAATATCAATTGTCGTTGGTAATAGTACTTTTTCGGCGATTAGTTATTTCGAACGACACAAGAGATCGATTTTAGGAGAGTGTGTTCTGAATTATTTATTCTTTGCGAAACAAATGGAAACTAATTCCGATGGAGAAGTACTTCAAAACGGAGAGGACAGATGAGACGAAAGGCCCAATAGGAGTTGCGCTCGCTTCTTACCTTTTGACGAGGAGAGAGGCCTCTGTTGGGCCCAAGTATTCGATCAAGAGCACAAACCAAACCCAACTTCTAATGGTTGGAATTCTAGCGGAACGAGGCGACATGGTCAAGAATTTCGAAGCTACCCATCTGTAATTTTTGTACGTAAAAACACGTTGCATGGATGTGTAGACATTATTCATTCGACATTTCCATTTATTACAATGTAAAATCTATTGACTTATCCACGATCCTACCAATACCCAACTCATACACGACTCGAAGCATATGGCCAAAACACTTCCATATTTAACGCAATTTATGGGGAGAAAAAAAAAACTCATACCCAAATTGAGGTGAGAGTGTGAAGTGAATAGGAGCGGGATCGAGCGAATGTGAGAGAGAATGAAGAGAGGATCATAGAGATAGATTGGGTCTGAATAAATTGTAAACCTGTTTACGATCAATTCAACACTCGCAATATATTAAAACTCGTTTACGATCAATCTATTGAACATAACTAACACATATGATAACTCAACTCGTCATAAAACCGGTTAAGAAATGACCTATTTTGACAAGTCTAGCTATGCATAGATAGTTCAGACATTGATACGAAGAATTTCTGTCCGTTGAATGGCTCTAGGGTCTTGATCTCGAGATATCTCCAAGCTAAACGAGAGCCCTTTTTCGATATGTTTGGCTAACTTATCCGGTGGGGAATAGGTAAACCGGTTGTTAGCGTTTGCTATACCTTATTCTTGTAATAGCTTGAAATCGTCCTCGCATCAAAGTCAAGTCGCGTCTCCTTGAAACCCCTTAATGTGTTGAATTGGGTATGTCTGGATTTTGCTCATCTTGATCCTCATTCTTCCGACTCCACGTGCAAGATCATATCGATGCATGGCTTTTCGCAACGACCCCTCCATGTGTTTTCACTCAACCAACGTCTAAGTATCTCGATCGTTCCTTTTAACGAATCAGCCCATTAGATAAACAGGCTATACACGGATATATCTGCTCTAAATGACGTGAGGCGACGTCTAATGAATACCTACACCGAAAGTAATTCGACGAGGGTCGCCGGACCGGAAACAGCCCGACCCCTGAGCAGGCACGTCGCGTGCTCGCATGGTCTGCGAAATCTTTTTGGACTCGGAATCGCCCTTCGAGATTGACCAAGAAAGCCAGGGCTTGGGGTTGAGCTTTTCAGCTTTAAAGCTTGGAGGGTCCTCAAGAGCACTTGCGCCCTGCTTTAGGACCCAAAAGAGCACAAGCGAGGGGTCAAAAACACCAACGATGGACGGAATTGATGAAGATAAATTTCCTTTTTGTTAATGCCTTAGATGGGCGGCTGGGATTCGCAATAGTTGTGGACGACCCCATCTACATCTCTTCGCTAGTTGGGGACATCCCAGCTGTCCCAACAACATTCCAATTCATTGTCCACATTAATTTGCCCACGTTTGGATTTGAGGAAAGTTGAAAGATTGGGACCCGTCCTCATCGCCAGGCCTGGTGTAGTGAGTGCCCCTTTTCTTTGTGACTTCCGTTTGGGTTGTCTCTTGGGTTCCACCTTTGTTCTTGGTGGACATCAACTATTAGGTCGTGGAATCAATAGGGTCAAGGATGTACTGACCAAGAAAGAGTTTGTACTAGGGTTTTGCCATGATCAACATCTTCTTGGTGTCTAATCAACGGGGGTGGAAGTAATTCTTCTCGGGTCGTTTATGTTCTCTGTGGCCAACCTCGTCATTTATATCCGAGTTTGATAGACGAACAATACAACGGGGGTAAACGATTGACGATCCCTTTCGTAGAATGGATCAAGATGAAAACACGAAAAATTTGAAACGGATGTGGCTACCGATAAATTTTTTCCGACTATCCAAACATACACGAATCTAAAGAGCTAGCTCAAAAAACTAGAATTCACGTATCGCTAATTAGAGTGATAAATAGTCTTTCTACCTCGATCTTATGGAATCCATGAATTGGAATGTCCCAAGCCCTGCTATCTCTCTCATCTTGGCTGAGTGATTGAGGCCCTTTTCGATCTCAAAAATCCACTCTTCCCGAAGGTTTTCGGGTGGTTTCCAAGCTAATAATCACCACATAAATATCAGGTGGTTATTCGATATTCCTTTTTCTATTAAGCAGCAAATCCATCATATTCATTACATCTTAATTAAGCTAAATCGAAACGTCACGCTTCTAACACGCCTAACGGATATTGTCCTTCAAGAAAAATCGATCCCGGGGGGGGGGGGGGGGGGGGGGGGGGGGGGGGGGCAAGGTTCAGGATTTAGAAAGCGATTGGGGGATAGGGACAAGATCAATCCTGCAACAAAACAGGAGAGGGGGACCTAAACATGTGGCTTTTCGCTCCCAATGGCAACGTCCTTTGGCCAAGGGGTACAGAATGTGAACCTCATGGAAACAGTGAAATGTCTTGGCTCTCGCGGCGCATAATGTGTTCACATTTGGGTGATTCCGGGCATAAGGGCTTTTTCTTTTTTGCCAAGACTAGATAGATGATGGACTTGACAAGGAGCACTTTCTAAACCGATCAAGAGGAAGTGATGGATGATGGGGGGCTCCTTTTGAATCATATCCCCAATAGCAACATCAAGAGATCCTCTGATTTGCCTCCAATGCCGACCTCACTATTGCATTTTATGTTGTTTTAAAATCAGTTATCAGTGATCTCAGAAAATTTCACGCGATGTCATATCAGAAGTTTCGTAATTCGAATTTTTCCGGACCCCATTTTGCTCTCCAAATTAAATATATCTATGCTAAGCACTACGCAAAAAGACCAAACTAAGCGTGAGGCAGAGCGATGGAATACTTAAATATTATACCGCGACTTCATTTAATAACTTTAAATTTGATGGGTAGTGCCACAAAATCTCACATTTATAAACATCATGTACATATCTGACTCCTTCAATTTGTTTTCCTCCTCCTCCTCCTCTTCTTCTTCCTCTTGTTGCGCCCATAGGTGTATTGTTAGTCCAATGATATGAGAGAGAAAAGAGGACAATCCAGGAAATTGAGCGTGCCAAACTTTATACAATCCCGAGGATGGAAGGCGGGGAACGTGTTTTTAATCCTGCTCGCAGGGCCAACGTAATCAGCTACAATTGACGAGAGCAGAGAGAGATGTCGCTCGAAAAGAATGCCATGCATGAGGAAGAAACGGTTTCCCTTAATAGTGAGGTGTAAAGAAGGAGATGGGCCTTTGGATTCCCCAGATCACGAAGATTGGGAATGATCCTAATCAGCTTTAAAGATCAGCACCCCCAAAGTCTTTCTACCCACAAATCAACGCACACCTCCATTTTATAATCTCACCATAGATGGGGGTTAGGAACCTTCTTCTCGCATCACCTTTTTCGTCCAAATCCCATATAAAAAAAAACACACACACACACACAAAGCATAAATTATCGTGGCATGACAAGATAAGGGTTAACCCCAGTTTTTGTCACGACCAATGATCTTGGATTAGCATGCTTAACTAAGAAACACGGCAACTGATCTTATGATCACTTTGCATCTCTTCTTACTTGGATGATTCCTTCTTGTTAAACCTAAGACAGGGAGAGTGATCCCCTCGCGCTTTCAGTGTGATCTTGACTCCCGGCCGTGTATTGTCATAATTAAAGTTGGAATATCCAAGATGACCTCCTTGACCCTAAATCATCATGGTTTTGCAAAATTAAACCTTTCATTCTTGATTCGACGAGAGGAAAAGAACTTTGGAAATGATGGCTGAACTCGGTCATCCAACGTCGATGATGTGCCTTTTCTTCTTTTCCCCCTTGTGGATAGCTATGCAAAGACGCACCGATTACACCATGGACTAGTCTCGTTCTTGACCAATAGCTAATAAGAAAATCTCAAAAAAGGGTCTTCAAGAGTGATCAAATGAAGAAATTTCTTATTCATTTTGAGCTGAACTTGTTGGACGTAATGATTTCGATGTTACGACTTTTAAATTAGTTAATTTCCTGCTACATTGCACGGATGTAAGGCAGATTCAAAGAACACAAGAATCTATCCGGTCATGGCATTGATTGCACTCCTGGTTTTTTTCCAAGATTTTGGGTCCACATGCACTTTTGCTCTTTAAGAGTGTGGAGTGAGTTACATTGACCACCCCCGAACCTTTTAAGTGTATTCGTTTTGCCTTGTAAATTAACTCGGGAATTTGTAGTGTTTAAGAAAGTCTGACCAAGCGATATCGTGTGAGTGAAGAAGGCAATCCTGCTTGTGAAGCTCTTTCGTGCGTGATCATGACAAGACTCGAGGAAGACGCCTTGGCTAACTCCATGCCAGAGTTTATTCGTGCTTTTTTTTTTTTTTAATCTACTTGAACTTGCTTAAAAAACCCATCCTTCAATTCCTTCCCCCAAAGTTGTGAAGCAATTGGAGCACGGACTGTCATCGACACATCAAAACTATGACAAATTTAATCCACCAGAGTCTATCTACATGTGGATGGATTCGGTGAATTTAGAGTGACATTTACTTTCTGCGCTGTAGTTCTACATATTCTTTAGAACTTCTAAATTTGACTGCAACATATTATTTACACCCGAAATCTCTAAACGAATATGTACTTAAGAGTTTTTAACATCTTTCGAGAATAAACAAAAAAGGGTACCAATTAACCCACCCATCGGGTAGCCGCGCTGGTAAGGATTATACTGCCGGGGTCCACGCTGAGTTTGCTCGCGAGTTGCGAGGTCGAAATTTACCTGGCGCGCCTCCGGTGATTTAAGTGGGAAGTCGTGGCGGTGGGATGCTGCGCTAGCTCCTACCGAAGACTAGTCAGGCTTCACCACTAGTTTTAGCGTAAGCTCGTCGGTCGTCCGAAACCTCGGTCATAAAAAAAAAAGAAAAAGATAATCAATTAACAATCCCTTATCTAGCTTCGAAAGTCACTGTGTATCATGCAAGCTAAATTAAGAAGCATTTACATATATAAAAAAAAATTGAATTGTCCTTTGATAATATGGCGTTCAGTGCATCTTAATCACCAATCAAAGATCCCAAATTACCACTTTCGCAAATCATCGAAGACTCGCTTTCTAGATCTTATAAATGAACCGAAAAAAAAAGGAGAAACAAAAGGAAAATAACAGGGAATGGAGCTTGTATGATTCTAGTCATGGGGGTGATGATTTTGTCATCAATTATTCCTTGGTTGATTATGAAATATCATTGCAGGTAAGTACACATAAGCGGCGCGTGATGCAAAAGCCACAAAAAGGGGAGGGTGATATGGATGTATGGTGCCGACCGATTAGCAAAAAAAAAAAAAACTATATATTAAAGGGCAAATATCACGGGACTCTAAAAATTTTAAATTACGTCCACTGTGACGCAAATACCCTCGATTTTTTTGTGTCACGAAAAAAATCAAAATTGATACATACGTGACAAGTATACCTTTTATTACAATTCCATCTAGGGTTATATTTATCACATCGAAAAAAAAATTGAATTTTTTACACAAAAATAAAAGTTTAGGGCGTTTGTGTCCTGATAGGTAAGTTTAGTGGGTTTTTTTTTTTGTGATACACAAAAAAAAAAAGAGAACAAGTTTAGGGTGTTTGCGTTGCAGTGTGAATAGCCTGCAAATTTTTGCGGCATTAACCTAATTTTAAATAAACGTGTCTTGAATTACATGTTGGTGGTTGGGCATGATGAGTAGCCATCAAATTGAAAAATGTACAAAGATAAACATATGCATATGACCAGATATATGTAAGCACAAGGGGGGGAAATAAAAAAGAATAAAAAAAAAAAAGAATGAAGTGGTGGGGTCTCTGGCCAGCAAAAGATAAGGATACCCACGACAAAAGAAAAGGATGTAAATGGGGGGCAAATGTGGATGATTATGAGTACACGGAGGAAACCATGTTTTAGAACGTGGTCCAAACATCGAACCACGCTGCCGGAGCAGCCGACCCTAGCGTCGACATGGAATATTAATATTAAATCACACTATAAAAAGTCCAATTAAACTAAACCCCCGCTCCTGAGTTAGAATCGGAAAGATGCGATATGTTTGTGTCGCTTAAATCGCCGCCGCTTATCGTACGTCTCCGCGCCCCCGCCGACGCCAAAAAAAGTCCCGAGTGCTTGGCCGACAGCTCGAATTGGTAGAGGCCGGTTGAGGGAACGGCGGAGGCGGAGGGTTGTCGGGTGTTGAGAGCAGTTAGTCGACAAAATACGGTCGAGCGGCGGAGTCAGACTTGAACCGTAGTTTGTACAAAGAACCGCTATTCTATCCCAAGAAACGGGCACCTTTAATCTTTGGTTTTGGTTTATCTTTACATGTTTTTACTATTAATTTTGTTTTCTCGGAAGAAAAAAAAAAAAAAGAGGCAAATAAAAATTGAAATGGAAAGCTAAAATTAACCACGGAAGACAAGTAAAATGGGGCACCATGCTTTCATTGGAATGGAATGACAGGCGAAAGCTGGACCAGCATATCGGCACGGATGAGATATATATATATATATATATATATATATTTTTTATTATAGCTCGTTTTCCTAGACACTTTTTTTAATGTTTACTAATTTCCCGCCTACGCAGTTAAGTGGACATTCTTATGTTTACAATTTTGAAAGTACAGTAACTGCAAATAGCGAGAGCAAAATAAGAAAATTTAGGCGACTTTCTTGTGCAGTAATTGCACATTTATCCCAAATTTTTTTTTTGTTGCACTAAAAAAAATCCTCAAACTTATATCCGTGTGACATAGTCGACCCAAATTCGTGCTCATGTGGCGCATTTATCCAAACTTTTTTTTTATGTTGCGAAAAATCTCAGACTTGTATTCATGTCATACATCAAACCTAGAATTTTTTTTTATGATACTAAAAATTTCAAACTTAGACCCGTGCCATATATTTACCCCTCGTCAGGATTTTTTTTTCCTTTCGTCTTTGTCTTCACCATAGCCGCTGCTCTCATTGTTGCCGTCCTTACCATTGCTAAAACAAGGAAGAAAACAAAGGAGGAAGTTAAAAAAAAAAATTACGATTAGTCGACACATTTTTATCACGTGAGCGCCACATCAATATTGGTTGTTTTTCATCTTCCATGCAAGCGACCATACGAGATATTTATTTGCTCTCATTAAAATAAATTTGACAAAGGGAAAATGTGTCGTATGGGTGGAAGTTTAATGTACAATAGGGGTAGGCACGGTTCTAGCATAGAACCGAAAATTGGAGTATTGGATGATTTTGGTCCGGTTCTAGGTTCTAGGAAACACAAGATAGGTTTAAGGTTCCAAAATTGGAGAATTGACTCTAACAGGTACGTTCCAAGTGGATGAAACTTGAAACGAGTTTTTTTTTGTGTGTGTGTGTGTTTTTTGAGCAATCATGCGATATTTCATTGTGTTCAATATTGAGTGCATAATATAAAACTACTAGTCTGAGCTTCCATTTTCGGTGATACTCATGACTAAGACTTTTACTCCGTTAGTGCTTCATGTTCTTCATGTGCCTAATACATGAGTCGTGATTCATGGACTGTAGCAGTAAGTTATGATAATTAGAGATCATAATTCACTACAACCATCCAATTAAGAATATAAGTGAAACCTATAATAGAGTAGGTTTCAGGTTTCAAGGTACGTGCAAAGCCCACAGATAGACTTCAGACTCCTGATAAAAATTGGACAGACCGTAGAACCGCTCGCCCTTATATACATATGTCATATGAGCACAAGTTTAGAGTAGATGTGTCACACTCATGTAAGTTTAGATTTTTTACGTTACAAAAAAGATATTTTGGGTAAATGTGTCCCATATGTACGAGTTTGGAGACGTAATTTAGAGCGAACGTTTTGAGTAAACGTGTCACAGTGGACATAATTCGAGTGTTTTTCGTGACTTTTTCTCCTAATTATTATAAACAAATTAATCATCTCGAAGAACAAGTTATTTAGAGTCATCGGACTCGTGCTGACTATTTTTGCATTATCGAATTTGGTAGAGACGAGCCTGCCAAGAATCTCACCACACATTGATCTCGTCCAACATTTTACCATTGCAAAATGATGTGCAACTTTTTCTTCTGAAGGGTACTGCTGTCCTTTTGTCCTCGGACTCCCCCATACCGTCCATATTTCCCCACGAAATTTATTACCATCCGAGACTAGTAAATTTCAGATTCGGATCCTCGCGCTCGCACAATTTCATTTCTTATAAGGTACACCGTCGATACAATTTTCATTTACCAAAATTAGAAATTTACACATGTTAGCGTTTGGACCTTGCTTATGGGCCGCAAGATTTGGCCACGGAACTAACCCGTACGGCGCCTGGCGAGCCGAGAACGCTAAGCTTTGAGCGAGATGAGCAGAACACTTTAGGCACCACGATTGGTTTTGGTCCACCTTGACCTCATCAGGAGAGCAACTCCAGCTCTTGACCAGCTCGTGCACGGGAAGCCTACCCTTGAGCCTTCGGAACTCCTTAGAGATGCAGACTTTATCTCATGGAATTCCTAGCACAAACCGCTCTAACGTCGCTCCCACGAACCAATTGCATTTTTCCCTTTTGCATCCCTCTCTCACTATGACGACACCGGCAAACTGTACTCACAAGGGTACACGGGTACGGTTGGGGACACGAAATTTCTAGTCCGTGTCACTTGCGTAATTGTTCTTTTTACTCCGTGAGTTTGCCCAAAAGAAAGTTGATATTCATATACGGATGTGTGTCGGATCAGGAAAGACTCAAGTATATGGAGAACAAGATCAAAGAAGCAAGCTAGGTTGAAAAAAAAAAAGAAAAAACCATAGTTTTCTTCGCAAATTCGTTGTATTTGCCTAAATTCAATTGCAAGTTACGTGGGTTGACTTGTACTTATTCTTATTCCTACCACGGAAGGGTGGTCGGCGGTAGACTTGATCAATAGGTGACTTTTGGATAGATACGACTACATTTACTCTTGATTTGAAAAACATGATTTTTTTTCATAGTTCCAAGCTTGGTAAGTTTAAACCGATATATTGAGCAAACCATGCTCGTGCCAATGGCGAGATTTTGTGGGGGAAAGCGAATAGGAGTTCGAAAAGATTCGAACTCAAAATCTCTTATTCTGAATATCATGCAAAATTTATAGAATCACACTGTCAATGAATTCTTAGATAAAAGCATGATTTAATATTTAAATATTTTATCACCCGTTGATTAGTAGATAGTCCGGCGTGGACATATAATTAAGACGTGATCAACTGGTCTAAGTACACTCAATCTGGAAACTCTGAATTCTTGCATTTTCTTGCTGCACAAGTTTCTCCGCTCGAAGAATACGGATGAAGCAAATCCTCTCTTGTTCGTTCCTCCCACCAATGAGCGAAGGCCAAGAAGAGAGCTTTTCCCGTCAAATTTCTGTCATCCTAAGGAAGCGAAACTCCAATTTAATTAAACCGCAAATGACTCTCTTATCTCCCCCGCCTGCTCTCTCTTCTATTAATCTAATCACTGCAACAAAGGTGACTGCGATGGTAACGCATGTTCAAAGCAGTAAAACCAGATGCTGAGCCGCTCGAAAAAGGACAGGATTTCGAGAAAAGCAGGAGATGCGAGAAACAGAACAGTATTGTGTCTCTCTCTCGGGAAGAAAACAAACATTTTTTGCTTGATTTGCTCGGACTCATCAACTAACACGTAGCTTTCACATTTGTCCACTTCCCTCTCTCTCTCTCTGAAGACTTTGGACTAGTGTGCGCAGAGGCGTTTGCTCGTGTCCGGGATTGTGTGGTAGAGAGAACTGTAGACAGAGTGTGCTGGATTTTTTTCTTTTCTCTTTTTTTTTTCTTTTCTCTTCTCTCTGGAGCTTGAACAGAGAGAGGAGAGAGAGAGAGAGAGAGAGAAAGGTCATCTTTTGAAGACCCTTTTAAAGGGAAAGGTCAGACGCAGCATGCTTTGCTTGTTGAGCTGAACAATCCAACGTTTATTTGAGGGACGAGGCCGGAGGTTGCGTGCATAGTGCTCTCAAAATCCCATTTTTCCTGTACTCGGTTTTTTGGGCAAAGGGAATCTTTATCATCTTCTGTCCCTCTTTTTCTCTTGCATCCTCCTCTTCTTCTTCTTCTTCTTCTTCATCAGAGAAAATCACCCTTCCTTTACAATATACCTTCCTATCTCGCCAAAAGATAAGGGGGAGAGAGAGAGAGAGAGAGAGAGAGAGAGAGAGGGAGGAGGTGTACCCACTGAGCGTGCCAATAATTAAAACCAAAGTCATATATCATTCCTCCCTATCATAGCTCTCTTTATTTGCTTTTGGGAGAGCGTTGATCATTATTGGTTATTCTCTCTTTCTCTTTTGCTTGGTGGGGTTTTGTATCTGTTCTTCTGGGGTTGGTTATAAGAACCTAAGACATGGGTGGCCTTTTCAGTTTGTGCTCCTTGTGTTTACCTCGAGTGTTTTGATTCTCTGAAAGGCTGTCTCTCGTTCTTGACACCTGGTTAATGCTTTTGGCTGGTTTTAAGGATGTGGGTCTTCGCGACTCTTTGCTTTGGCTGAGTACCTACGGTTCCTAGGATACGTAAGTCTGAAAGTTTCTATTTGGCTTAGGCTTCTTCTCTTTCTGGTTCTTCTTGGCTCAATCCCATGTGGTTTTGGGGTTGAAGTGACTCTTGCTTGTAGAAATCTAACTTTCATGCGATTTTTTCTCATTTGACATTGGTGGTTTTGTTTTCTGTTTCAGTGAAACCAGCACCTTTTTTTTTTACTTTTTGCCCTCCTTCAACCAGTCACTTTCAAGTCTCTCTTCTGGGTGGTAGCATATGGAAGGAGCTTCAGGAAATGGAGTGGCCGGTCCTCAACTGCTGGATTTGATGCCCAATAGCAGAGAATGGCTTGTGATGATTGATGAAGCCAAAGCTCGTGGTTCTTCAGAAGAGAAAAAGCTGGAGCTCAGGCTTGGTCCACCAAGCACTGATGACTGGTGTAACCTAAAACAGGACACCAACAACAAGAGACGAGACGAGGCACTCCTTTCCTTCGGCCGCTTCCCTTCCATGGCCTCCACGCAAATCGCCACCAGCAATGGTGGGCATCTCCCAGCCCACAAGTTTGGCTCCTCAGAAGCTCTGGCATCTCCATGGCCTGGTACAAGTTACAAAGAGAATTGCCAAAGACTGCAAGAGCAAGAGCAGATGAAGCCATCCAGACCATATCACCAGTTCCCAACAACAGCCTCTCAGGGCAAGAACTTGCCTTTCTCGCCTAAGGAGGCTTCAGAGTCCAACTGCAACAATAAAGGGTTGAACTTGCAAGATTCAGGAATGAAGAAGGCATTTTCACAAGCCTCTGCCTCTACCTCCGCTGCAAATACAGCTGTTCCCAGTGTCTCTCAGAAAAGGTACTGGGAATTATTCATGTTGGGTATACGGCATTAATTTTCGTCTTAACCTATGACATGATGATTCTTCCTGAATACCTGCTAAGGTGGCTCCTTTTATTGCTGTGTTTCCAGTCATGATGGTTTTTTTCAGCTTTTCTGGCACCACAGCCTTTTCCCCCTTTCAGCCCCTTTCAGCCCTTTTCTTGCAAGTTTTGCCTTTTCCCTGCGATATGTTCTCTGTATCTGTCAAAAGGGTTAAAAGGGATCTTCACACGTAAAGATTGTCGCAGATGAGTTGTTCCCTGCGTTTATCAATTAGTAAAAAGGATATTTTGCTTGGTATTTAGATGTTCTTGAACATATTAATCTCTACCCAGGAAGTCTTTTAGCTGTTGCTCGCGTCTGCTTCTGATTGCCCCTCTCTCTCTCTCTCTCTAGTCTGAAAAACACTCATCTTCTAGCGAAAAAATCGTTCTAACTCAGTTGGCTTTGCTTCTATCTTTTTGATTGCTATCTCTGGATATTCTTGAAAGCAGAACTGCGCCTGGTCCAGTGGTGGGTTGGCCTCCAATTCGTTCATTCAGGAAAAACATCACCAGCAACAGTTCCGCCAAACCATCTCCTGAGCCTCAAAATGAGACCCCAAACAAGGTTGCTAGGGAAGACAAACCCGTCGAAACCTGCGAAAAGAAGGGCATGTTTGTGAAGATCAACATGGATGGTGTCCCCATTGGAAGGAAAGTTGATCTCATAGCCTATGATAGCTATGAGAAGCTCTCATCTGCTGTTGATGAACTCTTCAGATGCCTTCTTGCAGGTTATAACCATTGCGAAGACTTATATAAGATCCTTAAAAAAAAAAAATTCCGTTTATTTATTTCCTCGGGGTCAAGAAGATGATTACCTGATGATGTCCTTGGTTTTTGTTTTTCTTCTTATTGTCCAGCCCAAAAAGATTCGTCAACTGGTGGAATCAACAAGAAGCAAGAGGAGGAGAAACCACTTATAGGTGTATTGGATGGGAGAGGGGAATATACCCTTGTTTATGAGGATAATGAAGGAGACAGGATGCTTGTTGGGGATGTGCCATGGCAGTAAGCATCCGAATCTCTCGGTGGATGGATCTGATGCATTAAGATTATTATTCTCCCTCGCATTTTTATATTACAGGGCTTAACATGAAGCCATTAGTGGGCTCATGGTTTCATGTTTTTGACGTCGTTTAGCGTGTGGAATTTTCACCCGCGTCACTGTCCTTTTACCTATTCTAGGGTGAATTTCCGGTTTAGGTGCACTCGGAGCTCGATGTAGTGGAATTTCGTCTATAGGCCTTTAGAGAAGTGGGTTCTTGAATTCTTGCATTTGGAAGCTGGTTTGGTCTGTGATATTAATGTGCATAAAGTACCATATTGTTGGTATTCTAATATATTTGCTGCATGTATGGTTTGCAGCATGTTTGTTTCCACTGTCAAGCGGTTGCGGGCGCTGAAAAGCTCTGAGGTTTCTGCGCTGTGCCGTAAGTTTGTGCTTTGTTTGAGTACAGGGACTAAAAATTCTTGCTCTATGTTGTGTTCTAATAGAATTTTCTTTGTTGTTTTTATTTTGTCTCAGTTGGCACCAAGCATGACAAGAACATCCTTGAAATGAAGAACTAATCTGATGATTTTTTCATGAAGGGTTCCCTGAGGAAGAGAAGACGCTATCTTGTGTTCATGCTTGACGTTTGACTTGAGATCTTTGATCGAATGAGAAGTATAATTATCTGTGACCTAACTGTGTAGGATTTCCGAAGCAAAAGTCGATTCGAGAGGATCGTTCGGGTTTGATCTTGTTGGTGATATCCTCTTGGTTTTGTAAAAAGGCATCAGGAACTGGTTTTGGGTTCATGTAATGTCGTATGCTAATAAGTTATGTGAGAGATTTTCAGATACTTGCAGTCCTCCTTTTTAATCCTTCAATCAGAAATGTTTATGCCACTTCATGCGGTCGGGTTTCTAAGTTAGGAGGGAGAACATGTGGTTAAAGCCTCTTGTTTTTCAAGCGCTGCCAATTGGTTCTGAATACAAGCAAACATTTTTTTGTCCAACTGACCATTACATTTGACTTTGATGTGTAAGTTTTCAATGGGGTGGAATTTCTTGTGATGCCGAACAAGCGTCGTTTGACCTCTAACCTCTGCTGTCCACAACCCTTTTCTAACCTGTCGAATGGACTGAAACCTCAGTTTGCAACAGTTTGTCTTATCCTAAATAAAAGTAAATTCCTGAGTGATTTACTCAGGGAAGGCTAGGTTGTCCATGAACAGGTCGATCAGAACATTTTAACGCACCTACCACTTGTTATATATGCTGAGAAAGAGAGGACGATCTTTGACTTATTCATCTATGGCTAGTTTTAACTGGGTCTGTGACTGAGGATAATATGGTCTCTCCGTCTTTGTCCAGTTCGGTGCTCAGTCTCAGGTGATGTGATCCGACAGATCAAAGATTCAATTAACATCGAGCGAGCACATACGAGAATTAATTAAGGTGAGCGCTGGCACGACTAACCAACCTTCCATGGCTCGTCGTCAACTCCAGGAAATTATCCGATCATCCCCTAGCACTGCTTTCTCATATCTTTAATTCTCAATCATCTGATGTACGCGACACGCAGAGGCTGATGTCTGGAACGCGTTTCGGCTACATTAGAGCTGAGATGTACCGAGAGCAACGCACGCGGAACAGCTTTGCGCAAATTGGCCATCTTCAAATCCAATCCTCCAAATTTTGTCTGTTCTTTTTACTCCCTGTAAGCTGAAATCACTACCACTCAAAAGGCTTCTCTTGGGTGATGAAAAGTGATTAAAAGGCATGCCCTTTTCTGATATTTTTGATCTTAAAGCGGTCTTTTTTTTTTTTTTCTTTTTGGGTTCTCCCTCAAGGATGATTTGTTATTCACTCACGCTAACGAAAGTTCAACATCTGTACTTGTCAATTGCTTCGGCAGGGCTTCTTGATGAGCTAAATCAGAGGCTCTTAGGACTTGTTTTTCTCTTTCGGATTAGGTGCTGAGAGTCAATGGCCGCACAGGCAATTAAACAAGAAAGGGTTGGAATCTTTGAAATGCACTCACAAAAGAAGAAGAAGAAGAAGAACAAGGACAAGAACAAGAAGATGGGTCCTTTTCGTTGCGTGCTGCCTAACTTGAGGCACAAACCTCTAGTCTGGTCTCCATACAGAAGGAATCACTCGTTCGTGCGCGCGTGCGCTCGCCCCCACGTGTGCGTTTCGATTGGTGAATGTCTTACTCCAAAATGTCTTTTCCATTTTTCTGGATCAATTTTAAAGATTTTATTGCTCTGGGGAGGCTCCTTTCAATGAACATTGCCCGCCAAATTTACATGGGAACACGCCCCAAATTGCTGAGTGAAAACAACTGCACCGCTTTTGCAGACAGACGACCCCGAAGTGGCTTGTGTTGGTGGGAGTCTTTGGAACAGACAAACTAGGCGTCAATCGCGACAAGGATGGAAAGGCGAGGGCTATCTCCTTTCCTCCTGTTTTCTTAATGATTTGCAGTGACAAGGGTAGTGCGAAATCCGTAGGAAATTCACTCCTAGCGTTCCATCATTCTCGAGTTAACATTGCTCTGAGACGCTAGTTCCGATTGCCGATTTAAAGATGAGCAAGACGTGAAATTTCTCGAGAGCATAGAAAGTAAAGTGATAAGTGACGATTTTCCAAGAACATTTTCGTTAGCACTCAAAAAACTTTTTAATTTTGGCCCGGTCGCGCGAACCCCAAGGAGACACCGGAAAAAACTAATAAACAACTAAGCATCCTCGATTGGATACACAAAATAATAGGACTAGCCATGACCAAACTGATCTGTATGGCTTTAGGTTAGAAAAATTGGAAGAGATGCATGACTAAAACTCCATTTGTTTCCCACTTTCCTCCTCCGCCGGGGCAAGTGGGGGGCCAGGATGATAGAGATAGCCCTGAAATTTAGGGGGGTGATTTGCAAATAAAAAAATTCCGGGGAAGGGGGCTATGTGATGCCTAGTCAAACTCAAGATAGACCCCCCATCGACGGGAACTATGAAAAAACCGTGGACGAAATTCATAATTTACCCTAGTTATCATGCACTTCTTTCAGAGCACGTTGTGCAAGTGCATGGTCATGTGAACCGATTCGGTTGCCTATGGACCTATAGGATGGTGAAAGAAGAAAGTGAATATCATGTTGCGTCGGGGCAAAACCCCATTTCGAAAGAGGAAAAAATACCACAAAAAAAAATGGGGATCATCCTTCCTTTCATCCCATAACCTTTTTCCTCCAAGCAAACATGTCCAAACTTCCGAACCTTTCCACTACCAGAGTCAATCGCTTGACATAGCTTCCCAAATGACCTTCCACATTCTCCTCTCGATGTTCTAAGGTAAAACCGAGCAACAACTTGAGAATAACTTCAGAGACAAGTTGTGCTAGTGTCGAAAGAAACTTCATACACAACAGTTTAAAAGGGCCAACAGGTTAATTCTTGCCCATGTAACAAGCAGCGTTTTCTTAACTGCATCGGGCTCAAGACAAAATAGAACTGTCACAATCCTGAAACCACGAGTCAACTTTTAATGCTGTAAGGGCACCCAGTCAAAATCAGAGAGAGAAAGAGAGAGAGGGGCTAAATATCCTTTCCATTACAGGTCAGTAGTGTACAATGACTCGAAAACAGAGTAGAACATGGAAACCTGCATACTTCACACGCTAACCTACTGAAGCATCTTGTTGTACATATGGCGAGATTGTCAATCCTCATAAACAAAACCACTTTCTAATAGAAAGAAAAACCCACTGAACAAATCCAGCATATTTCATGACATTTTCCCATACTCCACAGAATGCTGGAATAATCAATGCGAGCATCAAGCGCTTCAGTCTAAAATTAGAACTGTACAGATCAAACTGGCAAAGCTTTGCTGTGAAAGCTGCAGTTCACACTTCAAACCATGTTCGAAGACTAATTCACTTCCTTTTTCTGGTTGAAGTTTTGCTTCACATACGAAGGTACCATTGCGCCTGAAAAAGAAACAAATGAAAGCCAGCAATTAATAGGTACTTACCGGAAACTGCTGGCTTTCTGTCTCCTTTTGACCTTTCTGACTCAGATGGCCTCACAGCCATGAACTTTTATCAGTTAATTCACATCTTCAATCTCTTTGAAGCTGCTCATGTAAAACTCAACCTGCCATCGAACTAAACCACCAAAAAGGGCACTATGTAAAGAGGATCATGGTGCCAAAAAGTAGAGAAAGCTGCAAATACAATTAATAAAAAAACGCATGAACCTTATCACTGGCTTTTGCACCTCTGGGTCCATGCCGCCCCTTGACTGAAGTGCCAGCCCAACCACTGCATTTGGCTTCACAACACAAAAAACAAGAGATGAAAAGGAAACTAACTCAGCAAATCAAGCAAAAAGTAAAATAAAATAAAATAAAAGAAACATGAGTCTCCGATGAGGCAATGCAACACTACTCAATCACTTAGATGGATAGACATTGTCCTGATAGAGGCCCAGGTACTGCATAATCAGATCTAAATGAAAAGGCAAAATAAAGAAAAGATAACACAAGAATAGAAAATGCGAGAGAGCTTAAATTTACAACCTCCAGTTCTTCTCGCAAACCTCCTGCGAACTCGGCACATCCAATCTCCAAGGACAAGTTCGAATCTGCCTCACATGAATCACTCCGTGACAACCCCGGATTGGTACTACCATCAATGCTGCCCTCAACACTCCCATTATTCCCCTCACTGCTTCCACCGGTAGACTCTAGCCGCATGCCCTCACATAAACCCACCTCACTTGCAAGGACTCTGACAGCACTGAAATTAGAAGCACAGCCACCTTCAGCATCTTCTAGCTTTGACTGTTTATCAACCTCAGCTAATTTCAACTCTTGGTTGGTGGACCTGGTATTAGCACCCAAGTCAATTGAATCAATGTCGCAACTTTTGCCAACCTGCGATGTCGCATTGAACTCAAAAATCTCTCTCTTCCCCACTAAACCTAATACAGAATTCTCCTGAGACAGGTTGTTGGGTTTCTCAGTAACAATTTCAGGTGATACAGAATCACGCCATTGTGGACTGACATATCTGCGTTTCTCCAAAACACCTTGATTCGCATCCTCCCCTACAGGGCTTCTTTTCCTTTTAAGGTCTCTCTCAGCTGATCCACCCTTGCACACATCAGCATCTTCCGAGGAAGCTTTTTCGCCTTGATGCTGGGTTGAGATTTTAGATCGACCTCGCTTATATCCATCAGGAAAAACATAAGAAGGAATCTGCTTTCTGCGAACGTGAGAAACATATATCTCCATCCCCGGTTTCCAAAACATATACATATTTATGGAGTGCCTAAATTCATCAACTGTCCCACGTATGTCAAACTGCTGACCTTCCTCAACTTTCTCTCCCTGTTTCCTCTGCAAACCCATGAAAAAAGCCGTATGTGCACATTGCTTCGACATGTCAACATACTCGTGAGGATATGGATGGCATTGCAACTTCCCATACGTGTCCCGTTCAATCTGCAAGACAACAGAAAAAAGTAAACAAGGAATAACATAAAAAGTCCCTATCCTATCTCATCAGTTCATAATAGATGCACATATAGGAGTGCACCAGGTTGAACTCTCTATTCACCGGCCAAAGAGGACAGAAACTACCATCAAAGTCAACTGCCTAAGCCTTGATTCCACCCAGCCTTTCCAAGAACGCAAATCATCTGCATCTGCAGCAATCACGTCGACCTGCAAATAATTTTTATAGCTTTCGAAGAATATATAAGGCTCAAATAGTGCGCTCCACTGAGCCTTATTCAATTCTACCTCCTGAAAAAAGAAGAAGAAGAAGAAGCTAAAGCACAGGAGGACATCACGAGAATATATCGGAAAACTAACCAACCTATGTGAGCAAGGATACTGGTGTATGCATACCTCACATATCTTGTTGCCAAATTCGAACTGTTCCATCATAACACGCAGAGTACTAGTTGAGACATTATAGCTAGAATTCATACAAGGATATGCAGGTGTTATGATAGGCATATGATGGGTCCTGTCACGAGGATTCCTACGTGGATCCCAGACAGAAAAGCCAAGTTCATCCTCCTCAATTGGGCATAACATGACAGGATTTGGCCAACGCCACTGCGTATAGACTCTGAAAAACCGTGACACTAGCATACTAGGGATCGCGTTGGGATAAAGTTGGCACACACGAGCTACAAGTAACGCCCAGTTGACGCCACCGAGAAATCCAGTCACCTACAAATTGACAGATCATGTGAGGGAGGGAGAGAAAAATCAGACAAATTGAACAAAGAAGGCCTGCACCATAGTTTGTTGATCCATTGCTGTAAGTGAATAAAAGGAGAATACTCACGTTGGAATAGACGCCACGCCTTTTTGCCCAAAACTTTAGACAGCGGAGTGTAGTCCGAAAATGCTACACATAATTGACACACATAAAAGCAATGTAAAACTGATAAAGGAGGAAGAGAGACTCAAATAAATCAAACAACCAAGAAAAAAGGCGATACATATCTCTGTACCTGAACATTCGGAACAAGCTTTAAAATTTGATCTGCAACCCTGCACCCATTGAGACTTCGAACAGTAGGTTCATCGACATCATACAGAACAGATACTTGGGAGATGTCAAAATCCTGCATGAAGGTTATTCACACGAAAAAGAAAGTCAAGGAATCAAGCATAAGGCCACAATATCATCTCTGACGAAAGAAACACAAAAAGGAGTAGGCTCCATGGAGCATACAAACTAGAGAGGTTGAAAACTCGAGCATCCAAATTCATTTGAAAATTGACAAAGGAAAGATCTCCTAAACCTATGTCTCCCACTCTGTTCCCTTCACAAGTCAATCCAACAAGTTTAAGATTCTAGTACTAGAATTTTGCACATACATTTTTCATGGTCACAGTCGTTATCCGACTGTTTGACATAAGGAGGCTGCGACACAACTGAGGCAGGGGGAAAAATAAACAAAAGAGAAATTGTAGCACAGCATTCTGAAAATGCTATATGCATTCAGCATCCACTATCCATAATCTTGATTATTATAGCCTGATGGACTTGATACAGCGACAGCAAAGTGAAGCCCACATACATCGCATTATCCACATCTATCCTGATGTTTGCATGCAGCCAAGCGTGAGATCAAGGTCTAATTATTAAACATTTCCATGGATACACATCAGGAACTAAGGGATTCTGAACTGCTACACAAAACGCTGAGAGTTATGACATGTAGGCAGCTTCCCAAGAATTGTGAGGACTCAACATTGAACATAAACTAAGAGAAATAGTTTTATGAACTTCATAAGGAGAACAAAGATAATCTCTACTCACATCTGGCACAACCAGTAGCGAAATGCTTGCATAAAGAAGGTCGATTGATATCCCATCATACTTAAATTTCATTACAGGGACATGAGCATCGGGAACTGGCTGTAGTTCTGTCACTTCTTCCATCTGTGCCAGGATGTCATGCAATATGAAGAAGAAATCCTCCTATTGAGGATAAAAACCTGAATTAGATATGTGTAAAACAATGATGGAGCGGATAAATAAGTAGATGAACAAATATTACCTCTCGATTCACATAGGATGGCCCGACACACAAAGTGTCTATGTCAGCACCAGGGCCATGTACCTGCAAAAAAATAAAAAGTTCAAATTAACTTTCCCCAAAATGTAAAGGCAAAATTTTTTCAAATGGCAATACTACTATTTGCGTAACAAAAATCAACCAAAAAATAAAAAATCAAGAAGCAGTCTCCCTGTTACTCTCAGAACTGGACACCACAGGCTGCACACAGATGCTCTCTCTCTCTCTCTCTCTCTCTCTCACACACACACACACACACACACACACACACACACACACACCATGCAAAAAAGAAATAAAATTACGCCACTGCTGAGAACCCTCTTAAAAGAGGAAAATTACTGAAGATCTTGATATTATAACCAAGGGAAAATAACAAGGTGAGAAATGACAACGAAACTGCTTTTGTTAAACTACATAAGCAGTAAATGAACGAAATGAAAGAACCTTACCCCAAGCCTATAGGAACCAAAAGTAAAAATAACGGCATTTGCATCCTCCACCATTTGATCCGAGTACCCGCGTAGACGAGTTAGTTGCTTCACCCAATCTTTTACAATCTGAAAGCAGAAAAAGAAAAGTATTGACAGCACAAATAAACAAACTTAGAACACTTAACACCACAGAGTAGTTTCACATATCACAGCAATGCTTAAAATATATCCTCTTGAACTCGCGAAAAAGTTCAGTATCCAAAAATCAGTTTGACCAATAAAACTTACCAACAGCGAGCTAAGAGATCCTGAAACTTTATCTATTATTAGATCATTTACTCAAACAGAGTGAAAGAAACTGTCAGGGAGACAAAAGTGTACACTGCACAAGTACGATGGGTGAAAACCCCAAAAGTATTACTTTTAGCAACCCAAAAAGAAGACTCATCTAAGCTAACAAATGCAGGTGACATATGAAAGTGCAAATAAACAAAATAACTCTCACGTGCCTCAATTTGCGACAATTTCCCTTTTTCTTCCAACCCCCAAAAGCCCGTCGTTTTATCTTTGGCATGAAACCAATGCAATCATTAAATCCTGTAGCAGAATGTGTAGTTTCTTGTGCAAAATTGCCAGCTCTTTCACTGTGGAGTCAAATCAACTGACCATTATGATACCCTTCAGCTGTCTAAAAGTGATTTTCCTCTTAAATGAAAAGCTGCCTCTACTGAGATAAAAAAGCATCTCAAGACAATTTTTTCTAGTATGTATATTGAGAGCAGAAATCTGCTGCGTTTGTCACCAGGATTATTCACCTTCTCCGAGAAGGGTGGCTACGATGCAATCATCCAAGAAAACTAACTAATCTATGATGTTCTTTGTCACATATGTTACTAGCATAAAACGAGAAACTATTGATGGGTGCTAAACGAACTCTGTTGTTCCTCGGGATACATACTACACTTGAACCAACAATTCCAGATTTTAAATACTAACGCCGTTTACAATCCCATTCCAAACTTGTGCTGTTACACACAACAGCATCTCTGCTTTCTATAAAATCTGTGTGATACAAAAGAGTAGTCAACAACAGCTCCTCCGGTCTAATGTCAATTTAACTGCGAATCATAGAACTCTTCCGCAATAACACCTCAATACGCAGATGTAAACTCAAACCAAGCAACAGCATTCCCAACATCTAAACCACGCATAACCCAAAGTTTACCTGCCCAATCCGATGGAGAACCAATTGTCTCTTCAGACCTTCCTCTTCGCTCTCATAGAGTCCAGCATCGACCAAAAACTGCTTGTCCAAGAGAAATTCCAGTGAAACAAGAGAAATTCGCAAGCACTGAACCAAAAGCAAAACGCCAAGAAAACCAAAATCCAACCTTCTCCAACTCCATGCTCCTCTGAACATCGGCCTCGTTGGGCCCCAACACCGAAATCGGTTTCGTAACCCCGAATCGCTTCGTCGCCGTCGCCGCCGGCGGCGACATCCTCAACCCCTCCGAGTTCACCATCTCGAGACAAATCAAACGCAAAAGGCGAAGCCTAATCGGCAAAGAACCGTCCCAACCGGCGAAAAGAGACGCAAAAAAAAAAAAGAGAGAGAGAGAGAGATCCCCAATTTCTCCCCCAAAGAACACACCGACAAATTCCCGCAAACCCAAATCCCGCAATCGAAGAATCAATCGGCGATCAGAAGAACGCCGGAGCCAAGGGCCGATCGGAACAGCGAGGAAACGAGCGGGCAAAGATTCTGACTTTTCTGTCCCATCGACAAGGGCCGACCTAAAAACAAAATTGAAAACAGGAGCGGATCAAGAAATCGAAACCCTAGAGAGAGCGGAAAACCGCGAATCGGCACGCACCGGAGGAGGGCAAACGACCAAAAAGGAAAGAAGAAGGGAAGCGAATCTAATCTAATCTCCCAATTCCAGAGGAGGATGCCGAGTAGAACAAGGACTCCAAGTTCTAAATCGTGTCGAAGATGGGGATGGAGATAGAGAGAGACTTGATTTTTCTGAGATGAGGAGAGAGGATATATTTTCCTTTTCCTTTTTCTTTTTTTTTATTTAATACGGAAACGGTGCGTCGGTGATTTTCCTTTTTCACTCCTTTTCTAATTCGCGTTTATTAAATACTTCCTTCTTTAACCTCTTTAATTTTTGGCTAATCTAAATTATACGATCTACGTATTTTTATTTTTATTTTCTTTATCGACCCAAAACGCTTAAAAACTTTTAAAACTCACGTTGTATGTAAGATGTAGATTCGCATGATATTTTTGCGTGATTTTTTAAAGTTTAAACAATGTGATTCCTTAAATTTGACAAGAACCTAGAAATTAGAAATGTGATTTTTTTCTCTTTTATTTAATCCAAAACAGAAGGGGCCGGGATTTTATCTGATAGGATCGGGTTTTTTTTAGATCTATTCTTGATTGATTTGTTTCCATCCTTTTCCGTAGATGTTGGAAACATGCAATTTGATTGTTATTGATACAAAAGGTATTCAAATCTTGTCGGAAAAAAAAAATTAATGTGTGCGTATACATGTACAATCTTTTTATAACATCTTAATGGTCGAAATATTTTAAATAAAAAAAAACGGTGACGATATTCTTTCAACTCCACAATTTTGATGGAAAGTCAAGAAATTCGTGAATTTTTTTTTCTCCTGTTTTGTTTTCTTTCTGCTCCAATGCATTTAATTGTTTTTTTTTATTTCTAGCGTGCATCAATGACCTTATTAAATGACCGAGCAAGAATAAAATCGTAATTGTTAATATATTGATCGAGTTATCATTGTTGGGATTTCGAAAAAAATGGATTTGGCTAGGCATAACATTGATTTGCTTCGATAACTTGAGTTCACAACATTCGACACCCTATGAATTTTGCAGATCTCATACTTTGATATTTATGTAATCACGAAATGCTCGAAATATTCAGAAAATTTATATATCGGTATGCACAATGGGAGGAGAAATGATCGCATAGTTCACTGACGACAGACGCAACAACATGAACTGTGTTTCGTGTATAATTTATTTGGAGGAATTATTATTATTATTATTATTATTATTATTAAATTAATGAGTGGGATGAGGTGGGAGCATACGTGGTTACGTCGCCTTCACGCGGAAGGTTTGCCAACGCCTTTTGACTCCAGCTGGGCTCTCTCAAGTTCCATCCGCCGCCCCACCCCCAAAAAATTCAACACGTTGCCAAATTCTTTTTTTTTTCTTTTTTTTTCCGTTTTCCTGACGTCACGCACAATAAAAGAAAAAATAACGCAAAAAATTCCCGAACTTTCGCCAATTATATAATATCATTCATGACTTTTAATTTATTTAGATCATCCATAAACTTTATTCAAATGTGGTTCTTGAACATTTTAGCTTAGACTGCGTATGTAATGTTTCAGTTCCCGAATAGACCTTTGGAATAGAAGCATTTTTTCTTCTGTTTCTATTTTCGACAATGATTTTTTGAAATAGAAATGCGTTTGGTAACTGTATAAAATTTCTATTCTCAAAACAAAAAAAAAAGAATAGAAATGCGTTTAGTAACTGTAAAAAAACTATGTTCCTAATTTTTCCATTTAATTATGTTCCTAATTTTTTCAATATGGATAAGATCGACAATAAAAAAAAATGAAGGAGAAGACTAATTCAAATTCAATAATGAGAACATGAAATATGCCTTCCATACATAGGGAAAATTACGGTTATGATTCATACATAAATGTTTTCAAGCAGATAAAAATTTGATTACATAATTGAAAAATACAAAGTTATGGAATTCTGGTTATATCATAGAGCATTGCCATTTTATTTGCATGATTTTGATAAAAATCCAAATATATAACTGATGTAACTAATAATCTATTTATTAGTAATGTCATTACTCATCATACATCGAGCCAGTTTGGTTCAATTTTGGGCAAATGTCTTTAAAAAAAATATAAATATCTTTTAGTTAAAAGGGTTTGGTGAAATGCAAATATTGTTTGATAAATTATAATTAGAAAGTGCTTTTAGATGCAACTTTGACGTAAATGTCGTTTGGTTAAAAAAACCCCTTTGTAAATGATTTGATTTCTCAATTAATTTTTATTATTTTGAATATTTTTTTATTTTTTAATTGCTTTATTTAATTATTTTCATTTTTATTATTTTGATTTTGATTTTTAATTATTTATTTTTTTCAATTTTCAATTATTTATTATTTTATTTTTAACTAATTGTTTTTTATTTTTATTATTTCAATTTTTATTATTTAATTTATTTTTTATTTTTATTTTCAAAAAATATTTTTTATTCTTTATTTATTTTTAATTACTTTCAATTATTTTCAATTATTTCTAAAAAATGTTTCAAATGTATTTCTAAAAAGTGTTCCGAAAATAAAGAAGCGAGGTTTTTTTTTCTTTGTTTCTACTTCAAAAGTGTTTTTATTTGTTAAAAATGTTCCCGCAACATTTTAGAAATACTTTTTTTACCACACGCGTTTTCTGTTCTCGAAACACTTCAAGAACACTTTCGGAACATGAACACTTTTTCTAGAATATTATTATACATAGCCTTAGGGCCTATTTGGTAGTGTTCTGTTTTTTAGAACAAAAAAGGATAAAAAAAATATGTTTGGTAACGCAAATGATTCTGATTCTTCTATCGAGATCACTTTCGGATCAATTTTAAGAAAAAAAAAGTTATTTCTAAAAAAAAGAACACTTTTGAGAATAAAAAAAAGTAATGATAGTCTTTCTTTCACTTTTTTTGGGCACTTGTGAGGCGTTGGCGAGTCAATCCAATCCAATCCATATAATTTTTTTAAAATAAAAATTTTGAAAAAAAATTTAAAAAAATGATTAAAATTTTTAAAAATGAAAAATTAGGAGATTGGTCATTTTAACTGGCCAATCCGATCTTTTTTTTATGGTTTTATTTTTCGATTTCTTTCAAATGACGATTTTGCCCCTCATGAGCAAATTATTTTGAAAATTTCAAAAAAATCTCAAAAGGTAAGACAGGGGTCCATTCAACGAGCCAATCCTATTTTAGGCGATTTTGCCTTTCGATTTTCTCTAAACCCCTGCCCGATTTATTGCTAAAGCACCATGCTATATCAGTGCCCATCCGCATCTGAAGTATCCCTATTTTGGCCAAAAAAGATGTCATGGTGTAAGAGGATCGCAACTACGAAGTCTAAGAAAAGTTATCAAATGTGATTATGTAATTATTTAATTTAAATGATAAATTGAGAAGATAAATTATTTCCCAAAATAGAAATTTTGTGCAATCAGAAAACCCATTTTTATTCCTAAAACAGAAATTTTATGCAATTAATAAACATGTTCCGATTCTCTAAAACTTATCCAGGGAACCAAATAAAAAATAATAATTCTAATCAGAATCACTTTTTTGGAATAGAAACGTTACCAAATAAACTCTTAGTGTTCAATGCCATCCTTATGTTTTTACATATATATATATATTTTTTAATAAGGAGCACATTGAATAAAACGAAATTTTATGGACGATACTACGTATTGGGCTAAGTTCGGGGGCACAGTGCACAAAGTAAAAAAGTTCATGGACGATGGTGCATATTAAACCAAAGTTCGTGGTTCATTCTTTTTAGACTCTCCTTTTCGACGTGAGATTTTTCTTTTTCTTAACTTTTGAACTTCAGTTTAACCAGTTATCTAAAGATGTATTTTTGACGATCGATGATTAAATAAAGCCATAAAAAAAAGGTTTCTCTTTTTCTGATCCTCGGCTACGTGCCGACTCTCAGTCCTACGTGGAAGCAAAATTATGAACATGGGAAATATTTTTGAGGCATTCCTAGAATATATATATGTATTTGTTTGTGTGTATACAATTATATAGTACAAGTGTAATGTCTTGATCCGGCATTTAGCAAGGGAGACAAATGCACTTTAATTTATGATAAATTCGCAGAACGGAATGGATTCGATCACTTCATTGTCTCTTTGGATTTAAATTTTGGAAATTTCTTCTTCTTTTCCTTGATAAATGACTTCTCCCCTTTTGTATTTTCGAGGCCAGCATGAATGGGCCCATACAATTGACTCCAAGGAGGATCATCCGCGTTAATGGGCTTGGCGGCTCGTGGGCCCCGATAGGACATCCAACCCATGATTTGGATGTAATTAGACACATTAACCAAATCAAACCGTTCAGTATATTGAAATCGAAACCAAACCAAACCAAACCAAACAATAAAAGGTTTTGATCCGGCTTTGATTCGAAACCCGCATCAAATCTTTCCTCTTTCCTATAACTAGCAATACGTATGGAGACTTCATAAAACTGCTAATTTCTCAGAGGGACTGCACTGCAGTAACGAGCTCGTCAGCCTCGGGTCTTCGCGTGTTGCAGGCTGCGTGAGGACTAGTTGAGGCTCCAATTCAACATTTCTTCCTGACTTCTTCTTTTTTTTTTTTTTAATGTTTTAAAAAACTAATCCGTGATGCGTGTCCAGCTGCTTATAAACACACCGCCTAGAGAAGTAAGGGGAGCAAGACAACTTACTATAGAAAAAGAAGCGATGAGCTGAGAAAAACTTAAATGGATCAACTTTTTAACTGCACAAAAGACACGAGATACAGTAATAATACCACGTCAGAGGATTGACGCGGTGTGAAATAGTTCATATGTCATAACCCACATATAACTCGTTCGAAATTTCGAATGACGATATGTCTGACTGGATATGTCGACGGGCTCGGACTTGAGCTCTCTCTATGCGATCTTCCTAAGTGATGGTATCGGGGCTTCCGATATGCGTTTTTTCAATAAGTAATATCAGATCCAATGGTAGATATTGGTGTAAATGTTGCGGGAGATTTGTGAAACTTAAACTTTCAAATAAAAGTTGGTTCGGCTAGATTTGCTGATTGACTCGGACTTGCGTTCTCTCCTTACGATCTCCGCGGTGAATGTATCAAATGTCCAATTGCACTTCAAAATGGAACCAAATCGTTGATATGGTTTGGCTCGATTAGGTTTTACGGTCTGAGCCTTTTTTTTGCTCTTCCTTGAGCAAAATGTCCAGGTATTGCTATATTTTCGTGGGCCTAATTTTATAAAAAAAAAACCTCAAACTTTAGGTTTATTCTCAATTTTATTATGAGCTGTTTCTAATCTAAAAAGACCCAAACTTTAGGTCCAATCCCAATTTTATCCTTAACTTTTTTTTAAAATCTAAAAATAACAAATTCAAACTTTTGATCTAGTCTCAAAATTGCCCCAAACAATTTTTAGTCTGAAAAAATCACCAATTTTTAATCCTAGTCCCAAATTTGGCCCAAATCTTTTTTTTTTGTCTAAAAAAGGTCAACAACTATCAATCTAGCTCCATTAACCCTCCATCTAAAAATCAACATTAGCTATTTGATGTGGCATTAGCAAGGCGATGTAGAAAATCATCTCAAAAACAAAATTGTTCTTTGATATGAAATTTGAAAAATCAAGGAATTCTAAAGATGATTTTTGAACGAAAGGCTACCGGACGATTAGTTGGTGATTTTTGTTAGGAAAAAAAAATTCGGGGTAGATTTAGAACTGAACCTAAAGTCGATGGAATTTGTAGACGAAAAAAAAAGTTCATGGTAAAATTAAGACTAAACCTAAATTTATGTTTCTTTGGGGATTATACCAATTTTCATGAGGAATTCTCAATCCATCAAAAGTCATTAATTTCCATTTTTCTTGTCGCAATGTAAATTCAGATGCATAGCAAAGTGTTCCCCCCCCCCCCCCCCCCCCAATCACACTTAATAGCTTTTTGTATTAGAAAATAAGCAAGCAAGCGCACACGTGCGTGTACACATACATAGGAATTAGTAAGTTTTCACGATGATGTATGATTTTGTTAACATCTTAATTGATAATCCCATCGTTTGATTAGTAATTTTTCCATATCAAAAAGCGACGGGGTCTCTTAATATTAGTCGGTTCATATGTTGCTAGTAGTAACTTGGATATTAACTGAATAGACGAGTTAAGTAACGTTTAATTTTTCGGACTTTGTTATAGAACGGCTAATTGAGAGTATTTTATAGTTTTCAAATTTTGTGTATTCATTACTTTGAAGAGTGAATTGTCTTAGGACCAGGTTTGGTAAGTTAATTTCTCTGTTCCTGGGAACAGATCAATGACCAAGGAACATATTTGAAACATAAACAAGAAGACCAAACAAAAAAAATAATAACTTTCCCAAGAACAGAATTAAAAAAAATATATTTATGCTCTAAAATCGTTCCTCAGAAACAGAATTATTACTAAACAAGCCGTTTAAGTACGGATGCTTAATGGTGTCTTAAGAGCACTCGTCGACTCACTTTATGTTTTCTTCTGAACAGCAGGAAGGGGAGCAAGAACACAAGTAGGTAAAGAAGCTTCTGAGCTCATTGCGAAACAGAGAGACAGAAAGCATTAATGGAAAAATTCAAAGCACAGGATCACGGGCATCATCAATGTTTCCCTCTCGGATTTCCTGAAGAGATTTCGAAAAACTCAAATGCTGAGAAGCCACCGGGGCTGAATTGAATGTGATCCAGATTCTTATTTTCAATGGAAATTCTCATTGGAATTCACAAAGGCGCACCGATTCCAGATGTCCAATTTATTATTCACCTTCCCCTTTCATTCTCATCAATCAATATCATCTCATCTCCCCAAAATTCTTCTAACTATTCAAAATTTGAAACTCTCAACATTTTCAAAATCCCCACCATGACTGCAGTTCACAATATCTTTCACTGCATAAAATGGTCAGTATATATGCTAATGATTTGCAGGAACTTCTGGGATTAGTTAAGACGTGGAAAGCCCAAGCGAAGATTAAGTAAAGCTTCAACACCCAAATTGTCAAATTATCTTTTCTCAAAACTGGTCCACAGTGTTATCTTTAAAGGAACCCTTTCTGATTTTCAGAGAAGAAACACAAAAACAGATTTTATCAGAGAGAAGATCCGAGAGTCCCAAAGATCTTCTCTAACCCAACAGAGGTAATTTTGACTGTGGGCTCATTTTTTGGGACCAAAATTGGAAAAACCCTTTTGGTTGGTGTGGCTTTAATTGCTGTGAACACGAGAGAGAGAGAGAGAGAGAGAGAGAGAGAGATGATCTTGATGTGGCCTTTAAAAGGGCAAAGCGGGGAAGAAAGGACAGTGCTCAACCAGGTCTTTGAAAGGTAGCAGATTCTCTGAAAGAAGAAAATTATTTAGATTTTGACATGAAAAACAGTGCAGAGAGAGAGAGAGAGAGACGGAGAGTTTAGCAGCTGAAATTCCGCGCTCTTTTTGAAATTTTGGAAGTTAGCTCTTTGGGTGAGCAGAGTTCATCAGCTTTTTCTCAAAAAAACTCGTTGACTCTGTGTGTATGTAATAGAAGTCAAAAAAGTCTCTGGTTTTCGTGACATCCTTTTGTCTCCAAATGCAGTTTCTACACAAGTTGTTGTCAGATTATCTTCCACTGAACCAGAAATGTCCAATCTTTATCCGTCTCTCTCTCATTACACACCACCCTTTTCATTTTTCATGACGCCACCCTTCTCTCTTGTTGCTTCATGGAGTTTTGACCCTCTGTTTGTTGTTTCTGGATTGGTGCTTGGCAACTTCAGTTCTACTTGCAGGTGATTATCTTTAATGCCTATCAGTTATCAGGTGTAGCAGAGAAGATGGGAAAAGCTACAAGGTGGTTGAAGGCCATATTGGGAATGAAGGGAGAAAAATTCAGTCTTGACAGGGCATATTCTGTTTCTGGTGACAAGAAAGAGACGAAAAGGTGGAGTTTTAGCAAGTCCTGGAAGGATCCTGATGCAGGGAATAGGTATCAGGCCAGCAGTTCCATCTCGAATGCTGCGTGGCTCAGGTCTTATGTTGCAGAGGCAACGAAATGGCAAAACGAGCAGGCAATTGTGGTCGCAGCCGCCACGGCGGCCGCTGCCGATGCCGCGGTTGCAGCTGCGGAGACAGCAGTGGCGATAGTGAAGCTAAGGAGCCATGGAAGAGGAACAGTGCCGACAGGTTGGACGGGGAGGTGGGCTGCAGTGAAAATCCAGACCGCTTTCCGAGGTTTTCTTGTAAGATGTTCCCCCCAAATGGGGTTTATTAAATTTTGTAAAAGTTGGTTTTTCTCAGGTTCTGATAAAATCCTATGATGCTTGAATTGTTGTGAATATCTGGGGCAAATCACATCTCTATCATCCCACACATGCATGTGAGTTGCAATGGGACATCCAATTATGAACAGAACAGTATCTCATGCCATTGAGACTTAACAGATTAAGGTCAATGAATCGGTTTTCTTCCTGTTCCGCCTGAACTTCTCGGATTCGGACATTTCGATTTGGAATGTGTTTGCGTCTTTCTATTGGAGCCTCCATGTTCTGTCTTCTTTGCAATTTTTCTTGTATCGGTTGTTTCAGACTTTACATTTACCAATTAGTCTCATATGCTCCACTGTATGAACATTGTTCGCTGGCTCCGGTATTTGTCAGCATTGTCTCAAATGGAAAAGAAACGCAGTGTCGTCTTATCGACGGTACATGTTGATGAAATTATGCATTGGTGACAGGCCCGAAAAGCGTTTCGAGCTCTCAAAGGAGTGGTTAAGCTGCAAGCCTTCGTCAGAGGTCATCTGGTCAGAAAGAGCGCTACTGCCGCCCAGCGTAGCATGCAGGCTATCGTTCGAGCCCAAGCCACAGTCAGATCACATCAAGCTCGCCATTCCCTCGACAAGGAGAACCGGTTTCCTCTGGAAAACCGACCCAGGAGATCCATGGTGAGAATCCATTTTTAAGCAGATCCCTATGGTTATTATTTTCAGCCATCTGGCTCACTGTGTTCTGTCGTATTTTGTAGGAAAAAGTTTGTGATTCAAGGAGTGCATTCCACAGCAAGAGGTTCTCTACATCTTCAGAGGTCGCGAGCAATTTGGACGAGAGCCCCAAAATTGTGGAGGTCGACACGTTCAGGCCTCCTCGTTCAAGATTCTGCGAAATCCATAGCCCGTTGATGGAATGCGTCTACGATGGATCGGACGATGCCATTTCAAATCTCAATTGCCAAAACTCACGAAACTCCGAGCGGCACCTCGCCAGCAGTGAGTGCAAAACTCCAACAACAGTTAAAAATGCTTGTGCAGATAGCTTCTACGAGGCCTGCTCCGAGCTCCCGAGCTACATGGCGAGCACTCAGTCGTTCAAGGCCAAGTCGAGGTCATTCAGCGCCCCCAAGCAAAGACCGACGAGGGGTCAAAGAAGAGGCTCACGCTCAGCGAGATCATCGCTGGCCGGAACAGTGTAGACACCATCGGAACGCATCGATTGTTCTCTCAGTTTGGAGACATTTTCGAATGATCCGCAAAACCGGGATCTCTTAGCTGTTTTTACTCAGAGCTTTTTATCTCGAATTCGACGTCTGCAATCAACAAAGATGTTGTTTGTTTTCTATGAAACCAACCCAATGGCGATTGCTTCTCTCTGTTTCTATCTAATATCTGTGCTTCATATGGTTCTTATGCTTCTGATATCAAGAGCAAGTGTAATGATGATGCAGTCACTGAAAATAATACACAATTTAGCTAAAAATAATTGGGGAAAAAAAAATCTGAAAGTTCTTTGACAAGCACCCGCAGCGTACCTTCAATTTATTTTGTGAAAAAAAAAATACAAAAAATATATTTATAAAAATAATCGCTTATATCGCTTGAACAAATACGATTATTTTTATAAAAATATTTTCTAAATCATTAAATTTTCGTGAACAAATGCACCCTTAATGTTCATTGCCTAATCAAATCACGAATCAAGATGGATTTTGCATTAGGATATTGCGGAATAATCCACATAGAATTATTTTTCCTCTTGTGGGAAAAATTAATCAATAGCAACGTTGACTATAATCTTTCTGTAAGGCTTGATTTTCATTGATGGATTTTATTGAACCGATGAATGCTATTCATATCCGAACATTGTTTGCTTTTAATTATTTTATACAACGTGACATTATTATTCTACTCGTTATTTTAATTAGTAAAAGAGCCAGCAATATGTTTTGTCTTTATTGCGAATGTTGAATGTTCTTTTTCGCTTCCTCCAAAGTTCTTTCTCGAGTCAATAACTGAGCCGCGGCGACTCGGTTACCCAAAATTTTTTTTTTCAGGGTTTCCTATCATTGTTCTCCTACCTTTTATTTTTTTTTATTAAAGCAAATGACATTAATATGTTAATATAATTCACTTCCTCATAGTATAAAATTGTAGTCTTTTAAACATTATGTCAGATCCAAAGGTTACAAATCGAAATCCTCGCATTTTTAGACCCAAAAAAAAAAAAATCCTCGCATTCCCTTTTCAAGTATTTTTTATCCTGTACATTTCTTGGAGACCGTGTGAATTCTTTAACGGTCACGTATCGAATGCATTCAGGCCAAATTCAGAATTCTCGATTAGATTTATCGCTCGTATGTTTTGTCCATATAAGAATTTTCATTCTTCGTATGTCTCAGAGAATATACAAATGTTTGTTTTATCAGCATGTATTGAATATTCACGTACACTTCTAGTTTCCTACCAACCTTTAAACACAAAACGTTTTAGCATATACGATATAATGCATATTATTTTTTCAATAGCTTAAACTTTTAAAATCAACAGCAACTCGTTAAGATAGATATAACCCGTTACGAGGGCAAGTAGTATTATAGGAAGGAAATTGACATGAATGTTATTGTGTTTAAACTTTCCAAACACATGAAATGACAATTCTTAAGAATAAACTAACAGCTTCAAAAAAGAACAGATATGTCGGATTTCGCATACTTAAATCTAGCCAAGTCTAGTTGAGCTCCAATATGTCGAGTCAAGTCGAGGTAGAGTATGTCGAGCCTTGCATCATGTTCGGTTCGAGGAGGAAAAAGAATACTTGATCCGGATCGAGTTGAATTTCGGCTTTCGGGTTTGTGTCGTTAATCATAATCATTCCCGCTAATTAGCCAGGAAATAATCATGTGAAAAAAGCCTTGATCACTAAACATCCTATGAACTTTCATTACAACTACGAGTGATTGGTCAGTGACCGTTCTTGCGCAAATTTTTTCCACCAGTTTCTCCATCTTCTTCCCTTCCGACGATCCACAATCCTTCGCACCGCCTCCATCAGTAGATTTCCCTCTCGCTGCCGGTACAAAGTACGCCTCAAAAGTCCTAGGGAAATGCGAAAACCTGTCGCAGCTTTCTCCGAGAAGCCGGAGATAAGCACTACTCGCGCTGGACTCAGGCCTCTGGCCGTCGCCCGTCTTCCTCCTAAAACCATTACCATCGTGAGCGAATCTTGAACTTCGAGCTCGCACCGCGATCTAGGCCGATTCGGTTCCATTGCAAAAACGAGTCGAAAATGAAATTCTCGCCATAGGCGGGACACCAATTAGAATACCCAACAGCTTATTGATTTCCTTTTGGACAAGGTAAGAACAATAACATTTTTTCTTCATTGATTTAATTTCAATTTTAAGAGTCGCACAACTTCTTGGACTCGTGGTCAATCGAATTGTCAACAACTATGATTGATTTATTTATTTTTAAAAACGCTGTCCAACATGTGGCCTATTAGCTCAGTTGGTTAGAGCGTCGTGCTAATAACGCGAAGGTCGCAGGTTCGAGACCTGCATGGGCCATTTGTTTCTCTATTTTTATTACTCAGAATTTGCGGTCTGAAAGTAACGCTCAAGAATGCAATTCTTGCCCGTTCTCTGATGTTGCTGTTAGCTACCATGAAAGCCCAAGCGAGAAGGGGGTCCAAGAATTGCCCTTTTCCCTCTACATCTTTACGCGGGTTGTGTTTTTTTTTTCCTTCCTTTTTCGTCCGGCAGAGGAGATGTTTGCTGAACGCAAGCGAAGATTCGGAGACGTGACAGGAAACCATGCTAACTAGGAATGATAAGAGTCGGATCGAGAAATGAGGCTGAACTCTCGATACCCAGATGAATCTTGTTCATCACCCCCCGAGTCTGAGTCCGATTCTTCCAGCGTAGGAATACCGCGTTCGAGCCCTTATGATCCTTCCATCAATCACCTTACGCCGCGGCCCAAGTTCCTCCGCTATGACCCAGAACGGCGCTCTGAGATCCTTCGTCGACTGGAGGAAGCGAAGATGGACGGTTTTGGCGGCTCGAGTATTGGTTCCGATTCAGAAGGCGCCATTAGCGAGGATTCCACGAAGCAAGAGCAGGAGGATTCTGACTCTGATGGAGCAGGTAATGAAGTGGAGATGCCGCGCCGATCTGCAGTTTGAGATGGTTATGCGAATTGCTGCTTTTGCTTCTGGTTTTTGGTGATGTTCATGGCGTGCATCTGCCATAGGAGCATTTAATCTCCACCCCAGAACTTTGAAAATTGGCACAGAAGTTCGAGTTGTAGATGTGAAGGATTTTCTGACAAGATTGTCGAGTTTGTTGACATCAACGTGTCCAGTAAGAGCATTTCATCTCCTTCAGATGAAGTTGATGACATTGAAGGAAGGCATGGAAACTTGAGTTTTTACACATGAGGAGGCTCATGAAAAGATGGTTGAAGTTTTCGAAAGCAAAACGGATGCGACTCAAACGGACGTCGGCTCGTCGTCAGGAGATATAGAGGAGGCTACTGAGTGGATTCTCACAAGTGAGGTGGTGAAGGGTTTGTCGCGAGAAAATTATCTGCACGATGAACTAGATGAGACCGTGGAGGCACGAGATGGTGGGGTTGGGAAGCAGGTCGAAGTTGAACCCGAAGAATCTTCCAAGGCGGTGGAGACGAGAGTCGAGAAAAATGATGATGTAGACAGCTACTTTTATTGGATTGAGAAGAACTCGGACCCTCGGCGGAGTGAAATTGCTGACCCGGAAGTCAGAAGCAAGAATGAAAATCTGCTGCTACAAGAAACTCGTCAAATTGATAAAATTACTTCAGCACTCATAGGAATTGAATCAGTGACGAGTGCTGTTGCTCTGCCCCCGCAGTTCTTGCATTTGTGCTGGTGTTGTACTCGAGGAGGAAGAAAAACCTCGGTAATGATTCGTCTCCGGCCACGGGACATTCTTTCAGAGCACTGCCGATCAACTGTCCCCTTGAATTAGCAGAGAAGATAGAGAGAGATGATCACTTGGCATCCGATCCGATCTTTTCTTTTCCTGATATCCATAAATAGGGTAAGAAACCTTGGTGTCATACTCTTCAGTTAAAATGGAGCGTCAGTTGTGTCATTTCAAGTAAGTTGCTCTATTGCCTCATCGCAGGAGGATGGAACCGGAGAAGCTTGGATCAGTATTGCAACTCTGGTGAGGCGATCCCGCCGAATTCGCGACCAAGCAATTCGATCTTGCTGACAGTCGATGAGCTCAAGTTAGTCCCCGAGCACAGGAAATGGGGAAAACAATCTCTTCGGTGGAGATTCATTCAGCGTGACAGGATTTATTGAAGAAATGAAGAAATTACTATGGTTTTTCAGTGGGGCGTTTGTGAATAAGAAGTGTAATTGTGTAATCCGAAGGGGTGAATATGGCCCAGAAAACTCTCACCACCACCTTGATGAACAAAAAGCTTCTCTAGATTGTCCTCAAAAGAAAGCAAATTCGAGTTCGACCTGAGGTTTCACGAATGTCTAATGCCTTTGCCATTAGGAACTTAGCTAATCATATCCAAGATGGAAAGACATTCTTTCAGAAACTCTGGACAAATTTCTGTCATATCATATCATAATATAGATTCTCAGAATCATTTAGAAAAAAACCAAACTTGGGCCATGACTACAAGAATTGATCAACCAGATATAAATAGATAAAGAAAAAAGCATGGACGACTTGAACATTAAAGACTGTTCTAGTCCTGACATGGTTATTCCAATTGACTCCGCTCCCTGTCTCAGCTGAGAAAGGAAGAAGAAGCAAGCCTCAAAGTTGAGTCGAAATCTGTAAAGAATTATAAGCTTTGGCACAGAGATTTAGAGGCCCTGATCGACCAGGTAATCTCCCATCCTCTCAACAACCATGTTGCACTGTCCTGGTGTCAAAGGTTCCTCGTAAATTCCAAAGATCAGAGCTTGGCCGGTCTTTTTCACGGTAATGCCACCGGAACCCTGCAAACCAGTGGAAACACCAGCACGCTTAACTGTACTGCTCGACTTTTAACATTAAATTCATGAATCCGTCAGATGGAGACATACTAGTTCTGCAAATGTACTTCGTCTCCCAGATCCACTTTAACTTAAAGTCGGGCAACAATGGGTCATTGAAATGCACTGGAGATCATTTTCCATCCATGCCATATCTTCTATTGCATGCCTACTTTGGTTTTCAAGTGTCGATGATGTATGAATTGTCCACCACGGTGAAGGAATGATTTAGAAGTTCCAAAATACCCCGCAGAATCGATCCTAGCCGCGATGGCCTCTTATCCCATAACAAGTTTATAGGATGACTATTTCATATCATTCAATTACATGCCTTATCGCTCGTTTCGTTTAGTTTTTAGACAAACACTACTTGCATTATCTGATCATCCTATTGTCACATGAACAAAAGAAGAAGACCTGCATACCTTCTTTCCACGAATGACAGCTCCAGGCTCTCCCTGGATAACCATGTATTTTGTCCCAGCAAGGTGCAGCCCAGTCGGTGCAAGCGAGCCAGGTTCATCGAAATCTTTCATGATGGCGGCAATCTCTCCTGGCTTGAACTGGAGAAAAGAAGGAAAAGGGATGACGCGGCATTATCATCTCATCTCGATGCGGAGAAACCAAAATACTTAATTCGGTTGCTGCATTATCAAGGCCGACTTAAAAAACCCGCTTCCGCCGCCGCATATAGACTAGAAATTTAGCTCCGTCGAACACTTTTCTGACTATTGAATTGGCAGATACGATAAAGATGCGAAATGATCATACAGTTAGACTCATCCCGCTCCTCTTCTGATTCTACCCCAGCTAAAAAGGACGCGTAGCAAGCATCGATTCATCCAATAATTGCGCAATGCAGGACGTCAAAATTGTCAGATCAATCTTAGGTGGCGATATGATCCATTCAAATCAATCGATCAAGAGATCCATCCGATTTGACAGCATCATCAACTTGAGATCGGACGGCGAACGCATCTAGATCTCATTACTCACGCATTCATTCATAACCAACGGACGGATCAAACACGGATCAACCAAATACTTTGCGGGCAAAAAGGGAATCACAATCCGAGCCGGAAATCGCAAGAACGAAGGGCTAGATTTGAGAAAATACCTGAGGGAATGCGGAGCTCTGCGCCCACACGCTTCCGTCGTGGCCGACGATGGCCGCGGAGGCGAGGTGGTGGCCGTCGATGTCGCACATCAGGTGATCATCAACGTAAGTTTGCCACGACATTTTCGCTCTCTCTATCTCTGCGGTTTTGGCTTTCGCTTTTTCTCTCCGGTTCAAAAGAGAGAGTCTTATATAGCGGACGAGGACATATCCCCTGCAGTGCACATCCGCTACAACTATCGCGCACTAGCACGGAAGGGGGTTCATCAAGTGGTATGGGGGCCGTCTGATGAGATCACAGCCGTCCACCTGAGGACGTGATCTCATGATTCGGTGTGCTGTGAATGAGTGCCGTTCACGTTCACCCGGCCTTTTGGGACCCAATCTTACCTCGTGAGGTTTTAGTGGAATTGGATTTGTTTAACTAAATAAAGGTGCTTTCCCTTTTTATCAAATCATATGAGTGTAAATTAATGGCAAAATTGAGTCAAGGTAGTAGCGAATAGCTTGAGCTCAGCTCAATAATATACTCGAGAACGATTTATATGATTTCAAATCGAACTTGAGCTTGATCTGCTCAGATAATTTGTTGGATCGAATCTGAGCTCGCATGATCCTAACTTGATAGGTTCGCTTGCCTAATTGAGTTTTTGTGATTTGCTTAAGGGTCAACATAGGTACAAAAGTTCTCAAGATTATATAATACATTCGCATTATTCGAGCCTTTAAAAGATGGGGATTGAGCTTGAGCTTGAGTTTCTTGATAGCCAAGCCGAGTCGAGCAGAATACGAGTATTTCTCGATTTGATAGTCAAGTAGAGCTAGAGCATAAATATTAACACTCGATTGAGCTTGAGTTGAGTTTTTGTGTAGCATGTGCAAGTCGAGCTTGAACTTGATAGTGTATCGACTCGGCTCCACTCGAATAGACTTCTATTTTTGGACAACTTTATGATCGAGTCTCTCTAATTCTGAATACGTTTAATCAGAGCCGACATGTTGATTGAAGCATGCGAAAGTTTTGATGCAAAAAACCCAATTCACTTTTCGTGCCGAGAGATATCCTTGCTCAAAATCTAGTTGTGGTCCTCATTTTTGGAGTTTAATCTCTTGAATTTTTTTGATAGTCCACTGTGAAAAATATACATTTTTTTCGCGTAGGCTCCCGTCGACGGAAATTGGAGCGGCAAAAAGACTTGATTTAAAGAGGTATATAACTTCAATGGCTGATTAGACAAATTAAAAGTCTAAAGAATGGATTGGGGGGAAAAAAAAGGAGGCAGTTCAAAAAAATATAGACTTTCACCTAAAAGAAATATCGAATTTGATAGATCCTACTATCTAACTTGTGCTTGAAACTGATCTATTAAACTATGCACCTTTACTCTTTTGTTGCTGGGAGATGTATCACTCCTAGCCTTTCTGATTTATTAAGGGTCCATTTGTTTCGTCAAAATGATTTGTGTTAGAGATATAGATATATTTAGTAGATTTTGTGTATTTCTTCTAATTTATTCTGACTGGTACATTTCTAGGCTGGATAGTCATCTTGTAAGCCCTTTAAATAGGCTTAATTTGTTTTCACTTCACCTGCGCTGAAATCTTCAAGGCGTTCTCGAGATCTTTTCTACAAACTCAAGTTTACCTTTTTCAAAGCATCTTGAGTTTGAGAGGATGTAAGAGATATAGATATACTTAGGAGATTTTGTGTATTTCCTCTAATCGATTGCGACTGATATTTTGCTTAGCTAGATAGTCATTCTGTAAAGCCTAAAAATAGACTCTCATACTCTTCATTTGCGAATGCACAGGATATTACATTTTTTTTTATCATTATAATATTCAACTATTTGAAAACTAATTTTCCAAAAACGATCGCTTATATCGCTAAAAAAAATTAATTAATTAAACTTTTTTAATATTCTGACAAATTTATGTTTAAAATATTTTCGTGCACAATGGAATTGTATTCTTTTAATTCATTTTTGTAAATGATACACGCGGTCGTTTTTAGGAAAATATTATTCAAGTAATTTATTTTGTACGAAATAAGCAGAATCTAAATTGAATGGGGGAGAATATGAATCCTTGGATGAGATTAGACAAAAGTACTTGACAATCTGTTTTGTCGATTAACATGTGCGATTTTTTCAAGTTGATTAGTGTCTTTTCACAAGAAAGGATACATCTAAGCGGATGGAGAAAATTACCTTTTTGTTTTGGATTACTATTCACGTTTTTCACGTACAAAAAGTAAGAATTCATGAAGTGGCAAATTTTTCATATACAAACATCTCTCGTAAATGGTCTTTTGAGGTGACCAGTGACTTTCCCGTAATGGAAAGTGCTTAGGTACATCTAATCAAGGCATTACCCCCCGTTCCTCGCGAGAGGTTTATTGGCAGTGAATCTCACCATCGACCATGATCAACTGATGTGATACAAGGGGTCAGGCAACTTGAAGGTCCGGTTGCCGGAATGGGTTCCTAGAACGTCACTCCATTGGTCGCCGATGGTGCCGACGATTCTGTACCCGCTCTCTTCCACCTTCCTCCTCTTGTTCGATTTGTACGCCATCGCTGTTGTCCCCGAGTAAGCCGAACCCCTACAAACCCAAATGGCTGGTGAATGCGGTAGTAAGGCATGAGCTTATACCCTTCGTTTTGAGGAATGAGATGCTTTGGTAGAGGAAAAATTATCCAAAAAGTCATAAATTTATTGGGCGATGACCAATTTAGTTTTAAATATTTTAATTGTGTCAATTTAGTCCTAAATCTTTTGATGATCTGTTAATATAATCCTTTCGGCCAACGATCAAAATAATCGATTTATGACTAAATTAAAAAATTTCAAAAGATTTAACGATTTAGGATTAAATTAGCCGTCATACAATATATTTATGACTTTTTGGGATAATTAAGTGCAGGTGCTCAAACCTAATCAATCATGTTGAGTGTGGAGATCGTAAAGTTTCCTTGCTCTTTTCGGGTGAGTTTTGGGTGGATAAGGAGTTGGAAAGCGGTGCTGCTTACTTCAGGATGAGCATCTCCCACTTGTGAAACCCGGCGTTCCTGAGATGGGCGGAAGTGATCTTCCTCTGGTCCTTGCTTCTTCCCGTGAGGAAGATAGGCTTGATCCCCAGCTTCAACACTTCCCGGTACGGCTTCAGCGTCTCCGGCAGCGCCGGCGCCTCGCCGGTCATGACCCACTCGTTGAACTGCGTTGAATTGTAGGGCTCCACTCTGCATCGACCAAACAACGGCTTCCACGTGGCGAATACAGAGATCGGATATGATGGTGTCTCTCCGTGTTCAACTATGGGAGGACAAAACCCTAGAAATTGGAACAAGATTTTACTTTGAAATGCTTTTACGTCCAGTCGGGCAATGAACAGCGAAAGCTGCCTGTCCTTTTTCTCAGTCGCGTGGCCCCTGTAAAATCATGGGGGCAATGACGAGGACAACCCCGTTCACAACTTTAGTCCGACAAGATCAATCTAAGATCTAATCATCTTGGACACTGAGCTTATCCAGCGACGGAGAAAAACACATTATATCCCACGCTTCCAGAGTCCAGACGCATCGTAACTACGGGCATGCATGTCCTAATCATCGTCGATCTCGTTCAAATGAAATCTCCGACGTAACTTTCGAGCCACATATGCCCGAAGTGACGACAATAAAGTGGTCTTTGTCTCTTAATTTATTCTTTAACCCCAGACAAACTAGAGAGTTGTCTTATATGCATTTTGCCCTCCCACGTTGATTTTCTAAGATCTCAAGAAAGGACGCGATTTTGGCAACATCTCCTTTCTGGACCTATTAATCATGTTGCGTTTATTTTATTTTATTTGGCCTCTTGAAGCTATTAACAGTGTGGGTTTTGAGCAACCCACAAAACCCACTTTATTATTGAAACATAATCTTTTTTTTTTTCGGATGGAGAGAAAAGAGTTTTCGTTTTAAAACTCTATACGAAGTGAAGTCAGATAGACTAATTGTACGTTGTTAAGATGGATTTAGTTTTTACCATCTTTCGACCAAACACGACATCTTCGAATAAATCTATTCACCCACTCGTTTCCAATTTTGGGAAAAAAAAATACACACGTGTTATGGCCTTTAACACGACTTGTTAAATCGCTAACTTTTCCATTTTAGACTGTTAAAATGAAAGGGAAAAAAAAATTAATTGTATTTGTGACGTATCCGAATCCATGCTTCGCGTAATCGATGTCGAGCACCCACACGTCCTTGCCGTCTCCGGCGAGCTTCAGGCTCTTTGCGTAGAGCACGGACTCACGCCCCACCACCTCCGAGTCCTCCCTGGACTGATGCCCAAGCATGTAGTGACCCACGTAGCCTTCGCACTCCCGCGGCACCGTGCTCCAGTTCTTGATGTTGTTAGTCTCCACGCCCAACCTCCAGCTCAGGCAGGACACGCCGCGCAATTGCTCGCTGGAGGTGCCTGACCGCGGCCGGAGGGGGTGGATTTCGTGTGGGTTCCCGGCGATCGAGCCTTGGATTGTGGCCAGAAAAATAAGGAGTGCGCACATTCTCCTTTTTTCCATGTTTTCCCCCGGGGTGGGTGGGGTTTGATCTCGGGTTTGCTATATAATATTACTAGTGGAGCGCTTCATAAATAGGCTCTACATCCTTCCTGTTTCGGAAGAGGATGTGAGGAGCTCGATTTCCTCTTCATCAGAAGGGTTGAGAGTGGGCATGCTTGACAGCCTGAGGGAACATGGTTTCACAATCTATACGATGTATATAGCATGTAGCGCATATGATTTTACTTGTGAATTAGAATAAGGTAAGATAGAGCTAGACCAGAAAAAAGAACAAAGCTCTACATCACCTCCGTATACGAGATTAACTTAGATTTATTTGTCAATAACTTCATGCTATCTGTCTGACAAAATTTCTGGCAGATGCCTTGGATTCTCTCCTCGAAATACACACACATATGTATGCTTTAAGGTTCCGACAGAATAGACATATGCATTGCCATCGTTAATGAACGAACCCTTCTTTACATATTTAAGTATAATCTACCTAACCAAAAATAAAGGTGAAGAAAGATCGGAAATCTTGCCAAGTCCCATGCGATTGTCGTTGCTTGGAGTCAATTTGAAGAAAATAGATTTAGTGGAAAGGATTGGTCAGAGAGTATTGTTCAACCAAATGATTGCCCTTATTTTTAATTTCTTTGGTCAGATAATTGCCTTTATGTGATAGGCCTATAATTGCTTGGTGGAAAAAGAATGGATGCCCCATGTGCCGTAGCTGGAAATGTTAATCTTTGACGAGATTCGATGTAGATGATAATTATATACTGTAAATTCGATGTTAATGTATAGTTTCAAAATCGTGCTTGCTTAAGGGTCTATTTTTCTTTTACAAAAAAGAGCAAAAAAAAAAAAAGGACTTAGACAAAAAAGAAAATTATATGGTGTTCAGAATTAAGCACAATTTGCCTCGTTTTGCTACGGTCCAAAAAACAAATGCACCCCGTTAAGTTGAAAAGGACATGGGTTAATTTTTTATTCAACTTATAGTGAAGAATACTTTACATAGATATACATTTAAATATTATCTCTCGATTGAGATTGCCCAACCTAATTTTTGACTTCAACGATCATTTTAGATGGACCCTTATTATTATTATTATTATTATTATTATTATTATTATTATAAAATGGTTCCCAATAGTCGATTAGAGACTAACTTGTGAAGCCGAAAACATGGTCATGTTGAGTAACTCAAGCTGTTCTTCAATCAACCAAATTATTCATCTGCTGATGGTCGATTGTGTTGAAGTATCCCAAATCGTACGTTTATGGTGTTTGTATGCTATTTATTTATATGTGATCTTCATTTATCTATCTGTTTAATCTTTTGAATTAGACTTTTCAACATATTATCAATTTCAAGTTTTGCCAGATTTATTTCCAGTGCAAAGTTCCGTTTGTCAAATTCTTGTTTGTGTGTGTGGCCTCCTCCCTCCACATTATTTCATGGAAACCCGTACACCGCATATATGAATGGAGTCTAATGTGCTCCGCTGTTGGATCAAATGAAAACTCGACACATAAGTCTCTTTTGCCTCATCAAAACGCAGCTGTATGTGGATCAGAATAGACCTATCCAAAGCTCCTTTAAGCATAATGAATGATCGATATTGCTAGATAAGAATTGACCGACCAGCGAACATATTGTTTTATTTCGAAATTTATGAATGCGCATAATAGGGTTTGAGTCCTCGTTTGAGTAATTGACCTAATGTTTTGCAATCGATGGAGTTAGAGATTTATGTAAACATTCCATAAACCTATTGTCTTGCCGACAAATGACTAATGCGAACATCTCTTGTCCATATGTCCAGTGATATCCATCGACTCTGCTTTACCGCTCAAAAGGTGAATATACATTCATTCTTTACTCGATAAAGGCATAGGATCTGATTATCTTATTCGTAAGTTCTTTTGGGGACACTCTCAAGATTACGAAGTGTGCGCGTTTCGGCAATTATGTTATATGCGTGGAATGAGTTATTGCCATTCTTAATAGAGGTTAGTCGAGCATTCAACGAGTAGGAGATATCCATTATTAGAAAAGAAAAAAAAAGTTTCATGTACCTCTAACGTACTTATCCAAACCAATTGAATTCCACGGACCTCAAATGAGTCTCAACACGTAAAAAGGAAAGAGAGAGAGTGAACAGTGGCACAATTATAACACATCTAATAGGCCAAAGATAAGGACAAGACATTAAGCATTACGAGAGAATCTATCTTTTCTGTGCTCTTATTTTTATGTTTGAAACGACGAAAAAGCGCTCCCGTCAACTAGCGTTGCTTAGCATTTGACCTTCCTATTACCACAAACTAGTTGGGTCATAGGCTCAGACATAGTTTTAATCGAAGCTCGAATGATTTGGCAAGTGATCCGAGGTTCAGGCGATGTAGAACATAGGATTCGGGACTTTGAATGTTCGGTTCCCGACGTGAGTCCCCAGCAGATCGCTCCACTGGTCGCCCATGTTCCCCAGGATTCTGTAGCCCGCCTCTTCGAGCTCCTTCCTCTCCTTCGACTTGTACACCATTGCTGTCGTCCCGGATTCTGACGTTTGCCTGCATCGATGAACGTTTTTGCTGTTTAGTTTTTGGTCGGGAGGGAGTGAATGGAAAGATCGTCGAGATGGAGGATGAGGGTGGCGCTTGCTTACTTGAGGATGAGCTTCTCCCAAGTGTGGTAGCCTACCTTCTTCATGCTGTAGACGGTAATGGACCTCAAGCTCTCGGACTTGCCGGAGATGAACACGATCTTGAACCCCAGTTTCAGCAGCCTCTTGTACAGGTACAGTGTCGCGGGCACAGCCGGTGCTTTGCCCTCCATCTCCCATTCCTTGAACGTCGTCTCGTTGTACTCCTTTGCTCTGTATCATTCGAACATCGTAAAAAAAGAAAACACTAGCCGTTTTCATTTAGTTCTTAGCATTAGCTGCTTTCATTAAGTTACCCGAATGCATTGTCAGGGCGGGCATAGTAAGGGAGATTGGAGAGGGAGGTGTCGTCGATGTCGAAGACCCACACGTCTTTCCCGTCTTTCTTGAGCGTCAGCCCCTTGGCGTAGTCGTACGCTGCCCACGCCGCGGCGTTGCAGTCCTTGCGGTACTGGTGGCCGAGCATGTAGTGCCCGACGTAGCCCTCGCAGGACCAAGGGACCAGGTCCCAGTCCCGGATGTTGTCCATCTCCACCGCGAGCCGCCAGCTCAGGCACGAGATTCCCGGGATGCGGTGGCCACTGGAGCCATCCTGCGGCCTGAGCGGGTGGATCTTGTCGGCCGTCTTGCCGGCGTGGGTCGACGATGCCGGGATGGCGATGGCGAGGATGAGGAGGATGAGGCCCGTCGGTTTCATTTTCTCTCTCTTAATCTTGAAGCTGAATTATTACACAAAAGGCTCTACTTAATCGGAAAATATTTGGGTACAGACGTGATAAATCTGACGTCGACCGGACCAGATTTATCATTTTTCTCTGCAAGAGAAAGCATTGGTTGTCCTTTAAATAGGCCACGTCCGGTCAAGAACGACCCCATTTTGCAACCAAAAATCCCGAAACGCCTCGTCCCCACCAAAAAAAAAAAAAAATGACAGATTTTAAACCTGGTTTCGATCACAATAGCTGATCAATCTTCACTCTATATGTGAGATTTTATGCGATTATTATCCACTGTTCTAAAAATTTAAAGAGAATTCATTATGTGTAATATTTTTTGGGTGAGTGTAAGATTAATAATTATTTATTTTGAAGTGTGAGTTCTAACGTGTTTCAAAAGTAAAAATCTCTCAATATCGATATCAATATAAATATTTCTCACTTCGACCCCTTTTTATTTTTATGTCTCCCAACCATGAGTCCACCGTTGCCGCCCATCACCAACTACTAACTATAACTACTACCTCCACCAACTATCGATCACCCCCACAACTATTGCCGACCATCGCCCACTTGCCGTCACCCTCCACCCACTGCCAGTAGCCACACCCCATCGTTGCTGTCGAGCCTCCGTCTCTAGCTACAGGAGTTAAATTTTTTTTTTACAAATTAAATGGTATTTTTAATAATAAAAATAATTTTTTAAAGAAATTAAAAGATAAAAAATGAACGATAAATTTTTCGGCCATCCAGAAGTAGAAATTTTTAACCGTTACAAAACAAATTTCTATTTTAGAAGCAAAAATTGTCTTGCTATTAAACACTTTTCTATAATCAAAAATCAACTTTTAGAACAGAAGTAAAAAAATTAAATTCTGCTCAGAAACAGAAATAGAGAAATTATCTTCTAGAAGCAGAAGTATTGCCACGCGTGCCCTAAGCTTTTCCCTCAAAGACAGATCATTCACGCCGAGCTTCAGGGCTTCACGAGACGTTAGAAAAGGTCAAGAGCATGACGACCGATACCAAACACGTAGAAGCAATGAAATCGAATTCGAAAATGTGATCTCATCTGCCAGTTCTTTACACACGAATGTGCAGTAAATGACCCAAGAAATTTACATATTACACTGCAAAACAAGCATTTTGACAATGTCCTTAATCATCTTGCGCCGCCCCAGTTAATATAAAATCTACACCAGTTAAAAAGGTATTGAAGGTATCAAAGAGACACTTACAATTTTACTTCACAGCCTAAGTTTTTCATCTTCTAATACGAATGAATGCAACCTGCATATCATATCGACCCTTTCAAGCTCTTAACAGACATGACCTTTTCGACCACCAAACTGGGGAAACTTCAATGTGATCTGCTATTGTCGCATCCCTCTGAAGGAGTATGTAATGATTGATCACAAACCAATCTCGACTGGGTCAATTTATGCGGTAAACACAGTGTTTATTACTTCCTTCAAATTCCGACACCCTACGATGACCATGTCACCAAAGGACGAACTCATGAGAGCCTTCTCAGCTGACCTTGGGACGATGCACATTTTATATCCGAGCTTTGCAACGGTGTGCACCCTCTTCTCGATTCTAGGAACCTAGAAATTACAGCATCAAACGTATTGACATGGCAAAATCAAATTGCAAAGCGGGGACAATTGCAGTTGCCTTCGTGTAATGAAATAAGTCCACAATTTTTTTTTGGAAAACTGGATCTTACCACACGCAGCTCACCACCGAGGCCAATCTCTCCAATAAAAGCAACGCCAGAGGAAATGGGAAACTCAAGAAAGCTAAAGAAAGTGCATGAAAGAGGAAAAGAGGAGGAAAGAAAAGATTATAAGTGAATGAACAACAAATCAATGCACTAAATTGATTGGTGCCAGGAAACTGAAATCAATGCCATTAAAGCTCATATTTTTAGCAGCATTGCACTATTCGTTCGTGCGGATAATGGACATCAAGAACATGACAGAGAGCGCACCTGCTGCAGATTGCTGCTGCTATGGCAAGATCGCCAGATGTCTCTGTTAGTGTCACTCCACTCACCACATTTAAAAAGATGGCCTAGAGGAGGAAATATCACTAACAATTACACAAGATACTCAGAATCCTTACTTTTGTAGCTCACATTTTCTAGAAGCTGTATGTGTACAACATTTTAAGTCAGATGCCAAAGTCCCAGTAATATGTATAAGAAGGAGATAGTATTCAAGTAGTGAAGGCCTAAACAACTAGAAGAAGGTAGATAAAGTGTAATTGATCTCACATTTTCCTGAAGCTTCAAACCAGCTTGCTTCACTAAAACCTACAAAGAGCACACACAAACAATAGTTAGCTTTTACTTCCAGATTTCTCCATGCAGGGGACAGAATCTTTCAGCTCATCTCAATAAATTAGGCCAAATGGCCTATTACTGCACTTTCATGCTTCATTCTCCAGCCATTTATCAAGTTGCAAAAAAGACACCTTTGGATTTCATGTGCATACAAGCACATACAAATTTTATAGCCTCAGTTCTTGGCCTTGCATAATTATAGATGTAATTGTGGTTTAAGATGCAGCTTATTACATACGGGGGTTTACCGAAATAATCATGTCTGCTCTGCTTCCTTGGATGCCATTGACCTGCCTTGAAACTGTAGAGCTTGATAAACATAAGGCCTGCAGCAAAGTTACAATAGTCAGAATGCTGAAGACAAGAAATGACATCACATGCGGCAGAGTCAATGGCAAGGATGATGCTAGAACAGGCATTAGCATTGTGGCTGAAGAAGAAAAACTGTACATGAACTTTGCCTCGCCAAAATAAATGTTTCTGAAAAGTTCAGACCTCCCCAAAGTAGAGTTGCTAACCTAGAGTCCAGTTGGAAAGATGTACCCTCAGATACTACTTAATTATCGGGATGAGCAGCTTGATGTGTGAATGATGACTGTTGCAGGACAAAGAAAACTGATTGTGGAAAATCTACCTGAATTTCGAGAAGAAAGGTTCGAGATCCATCCATCACAACAGCAACAGCTAATCCAGCCATGACTTCTGATTCAGAATGCTCTTCACTTAATAAGATCTCACTGGGATTCAAGACAGCTTCAAGTCCCGATTGTGACATTTCAAATACGCCAAGCTAAATTAGGGGAAAAAGAAGACCTAAGTATCCAAACACCTCAAGAGTTCACCTCTGCTATATGAAATGGGGATATTGTACGTCAGTATCAACATCACCTTTATCTCAAACCAGTTGAAATCGGCGGTTGATGAACCCGAAGCGAAAAGCTTAAAATATACTAAAATAAAAGCAAAAACGTGGATACCCAAAAATAAATAAATAAATAAATACAATGGACTAAATAGGACACTCTGGAACATAGGAAATCCCCTCCTTTACAATGCGAATAGCTTTCCTCCACTCCGTCCTAAGACAGACCGTACGCTAATCTATTTCCCACTCAATTTAATCTTATTTTACTACCTTCCTGCAATTAAGTTTCGGCTGACCTCGTCCTTTATTCATATCGTGTTCTCGATAACACACGTCTATTCTTATTGAAGCATCTAGGGGTCTACGGAGAATTTGTCCAAACCATCTCAATCTATGTTCTCTCATCTTCTCGACTACCGATGTTATTCCAACTTTTCGTCGAATATCGTCATTTCTTATCTTATCCATCCTTGTATGACCATATATCCACCTTAACATTCTCATTTCCACTACCCCAATTTTATGCTCATGTTGCTTCTGTACTGACCAACATTCAGCTCCGTATAGCATTGTAGGTCTTATTACTGTTCAACAAAATTTTTTCTTTAATCTAAGAGGGATTTTAGGATCACACAAAAATTTTGATGCATTGCGCCATTTCATCCAACCTGCTTTGATTCTATGGCTAACATCTTCATCAATCTCTCTCCTTTTTTGTAAAATTGATCCCAAATATCTGAAAGCATCTTTCTTAGGTACCTTCTGTCCAAGCATATCCACGGATTCTTGATTATCTCCTCTTGTCGTGGCAAACTCACACTTCTTTTAGCATGTACACGCTTGAAATTAGCAGGCAGTGCATATGAGAAAGAGAGAACGCTCCAAAATGGAGCAGAAGTTGCCCACGGCGAACACTTTCAAGTGCATTTACGTCTCTTCTATCCACAAATGTATCAAGATGACCGGAAAAAGTTTTAGAGAACTTTGGTAATCATGAGCTAGCTGTGTGCCAAAGAAAACATGTAAAGCAAAGATTTGATGTCCAAGATATCTCAATAAAACAGCATTCCAAACAAAAGAACAAGTAGAACACACACAAAACTCCATAAACAAAGAAAAGAAAACAGCATGAATTCTGGTCCATGTGCTAACACAACACATTAGTGGAATGCATACCTCATCGGTGGACCCAAACCGGTTTTTCACGGATCGCAGCAGACGATGGGTAGAGTGCTTCTCTCCCTAAGAAATCAAGAGAGAGTTTATAATAAGATAGTGCAAAGCACTAACTTTTCAAGAAGCTTATACTGTAGCTTACCTAAACTAAGTATAGTAAGTCAATGACAAAAGTTCTGCAGTTATTATTGAATGAAATATACAAGATCATAACAAGAATTTTTTTGTTGAAATGAACGGTCAGTATCCCTAAGACACAAAACCAATCTAGAAATAGCTGCTGGATAATTCTTTTAGATTACCCCAACCAATTGTACGCAAAGAAAACTTAACGTGCTAAATTGGAATCTAATCACTTCAATGGCAGTAAAAGAATGCATTTCGTGACTCTAGAAGACCTAAAATGAGATGCTACAGTTACGCCACAGCTTCAGCAATCCGCTATCAATACAACAAAAGAAATGCTGATAAAGGTACCAACTTCCAGATACAAAACGACATCCACAATGTGCTCCAAAACTCTGGGACCAGCTATTTCTCCAGATTTTGTCACATGTCCAATCTGAAAGATACAATCAACAAGAGTGGACTCACATAAGCAAAAACTTCCAGAAAGATAGATTGGTTGTTACAGCAACTAGAACACCACCAAGACACCAAAGATGTATGGGCTCACACCAATGCTATAACGTTCATATAGGAATAGTCCAAATTTGCAGGTCATTTACCACGTACAAAACAAACGATGAGACTAATAAATTTCGAATACCAATAGAACAGGAATGTTCGTCTTCTTTGCAAAACGAAGCAATGCTGACGTACATTCTTTCACCTGCCACAAATCAAAGTCAAGATCAATCACACATTTATCCTCAGTGCATTTACAAAAATAGTCAAGATGAAGCAATCAATATCAGTACTCTTAAATATTGGGTAAATTTGCTTGGTTGACCAATAGAATTGTCCAGAATAGCTCACTTGAATATTTGACCGCGACCACATGCTAGTAATCCCAGTCAATCTCATGAGAAAACTGAAGAAACTATGGGCAAAAGAACTTTTGGCAACACGAGATCACTTGGGAAATTAAAGTGCCCTAAACTCAATCAGCCATCTCCTGAATTCAGATCCATTTCTGCCTCTTGCAAGGTGGGAGATTGAAAAGATGTTACCTGTGAGAGACCTCCAGCACTTCCAGCCACTCCTTTTAGATAAACTGTCTGAATTGAATCGACAATCAAAGCTCGAGGTGAAAGAACTTGAATTTTTTCTAGTATGTCCTGCAGAACAAAACGCATGTCAGGCCTCACACAGAGCAAATGCATAATCAGCACTTTTAAATTTGCAACAGATCTGGACTTTCTATATCCAAACAGATAGAAATTTTTGAATGTTGACAGCCCATAAAAAAGTTTCTTTAACAAGCACATGTTTCAGTAGTTTGCTAAGGAATTATCATCTCAACTGAACTTTGGGTCAATCAGGTTACTAATGGCAGCTCAAGGATCCAATCTGATTTACACATGAAAAATCAGGACAAAACTGTGAGCACAATTCGAGAGGTATAAGTAACTGCTCAATGCAAAATTCCTGACTTTGCACTCACCTCAATATCAGTGCTTGAGTACAAATATAGTTCTTCAGTTCCAATGCTTAGACGGTCAGCTCTGCTTCCAATTTGCTCCACACTCTACCCCAAAATAAAAGAGAGTCCTTAGAAGGGAAAAGGTAGATTGGAGGTGTGATATGAGAGTGACATATATAGGTTGGCCACAAAAAAGATAAGCAACACATACAGCAGATGCCTATCAGAGAAAATCTATATCTTTATTATGTGATGTAGCTTTCTATCAAGACGCCTCCAGTAAAATTTTCATGTGGCTAAATGATATGGTACAAGCCAGTGAAAGCCTAAGAAAAAAAATGTGGACAAGCTTAAATTTACAAACAAGAAAAACAGTCCGAAAAGCAATGACAAATTTGATCTGGCAACAAGAATGAATATGCACGACAGCAAAGACCGGCAGCAGGCTAACATGAAAACTCCATTTACCTCTTCCCCAGAGACATATACTACTGGAGCCGATCTTCCAAGATCGCGCCCTTCAGCAATCATTGCAGCCATCTTCCAATAGAAAAATATCAAAACAGGAGATGGACAACGTAGGACACAATGGTTAGACAGGGGAATAGATATATAGAGAACCAAACATATTTTATGAATATTTAACGTATCCTTGAAGTACATTACCTGCAGCAACAGGGTACTCTTGCCGACACCAGGATCACCTCCCACCAAAATTAAGGAACCTTTAGAGCCACAATGCAGCAAACTCAATAGCTTTGATAAAATTAAATTCTTCAAAACTCCCATATATCTCAAGTGCAAGTTCTAGTACAGCAGCAGTTTCACTTGGACCATAAAACAAAAAAGCATGTCAAACCTGGCACGAGACCACCACCTAGCACTCGTGAAACCTCCTCTCCAAAGGGTCCATACCTAAATATCAAGCACCCCAATAGATCATTTACTCTATGGAATTTGGGCGACACACGTCTTTCTTCCAAAAGTAATTAATAGAAATATTAATGTGTTAGAATAATCAGCATGAATGGTTTCATCAAGGTTGACAACAGATTGTCATCAGGACCAAAGTCATCCCATCACTGTCATATTACTTCAAAAAAAAAAGAAAAAGAAATACGCTATCATTCCAGCAAAACTTCATCAGAAAATTTCAAAATCACCACAGAACGCTCTATGATCCCACTCCCGGAAAGACTTTACAAAATGAATCATGTCAAATGTAGATAAGACAATAAAATCAACCAAACAACAACTTTCTTCAACTATTTTCCTTTCGGTGGCAGCTGGAGATACGGTTCAAAGCTAACCAGTTATTAATTTCCAAGAACAGAACAAACTTACAAAGGAATCCGCCACTCTAACTGATTCACCCCCCTATTCACATCCGTCAACCGCAGTGGCCGCACCTCGCCAGCTCGCTGTGGCAGCCATGTCCTCACCACATTCTCCGACACCTCAAAACCCCTCACTTTCTCACTTCCACCGCCATTTTCCTCCACCGTGAACTGTTTCATCGTCCCAGCGCTACGGCATGACCTGCAAGAACCCCACCATTGTCCATCCGTGTACCCGCAATTCGAACAAACCCAACAACCTCGCTTCTTCCCCTTCTTACTACTCCCAGTATAAGAACTCCTACCACCCCCAAAATACCTCCTTTCTTCGGAAATTTCGCCGTTCCCGCTTCTTGCTTCACTCTCAGGACCCGACCCTGCTTCTCTGCCACTGCTTCTGACCCAGCGGGTGGCAGGGTCGTAGATATTGTCAACAGTGGGGCCAGTGTCGCTCGCCTCTGACTCAGAGCTCGACGACGAGGCCGCGAGACTGGGGTCCTGAGAGAGAAGGCGGTGATTTGTGGAATGAATACCGCGGTAGAAATGGGGGTTTTGGAGGGGCTTGAAGAACGCGAGGAATTTGGGGTTAGAGGTGGGATGGAGGAGGCGTTTGTGGGTGTAGAGTGTTCTGAAAGCTCTCATTTCTGACGCTTGCATGACATGAAAATAGAGGGCAAGAATCTCAGAAAGATGGAATCTTTAGGGCTTATTAGCAGAGTTCAGAGCGAGAGGACGACGACGAAGTCAGCACAAAACCCCGCGAAGTTCAAAAGACAAGGGAGCTTCGGACAGGTATAGTAGAGAGCCGAGACTCAGAAGATCATCAGGTCAAGGGCTCCTTGTCTTCGTTTTCCCACAGCGACAAAAGAGAAATTAAGTGAGTCAGATTATTGAATTATGCCGAAGACTCGAATTTTCCTGTTGCAATTCCCGTTTGGTCGTCTCATTTAGAGAAAATTTTAAATAAAGTCTCGAAGAGATGTCATTTCTTTAAATAAAAATTTAAAATAAATTTTATTTTAAATAAGAACATAAAGTGTCATATTTATTTTTTTTAAAAAAGACATAATTAGGGGCAATCTCATCATTTTTATTTTTAAATTTTCATTTTCTTTTCTTGTTTTTCCATTTCTATGTATTTTCCTTTGTTTCCCCGTACCCTTGCTTGTTTACTCTCTCAAATGCACTGTTCATCATCTCTTTTTTACAAAAATAACCTAGGGCACTATTCATCATCTTTTTTACAGAGACAACCTATAACCATTTTCTATTAAAATTTCCCTTCACTTGTGGCACCCATTTGTAGATAAGCTTCTGGTTGCCTGGTTAACACTTGATGATGGTTGAATCATTGCTTAGATCTATTCATTGCGAGTTTCATCAAGGTCGTACAAGGATTTGGATCCCCTGACATGGTGAAATTATGTCAGGGGCCAAACACGGTCACACAATCCATGCGTTACTGTGGTCAGGATCTAGGGACCTCCTAGGCTTGCAGTGGTGACCAAGTGCGAGATTAAGGCTTGTCATCCTCATCGCTGACGGTGGTGACAACCGATTTCCTTCTAGCGTTCTCAACTAAATGTAGCTATAATGTTCTCTTAATTAATTCTAAATAATTAAGAGATATATAAAATGGACTAAAAATCTGACTTATGTAGAATTAAGTAGCTGATAATTTGGATTAAAAGTCATTAAATTAGTATCGGGTCGAAAAGAGAATGGCGACGGAGACATAGAAATTAAGTCCGGCCCATTGCGAAGACCCCGGCCCATTATGAAACTCCCAGCCCAAATGAGCCCAACTGTGGAGGGCCCAATAAAGAGTCTCGGACCAATCCAACACGAGACATTGGGGCTACGGGGAGTGTTAGGCCCGCACAGATCGACTCACCCCAGAGATTGGGGGGCCTTCTCATCCCCACTACTGCCGTAGGCCACAAGGAGGCGAGGCCGAAGTGCTTCATAGGTTTGCAAGGGAATGGGCCCAATGTGTGGTATGAGTCGAGGCCCATGCGGGATGAACACAAGCAGAATTGAAGACCCTTTTGCTGCTCTCCATTTTTGTTCCTCGGTTATGTCACCCCCATGAGTGTTCCTCTCCTTCGATGCAGCTCCTTCGTCCGACCAGACGCTCGGCAACTCCTCGGCAACCGGCGAGCTCAAGCGCAGTTGTGCAGCAAAGATTAAAGAGAGTCAATTCTCTAACCCATTTGCTAGTCATTCCAATGCGTGTCGGGTATGGAGAGCTTGGCAGTGGCTGAGTTGCTAGTCGATGTTGGTTAGGGTGGGGATAGTAGTGGTGAAACAGAAATTATTTTGCGCATGTCATGGCAAGTTAATGGGTGTTATAGATTGGGTACTTGGTTGTGGAAATAAGAAGGCGTGATAGATGAATGCGGTTTGACTGCGGCTTGACTGCGGCTCAACAAGTTCAACCTTGAAATCCTTTAATCCCTAGTTGTTAATTGTGGTTGCATGTTCCGAATTCTAGTAGAGTGAGGTCACCGAGTTTTGGATGAGTTGCGTCAGCGATTCGATCGTTGCAAAAGACGACGGGATGAGGTCTCGGGCGTACCTGGCTGAAGTGGAAAGGCGCGGGCGGAGGGCCAGAATATGTTCGGGAGTCTTGAACTCTGGTTAGGTAAAGATTCTTTGTGCGTCAGGTTGTGAAATTAGAGGTTGAACTGTTTAAGCTGAATGGCGAATAGCTTGACCGAGAAAGGATGAGTTTGTGTTTTGAGGAGTGGGGTATGGGATTGCCTTTCACGTAGTTATGTTAGCATGATTGGCGGGCTTGAGGCTGGGCTCATCGAGAATGATGGAAAGAATCGTGAATTGGGTGTCTAATTTTACTTGGCCGAGAGAGATAGGGTTTGACACTGGCTAATTAATTTCGACAGACTTAGAATGGCTTACCAGTTATGTCTATTGGCATGGTCGACATCTCTGGGGATAGGAATAGAATTTGGGGGTACGTACTTAACAAGGTTTGGTACTCATCGCACAAGTATATAACTGCGCTTTCTTTTTTTTTGCTCGATTCCGCGAACTCTGCCTTAGGTTGAGGGCAAGTGCTTATGGGTGACATTAAGGTATAGTTCGAACAGATGAGTGGTTAGTTTCCAATCCCATGACATTTTACTTTCATTTCGATATACATATTTGTATGGTGGAATACTGCTTGATATATCCCATTGGCACGCATTGACGTAGAACATGGCATGATCATGTGTACATATCATGAACTCGTACCATATAAAGTTCGTAAAAATGGACCACGCGCCTCAAGGAATGTAACCAATGGAGTTTATGGGAGGACCTTGCAATGCGACTGATGGCCCTGCTTTGTGATTGGGCAGGGTTCGGAGGCGGTACGAGATGATATTAAATCTCCGCATAGCTGAAATGATCGAATCATGCCACGCTAGCGGTTATTGGCATGATTCTTGGGCATGTAGTCATGAATGATACTCTTGGCATCGTATCCTATTATGTCACTTCTCGTAATACGTTATTGGATGAATACTAAATTCATGATCGTTGAAATGTCGTCGTTTACTTGAATTATCGTTATCCGTTTGTCTCGCCAAATAGATTAGTTGATGTTTTGGAGAATTAACTTGCCGAATTTATCTTACTCTTTTATCATTAAATAACATGGCTAACCTCCTCGCCTTTCCCACTGCTTCTTATGGTGTTCCCGTCCACTTCTCGTGGGACGTCGTCCTCTTCACTATTCTTGAGATATCGAATCTTGAGTTCATTTGAATTACCTTCATCCTCTAGGTATGTGGAGGGATAGACGTGGGGGTCATCCCACACCTCTTTACAGTTGTCTATGGCCGGCTGGAGAGTGGACTTTTTGGTTTATTACCTTTTGATTACGTAGGTGGTGGCAACGATGGGGGAGCAAGTGGCGGCACGGCTTAGAGGGATCTTGGACTCCTATGTACATATATGAATATGATCTAATGCTAACAGACGTTTTTGGAACATTAGATCGACTAACCAGAGTATCTTGAGAGCTTTTGGGTTTGTTTTCATTTGATAGTTATGTATATTTGCATGCATAGCTGAGCATGCAAGGTAGAGGCGATAAGCGACGTTTTTTGAGGCTTCCCGAAATTGTTCCTAGGTTGTACGAAAAAAGGGGAGGGGGAAAGAAAAGAATGAAATCGATCCTAGTTAGTTATCGGTTATCGTTGGATTGATATCTATATTTGTTTGTTTACGATGTTTGACTTTGTTATTTTGCCAAACTCATATCTTGTCTTTTATTTTTGAAAAAAATAATAATTTATAACGAGAGGGGAAATATAAGTGATAATAATAATAATCAAATCATCTGTAACTCCGCATTAGCAACTATGATGGGCCTGGGACGTCACAGTAGCTCGCCTGAGATTGTTGAGCGCTTTCATGGAGAACTCGGCAATAAAGCCATTGAAATTTTCTCTCTTCGGTTGCTTTTGCCACTACCTGCCCAGAGGCAAAGTCACCCTTGTCGACTGCGAGGGTTGCCCTCGCCGGCCTCACCTAGTTGTCGATGACTCCTTATTGCCTCACCGGCTGAAACAAAGGAAGAAAAATAGAAATGTGAAAAAACAAAAGAAATAAAAAAAAATGATGGAAATTTCTTTTGTCATGCCCTTTTTTTGAAATAAAGTCCACTTCAAACCTTTATTTGAGAAAATGAGAGAACTTCGTACCCTTATTTCTAATCTTCCCTCTCATTTATACTAACCATACAAAGTAAAGAAAAATTTAATTCTATATTATTTCCAATGAATTTTCACCGGAAAATTGAATCTTCTCTCTTGAAAGAATTGCAAATCTTGCACTATATTTCTCTTTGGCAAAATGACACAAAGGGTCCCTAAATTTTGACCAATATGATTTCTAAACTTTTGGAATATATTTGGTTTGAACTTGAATCAATGAAAGTTATGTATTGGTCAAATTAAAAGTCTAGGGATTATTGCACATATTGAATTCAAGGATCATATTGGTCAAATTAAAATTTCAAGAACTGCATTGCACATTAAGTCAAAATTCAGGGACCGTTAATATCACTATTCCTTTCTCTTTTATTTCATATTGGGAAAATTTCAAATAAGAGCTTGAAGTGCGATCGTTTTCTCAAATAATGGCTTAGAGTGGATTTTTTTTTTCAAATAAGGGACAAAGTGCTCAAATCATTTCAAAGAAGGGCCTAACTTAAGAGCATTTTTGTCCTTTAATGTTTTTTGATTATTTGATTTTTTTTTACCTTTTCTATTATTCTTTTTTCCCCCCTCTTCTCACCCCTCTCCATCTCCCTAGACACCACCATCTCCATTGGCCACCTGCCAGTCCCACATCCCCCTCCACTATCTCCCCCACTATCTCCAGTGACAACCCTTCTTCATGGATGACGAAGCATTGGAGGGTGATGGTGAGCAGCTTCAAGCGGTGGGCATTGAAGGCCTACGAGAAGAGCGGCTCCATGACGAGGGCCAGGTTGGAGGGCACTAAGTAGCCTATGATGTTGGCGTAGGCGATGGCGAGCGACTCAACAACGAGCTTGGTGTTGCCGAGGCGGCCAAGGAAGAGCATGAACAGGTTGGAGTAGGAGTTGAGGATGACCATCGTGAGGAAAATGGTGAAGGCGAGTGTGAACAAGGACTTGGCTTCTTCAACGAAGTCCAAGGTGGTGGCCTCATCGTTGAAGGGAAGTAAATGAGAATTTGATCAAGAAAAACAGAGAAGAATAGACGACACATATTTTACCTAGGTTCACCCTTAAGGTAGGGCTACGTCCTGCAAAGAGATTTCACTATATTTTTAGGTTTACAGTCGCTCAGCTCAATACAATGATTGGAAACGAGCAAATATATATATACACCATAAACAGGGCACAAAACCTATAATAAATCTCTTAATCTTGCACTATACGGGCCAGCTTAAATAAAAGCTCAAACCCGTTGAGGTTCGGGGGCAGCGCCCCCGACACGGGTACCCCGCTGCCCAGTCAGCGGAAGCCCTGTCGAGAGGCGTTGCCCCCGAACTCCCGCCCGCTGACCGGGCAAATGGACACCCGTGTCGGGGGCGCTGCCCCTGAACCCCCGCATTCCGCATGCAGGTTTCACATGTTATTGGATAACACTTCAGTTTCCTAAGCTCACATGGGCGTACCAGGTGTGAGAAGCAAGGGTTCCCGAAGTATTCGCCAACTCCAACAATCGTGCCTCAGGGACTCTTGTTTTGCTGCGGGGAGGGATACAAAGAGGTCTAGGAAGACATGGGTCAAGTGCGGTTGCCCAGGCTTCTCGATGGTGGGCATGGCACTACTCGGATTGCACATTTTTGGTAGCGTGCGATTCACGACAACAATCGAGATAGCCAAGTCCAATCTAGGAAGAGCTTTAGCACGCGTGTATTTGTTGTTTGGATTCATAATTCTCTGCTCATAAGTTTCGTTAGAGAGAGATACTCTCGTGAAGAGCACTCTATTTCTACTTATTTTCTTCATGGACAACCCTTCTTCATTACGTGAGCAACGCATTGGTCTTAGTAGGCAAGGCCAGGTGGTGGTGTTGGGCTCGTCCTTGGGGCCGCGGTGGTCTGCGGTAGTGCCAGAGGGGAGGGGGATGTGGGACTAGCAGGTGGCCAGTAGAGATGGAGAGGGCCTAGAGGGGAGGGAAGAGGAAAAGGAATGAAGAAAGAAAAAGAAAAGAAAAGAAAAAGAGAAAAGGTAAAAAATTAGAAAAAAAAGTAAAGGATAAAAATGCCCCAATGTCAGGCCTTTCTTTGAAATGATTTGAGCATTTTAGACTCTTATTTAAAACAAGATCTACTCCAGACCCTTATTTGAGAAAACAAGGACACTTCATGCGTTCATTTGAAAATTTTCCTTTTATATTTAGACAATGTTGTTGTAGGCTCTAATCAAGTCCTTCTTTGATGATTTGAGTTTTTTTGCATTAAGGCTTAATTTTATATTTAGAGAGTTCGTTCTCTCGTTTTTATTTGGGAACACGCAACTCGTGCGCACATTTACTAGATTACAAGACATGCGGTAAAAGATTGGTTAGATTACTCGGCTAGACTGATGTAAGTAATTTTTGTTCCTTCAATGTGAAATAATCAATTTCCTTTCTTTAATATCATCTCTGTTGCGACCCTAAAAAAAATCAAGCTTTTGGAATTTTAAGTTAATGGATTACCAAGTTAATTAACTTAGCTCGAACTTTCCCAAGTTCTACTAAAACGTGACTTATAGTTCAAGCGATCATTAGACAAAAGATTTTAATTTTTGGAGTCGTCACTAATTATTTTGGGTAGGTTGATTAGACATCCAAATAAAGTATTGAGATGAATACTTTATTCTTACAAATCAGAGATTAATGAGTTCGAGGACTTGGTTACATTAATTTTTTTCAATTAATGCCCTTTTAGTACTAATTTCGTGAAAAAAGCTTTTGGGGTGATTCGAAAATGTTTGGATCAACTGATTAGAAAGGTAAAATGGTCATTTTTCAAGGCTTAAGGAGTAAAAATAGGTCAAACCAGCTGAATGCGGTAATTTCCTATTTTTCACAATTTTTTAAGAATTTTTTCGAATTTTTTTGGGTTTTTTTAGAATTTTTTAGAATTTTTTTTTGAAATTTATCCAAAAATTCATAAATCTATTGTATTTTTGTCAAGTTAGCCCTAAATTTTTAATTATATCAATTGTGCCTATCAAGCCAATTTTGATAGGAAATCGCTAGCGTGGACGCCATAGTAAGAGAGAGAAAAAGGAAATAAAAAAGTGAAAATTAAAAAAATAGGGAAATATTTTTTAAAATTGTCCATATCAATGGCGGTCGTCCTAACAGTTGTGCCACGCAGAACGATCGAGTCTACGTTAGTGATTTTCGGCCAAAATTAGGCGGATGGACCGAATAGATAAAAACGCAAAAGGTTTAGAACTCACTTGGTAAAAAAAAAAAAAATTTATGACCGAATTGACATAATTACAATAAGTTTAAGACTTATTAGGTAGTTTTTGTTACCTCGTGTTAGTGCATTTGATCCACATTCTCTTGGGGGGTCTCTAATGTACGTAGAAGATCACATTTAAATACAAGTGTGATTATTGTTATTATTACTTGTGCTGCTGTTGACCCTTAAACTCGGAGCAAATTTGCAGTAGTTCGTCCAATCTGCAAGCTTCCAGATGACGCTGGATAAAGTTTTCCATGTGCATTTTTTTTTTGTCAATTTGAGTCCTCATCAGATTGGTTGCAACTCTTTTGTGAAGAGAATGCTCATAGCAAGTAAATGTTACGACGTTGACTCACACTGGTTCCATGAAAGAAAACTGCAAAGTTCTTCGATTGTTGAAATCTTTCAGCCCCAAAAAGTTCTCGAGTATCGATTTAATACTCCCAACAAGATTGACAGAAGATGAAAAATGTAGCTTAACGGATCAAGCTGTCTCTATGGATGTTCGAGTGAAACCCGGACGTTGGTGGCTGTGCTTGGCAAAGATTGTCAAAAGATTACTACAAATAGTATGACAATGAACGAAAAAAATAATGCCTCGTTTGGTGTGGTTTAGCATTGCAAATGGATTTTACAAATCTAAAATCCCTTGAGCAAATGCAAATGGCATTTAGTTTGGCCCAGGGTAATTCTAGAACTACTTTGGAAAGTTGTATTCTCGAAATGCAAATAGACATTTTATTCTTCCAACTTTGACCTCACTCAACTTGCATAATTTGGAGAATGTCATTGAAAATCCTAATTTACTGGTGAAGGCCTCAACTACCTACTAGTGACTAGCCAGCCATTGACGAGCAGCCATCGAGAGGTTGCCCCCACCTTTGGTCACCTTGCCTGAGGTTTGGCAAGATTGGCCAGAGACTAGATTTGGTCGTCAGCTAACTGTCGGTAGCTGAATTTTGTCGGCAAATAATTTGAGATTTATGAATATATGTATGCATTAACAAAAGTCCTTTGCAAAGTGTGTGTGTGTGTGTTTTTTTTTTATGAAATGCCATCAACATCAAAATTGCTTCCCAATGTGTTTTTAAAATGCATTCTACTAAACACTATTTGCTTTGACAAAAAAAACACTTTTTGCATTTTAAAAATTCGTTTAGCCCAAAGGTGTGTGCATTTACCTAAGGACATTCTGCCAAAAGCCGAAATAGTCCCTTCGATTATGCAGGGGTTCACATGGATAACTGAGCAAGGCTACCTTTCAAAATTTGAATAACTGCACAATTCGTAAGCTTATGTAGAGGGCAAAGTGAATTGAACTCGACATTCATTCATTGTTTTTTCGAAGCCAGAAAAGTAACAATCCCAACATACAACAATATGGCAATTTAAAGTCACAAGCTCAAACTTTGTAAAGAGTTTTTCGAATCTGTACGACCAGATAATCACCAACTTAGTTAACGAACGTTCGGAGCAATATCATGCTCAATTGAGGTCATCTCAAAAGACTCACTTCTTCTCTTACTATTTCCCATTCTTTGGCTTCTTCCTGAACCAATCTCTACTGTCAAGCATTCTTTAATTTCCAACAAAACATGGTTTATATCTGGCCTTTGGACCGCCCTCGTCGGCACACACGACATGGCTATTTCCACTGCTTTCCATGCAGAACAAATGTTGAATTGACCATTTAACCTCGGATCGACAATGCTTTGGATGTCCCCTCTTTCTATGAGTGGAGTTACCCAGTGAAGTATGTGCATGCTACCCTCCGGACTTCTTATAAAGGCGGGGTGGCCCGTGATTAACTCGAATAAAACTATGCCGAAACTGTACACATCGCTCTTCTTGTTCAAGTTTCCAGATGTGTGAAACCTGCGGATTCAAAAGGAATTATTGCTTTGATTAGTACAATAATAGCTGAACCACATTTACACAAGCGTTACATATGTGAATCCAACATAAACATGTACGAATAGATGTACGACCTCTCGTGCTAGTCTAAACAAGCACAATTATTCGGATTCCTAGGTGGAATAGTTTTTGTATTCAACGATGATATTTTGAGTCACTTACTCTGGATCGAGATAACCAAGCGTTCCTGCTGGACGAGTCGAAATATGAGAATCATGCTCTGTTACAAATGCCTTGGATAATCCAAAATCAGCTATTTTTGCTTGCATATTTTCATTTAGTAAGATATTGGCCGTCTTAAAATCTCTGTGGACAGTGGAAGGTTTGCAGCCATTATGCAGGTACTCCAACCCTGCACCAACAAAAAAACAATTGAAGAAATTATTTTGTACCTCAACTTGTGGATATGTAGCAAATATTTCATCAATCTACTCTATGTACCTTGAGCTGCATCGCTTGCAATTTGTAGTCTCTGGCTCCAACTCAAAACATTAGGGTTGTGTGCTGCTCAAAAGTCGAGAAATGAGAGAGTATTCCAAACATGAAAGATGCAAAAGGAAATATAAGACAGACCTGACAAATGTTGCCGAACATTTCCATTGGACATGAATTCGTATATCAGTGCCATGGTTTCAATTTCTTCACAATATCCGATAAGTGAAACCAGATTTCTGTGATGAACAACCATTAGGAGTTGTGCCTGCACATCAAGGTATCAGAGCTTGTTATAGGTAGAACACACAAACAATCGAAAACTTGACAAATTGATTCTAGTCGCAGTAATGTTCCAAACCTCTGCATGAAACTCCTTGTACCCTTGCTTTGATGATTGAGATAACATTTTTACTGCAACTTGAGTGCCATCATCAAGTCTGCCGAAGTAAACTTTCCCAAATCCTCCCTCTCCAATTACTGTTGTAAAGTTATCAATAATTCTTGTAACCTCAGTTGATGTAAAAGGTCTATTTTTTGACAACCTTAATGTCTCACAAGATCCTCTGGTAGAGTTGGTAGTTGTAGTAATAGTATTAACATCTGCAAAAAAACAAAAGGAAATAATATAACCTCAATTGAGTTAAGCTGAGCATGACTGATTCTAGAGTCCAAGGGGTGGTCCAATCCCCGCTTGGGATTGGATCGGACTGCCCAGTATATATATATATATATATATAACTAGAAATTTTTGGAAAACTAGTTAACTTAATTTTTCCATCTTTTACTCAACTCTCACTCCTTTCCTCTCACTCCACACTTGCGTCTTGCCTTCGCGATGCAGCCTCCAATCATGTTTGTTAATATGCAGTCTCTAATTATGCCTTATCTTGACTCAATTTGTGTTTTATTTTGAATATATTATGCAAATCCATTATTTTGTTCGCATTTGGATTCAGTGAAGTACAATTGTAATCCCATTTTGAGTTTGATTCTTTCCAACTTGAGGAGAATAATGTAGGAGCATAATCCTATTTTAGTTGTTTTAAGTGTTTTTCTTTCTAATTTAGTCTTTTATTATTATTTTAGGATTATAAGTACTTATGTAATGGTTGTATACTGGTTATGTGTATGTTTGTTAGGTTGGATGGTTGAAATTGCAAGTTGTTAGTTCAGATCAAATGATGAGATTTCTATAAGCAGCTAGTGTTAGCGATCCTAATGAGCCCGAACCGCCGATCCTGATTTGGTCCCATGTCCCAAAATTTGGAAACCGAGACTACTGGTCCGATCCTTGGTCCCATACTGGAATTGGACTAGCCTGGACCGTGCATACTCTTAAGAAGTACGTGATGACTTACTCTAAGAAGAAACCGTGTCGTGACAAATGAACTAGAAGAGTGAAGGAAGTTACCTCAACCAAATGATGAAGTGTTCATTCCTTCCATACACCAGATGTGGGTATGCGTCGATGCAGTTATGAAACTACTAACATGTGACTTGTGCTTAGTTTTTTTTAACAAGAAACAGTGATGCGTAAAAGCTTGCTTGCGTGAGTGCGGGATCATGTCGGTGTATCATGTCACTTTTTCCGGGCCCAACTGTCGAAAGTGCCACGAGCAATCGGACCAGTTAACCAGTTTGGGGTTCAAAACCCGACCTTGACTGAGAAAATCTTACGTAAAACTTTTGATTTTTGATGCACATGCAATACGAAAGAGAGTTACTTTGGATTTGTCTTCTTTTGATTATCCACAATACTGCAGGAGCTCCCAATAAAATCAAGACCAGAACAGCTGCAACTGATGCAATGATTGGAGCAATAGAAGTGCCCTTTTTCTTTGGCTGCTCATGGTCATTGCTGGTCTGACAATTGTCTAATTGGCAAAGATTTGGATTTCCATCTAAGCTGTCAAAAAACATCCATAGTAAATGTCAATGCCAGAATAGCACATGAATTCATGGATATTACATCGTGTATGCATTACAAACATAAGTTGATAAAAGAGAAATAATAGAGCAAGTATCCCTTTATCTTTTTCATTCTTCAGTTTGATCAGCAACGTACAGAAAGAGGAAACAAATTGTATAGATAATAATATGTGATTAATTGTAGCATTACAATAGTGTGGCAATGAGGGAACCTTAGTAGCATCGATCCATCTGCCTTCTTCTTCAAGAGAGTTTGAGGAACAGAACCATTCAAGTTATTTCCACTTAAATTCCTGCAAGTTTTCATATTTAGAAGTTGATAGCCATTCACGCGGGCTAGATAACCACAAATGATGTTTCTATTAAAAGCTGAGTAACTCACAAAACTTTCAAGCTCGGCATTTGTGCTAAAAAGTCTGGCACAGGCCCAGATAATGTATTATCGGATAAATCCCTGAAATTTAGGCAGAAAGTAGTGAGAAACTTCATATGCAATTACTTATTGAAATGCATAAAACGGGATAAGGTAGATATTGATCATCATGCTAATGATAAGGAAGCCTATCACTTTTTTCCAGCATAGCGTTGTCCATTCAGTTTCTATGCAATCTAAGTAATCAATATGGAAGAAAAAATTAGTAATACGTACAGGGATACAATTGCTGTCAAATTGGAGATCGATGTAGCTATCAGTCCATTCAGTCCACTAGAGATCAAGTTCCTGCGCATCAGCAGCTAACATGATTAGAGTAAAATCCTTCCACTTAAATCTTTTAACATGTAAGGCATTGATATAGAGACTTAATTTTCGAAATCATTGCTCTCGTGGCATGATGTATTACCAATCTGCACTATAGTTATTGTCAGGAAAACTCATCTTTCGAGACTTGTGGGGTTCCAATGCAGAATGTTGTCAGAGAAAATATGTTCTTGTGGACTTACAATGAGACGATTCTTGGAGAACTATCATAGCTACAACTTAGTCCGCTCCATGAGTACCGTGTAGGAACACATGGATCACCTTGCCAGCTAGCTCTGATCACCCCATATGATTTCTTGATGTCATACATGGCATTGACTAAACCACCACATAAAGAGCTACGATCATAAGGAAATCAAAGAGTATTCAAGCAGAAACTTAAGTGAGATTATAGACATGTACATACAGTCATCAAGAAAAGTCGGTGTATTTGGAAGCTGAGCCACGGTGAAAAACTCGACGGCATTGAGGAGAGGTGGCAGACTAGAGCGGGCCGTCGCATTAAGTGTGAAGTTCAAAACACGTCCACTTATGGGCAATGAGGCTACGGTCACTGGCTTTAGGTTATCGAGCATGACAGTTTCAATGAATTCATCTTGTACATATACTGCGAATTCTCTGAATAGGCTCTTTTGTAGTTGCAGTTCCACAAAATGAAAGTATATATACCAAACGGTAGTGGAGTCGCTTTGAGTCCAGAACAGATTCAAAGGATCGGTGACATTTCGTGCTTGTGTGGCGGTCATCAAAACTTCAGGCGGAACTTTATAGGCATCATTGCTTGTACTTGTCACGATGGCCGTCGTGTTACTGACTGACGACCAGCGTCTCCTGCCTCCACTATAAGTCTGATTGCTCCAGATGCGATCATATACATCTTGTGGATGCCTATTAATGCCGACACCAGTCAAATAATCATGATGTAAGTGCAAGATGATGAACTAGCTGACCCAAATTGGCTTGGAATAGCAGCACGTTTTCTACTGTTCGTGCAGTTGCATAATGAGAAAACACATTTTTAGTAAAATGTGAATACACTTGTGGTCAACGTCTGAATATCATGGGAAATACAAAGAAAATCACCTGTATGTGTCTGCGCTCTCTAAATTATATCTCCAGTTGGTTACAAGTGCACCGGAATTGATCTGGTAAGTTGAGTTATCCAGCAATCGCAACTCGAGAATTGATATGAATGGAACTCCCGAGTCGGTATTCACCAAGCAAACTTGTATATAATCTCTTGGAGGAGTATAAATGATCTCTTCGTATATATAGGATGAAGAGTTCATCGTGAACCAATAATTACCATCAATATGTAGGTCAAATGCAGGGGCTTGATTCTTGCCATCATAATTCCCATACCAAAATGAAGCCCTGATCAAATATGTGTTGCCCTTTCCTTCATCTGGCATTAATGTGTAACAATTCCTTGTTCCATTGGGGAAGATCCTGAGATTCTTTGATTGCTGTCGGTTGTTTTGGTAGATGACATGGGTAGACACCTGCATGTTTGTTCCGGAATCTACAAACCCTGCATCAGCCTTGTAGGAGATGTCAAGCTGATCATCATGGTAATCACTAGGTGCCCCGCAATCGATGCTTATGAAACCTAGATAGATGTCAAAGAAGAGATTGTTAGTTTCTTTTCACTATGCATCATGAGTGTTACAAATTTCTTGATTCTTTACGATGTCCCTTAAACTTTTATCACCACTGTATCAACTAGATAGAAATTTCATCAATCAAAATTACATGCATAAGAATTGGCTTGATAATTGTAAGTCGTAACGAAGTTCTGATGAATATTCGGATGATACAGGCATATGTGAAAAGCATGAAAGCAGAAATGTCATTTGCAAATATAAAGTAAGCTAGAGATGGTACATTGCCAACTCTCCAATATTTCGAAGGATTCCTAAATGTTTCCTAGAGAATCTCGAATGGGCATTAAATAAGCAAAGGTGGTCACTGAATCATCAATGTGCCCATTTCTTGAATCTCGCTTATATAATGTCTCAACTCTTTGCAGTTCAATCATCGGAAAAATTTTCAAAACAGTCTTAAATCTATTACAATCGTATCGATTCAGTCCTAAACTTTATTTTTGTCTATCAAAATTAAAAAAAAAATCAAAACAAAAAATTAATTAAAATATTATGTTACCAATCGATCAAAATTTGCTGGATGGACTGAACTAGCAAAATTACAAAAAGTTTAGGATTGAATTGGCAAAAAAAAATTTAGAAATAAATCGACATAATTATAATAAGTTTATAATGTTTTTTTTTTATAATCTTCTCTTCGATCATCACTGTACATGGGTGTGTGAGAGAGAACCTGGATTTCGTTGCCCGCGAGCGATAACTCCGAGAGATAGACAACCAATCAAGATATGCAACATCTTCAACATCTTCATGGCATATCAAGCCTTTCATCACGTTGATTTCTCCATTTCAGTGAGAGAGAGAGGGAGAGAGTAAGTACTTCAATGAATGCGCGTTCATGGACCAGACGGGCACTTATAAATCTCTCATCGATGTTAGGATATTTCCACTGGACAGACCGCGGTCACCGGAGGGAGCACGAGAAAATATTGCGCACCGTCACATCAGCAATGCTCATATCCACTCATCATGTGACACGTGTCGCGGGCCCACATTTTACAAAAATGAAACTCTCTCTCTCTCTCTCTCTCTCTCCTTTGCTTGACCTCTCAGACCTCCCACCCTCTCTTTCCTCCGCCTGATCCCTTTTCCCTTCTCCGAACTTGAGCCCTAGTCAATGCCATTACGGGCCGCGGCGAAGAGCACACTCGGAGTCTTCGGCAACTGGCTTGCCACCAATGGATCCCGTCCTTTGTCTTCTTCATCCCGGTCGCGGAGCTTGAGCCTAAGGCTCGCGGCCGCCATGGCCATGAGCCGTGGGCTCGAGCTCCGCGCCTGTGATGGCGCGAGCTCGTCAAATCGTCATCCTAAAAGTCGCAGCCGCCATGGCTGTGGAGCTCAAGCTCCGTGGCCATGGCGGTCAACGTCTTCTCGTTTCTCCGGCAGCGAAGCAACAAAAGAGAAAGAGGGAGGCAGCGAAGACAGAGAGAGAGGAGAGATTTTTTTTTTTCCCTAACTGGTAGGACCTCTGCGCCATGTGTTGCTCAATGAACGGTGGTCTGGACCACTTCTGTATCCAATATTTTCTCCGGTCACCGCTCGTGCACCTACTGTAGATAAAGCGAGACGAAAATTCAAAAAGTAAGAAAAACGCAAAAAGTAGGGATGCAACGATGGTCCGGTCGTCCATCATTTCAAGTGGCAGCGATCCATCCTGACACGACGATCGGTCAACGAGTTTTGTCTCGAGAGCGTTTGTCGTGGGGGACCTGGCAACTTCATTTGTACCCAACCGATAATGGTGAATCATCAACCCGGCCGGCGGCCACCACCTTTTTCAGGTCAAAGTCTTCCCCTGCATGTGCAATTACTAGCGAGAGTCGCCTCAACGACTGCCCCGAGAATATGATTATCGAGCACGTATCAAGTAAGATTGGGACCCGCTCGTACATGAAATTGCTTGTCGATTCGAGCTGGCCGGGCTTGGACGGCCCGGTTGCCCCCATTTAATTCTGTAATCGTTTTTCATTTTAATTAGCAATTGGAATCGACGATAAAGAAGAGCCTTTCTTTGCACGGTTTGTGGAAAAGATAATTCTTTTTTGTGGCGGAGAAAAGGTTGCGATTTGGAGTTTAGCAAAGACAAGAGTAGGGCAAGGTGGAGACAACGAAGAATCACGGGTGGGAAAAAAGGTGTCACCTCTCTTTTAGGGACCATGGCTTTCAAAATTGCAAAAGAGGGTTTGATGGGTGGGGACTCATTTTGGATCGTTGCAATTAGAGGTGTACAATTGGATCGGGTTTACTCGATATCCGGATCGGACCAGCTGAAAAATAAAGTTGTGAATCGATTTCTATTCAAATCAGCCTGAGAATCGGTTTCAATTTTTGAGAACTGGTTAAAACTAGTCTGATTCTTAGTTCTAAGTAAAGAACCATCTGGATGGGTTTATAGAATCGATTTTTGATTGTTGTTTAAAAAAAAAAACCCAAGTGAGTAATTCTTCGTCAAGTTAGCTTGCTAGTCGCAACCTTGCCTCACGCAGTATGCTCACCTAGGAGAACAAGTAATCCTAAGATTTTTCATTCCTTTTGGTGTTATGTGATCTGATGTATAAGCTCAATTTAACACTGGAAATTATTTACATTATGCAGATTTCTTTTTTTTTTTTGGTTGAATATGCAGAGTTGATTGAGTGAGTAGTATGTGTCTCTTTCTCTGTCAAATTTAGTTATGCATTGTCAAAGTCATGGTTTATTAGGAAACTCTTTGTTCTCAATTTGATATATGCCCATTCTTTTCTCTCTCTCTCTCCTTTTTTTTTTATTGAGCTTCTATGAGTAAACTGTAAAAATTTCATGTAATCGTAAGATTCTGTTTTCATTTTTGCATATAGGGAAATCAGATAAACCCTAAAACTGGACTAAAAAAAATGATTCCAAATCAAGTTTCAAGATAAACATGGTAGGATCTCGGTTTCAAAAATTGAGAACCAATTATAGCAGGGTCAGGTTTAGGGTATCGGTCTAGACCTGACCCACTCGGCCCATGCTAACCCCTAGTTGAAATAAAGAGGTGATTGTTCGACGAGTTCGGCACTACTAGTATTTATAATATTTTGGGCTAGATAGAGAGTTTGGCTCGAACCAAATTAGTTCCTAATTGGACATTAATCCAAACTAGAATTAAGTACAATCTACCTAATTGGAAAAAAAAATGAAGAAAGATCGAAAATCCTGCCAAGTCCCATGTGAAAATTTAAATCAACTTTGCAGTGGGAAATCTTTCTACTGTTACATGAATTTGATTTTCATCTCTTCCGACTTCGGAAGTTGTTTTTATTTTTTCCATTTCTACTCCAATTGTTACATGAGGACATTTTTTTTTGGCCGAAACAAGAAGATATTTTAGTCCACAAAAAAAATCAATTTTGGAGATGCTTTAATGTTTTTACAAAATAGACATATGCATTGCCACCGTTAATGAACACTTCTTCTCACATTTAAGTATAATCTACTTAATCGAACAAAAAAAGGTGAAGAAAGATCGGCAATCCTGCCAAGTCCCGTGGGATAATTTAAATCAATTTTGTAGTATAAACCTCTTTACTATTACACGAATTCAATTTTCATTGCTTCCAACTTCGGAAGTTGCTTTATTTCTTCCGTTTCTACTCCAATTCTTACACTTCTTCGGAAGTTGATTTAAAATAAAAAATTAATTTTGGAGATGCTTTTTCTTTATAATAAAATACATTTGCCCAGTTTTTATGGATAGGTTGGATTTTGGCCTAGGCCTAAGGTTAGGAGTGGAAATATGCAATGAAGGGCCCAAAAAAATATAAAAAGTTTAAAACTTTAGATAAATACGTGATTTATTATATAAATATTTTAACATTATACATGAGCTGATCCACGTTTCACGGGCATCCTATAATCATTGTGTTTTCTTTTGATTATCCACCGGCACTCCCTACTTTACATGGCATGCTTTTTCGTCATGCATCCTTTTCTTCAAATACCAGCAAAAAGGGAACATACGATTTGGGCGAATTAGACGGGAAAAAAAAAACCTCTAGTAAAGGGAGACAATACGTGATTTGTCTTATTCTAGGAGATAAATTAAATTTTCGAGAACACAGAATATTTAGGATTTGTCTGTATCACATAAATGGAAGACATTTTTCTTGAGAACGATCAATTGTATCACTTAGAAATATGAACGGACGAAAAATATTTCAATCATTTACGAATATTTTTGAACATAAGTTATTGCCGATGATGAGGCATTTTTTATCGACTAATTATTTTAAGTGATACAAACAATCTGAAAAAATGTCTGCCAAATTATTTATTTCTCGTGAAACAAATGAAGCCTTTACATTTTGGAATCTAGAAACGAGAGGGATTTATATCGGATAACGGCCCTGGATCTTGTGATAATTTTTCTGTACCAAAGAGTTTGAAGCTAGAGCTAGTATTGTGTTTTCTTCTCAACAAAGAGATGAGAAAAGCGTCGCCATTTTCTAGCACCATACTAACATTTCGAAGAAGGAAAAGGAAAGACACAACAATTATTGTAAAATGTTTAAAATCTGGTTTAATAAATAAATATTTTAAAGACCCCTCCTCATCTATAACTTTTCCATAACATTAAAGTGCGTAGATGTATATTAACGCGTGAAAAGATTTCAACTCAAAATTTTTTTGCTCTAAAAAATATAAGATTTTGTAGGATCACTCTAGTTGTTCTAAAAGATTCAATCGTTAGATTAAGGCGAGATTTACCTCTCATGCGGTCACCCATATGCTTGACTTTTGACTAGAGATCGAAGCTTGGAAATACATAATAGGGGATGAAAATATGGGTTTGGAAGTATTTGAATTTAAGATCTCATGCTCCAACGCAATGTTAAAATTTTGTGGGACCACTAATAATTAAGTATTTTGAAGCTACTTCCAGGATAAAAATACAAAATTTTACATTTTTGAAATGACAAATGTAGGGTAAAAAAAAAGATGTCCTATGTAGTTGTAGGGACATCCTCCACCATATCCACACGTACAGAGTTCCTGCCTTACCTCTTCGCTGTCCAAGTGCTTCCAAATTCACTCGACTCGTGCACTATCCCTCCTTGGCTTATGTACACTAAAAAAACACACCTGCATTATTGATTTAAATCATTTAAATAACAAAGTTGAGTACTTCGGCATTAATCACGCTAGTGACAGTGCCTAGCACTAGGTGAGGGCCGGGGAACCCAAGCCAGCCATGGTAAGAGAGAAAAAAGAAAATAAGAAAAAGTGAAAATTTAAAAAAAAAGAGAAATATTTTTGAAAATTGTCCATATAGTGGTGGCCATCCTAATAGCTATGCCACGCAGGACGATTGAGTCCACGTTAGTGGTTTTTGGCCAAAATTAGGCGGATGGACTGAATGGATAAAATCATAAAAGGTTTAGTAGTGTGGCTAAAAAAATATTTATGAATGAATTAACACAATTGCAATAAGTTTAAGACTTATTAGGTAGTTTTCGTTACCTCGTGTCAATGCGTTTGATCCACATGCTCTGGGGGGTGTCTCTAATGTACGCTGAAGATCACACTTAAATACGTGTGATTATTGTTATTATTACTTGTGGTACCGTTGACCCGTAAAACATGGAGCAAATTAGCAGTAGTTCGTCCAATTTGCAAACTTCCAGATGACGCTGAATAAAGTTTTCCACGCACATTTTTTTTTGGTCAATTTGAGTCCTCATCAGATTGGTCGCAACTCTTTTGTGAAGAGAATGCTCATAGCACGTAAATGTTACGACGTTGACTCGGGCTGGTTCCATGAAAGAAAACTGCAAAGTTCTTCAATTGTTGCAGCTTTTCAGCACCAAAAAGTTTTCGAGTATCGATTTAATACACCCAAGAGTGACAGAAGATGAAACATGTAGCTTAACGGATCAAGCTGTTTATATGGATGTTCGAGCGAAACCCGGACGTAGGTGGTTGTGCTTGGCAAAGATTGTCAAAAGATTACTACAAATAGTATGACAATGAATGAAATGCCTCGTTTGGTGTGGTTCAACATTGCAAATGGATTTTAGAAATCTAAAATTCCTTGAACAAATGCAAATGGCGTTTGGTTTGGCTCAGGGCAATTCTAGAGCTACTTTGAAAAGTTGTATTCTCGAAATGCAAATAGACATTTTATTCTTACAACTTTGACCTCACTCAACTTTCATAATTTTGAGAATGTCGTTGAAAATCCTAATTTACTAGTGAAGGCCTCAACTACCTACTAGTGACTAGCCAGCCACTAACGAGCGGCCAACGAGAGGTCGCCCCACCTTTGGTCACCTTGCCTGAGGTCTGGCAAGGTTGGCTGGAGACTAAATTTGGTCGTCAGTTAACTGTCGGTGGCTGAGTTTTGTCGGCAAATAATTTGAGATTTCTATATATATATATATTAACAAAAGTCCTTTACAAAATGTGTGTGTGTGTGTTTTTTATTTATTTATGAAATGCCATTTAGATCAAAATTGTTTCCCAACGTGTTTTTAAAATGCATTCTACTAAACGCTATTTGCTTTGACAAAAAAAAACACTATTGCATTTTAAAAAATTCCTTTAGCCCAAAGGTGTGTGCATTTTCCTAAGGACATTCTCCCAAAAGCCGAAATAGTCCCTTCGATTATGCAGGGGTTCACATGGATAACTGAGCAAGGCTACCTTCCAAAATCTGAACTGCACAATTCGTAAGCTTATGTAGAGGGCAAAGTGAATTGAACTCAACATTCATTCATTGTTTTTTCGAAGCTAGAAAAGCAACAATCCCAACATACGACAATATGACAATTTAAAGTCACAACCTCAAAGTTTGTATAGAGTTTTTCAAATTTGTACGACCCGATAATCACCAACTTAGTTAACGAGCGTTCGGAGCGATATCATGCTCAATTGAAGTCATCTCAAAAGACTCACTTCTTCTCTTACTATTTCCCATTCTTTGGCTTCTTCCTGAACCTATCTCTACCGTCAAGCATTCTTTAATTTCTGACAGAACATGGTTCATATCCGGCCTTTGGACAGCCGTCGTCGGCACACACGACATGGCTATTTCCACTGCTTTCCATGCAGAACAAATGTTGAATTGACCATTTAACCTCGGATCGACAATGCTTTGGATGTCCCCTCTTTCTACGAGTGGAGTTACCCAGTGAAGTAGGTGCATGTTGCCCTTTGAACTTCTTATAAAGGCGGGGTGGCCCGTGATTAACTCGAATAAAACTACGCCGAAGCTGTAAACATCGCTCTTCTTGTTCAAGTTTCCAGATGTATGAAACCTGAGGATTCAAAAGGAATCGTTGCTTTGATTAGTACAATAATAGCCGAAACCACATTTACACAAATGTTACATATGTGAATCCAACATAAACATGTACGAATAGATGTACAACCTCTTGTGCTAGTTTAAACAAGTACAATTATTTGGCTTCCTAGATGGAATAGTTATTGTATTCAATGATGATATTTTGAGTCACTTACTCTGGATCGAGATAACCAAGCGTTCCTGCTGGACGAGTCGAAATATGAGAATCATGCTCTGTTACAAATGCCTTGGATAATCCAAAATCAGCTATCTTCGCTTGCATGTTTTCATTTAGTAAAATATTGGCCGTCTTAAAATCTCTGTGGACAGTGGAAGGTTTGCAGCCATTATGCAGGTACTCCAACCCTGCACCACCAACAAAAAAACACTTAAAAGAAATTATTGTGTACCTCAACTTGTGGATATGTAGCAAAGATTTCATCAATCTACTCTATGTACCTTGAGCTGCATCGCTTGCAATTTGTAGTCTCTGGCTCCAACTCAAAACATTAGGGTTGTGTGCTGCTCGAAAGTAGAGAAATGAGAGAGTATTCCAAACATGAAAGATGTAAAAGGAAATATTAGACAGACCTGACAAATGTTGCCGAACATTTCCGTTGGACATGAATTCGTATATCAGTGCCATGGTTTCAATTTCTTCGCAATATCCGATAAGTGAAACCAGATTTCTGTGATGAACGACCATTAGGAGTTGCGCCTACTCATCAAGGTATCAGATCTTGTTATGAGTGGAACACACAAACAATCGAAAACTTGACAAATTGATTCTAGTCGCAGTAATGTTCCAAACCTCTGCATGAAACTCCTTGTACCCTTGCTTTGATGATTGAGATAACATTTTTACTGCAACTTGAGTGCCATCATTAAGTCTGCCGAAGTAAACTTTCCCAAATCCTCCCTCTCCTATTACTGTTGTAAAGTTATCAGTAATTCTTGTAACCTCAGTTGATGTAAAAGGTCTATTTTTTGACAACCTTAATGTCTCACAAGATCCTTTGGTAGAGTTGGTAGTTGTAGTAATAGTATTAACATCTGTAAAAAAAACCAAAAGGAAATAATATAACCTCAATTGAGTTAAGCTGATCATGACTGATTCTAGTGTCTAGGGGGGTGGTCTAGTCTCCGCTTGGGACTGGATCGGACTGCCCAGTGTGTATATGTATATGTATATATATATAATTAGAAATTTTCGGGGAACTAGTTAACTTAATTTTTCCATCTTTTACTCGACTCTCACTCCTTTCCTCTCACTCTACGCTTGTGTCTTGCCTTCGCGATGCAGCCTCTAATCATGTTTGTCAATACGCAATCTCTGATTATGTCTTATCCTGACTCAATTTGTGTTTTATCTTAAAAATATTATGCAAATCCATTATTTTGTTTGCACTTGGATTCAGTGAAGTACAATTGTAATCCCATTTTGAGTTTGATTCTTTCCAACTTGAGGAGAATAATGTAGGAGCATAATCCTGTTTTAGTTGTTTTAAGTGTTTTTCTTTCTAATTTAGTCTTTTATTATTATGCAGGATTATACACGAAAGATCCTTATTATTTTAGGATTATAAGTACTTATGTAATGGTTGTACACTAGTTATGTGTATGTTTGTTAGGTTGGATAATTAAAATTACAAGTTGTTAGTTCAGATCAAATGATGAGATTTCTATAAGCAGCTAGTGTTAGCGATCCTAATGAGCCCGAACCGTTGATCCTAATTTGGTACCTTGTCCCAAAAATTTAGAAACTGAGACTACTTGTCCGATCTCCGGTCCCATACTGGAATTGGACTAGCCTGGACCGTGCATACTCTTAAGAAGTGTGTAATGACTTACTCTAAGAAGAAACCGTGTCGTGACAAATGAACTAGAAGAGCGAAGGAAGTTACCTCAACCAAATGATGAAGTGTTCATTCCTTCCATACACCAGATGTGGGTATGCGTCGATGCAGTTATGAAACTACTAACATATGACTTGTGTATAGTTTTTTTTAACATGAAACAGTGATGCATAAAAGCATGCTTGCGTGAGTGCGGGATCATGTCGGTGTATGATGTTCACTTTTTCCGGGCCCAACTGTCGAAAGTGCCACGAGCAATCGGACCAGTTAACCAGTTTAGGGTTCAGAACCCGACCTTGACTGAGAAAATCATACGTAAGATTTTTTATTTTTGTTGCACATGCAATACGGTAGAGAGTTACTTTGGATTTGTCTTCTTTTGATTATCCACAATACTGCAGGAGCTCCCAATAAAATCAAGACCAGAACGGCTGCAACTGATGCAATGATTGGAGCAGTAGAAGTGCCCTTTTTCTTTGGCTGCTCATGGTCATCGCTGGTCTGACAATTGTCTAATTGGCAAAGATTTGGATTTCCATCTAAGCTGTCAAAAAACATCGATAGTAAATGTCAATGCCAGAAGATTAGCACATGAATTCATGGATATTACATTGCGTATGCATTACATACATAAGTTGATCAAAGAGAACTAATAGAGCAAGTATCCCTTTATCCTTTTCATTATTCAGTATGATCAGCAACGTACAGAAAGAGGAAACAAATTGTATAGATAATAAAATACGATTAATTGTAGCATTACAATAGTGTGGCAATGAGCGAACCTTAGCAGCATCGATCCATCTGCCTTCTTCTTCAAGAGAGTTCGAGGAACAGAACCATTCAAGTTATTTTCACTTAAATTCCTGCAAGTTTTCATATTTAGAGGTTGATAGCCATTCACTCGGGCTAGATAACCACAAATGATGTTTCTATTAAAAGCTGAGTAACTCACAAAACTTTCAAGCTCGGCATTTGTGCTAAAAAGTCTGGCACAGGCCCAGATAATGTATTATCGGATAAATCCCTGAAATTTAGGCAGAAAAGTAGCGAGAAACTTCATATTCAATTACTTATTGAAATGCATAAAACGGGATAAGGTAGATATTGATCATCATGCTAATGATAAGGAAGTCTATCACTTTTTTCCAGCATAGCGTTGCCCATTCAGTTTCTATGCAATCTAAGTAATCAATATGGAAGAAAAACTAGAAATACATACAGGGATACAATTGCTGTCAAATTGGAGATCGATGTAGCTATCGGTCCATTCAGTCCACTAGAGATCAAGTTCCTGCGCATCAGCAGCTAACACGATTAGAGTAAAATCCTTGCACTTAAATCTTTTAACATGTAAGGCATTGATATAGAGACTTAATTTTCGAAATCATTGCTCTCGTGGCATGATGTATTACCAATCTGCACTATAGTTATTGTCAAGAAAACTCATCTTTCGAGACTTGTGGGGTTCCAATGCAGAATGTTGTCAGAGAAAATATGTTTTTGTGAACTTACAATGAGATGATTCTTGGAGAACTATTATAGCTACAACTTAGTCCGCTCCATGAGTATTGCATAGGAACACATGGATCACCCTGCCAGCTAGCTCTGATCACCCCATATAATTTCTTGATGTCATTCATGGCATTGACTAAACCACCACATAAAGAGCTACGATCATAAGGAAATCACAGAGTATTCAAGCAGAAACTTAAGTGAGATTATAGACATATACGTACAGTCATCAAGAAAAGTCGGTGTATTTGGAAGCAGAGCCACGGTGAAAAACTCGACGGCATTGAGGAGAGGTGGCAGACTAGAGTTGGCCGTCGCCTTAACAGTGAACTTCAAATCACCTCCACTTATGGGCGATGAGGCTATGGTCACTGGCTTTAGGTTATCGAGCTTGACCGTTTCCATGAATTCATCTTGTACATATACTGCGAATTCTCTGAATAGGCTCTTTTGCCGTTGCAGTTCCACAAAATGAAAGTAGATATACCAGACAGTAGTGGAGTCGTCTTAAGTCCAGAACAGATTCAAAGGATCAGTGACATTTCGTGTTTGTGTGGCGGTCATTAAAACTTCAGGCGGAACTTTATAGGCATCATTGCTTGTACTTGTCACTATGGCCGTGGTGTTGCTGACTGACGACCAACCTTCACTATAAGTCTTACCGTTCCAGATGCGATCATATACATCTTGTGGATGCCTGTTAATGCCGACGCCAGTCAAATAATCATGATGTAAGTGCAAGATGATGAACTAGCTGACACAAATTGGTTTGGGAATAACAGCACGTTTTCTACTGTTCGTGCAGTTGCATAATGAGAAAACACGTGTTTAGTAAAATATGAATACACTAACACATCATTCACAGACCGAGGAATGTGGTCAACGTCTGAATATCATGGGAAATAGAAAGAAAATTACCTGTATGTCTTTGCGCTCCCTAAATTATATCTTGAGTCGAGTACAAGTGCACCAGAATTGATCTGGTAAATTGAGTTATCCAGCAACCGCAACTCGAGAGCTGATATGAATGGAACTCCCGAGCCGGTATTCACCAAGCAAACTTGTATATAATCTCTTGGAGGAGTGTAAATGATACTTTCATATGTCCAAGATGAAGGGTTCACCGTTTTCCAGTAATTAACATCAATATGGAGGTCAAATGCCGGGGTTTGATTCTTGTCATCATAATTCCCATACCAAAATGAAGCCCTGACCAAATATTTGTTGCCCTTTCCTTCATCTGGCATTAATGTGTAACAATTCCTTGTTCCATTGGGGAAAGCCCTAAGATTCTTTGATTGCTGTTCGTTGTATTCGTAGATGACCTCGGTAGACACTTGCATGTTTGTTCCGGAATCTACAAACCCCACATCAGCCTTGTAAGAGATGTTGAGATCATTGTCATGGTAATCATTAGGTGCCCCACAATCGATGCTTATGAAACCTAGATAGAAGTCAAATCAGAGATTGTCACTTCCTTTTCACTATGCATGATCAGTGTCATAAATTTCTTGATTCTTTACAATGTCCCTTACACTTTTTTTCTAATATTATCACCACTACATCAACTAGATAGAAATTTCATTAATCAAAATTACATGCATAAGAATTGGATTGATAATTATAAGTCGTAACGAAGTTCTTCCTAAATACTCAGTGCTCGCTTTTCAAAGCAAAATTGAGTATGACTAGCATTTGTCGTCTGCTTGAAAGATCGATTACCAACGGAAAGAAAAGTAGACACTGAATCGTCAATGTGCCCTTTTCCAGAATCCCATTTAGCTAATGTCTCGACTTTTCATGTTCAATCATCATTTCCATGCGCGCACGCATGATAGAGAGAGAACCTGAATTTTGTTGCCCGCGAGTAATAACTCCTAGAGCAAGACAACCAATCAAGACATGCAACATCTTCAGGATCTTTCACGGCATATCAAACCATCATCGTTTCACAGAGATATTTTTAAGTACATAGGCAAACGGCATAGGCAACACATTGTACGAAGCGCGGAAGAGAGAGATAGAGAGAGAGACCTGGAATTTGTTGGCCTTGAACCACAAGGACTAGTGCTAAAGCTAGAGAAGCAAGCAACGCAAAGGAGAAAGCTGTGATGGATCTTTCCATTGTCATGGATCAGTGGAGGTTGTCCAAGAGAGAGAAGTGTGAGGAAGATATGCATGCATGCCTTATATTTATATGGTGAGCTCTTCACACGTACAACCCCACGCGGTGCTTGTAATTGACTGAGACATGGCTACAGCACAACAAGACCAAGAAGGAATAATAGAGTTTATATGATATCCCGAAATTTCCTACATTAAAAATAATTAAAAAATAAAAGAATATCTCTTGACTTGTTCCCTAAGACATCTAGAAACTTCTAAAGGAAGCTAAAACATTCTTAATCAAGAAGGAATCTTAAAGCTTCTTGAAAAAAGCTATCTAGTAATTTCTCGAGGAATGCGTTCTTTAATTATTTCATAAGTTTTCCAAAAATTTAGTATTAGAGAACATGACACAAAGTAATAATTCTTGAATTAATATAGAAGTCTAAGGCAAGTCAATTAAAATACATAAGTCAATGCCAAGTCAAGATAAAATTAATGTGATTTTCGATAAGCAAATACGGAGTCGAGAGGTAAATGACAAATAGAAATGTTATTTTTCAAGTATTTAATGATAGGATAATATCAATATTATTGTCAAGCCCCTCCCTCACGCCTACTCTCCCTCTCCCTCTCTCACACTATTCCCTCGCGTCCCTTGTCAATGTTATTTTCAAGCCCCTCCCTCATGCCTACTCTCTCTCTCTCTCTCTCTCTCTCTCTCTCTCTCTCTCTCTCTCTCCTTGTGTGTTCTCGGGTAGTTCTACGTCGAAGGTAGGGGAATTATTAGGTTTGAAATAGAGATGACAAGAGCTCTCCAAATGCACGACCCCATGCGGAGCGACAATACAAGAAAACCAAGACTTGCAGCTAGGTCTTCTTCTGCAAACATATCAAAGCTTAAGTGCTGAAATATATGTCAATACCCAGCTTTTCTTACACGTACCATTATTACAATACACTACGGAATTAACTTTTTGGAATTCCTATTTTGCTATATACTAACTAAATTATATGTAGATAACAAATTGCATTTGACCAGTAAACTTCGAGGGGAAATGGGAAAAAGTGTTAGGAAAAAATGGGAAAAGTGTCCAAAAAGTCCTAAATTTGGCCAAACTCAATTGTCACAAATGTAAAAAGATTTAGAACTAAATTGACACAATTAAAATGTTTAGAACAGAATCTACATCAATGCAAAAGGTTTAGGACTTTTTGGACTTTTTTTTTACACTTTTCCTGGAAAAAAAAAAAGGAATTCCCAACTTTGCTCAATTGGACGTAAAACGAGGAGGCGTTTTTTTCCCCCATAGTTAAAATGGGTCAAAAAAAAAATATTGAACAAGAGTACCATTGATGTGAATGCAATGCATAGATCGTTAAAAGATCCTCATTCAATGCCATTCCCACGATATTATATCCTACCAACTAAACAGAACAATCGCTATTCCATTTCATTTCCACATTTCACTAAACAAAAATACCGGAATTGACTGATTCCCTTCCACTCCGCCGTGTCAAACATAATATTAAATGCAATGGTACGTTAGTAAAGCACTTTCAATGCCGACGATTAATCCAAAGGACGACTACCAAAATATGGTAATTGAATTTTCCATGGAACATCTCCATCATAGGAAGAAAGGAAATATCTAAATTAAAATTAAATTTAGGGAACAAAAGTCACCAACCCTATTGACATGTTATTTATTATGAAAGGAAATATCTAAATTAAATTTAGGGAACAAAAGTCATCAACCCTATTGACATGTTATTTATTATTAAGTAGAGAAATTCTTCGGAAGTTTCAACTAATTCAACGTGGACTTTGATGTAATTTATTGTGAGATATTTTTTCCCAAAAAGCAAAGAAACACATAAATGAAGTTCAAATTATTTCGTTAATGATGGTCGTTTCCACCCCGTTTCCCCCAAAAGCCCCGCTTTCGACAAAGCTTCTTTTGGCGAAAAAGCCCTAAAGGATCATGCCAAAGCTGAAGGCATTAGTAGTTAGTATTGATTTCACAAACTTTCTATTAGCAAAGTTTCACCTTATTAGAATCGAAATTAAATTTGTTTGTTGATATATTATCATTTAGCAAAATCGAGTCTAATTAATTAGGTAAAATGATTACTTACTTCGAAATTGAGGAACGATGTGCTTTGGAAGCGATCGGATTGTTATTGCTGAATGATCCCTTTAAAGAGTGATTTATTGGATTCCCGATTTCATAAAATGATTACTTACTTTGAAATTCCTTGTACCCAGTACACAAAATTTATATCGAATTGGATTCTAACTTCAGATCGTATTGATGGGTCTCATGGGTGGGCCGCCCATGTTAGAATAAGCTAGCCCATAGCCTGCACAAGTAACTGCCACTTGAGTTATCACCAAAAAAAAAAAATTGCCACTTGTGTTTCAAACGTGGAGTAATCTTTCTTTATCTTTTGAAGAAAGAAAAAAGTTCTCTTCTATCCCTAACGAAAACGAACAGAAGACGAATTCCCTCCCAAGATGACAATCGAGACATTTAATCAGTGAAAATAAGGTATGTTCTAATGTGTAATATACCCAGTTTGATCAATTGATTTCTAGCTAACCCTAAAATGCTTCTTTCCAATTGAAGACGAGAATTATGAAAGGAAAACTGTGAGTAGGTAAAAAATTGTGATGGCACTACCTTACAATGTATAATTTTATGCTATTTTTGCACCTCATCGGCACAATACATTTATAACGCTGTAAATCAATTTTACGACTTGTCACAATATTTGTTTTATACTTAATTATGACGAAACCTCGTAATGTTGTTTGACATGGCAAATGTAACATAGAAGTTATCGTTCATGCCACATGCTTAGCAAAAAATGTGAATACGCTAATGTGTCATTTACAGACCGATGAATGTGGTCAACGTCCGAATGTCGTGGGCAATAACAAAAGAAATCACCTGTATGTGTCTGTGCTCCCTCACATATCTCTAGTTGGTTACAAGTGCACTGGAATTGATCTGGTAAGTTGAGTTATCTAGCAACCGTAACTCGAAAGTTGATATGAATGGAACTCCCGAGCCGTTATTCACCAAGCAAACTTGTATATAATCGGCTGGAGGAGTGTAAATAATCTCTTCGTATATATATGATGAAGAATTCACCGTGATCCAATAATTAACATCAATATGGAGGTCAAATGATGGGGTTTAATTCTTGCCATCATAATTCCCATACCAAAATGATGTTGCCCCTTCCTTCATCTGGCGTCAATGTGTAACAAGTCCCTTTTCCATTGGGGAGATCCTGAGATTCTTTGATTGTTGTTGGTTGTTCTGGTAGGTGACCTGAGTAGACACCTGCACGTATGTTCAGGAATCTACAAAACCCATATCCGCCTTGTAGGATATGTCGAGCTGATCACCATGGTAATCATTAGGTGCCCCGCAATCGATGCTTATGAAACATAAATTGAGGTCAAATCAATGATTGTCACTTGCTTTTCACTATGCATCATCAATGTTATAAATTTCTTGATCCTTTGCAATGTCCCTTAAACTTTTTCTCTAATATTATCGCCACTATATCATCTAGATAGAAATTTCATCAATCAAAATTACACGTGTTAGAATTGGCTTGATAATTGTAAGTCGTAAAGAAGTTCTGATAAATAATTGGATGATACAGGCATTTGTGAAAAGCATGAAAACAGAAGTGTCATTTGCAAATATAAAGTAAGCTAGACGATGATACATTGCCAACTCTCCAATATTTAGGAGGATTCCTAAATTTTTCATAGAGAATCTCGAGTGGGCATTAACTTTGCTAAAGTCCTAAATATAGTTCTAAAACTGTGGAAACTTCTTAAGCTCATCTCTGCCTAAATTCGAAGTGCTCATTTTTCAAATCGAAATTTGAGTATGGCTAGCTTTTGTCTTCTGCTTGAAAGGTTGATCACCAACGGAAAGAAAGTTACACTGAATCATCAATGTGCCCTTTTTCTAGAAACTGTTTAGCTAATGCCTCAACTCTTCAAAGTTCAATCATCACTGTGCACGCGTGTGTGAGAGAGAACCTGGATTTTGTTGCCTGTGAACGATAACTCCGAGAACTAGACAACCAATCAAGATATGCGAACATCTTCACGTTCTTCATGGCATATCAAGCCTTGTAAATTAGTACTGGGGGAGTGATTTCTCCATCACAGGCTGATATTCACTTCAAAATAGTCAACTCAATTATAGAGAATGGAAGTTTGGAACTATTAAAAGGCCAACAAAGAATCATGAATTTCATTCGACGAGCTGCCTAATATATTGATTGATTATGACCTTTTGGACAGGCAAGAAACTTGCAGTTACGCCCGAAGCCTACCAAACAAATTGAGCGATTATAATATGAAGTCAACTTAGAGAATGCATATTACACGAATTTACGTAATTTTGAAGAATCCAATATTCCACCTAGAATGTCCAAGCTGCTTTGGAAAAGGACATACGATCATCTGATACATTCCTTGCAGACTCTGGTATGCGCAATCTCTCTTGAAGAAACTTTTCTTGGTCCAATGATTCAATTGTATCGAAAAGTTTCTCATGTCGCAATCTCTCTCAAAGAAACTTTCCTTGATCCAATGGTGCTTCACTCCAAGAAGATTGAGGATTGTCATTTTGAGATCACCTGATTGAGTTTATTACAATCATTAATGATCTAAAGAATGTGGATGAGAATATATCTGATTAAACGACGATCTCTGATGAGAGAAAGTGAATTCAGCACTGTTTTCGAAAGAAGGATTGTAGGGCAACGATCAAAAAGTGGCACCGACGGCTTGATGGGCAGAGGAAAAAATAAAAAGAGGGGTTCTAACAAAAGGCGCAAGTCTAGATTGAAGTTTAGAGTAAGGAAAAAGCTGTTTAGATTAGGAGTGATCGTTTCCCAATTCAGTCCAGTTCGGTTCTCGGTCCTTGAAACTGGAAACCGGTCCTCCCGGTCAATTGTTAGTCATATCTGATGTATTCTTCTTTGAACTGGAGTTTAGGACACACTCTGTATCGTAAGCATTTTGACTCCGTGATTCTGTTGAAACATGGGGTGCTTGATCAAATCCCCCATATCCAGAAGGGCCATCACACACTTATGTCCCGATTTCTGAAAATTCCCGTTGTTCTAAGATCATTAACAGGTTGTTTTCCTCGGTTTGCTCGCTAAGATGAGCCCTCAATTTTTCTGAATCCCTCCATTGATCGCTGGAGATGGGGCTACTTTGTAGCGGTCGGTGGATCCTTTTTTGACGACTCAGGCATTGTTATTATACCGGAGGTGCGCCTCTTCTCCAGCCACGTAGCTCTCATCTAGATGATGATACTGGCTGTTGCATTGGACACCCAAGACAAACCCTATTCTGCATTCTAAGAATTAGACAGATTGGAATTGCCTTTTTATACTTGTGTCCATAATATTGTAAAGATGCTGTGCGTGTATATCCCAGGTTGCTTGCGACAATTACTGCATTAGGACCACCAATGATCCATATGTATATTGAACTTACCCCAGAAAGAGGAAAGACAATTAGTGCCCCCTCAAAATCGCCAAATAGTTGCTAATTACCCAATGGTGTTTTTTTTTTAATCGAAATCCAATGGTGTTGACTCAAACTGAAATCTCAACTGAACTCCAGGTAATGCCGATTACCCCATCCATGGATAGCAACAACTTCCCAACCGCCTCCCCCCAAACTCAACAAGGAGTTCCTAATTTCGCAGTATTATGAATGCCATGAACTGACATCAGTAATGGAGAAAGGAGCGACAAACTGAAATCTCAGCCATGACTTCTGATTCAGAATGCTCTTCACTTAACAAGATCTCACTGGGATGCAAGACAGCTTCAATTCCTGATTGCGATTGCGACATTTCAAATACGCCAAACTACAATAGCGGAAAAGAAGATCTAAGTGTCCCAACAACTGGAGAGTTCACCTCTGCTCTATGAAATAGGGATATTTTAGCATGCCAAAAATCTTTTAGCATGTACACAATTGAAATTAGCAGGCAGTGTACGAGAGAGAGAGAGAGAGAGAGAGAGAGAGAGAGAGAGAGAGAGAGAGAGAGAGAGAGAGAGAGAGAGAGAGAGAGCTCCAAAATGGAGCAACAGTTCACTTTCGAGCACATATGTCTATTCTATCTACAATTGTATCAAGATGACTGGAAAAAGTTTTAGAGATCATCTTTGGTAATCATGATCTAGTTGTGTGCCAAAGAAAACATACAAAGCAAAGATTCGATGTCAAAGATATCTCAACAAAACAGCATTCCAAACAAATGAACAAGTCGAAGATACGCAACACTGCACAAAGAAAGAAAAGAAAACAGCATGAATTCTGGTCCATGTGGTAACACAACACATTTACTGAATGAATATGACAATGCCATACACCTCATCGGTTAAGCCAAAGCGATTTTTCACAGATTACAGCAGATGATGTGTAGAGTGCTTCTCTCCATAAGAGTCAAGAGAGAGGTTATAATAAAATAGTGCAAAGCACTAACTTTTCAAGAAGCTTTGACATGTAGCTTACCTCAACTAAGTATGATATATCAATTAGAAAAGCTCTGCAGTTATTACTGAATGAAATATACGAGATCATAACATGAAACTTTTTGTTGAAATGAACCATCGCTCCCCCTAAGACACAAAATCAAGCTAGAAATAGCTGCTGGATATTCTTTTAGATTACCCCAACTAAATGTATGTGAAGAAAACTTGAATCGCTAAGTTGGAATCAAATCACTTCAATGAGAGCAAAAGAATGCATTAAACAACTCTAGAAGACCTAAAATGAGATGCTAAAGTTACGCCACAGCTTCAGCAAATCCACAATCAATACTACAAAAGAAATGCTGATAAAGGTAGCAACTTCAAGATACAAAACGACATCCACAATGTGCTCCAAAACTCTGGGACCAGCTATTTCTCCAGATTTTGTAACATGTCCAATCTGAAACATACAATCAACGAGTGGACTCGCATAAGCAAAATCTTCTAGAAAGATTGGTGCAGCAACTAGAATATCACCGAGACACCAAAGATGTATGGGCTCACATAAATGCTATAATGTCATATAGGAATAGTCCAAATCTTTAGGTAATTTACCACGTACAAAACAAATGATGAGACTAAAAAATTTCATAACACCAATAGAACAGGAATGTTCGTCTTCTTTACAAAACGAAGCAATGCTGATGTACATCCTTTCACCAGCCACATATCAATGTCAAGATGAATCACACATTTGGCATCGGCGCATTTATAAAGATGGTCAAGATGAAGCAATCAATCAGTACTCTTAAATATTGGGTAAAGTTGGTTGGTTGACCAATAGCATCATTCAGAAAAGCTCCCTTGAATATGCAACAGCGACCACATTCTAGTAATACCGGTCAATCTCACAAGAGAAGTGAAAAAGCTATAGGCAAAAGAATTTTTGGCAACATGAGATCACTTAACAAATTAAGGTGCCTTAAACTCAATCAGTAATCTCCTGAATTCAGATCCACTTTTGCCTCTTGCAAGGGGGGAGATTGCAAAGATGTTACCTGTGAGAGACCTCCAGCACTTCCAGCCACTCCTTTTAGAAAAACTGTCTGAATTGGATCAACAATCGAAGCTCGAGGTGCAAGAACTTGAATTTTTTCTAGCACGTCCTGCAGAATAAAACACATGTCAGGCCTCACACAGAGCGAATGCATAATCAGCACTCTTGAATTTGCGACAGATCTGGTCTTTTGTATATCCAAACAGAGAGAAATTTTTGAATGTAGACAACCCATAAAAAGGTTCCTTTAACAAGCACGTGTTTCAATAGTTTTCTAAGGAACTATCATCTCCATTGAACTTTGGGTCTATCAGGTTCCTAATGGCAGCTCAAGGATCCATTCCGATTCACACATGAAAAATCAGGACAAAACTGTGAACGCAATTTGAGAGGTATAAATAACTGCTCAATGCAAAATTCCTGACATTGCACTCACCTCAATATCAGTGCTTGAGTACATAACTCTCTCTGATCCAACTCCTGGAAAGACTTTTCAAAATAAATCATGTCAAATGTAGATAAGACAATAAAATCAACTAAACAACAATTTTCTTCAACTATTTCTCTTTCTGACGCAGCTGGAGATAGGGTCCAAAGCTAACCTGTTATTCATTTCCAAGAACAGAACAAACTTACAGAGGAATCCGCCACTCTAACTGATTCAACCCCCTATTCAAATCCGTCAACCGCAGTGGCCGCACCTCGCCAGCTCGCTGTGGCAGCCATGTCCTCGCCACATTCTCCGACACCTCGAAACCCCTCACTTTCTCACTCCCGCCGCCATTTTCCTCCACCGTGAACTGTTTCATCGTCCCAGCGCTACGGCATGACCTGCAAGAACCCCCACCATTGTCCATCCGTGTACCCACAATTCGAACAAACCCAACAACCTCGCTTCTTCCCCTTCTTACTACTCCCAGTGTAAGAACTCCTACCACCCCCAAAATGCCTCCTTTCTTCTGAAATTTCGCCATTCCCGCTCCTTGCTGCAGTCTCAGGACCCGACCTGCTTCTCTGCCACTGCTTCTGACCCAGCGGGTGGCAGGGTCGTAGATATTGTCAACAGTAGGGCCAGTGTCGCTCGCCTCTGACTCAGAGCTCGACGACGAGGGCGCGAGACTGGGGTCCTGAGAGAGAAGGCGGTGATTTGTGGAATGAATACCGCGGTAGAAATAGGGGATTTGGAGGGGCTTGAAGAACGCGAGGAATTTGGGGTTAGAGGTGGGATGGAGGATGCGTTTGTGGGTGTAGAGTGTTCTGAAAGCTCTCATTTCTGATGCTTGCATGACATGAAATAGAGGGCAAGAATCTCAGGAAGATGGAATCTTTAGGGCTTATTAGCAGAGTTCAGAGCGAGAGGACGACGAAGAAGTCAGCACAAAACCCCGCGAAGTTCAAAAGACAAGGGAGCTTCGAACAGGAATGATGCAGAGGATCACCAGGTTAAGGGCTCTTGTCTTCGTTTTCCCAAAACGACAAAAGAGAAATTAAGTGAGTCAGATTATTGAATTATGCCGAAGACTCGAATTTTCCTGTTGCAATTCCCGTTTGGTCGTCTCATTTATAGAAAATTTTAAATAAATTCTCGAAAAGATATTTTTTAAAATAAAAATTTAAAATAAATTATATTTCAAATAAGGGCATAAAATGTCATATTTATTTAAAAAAACATAATTAATGACATTTTCATAATTTTCATTTTTAAATTTTCATTTTCTTTTCTTATTTTTCCATTTCTATGTTTTTTCCTTTGTTTCCTTGTACTCTCGCTTGTTTACTCTCTCAAATGCACTGTTCATCATCTCTTTTAATAGAAATAACCTGGGACACTATTCATTGTCTCTTTCACAGAAATAACTTATAACCATTTTCTATTAAATTTTCCCTTCACTTGTGGCACCCATTTGTAGATAAGCTTCTGGTTGCCTAGTCGACACTCGATGATAGTTGAATCATTGCTTAGATCTATTCATTGTGAGTCTCATTGAGGCCACACAATCCAAGTGTCATTATGGCTAGGATCTAGTGACCTCCTAGGCTTGCAGTGGTGACCAAGTGCGAGACTCGAGGCTTGTCATCCTCATCGCCAGAGGTGGTGACAACCGATTTCCTTCTAGTGTTCTCAACTAAATATAGCTATAATGTCCTCTATAATTAAGAGATAGATAAAATGGAGTAAAAAGCTGATTTATGCAGAATTAAGTAGCGGATAATTTGGATTAAAAGTCATTAAATTAGTATCGGGTCAAAAAGAGGATGGCGACCGAGACACAGTAATTGGGGTCTGGCCCATTGCTAACACCCCGGCCCATTATGAAACTCCCAGCCCAAATGAGCCCAACTGTGGAGGGCCCATTAAAGACTCTCGGACCAATCGAACACGAGACATCGGGGCGACACAGAGTGTTAGGCCCGCACAGAATCGACTCACCCCATGACATGCTGTAGGCCAAAAGGATGTGAGGCCCAAGTGCTCCACCAGTTTGCAAGGAAATGGGCCCAATGTGTGGTATGAGTCAAGGCCCATGAGGGATGAGCACGAGCAGAATTGAAGACCCATTCGCTGCTTCCTTCGTCCGACCAGACGCTCCGCAACTCCTCGGCAGCCGGCGAGCTCAAGTGTAGTTGTGCAGCAAGGATTAAAGAGAGTCATTTCTTTAACCCATTTGCTAGTCTTTCCAATGCGTGTCGGGTGTGGAGAGCTTGGCAGTGGCTGAGTTGCTAGTCGATGTTGGTTTGGGTGGGGATAGTAGTGGTGAAACAGAATTTATTTTGCGCATATCATGGCAAGTTAATGGGTGTTGTAGATTGGGTACTTGGTCATGGAAATAAGAAGGCGTGATAGATGAATGCGGTTTGACTGCGGCTCAACAAGTTCAACCCTGAAATCCTTTAATCGCTAGTTGTTAATTGTGGTTGCATGTTCTGAATTCTAGTCGAGTGAGGTCACCGAGTTTTGGATGAGCTGCGTCAGTGATTCGATCGTTGCAGAAGACGACGGGATGAGGTCTCGGGCGTACCTGGCTGAAGTGGAAAGGCACGGGCGGAGGGCCGGAATATGTTCGGGAGTCTTGAGCTCTGGTTAGATAAGAGGGTTGTGAAATTAGAGGTTGAATTGTTTAAGCTGAATGGCGAATAGCTTGACCGAGAAAGGATGAGTTCGTGTTTTGAGGAGTGGGGCATGGGATTGCCTTTCACGTAGCTATATTAGCATGATTGGTGCGCTTGAGGCTGGGCTCATCGAGAATGATGGAAAGAATCGTCAATTGGGTGTCTAATTTTACTTGCCCGAGAGAGAGAGAGGGCTTGACAGTGGCTAATTAATCTGGACAGACTTAGAATGGCTACCAAGTTACGTCTATTGGCATGGTCGACATCTCTGGGGATAGGAATAGAATTTGGGGGTATGTACTTAACAAGGTTTGGTACTCATTGCACAAGTATATAACCGCACTTTCTTTTGTTGCTCGATTCCGTGAACTCTGCCTTAGGTTGAGGACAAATACTTGTGGGTGATGTTAAGGTAGTTCAAACAGATCGGTGGTTAGTTTTCCAATCCCGCGATATGTTACTTTCCTTTTGGTATACATATTTGTATGGTGGAATACTGCTTGACATATCCCAGTGGCACGTATTGACACAGAACATGGCATGATCATGTGTATATATCGTGAACTCGTACCATGTAAGGTTTGTAGAAATGGACCACGCGTCTCAAGGAATGTATCCCATGGAGTTTGTAGGAGGACCTTATTGTGTGACTAGGTGGCCCTGCTGTGTGATTAGGCTGGTCTTGGAGGCGGTACGAGACAATATTGAATTTGCGCATAGCTGAAATGGTCGAATCATGTTAGCGCTCATTGGCGTGATCCTTGTACATGTAGTCATGAACGATATTCTTGGCATCGTATCCTATTTATCGTTACCTATTTATCTCACTGGATAGATTAGCTAATGTTTTAGAGAATTAACTTGCTTAGTTTATCTCACTCTTTCATCGTTGGCTTTTTTAGGTAAATAACATGGCTAACCTCCCTGCTCTTCCCATTGATTTTTATGGTATGCCCATCCACTTCTTATGGGACGTCGTCCCCTTCACTATCCCAGAGATACTGGACCTTGAGTTCGTTCAAATTACATGTGTCCTCTGGGTGAATGGAGGGATAGATGTGAGGGTCATCCCACACATCCTTACGGCTATCTATGACCGGCTGGAGAGGGGACATTTTGGTTTGTTACCTTTTGATTACGTAGGCAGTGTCAGCAATGGGGGAGCGAGTGGTGGCACAGCTTAGAGGGATCTTGGACTCTTATATACATATATGAATATGGTGTAATGCTAATTCACGTTTTTGGAACATTAGATTGACCGACCATAGTATCCTGGGAGCTTTTGGGTTTGTTTCCTTTTAATAGTTGTGTATATTTGCATGCATAGTTGAGCATGCAGGGTAGAGGTGATAGGTAACTTTTTGAGGCCTCTCAAAATTGTTCCTAGGTTGTACAAAAAGGGGTTTTTGGGGGGGAGAAAAGAATGAAACGATCTTAGTCGATTATCAATTGTTGCATTGATATCTATATTTGTTTAATGTTTGACTTTGTTATTTTGCCGAACTCATATCTTGTCTTTTATTTTCGAATAATAATAATAATATAACGAGAGGGCAAATATAAGTAGTAGTAATAATAATCGAATCATCAGTAACTCCGCATTAGCAAATATGATGGCCCGGGACATCACAGTAGCCCCCGTTGAAATTGTCTCTCTTGGGCTACTTTCGCCATACCCAGCCCAGAGGCAAGGCCTCCCTTGACGGTTGTGATGGTTGCCCTCGCCAGCCTTGCTTGGTTGCTGGCGACTCCTTATTGCCTCGCTGGCCAAAACAAAGGAAGAAAAATAGAAATGGAAAAAAATGGAAAAAAGAAGAAAATAAAGAAAATAAAAGATATGACGAAAATGCCTTTGATCATACTCTTTTTTGAAACAAGGTCCATTTAGGCTTTATTTGAGAAAATGAGAGCACTTGATGCACTTATTTGTAATTTTTCCTCTCATTTATACTAGCCATACAAAGTAAAGAAAACTTTAATATTTACAATTCTATATTATTTCTGATGAATTTTCTATATCGTTTATACTAGCCCTTGAAAGAATTGCAAAATTTGCACTATATTTCTCTTTGGAAAAATTGACACAAAGGATCATTGAATTTTGATTCAATATGTAATATAGTCTATGAAGTTTAACTCAACATGCAATGTGGTCCCTGAACTTTTAATTTTACCAATATGCTTCACGAACTTTAACTCAATGGGCAATGTGGTCATTGAATTTTTAATTTGATCAATATAATCTCTGAACTTTTGAAATATGTTTGGCTTGATCTTGAGTCAATGAAAGGACCATATTAGACAAATTAAAAGTCCAAGGATAATTTTGCACATTAAATTAAAGTTCAAGTATAATTTCAGTAACTACATTGCATATTGGGTCAAAGTGGAAGAGCCATTTGTATCATTATTTGTTTCTCTTTTAATTTCAAATAAAGGCTTAAAGTGCCTTTGTTTTCTTAAATATTGGCTTAGAGTGGATTTTGTTTAAAACAAGGATTTAAAGTACTCAAATTGTTTAAAAAAGAGCCCGCCTTAAAAGCACTTTTGTCCTTTTTTTTTTTCTGATCATTTGATTTTTTTAACTTTTCTCTTTATCTTTTTCTTCTTTCTTTTTCCTCTTCCCACCCCTCTCCATCTCCCTAGACACCGCCATCTCCATTGGCTACTTGCCAGTTCCACATTCCCTCTCTGCTATCTCCATTGAGGACCCTTCTTCATAGATGACAGGGCGATGGACGGTGACGGTGAGCAGCTTCGAGCGGCAGGCCTCGAAGGCCTACGAGCAGAGCGACTCCATGTCGAGGGCCAGGCTGCAGAGCACCGAATAGCCTATAATGTTGGCGAAGGTGATGGCGAGCGACTCGACAGCAAGCTTGGTGTCACTGAGCCGGCCAAGGAAGAGCATGAATAGGCTGGAGCAGAAGTAGAGGATGAGTGTCGCGAGGGCAATGGGGGAGGGTGAACCTAAATGGGGACTTGGCCTCGGTGACGAAGTCTGAGGTGGTGGCCTCATCGTGCCCCGGGGACTCTTGCTTTGCTGCGGGGAGGGATACGAGGAGGAAGACATGGGTCAGCTACGGTTGCCCAGGTTTCTCGATGGTGGGCATGGCACTGCATGCTCGGATAGCACATTTTTGGTAGCACGCGATTCATGACAATTATCAAGGTGGCCAAGTCCAATCTAGGAAGAGCTTTAGTATGCGTGTATTCATTATTTGGATTCGTAATTCTCTGCTCATAAGTTTCGATAGGGAAGGATACTCTCGTGAAGAGCACTCTATTTTTGCTTTTTTTTTTTGACTTCATGGAACACCCTTCTTCATTGCGTGAGCAACGCCTTGGTCTCGGCTGGCGAGGCCAGGTGGCGGTGTTGGGCCTGTCCTCAGGGTTGTGGTGGCCTCCGGCGGTGTCGAAGGGGAGGGGGATGCGGGACTAGCAGGTGGCCAATAGAGATGGAGAGGGCCTAGGGGAGAGGGAAGAGGAAAAAGAACGAAGAAAAAGAAAAAAAGAAAGGAAAAGAACACAAAAGAAAAAGAGAGAAGGTAAAAAAATCAGAAAAAAAGTAAAGGATAAAATTCCCTTAGGTCAGGCCGTTCTTTGAAATGATTTGAGCACTTCAGGCTCTTATTTAAAATAAGATCCAATCCAGACTATTATTTAAGAAAACGAGGATACTTCATGCCTTTATTTGAAAATTTTCCTTTTATATTTAGACAATGTTGTTGTAGACTCTAATCAAGTGCTTACTTGATGATTTGAGTTTTATGTATTAAGGTGACTTAATTTAATATTTAGGGAGTTCTTTCTCTCGCTTTTATTTGGGAACACGTAACTTGTGTGCACATTTACTAGATTATAAGACATGTGGTAAAAGATTAGTTAGATTACTCGGCCATACAGGTATAAGTCATTTTTGTTCCTTCAGTGCGAACAAGCAATTTCCTTTCTTTAATATCGTCTCTCCCTATAAGTTCATAGGAGGATGTGGTACATGCAAAACCTTGAAATGCAATCATATCATCAAATAAAAATCACATCCCCTCAATTACAAACCCAAAGGAAAAGCATTGTCTCGTGGGACATATTCATCGACATGTATCCAAATCAGTTCAAGCTCTAGAGAAGTCAGTTCAGAGGACTCAATTCTGTCCTTTTTCTTTTGTCCGAATAAGTTTTAACCTTTCATTTATAATAAGAAAAATTATAGTGGCTAGCACTCACAGATTCACAACATAACAAATCCCATATGCGTTGGGGGAGGTGTGCTCAATTTTGCTAGGAGGGTCGAGCTGTGTATGGTAATGTGTGTATTCTTGGAACAACTTTTGGAATAGAAACATTTTTTTTTCTGTTTTTATTCCCGATAACGATTTTTGGAAATAGAAACGTGTTTGGTAACTGTAAAAAAATTATGTTCCTGAAATAAAAAAAACATAAATGCATTTGTGCGGCAAGTACGAGGCCGACCTTCGCCATTGTCGGCTGAGGTCGAAACTTGGCTGATGATGGTAGGGCTTGGCTCATGGTCATTCGATACGCGAGCCCAAGCTTTGTCCAAATCTGTGTGGGCTTGTACGAACTTGCTCGCCGTGTCGAGTGCTGGTCGGTTACCAAGAAGAGGAAGAAGAAGAAAAGAAACTGGCGAAAACTCACTGAAGGAGCGGCGGTGTTGGTTGATCAAAGAACACAGAAGGAGAGGAGAGAGGAGCTACTTGTGTTACAATAAAAGAGAAGAGAATGTATTTAAGAACAAAATTGTTCCTAATTTTTTCTAAAAAATGTTCCAAATGTGTTTTTAAAAAGTGTTTTGGAAACACATGTAAGTCTTTTTTTTTTGTTTCTTGTTTTGTAGTCCAAAAGTATTTCAATTTATCAAAAGTATTCTTGGAACAGTTTATGAACCCTTTTTTACTATATGCGTTTCTGTTCCCAAAGTGTTTAGTGAACACTTTGAAATATAAATATTTTTTCTAGAGTGTTACCACACGCAGCCCCAATCTCTATAGTCAAGCATACCCTTCAGCTCTAATGGCATGGGGGTCCATGCTCAACATGTTGACTCATGGCAGGGGCGCCGCGGTGGTTGCGGCGAGGAGGTGCGGGGGCGGGGCGAGGTGGAGATGATGGGGTTGTGGGCATAGATAGTGGCATGGCGGTGGCCTACAACTGGTTTAGGGTTCTTCTTCTTTGGTAAACTAGTGCACTTGAAGCCTATTGGATAGGGAAGTTGTAGCTGAAAAATAGGGAAGGGGATGGGGGATGGAAAATAAAATAAAATAAGAAAAGGAAAACAAAAGAAAATAAAAAATACAAAAAAATTATTAAAATATTAGGTCGTCGGCCGTTCGGGGTTCATGTCAATATCGGCAGGCCAAAAATCATTGAATGGACTGAATTGATACGATTGTAAAAGGTTTAGGTCTGAATTGGCCAAAAAAAGAAAGTTTCGGACTGAATTAACACAATTGCAATATATTTAAGATTTTTTTGGTAATTTTCCTCACATGTCGTCGTATGGATAACTAAGCAAGGCTAGCTCTCAACATCTCCATAACTGTACAATCTGTAACCTTATAAAGAGGGGCTAGAGTGTGAATTGAACCCAACAATGACAATTTAGACTCACAAGCTCAGACTTTGTACGCAATTTTTCAAATCTGCACGATCCAGTAATCCACAACTTATACAAGGACTCTGAACATGATAACCTTATGTATGGAGGATGGTTAACGCATATCCGGCGCAATGCCAAGCTCACTTGTCAGCATCTCACTAAACCCACTTCTGCTCTTACTAATTCCCATTCTTTGGCTTCTTCCTGAACTGATCTCTACCATCAAGCATTCTTTTAGTTCTGACAGAACACGGCTTATGTCTGGCCTTTGGACCGCTGTCATCGGCACGCACGACATGGCTATTTCCACCACTTTCCATGCAAAATCGATGTTGAATTGGCCATTTAACCTCGGATCGATAATGCTTTGGATGTCCCCTCTTTCTATGAGTGGAGTTACCCAATGAAGCTATACACGTCGCTCTTCTTCCTTAAGTTTCCAGATTTATGAACCTCGAGGATTCAAAAGGAATTGTTGCTTTGATTAATACAATACTAGCCGAAACCGTCTCAAACGTACTTGCATATGTGAATCCAACATAAACATGTGCAAATAATCAATTCTTTTCATGATAACAAACTATTTCAATAAGTATTACTTTTGCTCCCATTCACCCGCAACATATGGAGCAATTTGCAGTAGCTCGTCCAATCTGCAAACTTTCAAATGACGCTGAATAATGTTTTCCATGTACATTAGTGTCAATTTGAGTCCTTACTAAATTGGTGGCAGCTCTTTTGTGAAGAGGATGCTTAATGGCAAGTAATTGTTGTGACGTTGACTCAGACAGGTTCCATGAAGGGAAATTGCAAAGTTCTTTACAATTATTCCACAAGATTAAAGTCCGGGCACCATCAATAGGTTTGTAATCTCTTGGGGCAACATAAAACCATTTGTCTCCACGTGTGGTTCAGGGAGTCCACTGTGGCCCAATAGTTTGTGTCCACGTGCAAATCGGACAATTGGGGCCCATTCCTTGATTATCGAGTACTTTTTGTTCTTGCCTTGCTCTTGGTTGAAGTGTGTAGCAATTCCTCGTACCATTACGTAAGCTTCTCAAGTTCTTCAATTGTTGCATGCTGTTGTTGACGAGCTTACTAGGGTCTGGCTGGCATGACCTATCCGGAGTCTACAAATCTGATGCTAGTGTGTTGGGAGAAAATTATCCAAAAATTCATAAATTTATTATATTTTTATCAAGTCAGTCATAAATTTTTTAATTATATCAATTGAGCCTATCAAGTCAATTTTGATAGGAAATCGCTAGCGTGGACGCGAGTCGTCATACGTGACAGGACCAACGTTAACATGACACAAGCGTGCCACATAGAACGGTCGATACTGACATGGGAAAAATTTATTTAATAATTTAATAAATTTTCCTTTTTTATTTTTTTCTCTTCCCTTTTTCCTCTAACTAGATGCTAGGCCTCGGCGCCCAACTTGGGGCGAGGGCTGATGAGACAACCTTGCTAAGATCTGTGCGAGCTGGCCTCACTTGCGATTGCGTGGCCTCGCTAGTGACAGTGCCTAGAACTAAGCAAGGGCTCAGCAACCCTAGCTGACCATAGTAAGAGAGAGAAAAAAGGAAATAAAAAATAAGTGAAAATTAAAAAAATAGTGAAATATTTTTGAAAATTGTCCATATTCGTGGCGATCGTCCTAACAGTTGTTCCATGCATGATAATAGAGTCTACGTTAGTGATTTTCGGCTAAAATTAGGCGGATGAACTGAATAGATAAAAAAGCAAAAGGTTCATAACTCAGGCCAAAAAAATATTTATAATTGAATGGACACAATTGCAATAAGTTTAAGACTTATTAGGTACTTTTCGTTACCTCGTGTCATGCATTTGATCCACATGTTCTTTTTTTTTTTGGGGGTGGGGTGTTTCTCTAATGTACGTAGAAGATCACACTTAAATACAAGTGTGATTATTGTTATTATTACTTGTGCCACTGTTGGCCCGCAAAACATGGAGCAAATTGGTAGTAGTTCACCTGATCTGCAAACTTCCAGATGACGCAGAATAAAGTTTTCCACGTACATTTTTTTTTTGATCAATTTGAGTCCTCATCAGATTGGTCGCAACTCTTTTGTGAAGAGAATGCTCGTAGCACGTAAATGTTATGACGTTGACTCGGACTGGTTCCGTGAAAGAAAACTGCAAAGTTCTTCAATTGTTGTAGTTTTTCAGCACCAAAAAGTTCTCGAGTGTCGATTTAAGACTCCCAAGAGTGACAGAAGACGAAACGTGTAGCTTAACGGATCAAGCTGTTTATATGGATGTTCGAGTGAAGTCTGGACGTAGGTGGTTGTGCTTGGCAAAGATTGTCAAAAGATTACTACAAATGGTATGACCATGAATGAAAAAAATAATGCATGGTTTGGTGCGGTTCAACATTGCAAATGGATTTTGGAAATCTAAAATCCCTTGAGCTAATGCAAATGGCGTTTGGTCTGGCCCAAGACAGTTCCAGAGCTACTTTAGAAAGTTGTATTCTCGAAATGCAAATAGACATTTTATTCTTCCAATCTTGACCTTACTCAACTTCCATAATTTTGAGAATGTCCTTGAAAACCCTAATTTGCCGGTGAAGGCCTCAACTACCTACCAACGACTAGCCAGCCACCGATGAGGGGCCAGCGAGAGGTTGCGCCACCTCTGGTCACCTTGCCTGAGGTTTAGGTCAAAATTGCTTTGCAATGTGCTTTTGAAATGCACTCTACTAAACACTATTTGCTGTGAAAACCCCCCTAAAAAAAAAATACTATTTGCATTTTAAAAAATTGCTTTAGCCCAAAGGTTGTGCATTTTCATAAGGACATTCTCCCAAAAGCTGAAATGGACCCTTCGATTATGCAGGGGTTCACATGGATAATTGAGCAAGGCTACCTTTTAAAATCTGAATGACTGCACAATTCGTAAGCTTATGTGGAGGGCAAAGTGAATGAACCCGACATTCATTCATTGTTTTTTCGAAGCTAGAAAAACAACAGTCCCAACATATAACAATATGACAATTTAAAGTCACAACCTCAAACGTTGTACATAGTTTTTCAAATTTGTACGACCCAATAATCACCAACTTAGTTAACGAGCGTTCGGAGCAATATCATGCTCAACTGAGGTCATCTCAAAAGACTCACTTCTTCTCGTACTATTTCCCATTCTTTGGCTTCTTCCTGAGCCAATCTCTACCGTCAAGCATTCTTTTAGTTCTGACAGAACATGGTTTATATCCGGCCTTTGGACCGCCCTCGTTGGCACACACGACATGGCTATTTCCACTGCTTTCCATGCAGTACAGATGTTGAATTGACCATTTAACCTCGGATCAACAATGCTTTGGATGTCCCCTCTTTCTATGAGTGGAGTTACCCAGTGAAGTATGTGCATGCTGCCCTCCGGACTTCTTATAATGACGGGGTGGCCTGTGATTAACTCGAATAAAACTATGCCGTAGCTGTAAACATCGCTCTTCTTGTTCAAGTTTCCAGATGTATGAAACCTGATGATTCAAAAGGAATTGTTGCTTTGATAGTACAATAATAGCTGAAATCGCCTTTACACAAATGTACTTACATATGTGAATTCAACATAAACATGTGTGATTAGATGTACGGCCTCTCATGCTAGTCTAAATTAGTACGGTTATTCAGCTTCCTAAGTGGAATAGCCTTTGTATTCAACGATCATATTTTTAGTCACTTACTCCGGATCGAGATAACCAAGCGTTCCTGCTGGACGAGTTGAAATATGAGAATCATGCTCTGTTACAAATGCCCTGGATAATCCAAAATCAGCAATCTTCGCTTGCATGTTTTCATTTAGTAAAATATTGGGTGTCTTAAAATCTCTATGAACAGTGGAAGGTTTGCAACCATTATGCAAGTACTCCAACCCTACACCACCAACAAAAAAACACTTAAAGAAATGTATTGTGCACCTCAACTTGTGGATCTATAGCAAAGATTTCATCAATCCAATCTATGTACCTTGAGCTGCATCGATTGCGATTTGTAGTCTCTGGCTCCAACTCAAAACATTAGGGTTGTGTGCTGCCAGAAGTAGAGAAATGAGAGAGTATTCCAAACATGAAAGATGTAAAGGAAATATTAGACGGACCTGACAAATGTTGCCTAACATTTCCGTTGGACATGAATTCGTATATCAATGCCATGGTTTCAATTTCTTCGCAATATCCGATAAGTGAAACCAGATTTTTATGATGAACGACCATTAGGAGTTGTGCCTGCACATCAAGGTATCAGAGCTTGTTATGAGTAGAACACACAAACAATCGAAAACTTGACACATTGATCCTAGTCGTACTAATGTTCCAAACCTCTGCATGAAACTCTTTGTACCCTTGCTTTGATGATTGAGATAACATTTTTACTGCAACTTGAGTGCCATCGTCAAGTCTGCCGAAGTAAACTTTCCCAAATCCTCCCTCTCCAATTACTGTTGTAAAGTTATCAGTAATTCTTGTAATCTCAGTGGATGTAAAAGGTCTATTTTTTGACAACCTTAATGTCTCACAAGATCCTCTGGTAGAGTTGGGAGCCGTGATAGTATTAACATCTGTCGAAGCAAAAAGGAAATAATATTAACTCAACTGAGTTACGTGGATCATGACTGATTCTAGAGTCCAAGGGGACGGTCCAGTCCTCGCTTCTATGGTGGATGGGACCGGACTGGACCGCCCAATATATATATTATAATAATTTTTTTTGAAGAACTAGTTAACTTGATTTTTTCATCTTTTATCGACTCTCACTTTGACACTTGCGTCTCACCTTCGCAATGCAGCTTCCAATCGTGTTTCTTAATATGCAATCTATGATTGTGTCTTATCTTGACTCAATCTATGTTTTGTCTTAAATATATTATGCAAATCCATTATTTTGTTCGCACTTGGATTCTGTGAAGTACAATTGTAATCCCATTTTGAGTTTGATTCTTTCCAACTTGAGGAGAATGATGTAGGAGAATAATCATGTTTTAGTTGTTTTAAGTGTTTTTCTTTCTAATTTAGTCTTTTATCATAATTTTAAGATTATAAGTACTCATGTAATGGTTTTATAATGGTTATGTGTATGTTTGTTAGGTTGGATGGTTGAAATTGCAAGTTGTTAGTTTAGATCCAATGGTTAAATTTCTATAAGTAGCTAGTGTGAGCGGTCCTAATGGGACCAAACCGCCAATCCCGATCTAGTCACCTGTCTCGAAAATTTGAGAACCAAGACTACTGGTTCGATCCCCATTCCCATACCGGAACCAGACCAGCCTGGACCGTGCACACTCTTAAGAAGTATGTAATGACTTATTCTAAGAGGAGACCGTGTCGTGACAAATGAACTAGAAGAGCGAAGGAAGTTACCTCAACCAAATGACAAAGTTTTCATTCCTTCGATACACTAGATGTGGGTATGCGTCGATGCAGTCATGATACTACTAACATATGACTTGTGCATAGTTTTTTTTTTTAACATGAAACAGTGATGCATAAAAGCATGTTTGCATGAGTTTAGGATCATGTCGGTGTATCATGTTCACTTTTTTCGGGCCCAACTGTCGAAAGTGCCACGAGCAATCGAACCAGTTAACCAGTTGGGGGTTCAAAACCCGACCTTGACTGAGAAAATCATACGTAAGATTTTTTCATTTTTGTTGCACATGCAATACGGAAGAGAGTTACTTTGGATTTGTCTTCTTTTGATTATCCACAATACTGCAGGAGCTCCCAATAAAATCAAGACCAGAATGGCTGCAACTGATGCAATGATTGGAGCAATAGAAGTGCCCTTTTTCTTTGGCTGCACATTGCTGGTCTGACATTTATCCGATTGGCAAAGATTTGGATTTCCATCTAAGCTGTCAAAAAACATCGATAGTAAATATCAATCCCAGAAGATTAGCACATGAATTCATGAATGTTACATCGTGTATGCATTACATACATAAGTTGATCAAAGAGAACTAATAAAGCATCCCTTTATCCTTTTCATTCTTCAGTATGATGAACAACGTATAGAAAGAGGAAACAGATTGTATAGATAATAATATGCGATTAATTGTAGGATTACAATAGTGTGGCAATGAGCGAACCTTAGCAGCATTGATCCATCTGCCTTTTTCTTCAAGAGAGTTCGAGGAATAGAACCATTCAAGTTATTTCCACTTAAATTCCTGCAAGATTTCATATTTAGAAGTTGATAGCCGTTCACCCGAGCTAGATAACCACAAATGATGTTTCTATTAAAAGCTCGATAACTCACAAAACTTTCAAGCTCGGCATTTGTGCTAAAAAGTCTGGCACAGGCCCAGATAATGAATTATCGGATAAATCCCTGAAATTTAGGTAGAAAAGTAGTGAGAAACTCCATATGCATTTACTTATTGAAATGCATAGAACGGTATAAGGTGGATATTGATCATCATGCTAATGATAAAGAAGTCTATCGCTTTTTTTCCAGCATAGTGTTGTCCATTCTATTTCTGTGCAACCTAAGTAAACAATATGGAAGAAAAATCGGTAATACATACAGGGATACAACTGCTGTCAAATTGGAGATCGATGTAGCTATCGGTCCATTCAGTCCACTAGAGCTCAGGTTCCTGTACATGAGCAGTTAACACGATTAGAGTAAAATCCTTCTGCTTAAATCTTTTAACATGGAGGGCATTGATATAGAGACATAATTTTCGAATTCATTTCTCTCGTGTCATGATGTATTACCAATATGCACTATAGTTATTATCAAGAAAACCCATCTTTTGAGACTTTTGGGGTTCCAATGCAGCATGTTGTCAGAGAAAATATGTTTTTGTGGACTTACAATGAGACGATTCTTGGAGAACTATCATAACTACAATTCAGTCCGCTCCATGAGTATTGTGTGGGAACACATGGATCACCTTGCCAGCTAGTTCTGATCACCCCATATAATTTCTTGATGTCATACATGGCATTGACTAAACCACCACATAAAGAGCTACAATCAAACATAAATCAAAGAGTATTCAAGCAAAAACTTAAGTGAGAGGATAGATATACACATACAGTCATCAAGAAAAGTTGATGTACTTGGAAGCTGCGCCACGGTGAAAAACTCAACAGCATTGAGGAGAGGTGGCAGACTAGAGCGGGCCGTCGCCCTAACGGTTAAGTTCAAAACATCTCCACTTATGGGCAATGAGGCTATGGTCACTGGCTTTAGGTTCTTGAGCACGACAGTGTCCACGTATTCATCTTGTACGTATACTGCGAGTTCTCTTAATAGGCCCTTTTGCAGTTGCAATTCCGCAAAGTGAAAGTATATACACCAGGCCGTGGTGGAGTTGGTTAAGTTCCAGATGAGAAGCAAAGGATCAGTGACATTTTGTACTTGCGTGGCGGTCATCAAAACTTGAGTTGGAACTTTATAGGCATCATTGCTTGTACTTGTCACGACGGCCGTCGTGTTGCTGACTGACGACCAACGTCTACTGCCTCCACTATAAGTCTTATTGTTCCAGATGCGATCATATACATCTTGTGGATGCCTATTAATGCCGAGACCAGTCAAATAATCATGATGTAAGTGCAAGATGATGAACTAGCTAACACAAATTGGTTTGGGAATAACGGCACGTTTTCCACTATTCGTGCAGTTGCATAATGAGAAAACACGTGTTTCGTAATATGTGGATACATTAACACGTCATCCACAGACCGATGAATGTGGTTAACGTCTGAATATCATCATGGGAAATACGAAGAAAATCACCTGTATGTGTTTGCGCTCCCTAAATCATATCTCCACCGGGTTACAAGTGCACCGGAATCGATCTGGTAGGTTGAGTTATCGAGCAACCGCAACTCGAGAGCTGATATGAATGGAACTCCCGAGCCGGTATTCACCAAGCAAACTTGTATGTAATTGCTTGGAGGAGTGTAAATGATCTCTTCGTATATATAAGATGAAGTGTTCACCGTGATCCAGTAATTAACATCAATGTGCAGGTCAAATGAGGGGGTTTGATTCTTGCCATCATAATTCCCATACCAAAATGAAGCCCTGACCAAATATGTGTTGCCCTTTCCTTCATCTGGCATTAATGTGTAACAATTCCTTGTTCCATTGGGGAAGATTCTGAGATTCTTTGATTGTTGTTGGTTGTTTTGGTAGATGACTTGGGTAGAGACTTGCATGTTTGTTCCGGAATCTACAAACCCCGCATCGGCTTTGTAGGAGATGTCAAGTTGATAATCATGGTAATCATTAGGTGCCCCGCAATCGATGCTTATGAAACCTAGACAGAAGTCGAATAAGAGATTCTTAGTTTCTTTTCACTATGCATCAGCAGTGTCATAAATTTCTTGATTCTTTATAATGTCCCTTAAAATTTTTATCTAATATTATCACCAATGTATCAACTAGATAGAAATTTCATCAATCAAAATTACAAGCATGAGAATTGGCTTGATAATTGTAAATTGTAACGAAGTTCTGATGAATATTCGGATTATACATGCATATGTGAAAAGCATGAAAGCAAAGATGTCATTTGCAAATATAAGGTAAGCTAGAGATGGTACTTTGCCAACTCTCCAATATTTCGAAGGATTCCTAAATGTTTCCTAGAGAATCTCGAATGGGCATTAAATAAGCAAAGTCACAGACGAGAATTTGTCTTTTGTTTGACAGGTCGATCGCCAATGGAAATAAAGGTAGACACTGAATCATCAATGTGCCCTTTTATTGAATCTCGCTTATCTAATGTCTCAACTCTTTCGCAGTTCAATCATCCGGAGTATCATAAAAAAAAAGTCTTAAACTATTGCAATCGTATTGATTCAGTTCTAAACTTATTTTTTTTTGCCAATCAAAATTAGAAAAAATCAAAAATAAAAAAAATGATCAAATTATTATGTCACCTACCAATCAAAATTCGCCGGATGGATTGAACTAGAAAAATTACAAAAAATTTAGGATTGAATCGGAAAAAAATAAATAAATTTATGACTAAATCGGCATAATTATAATAGGTGTATGATTTTTTTTTTTGGAAATTGTCCTTCCATCATCACTGTACATGGGTGTGTGTGAGAGAGAACCTGGATTTCGTTGCCCGCAAGCGATAACTCCGAGAGCTAGACAACCAATCAAGATATGCAACATCTTCCACATCTTCATGGCATGTCAAGCCTTTCATCACGTTGATTTCTCCATTTGAGAGAGAGAGAGAGAGAGAGAGAGAGAGAGAGAGAGTACTTCAATGAATACGCGTTCATGGACCAGACGGGCACTTATAAATCTCTCATCGACGATAAGATATTTCCATTGGACAGACCACGGTCTCTCAGGGAAAATATTACGTACCGCAAGGGCACGAGAAAATATTGCGCCCCGTCACGTCAGCAATACTAATCTCCACTCATCGTGTGAAATGTGTCGCGAGGCCCACATTTTACAAAAATGGCCATGAGCCGTGGGCTCGAGCTCCGCGCCTGTGATGGCGCGAGCTCGTCAAATCGTCATCCTAAAAGTTGCAGCCTGGCTGTGGAGCTCAAGCTCCGTGGCCATGGCGGTCAACGTCTTCTCATTTCCCCGGCCGCGAAGCAACAAAAGAGAAAGAGGGAGACAACCGGGGGGGGAGAGAGAGAGAATTTTTTTTCTTTTCTAATTGGTAGGACCTCTGCGCCATGTGTTGCCCAATGAACGGTGGCCTGGACCACGTCTGTATCCAATATTTTCTCCGGTCACCGCTCGTGCACCTACTGTTGATAAAGCGAGACGAAAATTCAAAAAGTTATAAATAAAAACGCAAAAAATAGGGACGCAATGGATGGTCCGGTCGTCCATCATTTCAAGTTGCAGCGATCCATCCTGACACGACGATCAGTCAACGAGTTTTTGTCTCGAGAGCGTTTGTCGTGGGGGACCTGGCAACTTCATTTGTACCCAACCGATAATGGTTGAATAATCAACCCGGCCGGCGCCCACAACCTTTTTCGGGTCAAAGTCCTCCCCTGCATGTGCAATTACTAGCAAGAGTCGCGTTAACGACTGCCTCGAAAATATGATTACGGAGCATGTATCAAGTAAGATCGAGACCCGCTCGTACATGAAATTGCTTGTCGATTCAAGCTGGCCAGGCTTGGATGGCCTGTTGCCCCCATTTAATTCGGTAATCGTTTCTAATTTTGATTAGCATTTGGAATCCACAATAAGGAAGAGCCTTTCTTTGCACAGTTTGTGAAAAAGATAGTATTTTTGTGGCAGAGAAAAGTTGGGATTTGGAGTTTAGCAAAGACAAGGGTAGGGCAAGGTGGAGACAACGAAGAATCACGGGTGGGGAAAAAGGTGTCACCTCTCTTTTAGGGACCATGGCATTCAAAATTGTAATTTCGTGATCAAAGAGGGTTTGACGGGTGGGGACCTATTTTGAATTGTTGCAATTAGGGATGTGCAATTAGACCGACTTTACAGGGTACTCGGATCGGATCATCCAAAAAATATGACCGGAAATCGATTTCTGTTCAAACCAGTCTGGGAACTGGTTTTAATTTTTGAGAATTGATTGAAACCAGCCAAATCCCAATTCTAAGTAACGACCCACCTGAACCGATTTATAGAACCAATTTATGATGCTGTTTTTTTTAAAAATAAGCGAGTAATTCTTCGCTAAATTAGCTTGCTAGCCATAACCTTGCCTAATGCAGCATGCTCATCTAGGGAAACAAACAATCCTAAGATTCTTCATTCCTCTTTATGTTATGTGATATGATGTCTAAGCTCAATTTAGCACCGAGGATTATTCAGATTCCTTTTTTTTTATTGAATATGCAGAGTTGATTGAGTGAATAGTATGTATCTCTCTTTGTCAAATTTAGTTGTGCATTATCAAAGTCGTGGTTTATAAGAAAACTTCATGTCCTCTATTTGATATATACCCCTTCTTTTCTCTCTCATTCCTCTTTTTCTTGAGTTTCTACGGATAAACTGTGGAAGCTTTATATGATCCTAAGATTCTGTTTTCATTTTTAAATATAGGAAAATTGGGTAGACCTTGGAACCAAATCGAAAAATAGGATCGGTTCCAAAATAGGTTCCAAAATTATTCTCTCTCTCTCTCTCTCCCCCTACGTCTACGTTCTCTCATTCGCTTGACTCTTGTTATCGCTTGTCCCTTGTGATTCTTGGGCAGTTCTACGTTGAAGGTAGGGGAATTATCAGGTTTGAAATGGAGATAATAAGAGCTCTCCACATGCACGACCCCACGTGGAGCTCTTAATTGACTAAGACATTGCTAACATACAAGAAACCAAGACTTACAGCTAGGTCTTCTTCTGTAAACATATCAAAGCTTAAGTTCCAAAATATAAGTCAATACCCAGCTTTTCTTACTCGTACTATTATTACAATACACTGCAGAATTAGCTTTTTGGAATTCCTATTTTGCTATGTGCTAACTAAATTATATGTATTCGACCAAAAAAAAAACTAAATTATATGTAGATAACCAATTGCATTTGACCAGTAAACTAGGGGAAAATGGAGAAAAAGTGTTGGGAAAAAATTGGGAAAAGTGTCCAAAAAGTCTTAAACCTAACCGCAGTCAATTGACACAAATGTAAAAGTTTTATAACTATATTGGAAAAATTAAAATGTTTAGGATCGAATTGAATCAATATAAAATATTTAGGGCTTTTTGCACCTTTTTTTTTTACATCTTTCCCGGAAAAAAAATAGGAATTCCCAACTTTGCTCAATAGGACTAAAACGAAGAGGCGTTCTTTTTTTTCCCCATAGTTAAAATGGGGAAAAATTATTGAACAAGAGTACCATTGATTGAATGCAATGTCTAGATCGTTAAAAGATCCTCATTCAATGCCATTCCCGTGGCATTATTTCCTACCAACTAAATAGAACAATCCCTATTCCATTTCATTTCCACATTTCACTAAACAAAATAACAGAATTGACTGATTCCCATCCACTCCGCCGTGTCAAACACAACATTAGACGCAATGGCACGTTAGTAAAGTACTTTCAATGCTGACGATTTTTCCAAAGGACGACTACCGAAATATGGTAATTGAATTTTCCATGGAACATCTCCATCACAGGAAGAAAGGAAATATCTAGATTAGATTTGGGGAACAAAAGTCACCAATCCTATTGACATGTTATTTATTATTAAGTAGAGAAATTCTTCGGGAGTTTCAAATAATTCGACGGGGACTTTGATGCAATTTATTGCAAGATATTTTGTCCCAAGAAGCAAAGAAACACATAGATGAAGCTCAAATTGTTTCGCCAATGATGGTTGTTTCCACTCCGTTTCCCAGAAAGTCGTTGCTTTCGACAAAGCTTCTTTTGGCCAAAAAGCCCTAAAAGCATCATGCCAAAGCTAAAGGTATTAGTAGTTAGCATTGATTTCACAAACTTTCTATTCATAAAGTCTCACGTTATTAGAATTGAAATTAAATTTGTTTGTTGATATATAATCATTTAGCAAAATCGAGTCTAATTAATTAGGTAAAATGATTACTTACTTCGCAATTGAGGAACGATGTGCTTTGGAAGCGATCGAATTGTTATTGCTGAATGATCCCAGAAAAGAGTGATTTGTTGGATTTCTATTCCTTGCATTGAGTGCACAAAATTTATATCGCATTGGATTCTAACTTCAAATCATATTGATGGGTCTTATGGGTGGGCCGCCCATGTCAGGCTAGCCTGCACAAGTAACTACCACTTGTGTTATGATAAAAAAAACTGCCACTTGTGTTTCAAATGTGAAGTAATCTTTCTTATCTTTTGAAGCAAGAAGAAAGTTCTCCTCACCCTAACGAAAATGAATAGAAGACAAATTCCCTCTCAAGATGGCAACTGAGACATTTAGGGTACGCATGATAACACTTCTACTTTGGAAATCAACTTCTGGTCAGAAATTGATTTTTCTAGTTTTGCTTCAGAAGCAGAAGTTGATTTTTCTGCTTCTGCTTTAGAAGTTGATTTATGATCAGAGAAAGACGTTTGATAATAGGACAAAATTTCTGTTTCTTGAATAGAAATTCTTTTGGCAACGGTTGAAAATTTCAACTTCTAAAACATTATTAACATAAAATATTTTACAAAAAATTATTGATCATAACCTAAAATGCATGTTATTGAAGAAAATTTAAATGCAAATACTAACGTATTCATGTATAATTTATCAATATTTGCATTTATGTAAATGCTGATCAAATTATGGGAAAATTGTGTTAATGAATACGATGATCGATCTCATATATCGATGCTAAAAGCACGGGTAGTTAAGGTATTTCTTCTCCTATGCCTCTGGCGTGATTTATATTGTAATGGGCATAATATATGAACTTTTTTCGTGCTAAACCATTTATAGTAGTTGTATGCGCCTTGAGATCACCTAGATATTAATGAGAACTTGGGACATAAAATTATAATAATGGTGAACTTGTTTTAGCCTAAAGGTATCTCTAGGTAGAAAGATAAAAGGCAAAAAGTAAGGCTTTATCTTTTCAACCAAACTTTGGTGTTCATGAATTTTTTTATAAAAAAAAATGGAGGCACAAGATCATTGGATCCATTGAATCAGAGAAGGGTGTTTTAGAGCAGCCACATCCATTTTTGGACTAAACAAAATGAGCAAAGAGAAAGACAAAATCTAAGAGTTCATGTGGATATGAATATCTAATTTATCAATCACAATCAATAAAGATAGGTGCGCAAATCAATAAACCAAGAACATGTGGATAAACACACATCAAGTCAAATATCGAATCCCTAATGAAGTCTAAAAGGTTTAGAAAAAGAGTGTTTGGAAGTTCGGAAGGAGTTGGGAACATTTTGAGGCAATTTTTCCAAAGGGGTAAAATTATAATTTTGAAAAGGTTTGCAATTACAATAATTAGAAATAGGGTTGTTCAGTTAAATGTGTCTATTTTTCAATTTTCAAGATTTTCTAAAATATTTATGGATTTTTGGAACGATTTGCCCATAGGAGGGAAAAATCGTTATTTTGAGAAAGATCAAAAGTAAAAATCACAAAATATAGGTTTGGCCAGTCAAATTTGACTATTTTTCATTTTTTGTGATTTTTAAAATTTTTTAAAATTTCCAAGACAATCTTTAGGTGAACAATGTCTGCGCCATCATCTCAAGTATCACTTGTAACGAATGACAGTATATGTATCTGATCATGTTGTCACGAGCAATGGTCAAAAACTCCATTATCACCTCAAGCTTTCACATTAGCGCTTTTCTCACTAACGATGCCTCAAGCCCCTACATCGTTACTTTTCTCGCTAATGATGGCAGGTCATCGTCTTTTAATAACAACTACACTCTTGCACATGCATCATCCATTTCTTAATCTTTATTATGGTTCTCATGCAATCCACATGCTCTACAAAATGTTCTATTCCATGTGAAATTAATATGCATGCACACAAATGATTCTTTTCTTATTCTTCCTTTAGCAATCTCATACACACATTTCAACATATTCTGTTATTTATAAAAACAAGAACCACGCAATTCACTTAAGTCAAACTATCAAACTAACATCACTAGCTTAAATCTAGTAATTCCATCTAACTTACAAAATGATCTATTCTATAAGTAATAAATATTCATGCACATAAATGACTTATTTCTCATGCTTCTTTTAGCAAACTCATACACATGTTTCAACACACATTCCATACCATAAGTAATAAATAACTTTGCATCCACTTCATCAAAGTATCAAACTAACATCCCTAGCTTAAATCTAATAATTCCACCTACCTTTTTGGTGCAACACTATCGCTAAAGGAAGGTGGCCGAGAGAGAGAGAGAGAGAGAGAGAGAGAGAGAGAGAGAGAGAGAGAGATTGTTGTTAGAAAATGGGGGACCATGACCCTATTTATAATAGTTTCCTAGCTTCTATCATAAGCTACCTTGATAATGACCTTGCTTTGATGTTTCCATCCTATTGGTCCACCTAGAAGCCTAGTTCTCTTAGATTTCTAGATTAGCTACTTATCGGTATTTGATTGGTCCACCTAAAATTCTAGAGGTCATAGGCTTTTTAGATTAGGCACTTATTAGTGTTTTATTGCTCCACTTGTTTAGTCTATTTTCTTAGGTTTCTAGATAAGGGACTGATTAATTCTTGATTGGTCCACTTGTATAGTTAATAATGAAATCTTATTTCATCATTTAGAGCTTGAAAATGACATGCATTCTTATCTCTAAGATTTGAAAATGACATCTATGCTTATCTTATCCTTTAGAGCTTGAAAATGACATATCTCCTTACCTCTAAGATTTAAAAATGACATCTATGCTTGTTTTAAAGTTGATAATGAAGTTTATCCTTATCCTTATCCAATTGACTTATGTATCCTTATCTAATTGACTTATCATTGACTTCCTTTTTATTGATCACTGCAATCACAGATATCAGGATGGAAGCGGAGCAGCTGTGATAGCGCAACTGGGCGGTCAATGCTGACCAGCTAGGTGATCAGCTGTGCGCTACCTAGGCTAGGTGGTTTAGTACGATGCTGGCTGGGCACGATAAGCCCTTTCAAATCACTCGCCCATCACCATCCAGCATCGGTGAGGCTGTTTGGCCAGCTTGCGTGGTAGCCTGGCTTGTCCAGCCTTAGCAAAGGCAATGGTCATCCCCCTTAGGCCTTGGCTAAGCAGTGGTTGAGGGGTCTGTTGACACCTGATTTTTAATCATCTTTTCTCTTTTAAAAATTTTCAGTATTTTTTTGGCATTTTTATTTTTTGAAAAATCCAAAAAAATTCATAAAATTGAAAAATTAACTTTGGGGACCTTGGCCAAGCCTAGAGAACTAATGTTGACCAAAAAATGATTTTTCATATTTTCAGTATTTTTTAATATTTTTATTTTCGAAAATTCATGAAAAATAAAGAAAAAATGATAAAATTGCAAAATCGACATTGGAAGCCTTGGCCAAGCCTAGGCAACCATGTTTGAACAAAAAATAAATTTTCATATTATATATATTTTTAATTTTTTTTAAAAAAATAATACAAAAATACTTGAAAATTTTGGAAAAATAACATTTGAGGCCAAAAAAAAAATACACAAAGATAGTTAATATTTTTATTTTAAATCTATTTTCATATTGGCCATCGTAAATTCAGAAAAATTCAATTCGAGTCACGTGTTCCTTCACGAGTATAATCTTGAATCGGGCCTAAAAAATTTAATTTGAGTCAACTTATTTTTAATTTTCACTTTTTATGAGTTGTGAAATTGTCTTCTAATATTTTAAATTTTCATCTTGGCCCAATTATACCAAGAATGACTCAATTTTGCAAAAGGGCTTTAATTAAATTCTGCATTATTTTCAGCGGCAAGAAATGAGCTTAAATTTGACATGTGGCAAATTTTGGTGTGTCAAAAATTGTGAGGAGATTTAGACTTAAAGAAATATATTTTTTCATGGACTGAATTGTAAATACTTAAAATTCAAGGACTAGAGTGCAAATACCTAACTCTTGAAGGATTATTTTACAAATAACAAAAAGAAGAGTTAGTGGATAAATTAGAATAGAGAATGAAAGATGGAGAAGAGGAGATGAAGAAGAGAAGTTGGAGAAGAATAGATGGAGAAAATAAGATAAGAATAGAGAAGGGAAGATGGAGATGAAGAAGAGTTAGTAGAGAAATTAGAATGGAAGATAAGAATAGAGAAGGGAAGATGGAGATAAAGAAGAGTTAGTGGAGAAATTAGAATGGGAGATAAATATGGAGAAGGGAAGATGAAAATGAAGAAGAGTTAGTGGAGAGATTAGAATGTGAGATAGAGATAGAGAATGGAAGATGAAAATGAAGAAGAGTTAGTGGAGAAATTAGAATGGGAGATAGAGTTAGTGGAAAAATTAGAATGGGAGATAGATGAGTAGATTATAAAAGGAGGAAGAAGTGAGCTTGAGAGGGGGGATTCTTGGGGGAGAGAAAATTTGAAGTGTTTGAGAGAAATTTTTTTGGAAAGAAAGTTTTGGATGTTTGAGAGAGTTTTGGGAGAGTGAAGAAAAATTTGAGAGAAAGAAAATACCAAAAGAGAGAGAATTTTGAAGAAGATGGGAGTTTAAAGCTAGGGGTTATCATCACAAATTCCTTCATCGATCAATATAAATCAAGAGTTCATTCTCGTCAACGAGCAAGCAAATTCGAGCTAAGTGTTTTTATTTATTCATTTATTTATGGTTTTACTCGCAAATTAGCACAAATTGTATACACTTTCTCCATCTTTTTTTCCCATATTTTATGTCAGGAGAAGGATATCTCTACGTCAACAGCAAAATTCTCGTAGAGATGCAAAAATCGGCTCAGACAAGCTCCTAAGCTGTCCACCGATTTCTCAACTGATCTGTGACTAGAAGTCCCTCTTAATTCAAAAGAAACTCTCTATATTGGGAACATAGAGAGCGAAAATCAATTATAGAAATCCCTCCAAAAAAAATGGGAGGTCAGGCAACCGCAGCCCTATATCAACGGTCAATCCTATGAAAGCACAAAATTGGCTTGAAGGAGTCCCTAAGCGCGCACAAATTTCAAATTGTTGAATTAATTTGTTGTAAGTTATTTTTAAGAACTCAAACCCCAGAATGGAGAGGACAAAGTCCATCCGCAATTTAAATACCTGCACCATAAACCCCAAAGGGAAGAGCCAAGCCAATGCTTAGCCTCCCATTGGAGGTTTTTACTTACAGTAGTTTAAATACCTGCAATTTAAATGTCTGTACTTTAAATCCCAAAGGGAAGAGCCAAGCCAATGCTTAGCCTCCCATTGGAGGTTTTTACTTATAGTAGTTTAAATACCTGCAACTTAAATACTTGTACCTTAAATCCCAAAGGGAAGAGCCAAGCCAATGCTTAGCCTCCCATTGGAGGTTTTTACTTACAGTAGTTTAAATACCTGCAACTTAAATATTTGTTCCTTAAATCCCAAAAGGAAGAGCCAAGCCAATGCTTAGCCTCCCATTGGAGGTTTTTACTTACAGTAGTTTAAATACCTGCAACTTAAATACCTGTACCTTAAATCCCAAAGGGAAGAGCCAAGCCAATGCTTAGCCTCCCATTGGAGGTTTTTACTTACAATAGTTAAATACCTGCAACTTAAATACCTGTACCTTAAATCCCAAAGGGAAGAGCCAAGCCAATACTTAGCCTCCCATTGGAGGTTTTTACTTACAGTAGTTAAATACCTGCAACTTAAATACCTGTATCTTAAATCCCAAAGGGAAGAGCCAAGCCAATGCTTAGCCTCCCATTGGAGGTTTTTACTTACAGTAGTTTAAATACTTGCGACTTAAATACCTGTACCTTAAATCCCAAAGGGAAGAGCCAAGCCAATGCTAGGCCTCCCATTGGAGGTGTTTATTCACTGTCATGTACTTCCTATAATTTAATTTTTTGAATCATCAGACACAAAAGATGAGTTAGGTCGTAATACTGCATAGAAGTCGTTAACACACTCCCTCTTTTGGCTTCAGGGAATCTTTAACACTAAAAAAATATAACAAATAAAAATATATACCATCAATGCATCTTATTTTAAAAGTGAAAACACAAAAGAGAATACCCTACTAGAGCCTTAGGGATAAACCAAGCCTGAGTTGTCGAATTAAGATATCCATGAAATTAAGGTACCGAAAGGGCATTAGTTTTAATTAACTAGTGTAACCAAGTCCCCGACCTCATAATCTCTGGTTCGCAGAAATAAATTAGTTCTCCCGCTAATTGATTTAGGTTTCTAATTGACCTACCAAGAACGATTAGTGGCGACTCTAAATTTAAAAATCATTTAAACAAAAACCGAAGTTGCGATTCGGTAGGGCTTGGGAGGGTCCGCGTTAGGTCAGTCAAATCTAATTAACCTAATAATCCGTTAACACCTTTAAAAATAAAAATTATTTTTTTTAGAGGGTCGCGACAGGGTCCTGTGTCGGACCCCCCATCTTCGCCCTCTTTGTTTGTTTTCGATTGGTCCTACTATAATTCCTTAATTTAAAAAATTGGTCCATATTTCTATTGAAATAGGATTTGATAATTTCTACTCAGCTAAAACGTGGATGATACAGGCATCACCTTCCGTCCCAAGAAATTATCCTTGTAATTCGAGACTCCGTCATTGTTGTTTTCTTCTCCAATGCAATATATGCCGTCAAGATTGCAAGTGTTTGAAAAAAGTACCGAGCAAAATCTTTGAGCTTGATTGACTCCGACTCCATTATTGCATAAATAATTCCTTAAAATTGTTAGGAATAAAAAAATAGAATTAGACTTTGAAGCGCGAATTCACTTTTTTTAAGGAATTATTCACCATACGACATTGTTAATCTTTATCGACAAACATTCTCCAAGATATAACTGTTAGAATATGTCCCAAGTTTGAGCCCGAAGCGAAAATTTGAATTTCGGAAACAAATATATTTTGATCTTGAAATTAAAGATAAGATTTGTTTTGAATATCACGGAAATCTATCTTGATGAAAATAGTGTGATATATTCTATTTGATATATTTCAAATCAAGATCAAGAACAATATTTATATTTGAGTTGAACTTTCCACGTGAGATAAAGACAAAATAGGAAAGCCAATCTTGATTTTCATTGACTGAAATTCCCTATTTTATTTCTCCAAAATGTGTGTGGCTTATTTGTCTATATACAAGTTTGCCGTTGTTGATAAAGAAGATCAAAGGAAGCACCGTTTCGTCGAGTGCTTGGCAAAGATATATTTTCGTGGAATTACATCAAGAATTCAAGTGTTGAAGCAAATTAAATCTTATTGTAAGATTTACGTATTAATTCCTTCTTGAGATTGAGAGATTTTTTCATTAGGAATTGTGGGGGTAAACACTGCGTACGTTCTTGATTATAATTGGGACTGGGAAACACTAAGAATGTTTGAATAACTCGAGTGTGGCTTGAAATCTCCGTGTATCGCTTGATTTATAGTAGAATTCGTTACTACTCTCCTCGTGAACGTAAGTCTCTACGACCGAACCACGTACATCTAGGGTCCGATTTATTTTCTTGTTCTGTCTATTTATTGTTCGATCGCTTTTTCCGCGTAACAATAACAAATTCTCAATTGAGAATATTAGATAGCTATCCTAATATTTCTCCACGAACTCTCGAAGAGAAACAATTGGAAATAATGATTGGATTTTTGTTGAAAGAAAATGAAAATGGAAGTTGAAGTTATTAATATTGAATAGAAATGTTCATTAATTTATAGCAAAAATCTTTGAATAGACATAACCTTTCAAAGGTTAAGAAGTTATGTCTGAATAGACATAATCTTCCAAAAGTTAATAAGTTATGTCCAAATAGACACAACATTTCCAAGATTGTAAGATCGCCTAATGACTGTTAGGCAAAAAATAAATTTTCAAATTAAAAAATAGTAAAAATTAACTGTGACTCCTTTAGGAATAGTTGTACTATTTCGCTGGGACGCAATAATCATTTTTAATTACAAATTCAAAATTTAATTACACAAAATTTAATTGTTAATTAGTGTCAAATCTAGTTCACACACGCGCTCACATCTTTTCAATGTGGGACAAGACACCTCTTCATTTATTTTGCAAAAAAACTACCAACATATGGTACCTACAAACCTTGTAATGCTATCATGTCATCAAAAGAAAATCATGTTGTTCACAGTTATAAACCCAAAGAAAGTTTTTTGGAGTACATTAAGCTCTGTTTCGTGGTACATTTTCACAAAACATGTGTCCAAATCATAAGCAATGAGCGTAAAAGGTGAAGCAATCGAATTCCTCGGTGCATCAGGTTGCTCAAATCATGATATATATCAAGCTCAAGGGAAGTCGGTTGAAAGGACTAATTCTGTCTCGAGGTGTGCTCGCTTTTGCCAGAAGCATCAATATGCGGAGCCAAGCATTCCTTCAGCTCTGATGGCATCACGATTCATGCTGGGCCTCTCTTTCACAGTCACGCCCACGTATGAAAATGCTGTCGTAACTAGTTTTCAACCAGATGCGGGGGCTGAACTGCCCTTTTAGCCTCTGATTGGGGATGCTCTCTATAATCCCTTGTTCGATGAGAGGCGACGCCCATTGGATGAAATGAGTGCTGCTCTTCGGGCATCTCATTATGGCCAGGTGACAACTGCTTAGATGGTTGTGGTTGGCAAAGAATAAGATAGTCAAAAGATGACTTTGGTTTGTAATGCAAATAGTATGAAAGTGAAGGAAATAGGGAGTTCATTTCATTAATTATGCAGGGGTTCACATGGTAACTGATGAATGTAAGCTATAAACATTTGAATAACTGCACAGTTTGTAAGCTTATAAAGAGGGGCAAAGTGAATTGAACTCTTCAAATGTATTGTGGGGGGGGGGGGGGGTGAAGATACTTTTGGTGCCAAAAGTTGTGTATGAAAATTACTTTAGTGCCAAAAGTTTCAATCGGATCACTTAAATGCCAATTTTTTTTTAAAAAACGATCACTTTGGCGCCAAGCCCAATTTGCTCTGTTGGAATTCTGATGTGCATTATTTTACTAATATTTGAAGCTAATGTGACTTCAGCAAGGTCCAGTCAACAATTAAAAAAGGTAAAATTTGAAAAAAAAAAACTAAAAATAAGGATACTAACTTAATCAGTTTACAAAAGTAAACAACCTAAAAATTGGAAAAAAAAATCAAAAGATACAAAATTTATTTAAAATAAATTGAAAAAATAGGTTAAAAATTAACAAAAAAACTAAAAAAAAACTGTGAACCTAACGTTTATAGGACAGGCGTCAAGGACGAGAGGACTTGCAGGCCCTTGCCTAAGTCTAGCTAACGATCAAGGGTTGCCACTAGCCCGTGACCCCTACTAGTGGCGGTTCTTAGCTACAGCATGCGGGGGTCGCTAACCCCTAGCCAGGGCTCGGTGGCTCTCATCGCCTAGTTTTGAAACTTTTTTTTAAAATTTTTAGGTTGTTGTTAAATTTTTAACCCTTATTTTAATTTTATTTTTAATAAAATTTTATTTTAAATGAATTAAATTTTAGCTAATTTTTAAAATTGAATTGAATTTATTTTAATTTATAAAGTGCAAAAGTCCACGTGGCAACCATGTGGACTTTTTTTTAAATGTCATTTTACATTAAAAATTATTTATTAATTACACATGATACATTTAGCCAGAATATGCACCAAAATGGTCCTTTTGTCTCTAATTTGGTATTAAAATGATCTAGCAGAAACTTTTGGCACCAAAGTAATCTCTATAAATTTTGGCACCAAAAGTGTCCTTTTCCCCTAATCTATCGAAGCAACTACCCAATATAAAATGGAAATTTAAAGTCACAAGCTCAGACTTGTTGCATAAGTTTTCAAATTTGGGCATGAAAACCTTATGCACGTAATATAGTTAACTCGTGTCCGGAGTAGTATCAAGCTTAATTATGGTCATCTTAAGGGACACACTGCTCTTACTATTATTTCCCATTCTTTGGCTTCTTCCAAATCCAATCTCAGCTGTCAAGCATTCTTTTAGTTCCAACAGAACATGGTTTATGTCCGGCCTTTGGATCGCCATTGTTGGCAAGCACAACATGGCTATTTCCACCCCTTTTGTGACATCTTGAGATTCGACCCACTCTCGGAATTTGTAATAGAATGGATATATATTTCATTGATGCAATGTAGTTAAATCTCACTTGGAACTGATCATTTCAAGATGACTAACCAAAGGAAAATGGCTAACTAGGAATTTATGTACGTTGACCTAATTACAGGTCGATACACCTAGCTCTTAAAAACTGCCCGTTAGACTGAGTATTTACTAGAGTTGCTATCGTATGAATGTGGCCCCGAGCTTGGATAATCGAGTATGCATGAATATCGCAATTAAAATTTGGACATCGCTTCAAAAGGTGTGAATTGACAGCTCGGCATTGGAGTGTCTAAAAAAAGGGAAAAATTGAAAATTACTTTCTCGCCCCCATCTTGTACTAGAATCCATGGCTAGAGAGTGTTAGTAATCTTAGCGAGACTAGAAAATTTGTTCGGTGGTATTCCAAGTTATTTTCCGATCGTGATTGAGCCAAATCAGCACCGATTGAACCCTTACCAGTTTTGAAATTTCACGAATTTCGAGAAATACCTCGTCGGTCATCTTTTTGACCAATTTGACCAGCTTTGATCGAAATTATTGATGCCCAAGCTCTATCAGTCCGAACATTCACTGATAGCTCAAAAAACAGTCAATTCGTTCAGCTTTAAGTCGTTTTCGATGAATAGTAATTTTAATTATTAATTCTGAAGATAATATCTATTATCTCTCTTCTCTTTTTCTCTCTCTCTTATCACCAGAATCTCTTTTCTCTCTCTCTCTCTCTCTCTCTCTCTCTCTCTCTCTCTCTCTCTTTTGATTTTCGGATTTTTCTCTCTTTCTCCCTGCTAGTTCCAGTTTTCTACTATCAACTTCAACTAGCTGCCGATAGAAATCTGACCGTTTGATTTTTGGATATGTTGTACTCTTATCTGAGATGAGTTCACAGAATTTTGAATTACTTCGATCCGAGGTCGTTTGGCCCCAGCGACCACTAGAGCACATTTTCATGTGAAAATATTAATTTTCAGTTTGAGAATCACCCCGTTCAGCCCAGCCTCGGTTTGGACGAAATCCACCGGAATTCGTTATGCTTTTTTGGTTGTCGCCGTGCGCCATTGCTTCCACCGCTTTCTCAACTCTGTTTCAGCCTTGATTAGGTAAGTTATACCTCTATTTCTCGATTAGAATATTGTACATGCCATGGACTAGCTTTAGGGTCCGATTCGAGGTAAATCGATTTAGAAGAAATTGCCGAAATTGGCGTATTTGAGCAAATTGATTCTATGGCGTAACTGTGATATATTATTTGGGCTTGGTATATTGCTGTCTTGGCTAGATATAGGCTGTTTGTGGTGATAGGAGTGGGTCCCGTGAGGTTCAAGTACCGAAAAATGTATTTTTGGGAGATTTAGAGCAAAAATGGGCCAAATAGTATTTTGAAATCACTGTTCACGAGCTTGGAATACTGTTCACATGCCGTCCATTTGTATTTATGGTTGATTATTGAGATATCGTGGGCCTAAAATGCATATTTTAGTGCGAAAAGGGCACAGACCTGATTCATTTAACGCTGGTCGAGTTGGTTAGAGAACCGAGACTGGAATTTGAGCATGGCATGTGCACACATTTGCATTGTTGATCCTTATGTATATATGAATTATTGGCGTGCTTGATTATTTTTGTGATGAACTATTTCTCATTTTTCCTTGTTTCTTTTTTGTGACCCGAATGATTAGGAGAGCATGTTAAACTTGGATTTGAGGGTATGTAATATCCTGAGTGAGATTAGGGATGAGCTTACTGAGATGTGTTCTCATAGTGATTTTCCTCACCTTTCAGTCTCTAGGACATAAGCATTGCAGGAATATCACAATATTTGATATCCAGATGGTGGAGTACCCAATTGGCAAGGATAATTGATGGAGTATCGGTGGTTGCTGATGAATATGGTCGCCTTGAGTTGTTTATTGTTGTTAATCTTTGTAAATGTGACATTCAAGTGTAATATGAAGCTAAGATTATGTAATATATGAGGTGTTATAGTTGCGCTAGTCCTTGCTCATTCGTTGTCCGGGGTAAGGTATCGCTTCCACTAGCGTTAATTTGGATATTAAGATTTCTGGGTTGGCGATAGTCTTGGAATGTCGCATGTATCAATTGTCGTCATGTAGATATCGCATGCTCGTGGAGGTCAGGGCGTGACATCCCCGCAAGTTTTGGTATCAGAGCGGGTCAGTGAAATGATTAGGAGTGACGATTTATAGCAAGGATAACTTGACCAGAAGTATATTCGAGGTTTGGAGCGATAAGGGTGTTGATCTATGAGATAGTCAAGTAAATTGACCTTAGGTGTTTGCTAGCTTTGAGCAAGTTTTGTTTGCCGCATGAATATGCCTATGATTGCTAGGCTTGAATCATTTGATACTAAGCGATTTGCAGTGATACTGAGCGATTTCCAGTGATTCTGCTAAGTTGCAGGTGTAACTGGACTTGAGGTGAGAACCTAGGCCCTAGTTGTTGTGTATTGGCGATAGTTGCCTTGTGGATGCTTGTTGGATGAAAACTTTATCGATCAATGTATAGGCTTGATGATCTTTGTACTTGATGGGACAGTATAGTGATCGATAATATTAAGCCTAAGATAAGGCTTGATGTGAAGTGAGTAGTATGTGAGAAGCAGCGAGGATAATCATGCATTGCACGTGTTGATTGCATTAAAATTTGAAGTTTGAGAAATGTACAACATAGTTCATGACATTGTTTTGTTGGACTTGATAAACCGTCGATTGGTATGGGACAAGTTGTACGGGATACCTAAAAATCGTAGTGAGACATGGTATGAGACGTGTTGAACGGGATCTTTTAATAGGTACCTGACTTGGGGACGAACCAGGCGAAAGTTGGTGGGCCAGTAACGACCCAGTTTGATGAGGGTAGGGAGTAATTGCTGGAGCTAAAGAGAGCTCGGACAAGGTGCGGCTCATGGCAGGCTTATAAGTTGTGCGACAGGGGCAGGAATGAACCAAGTCATGCATTGAAAAGTGGGTCTAAGCATTGTGCGAAGTCTGACTTATTTTGAAAGATATATTGCATTAAAGTTGATTTTAAAAAAAATATTTTAAAAAGATGCATAGCATTGCACATGAGGAATCGGAATGGTGGATGAAAGTCAAAGTGGATTGAGATGCCTTGATTCAGGAATGTCTGAATGCCTTGTGGATGTTGGTGAAAGTCGAACATTTGTTGTGTACCTCCATCGTGAGCGGAGAGGACCCCCGTTGTGTGATCAGGGAGGGTTTGTGATGAGACCCACACGAGCGAGTCGATGAGTGATTCGATTGCGTCGTGGTAGGGTGTGAATTATGTGAAATATGCTTGAATGACCGTAACCAACAGAATCCTAGCATGGCATATGGTTCTGGTATCGAGAATTGGCAAAACGACATATGTACAATCTAAGTGATAAGGAATGATTTGCCTGAATATGTACTGGACGTGGTAAGTCCATTGAGTGGTGTCATGTAGATTGATGAGTGTGAGAAGCAAATTTGAGACGTTCATGGAGTGATCATGAGCGAGCGGCCTAGTAGTATCGCTAAGTAGATTTGTGATCAGTAAGATGGGTGATAACCCTGAGAATGGTTAAGATCGCAAGTTGTGGCAATTAAGGAAGACAAGTGATCAGAATGCGTATCGAAAGCGTAATAGGCCACATAATTAAGTAAGATAATGACTGTAAAGGTCTTGCATTTGATAAGGAGGAAGTAAGAGCCAATTTTCAAGGACGAAGCTTCTTAAGGAGGGGAGATTTGTGACATCCTGAAATTCGACCCACTCTTGGAATTTGTAATAGAATGAATATATATTTCATTGATGCATTGTACTTAAATCTCACTCAGAACTGATTATTTCAAGATGACTAACCAAAGGGGAATGTCTAGCTAGGAATTTAATTACGTTGATCTAATTGTAGGTCGATATGGGTAGTTCTTGAAAGTCGCCCATTAGTCTGAGTATTTACTAGAGTCGCTATAATATAAATGTGGCCACAAATCAGATTTCGAGCTTGGATAATCGAGTTTTCATGAATATCGCAATTAAAATTTAGATATCGCCTCGAAAGACGTGAATTGACAGCTTGGCATTGGAGTGTCTACAAAAAGGGCAAAATTGAAAATTACCATCTCGCTCCCGTCTTGTTATTTTTATAACTTCTAAAAAGGTAGATGCCTAATAATCGTTGATACTGCCAATGAACAATAACCACCGATCATGGAACGAGGTCGCTCTTTTTGTTTTACAAACAATCTGCCGACAATCATGAAGGAAAGAGGAAAAGTTGTGTAAGATATAAGTTAAATAGCATGATACTAGAATTTTCTATGTTCAATTCATCCATTAGCTTATATCTAGTCCTATTTTGGAAAATGATTTCTGATTTTTTAAAGACAAAATCATTTTTCTAAATTTAAGATTTGGTTAAAAAACTTTTTTCGTTGACCATTTTCCTAAGCTATCCAAATGCCGAAAAATATTTTTTGGCGAAATAAAAGGAACTTAATAATTACCTCTTTTCTTAATAATCAATTTTTTTTCATGGTAATAAATTATTTCAACAATTATTACTTGTGCTACTGTTGACCAGCAACAGATGGAGCAATTTGCAGGAGCTCGTCCAATTTGTAAACTTCCGGATGACGCTCAGTACTGTTTTCCACGTACATTAGTGTCAATTTGAGTCCTTATCAGATTGGTTGCAACTCTTTTGTGAATAGAATACTTAATGGCAAGTAACAATTGTGACGTTGACTCAGACTGGTTCCATTAAAGGGAATTGCAAAGTTCTTTACCATTATTCCAGAAGATTATAGTCTGGGCACCATCAATAGGTTTGTAACCTCTTAGGGTGACATAAACCTTTGGCTCCACGTGTGGTTTAGAGTAAGGGTGAGCGGTTCCATGTTCCGTACAGGTTCCACGTGGAACTTACCCGTCTATACAGGTTCCTCATTTTATGGAACCTGGAACCTACCCTGCATATCTTGGAACCTAAAACCTACCCTGTCACAGGTTCTAGGATCGGTTCCAGGTTCCACATGTATTCTTAGTTGAACGATTACATTGAATAATCACATTTAATAACCATTACCAACTGTTAAAATTCACTGACCACAACTTATATTTAGAGACAAAAAATATGAAATATTAACAAAGTAAAAGTCTTGATGATAAAGTGATTCTGTATTACACACTTAGCATTGGATATTATGGAATACCACAGGATGACGCAAAGACATATGCCAAGAAAAAATATAAAAACTTACTCCAGGGTCCAGGCTCTAGTTCTAGGTGGAACCTGTAACCTACCCGTTAGAATAGATTCTCTAATTTTTAGAACCTGGAACCTATCCTCTATACTTTGGAACTTAGAATCAACTGGTTCCATCGGTCCGGTTCTTTAGGTTCTAGGTTCTACCCTAGAACCATTCTCACCCCTAGTTTAGAGAGTCCATTGTGGCCCAATAGTTTGCACCCACGTGCATATCGGACCGAGGGGATGGAGGTGGGGCGTGAGGCATTCCTTGATTATCATAATTCCCATAGAAAGAGGTTGCCCTAATGTCGCGACCCGAAAAATAATTTTCAAGTGAACGGATTATTAGGTTAATTAGATTAATTAACCTAACGCGGACCCTCCAAAGCCCTACCGAATTGTAACTTTGGTTTTTGTTTAAATGATTTTTCATTTTGGAGTCGCCACTAATTGTTCTTGGTAGGTCGATTAGAAACCTAAATAAATTAGTGGGAGAACTAATTTATTTCCGCGAACCAGAGAAAATGAGTTTGGGGACTTGGTTACGTTAGATTACTCTAACGCGCTTTCGGTACCATTTCATGAAAACTTATTTGGGATGATTGGGAAAGTTTGGATCAACTGACCAGAAGGATAAAATGTTCATTTTTCAAAGATTAGGGACTAAAAATAGGTCAAATTAGTTGAATGTGGTCATTCCTTATTTTTCACAATTTCTGATAATTTTTCGAAATTTTTCGAGACAATTTGCCCATAAGGGGCAAAATTGTCATTTTGAAATTATAAAAAAAGCAAAACATCTAAAAATAGGATTGGCCAGTCAAAATGACTCGTTTCCTAATTTTTGAGGTTTTTATGAGTTTTCTGAAATTTGTCATTTTTGAAAATATCAAAAAGGAAAATCATCAAAAATAGGATTGGCCAGTCAAAAAGGCTCGTTTCCTAATTTTTGAGATTTTTATGAGTTTTCTGAAAATTTTCAAGACAATTTGCCTATGAAGGGCAAAATCGTTATTTTGAAAATATCAGGAAGGAAAATCATTAAAAATAGGATTAGCCAGTCGAAATGGTCCGTTTCTTAATTCTTGAGGTTTTTCTGAGTTTTCTGAATGAATATGCGTGAATCAACGATAGTACGAATACGTATGCGGCATGGCAAAATTTGCATGATTTACATTATGTAAAATGCACATGAATGACATTCTTTGGTATTTTCGAATTCCATAAGACTGGCGATGCAAAACATTCTGAGTATAATCACAATATCAGAAGATGCGACATATTCCCCGAAGCTGGAAGAAGGAGCAAGCTAACGACTTCTGTACAATGTTATAACCTCCAACGAGGGCCTCGGCCTTGGCTCGGCCTACCCATTTTGGGGTTTGATGGTGCAAGAATTTAAATTGCAATAAATAAAGACCTCCTATAGACGGCCCAGCCTTGGCTTAGCCTTCTCTTTTGGGGTTTAAGGTGCAGGAATTTAAATTACAGTAAGTAAAGACCTCCAATGGGCGGCCTAGCATTGGCTTAGCTCTTCCCTTTGGGGTTTTAGATGCAGGAATTTAAATTGCAGGAATTTAAATTATAATAAGTAAAGACCTCCAATGGGCGGCCTAGTATTGGCTTGACTCTTCCCTTTAGGGTTTAAGGTGCAGGAATTTAAATTACAATAAGTAAAGACCTCCAATGGGTAGCTTAGCATTGGCTTGACTCTTCCCTTTGGGGTTTAATGGTGCAGAAATTTAAACGACCTCCAGTGAGTGGGTTCTGCCCTTCACATTCTAGGGTTTGAATTTTTTAAAATAAAATACAATGAATTGATTTGACAATTCGGGCCGAAATCTATCGACGGACCAATTGAAAATTTAATGGGCACTCAAGAGCTCGTTAGTATCAATTCTACACCTCCATGGGATTTACCGTTGACTTGGAGTTGTCCTTTGTCTAACATAAAAATATGGAGAAATAGAGAATAGAGAAAGTGTATACAATTTGTGCTAATTTACGACTAAAACCATAAATAAATGAATAAATAAAAATACTTAGCTCCAATTTGCTTGCTCGTTGACGAGGATGAACTCTTGATTTACGTTGATCGATGAAGGAATTGGTGATGATAACCCATAGCTTTAAACTCCCATCATCTTTAAAATTCTCTCTCTCTTTTTTGTATTTTCTTTCTCTCAAATTTTTCTTCAATCTCCAAAAACCCTCTCAAACATTCAAAATTTTCTCTCCAAAAATCATCCCCCTCCCAAGTTCACTTCTTCCTCCTTTTATAAACTACTTATCCATCTTCCATTCTAATTTTTCCACTAACTCTTTTTCATTTCATCTTCCCTTCTCTATTCTCAACTTATTTTCTTCATCTTCTTTTCTCCATCTCCTCTTCTCCAACTTTCCTTCTCCATCTCCTCTTCTCCATCTTCCCTTCCCTATCCTAATTTATCCACTAACTCTTCTTTTTGTTATTTATAAAATAATCCATCAAGTGTTAGGTATTTGCATTCTAGTCCTTGAGATTTTAAGTATTTTCAATTCAATCCCTGGAGAAATATTTCTTTAAGTCCAAATTTCCTCAGAATTTTTGAAACACCTCCCCTATGCTCAGTCGAAATTCATCGCATGTCAAATTTAAGCTCATTTCTCGCTGTGCAAAATTTAATTAAAGCCATTTTACAAAATTGAGTCCTTCTGGGTATAATTGGGCCAAGATGAAGATTTGGAATATTAAAGAATAATGTCACAACTCCTAAAAGTGAAAAATGAAAATAAATTGACTCAAATTGAATTTTTAGGCCCCAAATGTTATTATTTATTAAATATTTTCATAATTTCTAAAAAATATGTAAAAAATATGAAAAATTATTTTTTATTCAAAAATGATTTTCTAGGCTTGGCCAAGGTCCCCAAAGTTGATTTTTCAATTTTATGAATTTTTATGGATTTTCTATTAATTTTCGAAAATAAAAATATCGAAAAATACTGAAAATATGGAAAATCATTTTTTGGTCAAAATTGGTTCCCTAGGCTTGGCCAATGTCTCCAAAGTTGATTTTTTTTCCAATCTATGAATTTTTTATGAATTTGTTTTATTAATTTTAAAAATGAAAAGATAATTAAAAATGAGGTGTCAACACCTAATCAAGTATTTTTTGTTCTTGCCTTGCTCTTGGTTGAAGTTCGTAGCAATTCCTAGTATCATTGTGAAAGCTTCTCAAGTTCTTCAATTGTTGCATGTTATTGTTGATGAAGTTACTTGGGTCTAGCATGACGTATCCGGAGTCTACAAATCCGATGCTAGTGTGTAGGGAGAAAATTATCCAAAAACTCTTAAATTTATTATATTTTTGTCAAGTAAGTTCTAAACTTTTTAATTGTATTAATTGAGCCCATCAAGCCAATTTTGATAGCAAATCGCTAGTGTGGACACCAGTCGTCCAACACGGCAGGATCGATGTTGACATGACTGACACAGCCATGCCACATAAGATGTCGAGATTGACATGGGAAAACATTATTTAATATTTTAATAATTTTTATTTTTGATTTTTTTCCTCTTCCCTTCTTCCTTTAGCCAAATGCCGAGCCTCGGTGCTCGGCTAAAGGTGAGGGCCAATGAGACAACCTTGCTAATTAAGATCTGCGTGAGGCTGTACTCACTCGTGATTGTGATGGCCTTGCTAGCAATAGTGCCTAGAACTGGGTGAGGGCTCGGCAACCCTGCTTGACCATAGTAAGAGAGAAAAACAAGGAAATAAAAAATAAGTGAAAATTTGAAAAAAGAAGGAAATATTTTTAAAAATTGTCCACATCAATGTTGGCAGTCCTAACAGCCATGCCACGCAGGACAATTGAGTTCAATTAAGCGATTTTCGGCCAAAATTAGGCGGCTGGACTAAATTAACAAAAATGCAGAAAGGTTTAGAACTCAATTGTCCAAAGAAATATTTATAACTAAATTGATGCAATTGTAATAAGTTTAGGATTTATTAGGTAGTTTTCGTTACCTCGTGTCAGTGAGTTTGATCCACATACTCTGGGGGTCTCTAATGTACGTAGAAGATCACATTTAAATACAAGAGTCATTGTTGTTATTATTGCTTGTGCTACTGTTAACTGCAAAACATGGAGCAAATTTGTAGTAGTTCGTTCAATCTGCAAACTTCTGGATGACACTGAATAAAGTTTTCAACACGATTTTTTTTTGGGTCAATTTGAGTCCTCATCAGATTGGTTGTAACTCTTTTGTGAAGAGAATGCTTATAGCAAGTAAATATTATGACGTCAACTCAGACTGGTTCCATGAAAGAAAACTGCAAAGTTCTTCAATTGTTGAAGTCTTTCATCACCAAAAAGTTCTCTAGTATCGATTTAATACTCCCAAGATTGACAGAAGGTGAAACATGTAGCTTAATGGATCAAGCTGTTTCTACGGATGTTCGATTGAAACCCGGATGTAGGTGGTTGTGCTTGGCACAGATTGTCAAAAGATTACTACAAATGGTATGACCATGAATGAAAAAAATAATGCTTCGTTTGGTGTGGTTCAACATTGCAAATGGATTTTGGAAATCTAAAATCTCTTGAGCAAATGCAAATAGCGTTTGGTTTGGCCCAAGACAGTTCCAGAGCTACTTTGGAAAGTTGTATTCTCAAAATGCAAATAGACATTTTATTCTTCCAAACTTGACCTTACTCAACTTCCATGATTTCGAGAAAGTCCTTGAAAACCCTAATTTTCCGATGAAGGCCTCAACTACCTACAGTGACTAGCTAGCCACTGATGATCGACCAACAAGAGGTCGCCCCACCTCTGGTCACCTTGCCTAAGGTTTGGTGAGGCTGGTGGGAGGCTAGATTTGGTCATCAACTAACTATTGGCAGATGAGTTTCGGTGGCAAATAATTTGAGATTTTTTTAAATTTCATTACACAAACTCGCCGGCCGCTCGAACACCTTGATTATTAAAAAAACAAAAAACAAAAGTCCTTTACAAAGTGTGGTTTTTATCAAAAGCCATTTAAGTCAAAATTGCTTCCCGATATGTTTTTAAAATGTACTCTACTAAACACTATTTGCTCTAACAAAAAAAAAAACACTATTTGCATTTTAAAAAATCCCTTTAGCCTAAAGGCGTGTGCATTTTCCTAAGGACATTCCCCCAAAACTGAAATAGTCCCTTTGATTATGCAAGGGTTCACATGGATAACTGAGCAAGGCTACCTTTCAAAATCTGAATAACTGCACAATTTGTAAGCTTATGTAGAGGGCGAAGTAAATTGAACTCGACATTCATTCATTGTTTTTTCGAAGCTAGAAAAACAACAATCCCAACATACAACAATATGACAATTTAAAGTCACAAGCTCAAACTTTGTTTAGAGGTTTCCAAATCTATACGACCCAATAATGACCAACTTAGTTAACGAGCGTTCGGAGCAATATCATGCTCAATTGAGGTCATCTCAAAAGACTCACTTCCTCTCTTACTATTTCCCATTCTTTGGCTTCTTCCTGAACCAATCTCTACCGTCCAGCATTCTTTTAGTTCCGATAGAACATGGTTTATGTCCGGCCTTTGGACCGCCATCGTTGGCACGCACGACATGGCTATTTCCACTGCTTTCCATGCAGAACAGATGTTGAATTGACCATTTAACCTCGGATCGACAATGCTTTGGATGTCCCCTCTTTCTATTAGTGGAGTTACCCAGTGAAGTATGTGCATGCTGCCCTCCGGACTTCTTATAATGGCCGGTGGCCTGTGATTAACTCAAATAAAACTACGCCGAAGCTATATACATCGCTCTTCTTGTTCAGGTTTCCAGATGTATGAAACCTGAGGATTCAAAAGGAATTGTTGCTTTGATTAGTACAATAATAGCTAAAACTGCCTTTACAAAAACGTGCTTACATATGTGAATCCAACGTAAACATGTACAAATAGATGTATGGGCCTCTCATGTTGGTCTAAACTAGTACAGTTATTCGGCTTCCTAAGTGGAATAGTCTTTGTATTTAGCAATGATATTTTCAATCACTTACTCAGGATCAAGATAACCAAGCGTTCCTACTGGATGAGTTGAAATATGAGAATCATGCTCCGTCGCGAATGCCTTGGATAATCCAAAATCAGCAATCTTCGCTTGCATGTTTTCATTAGTAAAATATTGGGTGTCTTAAAATCTCTATGGACAGTGGAAGGTTTACAGCCATTATGCAGGTACTCCAACCCTGCAACACCAATAAAGAACACTTAAAGAAATGTATTGTGTACCTCAACTTGTGGATAGTAGCAAAGATTTCATCAATTTACTCTATGTACCTTGAGCAGCATCGATTGCGATTTGTAGTCTCTGGCTCCAACTCAAAACATTAGGGTTGTGTGCTGCTCGAAAGTATAGAAATGAGAGAGTATTCCAAGCATGAAAGATGTAAAAGGAAGTATCAGACAGACCTGACAAATGTTGCCTAACATTTCCGTTGGACATGAATTCGTATATCAGCGCCATGGTTTCAATTTCTTCACAATATCCGATAAGTGAAACTAGATTTCTATGATGAACGACCATAAGGAGTTGCACCTGCACATCAAGGTATTATAGCTTGTTATGAGTAGAACACACGAACAATCCAAAACTTGACACATTGATTCTAGTTGCACTAATGTTCCAAACCTCTGTGTGAAACTCCTTGTACCCTTGCTTTGATGATTGAGATAACATTTTTACTGCGACTTGAGTGCCATCGTCAAGTTTGCCGAAGTAAACTTTTCCAAATCCTCCCTCTCCAATTACTATTCTAAAGTTATAAGTAATTCTTGTAACCTCAGTGGATGTAAAAGGTTTATTTTTTGATGATTTTAATGTCCCACCAGATCCTCTAGTAGAGTTGCTAGTCGCAGCAATAGTATTAATATCTGCAGAAACGAAAAGGAAATAATATAACCTCAATAGAGTTAAGCGGATCATGACTGATTCTAGAGCCTTTGGCTAAAAACAGGACATTCTTGAAGAAGTATTAGGGCCGATCACAAAAAAAAAAGAGTCTAAAAAAAGAATAACTTTTAAAAATCACAAAACATAATGAAATTCACATATCTTACTTTTCCCTTTCAATTCTCTTGTTACTTTTCCCTAAACCTAAAATGGAATAAGCTCACATTAAAAAAAAAGATAATAAAATAAAATAAAAAAATTGAAAAATTGAAAAGAATTATAAAAAATAAAAAAAAATTCAAAAATTTGCTAAAAATAGAAGAAGCTTATATTAGGCTAGTTTGAACCCCTCCCCTTTTTTCATGAATTTGTATCTAGATTCCCTGGATTTCATAGATTTTGTTCTTTTTAAGAAACTCATAAATACCTTTGAAATTAAATCCAAACCACATTTTCTAAGCCCTTAGCGCTTTGTTCGGATTTTATGATACGATTTATCAATGGCATGATCTTTAATTGTGCACTTCATTTTATTGATTGTGATTTGCCTAGGTTTATATACTTTAGATTTAATTTAGTTTTAGAAAATTTTGAAAAAAGACAAAAACAACCAGCATGAATACAACATCGATATTTTTTGTTGGGTCATTAGTGAGAACAATGTTTATTTTTAAGTTTTTGATGAAATAAGAATGAGATTTCATTTTCTAGAACCAAAAAGTAACTACATAATTGTTTGACTTAAATGACAAAAATTGGAAACAAAATCAAATATTTATATATAGTTACCAAATGCGTTTCTATTCCAGGAACAGAAATTTTGTGCAGTTACCTAACGCGTTTTGATTATCAAAAACTCATCCAGGAATAGAATCAAAAAAAGTAATTTTAATCATAATCATTTTTTGGGATCGAAATCGTTACCATGCGTAGCCAAAGTATCCATGCCTTCGGTACACTAGACGTGGGTATGCATCGATGCAGTTATGATACTACTAACATATGGCTTGTGCATAGTTTTTTTAACGTGAAACGGTGATGCATAGTAGCATGATTGCGTGAGTGCGAGATGATGTCGGTCTATCATGTTCACTTTTTCGGGGCTCCAACTGTCGAAAGTGCCACGAGCAATCGGACCAGTTAACCAGTTTGGGGTTCAAAACCCGACCTTGACTGAGAAAATCACACGTAAGGCTTTTGATTTTTTTTGCACATGCAATACGGAAGAGAGTTACGTTGGATTTGTCTTTTTTTGATTATCCACAATACTGCAGGAGCTCCCAATAAAATCATGATCAGAACGGCTGCAACTGATGCAATAATTGGAGCAATAGAAGTGCCCTTTTTCTTTGGCTGCACATTGCTGGTCTGACATTTGTCCGATTGGCAAAGACTTGGATTTCCACCTAAGCTGTCAAAAAACATCGATAGTAAATATCAATGCCAGAAGATTAGCACATGAATTCATGGATATTACATCGTGTATTCATTACATACATAAGTTGATCAAAGAGAGCATCCCTTTATCCTTTTCATTCTTCAGTATGATCAACAACGTACAGAAAGAGGAAACGGATTTTATAGATAATAATATGCGATTAACTGTAGGATTACAATAGTGTGGCAATGAACGAACCTTAGTTGGATCGATTTATCTGCCTTTTTCTTCAACAGAGTTCGAGGAACAGAACCATTCAAGTTATTTCCACTTAAATTCCTGCAAGTTTTCATATTTAGAAGTTGAAAGCCATTCACCTGAGCTAGATAACCACACATGATGTTTCTATTAAAAGCTCAGTAACTCACAGAACTTTCAAGCTCGGCATTTGGGCTAAAAATTATGGCACAGGCCCAAATAATGAATTATTGGATAAATCCCTGAAATTTAGGCAGAAAAGTAGTGAGAAACTTCTTATGCATTTACTTATTGAAATGCATAAAACGGGATAAGGTAGACATTGATCATCATGCTAATGATAAGGACGTCTATCGCTTTTTTCCAGCATAGTGTTGTCCATTCTGTTTCCGTGCAATCTAAGTAAACAATAGGGAAGAAAAATCGGTAATACATACAGAGATACAACTGCTGTTAAATTGGAGATCGACGTAGCTATCAGTCCATTCAGTCCACTAGAGCTTAGGTTCCTGTACGTCAGCAGTTAACACGATTAGAGTAAAATCCTTCCACTTAAAGGCATCAATATAGAGACTTAATTTTCAAAATCATTTATCTCGTGGCATGATGTATTACCATCTGTACTATAGTTAGTGACAAGAAAACTTATCTTTCGCCACTTTTGGGATTTCAATGCAGCATGTTGTTATAGAAAGTTTTTTTTTTTGGCGGACTTACAATGTGACAATTCTTGGAGAACTATCATAGCTACAATTCAGACCGCTCCATGAGTATTGTGTGGGAACGCATGGATCACCCTGCCAGCTAGCTTTGATCACCCCATATGTTTTCTTGATGTCATACATGGCATTGACTAGACCACCACATAAAGAGCTACGATCATATGGAAATCAAAGAGTATTCAAGCAAAAACTTTAGTGAGAGCATGAATATAAACATACAGTCATCAAGAAAAGTAGGTTTATTTGAAAGCTGCGCCACGGTGAAATACTCGACGGCATTGAGGAGAGGTGGCAGACTAGAGCGGGCCGTTGCTTTAACAGCCAAGTTCAAATCACGTCCAGATATGGGCAGTGAGACTACGGTCACAGGCTTTAGGTTCTCTAGAATGATGGTTTTGACAAATTCGTCTTGTACATATAGTGCGAGTTCTCTGAATAGGCCCTTTTGCAGTTGCAATTCCACAAAGTGAAAGTATATATACCAGACAGTAGTAGACTTGTCTGAAGTCCAGACCAGACCCAAAGGATCGGTGACATTTCGTACTTGTGTGGCGGTCATCAAAACTTCAGGTGGGACTTTATAGGCATCATTGCTTGTACTTGTCACGATGGCCGTCGTGTTGCTGACTGACGACCAACCTCCACTATAAGTCTTATTGTTCCAGATGCGATCATATACATCTTGAGGATGCCTATTAATGCCGACACCGGTCAAATAATCATGATGTAAGTGCAAGATGATGAACTAGCCGGCACAAATTGGTTTGGGAATAACAGCACGTTTTCTATTATTCGTGCAGTTGCTTAATGAGAAAACACATGTTTAGTCGAGGGTGAATACACGAACACGTCATTTACAGACCGATGAATTTGGTCAACGTCTGAATATCATGAGAAATAAGAAAGAAAATCACCTGTATGTGTCTGTGCTCCCTAAATTGTCTTTCGTCGGTTACAAGTGCACCGGAATTGATCTGGTAAGTCGAGTTATCCAGCAACCGCAACTCGAGAACTGATATGAATGGAACTCCCGAGCCGGTATTTACCAAGCAAACTTGAATATAATCTCTTGGAGGAGTGTAAATGATCTCTTCGTAGGTCCAAGACGAAGAGTTCACCGTGGTCCAATAGTTACCATCAATATGGAGGTCAAATGCCGGGGTTTGATTCTTGCCGTCATAGTCCCCATACCAAAATGAAGCCTTGACCAAATATGTGTTGTCCTTTCCTACATCTGGCATTAATGTGTAACAATTCCTTGTTCCATTGGGGAAAGCCCTGAGATTCTTTGATTGTTGTCGATTGTTTTGGTAGATGGCCTGGGTAGACACTTGCATGTTTGTTCCGGAATCTACAAAACCCACGTCGGACTTGTAGTATATATCGAGATCATCGTCATGGTAATCATTAGGTGCCCCGCAATCAATGCTTATGAAACCTAAGTCAAGGTGAAATTAGAGATTGTCACTTACTCTTCACCATTCATTAAATCGAAATATAAACAGCATTCTAAATATTTTTTATTCTTTACAATGGCCCTTAAAAAAAAATTTCTCATTTTTCTGAACAGCCGCACCGACTGGATAGATATTTCAGCAATGAAAATTGCGTCTGTAAGAATTGGCTTGATAAATAACAAGTTGAAAAGAAGTTGTGATGGAGAAGGGACGGCAAAGGCATCTGTGAAAAGCTTGAAAACAGAGAATTCATTTGCAAAAATAAAGTAAGCTAGAGGATGATACACTGCTAACTCTCCAACACTTAGGAGAATTCGTAAATGTTTCCTGGATAATCTCAAACGGTTTTAACTTTGCTAAAAAGATTGCTCTACGTTGCTTTAAAACCGTTAAAACTTCTGGAGCTGGACCCTGCCTAAATCTAGGAGCATGACTACATCTAGTCTTCTGCTTGAAAGGTCGATTACAACGGAAAGAAAGGTAGGCACTGAATCATCATTGTGCCCTTTTCTAGAGTCCGCTTTCGTGTCCACTCTTCACTATGCAATCATCACTATGCGCGCACATGAGAGAGAGAGAGGGGGAGAGAACCTGGATTTTGTTGCCCGCAAGCGATAACTCCTAGAGCTAGACAACCCATCAAGATGTGCAGCATCTTCAGCATCTTTCATGGCAAATCAAACCATCTCCGTTTTGGAGAGAGAGATATTTGTAAGTACATTGCCAAATGAAGCATAGCTAGAGCCATTAATATAGTGTTAACTCAATAGACCGGGTCTGCTATCTTGCACATCCATTGACTTATGCACACACTTGACCTGGTACTGATCATGTCACCTTGCTTTGGGTATCCTTGCAATTGCTGATGGAAAGCACCAATGTTTCTAAGCTTATATTATACAGCACTAGAATATTGCGAATATTCATAAACACCTCAAGAAAATAAAGCTAAACCAGGGTTTTTGAGAGAAATTAGGAGAGAGTGAGGACGAAACATGAAAAGGACATTAGGTATCTCTTGCATCGATCAATATAGTTGCTTTGCTAGAATATGTTGGGAAACAATCAATCGGAAAAAATGGAATCATGACTTTGAAGTGTGAATGGGTCATTTTTAAGGAATTATTTGCCCCAAAATGTTGTTATGGTTACTGAAAAAAAAAACTCTTCAAGATACAAAAAAGTCTCAAACGAGAATATCTGTTAACAATTCCGGTATTTCTCCAACGAACTTTCAAAAAGAAAACAATTGAAAACAGTTGCTATATTTTTGGGAATGAAAAAATTGAGAAGTAAAAAATATTGAGATGGAAAGGACGAATTTATAACAATGTTTTAGAATCGATACAACCTTTCCTCCGAAAGCTTTGCATGATACTGTTTCATTAGACAAACTCTAAAATTCGGATAACAAATAATTTAATTTTTCTTTTATTTTCGTTCCAAATTTTATAACTTCTGAAAAGACAGGCGCCTAATTAACGTTGATGAAAAAAAAAAAAAAAGAAATAACCCCCAATAAACAATAACCATCAATTGTGGAACAGTGGACCTCTTCTTTTGTTTTTTAAAACAAACCGTCAGCAAGAAAGAGGGAAGATTGTTTAAGATATAAAGTTAAGGAGCATGGTACTGGGGTTTTCTATGTTCAATTCATCCGTTTACTTATACCTAATCATAATTTTTCAACGAGACAATCATTTCCCTGAATTTAAGCTTTAGTTAAAACACTTTTTCTATTGACTCATTTTTCTAAACGATCCAAATGCCGAAAAACGTTTTCCTGAAAAATATTTTCTGCGAAATAAACGAAACATAACAATTATCTCTTTTCCCAATAACCAATTCTTTTCATGATAACAAACTATTTCAACAGTATTACTTGTGCTACCGTTGACCCGCAACATATGGAGCAATTTGCAGTAGCTCGTCCAATCTGCAAACTTCCAGATGACGCTGGATAATGTTTTCCACATACATTAGTGTCAATTTGAGTCCTCATCAGATTGGTTGCAACTCTTTTGTTAAGAGAATACTTTATGGCAAGTAATTGTTGTGACGTTGGCTCAGACTGGTTCCATGAAAAGAAATTGCAAAGTTCTTTACAATTATTTCACAAGATTAAAGTCTAGGCACCATCAACGGTAAGTTGCTGCCAACAGATTGATTCTTGACTTATACATGAATGTGCAGCAAAAGACTCCATGAAATTACATATTACGTTGCAAAACACGGCATTTGGACACTGTCCTTGATCATTTTACATGACCCGAGTTAATACACAAACTATACAGCCAAAAAAGCCGTCGAAGATATCAAAGAGATACTTAGGGTTTTAACTTCACAGCCTAAGTTTTTTTAATCTTCTGATATAAAGGAGTGCAACCTGCATATCAAAACACACCCTTTCAAGCTATTACCAGACAGGACCTTTTCGACCATGTGAGTATGGAGACCTCAATGTGATCTGTACTTGTCACCTCCCTCTGAATATGTAATGATTGATCGCGAACCAATATCCCCTCGGTCATTATATGGGGGAAACATGGTGTTCATGACTTCCTCCAGATTCCGACACCCCACTATGACCATGCCATCAAAGGCCGAATCCGCGAGATCATTCTCAGCTGACCTTGGGACGATACACATTTTATATCTGAGCTTTGCTGCAGTGTTCACCCTCTTCTTCATTCTAGGAACCTATAAATTACGGCATCAAACTTAATGACACGGAAAAATCAAATTGCAAAGGGGGGAAATTGCAGTTGTTTTAGTGAAATGCAATGTGTGTACTAAAACATTTGAAGCTCGATCTTACCACGCGAAGCTCGCCACTGAGGCCAATCTCTCCAATAAAAGCAACACCGGAGGGAATGGGAAACTCAAGAAAGCTAAAGTAAGCGCATGAAAATGCAAAAGGGAAGGAAACAAAAGATGTTAGGTTAATGGGCGACGCATCAATTCATTAAATTGATTAGTGACAGGAAAGTGGAATCAATGCCATAAAAGCGATGACAGAGAGAAGAACCTGCTGCAGATTGCTGCTGCTATAGCAAGATCACCAGCCGTCTCTGTTAGCATCACTCCACCCACCACATTTAGAAAGATGGCCTAGAGGTGGAAATATCAATTACAACCGTACAAGATACTAAGAAATCCTTTTTTTTTTTTTTGTAGTTTCACATTTTTTGGAAGCCATATGTGAATGACATATTAAGTCAGATGCTAAAGCCCAGTAATATGTATATGAGGGAGATAGTATTGAATTAGTGAAATCATAAACAACTAAATAAGATTAATTTATTCACATTGCTCTGAAGCTTTAAACCAGCTTGCTTCAGGATAACCTACGAAGAGCACATGCGACAATAGTTAGCTTTTACTTCCAGATTTCTCCATGCAGGGAATAGAAACTTTCAGCTCAGCTCATTAAATTAGGCCAAATGGCCAATTACCACACAAGCACAGACAAATTTTATAGCCTCGGCTCCTGGCCTCCCATAAAAAAGACACATGTTTGGTTTCTCACGCAGCTTCTTATGTAGAGGGGTTGTTCTCGGAGATATATCACTTTCATACCCGAAAAAAAAAAAGAAGGAAAATGAAAACAGGGCACACTAACCGCAATAATCATGTCTACTCTGCTTCGTTTGATGCCATTGACCTGCCTCGAAATTTTTAAGCATGGTAATGGCATACATAAAGCCTACGGCAAAGTTACAATAGTCAAAATGAAGAAGACAAGAAATAATACCGCACGGCGGAATCAACAGCAAGGATGATGCTAGAACAGGGCACCAGATCTCCCCAAAGTAGAGTTGCTAACATAGAGTCCATTTGGGAAAGATGGACCCTCAGATATTATTAAATCATCGGGACGATGCTTCATGTGTGAATGATGGCTGTTGTAGGACAACGAAAACCGATGGTGGAAAATCTACCTGAATTTCAAGGAGGAGGATTGAGATCCATCCATCACTACAGCAACAGCTCGTCCAGATTTAGAATGCTCGTCACTTGATAAGATCTTACTGGGATTCAAGATAGCTTCCAATCCGGATTGTGACATTTTAAATACCCCAACCTATATTATGGAGAAAAGAAAGTCTCACAAAAATCTTCGAGCATTGTACACGCTTGAAATTAGCACGCAGCGTATATGAGAGAGGGATGAAAAAGAGGGAGTGCAATAGTTTAATGAATCTCCAAAATGGAGCAACAGGCACCCAGAGCAAACACTTTCAAGCACATATGCGTTTCTTCTATCCATAATTGCATCAAGATGACCAGAAAAAGTTTTAAAGATCAACTTTGGTAATCGTCATCCAGATGTGTGCCAAAGCAAACAAATAAAGCAAAGATTCGATGTCAAAAATATCTCAGTGAAACAGCATTCCGAAAAGTCCAAGATACAAACAACTGCATCAGCAAAGAAAAGGAAACAGCATGAGTTCTGGTCCAGATGCTAACGCAAAACATTAACGGAATGCATACCTCATCGGTGGACCCAAAGCGATTTTTCATAGATTGCAGCAGACGATATGTGGAGTGCTTCTCCTCCTAAGAAATCAAGAGGGGGGTTTTATAAAGATGGTGCAAAGCACTAACTTGTCAAGAAGCTCATGCATGTAGCATGTTCCTGAACTAAATATGATACATCAAAGAGAGAACTTCTGCAGTTATCATCGAATGAAATACATGAGATCATAAGTTATGTTTCGTAACACAAGAAACTGATTTTGTTGAAATGTGCAGTTGCAATCCCTGAGACAAAAATTCATTCTACTAGCTGCTGGATAATTTTTTTTAGATCGTTGATACCTATAATTAACGACCCATTTAGTCATTTATTGCATAAGAAAATTAGGAGTCGATCCCGACCCTAAACAAAAATATTAATAAAATTTACATTTGCATATCAGAAGCATTTTAATGGTAACAAGCCTATATAGATTGCAATTTTAATTAGTTTGGCACTAAGTAGGTTTAAGTAGGGAGGTTCTGAGGTTACGTGAATTTTCAGGGCTATGCCCGCATGCCTCAAGAAATTCGGCCAACGAGTCCTAATCCTCTCAGCAGGCTGAAATTAGCATGTGCCCGGCACATGCATGTCCTAAACTAGGAGAGATTTGAACTGTTTAAAAAAAAATCAAAAGTGGAAGTGGAGAGGGCATATTCCTTGAAATTTTCGGCCGTGAGGGAAGAATAAGAGAGAGATCTTAATTTGCTACCTTGAATATATCACATAATCTCTTTGGGGCAATTTAGGAAAATGATATCTTTAGAAAAGCCCTAGATCTATGTATGTAAGAAATAATATTGATGTCATATATCACATGTCATCTAGTTAGTCACATAATTTGATGTTATTGTCTTGATAAAAATCACATAATGTAGATATGTTTAACAGATGACTGCATTTCATGCATTATTCGTGTTACATTTCATAAAAAGTTAAATATAAAAAAGAATTATCAATGCATTAGGTCATGTTTGGTGTCCTAAAGTTTATTCTTTTATTATTATTATTATTTTATATCAAAGGTGTCCGGGTCAGCGTCCGTACAGATCGCGCACCTCGACTAATCCTCTCTCACCTCGACTAATCCTCCGGGAGGGATAGCGCGGTATCCCAACGCCACGACTTTCCGCATAAATCACTGGCATCCAGGGAGGTTCGAACTCAGGACCTCTCATGAAAGGACCAGAGCGCAAACCAGTTGAGCCACCGATGGATGGGTAAGTTTATTCTTTTATTTATAAGAAACAAAACACAAAAGCAAATAATCTTTCATGAGGTTCAAATAATAGGGTTAATTTATAATCGATCCCATTACATGTTATTAAAATTGCATATAGGTGGCATTTGACTTAATTATAACACCGCATATACGTCATTTAGATTTCATCAACTTATTTTAGATTATAATTCATGTAGTCATGAGTTCTATATTAAGTCGCAGTCTCTTTTGAATAAGAAAGACCCAGAAAGAGTTCATTAGCATTGCATAACTACGTTTAGAAGTCCTGTTTAGGTCATGCATGCTTCGCATCGTTATTTGCTTGCTAGTTAACATTGTGTAGAACCTTTGTTGCATTTGTCGATAACAAAGCTTTGCTCTTGATTTGCTCATCGGATCAAGATTTTTTTCATCTTCTCAAGCAATTTATTTCTTACTTTGATTATAGAGTGTGACATTCCTATTTGTACATCCGCTTGATCACCCATCACATATTAGTGGATTAGGATTAAAATTGACTAAGACTACTTGCAAACTATTTGTGAAACAAAGAAGAAAAAAAGGCATCGACGTGTCGTTAGATAATCTAACATAATCAAGAATCTCTGATTTGTAAAAGTAAAATGTACTCCAGCATTTTATTTAGATTTCTAATCAACCCATAATAAATTAGTGACAACTTCTCAATGAATTGAATTGATGTTTGAAAATGATTAAATCGAATACACAAATTGCGATTGGTATGGGCTTGAGAATGTCCTTTTAGGCGACAACACCATCCTTATTGATGAGTAACCATTTGTGGCCGCCTAGTGATCCATTAGCTTTCCCTTGGTGATTCACCTTGGGAAGGTTGCCACATAAATCACCACAACTAATTGACTCATCTTATGGGAAGGAAACTTGAATTGCTAAGTTGGAATCAAATAACTTCAGCCACAGTAAAAGAATGTTAGGTAACAACTGAGTTCTCGAAAATAATTCCTAAGCAGAAATGATTTTTTCTAATTCTGTTCCTAGAAACAAAGTAGATTTTTTTTTTATTCGTATCTGTTCCAAATCTGTTCCCTAGTCATTGATCTATGCTTGAAAATAGAAAAATTAACTAACGTTACCAAACATATTTCTATTCTTTTTCTGTTTCTGAGAACAAAAGAACAGGAATCGGAGAAACAAGAGGGATACCAGTGGGCCCAAATGACTATGGAATACCTAAAATGAGATGCTACAATTATGCAACAGCTTCAGCAAATTCACTATCCATAGTTAAACGATATGTTGATAAAGGTACCAACTTTCAGAATCAAAATGACATCCGCAATGTGCTGCAAAACTCCGGGACCAGCTATTTCTTCAGATTTTGTCACATGTCCAGTCTGAAACGTACAATAACAAGGGTGGACTCACATAAGCAAAACTTTCTAGAAAGATTGATTGCTACAGCAACTTGAATATCACCAAGAAAAATGGGCTGACATAATTGTTATAATGTGAGATAGCACTCCAAATTTGTAGGTGTTTTACCACGTAGAAGACAAACAATGAGACAAAAAGATGTTGGATACCAATATAACAGGAGTGTTCATCTCCTTTGCAAGACGATGCAATGCTAATGCACATTCTTTCACCTGTCACACATCAATCTCAAGATCCATCACATATATGTCCTGGGTACATGAATAAGGAGAGTCTAAATCAAGCAATCATTTATTGGTAGGATTCGTCCAGAAAAGCACACTTGAATATGTAACAATGACCGCATGCACTACTGACCATTCTCACCAGAGAAGTGGAAAAACCATGGGCAAAAGAACTATTGGCAACATATGCTGAAATCACCTATATGCTGAACTTAGATCTGTTTCACCTCTTTGCAAGTGGGGAGATTGCAAAGATGTTACCTGTGAGAGACCCCCAGCACTTCCAGCCACTCCTTTTCGATAAACTGTCTGAATTGAATCGACAAGCAAAGCTTGAGGTGAAAGATCTCTAACTTTTTTTAGTATGTCCTGCCGAATAAAACGCATGTCAGGCCTCACACGGAACAAATGCATAATCGGCACTCTTGAATTTGCAACAGATCTGGACTTTCTATATCCAAACAGAGAGAAATTTTTGAATGTAGACAACCCATAAGAAGGTTCCTTTAACAAGAACGTGTTTCAATAGTTTTCTAAGGAATTATCATCTCCATTGAACTTTGGGTCTATCAGGTTCCTCATGGCAGCTCAAGGATCCAATCCAATATACCAATGAAAAATCACGAAAAAACTGTGAAAGCAATTTGAGAGGTATAAATAACTGCTCAATGCAAAATTCCTGACTTTGCACTCACCTCAATATCAGTGCTTGAGTAAAAATACAGTTCTTCAGTTGTAATGCCTAGACGATCAGCTCTGCTTCGAATTTGCTCGACACTCTACCACAAAATCAAAGAGAGTCTTCAAAAGGGGAAAAGTTATATATACGTGTGATATGATAATGTCATATACAGGTTGGCCACAAAAAAGATAAGCAACACATGCAGCAGATGCCTATCAGATAAAATATATATCTTCAGTATGTGATGTAGCTTTCTATCAACACCCCTCAGAGTAAAATTGTCTCATGGCTAAATGACATGGTACGAACCAGAGAAAGCCTATGACAGAAAATGTGGAAGACCCTATTTTCACAAACAAGAAAGACCGCCCGAGAAGCAATAACAAATTTGATCTGGCAAGAAGAATGAATATGCAAGACAGCAAAGACCAGCAGCAGGCTAGCATGAAAATCCCATTTACCTCTTCTCCAGAGACAAATAATACTGAAGCCGATCTTCCAAGATCATGTCCTTGAGCAAGCTTTTCAGCCATCTTCCAATAAAATAATATTATATTGGAGATGGACAAGGTAGAGCACAACGGTTAGGCAGGGAAATAGACAAGAGAACTACCCATACTTTATGAATATTTAACATATCCTTGAAGTACATTACCTGCAGCAAAAGGGTACTCTTGCCAACACCAGGATTACCTCCCACCAAAATTAAGGAACCTTTAGAGCCACAATGCAGCAAAATCAATAGCTTTGATGCAATTAAATTCTTCGAAACTTCCGTATATCTCAAGTGCAAGTTCTATTACAGCAGCAGATTCATGTGGACCATATAGCAAAAAAAGTAGGTCAAACCTGGCACGAGACCACCACCTAGCACACTCGAAACCTCCTCTCCAAAGGGTCCATCCCTAAATATCATGCATCCAAGAGACAATTTAACCTACCGAATTTGGGGGAAACATGCTATTCTTCAAAAAATAATTGATAGAAGCACTGATGTGTTAGAATAATCAGCATGAATGGTTCAATCTAGGTGGACAACAGATTGTCATCAGGACTAAAAGTCATAACATCACTCTTATATTACTAAAATAAATATACCATCATTTCAACAAAAGTTCATCAGGAAATTGCAAAATCACCACACGACACTCTATGGTCCAACTCCTGGAAAGATTGTGCGAAATAAATCACGTGAAGTGTAGATACGAGAACAAAAATAACTAAACAACAACTTCCTTCAACTATTCTTCTTTCTGTAGCAGGTGAGGATAGGGTCCAAAGCTAACCAGTCGTTAATTTCCCAGAACAGAACAAACTTACAGAGGAATCCGCCTATCTGACTGATTCAACCCGCCATTCACATCCGTCAACCACAAAGGCTGCACCTCTCCGTCCAGCCGCGGCTGCCACGTCCTCACCACATTCTCCGACTCCTCAAAACCCCTCATTTTCTCACTCCTGTCGCCATTTTTCTTCACCGTGTACTGCTTCCTTGTTCTCCCCTTTTTACTACTACCAGAACAGGTACTCCTTCCACCTCCAAAATGCCTCCTTTTGTCAGAAATTTCACCATCACCACTTCTTGCTCCACTCTCTGGACCCGACCCCGCTTCTCTGTCACTGCTTCTGTGTTGTGTATCAAGGCTGTAGAATATTTTGTTTTAAGTTAGTTTTAGCAATTCTATCTTTAAGATTTGATTAGATTCTATTAAGATTTGAATTTACTAGATAACTTTCCTGTTTATTATTCAAATATTCTGTTTTGATTAGAATCCTAGTAGTTTAGGATAAAGATTTGTTTTGGAGTATGTATTTAAGCGTTACAATCTTTTGGAATAATAAGAGAGTTGAAGTTTTCCCTTCCATATGTTAAAATCTTGCTCTTGGAATACGTTCTGTTTTTCGTTCTGCTCTGTTTTGTGCATCTGAATGTCCTTCTGAACAATTCAGAACCAATAACAATTCAGAAGCAAACATAGAACTGCTTCTAACGTCCTTCTGATCCCTTCAGAAGCAACATTCAGAAGCAATAACAATTCAGAAGCAAACACAGAACTGTTTCTGACGTCCTTCTGATCCCTTCAGAAGCAACATTTGGTATCAGAGCACTCTTGATCTTAAGGGGCTGTGCTGTGAGTGACTTGTGAGATTGATTGAGAGTGTGTTTGCATCCATAGAAGACGAAGGCAAGATGGAGGTTGGATCGAGTGGTTTTTTAGCCATGGCTCCACCAATGTTTGCTGGAGAAAATTATCAAGCCTGGTCAGTGAGGATGCAAGCTTATCTAGAGGGTTGTGATTTTTGGGAAGCAGTAGAATAAGATTATGAAGTTGCTCCCCTTCTTGACAACACAACCATCAATCAAATCAGGTATCACAAGGAGAGGGTTACAAGGAAAGCAAAGGCGAAGTCTTGTTTATATGCTGCTGTCTCACCTGCCATCTTCAGCAGAATTATGGTTTGCGAATCAGCAAAAGCTATCTAGGATTTCCTTAAAGCCGAGTATCAAGAAGATGAAAGGATCAGAAGCATGAAGGGACTGAATCTGATCAAAGAATTCGAGAGACTTCAGATGAAGGAGTCTGAGATAATTAAGGAGTATTCTGATAAATTGATAAGCATAGCAAATCAGGCAAGAGTTCTAGGCACTGATCTCTCTGATAATAGGTTAGTGCAGAAAATTCTTGTCTCTTTGCCCAAAAGGTTTGAGGCAACAATTGCCTCGTTGGAGAATACCAAGGATTTGTCTCAGATTCGGTTTGTCAAATTGCTAAGTGCTTTGCAAGCGCAAGAGTAGAGGAGGTTAATGAGGTTAGAAGGTAGTGCCGAAGGAGCTCTATAGGCCAAGGTACAACAGAATGTTAGAGAGAAAGACAAGAAGTGGAAAGGGAAGAAGTGAAATGGCGGTAGTGGTTCAAAAGCTATTGCGAGAGAGAACAATGCTGGTAATTCGAAGAACAATTGGGGAAGGTATTCTTCGTGTAAGCATTGTGGAAAACAGAATCATCCACACTTTAGGTGTTGGAAGAGACCAAATGTAAGATGCAGAAAATGTCAGAAACTTGGGCACATTGAGAAGTTCTGCAAAGAGAAAGGAGATCAGCATCAAGGTGAAGCACACGCTGCAGTTCAACAAGAGGTAGATCAACTTTTTGTTGCTTCTTGTTTCTCTTCTAGTACTCCATGTGATAGTTGGCTTGTTGATAGTGGTTGTACAAACCACATGACAAGTGATGAGAAGTTGTTCACTAATCTTAACAAGTCATTGAAGTCAAGAGTGAGGATTGGGAATGGTGAGTATTTAGAAGTGAAAGGTAAAGGGACTGTAGCAATGGAGAGTTGTGCTGGAACAAAATTTGTTTCTGATGTAATGTATGTCCCTGAGATTGATCAGAACTTGCTAAGTGTCGGTCAGTTAGTAGAAAAGGAATTTAAGGTGGTATTTGAAGAAGGAGAGTGTTTGATATTTGATTCAGATGGACAGAAGCTGTTCAGAATCAAAATGCAGAATAAGAGTTTCTCTCTGAATCCTCTCGAGAAGGAGCAAGTGGCATTCAAGTGTCAAGCTAGTGATTCAGAGTTATGGCACAAGAGGTTGGGTCATTTTCATCACAAAGGATTGCAGTTTATGCAGAGGAATGAGATGACAATAGGGTTACCGAGTATGGAGGAGGAGATCACAAGGTGCAAGTCTTGTTTGTTGGGCAAGCAGACGAGACTTCCATTCAAAGAATCAACTTGGAGAGCTACAAAGAAGCTGCAGCTGATCCATACAGACCTCTGTGGTCCACATTTGACTCCTTCACTAAATGACAGCAGGTATTTCATTATCTTCATTGATGATTATACTAGAATGTGCTGGATTTACTTCATGAAGCAAAAGTCAGAAGTTGTTGAGGTGTTTCTGAAGTTTAAGAGATGGGTTGAGAACCAAAGTGGCTGCAAGATTCAGGTTATCAGATCTGATAATGGAACAGAATATACTTCACAGAGGTTTAACTTTTTCTGTGAAGAAGCTGGTATTGAGCATCAACTTACTGCTCCTTACTCTCCACAACAAAATGGAGTTAGTGAAAGGAAAAATAGAACCATCATGGAGATGACTAGATGTCTGTTACATGAGAAAAATCTGTCAAAAGAGTTTTGGGCAGAAGCAGCAAACACAGCAGTCTTTCTGCTGAACAGACTATCTACAAGGGTATTGGAGAAGAAGACACCCTTTGAAGCTTGGTTTGGTGTCAAGCCAATATTACGAAATATGAAAGTGTTTGGCTGTTTGTGTTTTTCTCATATCCCACAGGTCAAAAGATACAAGCTGGGAGAGAAAGCTGAATCTAGAATCTTTGTTGGCTATTGTTCAATGTCAAAAGCCTACAGAATCTATCAACCACATACATGGAAGGTGATCACTAGCAGAGATGTTCAGTTCTTTGAAGATGAACAATGGGACTGGACAGAAGAGTCACAAGACAAGCAGAAGAAGGTATCTCTAGAATCTGACGAGCTGGAGGATGATGTTCCAGTTAGAGGGACCAGAACTCTGACTGATATATATCAGAGGTGTAGTGTGGCTGTTTTGGAACCTTCGAGTTATGAAGAAGCTAAAAGTGATCAGAAGTGGCTGATTGCAATGAATGAAGAGTTGGCTATGATTGAAAAGAACCAAACATGGGAGTTAGTAGAGAGGCCTGAAGACAGGAAGGTGATTGGTGTAAAATGGGTCTTCAGAACCAAACTCAATTCTGATGGCTCAGTGAATAAGTACAAGGCCAGATTGGTTGTGAAGGGATATGCACAGATTTGGGGAATTGATTTCTCAGAAACCTTTGCCCCAGTGGCAAGAATGGATACAATCAGAATGACTCTTGCCTTGGCAGCTCAACAAGGATGGAAAGTATATTAGTTAGATGTAAAATCTGCTTTTTTGAATGGAGTATTGCAGGAGGAGATTTATGTTGAGCAGCTAGAAGGTTTTGTCGCACCAGGCCAGGAGGAGAAGGTTTATTTGCTGAGAAAAGCCCTCTATGGCTTGAAACAAGCTCCTAGAGCTTGGTACAGTAAGATTGATGAGCACTTGCTGAACTTGGGTTTTGAGAAAAGCCTAAGTGAATCCACTCTATATGTCAAGAAGTTAGCATCTGACTTGATGGTAGTGTAACTTTATGTAGATGATTTGTTAGTAACAGGAAGTAAGAGTGCTCAGATTGTTGCATTTAAGGAGGAGACGATGAAGATGTTTGAGATGACAGATCTTGGTGAGATGTCATATTTTCTGGGGATGGAAATTAGTCAGACTCAGAATGAAGTTTTTATATTTCAGAAGAAGTATTTGAAGGAGATTCTGAAGAGACTTAACATGGAGGAGTGCAAGAGTGTGAGTACTCCAATGGTTCAGAAGGAAAAGCTTCAGAAAGATGATGGTTCAGAACCTGCAGATGAAAGAGTTTACAGAAGTTTGATTGGCTGTCTTATGTATCTCACGGCAACTAGACCAGACATCATGTTTCCTGTAAGTGTCTTGTCTAGATTTCTTGATTGTGAAAGTAAGTTACATATGGTAGCAGCAAAGAGGGTGTTGAGATACTTAAAGGGTACTCTTTCATATGGGATTAAATTCTGTAAAGTTCAAGAGTTTAAGTTGCAGGGGTATTCAGATAGTGACTGGGCAGGTTCAATGGATGATATGAAAAGCACTTTAGGTTATTGTTTCACATTTGGTTCGGCATGTTTTTCTTGGAGTTTAAAGAAACAGGAAATAGTAGCTCAATCAACTGCAGAAGCTGAGTTTATTGCAGCTACTGCAGCTGTAAATCAAGCATTATGGTTGAAGAAGTTGATGGATGATCTGCATTTGAAGCAAGAAGAAGGCATTGAAGTGTTTGTAGATAATCAAGCTGCATTGGCAATTTCACATAATCCAGTATTTCACGGAAAAACAAAGCATTTCAAGATCAAATATTATTTTCTGAGAGAGGTGCAGAAGGCTGGAGAAGTAAAGTTGGTATACTGTAGTTCAGAAGAACAACTTGCAAAATATATTCACAAAGTCATTCAACGTTGGTTGATTTGAAGTTTTGAGAGCAAAGCTGGGAGTGTGCAGCACTTGATTCAGGAGGAGAATGTTGTGTATCAAGGCTGTAGAATATTTTTTTTTATGTTAGTTTTAGCAATTCTATCTTTAAGATTTGATTAGATTCTATTAAGATTTGAATTTACTAGATAACTTTCCTGTTTATTATTCAAATATTCTGTTTTGATTAGAATCCTAGTAGATTTAGGATAAAGATTTGTTTTGGAGTATGTATTTAAGCGTTACAATCTTTTGGAATAATAAGAGAGTTGAAGTTTTCCCTTCCATATGTTAAAATCTTGCTCTTGGAATACGTTCTTTTTTTCGTTCTGCTCTATTTTGTGCATCTGAATGTCCTTCTAAACAATTCAGAAGCAATAACAATTCAGAAGCAAACACAGAACTGCTTCTGACGTCCTTCTGATCCCTTCAGAAGCAACATTCTAACACAGCGGCTCACAGGGTCGTAGATGTCGTCAACACTGGGGGCGGTGTCGCCCGTCTTTGACTTAGAACTCGAGAACAAGGACGCAAGACTGGGATTTTGCTACAGAAGGCGGTGATTTGTGGAGTGAATACTGCGACAGTGATGGGGGTTTTGGATGGGCTTGAAGAATGCGAGGCATGTGGGTTTGGTGGTGGGATTGAGGAGGTGTTTGTGGGTGCAGAGTGTTCTCAAAGCTCTCATTTCTGATGCTTGCGTTACATGAGAAGGGAGCCAAAAGAATATCAGAAAGATGGAATCTTTAGGAGGAAGAAGTCAGCACAAAACCCCGCGAAGTTCAAAAGACAAGGGAAGCTTCGGATAGGTACGGTAGAGAGGATCATCATGTCAGGGCTCATGTTATTTTTCCCCACAAAAACAAAAACTTCGGCGTCAAATTTGAGTTATGCGAAAATCTGCTATTTTCTCATTGCAATTCATATTTTGTTGTGTGGTCTATACCGTTATATAAAATAAAAATGATTTTAACTTTTTAATTTTTTTTTCTCGTTTTTCAAAACATCCTTCATTTTTCTATTATAAGTATCATATCCATGGACAAACATTAGTTAATAGTTCCATTTTATCTCTAATGAATTTTAATTTTAAAATTTGAATATTCTCCATTGCACATTCTTAAAAAGATTGCAAATCTTGTGATATTTTTATTTTTCCTTGTTTTGTCTGAGCAATATCTTTATGTAACTCTTATAAATTCCTTATTTGATGATTTAGTTTTTTTCGTAATAAGTTGATTTTATATATATTTAGAAGGGCGGTGCTTTTTCCACTCATCTTTTAATTTTAACACTCCTTATTTTAATGTTCTAACCATATTATCCCTTGTGTGATCCATTACTTCAATTATAATCTAAGAGACGTGATCCCCTTATTTTATTTGATCAAATCATTTTTATTTTGTTTTTTTTCCCTTGTGGGTCCCACTTTCTTCTTCTTATTGTTGATATCATTTATTTTCCTTCCCCACGCTTTCTCCTTCTTGGCTTTTCTCATATATATATATCCAGAAGAATATGTCGATAGCAAGATGCCCTTGTTTGCCCTAACATGGATCTAATGATGCATGCTAAAACATAGCAAGGGCTTGGCGAACAGTCATTGGCGTGGTGGTTGTAACCTCCTTTGCTGCCTTCGTTTCTCCCTTAATGTCTATGTAAACTATTATTATAAGTTGGTAAGCTCGCTTTGATTTAAACATATCAAACACAATTCAATATTTGGAGGATTGTTGTGGTCTCCTTCCTCTTTCTTTGCTCTTGCCGTGGCATTAGCTGTTCCACCAAGACAATCCATGGATCTTGGCCAACACCAATCTTGCGAAAATCGCAAGATGAGGACCTAAGATTGTTTGGGGGGTAGTGCAGACATGGAAACGTGTATAAAAGGCACCATTGATATTTGAACAACCTCAACATGAGGAAAGTACGTAGTTTAAGGATCATTCAAAATCAGGACAACTTATAAATTACAACAACAACATAAATGAGCAAGAAATGATCTAACACAGAGAGACAGAGAGAGTATACCAGGGAAGATTAGCCGAGTGAAAAAAGATTCTAAGCATGTAATTGAGCTCGGAGTCGGTCAATGGGAGCATGGATGATGGACGGTGAATCATTTCCCCTTCTCCTCGCATTTACGCACTTGAACAATAAGGGAATAAGAGGATGATGAGGTTGGCATCATTGATATTCACATTCTCAATGCCTTGCAATTTGAGGAGTAGTGTCGTGACTCGATCTTCGATTCAGATCGACTGATGGATTGTTAAACTGCCTCTTAAAATGAGCTTAGCTCGGGCTTTCCTAAGCCCATATCAAATCGCATGAGTTATCGAATTCGACTTTAAATATGGTTGAGTGACATGTGTATACGTGTATATGCTTTCAAGGTCGCCACCTATCTTTGGGGAAGGTAGATTGGAAACCTTGTTGGACGATGGAAGTAGCCGTATGACTCTAACGGAACTTGAGATTTGAGATCGGAGATTTAATTACGTCACTATTGCCATTGACGCCATTTCGGTACTGAAGTTGAGCGATTTTCCTAACTATGATTTCATGCAGATGAATTGGGATGAGGGAATTCTAAAATCTAGGAGTTCATGCGGACAAAAATAACTAACCTATCAATCACAATCAGTAAGATAGGTACACAAATCAAGAATCAAAAGCATGCAGATAAAACGCATCAAATCAATATATAACATCACTAATAAAGCCCTATTGGCTTAGAGAATGGATGTACTAAAGTTTAGCAAAAGTTTTGGATGATTTGAAATCGATTTGCCCATCAGGGAAAAAATCGTCATTTTGGGACACAATTTGCTCAAAGGGCGAAACTGTAAATTTTGAAGGAATTTGAAACCCAAATCATCAAAAATAGAAATATGCTCATTTCCCAATCTTCGAGATTTTCTGAAATCTTTTTAGATTTTTTGAAGATAAATGCCCATGAGGGACAAAATTGTTATTTTGAAAAGATTGAAAGGGCAAGACCATCAAAAATAAGATTGGTCGGTTAAAACAACCCACTTCATAACTTTTTAGGCTTTTTTGAATTTTTTTGATACGATTTGCCTATAAAGGATGAAACTGTCATTTTGAAAAAATTGGAAGGGCAAAACAGCCAAAAATAGGATTGGTCGGTTAAGATGACCTGTTTCCTAATTTTTGAGATTTTTAGAATTTTTCCGATATAATTTGCCTATATGAGGAAAAAAATTATCATTTTGAAAAGATTGAAAGGGAAAAATTATAAAAAATAGAATTTGTCGGTTAAAACGATTCGTTTCCTAATTTTTGAGAATTTTTGAAATTTTTTAAAAATTTTTCCAATTTTTTGAGAATTTTTCATTTTTTTGGAATTTCAAAAATATTTTTGCCTATCGATAGGCCGGATTTAATCGGTAAATATGCTGAAGGAGAGAATTATTAGATTGTTGATCGAGGTATTAGATGGAAGTTACGTCCAGGCTCAATCATGGTTTTGAATTGTCAACAAAGCGATTGCAATAGCAAACGAGTGCAAAGGATCAAGGCACTGACTTTGAAGGGGCAATTGTTTTGCAAATAAGGTTTGACAACATGGAAAAATGGAAGTAGAACTTTCGAAGGCCGACCAATTCAAGAGTTCTCATCTTTCGGGACTTGTGGAGTTCCAACGCAGTATATTGTCAGAGAAAATATGTTTTTGTGGACTTACAATGAGATGATTCTTTGAGAACTATTGATGCCGAAGTGCGTACGAAATTGGCCAAACAAGAAACTCAGAATGATAAACGAGGAACAATTCGTTCTCTCAAATTCAATTTACTAAAAAATATCAAAGTCTGCCTTGAGAATCTCTAAACACCCCTTTTATATGGTGTTAACCCTAATCTAAAATAGGAAACACAAATATTGCAAAAATAAAACGCCACTAAAAAGAAATCTAAAAAATACATAAAAATAATAATAAATCTCTACTTATCGGTAAAAAAAACTACTAAAACCGGGTGCATCATCCTCCCCTGCTAGAAAAAAGATTTGCCCTCGAATCTGCTTCGTCTTCACTGATAGCAAGCTCCTCAAGTTCTGTTTTGTCTGTATAATAGGGCGATAAATCTGCTACATTAAAAGTTTCGGATACATTGTACTTACCCGGCAGCTCGATCTTATATGCATTATCATTGATCCGCTCGAGAACCCTGAATGGACCATCAGCTCTAGGTTGTAACTTGCCAAATCTGCCCGCAGGGAAACGTTCCTTCCTGAGGTGAATCCACACGAGATCACCCTCCTTAAAGACCACTTTCTTTCGTCGCACATCCACCCTCTGCTTGTACTTCATGTTCTGCCTAGTAATCTTGTCATGAACTTCTGAATGCAGCTCCTTAATCTGTTTCGCATGTTCATCTGCATCAGAACTGAACTGCTTGTCAATGGGCAATGGAGTGAGATCCAGAGGAGTAATTGGATTATGCCCATAGACTATCTCAAAAGGACTCTTGCCCGTTGTTCGATTCTGTGACCTGTTATAAGCAAATTCTGCCTGAGGTAATATCAAGTCCCACTGCTGCGGATTATCACCAACTAGACTTAGCAGCAAGTTTCCCAGGCTTCGGTTAACAACTTCTGTTTGCCCATCGGTCTGAGGATGATGAGAGGAGCTAAACTGCAACCTGGTTCCCATATGCCTCCAAAGAGTGTGCTAAAAGTGACTCACAAACTTCACATCACGATCGGAGGTTATAGTTTCAGGAACCCCATGCAGCTTGACAACCTCCTGCAAAAATAAACGAGCAACCTGCGAAGCATCAAAGGTCTTGTGACAGGGAATAAAGTGTGCCATCTTCGAAAATCTGTCGATAACCACCATTATGGAATCTTTATTCCACTGCGTCCTCGGCAACCCCAACACGAAGTCAAGGCTGACATCCTCCCATGGTGCAATAGGGACAGGTAAGGGCATGTACAAACCAGCATTGGTATCCTTTGTTTTGGCCACGTGACATACTCGGCACCTCTCTACAAAACGCGTCACATCACGCTACATGCGAGGCCAGTAAAAGTGCTCACACAGCAAGGCCATTGTCTTATCAACTCCAAAGTACCCAGCTAGACCTCCTGCATGACTCTCAGTAATAATAGATTCCCTCAAAGAACACTGAGGAATATACAACCTGTTTCCCTTGAAAAGGAATCCATCCACCAACAAAAACTGCTGAAAAGACCTTGCTTGACACTTCCTCCAAATGTCTCCAAAGTAAGGATCATCAATATATAACTCCTTAAAAGAGTCAAAGCCCAGAACTCTTACCTGCATTGTAGACAGCAAGGAATGTTTTCTGCTCAATGCATCTGCCACCTTGTTCATCACTCCTGCCTTATGTTTTATCGCAAAACTGAAAGCTTGAAGCAATTCTACCCACTTCGCATGTCTAGCATTCAGCTTATGTTGGCCATTAATATACTTCAAGGCCTCGTGGTCAGAGTACAAAACAAACTCCCTCGAAATAAGATAATGCCTCCAGTGCTCTAAACTCCTCACTATGGCATAAAATTCTTTATCATACGTGGAATACTTCTTCCTCGCTTCATTTAATTTCTCTCTGAAAAATGCTACTGGTTTATTTCTTTGGCTCAGGACTCCCCCGATACCAACGCCTGAGGCGTCACAATGCACCTCAAAAATCTCACTAAAATCAGGAAGCACCAAAACCGGGGCTTCAGTTACCTTCTTCTTCAACAATTGAAAGGCGGTTTCCGCCTCTTTGGTCCACACAAATCTACCTCTTTTCATACAATCCGTAAGAGCTGTTATAATTGTGCTGAAATCTCAAACAAACCTCTGATAAAAAGAGGCTAACCCATGAAAGCTACGTACCTCGTGAACATTCTTCGGAGTCTCCCAACTCGTAATGGCCTCAATCTTGACAGGATCTACCCGAATGCCTTCCCTTGATACGATATATCCCAAAAAGGTCACATGATCAATTAAAAAGTAACACTTCTTGAGATTAGCATACAGCTGCTGCTCCCTCAAGGCCCCAAACACCTCTCGTAGATGCTGCAAGTGTGTCTCCATCGAGGTACTATAAACCAGAATATCATCAAAATAAACGACAACAAATTTGCCAATAAAAGGACGAAAAACCTGATTCATCAGCCTCATAAAAGTGCTTGGCGCATTAGACAATCCAAACGGCATCACCATCCACTCATACAGTCCATCTCTCGTCTTGAACGCTGTCTTCCACTCATCTCCAGGTCGCACTCTGATCTGATGATACCCGCTCCTCAAGTCTATCTTCGAAAAGACAGTAGCCCCATGTAACTGATCAATCAAGTTGTCAAATCGCGGAATTGGAAAACGATACTTGATTGTAATTTTATTGACAGCTCTGCTATCTATGCACATCCTCCATGTCCCATCTTTCTTTGGGACTAATAAGGCCGGCACTGCACAAGGACTCATACTCTCTCTGACCGCGCCTTTCTCTAATAACTCCCGAACTTGCCTCTGTAGCTCCTCATGCTCCTTAGGACTCATCCTATAAGCTGCTTTATTAGGGATAACAGCTCCAGGAACGAAGTCAATATGATGCTGGATATCTCTCATGGGTGGCAATCCAGCCGGCAACTCCTCCGGTACAACATCAGTAAACTCCTCAAGCAAAGGCCAAGCTTGGGAAGGGATTTTTGGACCCTCAAAATTCTGCTCCACTACTACAACAGCAAAAAGCTCAGGCGCATGCACCGCCTCTTCTTGGAACTCTGATCTAGCTAACAGATTATTTTTCACCTCCTTCCTCAAATCAGTAGGATCCAGGGTAATGGTTCGACCATCCTTCTTAAAAGTGTAAGTATTCCTAAACCCATCATGCTGCGTTTTCCTGTCAAACTGCCACGGTCTCCCTAACAGGATATGACAAGCATCCATAGGGATCACATCACACCACACCTCGTCAGTATATTTTTTGCCAATTGAAAACTGCACAAGGCACCTTTTGCTTACCTTCATCTCGTTCCCCTTTTTAAGCCACGACAGTTTATATGGTTGAGGATGATCATCCGTTTTCAGCCCTAACTTTTCCACCCTAACTTTTCCACCATAACAGTAGAAACCACATTCTCGCAACTTCCTCCATCTATGATCATATTACATAATTTTCCTCCACTAGTACACTTAGTATGAAAAATATTATGCCTAAGCCATGATTCATCTTCCGTAACAGCAACATTCAAAACTCGACGAACAACTAAGGACTCACCAGAATCTGCATAAATAATCTCGTCCTGCTCCGGATCCGCATCCTCTGGTTCCCCATCGGGTTCATCAAAAACTGGCTCCTCGTCATAGACCGGATTCTCTACAAACGTCACAATCTGACGGTTCGGGCAATCAGCAGCAAAATGTCCTAACCCCTGACACTTGAAGCAACGCTTAGATACTGCTCCTCCCCTGCTAGATCCAGCATTACTCTGCTCCCCTTTGCATGTTGTAGGCCTGGAACCCGCACTTTTAACTGCTGCTGGTGTCGAGTTAGTCGAAGAACTCCCCGCCTTTCCTCGGAAGTCCTTGCTTGACCACCGATTCTGGAATTTGGAACCGCTGCCCATTCTTTTCAATTGTGACTCCACTTTCAAGGCTAATCGGCACACATCCTCATACATCCAATACTGCTGCAAGTGGACGACATCAGAGATCTCCGTTCGTAGCCCGGCCAAGTACTAAGCAACAGTTTGTTCCTCCTCCTCATCCACATCACAACGCATTCGCAACCGATCAAACTCCTCGATATACTCCTCCATCGTTGAATCTCGCTGCCTAACGTTATGATATTCAATAAACGCTTCTTGCCTGTAATGAGTGGGCAAGAACTTTTCCTGCAGCAATTTTTTCATCTTATCCCAGCGTTTCACCTTTGATTTTCCTTCCCTAGCACGCTGTTTCCTAACATGCTCCCACCAGATCGAAGCGTGCTTCCGTAACTTGATAGCTACTAGTTGAACCTTTTGCTCCTCAGTCAAATTTTTAACATCAAATACCCTCTCTACTGTATGTAGCCAATCAATAAACTCATCAAGATGAGTCTTACCTTCAAACTCAGGAATCTTAATCTTCATCTCGATATTCCGAAAAGGTGAACGATGTCCAGGTTGCATCCCCCGATTTCGCCCCTGGTTCCGAACCCCAAAAGGGTTCACGTTTTCCTCCTCGTCGTAGGATATCGCATCAGATTCCTCTTCTTCGGATTGAACGCCCAACCCAACCTGCGCGAGTTGTCGTTCCAAATCCTGGATTCGCCGTCTCTATTCCTCAATTTCCACGTCTCGTGGGTCTCTGTGACGCGGCTGTTCGTCTGCTTCAGGTACGACTCCACGCCCCCGGCCACCACGACCTCGCCGTCCACCACGACCACCACGATTCTGTTCAGCCATTGATTCAAAGCAACCTGTGCTCTGATACCAATTGATGCCGAAGCGCGTACGAAATTGGCCAAACAAGAAACTCTGAATGATAACCGAGGAACAATTCGTTCTCTCAAATTCAATTTACTAAAAAATATCAAAGTCTGCCTTGAGAATCCCTAAATACCTCTTTTATATGGTGTTAACCCTAATCTAAAATAGAAAACACAAATATTGCAAACATAAAACGCCACTAAAAAGCAATCTCAAAAATACATAAAAATAATAATAAATCTCTGCTTATCAGTAAAAAAAACTGCTGAAATCGGGTGCATCAACTATCATAACTACAATTCATTTCACTCCATAAATACCGTGTAGGAACACATGGATCACCTTGCCAGCTAGCTCTGATCACCCCCATATAATTTCTTGATGTCATCCATGGCATCGACTAAGCCACCACATAAAGAGCTACGATCAAATGGAAATCAAAGAGTACTCAAGCAAAAACTTAAATGAGAGCTAAAGTCCTAACTATAGTTCTAAAACCGCGAAACTTCTTGAGCTCAACTCTGCCTAGATACTCAGTGCTCGCTTTCAAATCCAAATTGAGCATGACTAGTATTTGTCGTCTGCTTGAAAGATCGATCGCCAATGAAAAGAAAAGTAGACACTGAATGATCAACATGTTAAATCATCACTTGCATGCGCGCGCATAACATAGAGGGAGAGAACTTGGATTTTGTTGCCCGCGAATGATAACTCCTAGAGCAAGACAACCAATCAAGACATGCAACATCTTCAGGATCTTTCACGGCGTATCAAACCATCTCCGTTTCACAAAGAGAGAGAGAGAGAGAGAGAGAGAGAGAGAGAGAGAGAGAGAGAGAGAGAGAGAGAGAGAGAGAGAGAGAGAGGTATTTTCAGGCCCATTGCCAAACGAAGCATAGCTAGAGCCATTAATATAGTACTTTCCAAACTCTATTTCCTCGAGGCCCCCGCCATTCTTTAATGCCCGACTTGCCTGACCTACCGTATTTAACTTTCAATTTTTCTTTTTTTTTTGGTCGAATCCGTAATCAATTGAGCTGACCTAAATGAAGCAATTATCTAATGTATCTAATTCATATTTTAAAATAATTTTCGGACATTTAACTCCGTTTGTTTCACGGAAAAGAACTTCATGGAAAATGTTTTTTGGATTTTCTGGCGTTTGAGGAGCGGAAAATAGGCTCATCCTGGAAAACATTTTCTTCCTATAGAAAAATCTCTTTGAAAAGTATGGAAAGTGATTTCCTCATTTTGAAAAGAGGAAATCATTTTCCACCGGTCGTCGCCGTTGGTCCTCGGCCGTCGATTGCTGCCCACGGCCACCCGCTACTGCCGCCGCCGATCGCCGGCCACCGATAATCGCAGCCCCCGCTGCTGCCGTCCCCACCGCCGCCACCAATCGCCACCGTCGCCGGTCGTCGGCCGCCAGAAAATCAATTGTTTGCTAAATGACGAAAATTGTTTTCCAGTTCATTTTTAAGTATTAGCTAAACATCGAAAAATATTGTTATTTTCTTGAAAAATGACTTCCTAGAAAATGTTTTCCCTTAGAAGGCCATTTTCCGTGAAACAAACGGAGCCTAAAGTGAACAATCACGGCTACGGTCCTCAGGATATGATCGAGGGGAATGTATCGGCACAAATCTAGGTCCAGTGGATCAAGTTGATCACGGCCGTACATATCTATGTGGTTTCAAAAAGGTGAAATTCCCAAAATCCGACGGTTGTGGAGGCTTCCATCAAGGTCACTAGTTCGTGCCCAAGCAATTACATCAGTTGATATGTATAGGAAATTGCTTTCTTAGAACAAGTCATTGCGTGCATTAGGGGTAATACATATTGACCCACTTGCGATATCAGCATTCATGGAGCTGATCGTCATGCATCTATCCTCCTCTTGACCAAACGGTCTATCATGTTCAGTTGGTACAATTTCATTTTTAAATTTAAATTTTCTAATTTTCATTTTTTTTTGGTGCACCCAAAATCAATTTGTATTTCAGTATTGCATTAAGTGCAAACTTAGACTTACTTATTGGAGGTGTTACTATTTTGTTGTTGTTTCTAAGAACTAGTTGAATGAGAGAGTAATTAAACTGGGTTTTGGTTAACTTGAATTGAAAAGGGATTCATTTTCCCAAAAAAGGGAAAAAAATCCCTATAGAGCGCTTTGTCCAAGTGTTTGGTATAGAATTGGACCGCCTATATATGAATTCCGGGGAATGAAATGGCTATAATAAAGTTTAAGATATCGTATTTGCAAATTGCATCCATTAAGACCTGTATGAAATTTAGGATAATAGAGTTTATGTGACATCCCGAAATTTTCTACTTTGAAAATAATTAAAAAATAAAAGAATATCTCTTCATGTGTTCTTTAAGACATCTAGAAATTTCTAAAGGAAGTTAAAATATTTATTAATTAAGAAGGAATTTTCAAGATTCTTGAAAAAAACTATCTGATAATTTCTCGAGGAAGCCAATAATTTAATTATTTCAGAAGTTTTTCAAAAATTTCGTATTAGAGAACATGACACAAAATAATAATTCTTGAATTAATATACAAGTCAAAGGCAAGTGAATTAGAATACATAAGAAGTGCCAAGTCAAGATAAAATTAATGTCATTTTCAATGTGCCCTCACCTCTTGCGCAGGGGTATTACTTGATCCAATGTGCCCCTTGTGTCAACAAGTGCCAAAGACAACTGAATGTCTGTTTATCTTGTGCGAATGGACACAGGAAATACGGTTAGAATTCAGATTTCGGATGAACTGTTCATCAACAACCATTACAAGAATTGAAAAGTGGGTTCATGAAGCCCTCACCTCTTGCGTAGATGCGTTGTCCAGAGCTCTGTTCGCTGGAGTCCTGTGGCAGATCTGGAAAGCGAGAAACTTGAAGGTTTTCCAAGATCGAAAACCCAATTCAAGCGCAGTCTTAGAAGAAGCACAAATACTGGTAAGCAACTATGAAAAATGGGCTCCAAGAAAGGCTAAGCTGAAGGAAAAGGACATATCTTTACCTGCTCAGTAGACTCCCCCCTCAGGGAACTCTTTGAAATTGAATGTCGACTCCTCGTGGCTGAGTGACACCTTGGCTGTGGCGTTGGCCGGGATCCTCAAGAACTCTGACGAGATCGTTATCGATGGCTTCACGAAGCCTATTTATGCCTCTTCCCCACTTATTGCAGAAACCTTAGGCGTTTGAGAAGCTTTGTCGTGGTTGAAGAAGACTCGGGAACTCCAGAGAACAGAACTTAAGTCTTCCTTTGATCTGCACGTGGACTTATACTTGTGATAGCTTATCAGTGTTGGAGTTCATTTTAGGCATGGAGGAGAGCCTATAGACCACATGGATGATTGTGGAGGATTGCTGCAGTTTACTGGCTGAGCTAAAGAACGTCAAAATTTCTTTCGGCCCACAAGAAACTAATAGGGTTGTAGATTGGGCAGCAAAAACACTTTTATCCGGCTCTCTCCTCTCTATATGGCTTTATTCAAAATTGCCCCCTGCTGCTTATTTATGTCTTGATGTCGAAAACTCTAGTTTATCTCGGGCTCTGACGTAATGAAAGTTTATTCTCTGACAAAAAAAAATGTCATTTTCAATAAGTCAATAGGAATTCAAAAGGTAAATGACAAATAGAAATGCCATTTTCAAGTATTTAATGATAGGATAATATCAATGTTATTTTCAAGCCTCTCCCTCACTGTCGCGACCTAAAAATTAGAGGCTAACTGATTATTAGGTTAATTGACTAACCTAATTCAGATCCTCTCAAGTCCTATCGAATCACAACTTAGGTTCTTTTCATGCAAAGTTTATTCAATTTGGAGCCGCCACTAATCGTTCTTGGTAGGTCGATTAGAAACCTAAATAAATTAACGGGAGAATTAATTTATTTTTGCGAACAAAAAAAAATGAGTTCGGAGACTTGATTACATTAATTTGGAAAAATTAATGCCCTTTCGGTACCAATTTTCATGAGAAATCCTTTTCCACTGATGATTGTGAATTGAATGACTTTTCTTTTGAAAATGACATGAATGACCATGTATCCGCAAAAATGATTTTTTTTTTAAATTTTTCGGATTAAGTGATGACTATTATGAAAACATGCCTTAAAATGAGTTATCATCCAATTTAATCTAAGAAAATGATTTTTCAAAGTCTTAACTTATATTGGATGATATTTATGACATAAAAATGGACTTTTGGCATGATTAACTACGAAAAAGGAGAGTTATTTTTTGGGGGGGTTTTTTATTTGATGAAGCAAACAATCAAAATACAAAGATTGAACAAAAATAAACAAAAATGCCCATAATATACCTTTTAATTTTGATTTTTCCGATAAATTCACTCATTTTCAAAGATCTGGGCTAGAGAAGAATTTTATCCGTTACGTCCTCGGAAATTTGAGCCAGTATGCAAATAATTGTATAGAATAACATCGTCCCTTGTTACCAAAGGGCAAAACACAAAATTCTATGCTAAATTGCCGTCCCAGTCCACAAGATCGTGGCTAAGGCATGCAATTTATTTTTTGAAGTGTCTAAGCACAAGGGAGCATATATTATGGGCATGTTTGTTTAAAGATGTGCAAACTTTAAAACAATCAAGTGATCAAACATACATAACAAAATATAAAAAAGGCACAAGTGAACAATTTAATTTAATTTTTCAGCAAAATAGAAGGGGCGACCGAAAATGCTCAAGTGGGGTTCACTTTCCCAATCCAAAGTTCGATTTAATTTTTGAAAAAAAAAATTATCTTTAAGGATTTGCAAAGTGTTTTAGATAATTTTCAAAAAAAAAATTGGATAAATCCAATCAAATCTCATCTTATCCTTAATCAAATAGCTTCAAAGAACATTACCAGAGATAAGATGTCTACCAAATAAACATCACAACCAACTCGCATGCTAGAGATAAACATTCAAAGCAAAGAATCATTCGCAACAAGGCTGACATTATCCAATTCAAATTTTCTCAAGGATTAGATGAAGTTTAATTTAATAAACCTCATCCACAACATAGAGATAACATCAATAAAATCACAAGATAAGATAACTTAACCACTCATGAGATAAAATTTGAAGCAAGACTCATCCGTGGACGTATCGAATTCAACCAAGGTGACACATGTGCAGAAATCAATCTTTGGTTCACAAAAATCCCTTTTCTTTTTTTTCAACTAATCCAATTTTATTTTAGAAAAATGCCCAGCAAGTTTTAACTTTGACAAAAGATGTCCAATCAAATTGCATCAATGCTCAAGATTATTCGAGCAATTCTATGATCAAATGAATTAATGAAAAAAAATCAGGAATTGTTAGCAAAGAAACTCAATTTTCTGTTCTTAGAACAACTTAGTAAAAGGATTAAATTGCAAATGAAACACGCTCACCAAAACGATATAACATACATGCATGTTTTCTAAGTAAAACAAGCACAAATTGCAAACAGAAATTTTACCTTTTTCCAAGCCAAATTCCAGTGAGCGTACAATTTGGAAAATTTTGTCCGATTTGAGAGGTCTTTAGAAGGACTGTAATATAAGGCTTGATTAAAGGTTTAACGAACGAGACTCGTGTGAGTCATTTGGCTTTGAATAAAAAATTACCATGATTGCACCAGGTTTATGAGTCAGAAACCTTGCAAAGATGAGATAGAAAAATCGTGCTCGCACTTCTTCGAGCGATATTTATAAAGCATATAAAACCTTACATTAACTCAAGTGCCCTAATCTGAATAGACATCGGTAAGGGTTGTAATGTAAGTTTGGGTAGGCTTGAAATGAATGGCCAATTTATGACAAAGGGTATATAGTCAACCATGGAAATTGGTGATCATCCAGTGTTCATATTTTTACTATGGCAATTATTTCGCAAGCAAACCTTCAAATGATCTCTTTTTTTTTTTAGGAATACTTTTGCGCATCATCTCTATTTTTGCCAAAACCTCTCTCTTTCTTCATTTTTTTTTTCATTTTTCCCTTCTTTTTTTTGAGAGAGAGAGAGAGAGAGAGAGAGAGAGAGAGAGAGAGAGAGAGAGAGTGAGAATTTTTTTGGAGAAATTTTCCTTTTTTTTTGGACATTTCTCTAAGCTTCCAATTGCCCTAAGTCACTTCAATCTCTATTTATACTGATGGTTTGAGATGATCCCTTTGATTCACTATAAGAATGATCACCAATTTTGGTTGAAATGAATCCACCGCTCAAGTTGGGTAAGCAATGAATATGATGTGTAGGGATATCAAAGAAAATGCTCTTTGTCATGTCTAAGGCACTTGAGCTAACACAAAATCGCATGCAATAAAAATACTCAAAGATTGATGCAAGTGAAAGCAAGAAAATTCTAACAATTTGAATTTTCTGATAATTGCCCAGTGTGGGGTTGCTTCTAACAAGGATAAGAAATGAACTTTCGTTCAAAAAGGTTAAGCAAAGGATAACCTATAGTGTGTATGATAGAGGAAATGAATGCCTCTCATCACTTTGGTCATCATACTTTTCGCAAGATAACCCTTTACCTTGTCAGCATGAAATTTTTTTTCACTCAATTCACATTTGGAGATTAATATACTGGATGTGTATGGAAAATGCTAGCCTTTCATCATCCTAACATTCCTTATTCAATATGATCATTTTCATAGAATGGAACAGATTCCTTGATCAGAATTCTTCCCCATTGAAGATTTGTAATGCAAACGGAAATATGAGATCATGAAATTCATTTTTCAAACTTGATTATTCATAACATTAATAGAATGAGTACAAATCCAGTGTAATACTTCTTAATAGCATCAGAATTAATAGGACTGGAAAATACACAGCCATCCAGTTTTGTTAAGATCAAGGCACCTCCTGAGAGTACCTTCTTCACGAGGTATGGACCTCTATAATTCGGAGCAAATTTCCCCTCTGGAGGAGGGACTATGGGTAACAACTTCCGTAAAACTAGGTCATTTACTTGAAAATGTCGAGATCTGACCTTTTTATCAAAGGATTTAGCAACTCTTTACTGGTAGCATTGGCCATGACACAATGCCTTGAGATGCTTCTCATCGATCAAGTTCAACTGATCTAATCTCTGTTGGATCCAGTCAGCTTCAGTCAACTGCACTTCAGACAGAATCCGTAGTGAAGGAATTTCTACTTCCGCAGGCAATACAGCTTCCATATCATGTACAAGAGAATACGGAGTTGCCCCAGTAGATGTTCGGATGGATGTCTGATACGCCATGAGTGCAAAGGACAACCTTTCATGCCAATCTCGATAATTCTCAGCTGTCTTAGCTAAGATCTTCTTAATGTTCTTGTTGGTTGCTTTAACTGCTCCATTCATCTGCGGGCGATATAGTAATGAGTTTAAATGCTTGATTTTGAATTCCTTGAACAACTCATCGATTAATTTATTGTTCAAGTTTGATCCATTATTAGTGATTATGGCTTTTGGTGCACCATATCGAGTAATGATATCACGACAAATGAATTTCACTACATTTCTTGCCATGACCGCCATATATGACGTTGCTTCAATCCACTTTGAAAAATAATCAATTGCCACCAGAATGAAACGATGCCCGTTAGATGCCTTTGGGTTAATAGGGCCGATGACATCAATGCCCCATATAGAAAATGGCCATAGCTCTGATAGTTGATGCAACTCATTTGGGGGGAGATTAATCTTGTCTCCATGAATTTGGCATTTGTGACAGCTTTGAACATGTTGAATGCAATCACTTTCCAATGTGAGCCAATAATAACCCAACCTCATTATCTTCCGCACAATATGTGGACCACAAATTCCTTCATGAGCTTCCAACATTAGCCGCACGGCTTCACTTGAGTCAATACATTTTAGTAAGACCAAATCATGAGACCTTTTCTATAGGCTTTCTCCGCTCAAGAAAAACTTGGATGGGATCTTCCTTATATAATTTTTATCTGACGCGGAGCTTTTCTCAGGAAACTCTTGCTTCCGAATATAAGTCTTTATATCGTGAAACCATGGTTTGCCATCGGGCTCTTCAGTCGTGACCATGCAATAGGCCAGCTTTTGCAAAACCTCGATCTTCAATGGTTCAACCTTTAATTCATCAGTGACTTGCAGCATCGCGGATAATGTGGCTAATGCATCAGCAAATCGATTATGAGTCCTTGATAAATATTCAAAGGAAATGTCATAAAATTCGTCCACTAATTCTTCCAGATAATCATGATAAGGCCGTAGCTTAACATCTTTAGTCTGCCATTTTCCTACAGTTTGAAGGATTATTAAAGCCGAATTTCTAAACACCTTAAGTCGTGTCACCCCTATTTCAATGGCAGCTTACAATCCGAGAATGCATGCTTCATATTCAGCAATATTATTGGTGCATGGGAATAATAATTTCACAACTACAAGATAATGTTGCCCGCTTAGAGATATCAAAACAGCTCTAGTACCTGACCTTGACAAATTCACGGCTCCGTCAAAATATAAGGTCCATACTTATCAATCGACAAGATTCGGTCCTCTAGAGGGTTGATATCTTTATTTAGCCCCGGATTTTCAGCTAGAACATTCGCGATGACTCGACCCTTGACAGATTTCCATGGCAAAAACTGAACATCAAATTCAGAAATAAGGATTTGCCATTTAGCGAGCTTTCCAACCAATGTTGGTTGGTTCAACAAACATTTGATGGGATCACACTCCATTACAAGAAGTATCTGATAATGCAGAGTGTATTATCGAAGCCTGTGTAGCACCCATACTAGACTCGCGTAGGTTTTCTTGGCTTCCGAGTAGTTTAACTCTGAGGCTGTGAACTTTTTGCTCAAGTAGTATATAGCATTCTCGTTTCCGTCATCCATGCTTTTCTGAGCCAACATCGCACCCAGAGACTCACTATGAATAGTGAGATAAAGGATTAAGGGCTTCCCTGGATCGGCGGGATAAGTACCGGTGGGTTCATCAAATGATGCTTTATTTTTTCAAATGCCTACTCGCACTCTTCGTCCCACTTGACTAGATCATTTTTCTTAAGAAGTTTAAAGAATGGCTTTGCCATCTCGGATAGCTGGGAAATGAACCGAGCTATGTAATTCAATCTGCCCATGAGACTCCGGACTTCTTTCACAAATTTGGGAGGCTTGATCTCGCAATTGCCTTCACTTTAGATGGGTCAACCTCAATGCCTTTACTATTGACAATGAACCTGAGCAATTTTCCTGACGTTGCCCCAAACACACGTTTGGCTGGATTGAGGCGCAATTTAAACTTTCGAAGCCTATCGAACAACTTTTTCAAGGTTTCTACGTGGTCTTCTCTGCGCCGAGTTTTTGCGATCATATTATCAACGTAAACCTCGATCTCCTTATATATCATGTCATGGAATATAGTTACCATTGCATGTTGATATGTTGCCCCCGCATTTTTGAGATCGAAAGGCATCACCTTATAATGGAATAAACCTCACGATGTGGTGAATGACGTTTTTATTTTGTCGTTTTCATTCATCATGATTTGATTATACCCAGAGAGTCCGTCCATGAAAAAAAAGCTCAAATTCGGTGGTACTATCTACTAGTACATCGACGTGAGGGAGTGAAAAATCATTCTTCGGGCTAGCCTTGTTCAAGTCACGGTAATCCACACAAATTCGAACTCGACCATCTTTCTTCATCACCAGGACGATATTGGCTACCCAATCAGAATATTGGGTAACTTTAATGAATCCCACCTTTAAAAGCTTCATAACCTCCTCCTCAATTTTCTTTGCTAGTTTTGGTTTAGTTTTTCGAAGTTTCTGCTTTTTGGGTTTCATCGAGGGATCAGTCAGTAAGCAATGCTCGACAATCGATTGATCTAAACCCGGCATGTCTGCATAGGACCAGGTGGAGATATCTTGATAATCCTTTAGGAGTCCCTTTAGATGCCCAGCCAAATTTTTAGGGAGCTTTGCCCCAATTTTCACCTCTTTAGGATTCTCTGTATCACCAAGATTGATCGATATAGTTTCCTCAATGGTCAAAGGCTTATATTTTTCATGATGCCCAAGGCCTTGACATATCTCCTCATCATCCGTGCTAGAGTCATCTGAGTCGTGGACGTCAAATATACTTGGATCTGCCGTTTCTCTCTCTTCATGTTTGCCCCTAAAACATAAAGTAGTGGAATCAGAAAAACAAACAGGGTTTAATCTATCACATGCATTTATTCAACCTTAGATCCCTTTTTTGTGACGATTTCCCTTAAAATTTTTTTATTTTCAAAGACTTCAGGACAAGAATTTTTTAGAAGCCCAACCCTCAATGCTTACCATGGATGACATATTTTTCGATCGTTGGTTATCGTCATCGGGTCGGTTTGGTATACTTCAACAAGATTCTTTAAATGATAGGAAAAATTTTGTAATTTTATTGATAACGAATCAAAAAATTACATCTTATTGGAAAGGGAAATCGTAAAATGCAACAAGAACTGAATGAGAAAGCCTTAAAAAGCAATAAAATTTCCCATGCAAGGGAGTGCGAAAATGTAAAGATGTTACTCTGAATCCAAACCCTCTAGCGGATCATCGAATATTGCATTCATGGATAACTTTGGGGGCTTCATGGTAAGGTAGAGCTCATTAGCTTTTGGATCATCTGTGTTAACTGCATTATTGAACGTGTCAATAGCCATCGGCTCTTCAAATATGGTGCTCACATATAATCCCTCCAAGTAAGCAGTGAGGGAAAAGACATCATCTTCCAAATTAGTAAAGTCAACTAATATGGGTTTAGGCTTGTTCTGGCTCTCTTCATCTAGAAACACAAGACCAAGATCATCATCAGCCAGACTAGACTCCAAGCACTTATAACCGCCAATCACTCCTCCCAAGTGAAAAGTCTGATAAAGTGGGGGCGGTAAAGGGCTATGGCTATTTCCCCCTCGACTATGACCTCCTTGCTTGGCCTGCCCTCGATCCCGGCCTCGGGTATAACTCCTTCGTACATGGTGTTCCACCTTATGATTTCCCAAACCAACCGTGTGGGACTAGTCAATTGCTTCAATCAGAGTGTGAATACCTTGACGACTTTTATCAAGTCCAGTGCCCGGTGTAAAACCATTCCCAACCATGACCTTAGCAACCATGAATACTGTGCTAGAGAGTTTAGGAACCGACAAAAGTGCATCTTGAGAAGCGTGAATAGCAAACACCAGCTCAAAAGCATGGTAACTATCTTCCTCTCATGATCGGGCTCAATATAAGGGATGGTTGTTTCATTGTACATTCGATGATCTTCTTCCCCATATATGGTTATTAACTTTGCCCCGACCACAAATTTAATCTTCTGATGAAGGCTGGAGGGTACTGCACCAGCATTGTGGATCCATGGTCGACCCAATAAAAAGTTGAAGGAGGACGGGATATCCAACACTTGGAAAAGGACGTCAAACATGGAAGGCCCTATCTGAAGTTTCAAGTTGATTTGCCCTACCACTTCTTTCTTTATCTCGTCAAATGCTCGGACAGAGGTTTTAGCTGCCTGCATCTTAGCCATATCGATATCCAAACGCTTCAAAGTAGATAGAGGACATATATTTAGAGCCGAATCATTATCTACGAGCACACGAGCTAGATGAGTTTGCTTGTACTTCACGGATATGTGAAGCGCCTTATTATGTCCCTGTCCTTCCTCTGGTATCTCTTCTTCAGAAAATGTCACCTGATCTTTGAGCAGGATAGATCCAACAAACCCTTCAAACTTGTTTTCATTGATGTTCTCTGGAACATGGACTTCACCTAAAACCTTCATCAAAGGTGCTTGATGCTTTTCGGACGCCTGTAGCAGTTCAAGTAAAGATACCTGAGCAGGCATCTTCTGTAATTGGTCCATGACACTATATTCACTAGCCTTGATCACAGCTAGAAACTCCTTCGCCTCCTTATCAGGGACTTGCTTCATGGGTTGGTCATCCAAGTAAACACGATTAGACCTTGTCACTAGATCCACGTCATAGGACCAAGGGACAGATTTGTTACTCTTATACTCGAATGGCTGAGGTGACATGACAATAAAGTTTTCTGATGCCTCTAGAATGAAAACCCCTAAATCGTCATTGGAAGCATCCTCAAGAGGAGGCATATTGGCTAATTTAGGGTCCGATTTGATCTGGTCATTGGTCAATTCGGCCAGTTCTTGATCCCAGTCTATAACAACCTGAGACGCAGTTGCTACTATTCCTGTCTCATTAGCACACCCGATCATCCCATCCTTGATCAACGCATCAACCTTCTCTCGTACTTCAGACAAGAATACCACTTCCCCAACCCGATAGTAACCTGCTCGGAGCAACGCATCAAAAATATCTGAAATTCAAACCTTAAAACTCTTGACTTGCCCAGCTTCTAGGCCAAAAATTGCATTCATAGGGCTCTCATGATTGGACAACGGATTATTCTGCACATTAGGTTTACCAGTTGGTTTGAGTGCAAATGCTCTAGTTTCGAGTAAATCATGGATTCGATACTTGAGCACCTGGCAATCCTCCACTTAATGACCCACTTCACCTCTATGATAATCACATTTCTTCAAGGGGTCGCACTTGGTGAAGCTAGCAGGATCAAACCTTTGCGGATTAGAAGTTAGCAAATTCTTCTTTCTAAGCACTGTCAACATCTGAGATAAAGTACCTGGGAAAGGTGTGAATTGACACGGCTTACGTTGCGGTCATGAATTCTGTTGGTTTGATCGCCCATAGATAGGTGCTTGTTGGGGGGCAAACTGTACTCGCGGAGCTTGAACCTGTTGCTTTTGAACATAAGCCATGTTCACCTCAGGGGCCGACTCCTTATCTTTCTTGCCGAAAAATCTTTTGCCAGATGAGATCGAATCTTCATACCATCCTTTCTTGAGCCCAGACTCAATTTCTTCGCCCATAGTAACCAACTGGCTGAAGGATTGAACGGCCATCACTAGTATTCTCGAACGAATTGACTGCGGAAGTGTGGACACAAACAACTTCATTAAATCATGCTCAAGAGGCTCATGCATGACCTGTGACGCCATGCTCCTCCAACGGGTGGCATATTCTTTAAGGGTCTCACCCCTTTGCAACTCGGCCCATTCTAAATCCTTCCGAGTGATAATGATGTCGAGATTAAATTTGAAATGCTTAATAAAAGTATTGGCCACCTCCTCTCATGAATCTTTCCGGTTAATCTGAGGGTTAGTGTACCATCTCATTGCAGCATCTTTCAAACTTGCCTGGAAGGTTTGGACCATCAGTGGTCCATTTGAAACATATTTATTCATGAGGCATCGAAACATTTCAATGTGTTTGTCGCGACCTAAAATTCATTTTTAGGTTAATGGATTATCAGGCTAATTAGATTAACTAACCTAACACGGACCCTCCTAAGTCCTACCGAATCGCAACTTTGGTTTTTTTTTGTTCAAATGATTTTAGAATTTGGAGTCGCCACTAATCATTTTTGGCAGGTTGATTAGAAATCTAAGTAAATTAACGGGAGAACTAAATTACTTCTACGAACCAGAGATTATGAGTTCGAGGACTTGGTTACACTAGTTAATTAAAACTAATGCCCTTTCGGTATCTTAATTTCATGGATATCCTAATTTGGCAACTCAGGCTTGGTTTATTCCTAAGATTCTAGTAGGGTGTTCTTTTTTTTGTGTTTTCACTTTTTAAATGGGATGCGTGGATGGTATTTTTGGTATTTTCAAAGTATTAAAAATTCCCTGAAGCTGAAAGAGGGAGTGTGTTAACGACTTCTTTGCAGTATTATGACCTCCGACAGGTGGCTCGACCTACTCATTTCTAGGGTCGATGAGTCGAAAATTTAATTACATGAAGTAAATGACAAAAAATAAAGACCACCAGTGGATGGTTCAGCCTTGGCTTGGCCCTCTCCTTTAGGGTTTAATGGTATATGAATTAAATTACAGGAACTCAAATGACGATAAGTAAAACCTCCAATGGGCGGCTTAGCATTGGCTTGGCTCTTCCCTTTGGGGTTTAATAGTGCATGAATTAAATTGCATTAATTTAAATGACAGTAAGTAAAACCTCCAATGGGCGGCCTAGCATTGGCTTGGCTTTTCCTTTTGGGATTTAATGGTGCAGAATTTAAATTGCAGGAGTTTAAATTGTAGAAAATAAAGACCTCCAATGGACGGCCTAGCCTTGGCTTGGCCCTCTCTTTTGGGGTTTAAGGTACAGGAATTAAAATGACGGTAAGTAAAACCTCCAATGGGTGGCCTAGTATTGGTTTGGCTCTTCCCTTTGGGATTTAATGGTGCAGAATTTCAATTGCAGTAAATAAAGGACCACCAACGGATGGGATTTACCCTCTCCATTCTGGGATTTGAATTCATTAAAATAAAATACAATGAATTGATTCGACAATTCGAATCAAAAATCCGCACGCAGATCAATTGAGGGATTGGCATGCGCTTAGGAGCTTAATTGGGCAAATTTTTGCACCTCCGAGGAATTCACCGTGGGCATGGGGGTTGTCCTTTTACCTGACATAAAATATGAGAAAATAGAGAGATGGAGAAAATGTATACAATTTTTGCTAATTTGCGACTAAAACCATAAATAAATGAATAAATAAAAACACTTAGCTCAAATTTATTTGCTTGTTGACGAGGATGAACTCTTGATTTATGTTGATCGATGAAGGAATTTGTGATGATAACCCCTAGCTTTAAACTCCCATTATCTTCAAAACTCTCTATCTCTTTTTGGTATTTTCTTTCTCTTAAATTTTTCTTCAATCTCCCAAAATCCTCTCAAACATCCAAAATTTTCTCTAAAAAAAAATCCCCTATCAAACACTTTAGATTTTCTCTCAAAAAATCCCCATTTCAAACATTTCAAATTTTCTCTCAAAAAAATCATCCCTCCAAACTCTCTTCTTCCTCATTTTATAACTCATTCATTTATCTTCCATTTTAATTTTTCTACCAACTCTATCTCCCATTCTAATTTCTCCACTAACTCTTCTTCATCTTCATCTTCCTTTCTCCATCTCTATCTCACGTTCTAATCTCTCCACTAACTCTTCTTCAACTTCATCTTCCCTTCTCCATATCTATTTCCCATTGTACTAACTCTTTTTCATCTCCATCTTCCCTTCTCTATTCTCATCTATTCTTCTTCATCTTTTCTTCTCTTCTTTATCTCCTCCTCTCCATCTCCTCTTCTCCATCTTCTTTTCTCCATTTCCTCCTCTCCATCTCCTCTTCTCTATCTTTCATTCTCCATCTCTTCTTCTCCATCTTTTCTTCTTTATTCTAATTTCTCAAGTAACTCTTCTTTTTATTATTTGCAAAATAATCCTTCAAATATTAAGTATTTGCATTCTAGTCCCTGAGATTTAAGTATTTGCAATTCAGTCCCCGGAGAAATATTTCTTTAAGTCCAAATCTCCTCAAAATTTTCAACAGACCTCCCCTATGCTTATTTCTTGCCGTAAAATTTAATTAATGCCCTTTTGCAAAATTGAGTCATTCTGGGTATAATTGGGCCAAGATGAAAATTTAGAATATTAGAGAATAATGTCACAACTCCTAAAAGTGAAAAATAAAAATAAATTGACTCAATTTGAATTTTTTAGGCCCGATTCGAGATTATGCTCGTGAAGGAATACACGACCCTGAATTGGATTTTTTAAATTTGTGATGGCCAACATGAAAAGAAATTTAAAAGAAAAATATTGACTATTTTTATGTATTTTTATGGCCTCAAATACTATTATTTATTAAATATTTTCTTAATTTCTAAAAATATATCAAAATACAAAAAAATATGAAAAATTATTTTTTGTTAAAAAAATGGTTGCCTAAGCTTGGCCAAGGCTTCTAAAGTTGATTTTGTAATTTTGTAATTTTTTCTTGATTTTATTTTATGAAGTTTCAAAAATAAAAATAACGAAAAATACTGAAAATACGGAAAATCATTTTTTGGTCAAAATTGGTTCCCTAGGCTTGGCCAAGGTCTTCAAAGTTGATTTTTTTTAATTTTATGAATTATTTTAGATTTGTTTTATTAATTTTAAAAGAAAAAAGATAATTAAAAATCAGGTGTCAATAGCTGCCCCTCTTTGAAAGGAAGCTTGGCAGAGGTTCATTTCAGCTTCCTTTCAAAGACAAGATAACACCTGAATCTTAATCGACTCAACACAATGAAATAAAAAGAGTCGTGACATTTGATCTCCAATACCCATCTTTACAAGTTCCGATCCAAACCTAGCTTGAAGAAGCTCTCAAGCAGTGAGGGAGAGACAAAGAGGAGAGTTCACCTAGCCCTTACCTATCCGCTACGTAGCGGTTGCTTGACATGTGTGCTCTAGTGAAAATGAAATGAGAGCCTAAGGATTCGTTATAAGAAAACCTTAGGGTGGTTGAATTTGGACCCGTATGGTAGGTCACCCCATGGTAGATTCCTACTGAAATGATTCTACTGATCTGATTGCGATTTGACCTGTATAGTAGGTTACCCCATGGTAAATTCCTAGTGAATAGATTCTACTAATTAAACTTTGATTGAAATTTGACATGTATGGTAGGTCATTGTTGACACCTGATTTTTAATCATTTTTTCTATTGCTAAAGTAATAAAAAAATCCATAAAAATTCATAAAATTGAAAAATCAACTTTGGGGACCTTAGCCAAGCCTAGGGAACCAATTTTGACCAAAAAACGATTTTTAATATTCTCAGTATTTTTACGTATTTTTTATTTATTTATTTTCGAAAATTAATAGAAAATCCATAAAAATTCATAAAATTGAAAAATCAACTTTGGGAACCTTAGCCAAGCCTAGGGAACGAATTTTGACCAAAAAATAATTTTTCATATCTTATATATATATTTTAATTTTTTAAAAAAAATACAAAAATATTTGAAAATTTTGGAAAAATAACATTTGAGGCCAAAAAATACACAAAGATAGTTAATATTTTTATTTTAAATCTATTTTTCATATTGGCCATCGCAAATTCAGAAAAATCCAATTCGAGTCACGTGTTCCTTCACGAGTATAATCTCGAATTGGGCCTAAAAAAATTTAAGTTGAGTCAACTTATTTTTAACTTTCACTTTTTATGAGTTGTGACATTTTCTTCTAATGTTTTAAATTTTCATCTTGGCCCAATTATACCCAAAATGACTTAATTTTGCAAAAGGGCTTTAATTAAATTATGCATTATTTTCAGCGACAAGAAATGAGCTTAAATTTGACATGTGATAAATTTTGGTGTGTCAAAAATTGTGAGGAGATTTGGACTTAAAGAAATATACTTTTTCAGGGACTGAATTGTAAATACTTAAAATTCAAGGACTAGAGTGCAAATACCTAACTCTTGAAGGATTATTTTACAAATAATAAAAAGAAGAGTTAGTGGATAAATTAGAATAGAGAAGGGAAGATGAAGAAGAGGAGATGAAGAAGAGAAGTTGGAGAAGAATGGATGGAGAAAATAAGATAAGAATAGAGAAGGGAAGATGGAGATGAAGAAGAGTTAGTAGAGAAATTAGAATGGAAGATAAGAATAGAGAAGAGAAGATGGAGATTAAGAAGAGTTAGTGGAGAAATTAGAATGGGAGATAAATATGGAGAAGGGAAGATGAAGATGAAGAAGAGTTAGTGGAGAGATTAGAATGTGAGATAGAGATGGAGAATGGAAGATGAAAATGAAGAAGAGTTAGTGAAGAAATTAGAATGGGAGATAGAGTTAGTGGAAAAATTAGAATGGGAGATAGATGAGTAGATTATAAAAGGAGGAAGAAGTGAGCTTGAGAGGAGGAATTTTTTGGGGAGAAAATTTGAAGTATTTGAGGAATTTTTGGAGAGAAAATTTTGGATTTTTGAGAGAGTTTTGGGAGATTGAAGAAAAATTTGAGAGAAAGAAAATACCAAAAGAGAGAGAATTTTGAAGATGATGGAAGTTTAAAGCTAGGGGTTATCATCACAAATTCCTTCATCGATCAATATAAATCAAGAGTTCATCCTCGTCAACGAGCAAGCAAATTCGAGCTAAGTGTTTTTATTTATTCATTTATTTATGGTTTTACTCGCAAATTAGCACAAATTGTATACACTTTGTCCATCATTTTTTTCCCATATTTTATGTCAGGAGAAGGATATCTCTACGTCAACAGCAAAAATCTCGTAGAGATGCAAAAATCGGCCCAAACAAGCTCCTAAGCTGTCCACCGATTTCTCAACTGATCTGTGACTAAAAGTCCCTCTTAATTCAAAAGAAACTCTCTATATTGAGAACATAGAGAGCGAAAATCAATTATAGAAATCCCTCCCAAAAAAATGGGAGATAAGTACTCTTTCCACTCTTCTGGTTTTAGGTGCAGATTAGCACATATTTTGTATACTGACACTTCACTCTATTTTTTGTCAGGAAGCCGCAGCTCTATATCAATGGTCAACCCCTACGGAAGCACAAAATCGGCTTGGAGGAGCCCTCAAGCGCGCACAAATTTCAAATTGTTGAATCAATTCGTTGTATTTCATTTTAAAGAATTCATACCCCAGAATGGAGAGGACAAAGTCCATCCGCAATTTAAATACCTACACCATAAATTCCAAAGGGAAGAGCCAAGCCAATGCTTAGCCTCCCATTGGAGGTTTTTACTTACAATAGTTAAATACCTGCAACTTAAATACCTGCACCTTAAATCCCAAAGGGAAGAGCCAAGCCAATGCTTAGCCTCCCATTGGAGGTTTTTACTTACAGTAGTTAAATACCTGTACCTTAAATCCCAAAGGGAATAGCCAAGCCAATGCTGGCCTCCCATTGGAGGTGTTTATTCACTGTCATGTACTTCCTATAATTTAATTTTTGAATCATCAGACACAAAAGATGAGTAGGTCGTAATACTGCACAGAAGTCGTTAACACACTCCCTCTTTCGGCTTTAGGGAATCTTTAACACTTAAGAAATATAACAAATAAAAATATGTACCATCCACGCATCCTATTTAAAAAGTGAAAACATAAAAGAGAATACCCTACTAGAGCCTTAGGAATAAACCAAGCCCGAGTTGCCGAATTAGGATATCCATGAAATTAAGGTACCGAAAGGGCATTAGTTTTAATTAACTAGTGTAACCAAGTCCCCGAGCTCATAATCTCTGGTTCGCAGGAATGAATTAGTTCTCCCGCTAATTTATTTAGGTTTCTAATCGACCTACCAAGAACGATTAGTGGCGACTCCAAATCTCAAATCATTTAAACAAAAACCAAAGTTGCGATTCGGTAGGGCTTGGGAGGGTCCGCGTTAGGTTAGTCAAATCTAATTAACCTAAGAATCCGTTAACCCTTTTAGAAATAAATTTAAAATTTTTTTAGAGGGTCGCGACAGTCATCCCATGACAGATTCCTAATGAAAGGATTCAACTGATTAAAATTTGATTGAAATTTGACCTGTACGGTAGGTCACCCCATGGTAAATTCCTAGTGAAGGGATTCTACTGATTAAAATTTGAAATTTGACTTGTATGGTAGGTCACTCCATGGTAGATTCCTAAGGAAAGGATTCTACTGATTAAAATTCGAAATTTGACCTGTATGGTAGGTCACCCCATGGAAATGCCTGTAAGAATGACTTTGTGCCTATAGAAAGGACTTTGGGTGCCTGTAAGAAGGACTTTTGTGTGCCTGTAAGAAAGACTTTCGGTGCCTGTAAGAAGGACTTTTGTGTGCCTGTAAGAAGGACTTTTGTGCATGTAGGAAGGACTTTAGGTGCTTGTAAGAAAGACTTTTGTTGCCTATAAGAACGACTTTGATGCCTATAGGAAGGACTTTGAATGCCATTATGGGATTTGTGAAAATTAGGAATCTTGCAGAAGCTTAAACCCACATTATCTTACCTTGAAGGGTGCCATTCTGGGATTTGAAAAAATCAGGAATCCTGCAGAAGCTCAAACCCGATTTAACTTACCTTGAAGGATGCTATTTTGGGATCTGGAAAAATCAGGAATCTTGCAGAAACTCAAACCCACATTAACTTATCATGAAGGGTGCCATTCTGGGATTTTGGAAAATTAGGAATCCTGTAGAAACTCAAACCCACATTATCTTACCTTGAAGGGTGCCATTCCGGGATCTGAGAAAATTAGGAATCCTACAGAAGCTCAAACCTGATTTAACTTACCTTGATGGGTGCCGTCTTGGGATCTGGGAAAACCAAGAATCCTGCAGAAGCTCAAACCCACATTAACTTACAATGAAGGGTGCCATTCTGGGATCTGGGAAAACCAGGAATCCTGCAGAAGCTCAAACCCACATTATCTTACCTTGAAGAGTGCCATTTCAAGATCTGGGAAAACAAGGAATTCTGCAGAAGTTTAAACTCGATTTAACTTACCTTGATGGGTGCCATCCTGGGATCTGGGAAAACAGAAATCCTGTAGACGCTTAAACCCACATTAACTTACCATGAATGGTGCCATTTTGGGATCTAGGCAAACTAGAAATCCTGTAGAAGCTCAAACCCACATTAACTTACCATGAATGGTGACATTCTGGGATCTGGGAAAACCAGGAATCCTGCAGAAGCTCAAACCCGATGGAAAAATCAGAATAGAGAAGTGAAAATGGAGAAGATGAGATGGAGAAGAGAAGATGGAGAAGAATGGATGGAGAAAATAAGATAAGAATAGAGAATGGAAGATAGAGAAGAGAAGATGAAGAAGAATGAATAGAGAAAATAAGATAAAAATAGAGAAGGGAAGATGGAGATGAAGGAGAGTTAGTGGAGAAATTAGAATGGGAGATAGAGTTAGTGAAAAAATTAGAATGTGAGATAGATGAGGGGGTTATAAAAGAAGAAAGAAGTGAGCTTGAAAGGGGATTTTTTTGGGAGAAAATTTTGGATGTTTGAGAGGGTTTTGGGAGATTGAAAAAAAATTGGAGAGAAAGAAAATATCAAAAAGAGAGAAAATTTTGAAGATGGTGGGAGTTTAAAGTTAGGAGTTATCATCACCAATTCGTTCATCGATCAACATAAATCAAGAGTTCATCCTCGTCAACGAGCAAGGAAATTCGAGCTAAGTATTTTTATTTATTCATTTATTTGTGGTTTTAGTCTCAAATTAACACAAATTGTATACATTTTCTCCATCTCATTTTTTCCCATATTTTATGGCAAGTTAAAAAAAGGGACAACTCCGTATCAACGATAAATTCCATAGAGGTGCAAAGTGAGCCCAAACAAATTCCAAGGTTCCCATCAAATTTGCAGCCGACCCGTCAACAAATTTTACTTCAAATTGTTGAAATAATTTGTTGTATTTTATTTTAAAGAACTAAAACCCCATAATGGAAAGGCAAAGCGCATCTACTAGAGGTCGTTTATTTCCTGCAATTTAAATTCCTGCACCATCAAACCCCAAAGGGAAGAGCCAAGCCAATGCTAGGCCGCTTATTGGAGGTTTTTACTTACTGCAATTTAAATTCATGCACCATTAAACCCCAAATGGAAGAGCCAAGCCAATGCTAGGCCGCCCATTGGAGGTTTTTACTTACTGCAATTTAAATTCCAGCACCATTGAACCCCAAAGGGAAGAGCCAGGCCAATGCTAGGCCGCCCATTGGAGGTTTTTACTTACCGTTATTTAAATTCCCGCAATTTAATTCCTGTACCATTAAACCCTAAAGGTGAGAGCCAAGCCAAGGCTGGACCATTCATTGGAGGTCTTTATTTACTGTCATTGACTTCTTGCCGTTTAATTTTTGAATCACTAGACCCCAAAGTGAGTAGACTGTAATACTGCATAGAAGTCGTTAACACACTCCTTCTTTCGACTTCAGGGAATTTTTAACACTTTGAAAATAAAAAAAATACCACCAATGCATCCTATCTAAAAAGTGAAAATACAAAAAGAGAACACCCCACTAGAGCCTTAGGAATAAACCAAGCTTGAGTTGCCAAATTAGGATATCCATGAAATTAAGGTACCGAAAGGGCATTAGTTTTAATTAACTAGTGTAACCAAGTCCCCGAACTCATAATCTCTGGTTCGTATAAGTAATTTAGTCCTCCCGCTAATTTACTTAGGTATCTAATCAACCTACCAAAAATGATTAGTGGTGACTCCAAATTTTAAAACCATTTGAACAAAAACCAAAGTTGCGATTCGGTAGGACTTGGGAGGGTTCATATTAGGTTAAGTTCATCTAATAAACTTAATAATCCGTTAACCCGATCAAAAAAAATTCTTAGGGTTGCGACAGTTTTCTTCTGTAAACATATCAAAGCTTAAGTTCCAAAATATAAGTCAATACTCGGCTTTTCTTATTCGTACTATTATTACGATACACTGCAGAATTAGCTTTTTGGAATTCCTATTTTGCTATGTGCTAACTAAATTATATGTAGATAACCAATTGCATTTGACCAGTAAACTAGGGGAAAATGGAGAAAAAGTGTTGGGAAAAAAATTGAGAAAAGTGTCCAAAAAGTCTTAAACCTAAACGCAATCAATTGACATAAATGTAAAAGTTTTATGACTAAATTGGCAAAATTAAAATGTTTAGGATCGAATTGAATCAATATAAAATATTTAGGGCTTTTTGCACCTTTTTTTTACACCTTCTCGAAAAAAAAAGGAATTTCCAACTTTGCTCAATAGGACTAAAACAAAGAGGCGTTCTTTTTTTTTTCCTCATAGTTAAAATGGGGAAAAATTATTAACAAGAGTACCATTGATTGAATGCAATGTCTAGATAGTGAAAAGATCCTCATTCAATGCCATTCCCGCGGCATTATTTCCTACCAACTAAACAAAACAATCCCTATTCCATTTCATTTCCACATTTCACTAAACAAAAATAACGGAATTGACTGATTCCCTTCCACTCTGCAGTGTCAAACACAACATTAAACGCAATGGCACTTTAGTAAAGTACTTTCAATGCCGATGATTTTACCAAAGGACGACTATCAAAATATGGTAATTGAATTTTCCATGGAACATCTCCATCATAGGAACAAAGGAAATATCTAGATTAGATTTGGGGAACAAAAGTCACCAATCCTGTTGACGTGTTATTTATTATTAAGTAGAGAAATTCTTCTGGAGTTTCAAATAATTTGACGTAGACTTTGATGCAATTTATTGTGAGATATTTTGTCCCTAAAAGCAAAGAAACACATAAATGAAGCTCAAACTACTTCACCAATGATGGTCATTTTCACTCCGTTTCCCTCGAAAGCCGTCGCTTTTGACAAAGCTTCTTTTGGCCAAAAAGCCCTAAAAGCATCATGCCAAAGCTGATATTAGTAGTTATTATCGATTTCAAAATTAAATTTGTTTGTTGATATATAATCATTTAGCAAAATCGAGACTAATTAATTTGGTAAAATGATTACTTACTTTGCAATTGAGGAACGATGTGCTTTGGAAGCGATCGGATTGTTATTTGCGGAATGATCCCTGAAAAGAGTGATTTGTTGGATTTCTATTGCTTGCATTGAGTACACAAATTTATATCGCATTGGATTCTAACTTCAAATCACATTGATGGGTCTTATGGGTGGGTAGCCCATGTTAGGCTAGCCTACACAAGTAACTGCCACTTGTGATATGACAAAAAAAAAATTGCCACTTGTGTTTCAAATGTGAAGTAATCTTTCTTATCTTTTGAAGCAAGAAGAAAGTTCTCCTATCCCTAACGAAAATGAACAGAAGATGAATTCCCTCTCAAGACGGCAACTGAGACATTTAGGGTGTGCATGATAACACTTCTACTTTAGAAATCAACTTCTGGTTAGAAATTGATTTTTCTAGTTTTGCTTCAGAAGCAAAAGTTGATTTTTCTACTTCTGCTTCAGAAATTGATTTATGATCAGAGAAAGATGTTTGATAACGGGACAAAATTTCTATTTCTCGAATAGAAATTCTTTTAGTAACGGTTGAAAATTTCAACTTCTGGAACATTATTAACATAAAATACTTTGCAAAAAATTATTGATCATAACCTAAAATGCATGTTATTCAAGAAAATTTAAATGCAAATACTAACATATTTATGTATAATTTATCAATATTTACGTTTATGTAAATGCTGCCCAAATTATGGGAAAATTGTATTAATGAATACTATGATTGAGCTCATATATCAATGCTAAAAGCACGGGTAATTCTAGTATTTCCTCTCCTATGCATCTGACATGATTTATATTGTAATGGGCATAATATATGAACTTTTTTCATGCCTAAACCATTTACGATAGCTGTATGTACCTTGAGATCACCTAGATATTAACGAGAACTTGGGACATAAAATTATAATAATGATGAACTTATTTTAGCATGAAGGCATCTCTAGGCAGAAAGACGAAAGGCAAAAACTATGGTGTCATCATCTTTATTTTTTTAACCAAACTTTGGTTTTCTTGAATTTTTTTATAAAAAAATGAAGGCACAAGATCACTGGATCCATTGGATCAGAGAAGGGTGTTTTAGAGCAGCTGCATCCATTGTTGAACTAAACTAAACGAGCAAAGAGAAAGACAAAATCTAAGAGTTTATGTAGATATGAATATCTAATTTATTAATCGCAATCAATAAAGATAGGAGTGCAAATCAATAAACCAAGAACATGTGGATAAACACACATCAAGTCAAACATCGAATCCCTAATGAAGTCCAAAAGGTTTAGAGAAAGAGTGTTTGGAGGTTTGGAAGGAGTTGGGAACATTTTGAGATAATTTATCCAAAGGGGCAAAATTATAATTTTGAAAAGGTTTGCAATTACAATCATTAGAAAGAGGGTTGGTTAGTTGAATGTGCCTATTTTCCAATTTTTGAGATTTTCTAAAATTTTTATATATTTTTGGAACGATTTGCCCATAGGAGGGAAAAATCGTTATTTTGAGAAAGATCAAAAGTGAAAATCACAAAATATAGGTTTGGCCAGTCAAATTTGACTATTTTTCATTTTCTGTGATTTTTTAAAATTTTTAAAGTTTTTTGAGATAATCTTTAGGTGAATGACGTCCGCGCCATCATCTCAAGTATCACTTTTAACGAATGACAACATATGTATATAATCATCTTGTCTCAAGCAATGATTAAAACCTCCATTATCGCCTCCAGCCTTCACATCATCGCTTTTCTCACTAACGTTGCCCCGAGCGCCTACATCATTACATTTCTCGCTAATGATGGCATGACATCGTCTTTTAATAACAACTACACTCTTGCACATGCATAATCCATTTCTTAATCTTTATTATGGTTCTCATGCAATCCACAAGCTCTATAAAACGTTCTATTCCATGTGAAATAAATATGCATGCACACAAATGATTCTTTTCTTATTCTTCCTTTAGCAATCTTGTACACACGTTTCAGTATACATTTTGTTATTTATAAAAATAATAACCATGCAATTCACTTAGTCAAAGCATCAAACTAACATCACTAGCTTAAATCTAGTAATTCCACCTAACTTACAAAATGATCTATTCTATAAGTAATAAATATTCATGCACATAAATGATTCATTTCTCATGCTTCTTTTAGCAAACTCATACACATGTTTCAACACACATTCCATACAATAAGTAATAAATAACTTTGCATCCACTTCATTAAAGTATCAAACTAACATCCTTAGCTTAAATCTAATAATTCCACCTACCTTTTTGGTGCAACACTACCCCTAAAGGAAGGTGGCCGAGTCTATTTGGTCTAGCACCAGGACGGAGGCGAAGTTATTGATGACCGACAATCACGAACATCAGGACGGTTAATGCCGACTAGCTAGGTGATCACCTGTGCGCCACCTAGGCTAGGTGGTCTAGCACGATGCCGGCTGGGCACAACAAACCCTTCCAAATCACTCGCCCATCACCATCCAACATCGGTCGAGGCTATTTGGCCAGCTTGCGTGGCAGCTTGGCCTGTCCAGCCTTAGCAAGGCAATGGTCAACCTCGCTAGGCCTTGGCCAAGCAGTGTTCGAGGGGTCCAGTGTCAGACCACCCCATCTTCGCCCTCTTTGTTTGTTTCCGGTCGGTCCTCCTATAATTCCTTAATTTAAAAAATTGGTCTATATTTCTATTGAAATAGGATTTGATAATTTCTACTTAGCTAAAACGTGGATGTTACGGGCATCACCTTCCGTCCCAAGAATTTACACTACAAAAAAAGGGGTAGTTAGCCAAGAAAAATTAGCGAAGAAATATAATTCATCACTAATTTGCTACGAAAATAGCGACGAATACAACTTTCATCGCAAATTCATTGTAAAATTCATCGCAAAACAAAAGCAGGCTTTTAGCCATGAAAAATTAGTGATGAAAGTAATTCGTCCCTAATTTCCGATGAAAATAGCGACGAAAATAAATTCGTCGCAAAAAACCATGCGGATGTTAGCAACGAAAATTTAGCAATGAAATACAATTCGTTGCTAATTTGCGATGACATATTTTTTCGTCGCTAATTGGTGACAAAAAAAAATTCCCGCAAAATTAGCAACGAAATTTGTGACAACGTAGTTTTGTCGCTATTTTTGCGACAAAACTTGTTTGTCGCTAAACTCCGCCGACACCTCTTTATCCTAATCCCTTTTTAAATCCCTCTTCTCACTTTTCTCTCAACACACTTTTTCCTTCGCTTGTGCTCTTCTCTATTCTCTCTTCCATCTTCAATATTCTCTCTTCTTATTTATGTTATATGGTAAGCATGAAAGAAATTGTTGTTTATTTCATCATGATCTTCCATCAATTGCCGTAAGCTTCTTCAATATTAAGTAATTTTTCTTTTTTGTTAGGTGTGTGTTGATGTGAGACATCGTAATTTTCTTCAAATTGAGCATTTTCAAATATAACAAATTCGACCAAATACTTGGGTAAGTCTTCTTGATTTGGTAATTTTTTTCATTTCTTTTCACTTGAACATTTTTTTTCCAGTACGTATGTGTTTCGGTTGAAGGAGTGTGCATATTCGTCGCTAAATTCATCGCTAATTAGCAACGAATCATAATGTTTGTTGCTAATTAGTGACGAAAATGTATGCCGTCGCTAATTAGCAACAAAAATGGGTATGTCGTCGCTAATTAGAGATGAATATAATTGTTCATTGCTAATTAGCAATGACCCATAATTTTCGTCGCTAATTAGCGAAGAACAGGATATGTCGTCGCTAATTACCGACGAATATAATTGTCTTAGTGACGAACACCATGATTCGTCGCTAATTAGAGCCGAAAATTATGGATAGTTGCTAATTAGAAACAATAATTACTTTTGATCGCTAATTAGGGACGACCTGTACTTTTCGTCGCTAATTCATGAAGCTTCATCGCTAATTGGTGATGACATCTTGATGGTCATCGCTAACTAGAGATGAAACGGATTCATCGCAAAATTAGCGACGACATTTGTGACAACTTTTATCCACCAAATTGTTATCATAATAGTTCCATGTAAAAAGTACAGTAGTGGTAAATTTTATGTGTGTGATAAAGTTCGGGAACTTCTTTGTAGATTTGGGTTTACCTTGAACTATTATAATTTTTTGCCATGGTAAACGGTTTATAGTTTTAATTAATAATATTAAACAACAAATATGATATTTTTAACTTTTTATAAGGTTTTTTAATTTTTATACAGACACAATGCAAAGAAACAGGGCTTGGATGTATAATAAGAACTTACCTGGACGTCGAGGATTGATGGATGAGTTTTGTACAGGGTTGGAACAGTTTTTGGACTTTGTTAGTAGTAAATTTGAGTTCATGGATGAAAATAAGTTAAGATGTCTATGTTGTTGACACCTGATTTTTAATCTTTTTTTTCTTTTTAAATTAATACAAAATCCATAAAAATTCATAAAATTAAAAAATCAACTTTGGGGACCTTGGTCAAGCCTAGAGAACCAATTTTGATCAAAAAATAATTTTTCATATTTTCAGTATTTTTGATATTTTTATTTTCGAAAATTCATAAACAAATCAAGAAAAATGAGAAAATTACAAAATCAACTTTGGAAGTCTTGGCCAAGCTTAGGCAACCATTTTTGAGTAAAAAATAATTTTTCATATTTTTTGTATTGTTTTCAATATATTTTTTAGAAATTAGGAAATATTTAATAAATAATAGCATTTGAGGCCACAAAAATACATAAAAATAGTCAATATTTTTCCTTTAAATCCCTTTTCATGTTGTCCATTGCAAATTTAAAAAATCCAATTCAAGGTCGTGTATTCCTTTACGAGCATAATATCGAATCGGGCCTAAACAAATTCAATTTGAGTCAATTTATTTTCATTTTTCACTTTTAGGAGTTGCGACATTCTTCTCTAATATTCCAAATTTTCATGTTGGCCCAATTATACCCAGAATGACTCAATTTTACAAATAGGGCTTTAATTAAATTTTGCATTATTTTCAATAGGAAGAAATGAGCTTAAATTCAACATGCGGTAGGTGTGCCGAAAAATGTGAGGAGATTTGGACTTAAAGAAATATTTCTCCAGGGACTGAATTGTAAATACTTAAAATCTCATGGACTAGAATACAAATACCTAACACTTGATGGATTATTTTGTAAATAACAAAAAGAAGAGTTAGTGGAGAAATTAGAATAGAGAAGGGAAGATGAAGAAGAGAGGATGGAGAAGAGGAGATGAAGATGGGAGGATGGAGAAGAGGAGATGGAGATGGGAAGATGGAGAAGAGAAGATAAAGAAAATAAGATGAGAATAGAGAAGGGAATATGGAGATGAAGAAGAGTTAGTAGAATGGGAGATATATATGGAGAAAGAGAGATAAATATGAAGAAGAGTTAGTGGATGGATTAGAATGTGAGATATAGATGGAGAAGGGAAGATGAAAATGAAGAAGAGTTAGTGGAGAAATTAGAATGAGAGATAGAGTTAGTGGAAAAATTAGAATGTGAGATAGATGAGTGTGTTATAAAAGGAGGAAGAAGTGAGCTTGAGAGGAGGAATTTTTTGGAGAGAAGATTTTGGATGTTTGAGAGGGTTTTGGGAGATTGAAGAAAAATTTGAGAGAAAGAAAATACCAAAAAGAGAGAGAGAATTTTGAAGATGATGGGAGTTTAAAGCTAGAGGGTTATCATCATCAATTTCTTCATCGATCGACATAAATCAAGAATTCATCCCAGATTTGAAGCTAAGTGTCCCTATACTCTCTTTATTTTTTAGTATAAACTAGCTCATTTTTTCTACTCTTCTCCCATTCCCCATATTTGATTTCAGGTAGGAACCAATTATATCCATCAAGTACTTCTCATAATGCCATTGAAGCTAAGTGCCTCTTTCATTGTTCTAATTTTTAATGTGAATTAAATCATATTTGCTCCATTACTCCATTTCTCCATATTTTTATGTCAGGCAAAGGACAATTCCAAGTCAACATGGAGGTGTAAAATTGGCGCTGACGAGCTCTTGAGTGCCCATTAAATTTTCAATTGATCCGTCGATGGATTTCGGCCCGAATTGTCAAATCAATTCGTTTTATTTTAAAGAATTTAAACCCCAGAATGTGAAGGACAGAGCCCGCTCACTGGAGGTCATTTTAAATTTCTACAATTTAAATTCCTACACCTTAAACCCCAAAGGAGAGGGCCAAGCAAAGACTGAGCTATGCATTGGTGGTCTTTATTTATTTTTATTTACTTCCTGTAATTTAATTTTTGAATCACTAAACCCCAAAATGAGTACCTCGCAGCACTGCACAGAAGTCGCTAACTCACTCCCTCTTTCGGCTTTAGGGAAATACTTAATATTTTGAAAATGCCAAAAAACAATGTCACTCACGTATATTCCATTTAAAAAAGTGAAAATACAAAAAGAGAACACTCCACTAAAGCCTTAGGAATAAACCAAGCCTGAGTTACCAAATTAGGATATCCATAAAATTAAGGTACCGAAAGGGCATTAGTTATAATTAACTAGTGTAACCAAGTCCCCGAACTCATAATCTCTGGTTTGTAGAAGTAATTTAGTTCTCCCGTTAATTTACTTAGGTTTCTAATCAACCTACCAAAAATGATTAGTACTGACTCCAAATTTTAAAATCATTTGAACAAAAAACCAAAGTCGCGATTTGGTAGAGCTTAGGAGAGCTCAAACTAGGTTAGTTAATTTAATCAATTAATCTGGTAATCCATTAACCTAAAGAATGAATTTTAGGTCGCGACAGCTTGGCGACTCCACTGGGGACGTGTTCTTAATTTTTGAAAATTTAAGAACTTAGAGGACTTAGGCTAGAAAATTTCATGAAAACTTATTTTATCTGAATTGGGTGAATTCTAACCTTTAGGTGTTAAATGGTTTTGCAGAATGAGAGTTATAAGGGGTGGAGTGTTTGACTAACCCCTTGTTTTGCAGGTTTGGTGTGTGAGAATTGAAATTTAATTTTTGCACATTTTTGAAGCGATGTTTAAATTTAATTGTTGTGCATGATTAATTGTTTTAGCACTATATCACACACGTCTCGTGGTCGGACCTGGGCCACTAGTTTTATGATGGTATTGTGATTTGGTTTTAGCGTTCGGCGTGAGATCACGTTGAAAGTTAGCCCAAATTCAATCCCAAACCTCTTTTCAAAAATGAGTTTAAAAGTTAGGCCTCAGGCTTGGTAAGATTACCAAAGCAGTGGTTTTAATTTTTAGCTCGAGCAGCCGAAGTGGGGAGACTCGGCTAATCCTGATTACATCGTGGGATCACAGCTAATCTTGATTATGTGCGCGAGATTATCGCCTTGCCGTAAGTCTTTCGCTTCAATTTGTCAGCCTTTAGAGTAAATAGGCTAAGATTTAAACTCACGATTCATGTGCATGTCTATGTGACCTACATGGTATATTCTTCACAGGTAAAGTAAGTTCTCTAACTTCATCTTGCATTTATTCTATTTTGGGTCGGTCCATGACATTATTAGGTTGACTCGAGTCATGTCCTTTCATTAGTCTCGTGTTTGTCAAGCCGAGTCATGTTCTTCCTTCTGTAGTTGGTTGGTTGGGAATTTACTTATCATGTTTTCATCTCCATGAGTCATTTTTTTTTTCGGATGAATCCTCTCAATATTTGCAATTTCATCAGCTTTCTATGATTCTGATTTATCACATTGTATTGTACAATGTTTTGGGGAAAATTCCCTTGACAAAAGTTATAGATAACATGATGATCTTAGACATATAAAAAATTCAGAATCAATGGACTTCATTTGCTTGGGACGAAGTTGGGCCAAACTCGCGTTTTTCTAAATGGATGAAAACTGCAAAGCATTTTAACTGATCGACTCTCCTCCTCGTGAGAATTTTTCGAGCCTCTTCGACTCAATTCTGGATCCTGACCAAAGAATGCAAAATGTCTAATGGACTCTGATCTTGCATGTCAAAAAGTTTCAGATAAATCCAATCAGTTTTCCATTTAATACAGAATTTGTGATCCATTACAAATCAGTCTGAAACTTTGACAGTTTTCTGACCCCATATCATTTTGTTAATAACTCCCACTAAACGAGATTTTCTACAAGAACTCGAAACATGGAAGTTGGAGAATGGCCTCTAAACTATTGGCCTGCAAAATTTCAGACCTTAACTCACCTTTTTGGTAGGCCTTTCGTTCTTTAAACAAGAAACGGACAGAACAGTTTTCCAAACAATTATCTCCAAAAGATGCATTAAACTGTACTAATCCAGAAGTTATTTGAAAGAGATCAAAACATGAAAGTTGTTCATCATTGTCGTGGGTACAATACTGCAAAATGTAGCATCATTCTAGTCATGGTTTGAATTAATATGAATTTTTTCGTAAAGACTGACGCAATTGGAAATTGCAGTAATCAACCCTTTGATCATGGTTGCCTTCGTTTTTTGAGTCTAGAGGATGTCATGGATCGGCTTACTATTCTTGATGCTCATACTCATTTTCATCATTGCCTTTTACAGGGTAACTTGCCATGGTCTTTCAGATGGATTCCGCGGAGAAGTCAGAGCCATCATCACTTCAATTCAGCCTTGCCGGTTTTCCCCAAAAAGTTTTGCTTTTGGTCTCAATATCACAAATTTCAGACCAAACCAGCCGCCGTTCGTGTCAATCTTCATTGCCGTTTGGAACTCGCTTTCATCACTGCTCAAAGCTTGCATAGGAGATTGTACATTACTTTGAGAGAATTGCAAGATGAAATTGTCCAATGGAACGCAATAGGACTTGTTACCCTAAAGTCAATCCTTAAATTAAAACAATGGACCTCCCTGGATGCGTGCGGTTTTGCGAGCCCGATGGCATGAAAAATGACAGTGCCAGGCGAAACACTTATGTGGCAAGCTCAAAGTGAATGGTAACTCGGTATCGATTCCAATTTACCCTTTTTAATCTCATGTTTGACATGTCTTCTTTCCCTTTTGACAGGAGATGTTCTAAAAAAAATAATCACAAGTAGCTGAGAAGAGCTGATGCATGACATTCAAAATAACTTGAAAAATTATCCAATGAGCTCAAGTGAGGAATCAAGTCATAATCGATCCTTGGACGGCCTTGCCTACTTTATCCATGAGTTACTCAGGTGCAGAAATGATTAACCTACCAAGAGGCCAGATGTCCAACCTTCGACTCAAGCCAAATCGGGGGGCAATTTTAATGTATTGGAGAGACTCTTGTATTTTGTTGAAAAAGTGTAGTTATTAGAACCCATGAAGCAAGAATCTTAACCCGACCTTACAACCTTTCTGATTAAATCAACCGAAGGTCGGCCTTAAAACTTCATTGGATTCGAACCACGTGGAGGTCTTTGGGTGATTGATGTTACAGTCGACTGACGCGAACAAGTGGACGCTAAAAGAAATAAAGTATGATTGAAGTGGTGCACGAAACAGACGGCCAGGTTTATTGGCATACTAATCGAGTGGTCAGAACGATAATAATGACCAGTTGTGGGTTTTACTGTGATCGGTGGGGGCCGCCGCCGAATTCTTTTTCCATGTCTTCGATATCATCATCAGAGAGGAATAATGGTGTCTTACCTTTGTCTATTAGGCTATCCTGCTAGTTGAGGCTGGGACATGTTCACTGTATATTTTTTCGGAGGCACGATTAATAAAGGTGGATTAAATCTAGCCGAGGCGAATGACCTTACGAAGGTTATGCCTAACAGTCCCTCTTCCAGAAGAGAAGATTGCACCGAACTATGACGGTTCATATGACGTAAAGAAAGTCCTTCCAGAAGGTGCTCTGATCCAAACCAAGTCGGATATTTGTATTGACTCTGATTTCTTGAGGAAACGAAGAGATGGCACGAAGATAAAAATATAGACATGCGAAACATTCCTTTTATTCCATACATCAACAGGTTTTACAATAGCTCACTGGAGAGGAAGGGTAAAGCCAAACTGGGCCCTGATAACCATTACGAAAGAGCTCAACTGACTCTCCAAACAGTTGATGTTCTGGGTGCACCAGGCGCTCTCGGGATTAAGCTCCGCGAGCGTAAAGAAGAGGCGATCGCACTTCTCCTTAGCCTGGGCCATACTGGCCTCATAATGCTCGACGGCAAACTCCAGGTTCGGAATCGCCGCCCTCTCAAAAGCAATGTCTGTCGTAATGTCATTAAGTCTCTCCTACAGCCAACCGCATTTGCACCTCATCACAATATTGCCCGGCTCTTGTTCGGCGTAAGTTCGGACCAAGGCTAGACGGTCCACTAACTTTCCCCTCTCACGAACCAAGCACGAAAACTGATCGTTAGCAAACTTGAGGGCCTTCTTGTGATTATCAGCCACAAATGTGACTATTTCCAGACGCTCGTGCCGGTCTTGGTAACGAGTTTTCACGACGGCAGTCACAAGGACCGTCTCATAAGCGCGGTTATAGGCAGCCAGAAAATTGATGAAGAGGGTCGAGAAGTTTCGATACTCCTTCCCCAGTTGGGTACCCTCAACAGAAGCAGCATCCACGGTCCTGAGTAAACCAAGGATTTTAGCCTCAACAGTAGAATTTTGGGCTATATGAGCGTAACCTCTACCAAGAAGATTGTAGAGTCTCTCCCACCCAGTCAGGACTTCGACGGAGAAGGTATGGTTAGGAGAATTGGCCATTTTTGAAAGCAGAATACGAAAGAAATGGGGAGAGAGGTGAGGCAGATGAGCGGAATGCGAAGATGGTAATCTGCTTTAAAGTAAATATTGATTTCATAGTGACAGTATCCACCAGTCAAGATTTCTCTTATCTACCATTCTCTATTGGCACTACCCTCGTTAGCTCGAATTTCAGTTAGGCAGCGACCTCGAGCCAAACAAAATCCGATGTCTTTGCGGAAAAGCTGGATGAGACGTCACCACTTTGGAAAAGAAATAATAAAAAAAAACGAGCTAAGTGGGAGACAAAGAAATTTTCGGCAGAAAGGGAGATACGATTCGTCCTTATCGGAGAACTCGCTCGCAAATCGGCGATGGAGACGACGACGGAAGCCCTACCACTATGAAAAGATGAGAAAAGACGAGCCAAGCAAGAGACACGCAGGAAAGATTGAGAAAGATAGAACGCTCAGGGGAAGCAATACAGTTTTCTAAACCCACATTTGAATTTTAAAAGGAAACGTTCTCCTGATAATCTTCATCTTCCTCTAAAGAGAGTTTCAAAGCATATACGGTCGCTCAGAAAATTTCAGAGAGTGTGGAAATACGAGGAGAGGGAGCAAACCTTGAGAGATCATTAACAAAATCGAAGATGTCTCAACCCAACACACTTGAGAGTTATCATTACTTGCTGAATATGGAAGAGGAAGAGTTTGAAGCCATGTTTGGGATTGAGCCCATGGAGCTTGTCCCTTCTGCCGACGATGTCCAAGATCTTAGTAAAAATAAGGACAACAACGGTAAGGGTCAAAAGAAGCGTTACCGTCGCCATACTAAGGAACAGGTACAAAGGCTTGAGGATTTCTTCAGAACATGCCCTATGCCAGACGACAAACAGAAAATGGAACTGAGTCAAGAGCTAGGACTTGAACCTTTGCAAATCAAGTTCTGGTTTCAAAATAGGCGAAGCCGAATGAAGACTCGTCATGAGCACAACGAAGTTTCTAAGAGCTGAAAATGAAAACCTTCGAGCGGAAAACAAGATGTATAAAGAGGCTTTTGACTCTGCCACTTGCCCCAACTGCAATAGCCTCCTCACCTTCGATGAAATGCATGATCTGAGGATAGAAAATGCACGTTTAAGAAGTGAGTTAGACCAGTTTATAACAGGAGTGAGTTCTGTCGGGACAGGGTACAAAAAGACCAATGCTACTGGATCAGCATCGATACCTCCCGGGGAATGGGATATGTATCACCACCAAGCAAATGGCATTGACGACGAACTCACCGCTATAATCAACCAGTTTAATGTTGATGAAGCACTGGGACTGTAATATGCATAGGGAGTCTGCATTTCGAAGCTGGGATCACGGGTCATTCAACATGGCCGATGCGTACCTGGTCTAGAATGAAGCCAGCTGATCATGGGAGAGCCTACTGAGGGAGCAAAATCGATCTTGAACGAATGCAGACGCTTTATTTCCTTACATTGGATGTTTTCTACTTTTATTGATGTTCGGAATGAACACAAAAGCAAGAAGTAGTAATTTCCTGTTCTCCTATTAAATGCTTGCAGCCTTTACTTCACCAAACTCGGGATAACATTAATTGCGAGTAAAAATCCACGTAGACTTGAAGGGTAAACCCGTATCATTTCAATTTACCATTAATTACTCCAGTCTTAAATTCAACCAATTCTATTTTCAGGAATTTGCAAAACGATCCAATAGTACAGTTGTACCCAAATGGGAAATTCCTTGGTTGAACAAAATTAGGGGCAAATTGATTTGCGGACATCACCTCGAGAAGGATGACTTCAAACAAGAAAGAGGCGAACAAAAAGCCCGAGCAATCTCAAAGATCGGTAATCTTGTATCGTTCTAATTTTTCCATAATCGTCTCGAGTCCTGAATTACTTTCGTTTTTAACAGGGATTTTAAATGGCCTTGAAAAGAACCGGGACGTGGAATTGTCCAATGGAAACTAGCAAGACCACGCTATCTCAACGGTTAACTCTTAAAAGAAAGCCTCCATGGACGTCTACGGTCCAATGGGCCTGATGGCATGGGGGAATGACAATGGTTCGAGACGTCCTGAGTTCGATCCTCAAGGATGGAAATGTTGTAAATATTATAAATGAATAATACAACCTTTTTGCACATTTCTTTTTGTAGAAGGAAACAGGAATACTCGACGAATGATATCAAAGTTAGAACTTGGCGACAATCTTGGCCCAAATGGTGAAGTGGCCCACGAAAGTTGAAGGCAAACTTGACCCAATGAACCTGATAAAGGAATCATGCAAAGCGTTTAAGATGGAGAGTAAACCAGTATCGTTTCCAATTTATTCCCTCCAATACTGGCTAACACGTCTCCTTTCCTTTTTACAGGAAATATTTACACTAACACTTAACATGTTGAAGGAGACAACCCCAAGTGGCAAAATTATGATCATCTGAAGAGATCCAGTCTGATGAAACTGGGGCAAATTGATGGCAAACCATAAATTGAAAAGCAGAGTATGTCCTCTCTAACTCATTTGGTTTCGAGGATAACCTTTCTGCTTTCCTTCTTGCAGGGGCATTCGACCGATGACCATGATCGTTGTCAATATTCGAGAAACTCAAATGCTGCAAATCTTCACTTGACTTCTTCACCCGCGCCTTTCATTGTGCAGGGGCAAAGTATGAAATAAGTTACTCCTCGACTTAAGGAGTAGACTTCTCGATTTGTTTGATCTGCCCTCTCAATCAGGGGCAATTTACATACTTGTACATATTTTTGCCACATTTGCATGGTGTTCACACAATTTCATGGTTCATGCATAACTGTTATGCATGTTTAATTTGTCAATTTTGGCTGGGAGTATAAACTGTACACGATGCATCGAATGTACCGAATGTGGCACGATAAGACGATGAAAGGCAAGTCATTTCCACATACGTCCTGTATTTTAATCCACAGTGAGTTGAGCGGAAAATAAATTCTGCATTTTCCAAGGCAATGGGTTTTCTCGCGAAAGATACGATAGCCGAAGTGAAGGATGCATTCATTCTCCATCCCAAACACTTCAGGTAACCATTGACAACCCATTTGAACGACGGTTTCATTTTGTAACCCCTTTCAAGAATCACCCCACATCGGGGGCCAAATGGAGATAGTTCCAGCAATATCATGATGAAAAAGGTTAGAAATTTTCTTGCTTGGACTAACATCAATGTTCGAGTGTTTCTTTGCATGATACTCGAACTTTAATTCAAGTGCTTTAGGATGACAAAGAGTATTCGTTTCTCTATCCTACACACTCATCCTTTGCCTAGCCTAATTGAGCCTGCAAATTCATTTCTCAAGCCCATATTGGTGATCATTGCTCATTTCAAGGCAAAGATAACACCTTCCCCCCAAGGAGCAGAATTGAAGATAATTGGGCTAATAGAGAATTCTTGAATGAGCCCATTTCACATGCTAGATTTTTCATGTAATGTCTAGTATCATCTTTTGAAAATCATCTTGTTGCTAAAATTCAAAGCCACAAGATTGTCAAAGAGAAAAAAATGTAGCCTAAAGAAAATGGGCCTGCTTCCAAACAAAAGGGAGTCGGGAGTAAGAAAAGCAAAGGCTACTCCAAAGAATCTCGGGCAGAAAGAGCAAAGTGCCTATCAGAAGCAAGGCTAATGCCCATATATCTATAATGAACTTCTAACTTTGAACATACATTTTGAGAATTCCCGAAAAAAGATCCCCAAAGAAGTCAGTTTGCAAAGTGTAAAAGAACTACCACTCCTTAGCCAATGGTGGTATTTATTGAAGACAAATTCAGGAAAGTCAAAGATCGGTGACAAGACTGCAATGATTACCAACACCAAGCCATTCTCATACATTTTTCTAAGCCAAAACAAGCCCTTCGTTTCTCAAACTAAAATCCTGACCTACGTTACGACCCTTGAAAGTCTCTTCTGATTAGAGCACTTGAATTAATGTAAGAGTTGAATGACTTTAAGCATCGCTCGAAGAAATTCGAGCAAGATTATTTCTCTCTCATTTTGCAGGGTTCTTGACTTGTAAACCTGGAGCAGATGATGAAGACTTTTTTGTCAATGGCCTTGACTCAAAATGAGTCCCCTTTGATAAGCCTTTGACCCAGCCCACATTACGGTCCTAATCAAGACCTCCAGATCGGCTTGATCGTAACAATTGCGAGATTACTCAGACCCTCGCTGAATGCGATGATGGTAAGGTTGAGTGATTTCTTTTCAAATCCTGCAACCAGGATAAACAAGCCTTTCTCGAGAGTGAGAGAAAGCCCTTTCGGACTGAAGTCCCCATTCAGGTTACATTCGAGGTATTCATGACATGATAACCTCCCTGGACAGAATTGGAAATACAAACTCGACAGAATAGTCATGCATGATCCACATTATGAGCATACACATATGGTTTTAATCATTGTAAACTCAACTGAATGGTTTTGCATGAACCGATGAACTCATTGATAAAAATGCTTGCACATGTTACCTCTGACACTGTCTGACAGGTAGTGCATTCCTAATAGTCGAGTTACCCTCCAAGGTCTCGAAATTCATCCAAAGGCTATTGAACAAACAAGCCTTGTTGGCTAATGCTCGCCAAGCATTTTCAGGTGAGTATATCTTCAGCCTGAATCTTTCAATTCTGATGATTGTCAAAGTGATCGAATCCAGTGCAACACATATAGTCATTCAGTGAACAAGCAGGCATGACACAGTCAATCTGTCTATGCCTCGATTATTAACTCAGAAGATCTAGGTAAGTCTTCTGAACCCTTGCGACTCATGATCTACATGCTCTCATGAAGTCTTCATCAGCTCACGATTGATATAATCTCGTGTTCTCAAGCTTTATCAAATCATGATTGACCAATTCTCGTGCTCTTGATCTTTGCCTCATCGGTTTATTCCTAAAGTGATGGGACAACAAAAATTGAGTTTGAGCTTCTGCAGGATTCCTGGTTTCCCCAAATCCCAGAATGGCATCCTTCATGATAAGTGAAATTGGGTTTGAGCGTCTGCAGGATTCCTAGTCTCCCCAGATCCTAAATTGGCACCCGAAAATCATTTTCTCAATCAATACCTCTTTAGTCTGCCCAAAAGGTGACATTTAGGGTATACTGTCTCTGGAGCCCTTCCATTGGAGACCCCAACACGGAATGGTCCATTATCAAAAGTCCTTCTTATAGGCACCAAAGTCCTTCTTACAGGCAACCCAAAGTCCTTCTTACAGGCTGTCGCGACCCTCTAAAAAAATTTTAAATTTTAAAAGGGGTTAACGGATTATTAGGTTAATTAGATTTGACTAACCTAACGCGGACCCTCCCAAGCCCTACCGAATCGCAACTTTGGTTTTTGTTTAAATGATTTTAAAATTTGGAGTCGCCACTAATCGTTCTTGGTAGGTCGATTAGAAACCTAAATAAATTAGCGGGAGAACTAATTTATTCCAGCGAACCAGAGATTAGGAGCTCGGGGACTTGGTTACACTAGTTAATTAAAACTAATGCCCTTTCGGTACCTTAATTTCATGGATATCCTAATTCGGCAACTCAGACTTGGTTTATTCCTAAGGCTCTAGTAGGGTATTCTCTTTTGTGTTTTCACTTTTTAAATAGGATGCATGGATGGTATATATTTTTATTTGTTATATTTTTTTAAGTGTTAAAGATTCCCTGAAACCGAAAGAGGGAGTGTGTTAACGACTTCTGTGCAGTATTACGACCTACTTATCTTTTGGGTCTGATGATTCAAAAATTAAATTATAGGAAGTACATGACAGTGAATAAACACCTCCAATGGGAGGCCTAGCATTGGCTTGGCTCTTCCATTTGGGATTTAAGGTACAGGTATTTAAGTTACAAGTATTTAAACTACTGTAAGTAAAAACCTCCAATGGGAGGCTAAGCATTGGCTTGGCTCTTCCCTTTAGGATTTAAGGTACAGGTATTTAAGTTGCAGGTATTTAACTACTGTAAGTAAAAACCTCCAATGGGAGGCTAAGCATTGGCTTGGCTCTTCCCTTTGGGATTTAAGGTACATGTATTTAAGTTGCAGGTATTTAACTACTGTAAGTAAAAACCTCCAATGGGAGGCTAAGCATTGGCTTGGCTCTTCCCTTTGGGATTTAAGGTATAGGTATTTAAGTTGCAGGTATTTAACTACTGTAAGTAAAAACCTCCAATGGGAGGCTAAGCATTGGCTTGGCTCTTCCTGGCTCTTCCCTTTGGGATTTAAGGTACAGGTATTTAAGTTGCAGGTATTTAACTACTGTAAGTAAAAACCTCCAATGGGAGGCTAAGCATTGGCTTGGCTCTTCCCTTTGGGATTTATGGTGCAGGTATTTAAATTGCGGATGGACTTTGTCTTCTCCATTCTGGGGTATAAATTCTTTAAAATAAAATACAACGAATTGATTCAACAATTTGAAATTTGTTCGCGCTTGAGGACTCCTCCAAGCCGATTTTGTGCTTCCATAGGGTTGACCATTGATATAAAGCTGCGGCTTCCTGACATAAAATAGAGTGAAATGTCAGTATACAAAATATGTGCTAATCTGCACCTTAAACCAGAAGAGTGGAAAGAGTACTTATCTCCCATTTTTTTGGGAGGGATTTCTATAATTGATTTTCGCTCTCTATGTTCCCAATATAGAGAGTTTCTTTTGAATTAAGAGGGACTTTTAGTCACAGATCAGTTGAGAAATCGGTGGACATCTTAGGAGCTTGTCTGGGCCAATTTTTGCATTTCTACGAGATTTTTGCTATTGACGTAGAGATATCCTTCTCCTGACATAAAATATGGAAAAAAAAGAGGAGATGGAGAAAGTGTATACAATTTGTGCTAATTTGCAAGTAAAACCATAAACAAATGAATAAATAAAAACACTTAGCTCGAATTTGCTTGCTCGTTGATGAGAAAGAACTCTTGATTTATATTGATCGATGAAGGAATTTGTGATGATAACCCCTAGCTTTAAACTTCCATCATCTTCAAAATTCTCTCTCTTTTGGTATTTTCTTTCTCTCAAATTTTTCTTCAATCTCCCAAAACTCTTTCAAACATCCAAAATTTTCTCTCAAAAAAAAAAATCCCCCTCTCAAGCTCACTTCTTCCTCCTTTTATAATCTACTAATCTATCTCCCATTCTAATTTTTCCACTAACTCTATCTCCCATTCTAATTTCTCCACTAACTCTTCTTCATTTTCATCTTCCATTCTCCATCTCTATCTCACATTCTAATCTCTCCACTAACTCTTCTTCATCTTCATCTTTCCTTCTCCATATTTATCTCCCATTCTAATTTTTCCACTAACTCTTCTTCATCTCCATCTTCCCTTCTCTATTCTTATCTTCCATTCTAATTTCTCCACTAACTCTTCTTCATCTCCATCTTCCCTTCTCTATTCTTATCTTATTTTCTCCATCCATCCCTCTCCAACTTCTCTTCTTCATCTCCTCTTCTCCATCTTCCCTTCTCTATTCTAATTTATCTACTAACTCTTCTTTTTGTTATTTGTAAAATAATCATTCAAGAGTTAGGTATTTGCACTCTAGTCCTTGAATTTTAAGTATTTACAATTCAGTCCATGAAAAAATATATTTCTTTAAGTCCAAATCTCCTCACAATTTTTGACACACCAAAATTTACCACATGTCAAATTTAAGCTCATTTCTTCTCGCTGAAAATAATGCAGAATTTAATTAAAGCCCTTTTGCAAAATTGAGTCATTCTGGGTATAATTGAGCCAATATGAAAATTTAAAATATTAGAAGACAATGTCACAACTCATAAAAAGTGAAAATTAAAAATAAGTTGGCTCAAATTAATTTTTTTTAGGCCCGATTCGAGATTATACTCATGAAGGAACACGTGACTCGAATTGGTTTTTTCTGAATTTGCGATGGCCAATATGAAAATAGATTTAAAATAAAAATATTAACTATCTTTGTGTATTTTTTTGGCCTCAAATGTTAATTTTCCAAAATTTTCAAGTATTTTTGTATTATTTTTTTTTAAAAAAAATAAATATATATAATATGAAAATTTATTTTTTGTTCAAAAATGGTTGCCTAGGCTTGGCCAAGGCTTACAAAGTTGATTTTTCAATTTTATGAATTTTTATGAATTTTCTATTAATTTTCAAAAATAAATAAATAAAAAATACCGAAAAATATGGAAAATCATTTTTTGATCAAAATTGGTTCTTTAGGCTTAGCCAAGGTCCCCAAAGTTGATTTTTCAATTTTATGAGTTTTTATAAAAAATTTTTTTTTTATTAATTTTAAAACAGAAAGGATGATTAAAAATCAGGTGTCAACACAGGCGACATAAAAGTCTTTTCTATAGGCACCTAAAGTCCTTCCTATAGGCAACTCAAAGTCCTTCCTACAGGCACCAAGTCCTTTCTACAGGCAATCAAAGTCCTTCTTATAAGCAATCAAAGTCCTTCTTACATGCACCCAAAGTCCTTTCTACAGGCAAACCAAAGTCCTTTTTACAGGTACCCAAAGTCCTTTCTACAAGTAAACCAAAGTCCTTTTTACAGGCGAACCAAAGTCCTTTTTACAGGCAACCCAAAGTCCTTCTTACGGGCAATCAAAGTCCTTCTTACGGGCAACCCGAAGTCCTTCTTACAGGCACCAAGTCCTTCCTACAAGCAATTAAAATCCTTCTTATAGGCAACCAAAGTCCTTCTTACAGGCACCCAAAGTCCTTTCTACAGGCAAACCAAAGTCCTTTTCACAGGCAAACCAAAGTCCCTTCTTACAGGCACCCAAAAGTCCTTCCTACAAGCACCAAAAAGTCCTTCCTACATGCACCAAAGTCCTTTCTACAGGCACCTAAAGTCCTTCTTATAGGCACTCTAAAGTCCTTCCTACAGGCATCTAAAATCCTTCCTATAGGCATCCCAAAAGTCCTTCTTATAGGCAACCAAAGTCCTTCCTACAGGCACCGAAGTCCTTCTTACAGGCAACCAAAAGTCCTTCTTACAGGCGTCCCAAAAGTCCTTCTTACAGGCACCAAGTCCTTTCTACAAGCACAAAGTCCTTCTTACAGGCATTTTCATGGGGTGACCTACCATACGGGTCCAAGTTCAACCACCCTAAGGTTTCTTATAACGAATCCTTAGGCTCTCCTTCCATTTTCAGTAGAACATGTGTGTAAAGCAACCACCACACAACGGGCAGGTAAGTGCCAGGTAACTCTCCTCTTTGTCTCTCCCTCTTTGAATGAAAAGCCTCCTCAAACCTGGCCTGAATCAGAACTTACACAAAAAGGTATTGGAGATCAAATGTCACGACTTCTTTTTATTTCCTTGTGTTGAGTCGATTAGAATTCAGGTGTCATCTCATCTTTGAAATGAACCTCTGCCGAACTTTCTTTCAAAGAGGGGCAGCTGTTGACACTTGATTTTTAATCTTTTTTTTTCTTTTTAAATTAATATAAAATCCACAAAAATTCATAAAATTAAAAAATCAACTTTGGGGACCTTGGTCAAGCCTAGAGAACCAATTTTGATCAAAAAATAATTTTTCATATTTTTAGTATTTTTGATTTTTTTATTTTCGAAAATTCATAAACAAAATCAAGAAAAATGAGAAAATTACAAAATCAACTTTGGAAGCCTTGGCCAAGCTTAGTCAACTATTTTTGAGTAAAAAATAATTTTTTCATATTTTTTTATTTTTTTAAATATATTTTTTAGAAATTAGGAAATATTTAATAAATAATAGCATTTGAGGCCACAAAAATACATAAAAATAGTCAATATTTTTCCTTTAAATCCCTTTTCATGTTGGCCATTGCAAATTTAAAAAATCCAATTCAAGGTCGTGTATTCCTTAACGAGCATAATATCGAATAGAGTCTAAAAAAATTCAATTTGAGTTAATTTATTTTCATTTTTCACTTTTAGGAGTTGTGACATTCTTCTATAATATTCCAAATTTTCATCTTGGCCCAATTATACCCAGAATGACTCAATTTTACAAATATGGCTTTAATTAAATTTTGCATTATTTTCAATAGGAAAAAATGAGCTTAAATTCAATATGCGGTAGGTGTGCCGAAAAATGTGAGGAGATTTGGACTTAAAGAAATATTTCTCCGGGGACTGAATTGCAAATACTTAAAATCTCATGGACAAGAGTACAAATACCTAACACTTGAGGGATTATTTTGTAAATAACAAAAAGAAAAATTAGTGGAAAAATTAGAATAGAGAAGGGAAGATGAAGAAGAAAGGATGGAAAAGAGGAGATGAAGATGGGAGCATGGAGAAGAGGAGATAGAGATGGGAAGATGGAGAAGAGAAGATAAAGAAAATAAGATGAGAATAGAGAAGGGAAGATGGAGATGAAGAAGAGTTAGTAGAATGGGAGATAGAAATGGAGAAAGGGAGATAAATATGAAGAAGAGTTAGTGGAGGGATTAGAATGTGAGATATAGATGGAGAAGGGAAGATGAAAATGAAGAAGAGTTAGTGGAGAAATTAGAATGAGAGATAGAGTTAGTGGAAAAATTAGAATGTGAGATAGATGAGTGTGTTATAAAAGGAGGAAGAAGTGAGCTTGAGAGGAGGAATTTTTCGAAGAGAAGATTTTGGATGTTTGAGAGGGTTTTGGGAGATTGAAGAAAAATTTGAGAGAAAGAAAATACCAAAAAGAGAGAGAGAATTTTGAAGATGATAGGAGTTTAAAGCTAGAGGGTTATTATCATCAATTTCTTCATCGATCGACACAAATCAAGAATTAATCCCAGATTTGAAGCTAAGTGTCCCTCTACTCTCTTTATTTTTTAGTATAAACTAGCTCAAATTTTCTACTCTTCTCCCATTCCCCATATTTGATTTCAGGTATGAACCAATTATATCCATCAAGTACTTCTTATAATGCCATTGAAGCTAAGTGCCTCTTTCATTGTTCTAATTTTTAATGTGAATTAAATCATATTTGCTCCATTACTCCATTTCTCCATATTTTTATGTCAAGCAAAGGACAACTTCAAGTCAACATGGAGGTGTAAAATTGGCACTGACGAGCTCTTGAGTGCCCATTAAATTTTCAATTGATCCGTCGATGGATTTCGGCCCGAATTGTCAAATCAATTCGTTTTATTTTAAAGAATTTAAACCCCAGAATGTGAAGGGCAGAGCCCGCTCATTGGAGGTCATTTTAAATTTCTACAATTTAAATTCCTGCACCTTAAACCCCAAAGGAGAGGGCCAAGCCAAGACTGAGCTATCCATGGTGGTCTTTATTTATTTTTATTTACTTCCTGTAATTTAATTTTTGAATTACTAAACCCCAAAATGAGTAGCTCGCAGCACTGCACAGAAGTCGTTAACTCACTCCCTCTTTCGGCTACAGGGAAATACTTAATATTTTGAAAATGCCAAAAACAATGTCACTCACGTATATTCCATTTAAAAAAGTGAAAATACAAAAAGAGAACACTCCACTAGAGCCTTAGGAATAAACCAAGCCTGAGTTGCCAAATTAGGATATTCATGAAATTAATGTACCGAAAGGGCATTAGTTTTAATTAACTAGTGTAACCAAGTCCCCAAACTCATAATCTCTGGTTTATAGAAGTAATTTAGTTCTCCCGCTAATTTACTTAGGTTTCTAATCAACCTACCAAAAATGATTAGTGCTGACTCAAAATTTTAAAATCATTTGAACAAAAAACCAAAGTCGCGATTTGGTAGAACTTGGGAGAGCTCGAACTAGGTTAGTTAATTTAATCAATTAATCTGGTAATCCATTAACCTAAAGAATGAATTTTAGGTCGCGACATGTGTAAAAAGTGCAGTAATGATAAATTTCATGTGTGTGATAAAGTTAGAGAACATCTTTATAAATTTGGGTTCACTCCAAACTACTATAATTGGACTTAAAGCTGATACTTTTGAGTCCAGGGCTGCTAAATTAGTTGACTTTATGTTTACTCTAGTAATGTTCAAAGATGATGTGTGAAAGTCACACTGCGATGAAATTCTAGGCTTTTTCTCATGTATAAAATGAAAAACATGTACTTTAGTGATGACAAATTATTCGAGATTAATGTCTTGAATTTGATTATGATTTATGCAGATTCTAATTAGAACCGCACGATATGTGGCTAACAAATTAGCGACAAAAATTTTCATGCAAATGTCATTCGAAATAAATTAGCGACGAATTAAAATTTTGGTTGCTAAATCTTCTAATTTGAGTTAGCGATGAATTAAAATTTCGTCACAATTTTCGTGGCAAATGTCATTGCTAACTTTTGTCGCTAATTAGCAATGAAATTTGCCATAAATAATGTTCGTCGCAAATTAGATTTCGTCGCTAAATTTTCTAATAAAAGTCAGCCATGAAATTATTTTCGTTGCTATTTTCGTCGCAATTTTCATGGGAAATGCCGCTGCTAAAACTTCATCCCTAATTTTTTTGTCACAAATATAATTTGCCACGAGTTCATTTTCATTGCGTCGCTAAATTTTGGTGATGAAATTATTTTCATTGCTATTTCCAACGCAAATTTCGTCGGAAATACTCTTGGTGGTTTGTCGCTAATTAGCGATGAATTTTTCCATGAATAACGTTCGTTGCTAATTTGCCACAAATTTGGCTCCAAATATTTTTCGTTACGAATTAGCGACGAATTTTGCCACGAATATGTTTTGTCGCGAAATAGCAACGGATTTTGCCACGATTTTTTTTTGCAAATTAGCAATAGAAATTTCAAATTTTTCATCGCTAAATTTTGCGATGCCGAGTTGGTGACGAAATTTTTTTCTCTGCAAATTTCATCGCAACTTAATTTAGTGACGAATTTTGTCAAGTTTTTCGTCGCAAATCCCGTTGCTAAAATCTTTTTTTTTTTTGTAGTGTTAGCCTCGTAATTCGAGACTCCATCATCCTTGTTTTCTTCTCCGATGCAATATATGCCGTGAAGATTGCAAGTGTGTGAGAAAAGTACGGAGCAAAATCTCTGAGTTTGATTGACTCCGACTCCATTATTGCATAAAGAATTCCTTAAAATTGTTAGGAATTAAAAAATGGAATTATACTTCGAAACGCGAATTCACTTTCTTTAAGGAATTATTCACCACACCACATTGTTAATCTTTATCGGCAAACATTCTTCAAGATACAACAAATTTTCAATTGAGACTATTAGATAGCAATTCTAATATTCTTCCACGAACTCTCAAAGAGAAACAATTGAAAACAATGGTTGTATTTTTGTTGAAAGAAAATGAAAATGGAAGTTGAAGTTATGAATATTGAACAAAAATGTTCATTAATTTATAGCGAAAATCTTTGAACAAATATAACCTTTCAAAGGTTAAGAAGTTATGTCCGAATAGACACATTCTTCCAAAAGTTAATAAGTTATGTCCAAATAGACACAACATTTTCAAGGTTGTAAGATCACCTAATAACCATTAGGCCAAAAATAAAATTTGAAATTAAAAAATAGTAAAAATTAATTGTGACTCCTTTAGGAATAGTCATACTATTTCACTGGGACACAACAATCATTTTTAATTACAAATTCAAAATTTAATTACCAAAAGTTTAATTGTTAATTAGTGTCAAATCTAGTTCACATGCCCGCTTACATCTTTTCAATGTGGGACACCTTTTCGTTTATTTTACGAAAAAAACTACCAACATATGGTGCCTACAAACCTTGTAATGCTATCATGTCATCAAAAGAAAATCATATTGTTCACAGTTATAAACCAAAGAAACGTTTTGGAGTACATTAAGCTCTGTCTCATGGTACATTTTCGCAAAACATGTGTCCAAATCATAAGCAGTGAGCGTGAAAGGTGAAGCAACCGAATTCCTCAGTGCATCAGGTTGCTCACATCGTGATATGTATCAAGCTCAAGAGAAGTCGGTTCAAAGGACTCATTTTGTCTCGGGGTGTGCTCACTTTTGCCAGAAGCATCAATCTGCGGAGCCAAGCATTCCTTCAGCTCCGACGGCATCGCGATTCATGCTGGGCCTCTCTTTCGCAATCACGCCCACGTATGGCAATGCTGTCACGACTAGTTTTCAACCAGATGCGGGGGCTGAACTGCCCTTTTAGCCTCTGATTGGGGATGCTCTCTATAATCCCCTGTTTAATGAGAGGCGATGCCTATTGGATGAAATGAGCGCCGCTCTTTGGGCTTCTCATTATGGCCACGTGACAACTACTTAGATGGTTGTGGTTGGCAAAGAATAAGATTGTCAAAAGATGACTTTGGTTTGTAATGCAAATAGTATGAAAATGAAGGAAATAGGGAGTTCTTTTCATTTATTATGTAAGGGTTCACATGGTAACTGATGAATGTAAGCTATAAACATTTGAATAACTGTACTGTTTGTAAGCTTATAAAGAGGTGCAAAGTGACTTGAACTCTTCAAATGTATTAGGGGAAAAAAAGATACTTTTTGTGCCAAAAGTTATGTACGAAGATTACTTTAGTGCCAAAAGTTTCAATTGGATCACTTAAGTGCCAAGTTTTTTTTTAAACGATTACTTTGGTGCCAAGCCTGATTTGCTTTGTCGAAATTCTAATGTGGCATTATTTTATTAATATTTGAAGCTACTGTGGCTTCGACAAGGTCCAGTCAACAATTAAAAAAGGTAAAATTTGAAAAACAAATACTAAAAATAAGAATTGTAACTTAATCAATTTACAAAAACAAACAATCTAAAAATTGGAAAAAAAAATCAAAAGATACAAATTTTATTTAAAATAAATTGAAAAATTAGGTTAAAAATTAACCAAAAAAAACTCAAAAACAAAAACTGTGAACTTAACGTTTATAGAACAGGCGGAGAGGGCGAGAGGGCTTGCAGGCCCTCACCCAAGTCTAGCTAACGATCGAGGGTTGCCACTAGCGCTTGACCCTTGCTAGTGGCAGTCCTTAGCTATAGCATGCGGGGGGTCACCAACCCCCAACCACAGCTTTTCCATTTTTAGGTTTTTGTTAAATTTTTAAGCTTATTTTAATTTTATTTTTAATATTATTTTATTTTAAATGAATTAAATTTTAGCTAATTTTTAAAATTGAATTGAATTTATTTTAATTTATTTTAAAGTGTAGAAGTCCACGTGGCAATCATGTGGACTTATTTTTAAATTTTATTTTACATTAAAATTATTTATTAATTACACATGACACATTTAGCCAGAATATGTATCAAAATGGTCATTTTATCTCTGATTTGGTACTAAAATGATCTAGCAGAAACTTTTGGCACCAAAGTGATCTTTGTAATTTTTGGCACCAAAAGTGTCCTTTTCTCCTAATCTATCAAAGCAACTACCCAATATAAAATGGCAATTTAAAGAGACAAGCTCAGACTTGTTGTATAAAAGTTTTTAAATCTGGGCATGAAAACCTTATGCATGTAATATAGTTAACGCGAGTCCGGACTAGTATCAAGCTCAATTATGGTCATCTCAAAGGACACACTTCTCTTACCATCATTTCCCATTCTTTGGCTTCTTCCAGATCCCATCTCAGCTGTCCAGCATTCTTTTAGTTCCAATAGAACATGGTTTATGTCCGGCCTTTGGACTGCCATTGTTGGCAAGCACGACATGGCTATTTCCACCGCTTTCCATGCAGAACCGATGTTGAATTGGCCACTTAACCTCAGATCAAAAATGCTTTGGATGTCCCCTCCTTCTATGAGTGGAGTTACCCAATGAAGTATGTGCGTGCTGTCCTCCAGACTTCTTAAAACGGCGGGGTGACCAGTGATTAACTCGAATAAAACTATGCCAAAGCTGTACACATTGCTTTTCTTCCTAAAGTTTCCAGATGTATGAAACCTAATGATTCAAAAGGAATTGTAGCTTTGATTAGCACAATAATAGCTAAAACTGCCTTTACACAAACGTGCTATCATATGTGAATCCAACATAAACATGTACGAATAGATGTATGGGCCTCTTGCGCTGGTCTAAACTAGTACATTTATTCGGCTTCCGAAGTGGAATAGTCTTTGTATTCAGAGATGATATTTTGAGTCACTTACTCTGGATCAAGATAACCAGGCGTTCCTGCTGGACAAATCGAAATATGAGAATCATACTCTGTTGCAAATGCCTTCGATAATCCAAAATCAGCAATTTTCGCTTGCAAGTTTTCGTTTAGTAAAATATTGGGCGTCTTTAAATCTCTGGGGACAATGGGAGGTTTACAGCCATTATGCAGGTACTCCAAACTTGCAACACCAACAAAAAAGGAAAATGAAATTTATTGTGTAGCTCAACTTGTGGAAATGTGAGCTAAGGTTTCATCAATCTACTTTATGTACCTTTAGCTGCATCAATTGCTATTCGTACTCTCTGGCTCCAACTCAAAACATTTGGGCCGTGTGCTGCTTGAAAGCAGAGAAATAAGGAGTATTCCAATCATGAAAGATGTAAAATCTTGTTCACTATTGTCTTCATCAGCTAAGAAAGATAATTTCATCTCCATGGTGCTATTAATGAATCTGTAACTCGACCGATTAATGCAAAAGCCTGAACTGTGAAAGAGTAGTGTTGAGATAAAATATATCTCTACACACGTCGTGCCGTCATATAGTGAGAGTTTAAGAGATGCTTTATGTATTCAGACTTCATAAAAGGAAATGTTGGACGAACCTGACAAATGCTGGCTGACATTTCCATTGGGCATGAATTCATAAATCAGCACCATGGTTTCAAATTCTTCATAGTATCCGATAAGTGAAACCAGATTTCTATGATGAAAGACCATCAGGAGTTGCGCCTGCACATCAAGGTATCAGAGCTTGTTATGAGTAGAAAACCTAGAGAATCAAACACATGACACATTAATTTTAGTTGTACTAATGTGTCGGCTGGGTCTCCCTCATGTGGGGGCCCAGCAACATTTTTTTTTATTTTCTTAAAAAGGAAAGTGGGAGACAAAAAGAATGAGAGTTAATGAGGGAAAAAAAGAAGAAGAAAAAGAAAAAGATAGAAAAAGAAAAGAAAAGAGAGTGTGTGTGCGTGAGTTGTGGATTGTCTTCAGAAGAGGAAGAAGAGAGTGAGAGAGAGTGGAAAAAGTTAGAGAGTTTTACAGACAGCTTATGAGAGTCTGTGAGGGAGTAGAGGAAGAAGATAGAAGAATTTTGCAATTCAAATTTGACGGCCAAACATTGTCGAAATTGGCTCAAATTTGGATATGTCATTCGGGAGGCCGAGATCTACATATTGATGGTTCTTGTTCGTTAAGGATATGTTCATGCCTTCATTACACGAGATGTGGATATGCGCGTTGTTGCAGTTATGATATTTTTGACATATGCTTGTGCATAACTTTTAACATGAAACAGTGATGCATAGAAGCATGATCATGGAGTAAGATGATGTCGGTGTATCATCTTCACTTTTTCCAGGCGAACTATCAAAAGGGCCACGAGCAATTGGATCAGTTAACAGTTTCACGTTCAAAACCCAGCCCTGATTGAGAAGATCACACGTAAAACTTTTTATTTTTCTTGCACACGCAATACGGAAGAGAGTTACTTTGGATTTGTCTACCTTTAATTATCCACAATACTACAAGAGCTTCGAATGAAATCAAGACCAGAACGGCTACAACTGAGGCCATGATTGGAGCAATAGATGTGCCCTTTTTCTTTGGCTGCATATTGCTGGTCTGACAATTGTCCGATTGGCCAAGATTTGGATTTCCATCTAAGCTGTCAAAAAGTGTCGATAATACATGTCAATGCCAAAAGATTAGCTCGTGAATTCATGGATATCGCACCTCGTATATGCATTACATACATAAGTTGATCAAAGAGGAAGCATTAAAATAGTGTGGCAATGAGCGAACCTTAGTAGCAATGATCCATCTGCCTTCTTCTTCAAGAGAGCTCGAGGAACAGAACCATTCCAGTTATTTCCGCTTAGTTTCCTGCAAGTTTTCATATTTAGAAATTGATAGCCATTTACTCGAGCTAGATAACCACAAACAATCTTTCTATTAAAAGCTCAATAACTCACAGAACTTTGAAGCCCGACATTTATGCTAAAAAGTCTGGCACGGGCGCAGATAATGAATTATTGGATAAATCCCTAAAATTTAGGCAAAAAAGCAGTGACAAACTTCATATGCATTTACTTATGGAAATGCATGCAATGGGATAGGGTAGCTAATGGTCCTCATGCTAATGATAAAGAAGTCTATCGCTTTTTTCCGACATAGTGTTATCCATTCTGTTTCTGTGCAATTTAAGTAAACAATATGGACGGAAAACTGGGAATACATACAGGGATACAACTGTTGTCAAATTGGAGATCGATGCAGCTATCTGTCCTTTTAATCCCCTAGAGTTCAGGTTCCTGCAGATCGGTAGATAACATGATTACAGTAAAATCACCTTGCTTAAAACATTTAACATGGAAGGCATCAAGATGAGACGATTTCCAAAATCATTCCTTTCATGACATGATGTATTACTATCTGTACTACAGTTAGTGTCAAGAAAACTTATCTTTTGCGAATTTTGGGGTTTCAATGCAGCATGTTGTTAGAGAAAATATTTTTTTTGTGGACTTACAATGAGACGATTCTTGGAGAGCTATCATTGCTACAATTCACTCCACTCCATGAGTACTGTGTAGGAATGGATGGATCACCCTGCCATATAGCTGTGATCACCCCCATATGTTTTCTTGACGTCATGCATGGCATTGACTAGACCACCACATAAAGAGCTATGATCATATATGGAAATCCAAGAGTATTCAAGCAGAAACTTAAGAGAGATTATAGATATGTACATATAATCATCAAGAAAAGTCGGTTGATTTGGAAGCTGCACCGTGGTAAAAAACTCGACGGCAATCGATTTCTTATTCATAATTCTGAGATTTCAGATATACATGTCAATATGATCATTGAGTCAAGGGACGCTTCATTCTTTGAGAATATCTTTCCGTATAACATGGTTTATGAGCCAATCAATAATAATAATAATAATAATAATAATAATAATAATAAGCATTGGGATACTACACCTAGAAGCGATCCTATGGAGGATGAACCTAGACGTAGTAAAAGATAAAGAATTTCTAATTTTTTTGGACCTGATTTTTTAACATATTTGTTAGAGAATGTGCCTCAGACTTTTAAAGAGACTATGACGTCCCTAGAAGCCTCATTCTAGAAAGAAGCTATCAATAGTGAAGTTGAATCTATCTTGTCAAATTATATTTGGAAATTGATTGACATTCCTTTTGGTAATAAACCATTACAATGTAAGTGGATTTTTAAGAGGAAAACAAAAGCAGATGATACTATTGATAAATAGAAAGCTGGGCTTGTGATGAAAGGATATAAGAAATGAGAATGTCCTAATTATTTTTTACACTTATTCGTTTGTTACTAGAATTACATCTATAAGGATACTAATAGTCATAGCAGCGGTGTATAAGCTTGAAATCCATCAAATGGATGTGAAAACGACTTTCTTAAATGGGTTGGAAGAAAAAATATATTTGGAACAACCTAAAGGGTTCATTATTCCAAAATAAGATAAGAAAGTATATCGGCTTATTAAGTCACTTTGTGGGTTGAAATAAGTACTGAAACAATGACATGCTAAATTTGACCAGATCGTATTGTCAAATGATTTTAAGATTAATGAGTGCGATAAATATGTATATATTAAGAACATCATAATGGTTTTACCATTTTTATGCTTCTATGTAGATGACATGTTTATAATGGGAAGTGAGAGAGGCATTGTCAATGTGACCAAATGCATGCTCACAAGCGAATTTGATATGAAAGATATGGGGGTTGCAGATATTATGATGCCGAATACGCGATTGAAATTGGCTAAAACAGGAAACGCGGATAAACGGAGGAACAATCTGTTCTCTCAATTTGATTATAACCAAAAGATATTCAAGTATGTCGTTTGAATATTCTAAATACCCTTTTATATGGCGTTAATCCTAATCTAAAATAGAAAACACGAATATTGCAAAAAAACGCCACTAAAAAGAAATCCTGAAAATATAGAAAAAATAATAATAAATTGAAAAGTCCATCTAAACGCTCCCACTGAAATTTCTGTTTATCGGTAAAAATTGTCGAAATTGGGTGCATCATCCTCCCTTGCCAGAGAAAAGATTCGCCCTCGAATCTGCTTCGTCTTCACTTATAACAATCTCTTTGGATTCTTCCTCGTCTGCATAATAGGGCGATAAATCTGCTATATTAAAAGTCCCGGATACATTGTACTTACCCGACAGCTAGATCTTATAGGCATTATCGTTAATTCGCTCGAGAACTCTGAATGGTCTATCTACTCTAGGTTGTAATTTGCCAAACCTACCAGCCGGAAAATGCTCTTTCCTAAGGTGAACCCACACTAGATCACCCTCCTTGAAGACCACTCTTTTCCGATGCCTATCCACTCGCTGGTTATACGTCATGTTCGGCTTATTGATCCTGTCATGAATCTCTGAATGCAGCTCCTCATGCTCCTTAGGACTCATTCTATAAGTTGCCTTATGGGGAATAACAGCTCCTGGAATGAAGTCAATATGGTGCTGAATGTCTCTCATCGGTGGCAACCCCGGTGGCATCTCCTCCAGGACGACATCAGCAAACTCCTCAAGCAAAGGCCAAGCTAGTGAAGGAATTTCAGGACCGTCAGAATTCTGCTCCACCATCACAACAATGAAAAGCTCAGGAGCGTGTACCGCCTCTTCCTAGAATTCTGACCGGGATAGTAAATTATTTTTCTTCTCTTTCCGCTAATCCGTAGGGCCAAAGTAATGGTCCGACCGCCCTTCTTGAAGGTATAAGTATTTCTAAAGCCATCATGATGCGTCTTCCTATCAAACTGCCACGGCCTCCCCAACAGAATATGACAAGCATCCATCGGGACCACGTCACACCACACCTCGTCAACATATTTCATTCCGATCGAAAGCTTCACAAGACACCTTTTACTAACTTTTACCTCATTCCTTTTCCTAAGCCACGACAATTTGTATGGTTGAGGATGATCCTCTGTTTTCAGCCCCAACTTTTCTACCATGGTAGTAGACTCCACTTTCTCGCAACTTCCTCCATCTATTATCATACTACACACTTTTCCCACACTAGTACACTTAGTGCAAAAAAAAATATTGTTCCTAAGCCACGTTTCATCTTCTATTGCAGTAGTATTTAAAATTCGTCTAATAACCAAAGACTCACCAGAATCAGCATAAATAATCTCGTTTTGCTCCGGATCCGCATCCTCTGGTTCTCTATCAGATTCATCATAGACTGGCGCCTCGTCAACAAACGTCACAATATGACGGTTCGGACAATCAGCAGTGAAGTGTCCTAGCCCCTGACACTTGAAACACCGCTTGGCTGCAGCTCCTCCCCTACTAGTGCCCGCACCACTCTGCTCCCCTTTGAATGCAAGTTTTGAACTTGTACCCTTAACTGCTGGTGGTGGTGGTGGTGTTGAATTGGCTGAAGAACTTCCCGCCTTTCCTCCGAAATCTTTGCCGTACCATTGATTATGGAATTTGGAGGTACTGCCCTTTCTTTTAAACTGAACTTCCACCTTCAACACTAATCTGCACACATCCTCATATGTCTAATATTGCTGTAATTGAATAACATCCGAAATTTCCGTTTGCAGCCCTGCCAAATATCGAGCAACCGTTTGCTCATCTTCCTCCGTCACATCACAACGCATCCGCAAACGATCAAACTCCTCGGTATACTCCTCCACCGTCAAATCTCGCTGCCTAATGTTGTGATATTCAATAAATGCTTTCTGCCTATAATGCGTAGGCAAAAATTTTCTTTGCAGCAACTTTTTCATCTTATCCCAATGATCCACCTTCGATTTTCCTTCTCTAGCACGTTGTCTCTTAACATGCTCCCACCAGATCGAGGCATGCTTCCGTAACTTGATAGCTACTAATTTAACCTTTTACTCCTCAGTTAGATCTTTAATATCAAAGACCCTCTCTACTGTATGCAACCAATCAATAAACTCATCAGGATGAGTCTTACCTTCAAACTCAGGAATCTCGATCTTCATCCTGAAATTCTGAAAAGGTGATCAATTTCCGGGTCGTATCCCTCGATTCCGCCCCTGGTTTCGAACCCGAAAAGGGTTGACATCCTCCTCTTCATCATCGGATGTAGCCTCAAATTCCTCTACTTCAGATTGAACGCCCAATCCCGCTTGTGCAAGTTGTCGTTCCAAATCCTAGATTCGCCTTCTCTGTTCTTCAATTTCCACGTCTCGCAGGTCTCTGTGACGCGGCTGCTCGTCTGCTTCAGGAACGACTCCACTCCCCCGGCCACCATGACCACGCCATCCACCACGACCACCGCGATTCTGTTCAGCCATCGATTCAAGGCAACCTGTGCTCTAATACCAATTGATGCCAAATACGCGATTGAAATTGGCTAAAACAGGAAACACGGATAAACAGAGGAACAATCTGTTCTCTCAATTTGATTATAACCAAAAGATATTCAAGTCTATCGTTTGAATATTCTAAACACCCTTTTATATGGTGTTAACCCTAATCTAAAATAGGAAACATGAATATTGCAAAAAAACGCCACTAAAGAGAAATCCTGAAAATACATAAAAAATAATAATAAATTGAAAAGTTCATCTAAACGCTCCCGCTGAAATTTCTGTTTATCGGTAAAAATTGCTGAAATTGGGTGCATCATATTATTTTAGGGATTAAAATTCATAAGACATCTAAAGAATTAGCTCTATTTCAGTCTCACTACATTGAGAAGATCCTTGAAAAGTGCAAGAATTTAAATATCGTATTTGTAAAGACCTCGATATATGTTAATTTACATCTTTCAAAGAATACTGGTGAAAGTAATGGTCAAAATGAATATAATAGTATACTGGGCAGTTTAATGTATATCATGAGCTGTACTAGACAGGACATAACTTGTGTTGTAAGTAAGTTAAGTCGATTTACAATTACTTCAAATGAAAAATTATTGGAAAGCTATGAAACGTGTATTGAGTTATTTAAAACATATTCAAAATTATGCTTTGTATTACACAGAGTATCTAATGATACTTGAAGGATACTGCAATGCAAATTGGATAACTAGTACAAAAGACATAAAATCCATAAGTGGGTATGTGTTCTTATTTGGTGGAGGAGTAGTGTCTTGGAAATCATCCAAACAAACTTGTATTGTGAGGTCCATTATGGAAGTAGAATTTATTTCTTTGGATAAGGCCGGTGAAGAAGCAGAGTGGCTTCAAAATTGTTTAGAATACATTTCTAATTGGCCTCAATCAGTGCCGGTTATATATTTACTATGATAGTCAAGCGAAAATAGTAAGGGCAAGAAATATTATGTATAACGGGAAGTCCCGACATATATGACAAAGATAAAATATTATAATACAACTACTCTCTAGTGAAATTATTACAATTGACTATGTGAAGTCAAAAGATAATATTGCGGATCTATTAATAAAAGGTTTAACTAGAGAAATGGTTGTGAAAACATTCAGGGAAATGGGTCGAAGGCCTATAAAATAAGTTATCATAGTGGAAACCCTACCTAGTTGATTGGAGATTTGAAGATCTAAGTTCAAAGGGACAACCAAGTTATGCGGGCTGTGTAGACTACTATCAACTCTTACTCATTCCCATATGAAGATAGTACTAACATATAGAGGTTAAGCGTAAGCTTTTAATGATTCTGATTTAGGTATACGATATAACACATATTCAGAAATCACATATGTGAGTGAGTGCCACTTCTATAAAAAATTTGAAAGGCCGAATTCTTGAAAGTATTCACGAAACTAGCCGGTGTTCATGGCCAAAACGAATACAACATTGAGAACCAACTTTATTTAAGAGATAGTTGTGTGATTCCTATTGTCTAGACTTACACAGAAGGTCGACAGTTCAAAGATATCAAGTCTACTGATTGATCAAGTAAGTCCGCTAGATCTCACTTGGGACGTTCAAAGTCTTAGACTACTTATCCTAATGCAGCGTTCTCTCATAGAATAATCGTACATTGCACTTCATGCATATACAAAGAGTCATGATATCTGAATTTCTCATTCATGTGGGGGATTATTGGGATTTTTGGTGTCCCAAAACCTATAGAATGTGATGAGAAGTATGGTTGAGGCAGTCCCACATTAGAAGAGATAATGAATATGAGTCTAAATAGAGGAGTCTCTCTAATGAGTTCGGACCTTAAGGGGCACATCACTTTTGTGGAGATGAGAGGACCTATACAAAGTTGGGTTGATTCACACACGTGCTCCACCGTCGCCGCCTGCTAGCCAGCTGGCTCTGATTGGATCAGGCCAAATTCGGGTTTGGGTCCAATTGTTATTATTAGTATTATTTTCTAAACTTAGCCCATTACTCATTAGTTTTATTTTTTACCAAACAAGCATGATGAATTAATGTTCGAATAGACATGTTTTTTGTCTTTGAATTTTCTTTTGAATAAATATGTCTGTTCGTGATCACTCATCGATCAGCTCGGTTCGTCGTGACTCTTCATTGAACTATTATAATTCTCATTTTTTGAACGGACATTTTTTACACATGCATTCATTAAATGCTCTCTCACACTTCATCGTGCAATTATTCTACAAAGTTGAGTTCGAAGGTTTCCTTTGAAAAAGTAACACTTCATAGAAAAGGCAATCTGTTCTATCTTGAGAGGCAATTGTCCAAGAACTTTTGATACTGGTGGAGGGGAAAAATTAATCTTAAAGACACAATGTGAATTCGTTGGGCTCGAATCATTCGTCTACATTTCGTTTACTCCATCTGCATTTCAATTCATGTTTGTTGTTTGACATTCTTTTGCACATACAAACTATAGGAGATAACACGAGTTGCACAACACCACACGATCAGTGACGTCACTAATCTTGCTTTGGCAAAAAAAAAACGTTACTGATCATGTACGTTGCGCCACAACGCACGATTAGTAACCACTGATCGTGCATGTGCGCACGGTCAACAATAGTTGCTGGTCGAGTCGAGTCCCACGGTCAGTAACTATTGCTGACCAAGTGCATTTACTTTCCTAATTTTAATTTATTTTTTAGTTTTTACATACATACATATATATAAATAAATAATAACAATTAGGAGGTATGCAATATTACATGTGCAATTGGGCGCATCAACATATGTCCATTTTCGAGCAAACGTGTGCATTATATGCACATACGTTCATGACCAAAAAATAAAAATCAAATTAAATATCATTTAATTTAATTTTAGTCCGAATAATTTGATAGTCATGATTGCAAACTTATTTGCAATATCATCTTTCATGTTTAACATCATCATTTATTGATTAAGGTGTGTGACATCTTTAGGTTCATCATTGAATTGATAGTAAGACATGCACTAACACATTAGTATTTTCAAGAGAATTGATTATCTTGATTAACTACTAAGTCCTCCAAGCCATGAGTGACATCTAGCAATATGTCATGACTACCTAAACAATGTGAATGCTTTAAGAATATAATGGACTTGTCAGCTCTCGATATAGTATAATTAAATCCCTCTATCTTACTATGTCCCGATTGAACAAAGATCATGGAATATTTGTCAAGTCACCAATTCAATCATATGTAGAAGCCTAATTGACATGCATTTATACGAGACATGAACATTTCATTCTCGGTTACAAATCTAGCTGATGATTTCAATACATTATCATAATTAGATCGCATAGGATATTATATCTTGCATGTAACAATGTGACATATTCCATTTTACACACATGTGTGAATTCGTATGTGCATGAACTACGACCATCAATTACAGAGATGGATCAACGAATCGCCAATATGCGCACTTGTGAACCATAGCCATTCAACAGACAAGTCTACACTATGCTTCAGTGTTAAGGATTATTTGCACAAGATTAAAGCATGAACGATTAGACATTGACCACGCTAGAAGTTTTCATGTTGCTAATCGTTCAATGTGTATCATGTTCAGTGAACTTGTTTGGACTTGAGCATTGCAATACCCAATATATAATGATGAAGTTAAGAACACAATGATTTCAGTAGGATCATTGATATCCATTTAATAATCCATCGATTGGGAACAGTTTAAAGATTCAGTCTAACTGTGAACCCGTCACATATATTCTCAACGTTTCAAGAATAGATCTCGTCACAACCGATCTAATAGAATTTATTCATACATACAAATAATTGAACAAATGAATAAACACATATTTGCCATTAATTGAATAATGAATTCAAATACAATTGAAATCCCTAACATGTAACTATTATATGATTGGTTTAGGGCATATATCTAACAGGTGTTGCCAATGGTTATTCGAAACGATTCTCCAAAATATAACAAAGTTTCAAGCGAGAATACATATTAGCAATTTTGGTATTTTTCTGACAAACTCTCAGAAGGGAAATAATTAAAAATAGTTGCTTTATTATTTTGGGAAAGGAAAAATTGAGAAGTGAAAAATATTGAAATGGAAAGGACGAATTCATGACGGTGTTTTAGACCGGATAAAAACTTTCCTCCGAAAGCATTTGCATAATCATGTATCAATAGATAAACTCTAAGATTCGGAATAAAAAATAAATTTTTTTTGTTATTTTTATAACTTCTGAAAAGGCAGGTGCCTAATAATGGAACAAGGCACCGCTCTTTTTGTTTTACAAACAATCTGCCGACAATCATGAAGGAAAGAGGAAAGGTTGTGTAATATATAAAGTTAAATCGCATGATACTAGAATTTTCTATGTTCAATTCATCCATTAGTTTATATCTATTCCTATTTTGGAAAATGATTTCTGATTTTTTAAAGACGAAGTCATTTTTCTAAATTTAAGATTTGGTTAAAAAACTTTTTCCGTTGACCATTTTCCTAAGCGATCCAAATGCTGGAAAATATTTTTTTGCGAAACACAGGAACTTAACAATTACCTCTTTTCTTAATAATCAATTCTTTTCATGGTAAGAAATTATTTCAACAATTATTACTTGTGCTACCGTTGACCCGCAACAGATGGAGCAATTTGTAGGAGCTCGTCCAATCTGCAAACTTCCGGATGACGCTGAGTAATGTTTTCCACGTACATTAGTGTCAATTTGAGTCTTTATCAGATTGGTCGCAACTCTTTTGTGAATAGAATACTTAATGGCAAGTAACCATTGTGACGTTGACTCAGACCGGTTCCATGGAAGGGAATTGCAAAGTTCTTTACCATTATTCCACAAGATTATAGTCTGGGCACCATCAATAGGTTGAGGCATTCCTTGATTATCATAATTCCCATAGAAAGAGGTTGCCCTAATCAACTACTTTTTGTTCTTGCCTTGCTCTTGGTTGAAGTTTGTAGCAATTCCTAGCACCATTGTGAAAGCTTCTCAAGCTCTTCAATTGTTACATGTTGTTGTTGATGAAGTTACTAGGGTCTGCCATGACCTCCGGAGTCTACAAATCCAATGCTAGTGTGTAGGGAGAAAATTAACCAAAAACTCTTAATTTATTGTATTTTTGTCAAGTGAGTTCTAAACTTTTTAATTGTATTAATTGAGCCCGTCAAGCCAATTTTGATAGGAAATCGCTAGCATGGACACCAGTCGTCCAACACGGCAAGATCAATGTTGACATGATCGACACAGTCATGCCACATAGGATGGTCGAGATTGACATGGGAAAAAATTATTTAATATTTTAATAATTTTTATTTTTGATTTTTTTTCCTCTTCCCTTCTTTTTCTAGCCGGATGTCGGGCCTCGGTGCTTGGCTAGAGGTGAGGGCCGATAAGATAGCCTTGCTAATTAAGATCTGTGTGAGGCTAGACTCACTCGTGATTGCGATGGCCTTGCTAGCGACAGTGCCTAGAATTGGGTGAGGGCCCAGCAACCCTGGTTAGCCATAGTAAGAGAGAAAAAAGAAGGAAATAAAAAATAAGTGAAAAATCGAAAAAAGAGGGAAATATTTTTAAAAATTGTCCACATCAATGTCGGCAGTCCTAACAGCCGTGCCACGCAGGACAATTGAGTTTACGTCAGCGATTTTTTGCCAAAATTAGGCGGATGGACTGAATTAACAAAAATACAAAAAGTTTAGAACTCAATTGTCCAAAAAAAATATTTATGACTAAATTGACACAATTGTAATAAGTTTAGGATTTATTAGGTAGTTTTCGTTACCTCGTGTCAGTGAGTTTGATCCACGTACTCTGGGGGTCTATAATGTACGTAGAAGATGACATTTAAATACAAGTGTTAATATTGTTATTATTGCTTGTGCCACCGTTGACCCGCAAAACATGGAGCAAATTTACAGTAGTTCATTCAATCTTGCAAACTGCTGGATGACGCTAAATAAAGTTTTCAACGAGATTTTTTTTTTTTGGGTATTTGAGTCCTCATGAGATTGGTTGCAACTCTTTTGTGAAGAGAATGCTTATAGCAAGTAAATATTATGACGTCGACTCAGACTGGTTCCATGAAAGAAAACTGCAAAGTTCTTCAACTGTTGAAGTCTTTCATCACCAAAAAGTTCTCCAGTATCGATTTAATACTCCCAAGATTGACAGAAGATGAAACATGTAGCTTAACAGATCAAGCTGTTTCTATGGATGTTCGATTGAAACCCGGACGTAGGTGGTTGTGCTTGGCACAGATTGTCAAAAGATCACTACAAATGGTATGACCATGAATGAAAAAAATAATGCTTCATTTGGTGTGGTTCAACATTGCAAATGGATTTTGGAAATCTAAAACTCCTTGAGCAAATGCAATTGGCGTTTGGTTTGGCCCAAGACAGTTCCAGAGCTACTTTGGAAAGTTGTATTCTCAAAATGCAAATAGACATTTTATTCTTCCAACCTTGGCCTTACTCAACTTCCATGATTTCGAGAAAGTCCTTGAAAACCCTAATTTGCCGGTGAAGGCCTCAACTACCTACCAATGACTAGCTAGCCACTGACGATTGCCCAGCAAGAGGTCGTGCCACCTCTAGTCACCTTGCCTAAGGTTTGGCGAGGCTGGCGGGAGGCTAGATTTGGTCATCAGCTAGCTATCGGCAGATAAGTTTCGTTGGCAAATAATTTGAGATTTTTTTAAAATTTCATTGCGCAAGCTCACTAGCCGCGCGAACAACTTGATTATTTAAAAAAAAAAACAAAAGCCCTTTACAAAGTGTGGTTTTTATCAAAAGCCATTTAAGTCAAAATTGTTTCCTGATGTGTTTTTAAAATGTACTCTACTAAACACTATTTGCTCTAACAAAAAAAAAACACTATTTGCATTTTAAAAAAATCCCTTTAGCCCAAAGGCGTGTGCATTTTCCTAAGGACATTCCCCCAAAACTGAAATAGTCCCTTTGATTTTGCAATGGTTCACATGGATAACTGAGCAAGGCTACCTTTCAAAATCTGAATAACTGCACAATTTGTAAGCTTATGCAGAGGGCAAAGTAAATTGAACTCGACATTCATTCATTGTTTTTTCGAAGCTAGAAAAGCAACAATCCCAACATACAACAATATGACAATTTAAAGTCACAAGCTCAAACTTTGTTTAGAGGTTTCCAAATCTGTACGACCCAATAATCACCAACTTAGTTAATGAGCGTTCGGAGCAATATCATGCTCAATTGAGGTCATCTCAAAAGACTCAGTTCCTCCCTTACTATTTCCCATTCTTTGGCTTCTTCCTGAGCCAATCTCTACCGTCCAGCATTCTTTTACTTTAGATAGAACATGGTTTATGTCCGGCCTTTGGACCGCCATCGTTGGCACACACGACATGGCTATTTCCACTGCTTTCCATGCAGAACAGATGTTGAATTGACCATTTAACCTCGGATCGACAATGCTTCGGATGTCCCCTCTTTCTATGAGTGGGGTTACCCAGTGAAGTATGTGCATGCTGCCCTCCGGACTTCTTATAATGGCAGGGTGGCCCGTGATTAACTCGAATAAAACTATGCCGAAACTGTACACATCGCTCTTCTTATTCAAGTTTCCACATGTATGAAACCTGAGGATTCAAACAGAATTGTGCTTCGATTAGTACAATAATAGTTGAAACTGCCTTTACACAAATGTACTTACATATGTGAATCCAACATAAACATGTACGAATAGATGTGTGGGCCTCTCGTGTTGGTCTAAACTGGTACAGCTATTCGGCTTTCTAAGTGGAATAGTCTTTGCATTCAGCAATGACATTTTGAGTCACTTACTCCGGATCAAGATAACCAAGCGTTCCTGCTGGACGAGTCGAAATATGAGAATCATGCTCTGTTGCAAATGCCTTGGATAATCCAAAATCAGCAATCTTTGCTTGCATTTTTTCATTTAGTAAAATATTGGGCGTCTTAAAATCTCTATGGATAGTGGAAGGTTTGCAGCCATTATGCAGGTACTCCAACCCTGCACCACCAACAGAAAACACTTAATGAAATGTATTGTGTGCCTCAACTTGTGGATATGTAGCAAAGAATTCATCAATTTACTCTATGTACCTTGAGCAGCATCGGTTGCGATTTGTAGTCTTTGGCTCCAACTCAAAACATTAGGGTTGTGTACTGCTCGAAAGTAGAGAAATTAGAGAGTATTCCAAGCATGAAAGATGTAAAAGGAAGTATCAAACGGACCTGACAAATGTTGCCTAACATTTCCATTAGACATGAATTCGTATATCAGCGCCATGGTTTCAATTTCTTCACAATATCCGATAAGTGAAACCAGATTTCTATGATGAACAACCATCAGGAGTTGCGCCTGCACATCAAGGTATCAGAGCTTGTTATGAGTAGAACACGCAAAAATTGAAAATTTGACACGTTGATTCTAGTCACACTAATGTTCCAAACCTCTGCGTGAAACTCCTTGTACCCTTGCTTTGATGATTGAGATAACATTTTTACTGCGACTTGAGTGCCATCGTCAAGTTTACCGAAGTAAACTTTCCCAAATCCTCCCTCTCCAATTACTGTTCTAAAGTTATCAGTAATTCTTGTAACCTCAGTGGATGTAAAAGGTCTATTTTTTGACAACCTTAATGTCCCACCAGATCCTCCGGTAGAGTTGGTAGTCGTTATAATAGTATTAACATCTGTAGAAATGAAAAGGAAATCATATAAGCTCAACAGAGTTAAGAGGATCATGACTGATTTTAGAACCCTTGACTGAAAACAGAACCTTCTTGAAGAAGTAATAAGTATGGAATGACTTATTCTAAGAAGAGACTGTGTCGTGACGAATGAACCAGAAGAGTGAAACGAGTTACTTCAACCAAATGAGGAAGTGTTCATGCCTTTAACACACCAGATGTGGGTATTCGTCGATGCAGTTATGATATTACTAACATATGACTTGTGCATAGTTTTTTTAACATGAAACAGTGATGCATAGAAGCATGATTGTGAGATCATCTCGGTGTATCATGTTTACTTTTTCTGGGCCCAACTGTCGAAAGTGCCACGAGCAGTCGGACCAGTTAACAAGTTTGGGGTTCAAAACCCGACCTTGACTGAGAAAACCACACGTAAGACTTTTGATTTTTGTTGCACGTGTAATACGCAAGAGAGTTACTTTGGATTTGTCTTCTTTTGAATATCCACAATCCTGCAAGAGCTCCGAATAAAATCAAGACCAGAATGGCTGCAACTGATGCAATGATTGGAGCAATTTTCTTTGGCTGCACATTGCTGGTCTGACAATTGCCCGATTGGCAAAGATTTGGATTTCCATCTAAGCTGTCAAAAAACATCGATAGTAAATATCAATGCCAGAAGATTAGGACATGAATTCATGGATATTACATAGTGGATGCGTTACATACATAAGTTGATCAAAGAGAACTAAATAAAGCATCCCTTTATCCTTTTCATTCTTCAGTATGATCAACAACGTACAGAGAGAGGAAACAGATTGAATAGATTATTATCTATGAGATTAATTGTAGGATTACAATAGTGTGGCAATGAGCGAACCTCAGTAGCATTGATCCATCTGCCTTTTTCTTCAAGAGAGTTCGAGGAACAGAACCATTCAAGTTATTTCCACTTAAATTCCTGCAAGTTTTCATATTTAGAAGTTGAAAGCCATTCACTCGAGCTAGATAACAATACATGATGTTTCTATTAAAAGCTCAGTAACTCACAGAACTTTCAAGCTCGGCATTTGGGCTAAAAATTCTGGCACAGGCCCAGATAATGAATTGTTGGATAAATCCCTGAAATTTAGGCAGAAAAGTAGTGAGAAACTTCATATACATTTACTTATTGAAATGCATAAAACGGGATAAGGCAGACATTGATCATCATGCTAACGATAAGCAAGTCTATCGCTTTTTTCCAGCATAGTGTTGTCCATTCTGTTTCCGTGCATTCTAAGTAAATAATATGGAAGAAAAATTGGTAATACATACAGGGATACAACTGCTGTCAAATTGGAGATCGATGTAGCTATCAGTCCATTCAGTCCACTAAAGCTTAGGTTCCTGTACATCAGCAATTAACACGATTGGAGTAAAATCCTTTCGCTTAAATCTTTTAACATGGAGGGCATCAATATAGAGACTAAATTTTTGAAATCATTTCTCTCGCGGCATGATGTATTACCAACATGCACTATAGTTATTATCAAGAAAACCCATCTTTTGAGACTTTTGGGGTTCCAATGCAGCATGTTGTCAGAGAAAATATGTTTTTGTGGACTTACAATGAGACGATTCTTGGAGAACTATCATAACTACAATTCAGTCCGCTCCATGAGTATTGTGTGGGAACACATGGATCACCTTGCCAGCTAGTTCTGATCACCCCATATAATTTCTTGATGTCATACATGGCATTGACTAAACCACCACATAAAGAGCTACAATCAAACATAAATCAAAGAGTATTCAAGCAAAAACTTAAGTGAGAGGATAGATATACACATACAGTCATCAAGAAAAGTTGATGTACGTGGAAGCTGCGCCACGGTGAAAAACTCAACAGCATTGAGGAGAGGTGGCAGACTAGAGCGGGCCGTCGCCCTAACGGTTAAGTTCAAAACATCTCCACTTATGGGCAATGAGGCTATGGTCACTGGCTTTAGGTTCTTGAGCACGACAGTGTCCACGTATTCATCTTGTACGTATACTGCGAGTTCTCTTAATAGGCCCTTTTGCAGTTGCAATTCCGCAAAGTGAAAGTATATACACCAGGCCGTGGTGGAGTTGGTTAAGTTCCAGATGAGAAGCAAAGGATCAGTGACATTTTGTACTTGCGTGGCGGTCATCAAAACTTGAGGCGGAACTTTATAGGCATCATTGCTTGTACTTGTCACGACGGCCGTCGTGTTGCTGACTGACGACCAACGTCTACTGCCTCCACTATAAGTCTTATTGTTCCAGATGCGATCATATACATCTTGTGGATGCCTATTAATGCCGAGACCAGTCAAACAATCATGATGTAAGTGCAAGATGATGAACTAGCTAACACAAATTGGTTTGGGAATAACGGCACGTTTTCCACTGTTCGTGCAGTTGCATAATGAGAAAACACGTGTTTCGTAATATGTGAATACATTAACACGTCATCCACAGACCGATGAATGTGGTTAACGTCTGAATATCATCATGGGAAATACGCAGAAAATCACCTGTATGTGTTTGCGCTCCCTAAGTCATATCTCCACCGGGTTACAAGTGCACCGGAATCGATCTGGTAGGTTGAGTTATCGAGCAACCGCAACTCGAGAGCTGATATGAATGGAACTCCCGAACCGGTATTCACCAAGCAAACATGAATATAATCTCTTGGAGGAGTGTAAATAATCTCTGTGTATTTCCAAGACGAAGTGTTCACCGTGATCCAATAATTAACATCAATATGGAGGTCAAATGCCGGGGTTTGATTCTTGCCATCATAATTCCCATACCAAAATGAAGCCCTGACTAAATATGTGTTGCCCTTTCCTTCATCTGGCATTAACGTGTAACAATTCCTTGTTCCATTGGGGAAGATCCTGAGATTCTTTGATTGCAGTGCGTTGTTTTGGTAGATGACCTGAGTAGACACCTGCACGTTTGTTCCGGAATCTACGAACCCCCCATCAGCCTTGTAGGAGATGTCGAGCCAATCATCATGGTAATCATTAGGTGCCCCGCAATCGATGCTTATGAAACCTAAATCGATTTCAAATCAGAGATTGTCACTTGCTTTTCACTATTAATCATCACTGTTATAAATTTCTTGATTCTTTATAATGTCCCTTAAACTTTTTATCTAATGTGATCACCACTGTATCGACTAAATAGAAATTTCATCAATGGAAATAAACGTGTAAGAATTGGGTTGACAATTGTAACTCATAATGAAGTTCTGATGAACATTTAGATGATATAGGCATCTGTGAAAAGCATGAAAACAAAGATGTCATTTGCAAAAATAAAGTAAGCTTGATAAACTGCCAACTCTGCAATATTTAGGAGCATTCCTAAATGTTTCCTAGAGAATCTCGAATGAGCATTAACTTTGCTAAAGTCCTAAATATAATTCTAAAATCGTCGAAACTTCTAAAGCTCAACTCCGCCTAAATACTCAGTGCTCGCTTTTCAAATCAAAATTGAGTATGACTAGCATTTGTCGTATGCTTGAAAGATCGATCGCCAACAGAAAGAAAAGTAGACACTGAATCATCAACGTGCCCTTTTATAGAATCGCGTTTAGCTAATGTCTCAACTCTTCACATTCAATCATCACTTGCATGCGCGCGCGTGACAGAGAGAGAGAACCTGGATTTTGTTGCCCACAAGCGATAACTCCTAAAGCAAGACAACCAATTAAGACAAGCAACATCTTCAGTAACTTTCACAGCATATCAAAACCATCTCCGTTTCAGAGAGAGAGAGAGAGAGATCAAATCTCTGTTGGAAATGAAATTCGACTATTTTATTTGTATCTCTTTTCACATCCAAATGAGCGAATCCGCTAGTAAATACTAGAAAAAATTACTAGAAAAAAGAGGCTTTCTACATATGCATCGTCCAAAAAACGATTTTTATCAGCTGTAGCAAAGAAAGGAACTTCATAGAAGTCAAAATATGAAGAAATAGATATGCCTAGATACTTTATTCTATGGATAAAGGATCTAATTGATCGAGAAAGCACCGTAAAGATCAATTAGTAAGGTTTTGAGAGAGAGAGAGAGATTTTTAAGTACATAGCCAAACCGACATCGTGCGAAGCACGGAAGAGAGAGATAGAGAGAGACCTGGAATTTGTTGGGCATGAACCACAAGGACTAGTGCTGAAGCTAGAGAAGCAAGCAATGCAAAGGAGAAGGCTGTGATGGATCTTTCCATCGTCATGGATTTGTGGAGATTGTCCAAGAGAGAGAAAGGTGAGGAAGATATGCATGCACGCCTTATATTTATACGGTGAGCTCTCCACATGCACGACCCCACGCGGTTCGACTGAGACATGGCTACAGCACAAGAAGACCAAGACTCGCAGCTAGGTCTTCGTCTGCAAACATATCAAAGTTTAAGTACAAATTACATGTGAATCGACAGCTTTTCTTACACCCTCGTCCGTTGGCCCTGATGCCCACGCTGACCACAGGCGAGGGGATCGCTGGCCCCGCCTTCGGTTTTTTTTTTTTTCAATTTAAGCTTCTAAAAAAAATATTAACCAGTTTAGGGGAAAAAACAATAATTACCAAATCGGGGCCCGTGCGGCGGTCTTAGTGCCGCACAGGCCCATCCGGCGGTCATAGTGCCGAATAGGCTCCGTTCGGATCTATAATTGCCGAACCCAGCCCGTTCGCCATGTATTTTGCCACGCGGGCCCGCCCAACTTCCGTACGGGCCCGTGTAGCAGCATCCCATACATGGGCTTTTTTTTCATAATTTCTTTTTTATATTTATAACATTTCTATTTTTAATTATAAATAATTAAAAATAGAAATGTTATAAATATAAAAAAAACTAAATTTAGAAAAAATTATATTTACAAATTTATATAAATAAAATGTTATGAATATAGAATAATTCAAAAAAACAAATATTATAAATATAAAAAAATCAATTGAGAAAAAATTACATTTGCAAATTTATATAAATATAAATGTTATAAATATAAAACAATTAAAAACCCTTACAAATATAAATAATTAAAACCGCAAATGTTATAAATATAAAAAATAAATATAGAAAAAAAAATTACATTTACAAGTTTATATAAATATAAAATTTATAAATACGAAATAATTGAAAACACAAATGTTATAAGTATAAACATAATTAAAAAATGTATTAAATAAAAAAAAATTTAGAAAAAAAATTACATTTGCAAATTTATATAAATATAAAGTTTATAAATATGCAATAATTGAAAACATGAATGTTATAAATATAAAATAATTAAAAGATTGCATTAAATATAAAAAATAAATTTAGAAAAAAATTACATTTACAAATTTATATAAATATAAAGTTTATAAATATGAAATAATTGAAAACACAAATGTTGTGAATATAAATTAATTGAAAACACAAATATTATAAATATAAAAAAATAACTTTAGAAAAAATCATATTTACAAATTTATATAAATACAAATCTTAGAAATATAAAATAAATAAATAAAATGTTATAAATATAAATAATCAAAAGCGCAAATGTTACACATATAAAAAAATTTAGAAAAAATTATTTTTACAAATTTATATAAATAAAATGTTATAAATATAAAATAAAGTTTAGAAAATTTTATATTACAAATTTTATATAAATAAAATTTTATAAATATGAAATAATAAAAAAATGTTATAAATATAAATAATATTTATAATTTTTTATTATTATTTCATATTTCTAACATTTGTGTTTTTAATTATTTCATATTTCATAAAATTTGTAATTATATAAATTTGCCAATATAATTTATTTTATAAATTTATTCTTTATATTTATAACCTTTGAGCTTTTAATAATTTATAACATTTTTAAAATTATTTTATATTTCTAGCGTTTTATTTATATCAATTTGTAAAAATTATTTAGAAAAATTATTTATATTTATAAAACAAATTTAACTATTTCATATTTCTAAAATTTATTTATATAAAAATTTGTAATATAAATTTGTATAAACTAATTTTTTATATTTATAACAATTTTTTTTAATTATTTTATATTCATAAGATTTTATTTATATAAATTTGTAAATATAATGTTTTTATAAATTTATTTTGTATATTTATAACATTTGATCTTTTAATAATTTATATTTATAAAATTATTTAAATTATTTTATATTTCTACTGTTTTATTTATATCATTTTGTAAAAATAATTTAGAAAAATTATTTATATTTATAACATTTGTTTTTTTTAATTATTTCATATTTCTAAAATTTTATTTATATAAAAGTTTTAATATAAATTTTTATAAATTTATTTTTTATGTTTATAATATTTGAGCTTTTAACAATTTGTATTTATAACTTTTTTTTAATTATTTTATATTTTTAGCGTTTTATTTATATCAATTTGTAAATTTAATTTTTTCTAAATTTCTTTTTTAATATTTATAACAGTTGTGTTTTCAATTATTTTATATTTATACCATTTTACTTATATAATGTTGCAAATATCATTTTTTTCTAAATTTTTTTATATTTATAATATTTCCTTTTTAAATTATTTTGTATTTATAATTTTTTTAAATTATTTTATATTTATATAAATGTGTAAGTATAGTTTTTTGCTAAATTTATTTTTTTTATAACATTTGAGCTTTGAATAATTTATATTTATAACATTTTTTTAATTATTTTATATTTCTAGCTTTTTATTTATTTCAATTTGTAAATATAATGTTTTTCTAAATTTCTTTTTTAATATTTATAACAGATGTGTTTTCAATTTATTTTATATTTATATCAATTTGTAAATATTTATAATATTTTTTTTAGTTCTTTTATATTTATAAAAAAAAATTCATTATTTTATATTTATATAAATTGGTAAGTATAATTTTTTGCTAAATTTATTTTATATATATAACATTTTCCTTTGAATTATTTATAATTATAACATTTTTTAATTATTTTGTATTTCTTACATTTATATTTATATAAATTTGTAAATATAATTTTTTTTTCTAAATTTTTTTTATATTTATAACATTTTTTAATTATTTTATATTCATAAGATTTTATTTATATAAATTTGTAAAGATAAAGTTTTTTCTAAATTTAATATTTTTATATTTATAACATTTATGTTTTTAATTATTTGCAAGGGCCCGTTCTGAAGTTGAGCCTCCCGGGCCCATGCGAAAAAATAAGTGCCGAATGGGTGGGTTCGGCAATTATAGTGCCGAATGCAGCCCGTTCAGAACTATGACTGTCGGACGGGGCCTGTGCGGCACTATGACTGCCGCGCGGGCCCCGATTTGGTAATTATTTATTTCCCTAAATTGATTAATATTTTTTTAGAAGCCTAAATTGGGAAAAAAAAAAACCCCACCTTCATTGTGAAAATGGCGAAAAAGATCGAACAAAAGTCATCTGATTGACATTTGACGAGAAAAGAATAGTAAGTTTGACCCTTTCCATTCAACTGTTTTTTTTCCCTCTATACACAAAAGGAGGGCACATTTGCCACTAATGTGAATACAATGTAAAAATTGTTAAGGTATTTTCATTCAATGCCGTTCCCACTTCCTACAGCATTTTTTTTCCTAACATCCAAACACAAGAATCCCCATGCCATTTCATTTCCCCATTTTACCAAATAAAAATGCTGAAAACGTCATGCCATGCCATTCCCCGATTTCCTTCCACTCCGCCATATAGAACACAACATTAAATACAATGGTACGTTGGTAAAGTACTTTCAATGCCAATGATTTTCCCTGTACTTAGGGCCGGCTGACCCTCGCCGTGATGCCCTCGCCAAATTTGGCCAACTGAGGGTGATGTGGCTCTCGCCTGCCTCGAGTGAAGGCTACGACGCCATCACTTTGTGCCGGCAATGGCGTCCTGGCACTAAGCAAGGGAAAAAATGGGAAAAGTGAAGAAAAGAAAAGAGAAAAATAAAATAAAATTATATGGTAATTCCAAATATCATTAAAATTTATCCACGTTAGCACTGGCCGTGCCACGTAGAACGATTAACATCCACGTCAGCGATTTTCGGTCAAAATTGGCTAGATTTACTAAATTGATACAAATGCAAAAAGTTTATAATTGAATTGACAAAAGAAAAATGTTTAGGACTGAATTGAAATAATTGCAATATATTTAGGAATTTTTTTATTATTGTTTTGTTAATAAGTTATTCGGGAGTTTCAAATAATCAGACGTGAACTTCGATGGCATTTATTGGAAGATATTTTGTTCCCAAAAAGCAAAGATACACATAAAAGAAATCCAAATTATTTCGTCCATGATAGCCGTTTCCACTCCGTTTCCATCGGGTGCACTCGTTCGTGCCCAAGCAATTACATCAATTTATATGTGTAGGAAGTTGCTTTCTTAGAATAAGTCATGGCGTGCGTGAGGGGTAATACATATTGACCCACTTGCGATATCAGCATTCATGGAGCTGATCCTCATGCATGTATCCTCCTCTTGACCAAAGGGTCTATCATGTTCAGCTGGTACAATTTCAATTTTAAATTTAAATTTTCTAATTTTCGTGTTTTTCTGGTCCACCCAAAATCAATTTGTATTTCAGTATTGCATTAAGTGCAAACTCTAACTTACATATAGGAGGTGTTACTATTTTGTCCTTGTTTCTAAGAACTAGTTGAATGAGAGAACAATTTAACAGGTTTTTGGTTAACTTGAGCGCTTTGTCCAAGTATTTGGTATAAAACTGGACCGCCTATATGTGAATTACGAGGGCTGAAATGGCTATAATAAACTTTAAGATATTGCATTTGCAAACTGCGTCCATTAAGAGCTGTATGAAATTTAGGATAATAGAGTTTATGTGACATCCTGAAATTTCCTACTTTAAAAATAATTAAAAAAATAAAAGAATATCTCTTGACTTGCTCCTTAAGACATCTAGAACGTCTAAAGGAAGCTAAAACATTTTTTAATCAAGAAGGAATCTTAAAGCTTCTCGAAAAAAAGTTATCCGGTAATTTTTCGAGAAAGCCATTACTTTAATTATTTCATAATTTTCCACAAATTTCGTATTCGAGAATATGACACAAAGTAATAATTCTTGAATTAATATACAAGTCAAAGGCAAGTGAATTAGAATACATAAGTCAATGCCAAGTCAAGATAAAATTAATATGATTTTCGATAAGTCAATATGAAGTCAAAAGATAAATGACCAAAAGAAATGTCATTTTCAAGTATTTAATGATAGGATAGTATCAATGTTATTTTCAAGCCCCTCCCTCACGCCAACTCTCCCTCTCCCTCTCCTACTATTCCCTCACGTCCCTTATCAATGTTATTTTCAAGCCCCTCCCTCACGCCTACTCTCCCTCTCCCTCTCACTCTCTTTCTCACGCTATTCCCTCTCTCTCTCTCTCTCTCTCTCTCTCTCTCTCTCTCTCTCTCTCTCTCTCTCTCTCTCTCTCTCTCTCTCTCACGTCCCTCATGCTCTCTCATTCACTTGGCTCACACCCTCGCTCGCCCTTCGTGTGTTCTTGGGTAGTTCTATGTCGAAGGTAGGGGAATTATTAGGTTTGAAATAGTAATGATAAGAGCTCTCCACATGCACGACCCCATGTGGAGCTCCTAATTGACTGAGATATTGCTACAATACAAGAAAACCAAGACTTGCAGCTAGGTCTTCTTCTTTGAACGTATCAAAGCTTAAGTACCAAAATATATGTCAATATCCAACTTTTCTTACACGTACCATTATTACAATAAACTGCGGAATTAACTTTTTGGAATTCCTATTTTGCTATGTACTAACTAAATTATATGTAGATAACAAATTTCATTTGACAGTAAACTAGGGGGAAAATGGGGAAAAAGTGTTGGGAAAAAATGGGAAAAATGTCTAAAAACTCCTAAATCTAGCCGAATTTAATTGTCACAAATACAAAAGATTTAGGACTAAATTGGCACAGTTAAAATGTTTAGAATTGAATCGACATCAATGCAAAAGATTTAGGACTTTATAGACCCTTTTTTTTACTCTTTCCCTAGAAAAAAAAAGAAGGAATTCCCAACTTTGCTCAATTGGATGTAAAACGAAGAGACTTTTTTTTCCTCATAGTTAAAAATATCATTAAAATTTATCCACATTAGTATAGCCCATGCCACATAGGATGATTGACAACCACGTCAGCGATTTCTGATCAAAATTGATCGGATAAACTAAATTAATACAAATGCAAAAAATTTATAACTGAATTGACAAAAGAAAAATGTTTAGGCCATTTCCATCGAGTGCACTCATTCGTGCCCAAGCAATTACATCAATTGATATGCGCAGGAAGTTGCTTTCTTAGAATAAGTCATGGCGTGCGTGAGGGGTAATACATATTGACCCACTTGAGATATCAGCATTCATGGAGCTGATCCTCATGCATGTATACTCCTCTTGACCAAAGGGTATATCATGTTTAGTTGGTACAATTTCAATTTTAAATTTAAATTTTAGAATTTTCGTGTTTTTTTTTTTGTGCACCCAAAATCAATTTGCATTTCAGTATTGCATTAAGTGCAAACTCTAACTTACAAATAGGAGGTGTTACTATTTTGTCCTTGTTTCCAAGAACAAGTTGAACGAGAGAGTAATTTAACAGGTTTTTGGTTAACTTGAATTGAAAAGGGATTCATGTTCCCAAAAAAGAAAAAAAACCATAGAGTTCTTTGTCCAAGTATTTGATATAAAATTGGACCTCCTAAATATAAATTCTGGGGCTGAAATGGCTATAATAAAGTTTAAGATATCGTATTTGCAAATTGCGTCCATTAAGAGCTATATGAAATTTAGGATAATAGAGTTTATGTGACATCCAGAAATTTCCTACATTAAAAATAATTAAAAAATAAAAGAATGTCTCTTTACTTGTTCCTTAAGACATCTAGAACTTCTAAAGGAAGCTAAAACATTTCTCAATCAAGAAGGAATCTTAAAGCTTCTCGAGAAAAGCTATCCGGTAATTTCTCGAGGAAGCCATTACTTTAATTATTTCAGAAGTTTTTGAAAATTTTCGTATTAAAGAACATGACACAAAGTAATCTTGAATTAGTATACAAGTTAAAGGCAAGTCAATTAGAATACATAAGTCAATACCAATTCAATATAAAGTTAATGTCATTTTCGATAAGTCAATATGAAGTTAAGAGATAAATGACAAATAGAAATATTATTTTCAAGTATTTAATGATAATATAATATTGATGTTATTTTTAAGCCCCTCCCTGACACCTACTCTCCCTCTCCCTATCTCAAACTATTCCCTCACTTCCCTTATCATTGTTATTTTCAAGTCCCTCCCTCATGTCTTCTCTCTCTCTCTCTCTCTCGTCTCACGCCCTCGCTCTCGCCCCTTGTGTGTTCTCGAGTAGTTCTATGTCGAAGGTAAAGGAATTATTAGGTTTGAAATAGTGATGATAAGAGCTCTCCACACGCACGACCCCATGCAGAGCTCCTAATTGACTGAGACATTGCTACAATACAAGAAAACCAAGACTTGCAGCTAGGTCTTCTTCTGCAAACATATCAAAGCTTAAGTACCAAAATATATGTCAATACCCAGCTTTTCTTACACGTACCATTATCACAATACAATGCGGAATTAACTTTTTAGAATTACTATTTTGCTATGTACTAACTAAATTATATGTAGATAACAAATTGCATCTGACCAGTAAACTAGGGGAAATTGAGGAAAAAGTGAAGGAGTGCTCCCGCAGGTGCCCTCTCAGGGAGAAGGAGTACTGCTGCAGGTTCCAAATCCACTGCCCTCTCAAAAGGCATAAGAAAAAAATGAGAAAAGTGCTCAAAAAGTTCTAACAAATACAAAAAGTTTAAGACTAAATTGACATCATTAAAAGGTTTAAAACTGAATTAATATTAATGTAAAATGTTTAGAACTTTTTGAACCCCTTTTTCGGCACTTTTCCTGAAAAAAAAAAGGAATTCCCAACTTTGCTCAATTGGATGTAAATCGAAGAGGCGTTGTTTTTTTTTTCCATAGTTAAAATGGGGAAAAAATATTGAACGAGAGTACCATTGATGTGAATGCAATGTATAGATCGTTAAGAGATCCTCATTCAATGCCATTCCCACGGCAATATTTCCTACCAACTAAACAGAACAATCCCTATTCCATTTCATTTCCCCATTTCACTAAACAAAAAAATCGGAACTGACTGATTCCCTTCCACTCCGCCGTGTCATACACAATATTAAACGCAATGGTGCCTTAGTAAAGTAGTTTCAATGCCGACGATTTTTCCAAAGGACGACTACCGAAATATGGTAATTGAATTTTCCATGGAACATCTCCATAATAGGAAGAAAGGAAATATCTAAATTAAATTTGGGGAACATAAGTCACCAATCCTATTGAAATGTTATTTATGATTAAGTAGAGAAATTCTTCGGGAGTTTCAAATAATTCAACGTGGACTTCAATGCAATTTATTGCGAGATATTTTGTCCCAAAAAAGCAAACAAACACATAAATGAAGCTCAAATTATTTCGTTAATGATGGTCCTTTCCACCCCGTTTCTCCCGAAAGCCCTAGCTTTTGACAAACTTCTTTTGGCCAAAAAGCCCTAAAAGCATCATGCCAAAGCCGAAGGTGTTAGTAGTTAGCATTGATTTCACAAACTTTGTATTCGTAAGATCTCACGTTATTAGAATCGAAATTAAATTTGTTTGTTGATATATAATCATTTAGCAAAATCGACTCTAATTAATTAGGTAAAACGATTACTTACTTCGAAATTGAGGAATGATGTGCTTTGGAAGCGATTGGATTGTTATTGCTGAATGATCCTTCAAAAGAGTGATTTGTTGGATTGCCATTCCTTGTGCTGAGTACACACAATTTATATCGAATTGGATTTTGACTTCAAATCGTGTTGATGGGTCTTATAGGTGGGCTGCCAATGTTAGGCTAACCAAGCCCATAGCCTGCACAAGTAATTGCCATTAGTGTTATGACAAAAAAAAAACTGCCACATGTGCTTCGAACGTGAAGTAATCTTTCTTATCTCTTGAAGCAGGAAGAAAGTTCTCTTCTCTCCCTAACGAAAATGAACAGAAGACGAATTTCCTCTCAAGACGGCAGCCAAGACATTTAGTCCATGGCAATAAGGTATGTTCCAATGTGTAATATACCTAGTTCGATTAGTGATTCAAGAATTTCTAGAGCATTTTTCTTGTGTGTTCATATATGGAATATGTTTCCTACAAGTATAAATACACAATTATAAATAAGTGTCATTTTGGCCGTATTCTGAAGAGATTTAAGTCTTTTTTTTTCCTGTGGATGCAGAATGCTTCTTTTCAATTGAAGATGAGAAAATTACGAAAGGAAAACGGTAAGTAGGTAAAAATATTCTGAGTGCATCATCGTACAAGATATTATTTGTCTGCTATTTGCGCACTTCATCGGGACAATATATACGTATATGTATTGCCATCAACCAATTTTATGACGTATTACAATATATATATATTTTACACTTTGACAAAATGCCGATAATATCGTTCGGCACGGCAAATGTACCATAGAAATTATTGTTCACGATGATCATTTATCACAGTGGAAAGTAAAATAGACCCGTAATTTGTCGACAAACATAACCAGATCATGATTTGCCAAGATGTTTCGCTAATAAACAATGGATGAAATAAAAAGCAGAACAACGACCACCTTACTGCATTCCAATGATCCCGCTCACTTTTTCTTTTAAAGTAGTACGAGAGAATAAAGCTCGTTTCCAACTAAAAAAATAAAATAACGCAAGTTGGGCCATTTTTTGGCAATGGCAAAACAGATGTTCCCAAGTCGGAACGTGACGATAATCTTAGGCTCCGTTTGTTTCATGAAAAATAACTTTTAAGGATGTATTTTTTGAATTTTCCAACATTTGGTTAGAAGTATTTTTACTAAAAAGAGCTGCTTTTTCTCTCCTTATTAGTTAATTTTCCTTGAGAATTTTCAATTAATCAAAGAAAAAGAGTTGAAATATTTTGGCTAACTTGGAATTAAGGGTCTTCCTTCTTTGTGGAACCCCGCTAATTTTGTAACATAATCAACTAATGCATCAAACTTGGTACATGGAATGACCCATTCTGAGTCACCCGAGTTAAGACATTAAAAAGAAATGTTCATACGTGACCACATAAAGTGATAAGCATATGGTAGGTGATTATTATGAATCACTTCAGAATGCCACTACCGTATGACGTGGGACTTGACCTCACAAACTACTCAGAATAAAGTATTGATGCCCTCGTTACCGTTGGCCCATATCAAGCGGCACTACCCCCTCAATTGGATGTCCGATTTGGTCTATTTCTCCCACATCGTCGTTCTAGCATCTTGTCATTCTAGAGCCCGATCTGACCTCGGCCAACAAATTGAGTGAAAGAGATCTTGCTCTCATATCATTGTATTTGATCTAGTCCGATCCACTAGGTTAATCCTCTTTATCACCAAACTGCTTGTGACGATATCTTTTCATTGATAAGAAAGAAGCAATTGGATGGTTTTTACAGGTTATGAATGATTGTATTCTTGTCATGGGATTTTGTATTTTAGGATCTAATAATATGCAGATTTTCTAATATCATGCTGTGCTTTTATTTTTTGTTAATAAAGGTTTTTTGTGTGTTTTTTCAATGAATTTCATGTTTAGTTTCACTCTCATATTTTATTAGTTGTTGCCTAACCCAGAATTCCTATTTGGATGCACAATAAACTAAATTTTATGTAGAAAACAAATTCGATTTGAACAGTAATGTGATGATGTCTCAATTTGAGGATTTTCTTGAGTAACAATATAAACGAATTTTCAATGCTTTGCGCTTAACCAAACTTCATAATTCAAACATAGAAGAAACATAAATATGTTTTCGTGGACTTACAATGACACGATTCATGGAGAGCTACAATTCAGTCCACTCCATGAGTACTATGTTAGAATACATGGATCACTCTACTAGCTAGCTCCGATCATCCCATATAATTCCTTGATGTCATACATGGTATTGACTAAATCACCACATAAAGAGCTACGATCAAACGGAAATCAAAGAGTATTCAAGCAAAAACTTAAGCGAGAGCACATACAGTAGTCATCAAGAAAAGTCGGTGTACTTGGAAGCTGCGCCAAAGTGAAAAACTCGACGGCATTGAGGACAGGTGGCAGACTAGACCGGGCCGTCGCATTAACAGTCAATTTCAAATCATGCCCACCTTTGGGCAATGAGGCCACCGTCACTGGCTTGAGGTTCTCGAGCATGACGGTTTCCACAAATTCATCTTGTACATACACCGCGAGTTCGCTGAATAGGCCCTTTTGCAGTTGCAATTCCACACAGTGAAGGTACATATACCCGAGAGTTGTGGAGTTATCTCAGAACAGACTCAAAGGATCGTTGACATTTTGCACTTGTGTGGCAGTCATCAAAACTTCAGGCAGAACTCTATAGGCATCATTGCTTGTACTTGTCACGATGGCCATCGTGTTGCTAACTGACGACCAATCTCCATTATGTCTTATTGTTCCAGATGCAATCATATACATCTTGTGGATGCCTAGTAGTGCTAACACTAGTCAAGTAATTATAACAGTAAGTGCAAGATGATGAACAAGCCGACACAAATTGGTTTGGGAATAATAGCATGTTTTCTATTGTTTGTGCAGTTGCATAATGTCAAAGCACATGCTTAGTAAAAAATGTGAATACACTGACGTGTCATTTACAGACCAATGAATGTGGTCAACGTCCGAATATCATGGGCCATAACAAAAGAAATCACTTGTATGCGTATGTGCTCCCTAAATTATATCTCTAGTTGGTTACAAGTGCATGGAATTGATCTGGTAAGTTGAGTCCAACAACCGCAACTCAAGAGTTGATATGAATGGAACTCCCGAGCCGGTATTCACCAAGCAAACTTGTATATAATCGGTTGGAGGAGTATAAGTAATCTCTTCGTATATTTATGATGAAGAATTCACCGTGATTCAATAATTAACGTCAATATGGAGGTCAATCGACCAGGTTTAATTTTTAAATTGATGTACTAGAACTTTTTACATCATAAATATGATATTGCTATGTGTTGACATCGTTGAATCTATAGGCATTGAAAAATCATATTTAGAAGTTTTAACGAAGCCTGAGGATCCAATTTGAAAGAAAATTAATTTTTGAAATTTTTCGCAAATTTTAATATTATTTTCCATATTAAGAAAATATCCGAAAATAAGAAAATAGATTTCGTAGACTACAAATATGAAGAAATTGCCAAAATTTTATTTTAAAACCTTTTCATGTTTGACCATTTAAATACTGACTATTTTTTCGTGAGCACTTTTGTTTTTCCATAAGGAGGCAAAATCATCATTTTGAAAAGATAGATGAGAAAAATCCTTAAAAGTAGGATTGACCAATTAAAATGTCCCATTTCCTAATTTTTGAAATTTTTTTCTTGGAAACTTTTCAAATTTTTCGAGATAATTACGGGCAAAATCGTCATTTTGAAATATCTAAAAGGGAAAATCATAAAAAATAGGACCGACCCGTTAAAATGATCAATTTTCTAATTTTTTAGATTTATAGAAATTTTTTAGAATTTTTTTGGTGTTTTTCTCTTTTTTATAATTTTCTAACCCCCCCAACCACCCACCTCCCCAAACTTTTCCTTAGTGTCGAACAAGGCTTTTTTCGTTGTTGTTTTTTTATTGTTTTTCCTTATTCAGCGTTAGGATCGCCGAACAAGCCCCACTTTCGTATATTCCTCACCGCAAAACCCAAATTGGTAAAAAGAATAAAATTTTAACCCATTTTCGTAAAAGCCCAAAATAAAGCCCTAACCAAAATTATGTTGCCCTTTCCTTCCTCTGGCATCAATGTGTAAGAAGTCCTTGTTCCATTGGGAAGATCATTAGATTCTTTGATTGTTGTTGGTTGTTCTAGTAGATGACTTGGGTAGACACATGCACGTTTGTTCCAGAATCTACAAATCCCGCATTGGCCTTGTAGGACATGTCGAGCTAATCATTGTGGTGTCGTGACCTAAAATTCATTTTTTTAAAGTTAATGGATTATCAGATTAATTGATTAAATTAACTAACCTAGTTCGAGCTCTCTCAAGCTCTACCAAATCACGACTTTGGTTTTTTGTTCAAATGGTTTTAAATTTTGGAGTCGCAACTAATCATTTTTGGTAGGTTGATTAGAAACCTAAGTAAATTAGCGGGAGAACTAAATTACTTCTACGAACCAGAGATTATGAGTTCGGGGACTTGGTTACACTAGTTAATTAAAACTAATGCCCTTTCGGTACCTTAATTTCATGGGTATCCTAATTTGATGACTCAGGCTTGGTTTATTCCTAAGGCTCTAGTGGAGTGTTCTCTTTTTGTATTTTTACTTTTTTAAATGGAATATACGTGAGTGACATTTTTTTTCATTTTCAAAATATTAAGTATTTCCCTAAAGACGAAAGAGGGAGTGAATTAACGACTTCTGTGCAGTGCTGCGAGCTACTCATTTTGGGGTTTAGTGATTCAAAAATTAAATTACAGGAAGTAAATGACAATAAATAAAGACCACCAATGGATAGCTCAGCCTTGGCTTGGCCCTCTCCTTTGGGGTTTAAGGTGCAGGAATTTAAATTGCAGAAATTTAAAATGACCTCTAGTGAGCGGGCTCTGCCCTTCACATTCTGGGGTTTAAATTCTTTAAAATAAAACGAATTGATTTGACAATTCGGGCCGAAATCCATCGACGGATCAATTGAAAATTTAATGGGCACTTAAGAGCTCGTCAGCGCCAATCTTACACCTCCACGGGATTTACCGTTGACTTGGAGTTGTCATTTTCTTGACATAAAAATATGGAGAAATGGAGTAATGGAGCAAATATGATTTAATTCACATAAAAATTAGAACAATGAAAGAAGCACTTAGCTTCAATGGCATTATGAGAAGTGCTTGCTGGATATAATTAGTTCCTACCTGAAATCAAATATGGGGAAATGGGTGTTGACACCTAAATTTTGACTTTTTAAAATTCATTCACTTAAGTACATAAAAAAATGAGAATTTGTTCTCACCAAAAATTAATTTTTTCATGCATTGCATATTTAATTTTTTGTCGGTCATGCATTTTATTATGGCTAACGACGGAGGATTTGAGCTTAAATTGACAAACGATTGGATTGAGTGTGAGGGAGGTGTGCCGAAAGGCTTATGAAGTTTTGAACTTAAAAGAAATTTTTCCACAGGGACTGAATTGCAAATACATAAAACTTCAGGGACTGAATTGCAAATACATAAAACTTCAGGGGCTGAATTACAAATACATAAAATTTTAGGGATGGTGGAGAAAATAGAAAGGAAGATGGAGAAGGGGAGATATAGAAGGGAAGATGGAGAAATTAGAAAGGAAGATGGAGAAGGGGAGATATAGAAAGGAAGATGGAGAAATTAGAAGGAAAGATGGAGAATGGAAGATGGTAGAATTAGAAGGGAAGATGAAGAATTAGAATGGGAGATGGAAAGATTAGAATGGAAGATGGTGAATTAGAAGGGAAGATGGAGATAAAGAATGGAGGATGGTGGAATTAGAAGGGAAGATGGAGATAAAGAAGGGAAGATGGTGGAATTAGAAGGGAAGATGAAGTTAGTGGAAAAATTAGAATGATAAATGAAGATAGAGAAAGGAAGATGGGGGAGTAGGCTATAAAAGGAGGAAGAATGAGAGCTTTGAGGGGAGGACTTTGGAGATTGAGGAAAAAAATTTGGAGAGATTTCAAGAGAAAAAATTTTGAGAGAGAAAAATTCGCCGCAGTGGAACAAGTCTTGGCGACGCGACGGATTCATCTCCAACGAGCTCTAGGTGCATCAGAATGTGCAATTATCTGGTAACTCAATTTTTCGTGTTTAGATGACGAAATCTCGAAAATAAATATACTGAACATTCGTAGATGACTTCGAGATATTCGATTTGATATATTATGGCGTGAAAATGGACGTCGTTTGCTATGTCAAAAGGGTCCTGAAATGGAGAGCAGAAATCTGGAAATATGGTGATCAGAACCTGAGATGGAATTTTTCTGATCTGACCTTTCACGCTAAATGATTTTCCATGGGTTATTCTAGACTTCGTTTCATAAAGACCTCTTCATGACATTTGTTCATAAGATCTTATGCATAACATATAAAAAATACAAAAATATTCATGCACGTTTCGTATTTTTAATGCATTTAATGAAATCATGCAATTCTGCTGGCGTCCTTGAGTCTGAGTTTTTTTCTGTGCGTGGTCATATTGATTCGTAGTTATCTCATGTTTAGAGTCTTCTTTTGAAACTTCACAAAAAATGAAAGTTGTTCATTGGAGTCTTGTTTAGTAGACTGGAATGTTTGGTGCATTAATTTTGAGATTTGAGTGTCTATTTGAGCTTAATCTGAAGTATGTCTGTTCTGTGAAATTTGTTTGTTTGCTGCTGAGCTCTCATGAAAGACCATTTTCTACACGAAAATGAGTGTCTCTTCAGTAAGAATGTAAAACATGAAAGTTGTCAACGACACATTTTCCCATCCACATAAAAAATCTCAGAATTTTTGCATACATTTCATTATTTCTTTTGTATTTTATGGTTACTGGTTTCTCCCTAAGAATGTTCATGCACAGTATGATTTAATTCGTATTTTTTGTGTTAATGCATTGGAAAATGTAAAAAATGGTCTCAATGAAGTTTAATCAGCACGTGTTAAACTTTCTTTGAGTTTTTGTTGTCTTAACTCGGTGATTGTGCATGTTCGATTGGATAAGTTCATTATTTTCATTTGGCTTTCGGCCCAATGCTTTGAAGACTGGAGGATGACCGATGTCCATTCCGATCCGTTTTGTTGTACTCCTGACCCACGAGGCTTAGCGACGGGTGTTTGATCGATGTCCATTCCGGTCCATTTTTGTTGTGTTCCCGATCATGTCTCGGGTTTTATTTAATTGGTCTGTAATTATTCACCCGACGAGTTGCGGGTTTTATTTTCACTGTCCTTAGGGTAGTTTTACTTTACCTGCTCTCTCTTCACATCTTCGTTTGCTTTGGGTGATTTTGCATTCTTTATAATACATTGAAAAATCTAAAAAAAAATTCATAAAAAAAACCAAAAAAAAAAAATTGCACCTTTGAACCTCAAGTGAAAATTCATCAAAATTGCCAAGTTGAACATTTTCATGAAATTGGTATCGAAAGGGCGTTAATTGAAAAATTAGCGTAATCAAGTCCCCGAACTCATTAATCTCTGGTTCGTAGGAATAAAGTATTTCTCCCGATACTTTATTTAGGTGTCTAATCAACCTACCCAAAATGATTAATGGCGACTCCAAGATAAATCCTTCTTTTGATGAAATTGAACCTAAGTCACGATTTGGTAGAACTCGTGAGAGTTCGAGCTATGCTAGTTAATTCAATTTAATTAACATGGTAATCCATTAACTTTAAAAATTGGGAAACCGATTTTTAGGTCGCGACAGCTTGGCGACTCCACTGGAGAGTTGTTCTTAATTTTTGAAAAAACTTAAGAACTTAGAGGACTTAGGCCAGAAAATTTCATGAAAAATTATTTCATCTGAATTGGGTGAATTCTAACCTTTAGGTGTTAAATGGTTTTGCAGAATGGGAGTTATAAGGGGTGGAGTGTTTGACTAACCCTTTGTTTTGCAGGTTGGTATGGGAATTATTTGTTTAAATTCTGCACATTATTGAAGCGGTGTTTGCATTTAAATGTTATGCTTGTGTTTACGGTTTTAGCACTACATCACACACGTCCCGTGACCGAACCTAGGTCACTAGTTTTAGGATGGTATTGTGATTTGGTTTTAGCGTTCGGCGTGAGATCACGTCGAAAGTTAGCCCAGATTCAATCCCGAACCTCTTTTCAAAAATGAGTTTAAAAGTTAGGCCTCAGGCTTGGTAAGATTACCAAAGCAGTGGTTTTAATTTTTAGCTCGAGCAGCCGAAGTGGGAAGGCCCGGCTAATCTTGATTACGTCGTAGAGGATCACGGCTAATCTTGATTATGTGCGCGAGATTGTCGCCTTGCCGTAAGTCTTCCGCTTCAATTTGTCAGCCTTTAGAGTAGATAGGTTAAGATTTAAACTCACGATTCATGTGCATGTCTATGTGACCTACATGGTATTTTTCACAGTGAAAGTAAGTTTTCTAAACTTCATCTTGTATTTATTTTTGGTCGGTCCATGTAGGTGTCGGTTAAATTTCGAACTTAACATCATAGCCATTTTTCAAAAGAAAATAAAATCAAATTGGTGACCCATTTTTGAAAAATTAAATAAATGTGGAAAAATTCCTTAGGGAAATTTTATCTACCAATGAAATATTTTGTCATATTTTTCCTTAACACTTCAATAGACCCAAAATTTTCTCATCAAATTTACCTTGAAAATTCATTCTGATGAAAAAGGAAATGCTTTCGAGAAATTTGGTAAATATCAAAGTAATTTGTTACATTGTTCTTAAGTTATAAGATTTGCAAGAAAAGTTTTTCTGAAGAAATTTACCCATGTTTTTCTAAGAAAATTTTCTCTAATTTCTCTAATTTTGTAAAAATAAAATTGGACTAATGTAGGAATCATGGGTCGACCCATCTTGAATCACATACTCATTATGTCCTTTTCTTTTACAGGGGAATCATAGGTACCCCAGGTAGGAGCAAAATCGGGTTCAGCATTATACCGGGAATAACCTCGAGATATACGAAAGGATGGATAATTCTTGATGTCTTAGCTGATGACCCAAGGGGCAAGTGAGGAAATCGATCTTCCCGGAGACAGAATCGTGTCAATTAACGATCATGTATGAGCTTTGTATTTTGATGGGGTCGTAAATTTATCCAGATCGGGCCTGGGGACATTTTTAATGTATTAGAATGGTTCATGAACCCGACCTTGCGACGCCTTTCTGATTAAATTGAACAAAGGCTTGCCTTTTTACCTTCCTCGGATTCAAAACACATGGAAGATTTTGGAGGACCAGTATTTTATTACCGAGCATGGCCCGCAATCATTTCTCCCAATGCTACAGGCGACCGACACATTCAAGTGGACACCAAAAGAGATAGGCAGGAGTAAAGTGGGGCACGCAACGGGCAACCTGGTTTGTTTATTGGAGCACTAATCGAGTGGTCGATTTGCAATAATTCACACGACTGACTCACGGCGCTGTGATAGGTGGGGGCCGCCACCGAACCCTTCGTCAATGTCCTTGATATCATCGCCGGCAGCAGATAACAAGAACACCAAGAAGAGTGTTAAGCCTCAACGTCTTCAGTACAGTAAATCGTCCTATCATGCTATATGGGCGAAGAAATGGCAGGAAAAAGAAAAGCACAAACACGTGAAACTTTCTCTTCATTCCATTCACCAACAAACCTTACAACAACTCAATGGGGAGGAAAAGTGAAATCAAATTGAGCCCTAATAAGCATCACAAAGGAGCTCAGCTGGCTCTCCATGGAGTTGATGCTCTGGGTACATCGGGCGTTCACGGGATCAAGCTCCGCGAGCCTAAAGAAGAGGCGATCGCACTTCTCTTTAACCTGGGCCATAGTGGCCTCGTAATGCTCAACGGAAAACTCCAGGTCCGGAATCGCCGCCCTCTCGAAAGCAATGTCTGCCGTAATGTCATCAAGTCTCTCCTGCAGCCAACCGCATTTGCACCTCGTCACAATATTGCCTGGCTCCTGTTCGGCGTAAGTTCGGACCAAGGCCAGACAGTCCACCAGCTTTCCCCTCTCACGAGCCAGCCACGAAAGTTGATCGTTGGCAAACTTGAGGGCCTTTTTGTGATTATCAGCCACAAATGTGACTGTTGCCAGACACTCGTGCCGGTCTCGGTAACGAGTTTTCACGACGGCGGTCACAAGGACCGTCTCATAAGCACAGTTATAGGCAGCTAGAAAATTGATGAAGAGGGTCGAGAAGTTCCAATACTCCTTTCCCAGTTGGGTACCCTCAACAGAAGCACCGTCCACGGTCCTGAATAAACCGAGGATTTCAGCCTCAACGGTAGAGTTTTTGGCTATATGAGCGTAACCTCTACCAAGAAGATTGTAGAGTCTCTCCCACCCAGCCAGAACTTCGGCGGATAAGGTGTGGTTAGGAGAATTGGCCATTTTTTAAAGCAGAATACAAAAGAAAGGGGGAGAGAGGGGAGGCAGATGAGCGGAATGCGAAGACGGTAATCTGCTTCAATTTAAATACTGATTTCACAGGGGCAGTCCTTATAGGTTTTCCTATCTACCATTCTCTGTCGGCAACACTCCCGGTGGCTCAAATTCCAGTCAAGTGGCAACCTCGAGCCGAACAAACCTAACGTCTCTGTGGAAAAGCTGGACGGGACTCCACCGCTTTGAAAAAAAGAAAGAACGAAAAGACGAGCTGAGTGGGGGACAAAGAAATTTTCGGCAGAAAGAGAGATATTACTCATCTTCATTGGAGGACCCGCCAGTAAATTGACGGTGGAAATCTTGATAGGGGCCCTCTACCGCGAAAAGAAAGAAGAAGACAAACTGAGCGATAAACGAGGATTTCCCCTTTAATCAAAAGCTGAATGTCATATTTTCCCCTCGGTAAATCTAATAGCACTGCCCGTGAAGGGGGAAGTCGTTACTATTGCCAGAGAGAGAATTTGTCCTCATTTGATAGTGAGGGTTCATCTGCATGAACTCGCAGGAGAAAGATAGAGAGGAAGGAGTTCTCGTGGAAGAGGAATTCAAAACCTTCACCATCAAAGCATTGGCTTTCAAAGCCTGTTACGAGAAGCCATCAACGATCCCGTGATCCCTCAAGTCCGAGAAGACATCCTGAGGCGGTCTCGAATCGGCAGTCCTAGATCCAGAAATATGTCGAGCATTAGGGAAACGGGCGCATGTTCAACCCTGGTCGAAGCTGATGAAGTTCCTTACTCTGAGGGTCTACTGGTCATGGCCATTGACGGTAATCCAGTCTCTCTGTCAATCCTTGTTACCGTATTAAGAAAATGCCGGTATAAGGTTGTAGCTCAAGCAAAGGCGACAGAGGCCGTAGAGATATTAAAGAGGAGTAGTGACCAGTTTGATATCGTCCTCACCGCCATGGTAGGGATCGACATGGATGTTTTCACTCTCTTGGAAGTCATCAATTCTAAATTAAACATGCCAGTCCTCGTAATATCGGCAAGCGATGATCAGCAAGCCATAATGAAGGCTGTCTTAAACGGGGCTCAAGACGTCGTAACGAAACCAGTTAGGGTTCAGATGCTTCAAAACATATGGCAGCACGTGGTAAGGAAGCAATTGCACGACCATGAGAACAAGCATCAAGCCTTCAATTTTGTTCCAAGCAACTGGAGAAAGAAGATGAGTTGGTCTCCCGAGCTGCATCGTATGTTTGTTAATGCAGTTCAGCAGCTAGGAATCAATTCGGCACGGCCGCAACATATACTGGAAATTATGAAGGTAGAGGGACTCACTAAAGCAAATGTTTCGAGTCATCTTCAGAAGTACAGAAAAAGGGTGAGAGAACACAATGCAGCTCAGAATCAAGAAAACCAAGGCGGGACCGATCCAAGCCTGAACGTCGAGTCTCCTCACCACCATAAGTTCCACAGGTTAGCATGGGGCGAGCCACTTCTCATCATCAACCAAGCCAGTAGCCGTGCCATCAATCCCCCAAGCGTTAATCAAAGTATCTCCCAGAATCACCCTAATGCTCTTCAAGAGTATAGACCGCAGGGGCAGTGTATTTAGACTCCTTGGTTTGAGCACCAACCCGTGCCTAGAATTCATCCCATGATCAGCGCGCCTGCGCAGCCAGAGAATCAGACAGGAAATTATCCTGAGCACTTCCACTTCTCTAATCCTCGAATGGAAGGAGTTCTTGGCAGCAAAACAGTTGGTGATCCCCACACTTTCTGGAGTAATGATGAAGACTTCAGCTCGAGAAGTCAAATTGCTCATGGCGAGGACAGAATGAGAAATCTACCGCCAGCATTTGCCAACAATAATGCCCAATTCGAGCATCAGTTGCTGGAAGGTTCAAGAGATTACCCAAATGATGAGCTTACTGCCCTGGTCAACCAGTTTAAAGTTGACAGACATCCGAAGCCATGATCGGAAGCCAGTGATTAGGGACTCTCAAATATCGGTCATCCATGCCTGAACCAGCACGAGACTAACTGATTATCGAAGAGCCGCAAGAGAGGCAGAACTGACCTTGAACAAGTACACATTTCACTTTATGCTTAATTCCCCTGCGTGTGATATTTCCAGCTTTCTAGGTGTCTAGATTTAATTCAGGGGCATGGGGTAATTTGTTTTTTATCCCGTCGAATGCGTGAATCCCTTTTTATGCTAAACTCAGGGCGGATCAATTTGTGGCAACGTCGCTGACTGCCATAATGAGAAATGTTGAATGGCCTCACATAGGGAAATTTCAAGTGAAAAGCCCAGGCGAGCTCGAAGATGAGTAATTGAGTATCGTTCCAATTTACCCTCGATCGTCGCAAAATGCTAAATTGGATTTGTTCCATTCTCACTCAGGGGATTGCAAATTGCCTCAAGAGTGTCGCAAAATGAAATGACCCAATGGAATGCGATAGGACTCATTTGCCTTGAAGGTAACCTTTACATTAAAGGAGCCCTCCGGTCCACAGACCCGATGGCATAAAAAATGATGATGGTCCAAAGCAACCCGAAAGAAAACAAGGCCCAACTAAGCAAAGCACTTATGTGGCAAGCTCAAAGTGAAGGGTAACTCGGGACATACAATCCAATCCAATCCAAATGAAGGAACTTCCTCAATTCAAATTCAATGGAAGTACATACAAGGGTAAAACAGTATCGTTCCAATTTTTCTAAAATATGAAGAATATATACTGCCGCATTCCCTTTCATTTTTGCAGTGAAAGTCTCTACTGGCCAGATTTTCCTGTCTACCATTCCCTATCAGCATCACCTCCGCCACTCGTCTCCAATCTCGAGCCAAGCAAATCCGACATCTCTGCCAAAAGTTTGACGGGATGACACAACTTTGAAAAAGAAGAAAGAAAGGTGACTTGGGTGGGAGACAAGGAAAATGGGATTCGTTTTTATAGGAGAACACGTCAGCAAATCGACGGTAGAGACGTTGATAGGGACCCTACCACTATAAAGAGATGAGAAAAGACGAGCCAAGCAAGAAACACGCAGGAAAGGTTGAGAAAGACAGAAATCTCGGGAGGAGCGATACATATGCTAAGCCGACGCCAAATTTTAAAAGAGACATCCTCCTGATAATCTTTATTCATACGTTGAAGAGAGTTTTAAAGCATACACGGTTCAGAGAGAGTGAAAATACAGAAAGATATAGTAAACCTTGAGAGATCATCGACCAAATCAAAGATGTCTCAACCCAATACTTCCGAAAGCTATCGTTGCCTGCTGAATATGGGAGAGGAAGAGTTCGAAGCCATGTTTGGGATCGAGCCCATGGAGCCTGGCCCTTCCGCCAACGACGTCCAAGATCTCAGTAAAGATAAGGACAACAACGGTAAGGGTCAAAAGAAGCGTTACCGTCGCCATACTAAGGAGCAAGTACAAAGGCTTGAGGATTTCTTCAGAACATGCCCTATGCCAGACGGCAAACAGAAAATGGAACTGAGTCAAGAGCTAGGACTTGAACCTTCGCAAATCAAGTTCTGATTTCAAAATAGGCGAACCCGAATGAAGACTCGTCATGAGCACAATGAGGCTGAGTTTTTAAGAGTTGAAAATGAAAACCTCCGAGCGGAAAACAAGATGTATAAGGAGGCTTTTGACTCCGCCACCTACCCCAACTGCAACAGCCTCCTCCTCACCTTTGATGAAATGCATGATCTGAGGATCGAAAATGCACGTTTAAGAGGAGAGTTAGACCAGTTTATAACAGGATCGAGTTCTATTGGAAGAGGGTACAAAAGGACCAATGCTACTGGATCATCATCAATACCTCCCGAGGAAGAAGGGACAGATCACCACCAAGCGGACATTAACGATGATCTTTTCGCCATAATCAACCAGTTTGATATCGGTAAAGCATTGAAGCTGCGATGCACATGCTCAGCCAGTTACCACCAGATCTTTAACATGGTCGACGCGTACCTAGTCCGGAATGAAGCCAGCTGATTATAGAAAAGCCTGCAGATGGGGAAGAAAAATCAATCCTGAATGGATGAATATGCTTTATCTTGCATGTGATGTTGTCTTCTTTTATGAATGTCTAGAATTGGCGTGAAAGCAAGAAGTAATCATTTCTCTTTCCCCAATTAAATGCTCGAGTCTACCACCACACCAAACTCGTAGTGAATTTATTGCGAGTAAAATCCGCGTAAACTTGAAGGGTAACGCCGTATCGTTTCAATTTACCCCCAATTGCTCCAGTGTTAAATTGGATCTCTGTTATTTTCAGGAATTTGCGAATTGACCCGAGAACACCGCCATACTCGAATGCGAAATCCTCTTGTTGAATGAAACTGGAGGCAAATCAATTTGAGGATATTATCACTGAATGGACGGCTTCAAACAAAGAAAAATACGAGCGAAAGGCGCGAGTAGCTTCAGAAATCAGTAATCTTGTATCGTTCTAATTTTTCCATAATCATCTCGAGTCCTGAATTACTTTCATTTTTAACAAGGATTTTAAATGGCCTTGAAAAGAACCAGGACGTGGAATTGCCCAATGCAAAGTAATAAGACCACGTCGTCTCAAGGATTAACACTTAAAAAATAGCCCTCATTGACGCCTAAGGTCCCGTGGACCGGATGGCATGGGGAATGACAGTGGTCCGAGATGTCTCGAGTTCGATCCCTAGGGTTGGGGAATATTGTAAATGTTGTAAATAAATAATACAATTTTTTTGCACATTTCTTTTTTGCAGAAAGAAACAAGAATACTCGACGAACGAGACCGAAGTCAATACTTTGCCACAACCTTGGTTCTGATGGTAAAGTGTCCAACGAAAGTCGAGAGAAACTCAACCCAAAAAAACTGGTAAAAGGATCGTACAAGGCATTCAAGACAGAGGGTAAACCAGTATCGTTTCCAGTTTATCCCTTCCAATACTGGCTAACACGTCTCCTTTCCTTTTGACAGGAAACGTTTACACTAACATGTCGAAGAAGACAACCCCCAGGGGCAATTCAAATTCTCCCATCCCTGAGAATTTTCTTCCATACTTGCACATTCTACAAATACACGTGATGCAAAAAAAAAATCTTCACATCTGTATTGTGTTTACACATTCCATGATTTATGCATGACTATTCTGCATGTTTAATTTGCCAAATCTGAGACGCAATTCCAGATGTCGCCCACTTGACAGACATACAATTTGGTCCAAATGAAGGGATTTCTTCATTTCAAGTTCACAAGAAGCATATGTAAGGGTAAAGCGGTATCATTCCAATTTCTCTAGAACATGAAAACATACAATGATGCATTCCCTTTTAATTTTCTGTAGGGGTTACCACCGTGCCAGACAGGTGAGTATCACTTCCCTTTTAAAACTCAATAGAATCCAAAAGTTTTGGAATTCTCAGAGCAGATGCCAGAGTTTCTACAACTCATTCACATGAACATGGGCAACCCATGATCCCCAGAGCCTTCTTGCATGCTTGCATGATTTGTTCATCAAGATTTTCACAAAATCTCATGAGTTGTTGAAGGTTATTTCGTATGCTCGAAAATGCTCACACTTAGCATGGTTTATACATGATTGTCCTTCATGTTTAATTAATCAACTCTGCACAAGTTGTGTAAACTAAATGAGGTACATCAAGATATCGATCGATTAAAGCAAATCTTTGCGACATCAGCTAAGGGAACACCAGGCAAATAGAAGAAGTCCTTAACCACCAAATTCCCAAAGCCGAACTCCCAGTTGAGGCATGTACGGGGGCAATTTTGGATTCTGCCAAAGCCTGACTTGATTGAGAATGGGGCAAATTGTTAGCAAGCTCCAAATTGGAAGAAGGGAATACCCTCTCTCTTTCTCATATGTCTTTCAAAGTGACACCCAATTTTCTTCTCGCAGGTGCCAAGCTAGAGGACATGCCTTCGATTGCTACTGCTGAAGCAAGTCAAAAGTGGAGCTTCCTAATATTCGTTCACTCCATCATTTTAAAGCCCTATTCATGCACATTCTTTTTATGCAGGGTCAATTGTGGGAACGAGTAATCAACTAGAGTTCAAGGTCAAATCCCCAGCAGTGACTATGTCTGGGGCAATTCCCAATTTTGGCAAAAGCCATGATCGCTTGATGCGATCCATCCTGATGGAAATGAGGCAAACAAGGGCATTCGACTAACCATGTTGGTCTTCACCATATCACGACTAGAGCGAGCATATTTTTATTCTGGGGCAAACATGAGAATGAGCTCGTCCTCGTTTGATCCACTCGCATGTCTTGGGGCAACTTAGATTCCCCTTCATCTGTTTTTGAGAAGCATTGCAATTCTGATTAATTGCTACATTTGCCTAATTGAAAAAATGCTTCTAAATTGTGTGATCTATACATGATTGTTCTTCATGTTTAATTTACCAACTTTGAATAGGGAGCATAAATTGCATATGATGCATCGAATGTACAGAATGGGGCATGACAAGATGATGAAAGGCAAGCCATTTCCATACACGTCTTGTAATCTAATTCCTAGTGAGATGAGCGGTAGTCAGGATCCGCACTCCTCGAGGCGATGTGTTTTCTCGCAAAAGGTACGATAGCCGAAGTGACGGAGGCATTCAGTTCTTTATCCAAATATTACAGTATCTATTGCAAACCTCTTGAGCGGCGGTCCCATTTTCTTACCCCTGTCAAGAACCACCCCACGTTGGGGCAAGACGAGGTAATTCCAGCAGCAGCATGAGGTAAATGGTTAGAAATTCTCTTGCTCAGACTAGCATCAATCTTCGGGTGTTTCTTTACATTGAACTCGAACTTTAATTCAAGTGCCTTAGGATAATGAAGAGCATTCATTTCTCTATCCTATACACTACATCCATTGTACAGCCCATTTGAGCCTGCAAATTCATTTCTTGACCCCTTGCTGGTAATCATTTGCTGATTTCGAGACGAAGATAATGTTATCCCCAAATACCAAAACTGAAGAGACCGGGGCAGTAAAGAATCCCCAAGTGAACTCATCTCATATGTTAGATTTCTCATGTAGTGTCTAACATCATTCCTTACAAAGAAAGAAAAAGAAAGAGATGTGTCAGAAAAATAGCTCTCTGTCAAGAAAGAAAATGGGAATCGGGATTAAGAAAAACAAAGGTTAGTCCCACAGAATCCCAGACAGTAAAAAGCAAAATGCTTATCAAAAGCAAGGCCAATGTCCATTCAAATCCTTGTTCATTTGTTTTAAAAATCCCAAATGACAGACTTGTAAAGAAAAAGCCTCCAAGAGAGTCAAATGGAAATTGCAATCATCAGCGAAAGCTCCATCCTCAAGCAGTGATGGCACATTTTGAAATCAATTTCAAAAGGCCAAGACCGGTGATAAGACAGCAATGATCACTAGCATCAAACCATTCTCATATATTTTCTAAGCCAAAGCGAACCTTTCTCTCAGTCCCAAATGCTGACCTACGTTACAACCCTTCAAAGTCTCTTCTGATTATGGCATATGAATTAACGTAGAGTTGAATGATTTTAAGCATCGCTCGAAGAAGTTCGAGCAAGATTATTTCTCTCTCATTTTTGCAGGGTTCTTGACTTGTAAACCCGGAGCAGGTGATGAAGATCTCTTTCAAAAAGCCTTGACTCCACAGGAGTCCCATTTGGTAAACCATTGACCTAGCCTATATTACGGTCCCAATCAAGACCTCCAGATCGGCTTGGTCGTACCAATTGCGAGATTACTCAGACCCTCGTTGAAAGCGATGATGGTAAGATTGAGTAATTTCTCTTGAATCCTACAGTTATGATGAATAGCTTTTCTCGAAGAGTAGGAGAAAGCCCTTTCGGACTGAAGTCCCCCATTCAAAGTACATTCGAGGTATTCACAATGTAATAACCTCCTTGAACAGAATTGGTGATGCAAACTTGACAGAATAGTTTTGCATAAATCCACTAAGTGAATTTCAGCATACATGCCTGTACATGTTACATCTAACATTGTCTGTGCACATGCATTCCTGATATTCAAGCTACCTCATGAGGTCTTGAAATTCATCCAAGGATGATTGAATGAACAAGCCGTGTTGGCAAGTGCCCACTTGGCAAGCTTCCAAGCTCCCAGGTAAGTATATCTTCAACCTGAGCCTTCTGATGATTGTTAAGGCACTCAAATCTGTTGCGACACATACAGTCATTCAAATATTCGTCTTCTTCAGTGAAACGTGATTTTTATGAAATACATGTCGCATTAGCATTGATTTGGTCTATGCGCATAATTTTACTTCAAGAGAATAAGCAGGTATGATGCAGTCAGTCTGTCTACTCCTTAACCATTCGTTCAAAAGACCAAGGTATGTTTTCTGAACCCAGTTTTGAATATCTTGTGTTTACACTGACATGGCTTGTGTAGCACACCCTCTCGATGTGGTCACCGCCCTGTGAGATTGGCGGCACATCTCCCTTTCAGATCATCAAAGACCAGCTCTAATGATCTTGAAAGAAATCTACCTCTAAACTACCCAAAAAACCCAGGTAAGTTTTCTGAACCCTTTTCAAAATCGCAAGCTTTGAGTTTGCACCAATGAGAAAGCACACTCCTTAATTTCATCCAGTTCATAATCGACAGGCTCTTGTGATCTGCATGAAACATTTGTTCGAACCATGATCGACATGCTCTCGTGGTCTCGACAAATTTTATCAAAATCATAATCGACATGCTCTTGTGATTTTGGTACCCTATCAAGTTCATGATCGACATGCTCTCATGTTCTTGATCTTATCCATCCAGTTCATAATCGACACGCTCTTGTGTCTGGATGCTTGTGCGAACCATGATCGACATGCTCTCGTGGTCTCGACAAATTTTATCAAAAACCGTAATCGACATGCTCTTATGGTTTTGATACCCTTTCAGATCATCAAGGACCAGCTCTAATGATCTTGAAAGAAACTATGTGACTCCACTCGAAGAGATGCAGTGGACACATCCCCTTACAGATCTTGCGCTTTCTCGCATCAGGGGGAAACCTCTGGTAACGGATAGGCACCAGTACCTTAAGATTCTTGCATTCACAAAATGCCTGGAGCTTAAGGGAATCACCAGCATTATGAAGTGTCTGTTAAGACCGACATTTTATATGCGATCCATGTGCAGGTTTCTTTAATCCGTTTCCTCGGAGCAGAGAAATCTTAACACATGTTATTTACAGTCCTGCACATCATGCATCATTGCACTTACATAATGGGATTAAAACTCCCCCACAAAAAAAATCATCATCATTCATTTGCATTGTCAAAATTTAGGTTCAATTTTGTCTTTGAGCGAAACCTCTACGAGTCTCCGCTCAAAGAGGGGCAGCTGTTGACACCTAAATTTTGACTTTTTAAAATTCATTCACTTAAGTACATAAAAAAATGAGAATTTGTTCTAACCAAAAATTAATTTTTTCATGCATTGCATATTTAATTTTTTGTCGGTCATGCATTTTATTATGGCTAACGACGGAGGATTTGAGCTTAAATTGACAAACGATTGGATTGAGCGTGCGGGAGGTGTGCCGAAAGGCTTATGAAGTTTTGAACTTAAAAGAAATTTTTCCACAGGGACTGAATTGCAAATACATAAAACTTCAGGGACTGAATTGCAAATACATAAAACTTCAGGGGCTGAATTGCAAATACATAAAATTTTAGGGATAGTGGAGAAATTAGAAAGGAAGATAGAGAAGGGGAGATATAGAAGGGAAGATGGAGAAATTAGAAGGAAAGATGGAGAATGGAAGATGGTAGAATTAGAAGGGAAGATGAAGAATTAGAATGGGAGATGGAAAGATTAGAATGGAAGATGGTGAATTAGAAGGGAAGATGGAGATAAAGAATGGAGGATGGTGGAATTAGAAGGGAAGATGGAGATAAAGAAGGGAAGATGGTGGAATTAGAAGGGAAGATGAAGTTAGTGGAAAAATTAGAATGATAGATGAAGATAGAGAAAGGAAGATGGGGGAGTAGGCTATAAAAGGAGGAAAAATGAGAGCTTTGAGGGGAGGACTTTGGAGATTGAGGAAAAAAATTTGGAGAGATTTCAAGAGAAAAAATTTTGAGAGAGAAAAATTCGCCGCAGTGGAACAAATCTTGGCGACGCGACGGATTCATCTCCAACGAGCTCTAGGTGCATTAGCATGTGCAATTATCTGGTAACTCAATTTTTCGTGTTTAGATGACGAAATCTCGAAAATAAATATACTGAACATTCGTAGATGACTTCGAGATCTTCGATTTGATATATTATGGCGTGAAAATGGACGCCGTTTGCTATGTCAAAAGGGTCCTGAAATGGAGAGCAGAAATCTGGAAATATGGTGATCAGAACCTGAGATGAAATTTTTCTGATTTGACCTTTCACGCTAAATGATTTTCCATGGGTTATTGTAGACTTCGTTTCATAAAGACCTCTTCATGACATTTGTTCATAAAATCTTAATGCATAACATATAAAAAATACAAAAATATTCATGCACGTTTCGTATTTTTAATGCATTTAATGAAATCATGCAATTCTGCTGGCGTCCTTGAGTCTGAGTTTTTTTCTGTGCGTGGTCATATTGATTCGTAGTTATTTCATGTTTAGAGTCTTCTTTTGAAACTTCACAAAAAATGAAAGTTGTTCATTGGAGTCTTGTTTAGTAGACTGGAAAGTTTGGTGCATTAATTTTGAGATTTGAGTGTCTATTTGAGCTTAATCCTGAAGTATGTCTGTTCTGTGAAATTTGTTTGTTTGCTGCTGAGCTCTCATGAAAGACCATTTTCTACACGAAAATGAGTGTCTCTTCAGTAAGAATGTAAAACATGAAAGTTGTCAACGACACATTTTCCCATCCACATAAAAAATCTCAGAATTTTTGCATACATTTCATTATTTCTTTTGTATTTTATGGTTACTGGTTTCTCCCTAAGAATGTTCATGCACACTATGATTTAATTCGTATTTTTTGTGTTAATGCATTGGAAAATGTAAAAAATGGTCTCAATGAAGTTTAATCACCAGGTGTTAAACTTTCTTTGAGTTTTTGAATTGTCTTAACTCGGTGATTGTGCATGTTCGATTGGATAAATTCATTATTTTCATTTGGCTTTCGGCCCGATGCTTTGAAGACTGGAGGATGACCGATGTCCATTCCGGTCCGTTTTGTTGTACTCCCGACCCATGAGGCTTGGCGACGGGTGTTTGATCGATGTCCATTCCGGTCAATTTTTGTTGTGTTCCCGATCATGTCTCGGGTTTTATTTAATTGGTCTGTAATTATTCACCCGACGAGTTGCGGGTTTTATTTTCACTGTCCTTAGGGTAGTTTTACTTTACCTGCTCTCTCTTCACATCTTCGTTTGCTTTGGGTGATTTTGCATTCTTTATAATACATTGAAAAATCTAAAAAAAAATTCATAAAAAAAAACCAAAAAAAAAATTGCACCTTTGAACCTCAAGCGAAAATTCATCAAAATTGCCAAGTTGAACATTTTCATGAAATTGGTACCGAAAGGACGTTAATTGAAAAATTAGCGTAATCAAGTCCACGAACTCATTAATCTCTGGTTCGTAGGAATAAAGTATTTCTCCCGATGCTTTATTTAGGTGTCTAATCAATCTACCCAAAATGATTAGTGGCGACTCCAAGATAAATCCTTCTTTTGATGAAATTGAACCTAAGTCACGATTTGGTAGAACTCGAGAGAGTTCGAGCTATGCTAGTTAATTCAATTTAATTAACATGGTAATCCATTAACTTTAAAAATTGGGAAACCGATTTTTAGGTCGCGACAATGGGAGAAGAGTAGAAAATTTGAGATAGTTTATACTAAAAAATCAAAGAGAGTAGAGGGACACTTAGTTTCAAATCTGGGATGAATTCTTGATTTATATTGATCGATGAAGAAATTGGTGATGATAACCCTCTAGCTTTAAACTCCCATTATCTTCAAAATTCTCTCTCTTTTTTGTATTTTTTTTCTCTCAAATTTTTCTTCAATCTCCCAAAACTCTCTCAAACTTCCAAAATGTTCTCTCCAAAAAATTCCCCTCTCAAACTCACTTCTTCCTTCTTTTATAATCTATTCATCCATCTCCCATTCTAATTTTTCCACTAACTCTATCTCCCATTCTAATTCCTCCACTAACTTTTCTTCATCTTCATCTTTCTTTCTCCATCTCTATCTCACATTCTAATCTCTCCACTAACTCTTCTTCATCTCCATCTTCCCTTCTCTATTCTTATCTCCCATTCTAATTTCTTCACTAACTCTTCTTCATCTCCATCTTCCCTTCTCTATTCTTATCTTATTTTCTCCATCCATTCTTCTTCATCTTCTCTTCTCCATCTTCCATTCTCTATTCTTATCTTAATTTCTCCATCCATTCTTCTCCATCTTCTCTTTTCCATCTTCCCTTCTCTATTCTAATTTCTCTACTAACTATTCTTTTTGTTATTTGCAAGATAATTCTTCAAGAGTTAGATATTTACACTCTAGTCCCTGAATTTTAAGTATTTACAATTTAGTCTCTAAAAATATATTTCTTTATGTCCAAATCCCCTCACAATTTTCGACACACCTACCGCATGTTGAATTTAAGCTTATTTAATTAAAGCTCTTTTGTAAAATTGAGTCATTCTGTGTATAATTAAGCCAAGATAAAAATTTGGAATATTAGAGAACAATGTCACAACTCCTAAAAGTGAAAAATGAAAATAAATTGACTCAAATTAAATTTTTTTAGGCCCGATTCGAGATTATGCTCGTGAAGGAATACACGACCCTGAATTGGAATTTTTTAAATTTGCGAAGGCCAACATGAAAAGGGATTTAAAAGAAAAATATTGACTATTTTTATGTATTTTTGTGGCCTCAAATGCTATTATTTATTAAATATTTTCCTAATTTCTAAAAAATATATTTAAAAAATACAAAAATATGAAAAATTGTTTTTTACTCAAAAATAGTTGCCTAAGGTTGGTCAAGGCTTCTAAATTTGATTTTGTAATTTTCGCATTTTTTCTTGATTTGTTTTATGAATTTTCGAAAATAAAAATATCGAAAAATACTGAAAATATGAAAAATTATTTTTTTTTGTCAAAATTGGTTCTCTAGGCTTGGCTAAGGTCCCCAAAGTTGATTTTTTAATTTTATGAATTTTTATGGATTTTGTATTAATTTTAAAAGAGAAAAGATGATTAAAAATCAGGTGTCAACACGTGGTAATCATTAAGTGCCTCGCAATCGATGCTTATGAGACCTAAATCGAGGTCAAATCAATGATTGTCACTTTCTCTTCACGATGCATCATTAGTATTATAAATTTCTCGATTCTTTACAATGTCCCTTGAACTTTTTATCTACTATTATCATCATTGTTTCATCTAGATAAAAATTGCATCAATCAAAATTATACACGTTAGAATTGGCTCGATAATTGTAAGTCTTAAAGAAGTTCAGATAAATAATTGAATGATATAGGCATTTGTGAAAAGCATGAAAATAGAGATGTTATTTGCAAATACAAAGTGAGCTAGAGGATTGTCGCGACCCTAAGAATTTTTTTTTCGATCGGGTTAACGGATTATTAGGTTTATTAGATGAATTAACCTAATACGGACCCTCCTAAGTCCTACCGAATTACAACTTTGGTTTTTGTTCAAATGATTTTTAATTTTGGAATCGCCACTAATCGTTCTTGGTAGGTCGATTAGAAACCTAAATAAATTAGTGGGAGAACTAATTTATTTCTGCGAGCCAGAGAAAATGAGTTCGGGGATTTGGTTACGTTAGATTATTCTAATGCCCTTTCTGTACCAATTTCATGAAAATTCATTTGGGGTGACTTGAAAAGATTTGGATCAAACTGATCAGAAGGGCAAAATGGTCATTTTTTTTCAAATATCAAAAAGTGAAAGCAGGTCAAACCAGTTGAATGTGGTCATTCCTTATTTTCCATAATTTCTAAGATTTTTTTTGAGTTTCCTGGATTTTTGAAGGCGATTTGCCCATAAGGGCAAAATCGTCATTTTGGAAAGATTGGGGGGAATTCACAAAAATAGGATTGGTCAGTCGAAATGACCCGTTTCCTAATTTCTGGGATTTTTCAGAAGTTTTTTGATGATTTTTCAGGATTTGTTTTTGAATTTATATATACATATATATTTATTATTATGAAACCACAATCTTCTTGCTTGCTCGAAATAAAAATTCCAGAAATTAAGGCCAAGCTAAGGTCGGTCTAACGACATAATCGTTGCTACTGTATGGTACCTCACCTTACAGGCTGCAAGGATCCGCAATGCTATATTTACATACAGTGCCAGACATTTGTTTCTTTCCCCTATTTTGGGCCATAAATCTCGTGGAGTTCTGGTCTGTCTAAGCTATTAGAAGCTTAAAACAAGTTCACATCAAAAGCACAGACACAAACACAAACTCCCCCTTACTCATACACAATGATGTAAAGGAAAATGGAAAGCTAACTCAGGGAATCGGTAGCCGTAAACTCAAAATCGTGGAAGATCGCCATCGAGAATCAAAGCATATAATAAATTTTCGACATTCAACAATCAGTCAATGAAGTAACCGCACAACAGGAGATGTTCAAATAAATATCTTTAAATTCATTTCCCTTTCTTGTCAGCTTATGTTTCGTCATCTTTGGCATAATAAGAAAAGAACAGGGAAGGTGGCATCAATTTTGAATGCTCAGAGCACAATGCAGAGATAGAAAGAAGGCTTTAATTCTGACGGGCTAGATTCCTACCTTGATTCTTCTGTAGAATGGGTGGGTTCTCAAAGTTGTTGTCTGTTAGTATAGCATTGAAATGTTCCGAACTGGGAGGAACTTGAAAATCCATCCTTTCTTCCTATTTTGAATTATTTGCTCCAGAAGGTTATTTGCCCTTCGCTACGTGTGTTCCACTCGCAAAAAAAAAATCGTGATCAAGGAATATCAGAGAAGACGAACCATGAGTACTCGTGTAACTTAATTTTCATGAATGTATACTAACAGACCAAGAGAGCTACAGGAAAAGAGACTCCCCTTTTACTATGAGAAACACTTTCTCTTCCGTATCTTCACAGCCAAGCTTGAGTTGCTTCTCGAAATCTGTAGGACTCCTCCTCAAAACTCTCTTGCGGGTGGAGTGAGACCCTCCTTTTTTCGTCGGCACTCGGGAGGTATCTATCTAATCCTTCGCCCTCGACTTCTCTGGACGCCTCCTCCATTCTCTTTTTTCCCCGTCCTCCCCATAGTCCAAAGCAGGTCCTCTTTTTTTTCTCCCCAAACCAGACTCTTTTGAAATGGAAAACCTCATCTCTGGGGTGCTTTTGAATAAATGAGAGGTGGATAATAAAGATGGATGGTCCATTAAAGCATCTAAGGTTTCCACAACTTAAGACGGATAAGACTGTGACATTCTGAAATTCGACCCTTTTTCAGAATTTGAAAATATAATGGTTATTTCATAGAGGCCCTATAAATGAATCTCACTCGAAACTGATCACATCGAGATAACTAACCAGAAGGGAAATGCTAGCTAGGAATATAAGCACGTGAACCATTTGGTCGATACGCGTGACTCCTAAAAGCCACCCATTAGTTTGAGAATTTATTTAAAATTGCCATCTTATGAATGAGGCCGCGAATTTAGTTCCGGAATAGGACAATCGACTCTTATGAGTGTCACAGTTGTGAATTTGGACATTGCCTAGAAAAGCGTGAATGAGCAGATTGATCTCGGAATGCCTAGAGGAAAGGGCAAAATTGGAAATTGCCATCTCACCCCCCTCTTGTGCTAGAATCCATGGCTAGAGAGTGTTAGTAATTTTAGCGAGGTTAGAAAAATTGTTCGGTGGTTTTCTGAGTCTTTTCTAATCGCGATTGAGTCAAATCAGCACTGATTGATGTTTAAGACCAGAGTTCACTATTCCTGCCGAAAAATACTATTCACTCCGGGGAGTTACTGTTCACAGAGTAGAAAAAGAATATGAATTTAAGGGTTGAAATGTATGAGCTGGACTATGAATGCGTGTCCAACTCTGTGGTGCAATATGCGACTAGTTCTGATAAAAATCGTTGGGTAGTTACACGAATGTGAATCGTTGCCTACTGATTTCATTTGGAATTAAAGTGCTTGACTGAAATTGCGTGTCTCTGACTCGTCATGTATGGGTAAATTTCATAAGGTGCATCGTGTTGCTTTGGCATGCTTTTGACTGTCGTGTGAAATGATCGTCAAGCAGTAATATTAGCCCTGATGCGTGTTATCGCGGAGCGGAGGGTGGCCTTGAGATACCGATATGGCATGGGGAAAGTGGAGCGATACGGATGCCAACCTGATGCGAGTATCGCGGGTCGAGGTATAATGAGCTCGGACGTGCTCGGCACGGGATAGCTGGAGAGATAAGGGTGCCAACCGTGAGGCGACTAGCGCGGGTTGAGGCACGACCTGAGGCGACTAGCGCGGGTCAAATGAAAATGAAATCCTATTGTGGCAAATCCTCGAGATACTCGTATGCCTAAGCATTCTAATGCATGATCATATCACTATTGGATGGTAAATTGCATGTTGAATTCATTTATTGTCATGACTGAGTTGTTAGCCTAACTGCATGCCTAGAATTAATCGTCTAATTACGCGTTGTCCTGAGGGGGGTTTAGGGGGTAAACTTACTGAGATGTGTTCTTATAGTTGTCATTATTTTTCCCACCTTTTAGACCCTCGCCTATGAGATGAGTACTTCAGGTGTACGTTATGGCATCCCAGTAGAGATAGAGAGGTGGGAAACTTTATATTCTGGTTTGGATAATACTGCATATAAGAAAGTAGAGTGTTCTGTCTGGATAGACGAGGGAGGTGAGTTTTTGATGCCCCTAAAGTTCGAGGCATGGCTGGAGCGGCGATGCTTAGTGTTCGGTGACCCCATTTCTGGTTTTGATGTGCGGATTCGGAGCGAGGACCAGTATGGACCCATAGAGGCATTGAAGTACGGAGGTGAGGTCATCGATCCAGAGCCGATGGATGTTGAGCTAGAAGAGTATTGGCCGATGGAAATAGATGGTTATGAGGACGACTGGTTTGTGGGTAAGCAACCGGACGAGGACCCAGAGCAGATGTTGTCAACACCCGAGGAATCCAACTCGGAGGAGCTACCGTCCTCGGAGTGGAGCGAAGCTGAGTCAGAGTAGACTAGAGTGTTAATTGTCTCCTTTTCGTGTTGTCTAATAAGGCGTGGTGTTTCTATCTATATACATATCCTGATGTGGATATTTGTATTTCGCCTTGTGTGTATCGATGGTTGTTGATGGATGTGGTCGTTCTAGGTTGGTTGTTGTTGTTAATATTTGTAAAACTGAGACTCATGTATAATATGGAGCTGAGATTGTGTAAAATTTGAGGTGTTATGGTTGTGCTAGTCCTTGCTTGTTCGTTGTCAGGGGTAAGGTATCACTTCCGCTGGCGTTTAATTTGGATATTAAGGTTTCAGGGTCGGCGACAGTCCTCGGACGTCGCATTATCTTTATCGACCAGTGTATTTGTGCGAGATGTTGCGTGTTCGTAGGGTTCGAGGCGTGACATCCACATTGAGGTGGCATCGAAGCAAGGTTAGCTCGATCAAGAATTGTTTGAGACTTGGAGTGATAAGGAATGATGAGTTAGAGTAAGGACAACTCGACCAAGAGTGTATTTGAGGCCTGCAGTGAAAAGGCTGCAAATTTTTAGGATTCCTCTCCACCTTAGATGTCCGCTAGCATAGACACGTCTTGAGGGTCACACGAGCATATACATGTGATTGGTAGGTCTAAATCACTTGGTACCGAGTAAATTGTGTAATTCTGTTAAGCTACAGGTGTGGCTGGACTTGAGGTGAGAACTTAAACCTTGATTGCTGAGTGCTCGTAATATTTGTAGGATGGTTGCTTGATTGTAGTATTATTGTTATTGTGATCTGCTAAGTAGATTTGATAAGCTTGAGCGGTGGCTTAGGTTTTTAATTCCTTGGTGGAATTATAGCAGGTCTAGACGTTTGCGAGATTGTAGGAGTATGAGCACTCGAGGTAGGGGCAGGGGAAATGATGGAGCATCTAGCTCACAGGCAAGAGCTATTAGGAGCCCAAGAATGGAATGGGTTATGAAAGCGTTGGAGGATATATGAAATTTGATGGGCAGGTAAGCCCAGGACCGAGCTGCTACTATTGCCCAAGCCGCTGAGGCTGCTGTCGCTGCTGTTCAGGGAGTAAATGGAAATCATGACAATAGGAATAGACAAATGCATCAACTAGTAGAACAATTTTTGAAGCTGAAATCTGTAGAATTCAATGGAAGTGGCGGTGTAGAAACTACCTCGCTATGGTTGGAGAAGTTGGAGAAGGCCTTTGCACTTCTGGAGTGCATAGAAGAGGAGAAGGTAGCTTTAGCAGTATATCAACTTCAGGGTACAGCTGATGACTGGTGGAAAGTCACTCGAGGAAGAGTGTTTCCTATTGGTACGGTTCCAAATTGGATGGCCTTTAATGAGGCCTTTAGCGGAAAGTATATATCTAAGGCTGCTCAGGAGCAGAAGATGATGGAGTTTCTGCGACTTCGTCAAGGACACATGTCGGTGGACCAATACGAATCTGAGTTCGCAAGGTTATCTAAGTATGCTCCGAGGATGATCGAGAACCCATTGGATAGAGCAAGGAGAATCAGAGATGGGTTAAAACCTGAGGTTAGGAGTCAGCTGATACTCCTAAATTTAAAGGACTATAATGAGTTATACGAGAGAGCTTAGATGGTTGAACGAGACGCGATTGAAAGAGCTGCCGCCTCTAGATCGCGGTATATGCCGGTCAGAGACAACCAGAATTTTGGAAAGAAACCTATAATGGGAAACAGGCGTTTTGTTCCTCCTGTGAGAAGGAATCTGGGAAAGCCAACCTATCCTTCAGGAATGGTGTGTCGATTGTGTAGAAGGAAGCACGGAAATGGACCTTGCCCGAATAGGACTGGAGCATGTTTCGGGTGCGGTCAACAGGGTCATCATGTAAGGGACTGCCCGAACCGAGCAGCGGGACCGCGACTTCAACTGTAGCGGCCCCAAATAGGACCTCAAGTTGGAACCGCCCCACAGAATAATCAGAATCGACCCCCAGCCCAAGGAAGGGTTTATGCGATAGCGCGAGGAGAGGCAGAAAATGCACCTGGGGTAATCACAGGTACCATTTCTCTTTGTGATCATCGTGCCTATGCTTTATTTGATCCAGGAGTGTCGCATTCATTCGTGGCATTGGCTGGTATTGAGTTGAAACCGTTAGAACTCATATTGCGTGTTACCACACCCTTAAAGGATAAAATAATTGTTTTATTAGGGTGCTCAGATTGTAAGATAGCCTTGGGCAATAGAGAAGAATTTATTGATTTGGCTGTCCTACCTATATATGATTTTGATGTGATAGTTGGGATGGATTGGTTAGTCAAACAAGGAGCTATGATAGATTGTAGTAGTAAAACGATCCAATTTAATCCAATTGGACATCTTAGATATCTTTTTGTAGGAGATCGAGGAGGAACCTCGATCCCTTGGATTTCATCACTGGAAGTGACTAAATTGCTGGTTGAAGGTTGCCAAGGTTATCTAGCATCTGTGAAAGATTTGTCGATCAAGGAAACGAAGTTAGGAGATGTAGCCGTGGTGTGCAATTTTCCTAATGTCTTTCCTTAGGAATTGCCGGGATTGCCACTTGAAAGAGAAGTGGAGTTCGTAATTGAGTTGATTCCTGGAACGGAGCCAACCTTTAGAGCGCCTTATAGGATGGCGTTATCGGAGCTGAAAGAATTGAAAATCCAGATGCAAGAATTGTTGGATAAAGGGTTCATTCGTCCTAGTGCATCGCCGTAGGGAGCACCAGTTTTATTTGTAAGGAAAAAGGATGGGTCATTGCGTTTATGCATTGACTATAGGTAATTGAATCAGGTGACCATTAAGAATAAGTATCCGCTGCCGAAGATAAAGGATCTGTTTGATCAGCTACAAGGGGCTTTAGTGTTTTCCAAGATCGACTTAAGGATAGGTTATCATCAGTTAAGAATTAGGAAAGAGAACATACCTAAGACGGCATTTCATACAAGAAATAGGCATTATGAATTCACCGTCATGCCATTTGGATTGACAAATGCCCCAGCAGCTTTTATGGATATGATGAATCGGGTGTTTAAGGAGTTCTTAGATCAGTTCGTCATAGTATTTATTGACGACATTTTAGTATACTCGAAGAGCCTTAAAGATCATGAGCAACACTTGAGTACGATTCTACGGACCTTAAGAGAACATTCGCTCTATGCTAAGTTTAGCAAGTGTGAGTTTTAGCTCAATCGAGTGGCGTTTCTTAGGCACATCATCTCTGGAGAAGGAATCTCAGTGGACCCGACCAAGATTGAAGCGGTAATGAATTGGCCGAGACCAATGTCAGTTACGGAAGTACGAAGTTTTCTGGGGCTAGCCGGTTATTATAGACGATTCGTGGAAAGATTCTCCGCAATAGCCTCTCCTTTGACGCGATTGCTGAAGAATGAAACAAGATTCGAATGGACGGATAAGTGTGAAAGGAGTTTTCAAGAACTTAGGCATAAGTTAACAACCGCACTAGTGTTGACAATTCCATCTGGACCTGGAGGATTTGAGGTTTATAGTGATGCGTCGTTGAAAGGACTTGGGTGTATCTTGATGCAACATGGACGAGTAGTAGCGTATGCGTCTCGCCAATTAAGACCACATGAGATGAACTATCCAACGCATCATTTAGAGCTGGCTGCCGTCATATTTGCGTTGAAGATCTTAAGGCATTACTTGGTTGGAGAAAGGTTCCAAATCTACATGGATCACCAGAGTTTGAAATATCTGTTTTCGCAGAAAGAGCTAAATATGAGACAGCGGAGATGGATGGAATTACTAAAGGACTATGATTGCGAGATATTGTATCATCCAGGAAAGGCAAATAGAGTGACAGATGCATTGAATATGAAATCCAGCATTGCGCAGATGGTGATTAAGGAATGGACTCTGCTGGAAGGGATAAGAGACTCGGAGTTCAAGGTAGAAATGAGACATCTCTCGAGTTTCATGGCCATGTTGAGGATTGAACCGGAGATTCAGGTGAAGATTAAGGAGCTGCAACCTACGGACCCTGAACTTTAAAAGGTATTGGCGATGGATATAGCCAAGAGAAAGCCTGAGTTCCAAGTCATGGAAGATGGGATTTTGAAGTTTCGTGGACGGCTTTGCATACCAGATGATACTGAATTAAAAGAAACAATTCTATCTGAGGCTCATCGAAGCAGTTATAGTATCCACCCTGGTAGCACAAAGATGTATCAGAATCTGCGTCAACATTATTGGTGGAATGGAATGAAAGTGGATGTAGCCAAGTATGTGGCTAAATGTTTGACGTGTCAGCAAATGAAGGCGCAACATTGTAAGCCTGGTGGATTGCTTCAACCGTTAGAAATCCCTAAATGGAAATGGGAACATGTCACGATGGATTTTGTAACGAATTTGCCAAGGAGTCAGAAGGGCAATGATTGGATATGGGTGGTGGTCGATAGGTTGACTAAGTCAGCTCATTTCATAGCTGTAAGGAAAGACTTTGCCTTAAAAAAGTTGGCTGAATTGTATGTACACCAAGTTGTTCGTCTTCATGGCGTACCGGTGTCAATCACGTTGGATCGTGATCCAAGGTTTACTGCGACATTCTGGAAAAGTCTGCAGGTGGCATTGGGATCAGAATTGAGGTATAGTACAGCTTATCATCCGCAAACCGATGGACAAACTGAAAGGACAATTCAGACACTCGAAGATATGTTGCGAGCGTGCGTGATAGATTTTAAAGGCGGATGGGAGGATCAATTACATATGGTGGAATTTGCATATAATAACTGCTACCAACAGAGCCTAAAAATGGCACTATTTGAAGCCTTGTATGGTAGGGCTTGTAGGACTCCACTGTGTTGGAATGAGGTAGGCGAAAGAAGGATAACGGGCCCAGAACTAGTTCAAAAGTCAGTGGAGACAGTAAAAGTTATCAGAGAAAGATTGAAAACAGCTCAAAGCCGCCAGAAGAGCTATGTAGACAAGAGACGAAGGCCATTGGAGTTTCAAGTGGGAGATCATGTGTTCTTGAAAGTCTCGCCAATGCGAGGGCTATCTCGATTTGGAAAGAAAGGAAAGTTAAACCCGAGATTTGTAGGCCCTTTTGAGATCCTAGAACGCATTGAGAATTTGGCCTATCGCCTAGCTTTACCACCGAGTTTGTCGCAAGTGCATAACGTATTCCACGTATCGATGCTCAGGAAGTACGAGTCGGACAAAAGTCATATACTCGATCATGAAGTCATTGAAGTAGATGATCGAGTCTCAATATGTGGAAAGACCAATACGAATTGAGGATCGAAGGGAACAGGTTCTGAGAAACAAGACGATTCCATTAGTCAAGGTGGTCTGGGAGTACCACGGAACAGAAGGCGCCACGTGAGAAAGTGAGAATGAAATGAGGCGTCTGTACCCTTCTTTGTTTGAGTAGTTTATGATAGTAGTATGTTGTAAATTTTGAGGACGAAATTTCTGTAAGGGGGGAAGAATTGTGACATTCTGAAATTTGACCATTTTTCGAAATTTGAAAATATAATGATTATTTCATAGAGGCCCTATAAATGGATCTCACTCGAAACTAATCACTTCGGGATAACTAACCAGAAGGGAAAGGCGAGCTAGGAATATAAGCACCTGGACCAATTGGTCGATACGAGTGACTCCTAAAAGCCACCCGTTAGTTTGAGAATTTATTTAAAATTGCCATCTTATGAATGAGGCCGCGAATTTAGTTCCGGAATAGGACAATCGACTCTTATAAGTGTCACAGTTGTGAATTTGGACACTGCCTAGAAAGGCGTGAATGAGCAGATTGATCTCGGAATGCCTAGAGGAAAGGGCAAAATTGAAAATTGCCATCTCGCCCCCGTTTTGTGCTAGAATCCATGGCTAGAGAGTGTTAGTAATTTTAGCGAGGCTAGAAAAATTGTTCGGCGGTATCCTGAGTCTTTTCCCATCGCGGTTGCGTCAAATCAGCACTGATTGAGCCCCGACAGGTCTTGAAATTTTATGAATTTCGAGAAATGCCTCATCATTCATTGTTAATCACATCAATCCCATTAATCGACCATCGGTCGTCGTCGGTCAAACCTTTTGACCGGTCAACCGATGAATAGTGCCGGTCAACCGATGAATAGTACCCCCCAATAATTGAAGATATTTCTCTCTTTTTCTCTCTTCAATTTTGACAGAACACTCTCTTTCTCCTCAGAAAATTTCGTAGCTCTCTCTCTCTCTTGGTTTTCTCTCTTAGTTTTGCCACCGGAAAACCGCCGCTCGTTGTGTTGCTTATTAGCTACCCAAATGTTGTCAGTTTGAGACGCCCTTTTAACCTGATCCTATATCTCTAGAATCGCTCCACGAAAAATCAACTCAAGATAAGCCCCGGAACCGCCTCAAACAGAGCTAAAACCGGACCTTGCACATGTTGAATTCCAATTTCTGGCCTCAACTTCAATCGGCCACCGACGGAAATTTGACCGTTGGATCATCGTGATTTTTAGGTATGTCGTAGTTCATTGTCTTGTGGTTCGTTTCCAACTTGAATCTCTCCGATCCGAGGTCGTTTGACCTTCTAAATCTGCTTCGCCGTTTCGGTCGACGAACTAGTCTTTGTTACCCGAATTTCTTATAGGGCACATATTGATATATGTTGACCCCAGCGACCCCTAGAGCTCATTTTCGTGTGAAAACATTGATTTTCAGCTTGTGAACCAACTTGTTTAGCTCTGCGCGTGGTCGTCTCCCATCGGTTTTTGCTGTTTTGGTCCCGGCTTTGTTCGTGGACTTTTCCGTTGAACTTTTAGTGAGTTTTCCTCCTAAATCTTGAGTAGGACGATAGGTAATCGCTAGACGAAGGCTAAGGCGAAAACGAGGCTCGAATCGAAGTCATTTTGAGGTGGAACGGAGTTCACTATTCACGACCGAAAAATACTATTCACGATCGAAAAATACTATTCACGATCAGAGTTTACTATTCATTCCGAAAAATACTATTCTCGACCGGAGCTCACTATTCATACTGGAAAATACTATTCACAATCGGAGTTTACTATTCATGTCGGAAAATACTATTCACGACCAGAGTTCACTATTCATGCCGGAAAATACTATTCACTCCGGGGAGTTACTGTTCATAGAGTAGAAAAAGAATGTGAATTTAAGGGTTGAAATGTATGAGCTGGACTATGAATGCATGTCCAACTCTGTGGTGCAATAGGCGACTAGTTCTGATAAAAATCATTGGGTAGTTACACGAATGTGAATCGTTGCCTACTGATTTCATTTGGAATTAAAGTGCTTGACTGAAATTGCGTGTCTCTGACTCGTCATGTATGGGTAAATTCCATAAGGTGCATCGTGTTGCTTTGGCATGCTTTTGACTTTCGTGTGAAATGATCGTCAAGCAGTAATGTTAGCCTTGAGGCGTGTTATTGCAGGGCGGAGGGCGGCCCTGAGATGCCGATATGGCACGAGGAAAGTGGAGCGATAAGGATGCCGACCTGATACGAGTATCGCGGGTCGAGGCATAATGCGCTCGGACGTGCTCGGCACGGGGTAGCTGGAGAGATAAGGGTGCCAATCGTGAGGCGACTAGCGCGAGTTGAAGCACGACCTGAGGCGACTAGCACGGATCAAATGAAAATGAAATCCTATTGTGGCAGAACCTCGAGATCCTCGTATGCCTATGCATCCTAATGCATGATCATATCACTATTGGATGGTAAATTGCATGTTGAATTCATTATTGTCCCCTCTATCATAATTCTTCTTCCTTTTTTACCCAACCAGCCCACTGCCTCGTGTAGACGTGAACGTATTAAATCCCTTGTGCCCATCTGTGACTGTGTTTTCAGCTTTTGTCACCTTGCTCCTCTCGGAATCCCAAGTAGGGGTGTATATTGTCTAGTCAAGTCATCAACGCTCCCGGTTCTCTTTATCGTAGGACCTACGAACAATCTTGTGGCGCCTCATATACCAAACAAATGAAAGAGAGCTCCCAAGATGTGTCGGCGACGATGGGGAGAAAGTTTCCAGATCTCTGTTCGTGCTCGCTGAAGAAGATTTTAACCAGTAAGAGCTTGAGAAAATTGGGAGATGCTCGCTTCACGTCGTATCCCAAATGCATTATTGCCGAATTAAATCTGATTTTTGCACGATCAATTGGGAAAGAGAGAAAGAGAAATCCGTCTAACGATAAATTAAATTCGGAAAACCGAACACAACGACAAAGAATGCACAATCAGGCCATTGAAAAATTTAGACTATCAGAGGACAATGCCATGACTCCAAAAAATGCAAAAATCGAAAATTACACAGCTAAAATGGATCTTCTACAATTTTTACAATTAATCTAAAAATAGGGATTAACAAAGTAATTCTCGATTTGAAATTAATTTTTTTTACAGATTTTCTTTGACCACAACGAAGAGAAAATTAGAAGAAAAATACAAACTATTTTTTTGTGGCCTCAAATGCAATTTTATTTTCAAACATTCTCCTAATTTTCGAAAAATATTAAAAAATACGAAAAAAATATGAAAAATCATTTTTTTTTGGTCAAAATTCGTTCTTTAGGCTTGGCCAAAGTCCCCAAAGTTGATTTTTTAATTTTATGAATTTTTATAGATTTTTTATTAATTTTTGAAACTAAAAATAAAAATATCAAAAAATACTAAAAATATGGAAAATCATTTTTTGGTCAAAATGGGTTCTTTAGGATTGGCCAAGGTCCCCAAAGTTGATTTTTTAATTTTATGAATTTTTATGGATTTGTTTTATTAATTTTTAAAAATAAAAATATTGAAAAATACTAAAAATATGGAAAATCATTTTTTTGGTCAAAATTGGTTCCCTAGGCTTGGCTAAGGTCCCCAAAGTTGATTTTCTAATTTTTATGAATTTTCTATAAATTTTAAAAGAGAATGGATGATTAAAAATCAGGTGTCAACAAAGATGATACATTGCCAACACTCCATTATTTAGGAGCATTCCTAAATGTTTCTTAGAGAATCTCAAGTGGGCATTAACATTGCTAAAGTCCTAAATATAGTTCTAAAACCATCGAAACTTCTTGAGCTTAGCTTTGCCTAAATTCTCAATGCACATTTTTCAAATCGAAATTTGAGTATGACTAGCTTTTGTCTTCTACTTGACAGGTCGATCGAAAGTTAGACACTGAATTGTCAATGTACCCTTTTCTAGAATCCTGGTTAGCTAATGTCTCAACTCTTCACAGTTCAATCATCACTGTGCACGCGTGCGTGAGAGAGAACCTGGATTTTGTTGCCCGTGAGCGATAACTTCGAGAGCTGGACAACCAATCAAGATATGCAAACATCTTCACATTCTTCATGGCATATCAAGCCTTGTAAATGAGTACTGGGGGAGTGATTTCTCCATCACAGCCTTTTGGATAGGCAAGAAACTTGCAGTTAGGCCTGTAGCCTACCAACAAATTGAGCGATTATAATATGAAGTCAACTCAGACAATGCATATTACACGAGCAAATTTACGTAATTTTGGAGTATCCAACATTCCACTTAGAATGTCCAAGCTGTTTTGGAAAAGGACATACGATCATCTGATACATTCCTTGCAGACTCTTATAGGCGCCAAATTTAGACAAACCAGATTAAGCAAAGTTGCAAACGTGATTATAGTAATTGAGATATCTCAAGTACTCTGCCAGATCCATTCTCGCCGAGAGCTAACATAGATCTAGGCTTAGTTTGACTCGATCAGTTCTGTCAGAGAGAGAGAGAGAGAGAGAGAGAGAGAGAGAGAGAGAGAGAGAGTCCTGTTCCTGTTGTTTGACCTCTTATCTCGAGAAATGATATGAGAATGTATCTACCATAAGGCAATAACAACAAGCTGGACTTTAGGGTATCCAAATCCAAATCCACCAAGGAGTGAGTCACCTTAAGTACATAGTTCTCCCATGACTGACAAAAGCTTAGAACTTGAAAGAGTTGTCCATGCCGCAATCTCTCTTGAAGAAACTTTTCTTGGTCCAATGGTGCTTCACTCCAAGATGATTGAGGATTGTCATTTCGGGATCATCTGATTGAGTTTATTACAGTCATTAATGATCTAAAGAATGTGGATGAGAATATATTTGATTAATAGCAGACTGCCATCTCTGATGAGAGAAAGTGAATTCAGCACTGTTTCCGAAAGAAGGATAAAAGAAATTGTAGGGCAACGATCAAAAAGTGGCGCCGAGGGCTTGATGGTCAGAGGGAAAAACACAAAGAGGGGTTCTAACAAAAAGTGCAAGTCTAGATTGAAGTTAAGAGTAAGACAAAAGTCGTTTAGATTAGGGGTGATTGGTTCTTGATTCAATCCAGTTCGATTCTAGGTCTTCGAAATTGGGAACCAGTCCTCCCGGTCAAGTGTTAGTCATATCTGATGTACTCTTCTTTGAACTAGAGTTCAGGACGCACTCTACATCGTAAGCATTTTGACTCTGTGATTCTGTTGAAGTATGGGGTGCTTGGTCAAGTCCCCCATACTCGGAAGGGCCGTCACGTACTTATGTCCCGGTTTTTGAATATTCCCGTTGTTCTAAGATCAATAACAGGTTGTTTTCCCTGGTTTGCTCGCTAAGATGAGCTCTCAATTTTTCTGAATCCCTCCATTGACCGCTGGAGATGGGGCTACTCTGTGGCAGTCGGTGGATCCTTTTTTGACGGCTCAGGCCTTGTTATTATACCGGAGGTGCGCCTCTTCTCGGGCCACATAGCTCTCGTCTAGATGATGATACCAGCTGTTTGCATTGGACACCTGAGACAAACCCTATTCTGCATTCTAAGAATTAGACAGATTGGAATTGCCTTTTTATCCTTGTGTCCATAATATTGTAAAGATTCTGTGTGTGTATATCCTCGGTTGCTTGCGACAATTACTGCATTAGGACCACCAATGATCCATATGTATAGTGAGCTTACCCCAGAAAGACGAAAGATAATTAGCGCCCCCTCAAAATTGCCATAGCTGCTAATTACCCAATGTTGTTTTTTTTTTTGGTCGAAACCCAAGGATGTTGACTCAAACTGAAATTTCATCTGAACTCGAGGTAATGCCGATTTCCCCATCCATAGATAGCAACAACTTCCCAACCACCTCTCCCCTAGCTCAACACGGAGTTCCTAATTTCGCAGTCTTAGGAATGCCATGAATTGACATTAGTAATGGAGAAAGGAGCGACAAAGGATGAAAGGATGTCATTACTAGACAGCAAGTTTGGAAGATTCAATGACAGAAAGAAAGGGAAACTGGATGATGCAATTAAAGTACAAATTTGAGGATAAAAGTAAATCTCTAACCTAAAAAGAAGAGAGCCATCCTAGATTGGAAAAGTTCTACTACCTTGCGATAGGGGCATTGTCAGATTGGAGCACCAAGGAGGTCATTTCAAAAGAATCACTCGGTTTGCTCACCAAAGACTCCAACTCTGCCAATACATGATGTATATCCGGCCTTTGAATTGCCGTTGGTCGAGTACAAGACATGGCAATCTCCGCTACTTTCCAAGCCGAGTTGATGTCCAATTCTCCTTGTAACCTTGGATCCATAATCCTCTGTATATCACCACTTCCAACGATCGGAATCAACCATTCAAGTACGTGTATGTTGTTGCCATCTTGGCTTCTCACCAATGCAGGTCGGCCTGTGATCAGCTCAAAGAGTATGATTCCGAAACTATAAACATCACTCTTCTTGGTAAATTTTCCAGATGATTGCATCCTGAGAGGAAAAAAAAAATTGCTGGTCCTTACATCGAAGACAAATCTTAGCCTATGTCACTATTTATATGCAAATTGAGATGTTGAACTAAACTAGAACAATAATTTTGAATTTTAGTGATTACTCAGGGTCGAGGTAACCAGGAGTGCCTGCTAGACAAGTTGACACATGAGAGTCCTTTTCAGTTGTAAATGCTCTTGACAGGCCAAAATCAGCTAGTTTGGCTCGGAAATCGTCGTTCAACAAGATGTTAGTAGTCTTCAAGTCCCTATGGATGATGGGTGGTTTGCAACCATTGTGCAAATAATCCAAACCTGAAGTCCTCGCAAAAAAAAAGAAAAAGAAAAAAGATATGAACAATGGCAAAGCAATGGGAAAAAACCTACAACTAAGGATATCTCATTTGTGTACCTTGTGCTGCATCCACAGCTATTTGTAGTCTGTTACTCCATGTCAGGACCTTTGGATGGTCCTCTAGATGGAATTTAACTTTTCCTATGAGTAAGAAATAGAGTTTCAGGATCATCATGAAGAAGAATCAATACAACAAGATATAAAAAAACGCACCCGATAAATGTTGCCTTAAATTTCCATTAGCCATGTATTCATATATCAATGCCCTGCCCTTGGACTCATCGCAATATCCCAACAAAGAAACTAAGTTTCTGTGGTGAACAATCATTAAGAAATGTGCCTATAACATAAGAGTGTGCATTATAATAAAGAATGCTGAGGATAGTCTAAGATGAAGTTTCTGGATGAACATGTGCGTAATTGTCAAGATAAGTTGAATATAAAAGGCGGAGTGATTGCATCATTGAATCTAACCTCAGCTTGAAATTCCGTGTACCCTTGCTTCGATGATTCAGAGAGCATTTTCACAGCAACTGTGGTGCCGTCATCTAGTTTACCACGATATACCTTTCCAAATCCACCTTCACCAATTACTCGTCCAAAGTTTCCCGTGATTCTTGAAACCTCTCCATACTTAAAAGTTCGATTCTTTAATTTCAACGTCCTTTCACTAGATTCTGTACCAAAAAGGTTCCTATGAGTATTGAGACTACCACTTTGGATAGTAAACTTTCAAGGAAAATAACTTCAATTGCGTTTCAACAATTAAAAGACATAGGAAAGCTTTTTCTGATCTAGTTTTAAGAGATAAATTAGTGGAGAAGGGGACAAAGACCAAAAGATATGGGCAGGGATTCTCTGTCCACCTGCCTTCAATATGCTAACAAATAGATAATTTTTCTGTGCTCAGTAGATATAGATAAGTTTGAGATTGCACGATAAAACTTTTTTTAGGGACCATCAGAATATTAAGGACAAAGTTGTACTCTCAAGTTGCTATAAGTGCTTCTCGTGCATAGCACGGTTACTTTTGAAGTAAAAAACCAAAAACTTTATTGTCAATAAGTTAAGCTGAACAACGCACGTTCTCTTTGTGATGCTGATGAGACCACGCTGTCGTGATCCCGGTGTCTCTCTTCCCTAAATTTTCTTGTGATCACTATGTACTCAAAATACTAGTAACATTAGAAAATTTTGATCAAAGCCAACTTTCATTCATTCCTGATTGCCATGTCGATGGGCTTGTAAAATGATACTCTTTAGGGTGGATGAAGAGAAATAAAGTTTCTGAGTAGCATAATCTCAACAAAATTATCCTAGAAAAGGCATTGTTGCAGATAGAACTGTACCAAAGGAATATCAAAGTCAAGATAGTCGTCAAGTGTAGTGTAGATTGTGTGAACAGGAGAAGTAAGAAAACTTACCTGCTATTGGTTTCTGTTTAATTAACCAAATAATTGCCAAAGCACCAAAGAGAACCACAAAGAAGCCTGAAACTGAGGTAACAACTGGAACGAGGATGGTTTTTTTTCCCTTCTTCTGCGGGCAAGGATCAGCTAGGCACAGATTCACATTTCCTGTCAAACTGCCACAAAGAACGAAGGAGCTGAACTCAAATTTCTATCTAATGTCCAGACTGATTTGCCCAATGCTGTCACAAGTTGGCCTTCTTATTTTCTTTTAATCACAATAAACAAAACATGTCGATAGTCTTTCCACCTATAAATGTTGCATGAGAGAGAGAGAGAGAGAGAGAGAGAGAGAGAGAACCTCATGTTTAAAGTATTGTCCACAACCCTTTTCTTGAGAGCTTCAGGAACTGAGTTAATCAGGTTGTTTCTGCTTAAATTTCTGCAAATATAGCCGTGATTAGCGATTTGTCCACTTTTAAAAATCCTTTGCCGCTTCACTTAGAAACATTAACTTACAGAAATCTAAGATTTGGTAATTCTGCCAGACTTTCTGGTATTGCTCCTGTAAGCTGATTGTTGGACAAATCTCTGGAAAAGAGCAAAGTTTAGAACACCTAATATCAAGTTAACCAGCCCCATAGCCAATTGCAGGGCGTTTCCACACATTAGGGTAATATTTCAACAGCCTATGTCTCCTAAAGCACAGCCTTAGTCATTCAACATGAGTTGACCCCCAGGGGCTGCTTAATCATGAGTGACATGCAGGCGCAACTAATTCAACCACGGTGATACTTACAAGTACTCCAAACTTGATAGATGTGAAAGTGAGGAGACTATGTTGCCCACCAAATTGCTTGAGCTCAATTCCCTGACCATAATAGATCAAAGTAGAGGATCCTGTCATTGCCATCTCCATAAAGGCAGCATTTTTTGGTACAACAAAGAAAAGTTTGTGCAATGAACTATTCAGAACGAAAATATTTTAGGTTCTCCTGGTGTAAATGTTTCAAATACTAGAAGACCATTCACAATCGTCAATTTCATTCCTTTCGTGGGTCTCCCTACCTCCTCGTTCTTTATCGTATGATTATTATTGGTCCTAGAGTACCTAAAAAATTCTTTTCGGAGGACCCAATACTTGCTCATAAACGACGCAATTTGGAACACTTATGTCTAAAAATTGGAAAAGTAGGCTATTGGTGAAAAAAGTTGCACCAACAGCATAACCATACATCGGAGAAGGAGGGAGCATGTATTGCTGATCAATGAGTATATAACTTGTCATGACCCACCCTTTCCATATGGAGCAACCCCACAAAAGAATAATCAAGATGGCGAGTTTTTGGGGTGGGTCAATTTGGGGATTAGTTTATAAGCTCTCTCCAACACCATGTGAGGCTTAGGGTGTCGAAAGCCCCCTTTTTTAAAGCAATGAAGCATGACAAAGTTCTCGGTCTATCTGAGAATTCATCTTGGAAGATTGCATTTATCGTAAATATTCTTTCTCATGGATACAAAAAACTTCCGGTGTTCATGACGAGTGATAATTAAGTTTCACCAAGAATATCAGTATTATCTAAGAAATAGCACGGGGGGACTCACAGCGATATAATCCTTGGAGGATTTCCATAGCTACAATTTAGACCATCCCATGTGCAATCGCTTGGCATGCACGGATCACCTTGCCAGCTTTCCCTCTTAATGCCATATGTTGCTTTGATGTCATTGATCGCTTTCACTGTGGTTCAAATCACCAAAAAATATCTATTATCTACATAGAAGGATAGAGATGCGAAAAGTGGGTGCGATCGCGCATGAGTTATACAGACTTTTAGTTTTTCAAAGGACTCGTGACATTTCCGGGCTTCAACTGGAAGACTTTCCAGCAATTACCAAGCAAAAAGTAGCCAGAGCAGGGAAATAAGCGGATAGCAGAGTTATACTTATTGACAGAATATCTGTGTAAATATTGTTGATGTCCATTGCAGCACAACTGTACATGAGTGTATATAAAGAGTTAAACATATAGAAGATTGAAAGCATACCATCATCTTGTGCTGTGGGTACATTTGGAAGGTCGCCAACAGTATAGAATTCAATGGCATTGAGGATCGGCGGATTTCCCGATGTATTTGTCGCATCAATTGAGACGGCGATGTGCGACCCGTAAACCGGAGTGGAAACTACAACCATTGGCTTCAAGTATTCAAGGCTCACGTTCTTCGTGAATTGGTTATCATTCATGGAAATTGTGAACCTCCGCAGGCCGCTCGTCAGTATCTCAATCTCGACGAGATGCAAGTACACAATCCATTTCTCTATGGAGTTTAAAGTGGGGCCCGGTACTTCGACGGGAGAACTGGAACTCGGTGTTCTTTCAGCGGTCCGAAGAACTTCCCAGGGAACCTTATACTTGTACGCATCATTATCGCGAGATAAATCAATGGCAGATGTGGTGTTCAGTATGGACCATTAAAGTTAAAAGTTGTCCAGATCCGATCGTAAACATCAAAAGGGTGCCTGTGTGAGGCATTTCGATAAACAGTTTAAGAGCAAACAATTAAGCAATTGACTTGAGTGACTACCAAATTTCAATTCATATGGATATGCAACAGAAATATCGAAGCTACTATATTCAACACATTACTAGCAAAAGTGCCTATTTTCAATTAAAACATAAATAAACATTCAAGCATAAGGGAAATTATTGCATTAATGTATTAAACAATAAGAGATTCCAATGTCAACATAGCACTATCATTTTGAGCAACTTATTCTATGAACTAATCAACGTGATATTTTTGACATATTACATTCGCACTATTTCTCAAGTACAGGTAAATTATGTATCTTTTATTTTTTTTGGTCAAAAAATTATGTTGCTTTATTTAGCAGACATACTTGCATCCTAATATAACATATTATGTCACTATTAAAAGAGCAAAATTTTTTGACACAAAAGAGGAACAATTAATAGATACAAAGAAGAGAGAAGAAGGGAGAGGGACGACAGCAATAAAATATGTAGCATGATTAATCCCCCGTAAAATTAAAATCTTGCATGCACATACGTTACGTTTAAATGAAAAATTGTCATTTGTAAGGCCATGGCTGTTTCAAATCTGTTTAGAAACTAAAGATTGCGCCTAATTTTGGTCACATTTGACCGAGAGACGGTTTAGAAACGTAAGAATGCACAATAGTGCCCGGCTCCTTGCCTTAGTTGATGAGTGTGGTGTGTGTGTGTGTGTTTTTATAAATATATTAAGGGTGTGACCAAAGTCAGGTCATATCGGTTCACCACACGAGCTCGACCGAGCTTGATTTAAGCTCAAGCTTAAGCTTGATGAAGTGTTATGTAATAAGCTCGAGCTCAAGGTGACTGGAGGTTGAAGATGAAGCAAAAAAAAAATCTAAAAAAATTAACATATTATTAAAAATTGCCCTATCAGCATCGGCTGGCATCCACATTAGTGGCAGCTGATTAAAATTGGCCGGATAGATTGAATTGACACTAATACAAACTGTTTAGGATTGAATTGACAAAACTAAAAGGTTTAGGACCGAATTGACAAAAGTATAATAGGTTTAGGACTTTTTTGATAAATTTTCCCAATTCTAACCTAATTTTTAGTTAAATTAAATTAAAAAAAAGTGCCCTCCCACCTATGTTTCTTTTTTTACAATTTTTCTTTTTTGTTTAATTTTTGAAAAAGAGAAAAAGGAAAAAAAAAGAAACAATATAAAATATAAAAATAACATGATGAAAATGGCCCTAATCACCAGTGAGTTGAGCTCTTTTTTGATATGATCACTTCATGTTTTTATTTGAAATAACATCTATTTCTAACTTTTATTTGAGACAATGATGATACTTTAGGCCCTTCTATAAAATCCTGGGAAAACACCAACGACTGCTGTCTTATTTGTCAAAGAAAAATAGAATACGTTATAAAGAATTAATTAGTCGGCTGAATATTCGGGAATCAAAAACTCGTTAATTGAAAAAGGAATTTGAATTATTTTCTTTTTTTATTAGATCTTGAATTTTAATGAACTTCTTTTCATTTTCAGCAATTCATGCCCGAGCTCGGAGAAGGAAGAGATAAGAGGGCCCTATGGAGAATGTGGTCAGAAATCCATAATAGAGTCCGACCATAACGACCGAATTTATTATCTTCATGCATAAGGATACTGGATTACCTAGTAGAAAAGATTTCAAAATCATCACAAACCTCCCTTTTTTCTTTTCTGTTTCGATTTCTTTTCTGGATTATTATATGATGATTTTTTAACTTTCCATATATAGAAATAGAAAGGAAATATGAAATTCAGACTCATGTGACAAGACAAGGGCCCGAAAGGATCACTAACGAAATACCGCATCTAGAAGCCCATTTACTCCGCAATTTAGACAAAAATGGAATTGTGATGCTGGGATCTTGGGTGGAGGCGGGCGATGTTTTAGTAGGTAAATTGACTCCCCAGACGGCGAAAGAATCATCGTATGCCCCAGAAGATAGATTATTACGGGCCATACTTGGCATTCAGGTATCCACTTCAAAGGAAACTTGTCTAAAACTACCTATAGGTGGTAGGGGTAGAGTTATTGATGTGAGATGGATCCAGAAAAAAGGGGGTTCGAATTATAATCCAGAAACTATTTGTGTCTATATTTTACAGAAACGTGAAATCAAAGTGGGTGATAAAGTAGCTGGAAGGCATGGAAATAAAGGTATCATTTCCAAAATTTTACCTAGACAAGATATGCTTTGTATTTCAAAAATTAATTGTTGATCACCTGATTTTAGATCCCAACTACAGTCCAACATCACGCCGCCTATTGAGTTGCAAGAATCCATCTCCCGATCGGTAGATGTCACCATCAAGAGTTCTTAGTTCCAATGCCGAAATGAAGGGCACTCCTTTGCCAATGTTCACAAGACACACTTGTATATCATCTGCTTGGGACACATACATGATTTCTTCACTGTTGTTCAAAGACGGCACTGTGAACCAATAATTGACGTCAATGTATATCTTGAATGAAGGAGCTTCATTCTTCCCATCATAGTTCCCGTACCAAAAGGATGCCCTAATCAGATAGGTGTTGTTCTTGCCTCGATCTGGTCTTAAACTGTAACAATTCCTCTTTCCATTGGGAAAGCTCCTTACATTCTCCCACAATTGTAGATCACTTGGATATGCGAGCGCCCTAGACGTCTCCTTGATCTCTCCGGAGTCTATGAATCCTCCATCCGGTTCGTATGTTATTTGAGTTCGCTCGTCCTTGTATGCAAGAGTTGCGCCACAATCGATGCTGATAAAACCTTGTGAGTTCAGAGAAAAGGGAGAAGTTAGTGAGTCTGTTGGACCATTGGAACAAGTTAAGTGAATGTTGATCATTCACACGGTTCGACACCACAATGTGTAGCCTACTGATGATTTGACCCTAGATCAAATGAGGATGAACATAAAGAAGAGACTGCTTTGGTTCACTAAAAGGTTGAAACTTATGAATCGCCATAGGCAACGACATTGTATGAAGTGCGGAAGAGAGACAGACCTGGAATTTGTTGGGCTTCAACCACAAGGACTAGTGCTGAAGCTAAAGAAACAAGCAACGCAAATGGGAAAGTTGTAATGGACCTTTCCATTGTCATGGATCAATGGAGATTGTCCAAGAGAGAGAAGTGTGAGGAAGATATGCATGCCCGCACGCGTTATATTTATTTGGTGAGATCTCCACATGCACGACCCCACACGGTTTGACTGAGACTTGGCTACAGCACAAGAAGACTAAGACTTGCAGCTAGGTCTTCCTCTGCAAACATATCATCAAAGTACTAAATTACACGTAGGGCTGGCCGACCCTCACCACAACGTCCCTCGCCAAATTTGGCCAAGCGATGGTGCCGCGTTCCTCGCCTGCTCCAAGCAAAGGCCTATGACACCATCACTTTGTGCCGGCAAGGGCATCCTGGCACTATGCTAGGGGAAAAAACAGGAAAAGTGAAGAAAAGTAAAGAGGAAAAAAAGAATAAAAGTAATTCAAAATATCATTAAAATTTATCTACATTAGCACTGATTATGTCATGTAGGACGATTGACATTTACGCTAGTAATTTTCAATCAAAATTGGCCGGATAATTGAATTGATACAAATGCAAAATATTTATAACTGAATTGATAAAAAAAATATTTATGATTTAATTGATATAGTTGCAATATGTTTAGGATTTTTTTTTTATGATTGTTGTAAGTTATTCAGGAGTTCCAAATAATTGGACGCGAACTTCGATGGCATTTATTGGAATATATTTTGTTCCCAAAAAGCGAAGATACGCATAAAAGAAATCCAAATTATTTCGTCCATGATGTCTGTTTCCCCGAAAGCTCTCGTTTTCCCCAAAGCTTCTTTTGGTCAAAAGGCCTAAACGCATCATGCCAAAGTTGAACGTGTTAGAATAGTTAGCACCGATTTCACACACTTTCTATCTACAAAGTCTTACATGATCAGAAACGCATTTGACGAGGACAAAAAATTTCTATTCCCAAAACAGCAATCTATTAAATAACAGCACAAAAACTCTACAGTTGTGATGGTGAATGGGACTGGGGATCAACAGTGAGAAGATTTTTTTATTTATGTTTCTATTGTAGAAATAGAAAAAATTGAAAATTTCTACTTCTAATTTCTGTTCCAAATCAATTTATGGGTTAAAAATTTATCCTCGAAATAGAAAAATGAAATTTTATTACCAAACGGAATTCCATTCCTCACCAATTCCCAAAAATAGAAAATAGAAAAATAAAGAAACAGCGCCTAAAAGTCATTTTGGCCGTGTTGTGAAGAGATTTTTAGGTCCTTTTTTTTTTTGCCCACTTTGGATGCAGAATGCTTCTTTCCAATTGAAGACGAGAATAACGAAAGGAAAACGGTAAGTACGTAAAAAAAAAAAAATCTGATAGTACTACCTTATAATATAGTAATACTTATTTGGTGCATGTAGAAATCTCCGAATAGGATGAGAGGAAAATCGCGTTTCATGCGAATTATGATTGTTTTGGGTGCTCGATGGATTTCATAGGTCCGATCATCACGGGAAGAAAAAGACAAGGACCAAACAATGCTTTTTTACGAAAATTGTCTTTTTAGTCTAAATCTATGGAACGAATGTCAATTTAGTCATAAACTTTGTTAATTTTTTCGATTGAATTCTAAATTTTTGTGCAAAATTTCAAAAGGCTTTGTTAGCATAACAGTTTTTGGATTATTGTGAGTAAAAAATTCTTAAAAGAATAGATCCACAATCATTTTTAATTAATTTATATTTATTTATTGCCTAAAATAGAATGTTATTCTTACCGTCATCGAAACACCAGTACATAGTCGATTCTCAATTTCAAAATACAGGTGATTTTGGTCGGAAATCTCTAATGTAGGTGGCACAAATTTTTTGAAAGGACTACATAGAAATTTCACGCAAATATTTTATTCGATTAGCAGAGCTAGCAGATATTATGATTGTATTGGTAACTATATAATAGATTTAGAGATGATTGGATAATTTTTAGATGGCATTGAGACTTACGCTCGTGCCACGTACAACAACGGAGAAGATCAACGAATGCATGGAGACTTGCCAAGATATTTCGCTAATAAACAATGGAGGAGACTTGACTTGCGCTTGGGTGGATGAAATAAAAAGCAGAACACCGACCACCTTATCGCATTCCCATGATGCCCGCTCACTTTTTCTTTATAAAGTCGTCGTACGACAGAAGAAAGCGTGTGGGGCCATATTTAGGCAATGGGAAAACAGGTCTCCCGACGTGGACGGAATGGGAGAGCCTAGACATGGCCACGGGCCGGTTCCGGCCCGGGACCGGACCGGAACCGGCCCATAAAAACCGCCGAACTGGCCCGTACGGCCGGTTCCGAACCGCCGGCCCAACGGCTACTAGCCGTTGAGGGGGGGGCTAGCCCCCCTTTTTTTTGTTATTTTTTTAAAAAAATTAAATTTAATATCAAAAATTTTTTTATAAATACCCCCCTCCCCCCTTCATTTTATTCACAACTTCTCTCAATTTTCTTCTCTCAAATTTTCAATCTCAAATTCTCTCAAGTTGCGATACTCGATCCACTTTCATTTCTCTTGAAATTCTTCATTTCTTTGTTGTTGGAAATTCTCGAAAAATGGCAAGTGGAAGCCGTGGCGGGAGGGGTAAGAGCTCGATGACGCCGATGGGATCGTTCAATTATCCTCAATCTCATAATCCTCAAGATTATGCATATTATGGCTTCGACGACGACGAAATTGAAATCGACAATATTCCAAATGTCGAGGAGCCCGTTCCAACACAAGGTAGCATGAATCCTCCCACCGAAGAAGCGTCAATAACGATGGAACGAGGGGGGTCATCCGTTTCTTCGATATGGGAGCACTTCACGAAGACGCGCGTTGAAGAAAACAAATATCAACTTACTTGCAAACATTGTGGAAAAAATTACAAATTCGTAAGTAGTCAAGGCTATGGAACATTTCAACGGCATTTGAGGTCAAAACATCCAACGCTAGCTGGGATCGACACTCGTCAACAACAAATTTCCGGGTACGCCAAAACTAAGAGTTTACAAACTCTTAACGTTTTTCTTAACCCAATAAAAATCGCAATCCAATATTTATGGAGACATCCCTAAATTATGAAAGATTGGTGTAGATTTTGTAAACAAAATGGAAAAAGGCCAAGAAGATTTTCAAGAGATGTTCCAACTTGTTGGAATTCCACGTACGAATTGCTTAATCAATCTTTTGAATATAAAGTTTTATTATGTGCATTTATTTCGACTAATGTTCCTCAACTTGAGTTATTACGACAACATTGGAATATTTGCCACAAAATTTTAGATTGTTTAAAAGTTTTCAATGATGCAACTTATACTTTATCCGGTGTTTATTATCCTACGACTCATTTATTTATAATAGAGTGTGTTAATATTGCTGGTGCTTTTGAAGAATATGAAGACGATGAACAATTAGGTGCAACTATTAAGGCAATGAAATCAAAATGGCTAACTTATTATAAACATATTCCTTTTATTTATTTGGTTGCTTCTATTTTCGATCCACGTACGAAATTAGAAGGCGTAAAAGATTTTTTGACTATGTATTATGGATGTCTTTATATAGAAATGGATTTAGATATTAATTTATTAAAAGGGATGGTTAGCAACTCAATAGTAGCATTATATAATGATTATTATAATAGATATAACGCCACTGATATTGGATCTTCTTCTCAATTTAGTCGCGTAGAAAACGAGAGCGGAGGTAAAATGAGTAGAGGGTATAAAATGCTAATGAGTAGGCAAAAAAGACAAAGGGGGCACACGGATATTTCCGAATTTATTTAAGCACTAACTTTGAGACTAACTCATTTACAAGTGGCACAGATTTTCAAATTTTAGAGTGGTGGAAGGAGCATTCGAGTCAATATCGAATTCTCTCTATCATCGCTAGACAGGTTTTAGCAACTCCTTGTTCAACAGTTGCGGTTGAACAAGCTTTTAGCGCTAGAGGTGACATTTTGGACGATCACCGTTCAAGATTATCTCCGCAGTCTGTGGAGGCTCAAGCTTGTGTCGATGATTGGACGAAGGCTCAATATCGACAACAAGAGATGGATCGCAACGTAGAAGCCCAATTTTTCGATGATGGAGCGAGCATCGTGACGGGAACCACCGCCGGAAGCGACAATTGACGATGAGGTAAGTATGGGGTTATCAAAGGTAAAAGAACTACATGGGCTTTGATTCTTCTATCCCCAAGAAGATATGTAGGCACTTAATGATAATTCATTAAGTCAAGCCCTTTCTCTCTCCCTTTTTTTTTCCTCTAAGTTTCATTACAATTTTGTAAAATTTTACTTGAATTTTTATTACTTAAAAATTTGATTTGATTTTGAAAATCAAAATTCCCAAAGTTAAAAAAAAAAAAAAAAAACCGGGCCGGTTCCGGTTCCGAACCAGAACCGTCCGGTTCGGAACCGTGGCCATGTCTAGGAGAGCCCATGGCGACAGGGGTACGGATGGGCTGTTCCAAGATTGATTTGGGTTTCGTCTAAAACTTACCTACCGAAATTGATTCTTCATTATTTTAAATTAAAACTTACCATGCATATTTTGAAATTTATCGTGCTCACCCTCAATCAAGAGATGGTTCATGTTGAGTATGTGATGACGATTTGGTTCTTGCTTTTCGATATTCCACAACTCCGACACAATTGTTGAAAAAAATAAATAAATAAATAAGGGTTGGGCTCATCATTCAAAATGCATTGTTTTGAACATTGCTCATTCAAAATTCATTATTTTAACTTCTCTCTTCTCTCTCCATGTGTTCTTCAACCTTCAGCCATGAGGGAGGATTTCAGCTAGTCTCACTCTCCTCTCCCTCTCTTGTTGGTTTTGTTTGTGTTTTCTTATTCTTTCTTCTCTCCCCATCTAGATCTTGGAGCTCTCTTCTCACAGTCTAGTATAGATCCGAGAGTTTGAACTCTCCAAATCTAGTTCTAGATTTAAGAGCTATTCTCTTCTGATTTTGACCCGAGAGTTTAATAAATATGTTTTCGGGGATTCGATACTCCTATGTTCTATTGTGTACAGAACCTTTGCCTCCTAGCTCCAATAATTATCGCAGGAGCTCTGGCTCCCAATATAATAGTCCCCAATATTAGGACCAAAATTGAATCATCTTTTGATATATACTCCTTTGCTTGAGATACCATTAACTTAGCTCTTTGAGAAAAATTGAGTCTAAACAATTAGGTGAAATGAAAGTACTTACTTTGAAATCAAGGAATGGCTTACTCTGAAGTGCATTTGAAAGTTCTTTTTTGGTCGAACATTTGAAAATTCGTAGACTCCTATTATTATTATTCTTAAATGATCCAATTGATTCATTCGATATCCAAATTATGAGCAATTCATAGCATATTGGATTCCAACAAAATGTAAAGGGAAGAGATCATTTATATCCTTTTTTTTTATAACCGGGGTGTCCAGCCGTGCCAGCGAGGTTAGTGAAGTTAACTCAAACCGATCTCAAACCGACGGCGACCGACTAATCTCCGGGGAGGTACCGCAAAGCCCACCACCATGGTGCTTTGGGTAAGACATCAGGGGGAGAGTAAGTTTCGATCTTAGGACCGCGAGTACTACTTAGTGGGCCTCAAGAATCTAATCCTTACCGCTCGACCACCTGATGGGTGGGTATTTATATCCTAATTTCGTTTTTGCACAATTATACATACTTCTTTCTACGTATTTTACATGTTTTCTATTCATGAGCATAACTAATAATGGTCGAACTTTCCTATTAATGAAGTTAAACCAGCGAAAAAAAATATAAACAGAGATAATTAAGTTGATTAGGCATGCGCACACGATATCTGATTGATAATCCTTCCTTGTTGGGAACACTACTCCTGGTCATAACGTACAACTTCTCACAACGTGATTCAGAGCATTAGCAAATTAATTAGACTATTTTAAAGAAAAAATCACTTTTTTTTTATTTAATCCAATTGCATGGGACGCAATATGGAGCAAAAAAAAACTTGCCACACGATTCACGTTCATTTTTTTCACTCTTTTTTTGGGCCCCATGTTAGAAAACTCAACGTGAAATATTATGCGTAAACTCAACATCAACGAATCTTCGATCTTCATGATTTTCACGATAAGAAGGATGAAAACTTTCTTTGATTCATAACCATAACTTTAAGGACAATTGCTGCAAAAAACGAGAGATGATGAAGAACTCTTATTTCTCTCACTTAACCATTTTTACTGTTGTCATTTTATTTGATGGAAAATATTACATCGTTCATTATGGGTGGAGAGAGGACCAGGCTCTTTTAACATTATCAACAGGTGCCTCTTCAACATGTGTCTTCCATCAAAGCACATTAGAATCGCACCTTTTCAATTGTATCTTTTCATAATCAATATAATTAATTTTATATCATGTAAATAATTATTGAATCATTATTAATAACATCATGTGGGCCATAATTATTCTTACATGCCAACAAATGCCCAAGTGCTTGGCTTGACCAAGAAAAGCATTGATCGAATTACACGATGTACCGCAGTAGAGAACAATCGAAATGATTTTTTCTTCAATGATACAGATGCACTACGTTAAAAGAAATTAAAAGGAAAAGTCCTTTTGCTGCACTAAAAAGTGAGTTTTGCTTTCACAATTGTAGATTGAAAGGATGTCGGAGCCCATTTTTGAATAAGTCATAAGTTTATTGTACAAATATCAATTTTGTCCTAAATTTTTAATTTTGCTAAAGTAGTCCTAAACCTTTGCATGGAAAATTTCAAAGAGTCTTTTGGCCAATTACCGCTAAAAAAAAAAATACTGACAAGGCGTCTAGTCATAGCATGCCATCCTATGGGTCATGCTGACGTGGACAACTTTACTCCAAGTCATGTCCTAAGTGGATTGCCACATTCACAGTTTCTACCTGTAATTAGCCGGAGGCTTCTATTGGAATTTTGCGCAAATATTTGAAATTATATTAATATAATTGAATAATTTAAGATTGAATTGACATTCATACGATAGGTTTATGACTGAATTAGTAATTTTCCTTGTGATTTTCCATTCAAAAAGAAATTCTTGTCGTGGAAAATGGTTTCCTTTTTCAAAAAGGACAAAAAAGTAGGAATATGAAAGGCGGGTCGTCCATAACATGTTTTCTTATTAAGAAAGAAAATAAAATGGCAATGGAGTTGACCAGACCTTTGGTCCATCATCTAGAATAAGGCAACAACATTATCATTGCTAATATTTTCTCTAAATTCAGGAACCAATATATTATCAATCTGACGTATTCCTTTCATGTAAGGGACGTATGTCTTCTTCTTTTCGATGTTTATATCAAACCATATCTCTATTTCGATATTTAATTACTCCAGTCGCTCTTCACGATGTCTTAACTAGAGCGATACTATCGAATATTTTGAAATCTTATGTAACTCTCTCTGTTAAGCATTTCGATGGAATATCTTTATTATTTCCTCTCAACATCACAATGACGTAGTTAATTATATATTTTTATAACGGGTAAATGGATAATAGACAAATGAAAAGAACATCGTCTCTCCGAGTCAATAGGGTCAATCATCTAGGAAAATCTTGTGGGAGTTTCCTGGGAAAAGTGAAATGCGGCTCGTACATAGTTCGTCTAGACGCGAAAGAAAAACATTCTACTAAGCATTGACTTGGAAGGTTCTCTTCAAGGTTGACCTGCTTTAGCCGACAACACAGAGATCTCTGCGAAAATAGTGCCGGAGACTGAAAAAAAAAAAAAAGAGTGCTAAAGTTCTTTTTCCACTCATAAATAGTATTGACTTCGGAAGCTTCTTTTAGTTTTCTGCAAGATTTACCCCAGTGACGTGAGAAGATATGGTTATATAATTATTTGCATCATCAAGGGGATTAATGGCCAACACAAGAAATTTGGCCGGCCTGCCACGTGGGAACCGTCCTATCAAAGTTGGCTGAATAGATTGATAATTTTTCTAGAGAGCTTTCAATTAATCCAAGAAACCGAGTTACAATATTTTGCCAAACTTGGAAGTAATAGAGAGAAGCAAACTTAGACTGATTCCTGATTAAATGTTTGTGTGGCAGTTGACACCATCCGTAGCACAAGGATCTTCCTTCTTTGTTGAATACCCTGTTTTTGGTAACATATATAGTCAACTAATGCATCAAATTTGGTACATGTAATGACCCGATTAGAATCAATCAAGTTAAGCCTTTAAAAGAAGTGTTCATGCGTGACCATATAAAGTAGCAAGCATATGGGGGGTGATTCATATGAATCAATTCGGAATGCCGCTCACGTCCGATGTGGTTGGCTTTAGAATCTCACAAACTACTCAGCATAAAGTATTGATGTCCTCGTTACCATTGGCCCATATCAATCGGCACTACTCCCTCAATTGGATATGCAATTTGGTCTATTTCTCCCACTTCGTCATTCTTACATCTTGTCAGCCTAGAGCCGATCCGACCTCAAAAAACAAATTTACTGAAAGAGGTCTTGCTCTCGTGATATCATATTTGATCAGGTCCGATCCAGGGTTTTTTTTTTCCAAATTAGGGTTAAAAAAAATTATTTACAAAAATTAGGGTAAATTTTTTTTTTTACAAAATTGGGGCTCATACGGCATTTTGGCCCTGTGCGGCAATCATAATGCCGCACCGGCCCTTGTGGCACTTATAATGCCGCATGGGCCGCTTGGTACTGTGCAAGTGCCACATGGGCCCATGTGACACTTGCACGGTGCCGCGGGCCCATTTTTGTTTTTTAATTTCATTTTTTTCTTTTTCTAGTATTTATATAACTTTGTAAATATAATTTTCTTTCTTTTGCAGCTTATTTTCAAAACATAATTATCAATAATTAATTTAAAAAATTTTTAATATGTATGCATTTATTTTATAAAGTATGTAAATAAATTAATTAAAAATATTCACAAGGCTGATGAGGTAACATTTTTTTATTTCATTTTTTGTATGTTTTTCTTATTTACTATTTATATAAATTTGTAAAAATAATTTTTTCGTATTGAAGCATGTTTTTATAATATAATTATTCAATAATTAATTGAAAATTTTATTAAGATGTATGTAATTAATTATTTACTATGTAAATAATTAATAAAAAAATATTCACGAGGCTAGTGCGACGGCATTTTTTAATTTCGTAATTTTTTTTATGTATTTTTATAATTTTGTAAATATATATTTTTTCTTTTGAATCTTATTTTTATAACATAATTATCAATAATTAATTAAAACTTTTATTAAGATGTATGTAATTAATTATTTACTATGTAAATAATTAATAAAAAAAATTCACGAGCTTGGTGTTACGGCATTTTTTTAATTTCATATGTTTTTATGTATTTTTATAATTTTATATTTATATAATTTTGTAAATATATATTTTTCCTTTTGAAATTTATTTTTATAACATAATTATCAATAATTAATTAAAATTTTATTAATATATATGTATGTGATTAATTTTTTATTATGTTAATAATTAATAAAAATATATTAACATAATTGGAATTTCTTTAATTTCATATTTTTTACATGTTTTTATTTATAAAATTTATATAACTTTGTAAATATAATTTTTTTAAAACTTGTTTATAACAAAATTGTCAATAATCAATTAAATATTTTAATAAGATATATGTAATTAATTTATTTAATATGTAAATAATTGACAAAAAAATTCACGAAACTGGTGTAGCAGTTTTTTTATTAATTTCTTATTTTTACATGTTTTTATAATTTTATAAATATAATTTTTAAGCTCATTTTTATAACATAATTATCAATAATTAATTGAGAATTATATTTATGTGAATATTTTTATATTTACGTGAATATTATTTTTACAAAGTTATATAAATAGTAAATAAAAATATTGAAAAAAAAGCCGCACGGACCCCAATTTTGTAAAATGTTTTACCCTAATTTTGTAAATAATTTTCTTAACCCTAATTTGAAAAAAAGCCCTCCGATCCACTAGGGCTAACCAGTCGAAAAGAGTACTCAAATATGGCCACATATGGTAACAAAGGCAGGTTCCTCGTACTCTTCCGTTTTCCTATCCTAGTCTAGACAAATGGACAGTTTTAATGAACATAAGGTCGTTAATGAAGGATGAGACTGTCTTCGGTCAACGTGCCTCTTTTACGCAAAACTGCTTGTGACGATATCTTTTCATTGATAAAAAAAGAAGCAATTGTAATTTCGTACGTTGACAACTTGACATTTGTAATGTCTCACTGTCATTTCTTTCGTTAACTTGGTTTCTTGCCATGGTTTTCAAATGTTTTGAATGACTGTTTTCTCATTAGGGTATTTTGTGTATTAAGATGAATTGTCTGTGAATAATAAAATGCATCAATGTCGGGGTTTTTTTTTTTAATTGAGGGTCTTCAAAAAATATTTACAAAAATAGATTAACAAAAAAAAATTTATCAATTTGGGTCCCGGGCAGTCGCTCAATCCCCGCACGGCAGTCTAAATGCCGTGAGGACCCGGGCAGCATTCAAAATGCCACACAACGCCTAGCTCGACACAATGAGTGCCGCCCAGGCCCGCACGGCATTTACAGTGCCGCGCAGGCCCAAGGCCCAGAAGCCCAAAAATCTTTTTTTTTGTTTATTTTATATATTTTAATTATATTTATAACATTTATATCGATATAACATTTTAAATATAATTTCTACCTTTAAAGCTTATTTTTATAACATTGTTATAAATAAATAATTAAATATTATATTAATATTTACATAATTAATTTATTTAGCATGTAAATAATTAACAAAAATTCAAATAAAATATTTATATTAATAAATTAATAATTTTTATTTTTGGTAAAGGTAAGTATAATCTAATTAATAATTTATTTAAATACTAAATAAACTAATTACGTGCTTATTATTAAAATTTTGTGTTTTAATTAATATTTTTTTAATTTCATATTTTCTTACTTATTTTATAATTTTATATTTATGTAACTTTCTAAAATATAATTTCTTTTTCCTTTCGAAGCTTATTTTTATAGCATAATTATCAATAATTAATTCAAAATTTTATTAATGTAATTAATTTATTTAGAATGTAAATAATTAATAAAATTTAAATAGAAAATTTATCTAAATAAATAAATTATTCACGTGCTAAATAAATTATATTATTTGAAATTTTATGTTAATAATTAATTATTTTTTGAAAATTTTATCTTAACAAATTAATATTTTTTATTAGTTATTTTAAAAATAAATAAACTTATCTAAACAAATTAATTGTTTTTTATTAATTATTTAAACACTAAATAAACTAATAACATGCTTATTATTAAAATTTCATATTTTAATTATTTTTTTGATTTCGTATTTCCTTATTTATTTTTATAATTTTATATTTAAGTAATTTTATCAAATATAATTTTTTTTCCATTTGAAACTTATTTTTATAACATAATTATCAATAATTAATGGAAAAGTTTATTAATATGTATGTTATTAATTTATTTAGTGTGTAAATAATTAATAAAAATTTAAATAAAAAATTTATCTTAATGAATTAATTAATTATTCACTTACTAAATAAATTATATTATTTGAAACTTTAATGTTAATAAATTAATTTTAATAATAAGTATGTAATTACTTTATTTAATGTTTAAATAATTAATACAAAATAATTAATTTGTTAAGATAAGTCTATTTAGTGTTTAAATAATTAATAAAATATAATTAATTTATTAAGATAAAATTTTCAATTCATTATTGATAATTTTGTTATAAAACTAAGTTTCAAAAAGAAGAAAAACATATTTTATTAAGTTAGATAAATATAAAATTATAAAAATAAATAAGATAATACGAAATTAAAAAATAATTAAAATACTAAGTTTTAATAATAAGTATGTAATTAGTTTATTTAGTGCTTAAATAATTAATAAAAATAATTAATTTGTTAAGATAAATTTTTTTAAAAATAATTAATTTATTAAGATTAAATTTTCAAAAAATATAATTTATTTAGTAAATAAATAAATAAATGATTTATTTATTTAGTTAAATTTTTTATTTAAATTTTATTAACTATTTACTTACAAAAATAAGTTAATTACTTACATATTAATAAAAGTTTCAAGTAATTATTGATAATTATGTTATAAAAATAATCTTCAAAAGGAAAATAATCGTAGTTTAGAAAGTTGGATAAATATATAATTATAAAAATAAGTAAGAAAATACAAAATTAAAAAATATTAATTAAAACACAAAATTTTAATAATAAGCATGTAATTATTATATTCAGTATTTAAAACTCGTGCGGGCCCGCATGGCCCGACTCAGCACTTAGAGTGCCGAGCCGGGCTTCAGGCGACATTTTGAATGTCGAGCCTGGCTTCGCGACCCGAAATATTTTTCTTTTGATATAAAAATTTCCAGGTTAACGGATTATCAGGTTGATTAAATTAATGAACCTAATATGGACCCTCTTAAGTGCTATCAAATCGAAACTTTGATTTTTTGTTCAAATGATTTTAGAGTTTGGAATCGCCACTAATCATTTTGGTGGATTGATTAGAAATCTAAGTAAATTAGCGGGAGAATTAAATTACTTCTACGAATCAAAGCTTCTGGATTCGGGGACTTGGTTACACTAGTTAATTAAAAATAATGCCATTTCGGTACCTTAATTTCATGATTATCATAATTTGGCAACTCATGCTTGGTTTATTCTTAAGGTTATAGTAAGGTGATCTCTTACAATAAATAAAGGACCTCCAACGAGGGACTCAGCCTTGGCTTGGCCTACCCATCGTGGGGTTTGATGGTACTGAAATTAAATTGCACTAAATAAAGGACCTCCACCGAGGGACTCGGCCTTGGTTCGACCTACTCATTCTATGGTTTAATGGTATAACAATTAAATTACAGAAAATTAAATTGCAATAAATAAAGGACCTCCAACGAGGGACTCGACCTTGGCTCGGCCTACTCATCGTGGGGTTTGATGGTACTAAAATTAAATTGCATTAAATAAAGGACCTCCACCGGAGGACTCAGCCTTGATTCAGCTAACTCATTGTGGGGTTTAATTGTACTAAAATTAAATTGCAAGAAATTAAATTTCATTAAATAAAGGACCTCCAACGGGGGACTTGACCTTGGTTCGGCCTACCCATCGTGGGGTTTGATGGTATTGAAATTAAATTGCAGGAAATTAAATTGCATTAAATAAAGAATCTCCAACAGGGGACTCGGCCTTGGCTCGGCTTACCCATCCCGGGGTTTAATGATACTGAAATTAAATTGTAGAAAATTAAATTGTATTCAATAAAGACCCTCTAACTGAAGACTCAGCCTTGATTCGATCTACACATTGTGGGGTTTAATGGTACTAAAATTAAATTATAGGAAATTAAATTGCAGAAAATAAAGGACCACTAGTGGGTGGGTTAGCCTTCCCATTCTAGGGTTTGATGGTGCAAGAATTAAATTGCAGTAAACTATAATACGAATGCGACAATGAGCACGACATGACATAATCGGGATTTAAATCAATCCATTTGGGTAACGAAATTCTTGAAGATTTTAATGGATAGGATCGATATCTAATTTGATGGATTTAATGGCCGAACGACAGGGATGAATTCTTGATTTATGTTGATCGATGAAGGAATTGGTGATGATAACCCTATAACTTTAAACTCCTATCATCTTCAAAATTCTCTCTCTTTTTTGGTATTTTCTTTCTCTCAAATTTTTCTTCAATCTCCCAAAACTCTTTCAAGCATAAAAAATTTTCTCTAAAAAAAAAATCCCCCTTCTTAAGCTCACTTCTTCCTCCTTTTATAACCCACTCATCTATTTTTTATTTTAATTTTTTCACTAACTCTATCTCTCATTCTAATTTCTCCACTAACTCTTCTTCATTTTCATTTTCCCTTCTCCATCTCTATCTCACATTATAATCTCTCTACTAACTCTTCTTCATCTTCATCTTCATTTTCATCTTCCCTTCTTCATATTTATCTCACATTCTAATTTCTCCACTAACTCTTCTTCATCTTCATCTTCCCTTCTCCCTATTTATCTCTCATTCTAATTTCTCCACTAACTCTTCTTCATCTCCATCTTCCCTTTTCTATTCTTATTTTATTTTCTCCATCCATTCTTCTCCATCTCCTCTTCTCCATCTCCTCTTCTCCATCTTCCATTCTCTATTCTAATTTCTCCACTAACTTTTCTTTTTGTAATTTGCAAAATAATCCCTCAAAAGTTAGGTATTTGCACTCTAGTCCTTGAGATTTTAAGTATTTACAATTCAGTCCCTGGAAAAATATTTCTTTAAGTCCAAATCTCCTCACAATTTTCGACACACCTCTCATATACTTAGTCGAAATTCACCGCATGTCAAATTTAATTTCATTTCTTGCTGCTGAAAATAATGTAAAATTTAATTAAAGCCCTTTTGCAAAATTAAGTCATTCTTGGTATAATTGGGCCAAGATGAAAATTTATAATATTAGAGAACAATGTCATAACTCCTAAAAGTAAAAAATGAAAATAAATTGACTCAAATTGAATTTTTTAAGCCCGATTCGAGATTATGGTTGTGAAAGAATACACGACCCCGAATAGGATTTTTTGAATTTACAATGGCCAACATGAAAAGGGATTTAAAAGAAAAATATTGACTATTTTTATGTATTTTTGAGGCCTCAAATGCTATTATTTATTAAATATTTTCCTAATTTCTAAAAAATATATAAAAATATACAAAAAATATCAAAAATATTTTTTGTTCAAAATTGGTTCTCTAGGCTTGGCCAAGGTCCCCAACGTTGATTTTTTTTTTAATTTTATGAATTTTTATGTATTTTCTATTAATTTTTGAAAATAAAAATACCAAAAAAAACTGAAAATATGAAAAATTATTTTTTGGCCAAAATGGGTTCCCTAGGCTTAGCCAAGGTCACCGAAGTTGATTTTTTAATTTTATGAATTTTTTTTTATTAATTTTAAAAGAGAAAAAATTATTAAAAATAAGGTGTCAACACTCGGGCCCGAGCGGCATTCAAAATACTGCTCAGGACCTAAATTGGTAAAAAAAAATTTCTTAACCTATTTTTGTAAACAATTTTTTTAGATCCTAAATTGGAAAAAAAAACCCTCAATGCCGAACTTTCTTAAGTGGAATCCTCATCATCGCAACTAAAAAAGTGGAAAGAGATGCAACCTCTGAAGTATAAACATTGCATGTGTATCCAAGTACCAAGTAGGGGTAAATAAGAAGCAAAAAATGATATCTTTGGGAATATCAGAGATTATAAGCCACATATCAAGGAGATCAAGTATTGAAGATGAAAGTTTCAGCTTTCGGTAGATCATCCGAGAAAAGAATGCTAAAAAATATTTGCGTGTTCCTACTTTGCTAGATAAGGCCATCTAACTGGTTCATCTTCCTAAGAAACTGAAACTCTGTTGCTTAGAATGGCTGTATGATGGCCCAGGCCACCCAAAGCATCTCATGTTGTCGCCTACATATCTATGTTTAAATTGATTTAATCTTGTCCGTTTCGTCTTGGTTTTGAGCTTGGTTTACTCTAAGAGCCACGATGGTTGTGATGGTCTTAGCCCAACTACGTGCTAAAAACAGGAAATCACCGAAAACCATCAGAATTGGCCTGTTGTATCCCTGAAAATTTGGACTTCTCATGCAATGGCTACATGCTAGTCTTGTCTGGTTGAATGGCTAAACTACATGTAGATTGTTCATCTGGTTCGGTCTCCATGACATCTCAACAACATTGGTCCCAAATTATAATGCATTTAGCAATGCATGTAGGATGGGATCCTTCAAAAGTGGATGATCAAAGTTGCTTGAAGATGTTGATTAAATGGATTGTTTCACCAACATCGTGACACCATAGTATAACATTGCAATTTAATTTCAATATTTCACGTAGGTTAGACTATTATGCAAACTAAGGTGGTAGAATTTCAGAGAAATAATCAAAAGAGTAATAGACAGCTCTCAGAATGACCTCTATAGTTTTCAGTATAACTTCAGGCTTAGCCGAACCTGTCTTCTCTTCCTTTGTAGGGATTCTTGCTCGAGCAAACTTGTTTCTGGGCATATTAATCATGACACCCAACAGAAGTAGCAAAGCAAGTTTCTGTGTGATTTGTATTTGCCATTGCAAAACTGATGAAAGTAAGATGAACGAAATTCTTCCACCTGCATATGTATGGCGCTCCGCTCAAAAACCATACCCTGATTAAATCATCAACAATCTTCATTGGATCAGGGAATACTGTGGAGGCCATTGGAGGAAGTGTCGGATTTCAATTCCAATTAGAATTGGAAATCTTCTGCATTGAAATAATAGATCAATTCATATCTAGTAAAAGAATGAAATGGAAGATGAAAACCAGGTCCTATAGCTATATAGTCTTTGTACGGGAAATATGCTACCAAATTACTTGGTTGAGAATCTCATATCATTCTCTTGAATTCATCCCTTGTTATCCGACGATGTTTAAGGATGAAGATAGAGGAATGCAAAGAAGTATTACATCAACATCAACATCACCTTTATCCCAAACCAGTTGGGGTCGGTGGTCGATGAACCCGAAGCAAAAAGCTTAAAATATACTAAAATAAAAGTAAAAATATAGATACCAAAATAATAATAATAATAAATAAATAAATAAATAAATAGAAATGACTAAATAGGGCACTCTGGAACATAAGAAATTCCCCCCTCTACAGTGCGGATAGCTTTCCTCCACTCCGTCCTAACGCAGATCATACGCCAATCTATTTCCCACTCTTTTAAATCTTGTTTTACTACCTTCCCCCAAGTAAGTTTCGGCCGACCTCGTCATTTCTTCATATCGTTTTCTCGGTAACACACTTCTGTTCTTATCGGAGCATCTAAGGGTCTACGAAAAATATGTCCAAACCATCTCAATCTATGTTCTCTCATCTTCTCTGCCACAGGTGTTATTCCAACTTTTCGTCGAATATCGTCATTTCTTATTTTATCCATCCTTGTATGACCACACATCCACCTTAACATTCTCATTTCCGCTACTCCAATTTTATGCTCATGTTGCTTTTGTACTGGCCAACATTCAGCTCCGTATAGCATTGCAGGTCTTATTGCTGTTCTATAAAATTTTCCCTTTAACCTAAGAGGGATTTGACAATCACACAAAAATCCTGATGCACTGCGTCATTTCATCCCACCTGCTTTGATTCTATAGCTAACATCCTCGTCAATCTCTCTCCTCTTTTACAAAATTGATCCCAAATATCTGAAAGCATCTTTCTTAGGTACCTCCTGCCTAAGCATATCCATAGATTCTTGATCGTCTCCTCTTGTCATGGCGAACTCACACTTCATGTATTCCGTCTTATTCCGATTTAACATAAATCATTTGGACTCTAACGTATTTCTCCATAATTCTAATTTAGCACTGACCCCAGCCTTGGTCTCATTAATAAGTACAATATTATCTGCGAACAACATACACCACGGCACCTCATCTTGAATATCTTTTGTTAGTTCATTCATAATTAGTGCAAAAAGATAAGGACTTAGTGCCGAACCTTGATGTAAACCTACTGTGATCGGAAAATAACTTGATGTGCTATTACAGGCCTTCACACATGTAGTAACACCATCATACATATCTTTGATTGCCTCTACATACTTTAATGATACTTTTTTCTTCTCAAGAATCCACCACAAAACTTTTCTTGGGACCCTATCATATGCCTTCTTGAGGTCAATAAATACCATATGTAGATCCTTCTTCTTTTCTTGATATCTCTCCATCAACTGTCGTATTAAGAAGATAGCCTCCATGGTAGATCTTTCTGGCATAAATCCAAATTGATTTACAGAGACCTTGGTTTCTACTCTCAAACGATGCTCAATAACTCTTTCCCACAACTTCAGTGTATGACTCATAAGCTTAATGTCTCTATAGTTGCCACAGTTCTGAATATCCCCTTTATTCTTGTAGATAAGCACAATCATACTCTTCCTCCATTCATCAGGCATCTTATTAGCTTGGAGAATCTTGTTAAACAGTTTAGTGAACCAATTTATTGCCACATTCCCTAAACATCGCCATACTTCAATAGGGACACCATCTGGTCTTAAGGCTTTACTAGCCTTCATCTTCTTTAAAGCATCCTAAACTTCTTGTGCTCTAATTCTACGTACAAACCTTCTGTTTAACTCATCAGAAGCGTCCACCAGATCCACCTCGCCTCGATCGCCCTCCCCATTATAAAGCTTGTTAAAATAGCTCACCCACATTTCCCTCACTTCTTCATCTTTTACTAATAGTTTTTTATTTTCATCTTTGATACATCTAATCGGTGTCAAGTTTTTACTTTTCTTGTCCCTTATCCTGGCAAGCTTATAGATATCTTTTTCTCCCTCTTTGCTCCCAAGTTTTTCATACATATCAGAGAAAGCTTTGCCTCTAGCCTCTCTCACAGCTTTCTTAGCATTTTTTCATGCCAATCTAAAGTTTTGCCAATTCTCTTCATTAGGACATTTATGCAGACATCTAAAACACTCCTTCTTTTTAATTGCCTCCTACACCTCTTCATTCCACCACTAAGTTTCTTTTTTCTGAAGTCCGTGCCCTTTACTTTCACCTAGCACCTCTTTTGCCACTCTGTGTATGCATTTAGACATCTCACCTCACATCCTATTTACTTCTCCCTCTAGTTTCCATGGTCCTTCTTGAAATATCTTTTCCTTAAAATCGGTATGTTTTCCCTCATTTAACTTCCACCATCTTATTCTGGGATTTTGAGCCATTTGCGGCATATTCTGTGCCTTATACCGAACCTCTAGGACCACCAACTTATGTTGCGTAGCTGCACATTCTCTAGGGTAGACTTTGCAATCTATATAAGAGATTCCATCATCTCTTCTAGCCAGAAAGAAATCAATCCGACTACGATTCTGACCGCTACGAAAAGTAATTAGATGTGACTCTCTTTTCCTAAAGAAAGTATTTGCTAACATCAAATCATACGCTAGTGCAACGTTCAAGATATCTTCGCCACTCTCATTTCTAGTCCCATAGCCAAAACCTCCATGAACTCTGTCAAAACCTCCACTACTTTGGCCAACATGTCCATTAAGATCTCCTCCTATAAATACTTTCTCCTCACGTGGTATCCCCCTTAAAATCTCCTCCAAGTCTTCCCAAAATCTGTTATTATCCGCTACTGGCAATCCAACTTAGGGGGCATACGCACTAAGGATGTTTAAGATCAACTCTCCCACTACTAGCTTAATCAAGATAATCCGATCGCCTGATCTTTTAACATCAACAACTTTATCCTTGAAACTTTTATTGATCAAAATCCCAACTCCATTTTGACTCTTCTTTGTGCCGGTGTACCATAACTTGAATCCAGTACCTTCTACTTCCTTAGCCTTCTCTCCAACCCATTTAGTCTCTTGCAGGCATGCAATATTCACTCTTCTTCTAGCAAAAGTATCTACTAACTCCCTCAACTTTCCCGTTAAGGTTTCTATGTTCCAACTTCTTATTTAAACGTTAAGGTTTCTATGTTCCAACTTCCTATGTAAATCCTTACTCCTTGGGCATTTCTTGCCCCCCCCACACTCGCCCATAAAAGTGTGAGGACCCTAGCTTACTTTTCACCACATCTGGGTAATGTGGCGCATCACTCAGGGAATGATGACCCAAGGCTAACTTTCTTACCCCTCGCACCCGCCTATCTTGGTGCAAGGACCCTTGCCCATTTTTCGCTGCACCTAGGTGTCGATGCAACGCGTTGCTAAGAAGGGTACACTCCAACGAAAAATCTTTAGGATTCATCTCATAAGGGGTAGCTCTTTTTTTGCGGTCAGCTCACTACGCCTGACGCCAACCCTCCTCATTTACCCTGGCTTGGGACAGGCTATGTAAGCTACATAGGCGGAGTTTGCAAAGAAGTATTAATGGGCAGATATTTTTTTTTCAATTTAAATGAAATTAAGATAGATTCCCAAAAAAGAATCAAGGGAAAAATTATGACAATCCTTGTATCGAATAATTTTCCTCGTATATGTCATTTCCTTTCTCTTTAGAAATAAGACTCTTTACATGCATTGCATGCCTTGAGTCAAATCATCGTACTGCTCATCAGTAAAAGTTTACATTTCACCCATTATCTGTTATAAAAGATGGAGTCAGATTATAGTTAAGACAAAAAAGAATGTTTCTTGTGTGGCATTATTTGCTATTGAACTGAAGATGGTAGTAATTAATGCTTTTGTGCACGTGCAAACAATGCTCGAGATTGTCATCTGAACTTAGTGCTCTGATTTCAAATCCCAGAGAAAGCTTTCAGTGGTTTGACTTGATTACCATTTCAGAAGTGACTTCACGAACATCGCACTTCAAACCAGCCGGCAATACTTCCTTCAAAAGGAAAGCATACTATCCATATGTTCACTATTTTGCACACTGAGCTGAATATCTAGGACTCCTGTAGTAGAAATTGACTCCATATGTAATAGATGGGTCCTTGCCGAGTAGTAAGTCATAGAACTCAGGTCTAGTGACGTACTTTTTGAGACTCTCTGGGTCTCTCTCAGTGTAATGATGAATTTAAGATGACTGAAATAGGATGCCTTTCCAAAGCCTTCAAAAGGGAAGTGGCCGCTCCCTATTTGTGTTGATATATGACGACCACCAGGTTCTGTGTTGACTATCTATCTGCCCCAACTAATTGCATCAGCAAGGCCACTTAGAGAAGTAAAGATTTCTCTAGGCCAATATCCTACATCCATGTGTGCAATGCGTAACCACCAACGTCCAGTAACTTGATTCTGAAATACTATCATTCAAAGATAGAAAACTAAAAAATATCTCATGTATATTTACCTAAAATATTGTTCAGTACCTTTGTTATGTCTATAGGTATGTCATATTGATGCCCACCATAGGTGGAAATTGGTATAATCCGAGCACTTAGAGCAATCTTTCTACTTGTTTGTGCGCATCCAAGGCATTCGAGATTGTAGCACCAGTATGGTGCTTGTGACATCTCAAATTTCAATCGTCTATAAGATAAATAATATTAGATTTTCGAGGATTAAGAGATAAAAATTGGACATCGCCTTGAAAGGTTCGAAAACTAGCCGATTGATTTTGGAGTGCCGAAAAGAAAGGAAAATATTGAAAGTAATCGTTTTGCCCCTAACTTGACCTAGACTGTATGGCTAGAGGGTGTTAGTAATTTTAGCGAAACTATAAAAATTGTTTGGTGACATTGCGAGTTATTTTTCGATCTCGGTTGAACCAAATCAGCATCGATTGAACCACCACTGGTCTTGAAATTTTTCGAATTTTGAAAAATGTCTCATCGATCATCTTTTTGACCAATTTGACTAGTTTGACCGAAATTATTGGTGCCTAGATCCTTATTAGTCCGAAAATTCACTGATAGTCTAAAAATCAGTCCATTCATTCAGCTTTATATCACTTTCAGTGAATAGTCATCGGCAATAATTATCCTCAAGATATTTATTGGTCAAACCACTCTTTCTCCTCCATTATTACCATCAGATTCTCTCTCTCTCTCTCTCTCTCTCTCTCTCTCTCTCTCTAAATTTTCGATTTTCTCTCTCTACTGGCTTTAGATTTTTGCCGCCAACTTCAACTGGCCGCTGCCAAAAATCCGACCGTCAAATTTTTGTGATTTTTGGATATGTTGTAGTCTTATCTGATGTGAGTTCACAAAACTTTGAATTACTTTGATCCGAGGTTATTTGACCTTTCAAATATGCTTTGCCGTTTCAGTCGACAAGCTAATTTTATGTTACCTGAATTTGACATATAGCTCATGTTGATATATGTTAACTCCAGTGACCCTTAGAGCTCATATTCATGTGAAAATATTAATTTTCAGTTAATGAACCACCCGTTCAGCCCTTGATCAGCCTCGGTTTGAATTAAATCCATCGGAATCCGTCGTGCTTTGTCGGTCGCCGCCGTGCGTCGCCACTTCCATTGTTTCCTCAACTTCATGTCAGCCTCGATTAGGTGAATTAAACCTCTATTGGTTTATTAGAATTTTATACATGCCATGGACTAGCTCTATGGCTCAATTCAAGGTAAATTGGTATAGGAAAAATTGTCGAAATTGGTGTTAATTGAGCAAATGAATTCTGTGGAGGCTAAGATATGCTGTGGACTTGAGATATGTTGTTGCTGTGTTGAAATAATGGCTATTTGTGGTGATTGGAGTGGATCTCGTGAAGTTCGGGCACCGAAAAATAGATTTTTGGAATCTATTTAGTCAAAAACTAGCCAAATAGTATTTTAAAATCACTGCTCACAAATCTATGTGCACTATTCACGTGCTACCCAATTTAATTTTGGTTTGAGAACGACAAGTTTATGGGTCTCGTATGGTTTGAATACCGAAAAATATATTTTGGAGCATTTTATGCAAAACTAGGCCTGAGCAATATTTTATATTACTATTTCAAATATTTGGGGTTGTGTTCGTGTTCAAAATAATATTTGAGAATTATCCACGTATGCTCGAAATTAATTATTTGGTCATTTTAGGTCTTGGCGAGTTTTCTGTTGGGCGTTGCCCTTGATCTTTCTTGGCCTTGCGATTTAAAGTTTGACTATGTAATTTGAGTGTCTGAATAAGGTGTAGAGTTAAGTCTAAGGGTGTTTGATATTCTGAAAAGGGATTTAGAGGTTAGCTTATTGAGAGTTGTTCTCATAAGTGATTACCCTTATTTTTGAGACCCTCATCCCCAGCAGTGAATGTAATACGAGTAAGATAAGGGATCCCGAAGAAAATTGATCTAGAGACTCAGTCTTTCCTTAGATTAGATGGTGGGATGGATGATAATTGTCGCGACCCAAAAATAATTATTTCAGGTGAACGGATTATTAGGTTAATTAGATTAACTAACCTAACGCAGACCCTCTCAAGTCTTACCGAACTACAACTTTGGTTTTTTGTTTAAATGATTTTAAGGTTTAGAGTCGCCACTAATCCTTCTTGGTAGGTCGATTAGAAACCTAAATAAATTAGCGGGAGAACTAATTTATTTTTGCGAACTAGAGATCATGAGTTCGGGGACTTGGTTACATTAGATTACTCTAACGCCCTTTCGGTATCAATTTCATGAAAAATCATTTGAGGTGACTTGAAAAGATTTGGGTCAAACTAACCAGGAGGGTAAAATAGTCATTTTTCAAGTATCAGGAAATGAAAACAAGTTAAACCAGTTGAATATAGTCATTCCTTATTTTCCAAAAATTTTTAGATTTGTTTTTTGAAATTTTCTGAAACAATTTACCCATAAGGGGCAAAATCATCATTTTAGAAAAATATGAAGGAAATTCATCAAAAATAGGATTGGCTAGTCGAAATGACCCGTTTCCTAATTTTTGAGATTTTTCTGAATTTTATTTTGAAAAGTTTCTTTTGAATATGCATGAATCAATGACGATACAAACACGTATGCGATATGGCAAAACATGCATGATTTACACTATGTGAAATGCACATAAATGACATTTTTTGGCATTTTCGAATTGAATAAGATTAACGATGCAAAACATTCTGAATATAAGCACAATATCAGAAGATGCGATATATTCCCTGAAGCCGGAAGAGGGAGCAAACTAACGACTTTTGTGCAATGTTACAACCTCCAGCGAGGGACCCGGCCTTAGCTCGGCCTACCCATTCTGGGATTTGATACAAGAATTTAAATTGCAGAAAGTAAAGACCTCCAATGGATGGTGCAGCTTTGGCTTGGTCCTCTCTTTTGGGGTTTAAGGTGCTGAAATTTAAATTTCAGGAATTTAAATTTCATGAAGTAAAGACCTCCAATGGACGGCCTAGCTTTGGCTCGATCATCTCTTTTGGGGTTTAAGGTGCAGTAATTTAAATTATAAGCAGTAAAGACCTCCAATGGGCGGCCTAGCATTGGCTTGGCTCTTCCCTTTGGGGTTTAATATGCAGGAATTTAAATTACAAGAAGTAAAGATCTCCATTGGGCAGCTTAGCATTGGCTTGGCTCTTCCCTTTGGGGTTTAAAGTCTAGGAATTTAAATTGCAGAAAGTAAAGACCCCCAATGGGCGGCCTAGCATTGGCTTGGCTCTTCCCTTTAGGGTTTAATGTGCAGGAATTTAAATTACAGGAAGTAAAGACCTCTAATAGGCGGTTTAGCATTGGCTTGGCACTTCCTTTTAGGGTTTAATGGTGCGGAAATTAAATTGCAGGAATTTAAATGACAAAATTTAAATGACCTCCAGTGAATGGGCTCTGCCCTTCACGTTCTGGGATTTGAATTCCTTAGAATAAATACAACAAATTGATTCGAAAATTCGAATCAAAATCTATCCATGCGTCGGCTGAGAATTTGGTGGACATTTTGGGGGCTTGTCTGGACCAAATTAGCACATTCATGGAATTTACCGTCGATATAGAGTTTTCCTTTTGCCTGACATAAAAATATTGGGGAAAGAGAGGGAGGAGTGTAGACAATTTGTGTTAATTTGCGACTAAAACCACAAATAAATGAATAAATAAAAACACTTAGCTCGAATTTATTTGCTCATTGATGAGGATGAACTCTTGATTTATGTTGTTCGATGAAGGAATTTGTGATGATAACTCCTAACTTTAAACTCCCACCATCTTCAAAATTCTCTCTTTTAGATATTTTCTTTCTCTCCAATTTTTCTTCAATCTCCCAAAACCCTTTCAAACATCCAAAATTTTCTCCCTAAAAAAAATCCTCATCTCAAACTCACTTCTTCCTCCTTTTATAACCCACTCATCTATCTCCCATTCTAATTTTTCCACTAACTCTATCTCCCATTCTAATTTCTCTACTAATTTTTCTTCATTTTCATCTTCCCTTCTCCATCTCTATCTCATATTTTAATCTCTCTACTAACTCTTCTTCATCTTCATCTTCATCTTCATCTTGATCTTCATTTCTCCATATTTATCTCCCATTCTAATTTCTCTACTAACTCTTCTTCATCTCCATCTTCCCTTCTCTATTCTAATCTTATTTTCTCCATCCATTCTTCTCCATCTTCTCTTCTCCATCTCCTCTTCTCCATCTTCCCTTTTCTATTTTAATTTCTCCACTAACTCTTCTTTGTATTATTTGCAAAATAATCCCACAAGAGTTAGGTATTTGCACTCTAGTCCCTGAATTTTAAGTATTTACAATTCAGTTCCTGAAAAAAAAAATTCTTTAAATCCAAATCTCCACATAATTTTTGACACACCTCCCCTATACTTAGTCAAAATTCACCGCATGTCAAATTTAAGCTCATTTCTTACCGCTGAAAATAATGCAGAATTTAATCAAAGCCCTTTTGCAAAATTGAGTCATTCTAGGTATAATTGGGCCAAAATGAAATTTCGAAATATTAGAGAATAATGTCACAACTTCTAAAAGTGTAAAAATGAAAATAAATTAACTCAAATTGAATTTTTTTAGACCTAATTCGAGATTTTGCTCGTGAAGGAATACACCACCCCGAATTGGATTTTTTTAAATTTGCGATGGCCAACATGAAAAGGGATTTAAAAGAAAAATATTGACTATTTTTATGTATTTTTGTGTGTCGCGACCCTCTAAAAATATTTTTATTTATTATAGGGGTTAACGGATTATTAGGTTAATTAGATTTGACTAACCTAACGCGAACCCTCCCAAGCCCTACCGAATCGCAACTTTAGTTTTTGTTTAGATGATTTTGAAATTTGGAGTCGCCACTAATCGTTCTTGGTAGGTCGATTAGAAACCTAAATAAATTAGCAGGAGAACTAATTTATTCCTGCAAACCAGAGATTATGAACTCGGGGACTTGGTTACACTAGTTAATTAAAACTAATGCCCTTTCGGTACCTTAATTTCATGGATATCCTAATTCGGCAACTCAGGCTTGGTTTATTCCTAAGGCTCTAGTAGGGTATTCTCTTTTGTGTTTTCACTTTTTAAACAGGATGCATGGATGGTATATATTTTTATTTGTTATATTTTTGAAGTGTTAAAGATTCCCTGAAGCCGAAAGAGGGAGTGTGTTAACGACTTCTGTGCAGTATTACGACCTACTCATCTTTTGGGTTTGATGATTCAAAAATTAAATTATAAGAAGTACATGACAGTGAATAAACACCTCCAATGGGAGGCCTAGCATTGGCTTGGCTCTTCCCTTTGGGATTTAAGGTACAAGTATTTAAGTTGCAAGTATTTAAACTACTGTAAGTAAAAACCTCCAATGGGAGGCTAAGCATTGGCTTGGCTCTTCCCTTTGGGATTTAAGGTACAGGTATTTAAGTTGTAGGTATTTAACTACTGTAAGTAAAAACCTCCAATGGGAGGCTAAGCATTGGCTTGGCTCTTCCCTTTGGGATTTAAGGTACAGGTATTTAAGTTCCAAGTATTTAACTACTATAAGTAAAAATCTCCAATGGGAGGCTAAGCATTGGCTTGGCTCTTCCCTTTGGGATTTAAGGTACAGGTATTTAAGTTGCAGGTATTTAACTACTGTAAGTAAAAACCTCCAATGGGAGGCTAAGCATTGGCTTGGCTCTTCCCTTTGGGATTTAAGGTACATGTATTTAAGTTGCAGGTATTTAACTACTGTAAGTAAAAACCTCCAATGGGAGGCTAAGCATTGGCTTAGCTCTTCCCTTTGGGATTTATGGTGCAGGCATTTAAATTGCGGATGGACTTTGTCCTCTCCATTCTGGGGTATGAATTCTTTAAAATAAAATACAACGAATTGATTCAACAATTTGAAATTTGTGCGCGCTTGAGGACTCCTCCAAGCCGATTTTGTACTTCCATAGGGTTGACCATTGATATAGAGCTGCGGCTTCCTGACATAAAATAGAGTGAAGTGTCAGTATACAAAATATGTACTAATCTGTACCTGAAACCAGAAGAGTGGAAAGAGTACTTATCTCCCATTTTTTTGGAGGGATTTCTATAATTGATTTTCGCTCTCTATGTTCCCAATATAGAGAGTCTTTTGAATTAAGAGGGACTTTTAGTCACAGATCAGCTGAGAAATTGATGGACACTTAGGAGCTTGTCCGGGCTAATTCTGCACCTCCATGGGGTTTGCCGTTGATATAGAATTTTCCTTTGCCTGACATAAAAATATTGGAAAAAAATGGGAGATGTGATCATTGGTTGATTAAAGGATTAAACACACGGTCTGAATTAAACTCTAATCATCATGCCAATTTTTCTATTGAGACATTCGTTATGAAACAATTCATTTAGGGATTTACACGTTGAAGTCATACAAATTGAACACAAGAGATAATAATAATGACGACGATAATAATAATAATCATAGTAATAATAATAAATAAACGTATAAAGCCTCACTAAGCAAAATAAGCATATTAAAGTGTTTTCTCTAAATATCATATATATATATATATTTTTTGAAATTTTCGGAATATGTAATTATTAGCTATTTTATATATATTTAAAAAAATAAAAAAACGAAAAAGAACCGGGCTCAGGCCTCCGCGGCCTGAGTCTTGCATGGACCAGGCTCGAAGGTTGAGCCTGGCCCAAAATCATCACAATGCATATAGAGGGATTTGAGCCTAGCCGCGATCAGCCCAATCTCCAAAATGAACTGAACTTATAAATAAATCTATCTTGCCAGGCCAGCCTTAATTTTCGGCCCAAAGGAGGATCGAGCCCAGCTGAAGGCTCAAGGTCAATGTTGCCCCTGTTCATCCTCTTCCTCGTGACTTCCCCTATTCACTCGCGCCATACGTTTTTGCGTTCTCCACCGTCTTCGCGTCCGCAATCGACGACGACGAGTTTTGTTGCCTTCTATCTGCAACTTAGCAATGAGTAGGCGTTGAATCGACCAAGACGGAAGAGATTTGAGGAGCGATTCTCCGACCCAGTGTGTGTGCGTATAGCTACTTCTTCCCCTGCCCCGGCTCAGCCGAATTGAGAGAGAGAAAATAGAGAGAGAAAGCGGAGAGAAGAATCTATGGATGGCGATGTCGAAGGGACAATGTCGTCGGATCTGAAAGAAGGGGAAAGAGACGGGGGGGTAAGGAGTTGCGTTGGTTTTCGCCGGAATCAAAGGAGAGGTACCCCCAAAGAGCAACTAGTTGGGGGATTTTGGATTGGAGAGTCGGCAACATTTATGGAGATCTGAAGGGGCGAGACAATGGGTAAAGGTCGCGCGTTAAAAAACGTGATGGAGGTAGATTCTGAGTAGCTCAGAACATGGAAAATTGGTAGTTACCCAGAAAATCCGAGGGAAGATATGGAGCGATGGTTGAAACAGAGAGCAGGATTAAAGAGAGAGGGCCAAAACCCAGGGGCTCCGGTGCAGCATCAAGCAAAAGAAGAGATTAAGTGTCCCATGGGAAGCTCGAACCAAAGTCCCATTGCCGATTCGAGGGAAACGTAGCGAAAAGAGAGTGGACGGGAAGAGAGATCAAGTTCGATTTTTTTTTTGGAGCTCGTTATCACCACCCTCCTTGGTCTGTACACGTCTATTGGAGAGAAAAGAAAAAGAGAGGAGGGCCCTGCTCCTCCAGAGGATCCGAAAGGTCGTGGTAGATATCCCCCCACTCCCTGATTTCTTTTTTTTTTCAGCTTCTGGTCAGCTTTTTTTTATTTGGTTCCCTTACCAGAACTTCATCCCCCTCCTTCCAACGTGTAATCTTCCACTCACCATCCAGTCTCCATTCCTTTTGATGACTTTCCTCTCTCTTAATGAAGTCTTCCCCATCTTATTTTATTATTTTTTTCAATCTCAATCAGAGGACATCATGATGCTGCATCACGCCTCTTTGCTTTCGGTGGCCTTTTTTAAATATTCCCCCCGTCATGCCCATTAGCGTTTCCGAAAATCGTTTCATCAGTATAATTGTTCATAAACTGGGTTTTTTTTTAAGTTATTTGCCCTGTTGATTAATAATTGATACCTTCCATTGGTCAAGAAGAGTAGTTGCAACATGTTCTTTCTGGTTTAATAATGCGAACAGACCTCCTCCCGTAGAACGGAAAATGCGTATAATCATCCCCATGGTGCCTTCCCTTTCTTTTCTCATTTTTTAATGCTTTGATCCAAGAACCTCCATCGTGAAACTATCCCATTATCATTCACGTTTGTTCCCCTCCTCATCCATTAAAATATTCACTTCCCATTTTTTAACCTTTCTTTTCTTTCCTTTTTATTCGTTTATTCCTCCTTCAATTGCCGTTCTTCTCTTCCCTCTTGTTTTCAAAGTCCCATTCTCCTCAATAAAATATTCACCTCCCAATTTTTTTTTATCATTTTCCTTTTTCTCCATTATTTTTTTATTAATTTTCAAGCATTTTTCTATTTTCTAAAAAAAATATTAAACAAAATACTGAAAATATGAAAAAATTATTTTTTGGTCAAAATTGGTTCCCTAAGCTTGGCTAAGTCCCCAAAGTTGATTTTTTCAATTTTATGAATTTTTATGGATTTTTTATTATTTTAGCAATAGAAAAAATGATTAAAAATCAGGTGTCAACAGTTGCCCCTCTTTGAAAGGAAGCTCAGTAGAGGTTCATTTCAAAGACGAGATGACACCTGAATTCTAATCGACTCAACACAATGAAATAAAAAGAGTCGTGACATGAATGTTCTATTGAAAATGAAATGAGAACCTAAAGATTCGTTATAAGAAAACCTTAGGGTGGTTGAATTTGAACGCGTATGGTAGGTCAACCCATGATATATTCATAATAAAAGGATTCTATTGATTAAAAAATTGAATTAAAATTTGACCTGTATGGTGGGTCATACCATTTGACCCGTATGGTGGGTCGTACCATGGTAGATTCCTAATAAAAGGATTATACTGATTAAATTTTGATTGAAATTTGACCTGTATGGTAGGTCAACCCATGGTAGATTCCTAATGAAAGGATTCTACTAATTAAATTTTGATTGAGATTTGACCCGTATGGTAGGTCACCCCATGGAGATACCTGTAAGAAGGACTTGGTGCCTGTAGAAAGGACTTGGTGCCTGTAAAAAAGACTTGGTGCCTGTAAAAAGGACTTGTGCCTGTAAAAAGGACTTAATTTTCCTGTAAGAATGACTTGATTTGCCTGTAAGAAGGACTTAATTTGCCTGTAAGAAGGACTTACTTTGCCTGTAAGAAGAACTTACTTTGCCTGTAAGAAGGACTTTGTGCCTGTAAAAAGGACTTGCTTTGCCTGTAAGAAGGACTTTGTTTGCCTGTTAGAAGGACTTTGTTTGCCTGTAAGAAGGACTTTATGCCTGTAAGAAGGATTTGATTTGCCTATAAGAAGGACTTTGTGCCTGTAAGAAGGACTTTATTTGCCTGTAAGAAGGACTTTGTTTGCCTGTAAGAAGGACTTGATTTGCCTGTAAGAAGGACTTTATGCCTGTAAGAAGAACTTGATTTGCCTGTAAGAAGGACTTTGTGCCTGTAAGAAGGACTTGATTTGCCTGTAAGAAGGACTTACTTTGCCTGTAGGAAGGACTTTGTTTGCCTGTAAGCAGGACTTGATTTGCCTGTAAGAAGGACTTGGTTTGCCTGTAAGAAGGACTTTATGCCTGTAAGAAGGACTTGGTTTGCCTGTAAGAAGAACTTAGTTTGCTTGTAAGAAGAACTTGATTTGCCTGTAAGAAGAACTTGGTGCCTGTAAAAAGGACTTGTGCCTGTAAGAAGGACTTTGTGCCTGTAAGAAGGACTTGATTTGCCTGTAGGAAGGACTTGCTTTGCCTGTAGGAAGGACTTTGTTTGCCTGTAAGCAGGACTTGGTTTGCCTGTAAGAAGGACTTTGTTTGCCTGTAAGCAGGACTTGGTTTGCCTGTAAAAAGGACTTTGTGCCTGTAAGAAGGACTTGGTTTGCCTGTAAGAAGGACTTAATTTGCCTGTAAGAAGGACTTAGTTTGCCTGTAAGAAGGGCTTGGTGTACCTCAAAGGGTGCCATTCTGAAATCTGGGGAGACTAGGAATCCTGCTGAAGCTCAAACTCAAATTATATTCTCCTATCGCTTTAGGAATAAACCAAAGAGGTAGAGATCAAAAGGTCTCGAACATTTCTGTCCTTGAGACAAATCATGCTTTATTGAAGAAGGTGGATACCTGTATATACCGTAATGGATTCGAGTACCCCAACAACCGTCAGAATTCATTCTCTTGAAAGGTTCAGGTTGAAGATATACTTACCTGAGAATTTGGAAGAAATGCTTGGTGGCTTCTCGACAACCAGGCTTGTTCATTCAATAATCGCCGAATGAATTTCAAGACTTTGGAAGGTAACTCAAACACCGGGAATGTGTTGCCTGTCAGGCAATGTCAGAGGTAACATGTGCAAGCATTTTCATCAATGCGTTCATTGGTTCATACAAAATTGTTCAGCTAAGTTTGCCATGATTAAAGGCAGTATGTGTGATAACTCATGATGCAATCGATCAACATATGGATCATGTATTGCATTACCATTTCTGTTTAAGAAGGTTCTTATAGTTTGAACACCTCGAATGTAATCTGAATGGGGGACTTCATTCCGAAAGGGCTTTCTCTCACCCTGGAGAAAGGCTGTTTATCTGTAGATTAAAATGTTAGACCTGTGTGGAAATGGTTTGTCTTTCCTCATCCTGTTATGCCCCATTTTGCACATTTGATGTCTCCTATGCAGTTTATGCTCTAAGTTGGAGTTGGTAAATTAAACATGCGGAATGGTCATAAATAATTCATAAAATGTGTAAACACAATGCCGATGTGACAATTTTTTAGCATCATGTGTGTTTATATAATGTGCAAACATGGGCGGATTTGAATTGCCCCTGGTGTGTGGGTGGATCGAACAAATTGGGAAGCCCACTCCTTATGTCGAGGAGCGGTTTGTCTCAAGTTTTGCCCCTGCACGATGAGGCATATGAGTGAGGGAGCATTTTGGTTTGTTTAGTAACAGCGACCGCCATGGTTTAGCAGTTAAATGCCCCTGCAAAAAGCAAAGAAATTATTCGAGATAAGGAAGACATATTTGCTTTTTCGCTTCAGAGCTTGCGATCAACTTGCCCCATTTTTCACCAGAATAGATCTTGTCAGATGATCATCATTTTCTTTTGGATTTGTCTCCTTCAACATGTTACACGTTAGTATAAATATTTCCTGTAAAAAGAAAAGGAGACATATCAACCAGTATTAAAAGGGATAAATTGGAAACGATACTGATTTACCCTTCATCTTGAATGCCTTGGACAAGTCTTTTATCAATTTTGCTGGATTGAATTTTCCTTGACTTTCGTTGGGCACCTCACCATTATGGTAAGACTATGGTAAAATACTGACTTTGATATCACTCGTCGAGTATTCCTGTTTGCAAAAAGAAATGCACAAAAAGTTGTTTCATTTATTTATAATACTTACAACATTCCCCACCCTTGAGGATCGAACTCGGGACATTTCGGACCTACTGTCATCCCCCATACCATTCGGTCCATTGGACCATAGGTGTCCATGGGGCTTTCCTTTCAAAGGTTAATCCTTGGGGATAACACAGCCCTGTTGTATCACCTTGGGCCATGTTACGGTATTTTCTCGAGGTAATTTGCAATCCCTTATCTGAAGCTGTCCATTCTGTGGTAATATCCATGAGTTGATTTGCCCCCAATTTAGCCCGACCAGGGAATTTTGTTTTTGGATACAACTGTGTTCTCGAGTCGCTTTTGCAAATTCCTGAAAATAGAAGGGATCAAATTTAAAACCTGGGTAGTTCGAGGGTAACTTGAAACGATACGGATTTACCCTTCAGATTTATGCGGATTTCTTCTCGATATTAATTTTTTTCGAGTTTGGTGCGGTTAACGGCTCCGAGCATTTAATATGGGGAAGTCGGATTATTACTCCTTACTTTTACACATTCACAAAAACAGAAAAACACATCACGCAAGGAAATAAAACGCATTCACTCATTCAGGATCAGTTCTGCTTCCTCTGCAGGCTCTCTCATGATCAGCTGGCTTCATCGCGGATTAGGTATGCATTGGCCATATTGAAGGTCTGGTGGTCACTAGCTGAACAAGTGCATCACAGTCCCGATGCTTTACCGATATCAAACTGGTTAATTATGGCGAAAAGATCATCATCAATGTCCACTTGGTGGTGATCTGTCCCTTCTTCCTCGGGAGGTATTGATGCTGATCCAGTATCATTGGTCCTTTTGTACCCTGCTCCAACAGAACTCGATCCTGTTATAAACTGGTCTAACTCACCTCTTAAACGTGCATTTTCGATCCTCAGATCATACATTTCATCGAGGGTGAGGAGGAGGCTATTGCAGTTGGGGCAGGTGGCGGAGTCAAAAGTCTCTTTATACATCTTGTTTTCCGCTCGGAGGTTTTCATTTTCAACTCTTACAAACTCGGCTTCGTTGTGCTCATGACGAGTCTTCATTCGGGTTCGTCTATTTTGAAACCAGAACTTGATTTGCGAAGGTTCAAGTCCTAGCTCTTGACTTAGTTCCATTTTCTGTTTGCCGTCTGGCATAGGGCACGTTCTGAAGAAATCTTCAAGCTTTCGTACTTGCTCCTCAGTATGGCGACGCTGACGCTTCTTTTAACCCTTACCGTTGTTGTCCTTGTCCTTACCGGGCTCTTGGACGTCGTCGGTGGAAGGGCCGGGCTCCATAGGCTCGATCCCAAACATGGCTTCGAACTCTTCCTCTCCTATATTCAGCAAGTAACGATAACTTTCAAGTGTGTTGGGTTGAGACATCTTCGATTTGGTTAACGATTTCTCAAAGTTTGATATCTCTTCTTGTATTTTCACTTTCTGATTTTTTTCTAGGAGACTGCGTATGCTTTAAGAGTCTCTCTTTCGAGCACGAATGAGAATTATCAAGAAGATGCCTCTTTTAAAATTAGACGTGGGTTTAGCAATTGTATTGCCTCTCTCGAGTGTTCTGGCTTTCTCGATTTTCTTTTCATCGTATCTCTCGCCCAGCTCGTCTCCTTCCATCTTTCCGTGGAAGAGGGCCCCTTGTTGCTGTCTCCACCGTCAATTTGCTGGCGAGTTCTTCAAAAAAGACGAGTCGTATCTCCTTTTCTGCCGAAAATTTCTTTGTCTCCTAATCAGCTCGTTTTTTATTCTTTCTTTTTCAAAGTAGTGGCGGCCCGTCCAACTTTTCTGCAAAGACGTCGGGTCTGCTCATCTTGAGGTTGCCGCTTGACTAGAATTTGAGCCAGCGGGAGTGTTGCCGACAGAGAATTGTAGATAGAAAAAACTCGACCAATAAGGACTGCCCCTTTGAAATTAGTATTTAAATTGAAGCAAACTATCGCCTTTGCATTCCGATCATCTGCCTCGCCTCTCTCCTCCTTTCTTTCGTGATCTGCTTTCAAAAATGGCAAATTCTCCTAACCATACCTTCTCCGCCGAAATCCTGGTTGGGTGGGAGAGACTCTACAATCTTCTTGGTAGAGGTTACGCTCATATAGCCCAAAACTCTACTGTTGAGGCTGAAATCCTCGGTTTATTTAGGACCCTAGACGCAGCTTCTGTTGAGGGTACCCAACTGGGGAGGGAGTATCGGAACTTCCCGACCCTCTTTATCAATTTTTTGGCTGCCTATAACCGCGCTTATGAGACGGTCCTTGTGACTGCCGTTGTGAAAGCTCGTTACCGAGACCGGCATGAGCATCTGGAAACAGTCACATTTGTGGCTGATAATCACAAGAAAGCCTTCAAGTTTGCCAATGATCAGCTTTCATGGCTAGTTTGTGAGAGGGGAAAGTTGGTGGACCGTCTGGCCTTGGTCCGAACTTACGCCGAACAGGAGCCGGGCAATATTTTGATGAGGTGCAAATGCAGTTGACTGCAGGAGAGACTTAATGACATTACGGCAGACATTGCTTTCGAGAGGGATTACGAGGCCAGTATGGCCCAGGCTAAGGAGAAGCGCAATTGCCTCTTCTTTAGGCTCGCGGAGCTTGATCCTGAGAACGCCCGGTGCACCCGGAACATCAATTGTTTGGAGAGTCAGTTGAGCTCCTTCGTAATGGTTATCAGGGCTCAGTTTGGCTTTATTTTTCCTCCCCAGTGAGCTGTTGTAATACTCTTTGATGAATGGAATGAAAGAAAAGCTTCACGTGTTTTTTTTTTGTTTAATTTTCCTGCTATCGTTTCTTCCGCATAGCATAACAGAACGATTTGAGGTACCGAAGATGTCGAGGCTTAATGTTCTTCTTAATGTTCTTGTTTAATTGCTCCAGACGATGATATCGAGAACATTGATGAAGGGTTCGGCGGTTGGCCCCACTATCCATCTTGAGATCACGAACAATAACACTATGACAACTCGATTAGTGCGCTGGTAATAAATCCGGCCACCTGTTGTGTGCCTACTTTTATCCATATTTTGTTTCTTTCGGCGTCCACTTGCTCGTGTCGGTCGCCTATAGCGTCGGGAGAAATTCCTGTGGGCCACGTTCATTAATAGAATCTCGGTCCTCTAAAGCCCTCTGCATGTTTCGGATAAGAGGAAATTTTAAGACCGGTCTCTGTTTGATTTAATCAGGTAGAGGTATTTGTTTCATGGGTTCTGATTATATAATCCATATTGTCTTTCAAAAGACGCGGGATCCTCTGCAATACATTAAATATGCCCTCGTGTTTAATCAGTATAAATCCACCGTCATATCAGAATACACTGCCCATACAAGTTTACGGATTGACACAACTTTGTCTGTCAAAGATGGACAGTGTTCGTTTGCCCTCCAGAATTAATGGTTAAAGCCTCGGTGTTTTTCGTCTTTTGGTATTTCTGAAGATGATTCTTGATATATTATTGAACTTAATTTTTACACCCGTCTGGGGTATCTAGGATCTCCCTGTAAAAGAAAAAGATATAATTAGTATGCGACACAAGGAATGTCGGTCCATGACTCCTATATTAGTCCAATTTGATTTTTTCTATTTTATAGAGAAATCAGAAAAAAAAAATTTCTTTAGGAAGAAATGGGTTAACTTCTGATACATAATTTTTTTTGCAGATTTATTACTCTTTTTTTATTATTTTTTTTAAAGCAATGTGACAAAATCTCTTGACGTTTACTAAAATTTTTGAAGGAATTTCCTTTTTATCAAAATAAATTTTCAGAGGTAAATTTGTCAGGAAAATTTTATTTTTATTGAAACAGGAAAGATATGACAGAAATCCTTTATTGGTTAACAAAATTCCCTCGAGACATTAGTCTAATTTTATTTAGAGAAAATTTTATTAGAAAAACATGAGCGAATTTCTCGAAAAGAATTTTTGTTGCAAGTTTTTATAATTTGAAAGAATGTGATAAAATCACTTGATGTTTACCAAATTTTTTTTGAAGGAATTTTTCTTTTTATCGAAATAAATTTTCAGAGGAAAATTTGTCAGGAAAATTTCATTTTTATTGAAGCAAGAAAAACATGACAAAAATCTCTTATTGGTCAATTAGTCTAATTTTATTTAGAGAAAATTTTCTTAGAAAAACATGAGCGAATTTCTCGAGAAGAATTTTCTTGCAAGTTTTTATAATTTGAAAAATGTGATAAAATCACTTGATGTCTACTAAAGTTTTTTTTTTGAAGGAATTTTTCTTTTTATTGAAATAAATTTTCAAAGGAAAATTTTTTCAGGAAAATTTCATTTTTATTGAAGCAATAAAAACATGACAAAAATCCCTTATTGGTTAATAAAATTCCCATGAATGGATTTTTTCACATCATTTTTTCAAAAAAAAAAATTTTAAAAGAAATGAGAGAAAATTTTAATTTTTATTTTCTTTTAAAAGAATAGCCGTAATATCAAGCTCAAAAACTGACTAACACCTAACATGGACCAACCAAAAATAAATACAAGATAAAATTAGAGAACTTACTTATACTTTGGAGAAATGCAAATCACATAGTCATGCGCATGACTCATGTGAGGAGTGGACTCTAGAAAATAAAAGAAGGAGAGACAGGGTATGGACCTAAAAGACCCCCACTATCTGAATTGACAACCTTACCCTCCGCGCAATCAAATCACAATGGGAAGAATTGTCAATTCAGATAATGAGCGGGATAAAATATGGTCAACCCGAGCGCAATCGACACAAGAGCTTTGCATATTCGATCCCTATCTATGGTTTTCTAGGAAGAATTTCGCGGCTTGGGTTTAGACGCTTGTGTGTGCAGGTGTCGTGATCCTCAGAGTATGCAAGACATGCACAACAATTGATATCAAAACAGCGCTTCTAAAAATGTGCGAAATTAAACAAATAAACCCAACACCAAGCCTGCAAAACAAAGGGGTTAGCCAAACACTCCGCCCCTTATAACTCCCATCCTGCAAAAACATATAACACCTATAGAATGAGTCCCAAACGAGATCGCCAGAAGCGAGATATCCATGAAATTTTCATTGGCCTAAGTCCACTAAAACTTTTAAAATTTCGAAAAAATTCAAGTATTCCAATTGGTATTTTTTTTCGAAAATTTAAAAATCCCTTCCCCAGCGGAGTCGCCAGTCTGTCGCGACCCTCTAAAAATATTTTTATTTATTATAGGGGTTAACAGATTATTAGGTTAATTAGATTTGACTAACCTAACGCGAACCCTCCCAAGCCCTACCGAATCGCAACTTTAGTTTTTGTTTAGATGATTTTGAAATTTGGAGTCGCCACTAATCGTTCTTGGTAGGTCGATTAGAAACCTAAATAAATTAGCAGGAGAACTAATTTATTCCTGCGAACCAGAGATTATGAGCTCGGGGACTTGGTTACACTAGTTAATTAAAACTAATGCCCTTTCGGTACCTTAATTTCATGGATATCCTAATTCGGCAACTCAGGCTTGGTTTATTCCTAAGGCTCTAGTAGGGTATTCTCTTTTGTGTTTTCACTTTTTAAATAGGATGCATGGATGGTATATATTTTTATTTGTTATATTTTTGAAGTGTTAAAGATTCCCTGAAGCCGAAAGAGGGAGTGTGTTAACGACTTCTGTGCAGTATTACGACCTACTCATCTTTTGGGTTTGATGATTCAAAAATTAAATTATAGGAAGTACATGACAGTGAATAAACACCTCCAATGGGAGGCCTAGCATTGGCTTGGCTCTTCCCTTTGGGATTTAAGGTACAGGTATTTAAGTTCCAGGTATTTAACTACTGTAAGTAAAAATCTCCAATGGGAGGCTAAGCATTGGCTTGGCTCTTCCCTTTGGGATTTAAGGTACAGGTATTTAAGTTGTAGGTATTTAACTACTGTAAGTAAAATCCTCCAATGGGAGGCTAAGCATTGGCTTGGCTCTTCCCTTTGGGATTTAAGGTACAGGTATTTAAGTTGCAGGTATTTAACTACTGTAAGTAAAAACCTCCAATGGGAGGCTAAGCATTGGCTTGGCTCTTCCCTTTGGGATTTAAGGTACAGGTATTTAAGTTGCAGGTATTTAACTACTGTAAGTAAAAACCTCCAATGGGAGGCTAAGCATTGGCTTGGCTCTTCCCTTTGGGATTTATGGTGCAGGTATTTAAATTGCGGATGGACTTTATCCTCTCCATTCTGGGGTATGAATTCTGTAAAATAAAATACAATGAATTGATTCAACAATTTGAAATTTGTGCGCGCTTGAGGACTCCTCCAAGCCGATTTTGTGCTTCCATAGGGTTGACCATTGATATAGAGCTGCGGCTTCCTGACATAAAATAGAGTGAAGTGTCAGTATACAAAATATGTACTAATCTGTACCTGAAACCAGAAGAGTGGAAAGAGTACTTATCTCCCATTTTTTTGGAGGGATTTCTATAATTGATTTTCGCTCTCTATGTTCCCAATATAGAGAGTCTTTTGAATTAAGAGGGACTTTTAGTCACAGATCAGCTGAGAAATTGATGGACACTTAGGAGCTTGTCCGGGCTAATCCTGCACCTCCATGGGGTTTGCCGTTGATATAGAATTTTCCTTTGCCTGACATAAAAATATTGGGAAAAATGGGAGATGTGATCATTGGTTGATTAAAGGATTAAACACACGGTCTGAATTAAACTCTAATCATCATGCCAATTTTTCTATTGAGACATTCGTTATGAAACAATTCATTTAGGGATTTACACGTTGAAGTCATACAAATTGAACACAAGAGATAATAATAATGACGACGATAATAATAATAATCATAGTAATAATAATAAATAAACATATAAAGCCTCACTAAGCAGAATAAGCATATCAAAGCGTTTTCTCTAAATATCATATATATATATTTTTTGAAATTTTCGGAATATGTAATTATTAGCTATTTTATATATATTTAAAAAAATAAAAAAAAAAACAAAAAAGAACTGGGCTCAGGCCTCCGCGGCCTGAGTCTTGCATGGACCAGGCTCGAAGGTTTGAGCCTGGCCCAAAATCATCACAATGCATATAGAGGGATTTGAGCCTAGCCGCGATCAGCCCAATCTCCAAAACGAACTGAACTTATAAATAAATCTGTCTTGCCAGGCCAGCCTTAATTTTCGGCCCAAAGGAGGATCGAGCCCAGCTGAAGGCTCAAGGTCAATGTTGCCCCTGTTCATCCTCTTCCTCGTGACTTCCCCTGTTCACTCGCGCCATACGTTTTTGCGTTCTCCACCGTCTTCGCGTCCGCAATCGACGACGACGAGTTTTGTTGCCTTCTATCTGCAACTTAGCAATGAGTAGGCGTTGAATCGACCAAGACGGAAGAGATTTGAGGAGCGATTCTCCGACCCAGTGTGTGTGCGTATAGCTACTTCTTCCCCTGCCCCGGCTCGGCCGAATTGAGAGAGAGAAAATAGAGAGAGAAAGCGGAGAGAAGAAGCTATGGACGGCGATGTCGAAGGGACAACGTCGTCGGATCTGAAAGAAGGGGAAAGAGACGGGGGGGTAAGGAGTTGCGTTGGTTTTCGCCGGAATCAAAGGAGAGGTACCCCCAAAGAGCAACTAGTTGGGGGATTTTGGATTGGAGAGTCGGCAACATTTATGGAGATCTGAAGGGGCGAGACAATGGGTAAAGGTCGCGCGTTAAAAAACGTGATGGAGGTAGATTCTGAGTAGCTCAGAACATGGAAAATTGGTAGTTACCCAGAAAATCCGAGGGAAGATATGGAGCGATGGTTGAAACAGAGAGCAGGATTAAAGAGAGAGGGCCAAAACCCAGGGGCTCCGGTGCAGCATCAAGCAAAAGAAGAGATTAAGTGTCCCATGGGAAGCTCGAACCAAAGTCCCATTGCCGATTCGAGGGAAACGTAGCGAAAAGAGAGTGGACGGGAAGAGAGATCAAGTTCGATTTTTTTTTTTTGAGCTCGTTATCACCACCCTCCTTGGTCTGTACACGTCTATTGGAGAGAAAAGAAAAAGAGAGGAGGGCTCTGCTCCTCCAGAGGATCCAAAAGGTCGTGGTAGATATCCCCCCACTCCCTGATTTCTTTTTTTTTTTCAGCTTCTGGTCAGCTTTTTTTTATTTGGTTCCCTTACCAGAACTTCATCCCCCTCCTTCCAACGTGTAATCTTCCACTCACCATCCAGTCTCCATTCCTTTTGATGACTTTCCTCTCTCTTAATGAAGTCTTCCCCATCTTATTTTATTATTTTTTTCAATCTCAATCAGAGGACATCATGATGCTGCATCACGCCTCTTTGCTTTCGGTGGCCTTTTTTAAATATTCCCCCCGTCATGCCCATTAGCGTTTCCGAAAATCGTTTCATCAGTATAATTGTTCATAAACTGGGTTTTTTTTAAGTTATTTGCCCTGTTGATTAATAATTGATACCTTCCATTGGTCAAGAAGAGTAGTTGCAACATGTTCTTTCTGGTTTAACAATGCGAACAGACCTCCTCCCGTAGAACGGAAAATGCGTATAATCATCCCCATGGTGCCTTCCCTTTCTTTTCTCATTTTTTAATGCTTTGATCCAAGAACCTCCATCGTGAAACTATCCCATTATCATTCACGTTTGTTCCCCTCCTCATCCATTAAAATATTCACTTCCCATTTTTTAACCTTTCTTTTCTTTCCTTTTTATTCGTTTATTCCTCCTTCAATTGCCGTTCTTCTCTTCCCTCTTGTTTTCAAAGTCCCACTTCTCCTCAATAAAATATTCACCTCCCAATTTTTTTTTATCATTTTCCTTTTTCTCCATTATTTTTTTTATTAATTTTCAAGCATTTTTCTATTTTCTAAAAAAAATATTAAACAAAATACTGAAAATATGAAAAAATTATTTTTTTGGTCAAAATTGGTTCCCTAGGCTTGGCTAAGTCCCCAAAGTTGATTTTTTCAATTTTATGAATTTTTATGGATTTTTTATTAATTTAGCAATAGAAAAAATGATTAAAAATCAGGTGTCAACATTGTGGCATCAAATGCTATTATTTATTAAATATTTTCCTAATTTCTAAAAAATATATTTTAAAAAAATACAAAAAATACGAAAAATTATTTTTTGCTAAAAAATGGTTGCCTAAGCTTGGTCAAGGCTTCCAAAGTTGATTTTGTAATTTTCTCATTTTTTTATTTTTTATGAAGTTTCGAAAATAAAAATATCAAAAAATACTGAAAATATGAAAAATTATTTTTTGGTCAAAATTGGTTCTTTAGGCTTGGCCAAGGTCCCCAATGTTGATTTTTTAATTTTATGAATTTTTATGGACTTTTTAATTAATTTTAAAAGAGAAAATATGATTAAAAATCAAGTGTCAACAATGATGGGTAAGATTGAGGCAGAAGCCTCTTAAAGAAAATTTGTATGCTTTGCTCACCATTGGAATTGAGAAACTTGCCAACCTAAGTCCCTTTTGTTGTAAAGGTCGAACAGTGGGTTGTCATGAGGTGGTGAAAGTTTTGATCTGTATAATATGAAGCTAAGTTTATGTATATATGAGGTGTTATGGTTGCACTAGTCCTTACTCATTCGTTGTCAAGGGTAATGTATCGCTTCTACTAACGTTTATTTGGATATTAAGGTTTTTGGGTTAGCGACAGTCCTATGATGTCGTATGTATCGATCGTCATCGTGCACATATCACGCGTTTGTGGAGATTCGGGGCGTGACAGTGCTAGCCATCACTCTAAAGTCCACCCAAGAAAAGCGTGCTGATGCATGTATAATAAGTTTGCAAAAGTTAGGTGAATTGTCAGCTATCAATAGAGTTACGAACTCACAGTCCAATATATGAAACTCTTTGCATGCTTGCTGGTACTAGAAATTGTATCGACCTATAATAAAAATACAAACCACTTATCTTCTATATCTATACACATTCATATTGCCAATCTTGCTAAAATCTTCAGATTCCATCATTCTTAGTTCTTACCATCCATCCGACTTCCACAACGTTCATATTCTCTTTGGAGCCTGATATGAGCCAAAATTGAGATAAAATGACTTCTGGATACATTACTTAGGATTCCACACATTAACTATTGCATGAGCTCCAAAGTAGTTGCCATCGGTCAAAGATACTTGAGCAAACTAACCAGTATACAGTAAACTCATAAGGAAGCGAAATTTGAGGATCAACGCATAAGCAAAAATGCAACTCAAAATCAACTCCACAATAAGTCTTATCGCGATGTACTTGCACATATCTCACGTCCAAGCAGTGCGATGAATGCATACCTGCTCAGATTGAAAAGTTTTTTGTTTGGAGTCAACGGTATAACATGACCATGTCATGCTTTTGTGGTATTCTAATGGGTATCGTTCCTTCAGGGCATTGACCATATTTCCACCAAACTTGACTGACCGCACCTTTTACATGTTCCGCTCCATTCTCTTTTAGATTTGAGCCTGGTTTCATCTATTCATAAACGTGCCAGCTTCAATGATAAGGTCGTAAAACAATACTTCCGACATAGAACAACCCAAATTTCCTAAACATGCTGCAATATTGAAACCCTTGTCAGTAGGTACATATATCGATATCGCTGCATTTACTCATTTTTATACTCACTGCAAACTTCGCATGGAGGCACAGGAAAGCATTCTAAATCAACCAATACTGATGCAAGTAACAAGTCAATGAGAGGGAAAAACCTCTAATTGACCTCGATGGAGTTCAGGAATGACCTCAATGGTTTTTACCGCTCCTTTAAGCTTATCGAAACCCGTAACTTTGTCTGATACAAGGATTCTCGCTCAAGCATGCCCGTTGCTTATCATACTAATAAGAGTTATCATCGAAACCAACCAACCGGAAAACTGCATTCGTGGACTTACCATTGCCATTGTGACTAACCACGCCTTTGGTAGAACTTGTATGATCTAGTGAGAAAAATGGTCGAGGGAAGGGCTAAAAAGGAGAGCTAATATCCATCCATCGGTGGCTTAACTGGTTTGCGCTCTGGTTCTTTCACGAGAGGTCATGGGTTCGAACCTCGCTGGGTGCCGGTGATTTAAGTGGAGGGTTGTGTCGGTGGGATGCTGCGCTAGCCCTCCTAGAGGATTAGTCGAGGTGCGCGATCCGTACGAACGCTGGTCCGGACACTTTCGATACAAAAAAAAAAAAGGAAAGTAATGATTGGAAATTCGAGTATGGAAAATGAGGAGCCCTCACAAGTTCAAATTCTTGTTAGCCATTAATTTATTCATTCACCTAATAAAATTAAATATACATTTTTTTCTGAAAAATAATCTGCGAAGTCATTGTTCACATTAAGTAGACAGGGAGGCTTGTCTCTATCATTAATGACTAATAAATTAATGTAAAAATGTCTAGGAAAAGTTCTATAGTGCCGCCATTCCACTGAAAGTAACATAAATCTGGCAAGGTAGTAAAATGTACATAACTAGTACCTGATGACATTAACTTCAAGTTAGGCTGAGAAATTCCCGCATCCCCGTGTACAAGTGTCAGATGGTCAGTGGAGATTGCCCACCTCAAGCGAGAGTCACCCTTGCCGGCCTTAGGTAACAGTATAACTGAAGGGAAGTAAACGAGAATTTGATCACGAAAAACAGAGAAGAATAGACGACACACAGTTTTACCCAAGTTCACCCTTAAAGTAGGCCTACATCCTACTAAGAGATTTCATTATGTTTTTAGGTTTACAGCCGCTCAGCTCAATACAATGATCGGAAACGAGCAAATATACATATATATACACACACACCCTAAACAGGGTCCAAAACCTAAATCTATAATAAATCTCTTAATTTCGCACTATATGGGTCAGCTTAAATAAAAGCCCAAACCCGTTGAGGTTTCGGGGACGCTGCCCCCGAATCCTCGCCCGCTCATCGACGAGCGGGGCAGCCATCCGCTCACCGGCAAGTGGGATAGCCGTTCGCTGACCGGTCAGCGGAACCCCCGTCGGGAGGCGCTGCCCCCGAACCCCCACCCGCTGACCAGGCAGCGGGGCACCCGTGTCGAGGGCGCTGCCCCGCATTCCACACGCAGGGATCACATGTTATTGGATAACGCTTCAGTTTCCATAAGCTCACGTGGACGTACTCGGTGTGAGAAACAATGGTCCCCGAAGTATTCGCCAACTCCAACAATAACATAATGGTTGTTATGCTTTCTTGGTCATCTTATGGGGATCGTTCCTTCAAGGCATTCACAATATTTCCACCAAGCTTGTAACATTGTTCGGCAAAATGTACCGATCTTAAGGGTTCTTATGCACGAAGGACAATGATATTCCAATACAGATTGAATGAAATTTTCTTGAGTATTCTAGAATAATCCTAGAGGTGGGTGATAAGGGAATTACGCATTCTTATAATAAATATGGGTAGATAGGTGTTGGGAAGATGTAATCTCCATCATTAGATCGAGCAAGCAGTACAAAACACAATTGGTTAGTAACTATCTGCTAGCAATGGTCATTTAAATTACTCAACAGTCAAGTCAAAGATTATGGTGAAAAAGCAGCATTTGCATAGTGACATAACCTCTTTTCTCAATTGACAAAAAAATGAAAAATATCAACATCTGTACTATTTCTTCCAATCGTAATGGATTCCCCTCTATCTGTAGATTGTCGTTGGCCTTTCATATTTAGGGCACTAGATAAGAATGAAAGGCTGTCAAGCCCTCCTAGCATTCTAATCCAAATGATCGGTACTTAAACAACTGTGAGTGTTTCGAGACCTATCCTCTTTACTCTCAGTTTGTCTATGATTTAGTACTTGGCTTGATTCATCCGTTGAATCTCCCTATCAGCCAGGTCAATTTTGACTTTTATCTTAGGATCATCATGTGACCTGCGCTTGGCAATATAAAAGGAGTGAATCTTATTCGGTGCCGGCCATTCATCAGTAGCACCAATGGGGAAATAGGCATCAGAAACTTTATTTGCTTCAGTGTTGGCCGATCCATTGAGAACCAAACTTTATGTCCGCATTAGGGTCAATCCATTGTCCAGCTTCCTATTCTCATTCCGCCACGGCAAAGACCTGTCTGCCTTAGCTAAAGGCTTCGCTGGTGGCGGTGCCATCTCAAATCCGTTGACTTCAATAGCCATGTTTGCTATGGCACCACCATCGACTCCGATAGCCATTTTGCTACTGCACCAATTAAAAGTCCTGCGTGCAGAGGCAAAGACAAAAAGAGCCATCTCAAATCCGTAAGAATGCTAGACTTGGAAATTCATTTTCGACAGTCACTGTTCTTGACATTTAAAAAGTAAAGGAAAATAAAAGAGCGAAAATTAAATCCAACTCTTTCTTTTTATTATCAAAAACACACAAGAAATGAATTTCCTAAGGGCAATTCTCAACCGCCCTTGATCAAGTGCCGGCTTCAAGGATCATTTGCAAGAACAATGCATAGAGATTTTTTGAAATGTAAGCACGATCGGTATCTCTGCATTTTGATATCCGAACCCGAAGAGGAAAAAAAAAACAAAAACAAAAAAAATCTGGGCAGCCTCATCTTCTATCGAGACGATCGCTCACCAAAACCATGATAGAACAATAAAATAAAATAAAATAAATCAAACAGGCATTCCATCACGTCGCTTTGAATTGCCAAATCAAACATGCATGCAAGATCAAACGAAAGATCAATCACTAGAACGACGTAACCTCCGCTTTGCCCGATCGAGATTGATGCCACTGAACACCCAGAAAAAGAAAAAGCAGCCCCAGATAAATGGCCGAGGAATGTTTGAAAATGAGACACGAGAAAATTCTGCCTTACGCACACACAATTCATATCCCCCGGGTTGACCTCAAACCTTAATCCTAGTAATCATCATTAATAGCCGGCCTTGGCAAGCACGGATTAGGCTTTTTGCATGTGAAAGGAAATGTTCAAGATTCGGTAATCAAAAGGAGATACGTTATCGACTGGCGCTGATTGCACTCCATCGTCAACAATTTATCATTTCTCTCCCAGTGATGGAAACATAAACAGAAAAAACCAGTCAATTTTCATACGAGTAAAATCCTACTCATTTCGGAGGGACCATCAAAATGTGACATTTTATGGCAAGAAAGAAATGGTAAAGAACTCTCAATTCCTTCTTTCCTCAGAAATGGTAATGAAATTCCATTAGCCAAAAAATTATGTTCACAATACATAATATGCCAAAACCAGTACACAAAGATGCAGCCCAAAGAAAAAAAAAAAAGGCAAAGCTGCAAAGCCTATAATGAATCATGGAAACAAAATGACAATCTTAATAGTCTCCATATAATATGCCATCCCTAACATGTGCCAGCTCTTTCCGCCAATAACCATCCAGAACAAAGTTTATCTTCCCCGTGCTAGCCTACGAACGTTTTAGAACTTTCTCCAGCGTTTTCGAGCTTTCTTCTTGAAAAAAGTAGGACTCAACAAACGCTTGAGCGGAAAAGCAATAGATCGGTGTCGTGACTTCCGCCTTGTTCTGCCCTCATCTGCATTTGTTGAAAAATGGAATGAGAAAACAAACCATGCCTTTGGCAGAACTTACAGGATCTAGTAAGAAAAACGGACAAGGGCAGGGCTCAAAAGGACAGCTAATAATTGGAAATTCCAGTACTGAAGATGAGGAGCACTCACTAAGTCACTAGTCCAAATTCTCGTTAGCCATTAATTAATTTATGCACCTGATAAAACTAAAGATATATTTTCTTCAGAAAAATAATCTGCAAAGTCATCCTTCACATTAAGTAGATACGAAGTCTTACTATAAGTAATCCAAATCTGACAAGGTAGTAAAGGGTTCATAGCGAGTACCTGGTGACATTAAATTCAAGTTAGGCTGAGAAATTCCTGCATCCCCTCGCACAAGTGTCTGAGGTTCCACTGCAACCCCCTCCCATGACTCATCGTTTTCTGTTTCATCGATTGATTCCATAGAACCATCACATTTTGAAGAGTGCTGTACTTCTACACATAAGGTTGCATCGTCTCTATGTTCCTGTACTTGTCTAGACTGTAATACATCTTCACAAGAAGGTAAATTATCAGAGACCAAGAGGAACTCTTCTTGAGGACTTAAATCCAGATTCTCCATGGTTTTTTGGTCTGTAGCACAACGTATACCAAAAAATGCCTCGGCACTTTTTGAACCTTGAGAGTCTTGATCCTCTGAAAAAGGATCACCATTCTGCACTGCATAGCTATTTGAGTCCTTAGGCACCCCTTTATTCAGAGAGGCAGGAACAATGGTGTCCGAGATAGATGGAATGGAAGCAACAAACTCACTGTCATCATAACAAGCACCCTGTAAACCAGCATCCTCCAAACCAGCATCCCTCACTGGCCCCTCAGATACAGCAGTTTCATGCCATAAGGCTGGATCAGATTGATCGGAAGAGACAGGTTGTGATGATTCCAACCTAACTAAATCAAATTCGTTTGAGTTAACATGCTCTTCTAATGCATTTGTATCGAAATTTTCTCCTTTTCTAGAACCAATCTCCTCTCTGTCTACTGCAACATCGACAGCTTCATTCAGCAGAACTCTCAGAAACTTCATTGCTGGGCATTTGATGCAGTGTGGATGTACCAAACAGCAGATTCTGATTCTGTTTAGAGACTATATTCACTCGGTCAAGCTTTCCTGGCTCTAAACTTTCATTATCCCTGGCTAATGAGCTCACTAACCCAGAAGCACAATGCAAATTTTTACTATCGTATGATGAGATCTCAGCTGCCTTATTTCCATATGTCAAATCCTTAACTCGAAAACCTTTTGATGACATGCTTTCAACAATTGAATTGAAATCAATTGCCTTCAGAGTTCCAGAGACATTATTTGATATAGAGAATGACTTTTTTAAGTCTTCTAAAAGCATATCACCATCACCACTAGAGAGAGGATCCCACTTAAGTAGGTCGCCAGACCACAGTTCCTCAGAGCCTAATCTTTCGGATGATGACATGGCCTCGACTCTAATGGCCCCCTTGTAGAATTTCTTCTTCTTTAAAGCATTTGCAATAAGAGCTCTGCATCATGTAGGTCAATAAGCTTAACGAAAATAACGATGGATCAACAAGAAATGCAATCACATAACTATAATCCTAACAGCCTCATAAAATAGGGTAAACATACCTACAATTCTTGGAGATAGAAGCTTTCCCTTGTTCCATGGAAATACCAAGCAAGGATGACACATTTGCAACATCATAAGGCCCTCTAATTTCATTGACAAAAGATGCAGCGCTTGTAATAATAAGATTTTTTCCACGCGTCCAATCCACCAGTAGCTAAAATAAATGGAAGACGTAAGAGTGCTTTTGCCATACATTGGAGATCAAAAAAAAAAAAAAAAGAGGAAAAAAACATTTAAAGAAATTCAAATTGCTCTCAACTTCATCAATGTGCCACTAACAAAATCATGAATAGTTTTTTACTAAAAGGAAGGGCACTGATTTATTGTCTGGCAATAATCATGATGAGCATGTGAGAATATTCAAACACTTGGAGCACCAACTTAGTGTCCGGAATTTGGCCAAGAGTGCTCATACATTCCCTGCTTAAGCAATTCTTAAGGAAATAAATTTTCCACCCAATGTCCATTTGATGTTAAAAAGCTTTATGAGGCTATATTGATACTCGTTTGCGAATGATTTCATTATGGAAAAGTGCCCACACAAGCACCATTTGAACCAAGCTTTAAAAAAGGAGTATTGTCTTCTCAATGAGCAAACAAGAAAGATGAACATAATTAAATCAATTTGAAAGATGATTAAATTGAGCAGTAGTTGTAACGTCACAACTTTCAGCTTGACATATAAAAACATCTCAAATTCTAAACCTAACCATCCTAATTACACTAATCAACTCTTATCAAATTTCCATGAGACATTGGCACAACTAATCCAAAGTGGCTGCACTTATTAGTCCTCTAGAGATGCGATACATGCGAAGCACTGCAACCTCTTTGGATACATAATTCCGCATCACTAAAAAATGTCGCTTTATGATTTTGGAATCTCGAATTCCTGTTGCGAAACTATTACAGTACTTAGAAAAAGAGCAAGTATCTGGCATACTAAAGAATGGAAAACTATAGATTAATATATCTCCACTACAATTGAGCAAACACATAACACATGGTCCAACTTCTTGAAGAACAGAGTGTAGCCCTTACCTTAGCAGTAGATATCACTTGTCTCCTCATCTGAACGTCTGAGATGAGACTTGAGTACGAGATCTCAAAATAAACTCCTCGCTGTCATACAAAACCTATAGATCAATCTCCACATTTCATCATTCACCCCCACCACTAAAGTAAAACGTGTAAAACAAGGAATAAAAGTAGGGGATAGACCTCAATAGCAGTTTTAACCATGGGGAGCTTCAAGCGAAAGGGCAGCTTCTCCGAAAAATCAATGGCAATTATATCTATCTACGAAAATGACAGGAACAGACTATTACAAACTAATTCCATTGAAACATAGGCTCAATGCCAATAAAGAACTCTCTGAATTAACGTGAGAAGTAGGGGGAATAGCTCCAATTTTCTCTACTTTTATCCAGATTTTTAAACAGTCAAGCATGCTTCTGAAGATAAATTCAGCCTATTTCCGTAATAACTCGCACCCATCCAATAAAGAACACTGGACCGTTCGATTTCCCCGAACGAAGAAGTAAGAATCCTAACTGCTCTCACATTACCTCGGATTTCTCACAAACGTGATCGAAGGCGGCTTGGTTCAAAGGCCTGACGGCAACCAAGTCGTAGCTCTTGAGAACGGGATTCCCTGAGTTCAGGACCTGAGCCTGGGAGACGGTCTCGGCGAAGACGGTGAGGCGCGTGTACTGGCGGAAGGCGGAGGCGAGGGGGAGGCCGAGGAGGCTGCGGTGGAGCGAGACGGACGAGGAGAGCAAGGGGGCGACCTTGAGGAGCGCGGAGAGGGAGAGGAGGGGGATGGAGCATCGGTCGCGATCGGACATGATGCCCCTCGTCGAGCGGTTGTAGGCGATGCCGTCGTAGCCGAGCTCCATCGCCTTGGTCGCGATTCTGACGAGGTTGGCCTTATCGGACGGCGAAGAAGAGGCGTCGTAGGGGATGTTCAGGTCGAAGAACCCCATTGTCCCCGGTGACGGAGCTCTCTCTTTCTCTCTCTCTCTCTCCGGTTTTCTCTTCTATGCAGGGTTTAAGCGCTTAGCGAGAAGCACTCTTCGTCTGTCCAAGCGAGCGACGGGGAACGAGAAGAGAAGAAGGTTATTGATACGACGTCGCTTAGATATAGCCTTGTCACGGTCCCACCCAGTTGGGTCCGATCCAACTGAGTCGGATCGGGCTTCGTGATTGAATATCCCTTGTCCGTTTGTCTATGTTTTTGTCATGAGATCTTTGTCCATAGTGAGGTTTTCTTTTGGTGTTTTTTAAGTCTTAATGTCAAAATTATTAAGTAGACTTAGTCATTGAGGTGAGAAATTGACCTTGGTTCGAATTTAGCTCATGGAGATCGTGTCTTGGGGTATATAATATGGCAATGTATATTCTTTACCGGACAAGTATCAGTTTTTCATTTCCATACTCTTACCGTTTAACTTTTAAGCACTTGGGTTTTTAATTATGTCACTTCAATAGATAACAACATCTTAAGTAAGCGGTATTGAAAAGGCATCGACAAAAATATTAGCATAATCAAATCTCTAAATTAGAGTATCTAGTTATTTAGAAATCAAGACGACACTCATGCGTTTCAATTGATTTTTAACTGGCCATAAAATGGTTGATGACAATTCTTAGATATCATTATTACATTCAAAAGGACTTAAAACAAAACAAAACCTTGCACGAGATACGGGCTTGAGAGGGCCCGCAATCGATATACTAGTACTTGTCTTCCTGCTTCATCACCATGTTAACATCTTACACGTTATTTGAAGGACATGCAATTGTTTAAAGATTAGATCCCGACCTCCCTTCTCGTGTGAAAAATTCGAGGCATAAAACTTCAGAAGAACTTTAGTAAATGTTCTTCCCTAAACTTTCGTCGATATCCAAAAACTTTCGATGCTAAAGCGAACCTAAAGCACTAGGAGCAAACTTCCTAGCAAAGAGGAAACAAAGCGAATAACGTCGGTCGTTGTAACTGCAATGTTTTCCAGGATTTTTCTTAAAATTCCTTAGTGACATCGGCCCGCCAAAAGTAGCAAGGTGAGAACCGCTCTTGACCAGTCCGCCCAAGGGAGGCTTCAATTTGCCGAGATTGGATGGTTAGCATCCTAGGGAAGTAGGGTTCATCCGCATAACATGTAGGTATGCAAAACTTCTTGAACTTAGGGTAGTAGGTCGAATCTTCTACTATGTCTATGGTGAGTTTACATTCACTTCAAACCAATGACAACCTTTACGTCACTCCGTAAGGTTGATCTCTGGTGCAATCTTCTTGTCCTCTCCTAGAGGGGCCGTCTTCATCGAAAGATCCGAAGAGGCTGTACTTGGATCGTGATACGTAACTATAGACAGTGGTGAGGTTCTGGATAGGGATGCACGATTCAGAGAATGAACCATTTGTCGGACATATCCAGCCGAGCCCTTGCCAAGAGTCTTCTTTCGGCATTGCACATGCTCATCAACCCTCCACCTCCTGATCAGCACAAAACAGAGAGAACACCAAAAGGGCAATATTGCTTGACTTACAGATATTACTTTTAGTCTTGGATAAAGTAAGTATTTCTTGAAGGACTGATGGAGACTATAAAGTTTCTTGAAGATTGACACTGACTGGAACCTAACAAAAGATTCGGGTATAATCTTGGAGACGGGTATAAAAAGAAGCATATGCAGAGGAGCATTGAGCCAAAGAATTAGAAGAGGCAGCAAAGTCTATCCTTGCTGACCACTCTCAAACTCTCATGCAACATGCTTATGTCTAATTCATGCGTTTGATTAGTTCATGAGTTGCTTCCCTTGTTATATTACTTATTCTAACTAAGTGGAAATGGCCTCCAAAAGAGCTCCTCACCACTCATGGCTCGTAACGAACTTGACGGGGTGCTAAACCTGCTCTCTTTTCCTTTGAGCGTATGAAAGTAAAGCTATCAAGGACATCTCTCTATTGACAACACATGGCTATCGTAAACCAAAGTCAAGTTCTTATTCTGCTTGTCATCACATAATATTGTGGACCCTATTCGCTCGCCGAGGTAAACAAGTCAGATTCGAATGTACTATTTGCTTGTCCTCTTTTCTTTCTTTCCCTGCTTTCTGGAACTAGTGAAACAGCGGTTACAGGAAACCTCACTGTTTGATAATTTTCTCTTCCTGTTAGCTTGGTGATTGTTTGGCGTGCAAGAAGTTTAGTTGTGGTGCGAGTTGAAGTCTGCAGAATATTCCTATCACATCTTCTTTACTTGTTTAACCCAAAACCTTTGGTCTTGACATTGATTTGGATGGTTCTACTCTATGCTAATACTTTCAAGTGGTAATGTTCTTAAGACATCGAAAGGTTTTCTTCTAGAGTGAATAGGGTAGATTTGTTCTAAGTTCCTGCGCCCAAATGATCGGCAGATTAGTTGCTTATGGTTGTGACACCTATTGGTCGCTTCAAATTTACAGGGATGCGGCCATGCTGTCACCTTGATTATGGGAAGAAATCTTCCCAGAGGTACGATGACATAAAAGACTAGTTTGGATATCACTATTTTGGTTGTAAGCCATCAGACATCGAGAGAAATTGAAACTGAATTCTCTAGATAGGCATAGTTTCTGTTTCAAACCCCAAGAATGACAATTTGCTTCGCACCCTTCGCAACAAGTTCAAAGAAAATGGACATGGCCCGCGAAACTGAATCCTAGGAGCTATGCAACTATAGAATGGAGGGTCCCTTTTCCGGTCGTTTCATGAGTTCACAGAATCCGACACTTGGGTGCTGCAAAGTCGCTGTTGGGGGCCATCCCACATTTCACGAGTCCATCAGGTGCCTTTGTGGTGGCACGGCGTTGTTGAAGGCGTGTTACTATCGTTGGCTAAATTGGCAAAGGGGAAAAAAAAATAACGTTTACTTGTTTTTTTTTTGGGAAAGGACGTGTACTTGTATTTGATCAATGCATTCATAGGAAAATTTAGGTTTGTATGTGTCTAGATTTCTGCTGAAAATGATGGTGAAGCTTTTTAGTGTAGGATGACAAAGGAACGCACGAATTGTAGCTTTTCATGGAGGATATGGAATAGTAGAATGCTGTTGGCCTTCTTTGATGATGATGGAGGGAAGCCAAGAGGGTTATACAATTTGATTGAAAGTCTTTTAGTGTGAGTCACTTTCACATATTCTTTTGGTTTCATGTTCCTGTTTTCACGTGTTAATATTAATGTAAGTTCATTCACTGAAGACAAATTAAACCATGAGCGGTTCTTCGTATAGTAAATGAGGAACCTGAAGAGTTCTTTTTGGTCTTGCTCTTTTTTGGCATCTTTTACAGTAGATGGTCTCTTATCTGACTCCTGTTGTTTCATGACAAGCTGCATATATCTCAGGAAATACACCTTCTTTGCTCTCTGCTCTTTTTTTGGGGGGGTGGGGGGGCAGCAAAGCATCGAACTTGGAGGCCGGAAAAAAGATGGGGTTCTTAGATCTTTTGTTAGTTGCTTTGATGCCAGTTTTCAAAGTGCTCCCTGTGACTGCTTATATCTTGCTCTTGAAAATTTCGACGTAATAGGGGGGAGAGCACAAGGAAGCAAATGAATAGAGTGAGAATCTCAAGCTCCTCCTTTGATACTGAAGTTGTTTCGCATCTTACGGCTATGAAAGAGTTGTTTCATCAGGTTGCAGCTTTTAGTGATTAATCCGGCACAAGTTGGCAGCAACCTGGCCAGGACAGTTACTTCGGAGAACATTATTCAATTGTGAGTTTCTTTCAGGATATCAGTCATGTTAACCTTGTGTGAAATCATCTGTCATCGACGTGTTTCTGTTCTCTATTTGGTTCTTCTTCTCTCTCTTTTTCCCTCTGTGCGTATCAGTATATGCTGCTTGAGAGATCAGCCAAATTCATTACTGAAGTAACTTATTCAAAATGCATAGGTGGTTCGCGCCGACCAATATCCTGATTACGTTTATCATTGGATTGGCACTCGTATGGATGCCTGTCAAGGTCACTCGAGCAACGCAGCATGTAAAAGGCCTTAATGTGCCATTACTTGTGATGGAATCAATGGTTATCCCCACATTTTAATCAAATCGTCTTCACACTGTAATGCCATCATATCTGCTTAATCATTGTCGCATCCAATTTCACGACAAAGAGTCAATTTTATCTCAGTTCAGTAACCAAGATGCGGCAGAGGAATAAGTGGAATCGATACTGTTCCTCTAGGCCAATCAACGAGGTGCCTTCCCGTATGTCGGATAGGAGCTGTTCACTTGTGGTCTTATGTCTATAACATCGTGCGGCTGTCTGCAAAGTAGAATGACAAGAAAATAAGAGAAGAGAGACGAATCAGCGAAAGATACAGAATCTACAACAGATACAAAGAAGTCAGTCCAAGAGTGCCCCGGAAGCACTTCTTCCATCAACAAAGTGCACCTCTACGATTGACTTGTATGAATTGACGCTTCCCTCGGTGAAACCTCGGGCGTATAGCCAGGTGATTCGAACTGAATCTGAAACACCGCTTACCAGGATCTGTTGATCCTAATAGCAATGCAGTATGTTAGAACTTTGTCTGTCTTGGGAGGCTATTCCTCATCAGGGGATCTTATCAAGTCTATAGATTGAATGTTCTCAACCAATTGAGGAAGTGGCAATATTAATTGCTTTCAGATTTCCATGGCAGGTCTCAACTTGGGGAAAACTTAAGCAATGCTTAACAAACATCTCAAAGAAGATCAGTCTCCAGACATTGTACAAGAGACCTTCCTCATGGGTGTGTGATTCCGAGGTCAAATCCCGGGATAGTTATCAATTCTAGATCTAGGCTTATGCAGTGATAATTGGAATAGGATTGAGGATTCGTAAATGCAGTAAGCCGTCAACTCTACTTCAACTATGTGTTTCCACCTTCGCCTTTCTGTGTAGGGAACTTACAAACGGTTCTTGAGTCCTCAATTGCACAAACAGCTTCCTTCTCGAGCGTAGATTGAACGGACAAATAAGAATATTTCGCTTATCGTCCTCTTGTCGTAGTCCAAAGTGATATTCTCACATGTGCAATCTTTTTCCTTGACAGAAGATGTAGCGCTTGAAATAATTAAATTTTTTTTGTGCGTGTCCAATCCAAGCAAGCAAGCAAGGATGACACGTTATGTCTCATACGTATTTTAATTTAGTAAGCATATTTGCATAGTAATAAAATATTATGTAAACATTAAGTTATGAAACTCTTAAACAAAAAAAAAGGGTACGATCATAATAAAGAAATAACAAAAAAGAGAGGAACAAAGTGTGTTGGCAATGGTAGGATCGTTCTCTCAAGGCATATTAGACTTTTGCCCACTCTAATGGGGATCGATCTTTCAGGGCACTCTCCATCAGTCACGCCTTCAGACGATTCTACCTCATTTCACCCTGGCAATAAGTCGGATTTCAGCTGTAAAGTATTGAAGATGAAAGTTTCAGCTCTTGTTAGATCATCAAAGAAAAGAGCCATCTAACTGGTTCATCTTCCTAAGGATGGTTTTATGATGGCCTGACCCTCCTTCTCAAAGCATCTCATGCTGTCCTCTGCCTATGTGTGTTTGAATTGAGTTAATCTTCGTGTGCTTCATTTTTGTTTTTTTAGCTTGGTTTATTGCAGGAATCCAGATGGTGGTGATGGATTCGGCTTCTGTTAGCCTAACTAAGTGCTGAAAAACAGAACTGTAAATAGGAAAATCGCCAAAAATCATCCCAACAGAAATAGCTAAGCAGATAAAAATTTTAGCCTGATTTGAATTTCCCCATTGCAAAATAGTTCTAATGAAATTAAGATAAAAATTTCATTCTTAGACTAATTGATTACTCATGTAACATACCATACGTGGTTGCTGATTAGGAAATAATCCTAGTTTATATATATTGTACCCGTGCACTCCGAAGGTTTTATTATATATTATGCAAGCAAAATAGGCAATCAAATATTCAAATAAAATCGGGATAAGGTTCTTACCTAAATCGCGGATAACTACTAAACGTTAATTGAACAATGGATCGCGACCGACGATGGACATGGCTGGTGTACGGTGGAGAGGGGCCCCGGTTTGCTGCTCGCAAGACTCATGGCCGAGGAACTTGCGTCGACGGCTGGTTCGATGGGGGAAGAGCTCTCGCGTGACTCGGCCATGTCGGAAAACTGATAGAAAAAAATAGAATGGCGGAGGGGCTAGTGATCGGCTCGGCCGGGAACGGTGCAGGATCGGTAATTGGAATTTCCTGCCGAGAAGATTGTCCTCATATTTCCATTTTGCTTTCCTGTTCTTTGTTACTTGTTCTTTCTGTCTCGCCGCAAGAAGTGGTCCGGCTCACTTTTGATATCTCCCAGTTTCGCATTGGTCAAAATAATATATGAAACTCGTGGGGAATAATGCCGATTTTAAAAAAAAATTAGGATGATAACCTAATTGCTTCAAAAATCAAGTCCCTTATTAGAACAGCCACGCGTGATAGAAAAATTACGGGCTTGCTTCGATTAATTAATACATAAACTACATATTTAAAATCGTCTGTCGCCAAGTCCGATAAATATGCAAACTATATGCAAATGCATATACTTCTTCAAACCACTTATCTAGAGAAGTCGATATTTCTCCATGCCAGTATCCCAGATAGACATTCGCCATGTGGAGCCTCCAACCCCCATTGTCTTGATTCCGAAATTTTCCATTTGGTTGAGACATAGAAGAGTGAAAGTAGGGGAGATTATCAAAAACTTATAAAAACTATTGTAGTTGTGCAAATCCAGTTCTAATTTTTTTTATTTGTGCCAGTTGAGTCATAAATTTTTTGTAATTGTGTCAATTCAATCTACTTTACCAGCGCTGAGGTGGGTAATTTTTTTTAATTTATTTTTCAAAACCTAGCAGATCAATTCATTACCATGAAAAGCACTTGTGTACTCACTGCTAAACATTTAACCGAGCCATTTTTATTAGGATAAGGAAAAAAAAAAAGAAAAAGGAATGCATGTTATCATACGTTCACTATTTTGCACACTGAGCTGAAAATCCAGGGCCCCCATAATAGAAATTGACACCAAATGTACTGGGCGGGTCCTTGTTGAGCAGTAAGTCATAGCATTCAGGTCTTGTCACATACTTCTCGAGACTATCCGGGTCTCTCTGAATGGATTTGTCATCGACGATTTTAAGATGGCGGAAAAAAGACGCCTTTCCAAAGCCTTCAGAAGGGAAATGGCCGCTCCCCATTTGCGTCGATGTATGACTGCCGCCCGGTTCTTTGTTGAATATCTCTCCGCCCCAAACAATTAAATCAGCAAGGCCGTTTAGATAATTGAAGATTTCGCTGGGCCAATATCCTACGTCCACGTCCCCAATGCGCAGCCACCAATGTCCAGTAACATCATCCTGAAATATTTTTGTTAGGCGATGGAAGACGACTCAATATCCCCATGTATATCTACCTAAAAGACTGTTCCATTACCTTCGTTATCTCTATAGATATGTCATATTGCTGTCCACCATAGGTTGAAACTGGTAGAAGCGGAGTGCCTAGAGTAAATTTGCTACTTGTTTGCACAAATCCTGGGCATTCGAGATTGTAGCAGCCCGTTTGTTTGTAGCCATCACTCTGGAGTCCACCCAAGAAAAGCATGTCAATGTTTGATATGTTCGTGAAAGTTTGGTGAGTTGGAAGCTCAATAAAGAGTCAAAAACTCACTGTCCAATATATGAAACTCTTTGCCTGCTTGCTGGTATTAGAAAATTTTTCGACCTATAATAAAAACACAAACCACTTATCTCCTATATCACAGACATTTAGAAAGCCAATCACGCTAAAATCTTTCAGATTTGATCATTCTAAGTTCTTACCATCCATCCAGCCTCCACAGTGTTTGTATTCTGTTCCGGCCCTGATGCGAGCCAAATTTGAGAGATACTGGCTTCTTGATCCATTACCGTAGGGTTCCACACATTAATTGTTGCACGAGCTGCCAAGTACTTGCCCTCGCTCAAAGATACTGTAGCATACTGACCAATATACAGCAAACTCATATAAGCAAGGAAGGAAGTGAAACTTCAGGAACAAGGCATAAACGAAAATGCAACTCAAAATCAACGCCACAGTAAGTCCTATCGTGATGTATTTGGACATACTTCATGTCCAGACGGTGCGGTGAAGTCAGGCCGGCTCTGATTAAGCCGCTTCACGCGCCGAGCCAACGCTATAGCATCACGATGGTTATGCTTTTGTGATCTTCTGATGGGGATCGTTCCTTCAGGGCATTCACCGTATATCCACCAAGCTTGATTGGGCGCACCTTCCACATGTCCCTCTCCATTCGCTTTCATATTTGAACGTGTCTTCATCTACGTAAATGTGCCAGCTTTAGCAAATTGTTAAATAAGGTGGGCGAACATATCTGTGGTCGCCAAACAATACTTCCGACGTAGAACAACCCAAATTTCCTAGACATCCTGCAATGTTGAAACAGCTTTCTCCTAGAACTGCTCTATAATGGCCTTCATCATTAAGGTACTTATATCATAATCGCTGGACTTATTCAGTTTTACTGCTAACTAACTGCAAGGCAGAGGACAGAATACCAGTGCAGGACTGCAAGTTACAGGTAAAAAAAATAATTTAAGAAAACCTGTATGGTATGATTCTTGAGAAGCGGATGATCAAAAGCGGGTTGCTTGAAGATGTCAACACAATCGATCACTTCACCAGTTTCATAGCTCTGCAGCAGATTCTCATACATTAATTTAGGCAAAAGAACATATTTAAAAGGCAAAAAAAAGAAAGAGAGAAGAAGGTGAAATAGCAACGGGCAGAGTTTACAATGACCTCAATGGTTTTTATCGCGCCTTTAGGCTTATCAAAACCTGTAACTTTGTTAGCTACAAGGATTCTCGCTCGAGCATGCACATCAGTTATCATACTAATATTACTTATCATCAAAACCAACAAACTGGTAATGTGCATTCGTGCATTTATCATTGCCATTGTAGAATAGACGTATTTTTGAAAATGGGACAATACAATGTTCTTCCTTATATACACATGAACTGAATCTTCTTTTGGCAAATACGGATGTGAATCACAATCGGACTATGCATTCTAAAGGAAATCCGAAGGAGATTTGTCAGTAATTGGCGCTGATTGCACTGCATCATCAACCATTTATAATTTCCCTTCCAAAGATGGATGTAAGAATTAAAAAAAAACATGTCAATTTTCATACGTGTGAAAAATACTCTTTTTTTTTTACCAAAAGAAGAAGAAGAAAGATACTCATCTCATTCTCCCACATGATCCTGGTATGCTCATATACCGTGGCATGGCAAAGGGGAAAGAACTCTGAATTCGCTCTTTCTTCAGAAATGGTAATGGAACTCTGGTATCCAAAAACCTAGGTTAACAATACATAAAATCGCTAAACCAATACACAAAGATGCAACAAAAAAAATGTAGGCAAAGCCGCAACGCTTCTGCTGATAATTTATTCATATGTCCTTCCTTATATACACAGAAAAAATATGGATGTGAATCGCAAAAGATTTTGTACGCGAAAATAAATGTTTGTCAACAAGCCAAGTGGAAATAAGATGCAGCGCTTGAAAAATTAAATATTTTTTTCCTCACGTCCAATCCACCAGTAGCTAAAAATAAATGAAACATGTACTGAGTTCATCAGAGTGCTTTTGCCATAAATTTGGAGCGCACACGCAAAAAAAAAAAAAAAAAGGTAACAAATTTTTAAGAAAAAAGACTATTCTTTTTATTATACGAGTTCTACAATACTAGACATTATCCGCACTTTTTGCGGTTCGTTGTGTATTTTCATAATAAAAGGTTATGTAGACATTGAAGCACAAAAAAAGTGTTATGTTAACGTATTAATAATATGAGATTCTACTATATTTCATTTGTTCTTGCTACACCTAACGTACACGTAATTATGAATTTTAATTTAGTAAACATGCTTTTATATTAATATATGATATTCCTCGCTAAGATCAGCAAAGGCAACCCTCGCCCTCGCTTGGGCTACTCGAACTAGGGCGACCCTCGTCAGATCCGGCTAGGGTGGCCCTTGCCTAAGTCCAACGACCTCCACCCGTGGCTCGTGGAGGGAGGAGGGACAAAAAGAAAAAAAAAAGACAAAAGAAAAGAAATGAAAATAATAGCAAAAGACAAAAAGGAAAAAAATGAAAAAAAAAATTAAATGATGAGAATGCCCTCGGTCAAATCTATCTTTGGAACAATTGTAGTATTTTAAGCACTTATTCGGAAAAAAAAATTAAAAAAAAGGGGGCATATTAGGCTTTATTTGTAATTTTCCTATTATATTATAATTGCCATGAGTCATGGACTTCCTCTAGAAGCCATAATTGCTCTAGAGAAACAAAATGACATATACAAGGAAATTAATTGGATACGAGGGATGTCCTTGATTGTTGTCTTGATTCTTTTTGGAGAATCCATGGTAATTTTCCTTTAAATTCGGAATAAGATCAAGCCCAATGAGAATTCTTTGCATTCTGTAATCTTCATCCTTCAACATTGTTTAATTACGAGGAAGGAATTCACCATATTTCCACCAACCGTGACTGAACGCACCTTCCACAAATCCTACTCCATTCGCTTTTCCCTTTTGAGCTTGGTTTCATCGATTCATAGACGTGCCAGATTCAGCGACGGATGAATAAGGTGGACGAACATTTCTAAGGTCACAAAATAGTACATCCGACATAGAACAACCCAAATTTTCTGGACTTTCTGCAACGATGAAACAGGTTTCCCCCAGAACTGCTCTATGATGGCCCTCATCATTAAGGTAGGTTCTTATATCGTCATCGCTGCTCTTATTTATTTTTACTACTAGCGGCAAATTTTGCATGGGAGGCACAGCACAGAATACCGGTGCTGGACTTCAAGTTACAGGTCAAAAAATAACGGGGAGAAAACCTGTATGGTATGATTCTTGAGAAGCGGATGATCGAAAGCGGGGTTGCTTGAAGTTGTCAACACAATCAATCGCTTCACCAGTTTCATAACTCTGCAGCATCATAAGGCCCTCTAATTTCATTGATAGAAGATGTACCGCTTGAAACAGCTAAATATTATTTTTTCCGCGCGTCCACTCCAAACAAGGATGACACATTATGTCTCAGATGTATTTTGATTTAGTAAACCTAGTTGCATAGTAATAGAATACTGTGTAAACATTAAATTATGAGACTTTAAATCAAAACAAAAAGGTATAATTGGAATAAAGAAATAACCAAAAAGAGAGGAACAAAGTGATTGGAGCTTGCAAGGAACATAGTCCTCCCAATAAGAATGATCAATCCCTTGCAAATTGGAAACTCAAGCACCAACCTTCGAAAGCGACTCTTAGAAAGGCAGTGTTTTCATATATTTTACTAGCAAAAGCGAACACATATTGCGTACACTTCATGACCATTGGCTTGGATGGGGTCAAGTTGGCTTTGACTAACTCTCTTCATTTGTCGAACCAATGGGGTGGGTACGATTTATAAAGGAGACTTCCTTTGCTGGCAATGATGGGGATCGTTCCTTCAGGGCATATCAGACCTTTGCCGACTCTAATGGGGATCGATCTTTCAGGGTGCTCTTTATCAGTCACGCCTTCGGACGATTCTGCCTCATTTAACACTCGGCGATAGTTCCGTTTCAACTGTCAAGTATCGAAGATGAAAGTTTCAGCTCTCGTTAGATCATCAGAAAATAGCCATCTAACTAGCTCATCTTCCTAAGAAGCTTAAACTACTTGTGCTCAGGATGGCTATATGATGGCCTGAGCCTCCTCCTCAAAGCATCTCATGCTGTCCTCCCCCTATATGCGTTTAAATTGACCTAACCTTCATGCATTTCGCCTTGGTTTTTTTCCAAGAGTCAAGATGGTGGTGATGGATTCGACTTCTGTTAGCCTAACTAAGTGCTAGAAAATAGAATCGTAAACAGGAAAATCACCGAAAAACATCAGAATTTGTTTGTATCACTAAAAAATTTGACTTCTCTCCCAATGGCTACATGCTGGCCTTCAATAGTATGTTGTCTCATATGGTTGGATGGTTTAACCGCATTTAGGTTGCCCATCTGATTCGGTCTCCATTACGTTTCAACATCATTTGTCCACAAAATTAAACTAAAACGAACTATGGAATGTACTTTATCTATTGAATTACATTACAGGCGAGCATTTTACAAGATGTTTATATTATATCAATCTACCCTTGTGTGATTCTTGTTGAAGCATATACTGTGAGGGTATATTGGGAGAGTGGGTGTAGGGCGGATGATTTCAAAGCGAGCTCCCCATTAATTAGATAGAGAAAATCACCAATACCTATAAGGGGATATGATCCTTTAGAAGAGGATGATCAAAGGCGGGTTGCTTGAAGATGTCGACGCAATAGAATGTTTCTTTTAACAAGACTTATATCTCATTGATCCTGAAAGTAACAAACCCCAAGAGTTTGGATCAATTTCGAGCTTTAGCTAGAGCAACTTTGTATACAAAATATTCCCAAAGGTATTCGCTAATAGGTTGAAACCATGGCTGCCTGAGATTATAGTTGAAGCACAAAGTGCCTTTGCGGGAGGAAGACAAATACAAAAAAAAAACATTTTAGTTGTCCAAGAAGTTCGTCCTCACTAGAGAATTAGACCTCTAAAGAAAAAGTTTCAAGCCGTGCTGAAAATTGATGTGAAGAAGGCTTATGATAGGGTGGAGTGCGATTTATTAGAAGCTTGTTTGCGGAAAATGGGATTCAATCAGATATTGGTCGATATAGTGATGATTTGTGTCCAAACGGTCTCATTTAGCTTGAAATTCAATGGCAAGCCACTATCTTTTTGAAACCCCGCTAGAGGAATACGACAAGGTGATCCTATCTCCCCTTATCTCTTTATTTTGATGGCTAATTCACTGTATGTTCTGATGAAATCAGCCATTGAAGAGGGTAGTATTGCTGGAATTAAGCTTAACAAGCACTGCCCACTACTCTCCCATTTATTATTCGCAAACGACTCTTTATTTTTCTTGGATGGAAAGGTGAAAGATTGTCAAAATGTGGCAGCAATACAGAATCAATATTGCTGAGCATCCGAACAAGCTGTTAATTTGAACAAATCCAGCATTTCCTTTTGCTCAGGTTGTCCATAAAACTTAAGGAGAAATATGTCTTATGATTTGAGGGTTCCAATTGTCGAAAAGACAGGTAAATATTTGGGAATTCCTTCAAATGGGGGGTGGGGGGTTCAAAGAAACAGATGTTTCAATGGATTTTAGCTCAAGTTAACATGAGGCTAGAAGGATGGAAGGAAAAAAGGATATCGAGTAAGGGGAAAGAAATTTTAATCAAAACGGTGGCTCAAGCATTGCCTCAATGCGCCATGTCTATTTCTAAAGTTCTTGTTTTTATTTGGCAAGCCATAGAAAGGAAAATTGCTTCAATCTGGTGGAGGAAGAATAACTCAAAAACAGGTTTGCATTAGAGAAAATGGGAATTACTGAAAAGTAAGAAAGATATATGAGGGCTGGGTTTTAGGGATGTACTCTCTTTTAATAGAGCTATTTTTGGTAGTCAAGCTTGGAGATTAATGGAGAATATTTCTACATTCTGGGGTCGAATAAAAGAGATTTATTTCCCTCATTGTTCCTTTCAGAATGCCGAAGAGGAACCCGTTCCTTATGGGTTGGTAAAGTTTGTTAATGGGTAGATACGCAATCCCACCCTCAGTTATGTGGTCAGTTGGGAAGGGGGAAAACATCTTAATTCGAGTGGATAAATGGCTGAAAAGAGGCATTATAGGGGGACCATCAATCAGTAATGAACCAAGACCAATCAAAGGTCTGATCATCAATGAGGAGGACAAGTGGAATGAAAATACGATAAGGGAGTTGTTTCACAAGAATATTGTTGGTGAAATACTAACAATCCCAGTGAAAACACAACACTTTTGTGACTTATTAGTATGGACTGGAGTGAAATCAGGCACTTTTATTGTTTAAAGTGTGACATTTTGAAATTTGACAATTTTTCCGGAATTTAAATACAGAATGGTTATTTCATGAAGACGCTATAAATGAATCTTACTTGGAGCTGGGCACTCTAAGATGAATAACCATAGGGGAAAGGCTAGCTAGGAATATAAGCACGTGGACCAAATGGTCGATACACGTGACTCCTGAAACCCGCCCATTAGTCTGAGAATTTATTTAAAGTTACCATCTTATGAATGAGGCCATGAATTGAGTTTCGGAATAGGACAATCAACTCTCATGAGTGTCACAGTTATGAATTTGGACCTTACCTTGAAAGGCAAAAAATTGGCAGATGGATCGCGGAATGCCCAGTGAAAAAAGGGAAAAATTAGAAATTTCTATCTTGCCTCTGGTTTGAGCTAGAATCCATGGCATGAGAGTAAGAACATTTTTAGAGATGCCAGAAAAATTTTACGATGAAATCCGGAGTCATTTTCCGATCGCGATTGAGCCAAATCAGCACCGATTGAGTCCCATCCGGCCCTGAAATTTCACGAACTTCGAAAAATGTCTCGTCGGTCATCTTTTGACCAATTTGAATAGTTACTGAAATTATTGAGGTCCAATCCCCTATCAGTCTGAAAATTCACTGGTAGTCCAAAAATTAGTCGATTCGTTCAGCCTTAAGTTTCTTTTGATGAATAGTAATCTCAATAACGCACCCTAGGGATAATATATACTCTCTCTCCTCCATTAGTTCAAGCAGATTGTCTCCGCTCTGTCCTCTCTCTCTCCAAAATTCGGATCTCTCTCTCTCGCGGCCCAGTTTTCTGGTGCCAACTTCAACTGGCCGCCGACGGAAATCCGACCTTTCGAATCTGCTTTGACATTTCGGTCGACGAATCTGTTTTTGATTTTTTGATTTTGGATTTTGGTTCCCGTTGATATATATCAACCCCGGCGGTCTCTAGAACCCATATTCTTGTCATATTCTTGTTTCCCAGCTTGATTAAGTCTTGTTTTAGCCCTTGAACAGCCCCGGTTTAAACTAAATCCGCCGGAATCCGCCGTCGTCCTCGTTGCCGCCGGTCATCGCCCCATCCTCAGCCCTGTTTTGATTTCGTTTGGTAAGTTTTAAACTTCTAGACTTCGCTCATGATGTTAGACTTGCCATAGATTAGCTCTAGGGACCGATTCGTGGTAAATCGGTTTAGGAAAATTGGCCGTAATCAGCATATTTATTGGAAATCAATTTCGGTGGACTATGTGTGGGCTGTGGATTGATGAAATGTTGCTTTCCATGCTTGAATAGTGCTGTTTGTGGTGATTAGAGTGGTTCCCGCGAAGTTCGGGTACCGAAAAATGGATTTTCGGGATATTTAGAGCGAAAACGGGCCAAATAGTGTTCTGAAATTACTGTTCACGACCCACGAACACTGTTCACGTGTTGACCAATTTGACTTTGGTTTGGAAATGACAAGTTTTGTGGGTTCCGTGTGGTTCGAATATCGAAAAATGGGTTTATGGAGCATTTTATGCAAAACCGGGCTTGGGTAATATTTTATCTTACTATTTCAAATATTTGGGGCCCGTGTTCGTATTCAAAATAATTTTTGAGGATTACCCACATATACTTGAAAATAATTATTTGGGTCATTTTGGGTCTCATGTGAGAAATTATGCATTTTTAATAAAATTGGGCACGTGAAAGAAATTGATTGGTTTGACCATTTTGTCAGCCATGTGAATTGAAATATTTGGGCACGCGTTTTAAGTTTTGGCCAAACGTACTTGGCCAGGATTTTTGTCCAATTGAAACTTGCATTATTTCGTTTGCCTGAGTGAAATATTTAGACTTGTATTTGAAATGTGGCCTAACGTACATGGTCGATGATTTGTGTCCAAATGAATTTAAAAGATTTTATTGCCTGAAAATCGAGTGCGACAATTTGGATTCGTAAAATGAGTTGATTGGCATAGCCATTTGGACGGAAATATGGATTGAATATTTGGACTTTAAATGTGGCCTAACATACTTAGCCGATGATTTCTGTCCAAATGAATTTCAAGGGATTTTGCTGCCTGAGAGGCGAATGCGACGGTTTTCGCATGTTTGATTGCATATCATTGTAACTTGGCGTAAAATGTAGCCATGAAGTCACTTGGTGTAAAATGTAGCCATTGGCATAAAATGTAGCCACGGAGGCGTAAAATGTAGCCTTAGAGGCGGAAAACGTAGCCTCGTGCACCCTGAAACGTTTGACGCGGGGTAATTAGAGTGATAAGGTGCCAACCTGAGACGTCCCACACGCGGGTTGTGGTACAGACCTTGAGGCATCTACAACGCGGGTCAGACCTGATGCGCTTATATGACGCAGGTCAAATTGGTTGTTAAGCCGAAACTCATGATTAAGCATGCATATTTGAGTGATTGCTATAATTGTCCTGGATTTGACGTGTTTTCAAATTGAAAGTTTGATTGTTTTATTAAGCCAGTAACTGGTCTTGTTATTTCTGTGTTATCTGAATTTTTGTGCGGTCCCGGATTGGACCTATTATAAATGCTTTATATGCTTGGCTACTCTGTGGTGAGTTTTCTAAATTTAAACTACTTTGAGGCAATAAAATTTGGTCTGGGATGATTTTGAGTACCTGAGTTGGGACATGAGAGTTTGGTTTGGGTTTGTTTGGCGTCTTGAGGACGAGATTAAGGGTTAGATTGCTAAGATTTGTTCTCATAGGTGATTTCCCTCATTTTTCAGACCCCCAACCCTCACAATGAGTGCCATATTGATAAGGCAGGAGACCTAGAAGGAAATTGAGGCTGTGACTCAGGTATTTTGGAACCAAAAGGAAAGATGTACATATGATACAAGGGTCCATATGAATAGATGTGGGAAGAAGGCAATGGTAACCCCACATATATATAGCATGGGTGTATGGAGTAGGGTGACTGAAGTTTTAATTTGTATTTAGGCGATGTCATCCTATTGGTTGTATGTGAATATTGTATATGAGATGAAATATAAGACTTGGCTTGCTGTAAAGATTTAGTGTCTCTCTCTATCTATCCCATTTGGCATATGTGATTGGAGGAGCTCGATTTCATTGTTACAAGAACTCTGAGGTCGTTTGGTTAAGACGAGTTTCCTGGGCCATCGTGATTGTCGACCATTTGACCGTATAGGTATGACAGGGATGTCGCGTGGCTTGTGGGTTCGGGGCGTGACATCCCAAAGTTATGGTATCAGAGCAAGGTCAACTCGATCCAATAAGAATTTGAGACTTGGAGTGATAAAGACGATGGATATTGGGGTAGATGGATAGAGAGATCATGAGCTTTGATTTGGTTACAAAATGTTTTGCATGATACCATTTGGCACAGGTGGTTGTTAAGTGAAATGACAGTGCTAGTGAGTCTGTGTTGCTATTGATATGTAGCTATTTGACCTGCTACTTGGATTAGTAAGCTTGCGTATTGGATTGAGTTTAGTTTCATGATGGAATTATAGCAAGTGTTATGAAAAGGTTTTAGAAGCATGAGCGGTAGAGGTGAAAGTAGAAGAGGTACTAAAACGCCTAATCTAAAAACTAGGGTCGCTGAGGCCCGAGAGTTGCACGAACCTCTGAAGGTCAAAGAGCTACGATGAATCCTCAAATGGAAGGAATTATGAGAGTCCTAAAGGAAATTGAGAGTCTAATGGGCAGACAAGCTCGAAGAAAAGCTGCCGAGCTTGTCTAGATCGCTGAGGTAGCAGTGGCTGCAATGAATGTGAATGTGGGAGGTGGAAATGGAGCTCGACAGATGAGTCAAGCAGTGGTTTGCAGAATATCATGAAACAAAATTAGTTGTTTGAGAAAAGCGGCGAGTAAATAAAGCCCAAGAATTTGAGTGGCATAGTGAGATGCCCTGAATGAGGAGTGCCGAAGTGCCTTGGAGATGTTGGTGAAAGTCAATTGTTCATTATATGCCTCCGTCGTGATCGGAGAGGACCATGCTATGTGATCAAAATAGGTTTGTGATGAGACCTACACGAGCGGGTCAGTGAATGATCCTGTAGCGTCATGGAGGGGTGTGAAAATTTTTCCTTACTTGAAAGACTATAACCAACAGAATCTCGGGCATGGCAAGCAGAATGGTATCGAGGAAGGCTTGAAATATAGTACGTCCTACGTGATAATGAATGCTCCACTTAGTAAAGTGAGATGGGCCTGGTGGTCATAAAAGATACCGTGTGGATAGGCAAGTGTGAGACACGAACTGGACTTATGCATTAGAAGTTTTAATAACTACAGGCTGGCATTACCAATGAGGTCTATGAATGTTGAGGATCAAAGAGAACAGGTTCTAAGAAACAAGACGATTCCATTAGTTAAAGTGGTCTGGGAGCACCACGAAACAAAAAGCGCCATGTAAGAAAACAAGGCGTCTGTACCCTTCTCTATTTGAGTAATTTATGGCAGTAATATGTTGTAAATTTCGAGGACAAAATTTATGTAAGGGGGGAGGAATTGTGACATTTTGAAATTCGGCCCCTTTTTCAAAATTTGAATACACAATGGTTATTTCATGAAGGCGCGATAAATGAATCTCACTTGGAGCTGGCCACTCTGAGATGACTAACTAAAAGGGAAAGGTTAGCTAGGAATATAAGCACGTGGACCAAATGGTCGATACGCGTGACTCCTAAAAGCCACCCGTTAGTCTGAGAATTTATTTAAAGTTGCCATCTTATGAATGAGGCAATGAATTGAGTTTCGGAATATGACAATCGAGTCACATGAGTGTCACAGTTGTGAATTTGGACCTTACCTTGAAAGGCGAAAAATAGGCAAATGGATCGCGGAATGCCCAGTGAAAAAGGGAAAAATTAAAATTTTCTATCTTGCCCCTAGTTTGAGCTAGAATCCATGGGATGAGGGTAAGAATATTTTTAGAGAGACTAGAAAAATTTTACGACAAAATCCGGAGTCATTTTCCGATCGTGATTGAGCCAAATCAGCACCGATTGAGTCCCACCCGGTCCTGAAATTTCACGAACTTTGAGAAATGTCTCTTCAGTCATCTTTTGACCAATTTAACTAGTTTAACCGAAATTATTGAGGCACAATCCCTTATCAGTCCGAAAATTCACTAATAGTCCAAAAATCAGTAGATTCGTTCAGCCTTAAGTCGTTTTTTATGAATAGTAATCTCAATAATGCACCCTAGGGATAATATACTCTCTCTCTCTCTCTCTCTCTCTCTCTCCTCCATTATTTTCAGCAGATTCTCTCTCTTTTCTCTCTCTAAAATTTGGATCTCTCTCTCTCTCGTGGCCCAGTTTTCTAGTGCCAACTTCAACTGGCCGCCGACAGAAATTCGACCGTTGGATCATCATGATTTTTGGGTATGTTGTAGTTCATTGTCTTTTGGTTCTTTTCCAACTTGAATCACTTTGATCAGAGGTCGTTTGGTCTTTCGAATCTGTTTTTGATTTTCAGATTTTGGATTTTGGTTCCCATTGATATATGTCAACCTCGACTGTCCCTAGAACCCATTTTCATGTCATATCTTGTTTCCCAGATCGATTTGGTCTTGTTTTATCCCTTGAACAGCCCCGGTTCAAACAAACTCCGCCGGAATCTGCCGTCGTCCTCGTTGCCACCGGTCATCGCCACATCCTCAGCCCTGTTTTGACTTCATTTAGGTAAGTTAAACTTCTAGACTTCGCTCATGATGTTAGACTTGCCATGGATTAGCTCTAGGGACCGATTCGTGGTAAATCGATTTAGGAAAATTGGCCTTAATCGGCGTATTTTGATTAAATCAATTTCTGTGGACTGTGAATAGGCTGTGGATTGATTAAATGTTGCTGTCCATGCTTGAATAATGCTGTTGGTGGTGATTGGTATGGGTCCCGCGAGGTTCGGGTACCGAAAAATGGATTTTCGAGATATTTAGATCGAAAATGGGCCAAATAGTGTTCTGAAATTACTGTTCACATGCTACCCAATTAAATTTTGGTTTGAAAGTGACAAGTTTTGTGGGTTTCGTGTGGTTCGTGTAACGATGGGTTTATGGAGCATTTTATGCAAAATCGGGCCCGAGTAATCTTTTATATTACTATTTCAAATATTTGAGGCCCGTATTCGTATTCAAAATAATATTTGAGGATTACCCACGTATACTTGAAAATAATTATTTGGGTCATTTTGGGTCCCATGTGAGAAATTGGGCATTTTTTATAAAATTCAGCACGTGAAAGAAATTGATTGGTTTGGCCATTATGTCGGTAGTGTGAATTAAAATATTTGGGCACGTGTTTTAAGTTTTGGCCTAACGTACTTGGCCAGGGTTTTTGTCCAATTGAAACTTGCATTGTTTCGTATGCTTAAGTGAAATATTTGGACTTGTACTTGAAATGTGGCCTAACGTACTTGGCTGATGATTTATGTCCAAAAGAATTTAGAAGATTTTATTGTCTGAAAGGCGAGTGCGACAATTTGGATTTGCAAAATGAGTTGATTGGCTTGGCTATTTGGCCGGAAATGTGGATTGACTATTTGGACTTGTATTTGAAATGTGGCCTAACGTACTCGGTTGATGATTTCTGTCCAAATGAATTTAAAGGGATTTTACTGCCTGAGAGGTGAATGCGACGGTTTTTGCATGTTTGATTACATATCATTGTGACTTGGCGTAAAATGTAACCATGAAGTCATTTGGGGTAAAATGTAGCCACTGAGGCATAAAATGTAGCCTTAGAGGCGGAAAACGTAGCCTTGTGCGCCCTGAAGCATTTGACGCGGGGTGGTTGGAGTGATAAGGTGCCAACCTAAGGCATCCCACATGCGGGTTGCGATACAGACCTTGAGGCGTCTACAACGTGGGTCGGACCTAATGCGCCTATATGACGTGGGCAAAATTGGCTGTTAAGCCGAGGCTCATGATTGAGCGTGCATGCTTGAGTGATTGCTATAATTGTCCTAGATTAGACATGTTTTCAAATTGAAAGTTTAATTGTTTTATTGAGCCAGTAACTAGTCGTGTTATTTCTGTGTTATCTGAATTTTTATATGGTCCTGGATTGAAACTATTATAAATGCTTTATATGCTTGGCCACTTCGAGATGAGTTTTCTAAATTTGAATTGCTTTGAGGCAATAGAATTTGGTCTAGGGTGATTTTGAGTACTTGAGTTGGGACCTGAGAGTTTGGTTTGGGTTTGTTTGGCTTCTTAAGGAGGGGATTAGGGGTTAGCTTGCTGAGATTTGTTCTCATAGATGATTTTCCTCATTTTTTAGACCTCCAACCCCCGCAATGAGTGCAATATTGATAAGGCAGGAGACCCAGAAGGAAATCGAGGCCGTGACTCAACATTTTGGAACCAGAAGGAAAGATGTACATAAGATACAAGGGTACCATATGAATAAATGTGGGAAAAAGACAGTGGCAACCCCACATGTATATTGCCTGGGTATATGGAGTAGGGTGACTAAAGTTTTGATTTGTATTTATGCGATGTCATTCTATTGGTTGTATGTGAATATTGTATATGAGATGAAATATAAGACTTGGCCTGCTGTAAAGATTTAATGTCTCTCTCTATCTATCCCATTTGGCATATGTGATTGGAGGAGCTCGCTTTCGTTGTTACAAGAACTCTGAAGTCATTTGATTATGATGAGTTTCCTGGGCCGTCGTGATTGTCGATCATTTGACCGTATAAGTATAACAGGGATGTCGCGTGGCTTATGGGTTCGGGGCGTGACATAAAGTGCTTATAACAGAGATCGAGAGCTCCATATTCAGAATGCTGACACTCATTCATCATCATCATCTTAGCCACCCCCAAAAACTTAGACACAGAATTTGGCATATGAATACTCCTAGAATCAGAATTTTTGCATGGAATGTCTGTCAAAATGTAATTCCACCATGCAAGAACGTGTTGAGAAGGAAGGTTTCACCTAAAGGCATATGCCCAATATGCAAACAAGAGCCTGAGTCAGTCAAACATTTGTTTCTGCCATCTCCGTGGACATCTGAAGTTTGGTCCAAGCCTGCACTACATATCAAAATATCAAGAAGGGGTTTATCTGAAATTGAAGAATGGATACTCGAATTTAAAAGAAAATCGGCCCTAAAACCATCGTTCGAATTAGTAACTGCAGTTATGCGGGATGTTTGGAAAGCGACGAATGAAATCATTTTTTTATGGCATAAACCTTAGTCGGCAATCATCGTGGAATCAACAAGGCAACTGCTCATGAATTGGTGTAAATGAAACGTGAAAAGGCTGGATCTTGACTCAATTCCAGAGGATTTTGGTGTTTGGATCCCTCCAAAAAGGGAGGAGCTTCAAAGGCAAAACTTCGATGCCTCTTTTGTTGAAGGTTCGTTCTTAGCCCTTATTGCCTGTGTTCTGGAGCTCTAGTAGACGGAGTGGCTGAATCAGCTCCGACGTCTTCCGCTCTTCCAACTCAAAGCACTCTCAGTGAGAGATCTTAGGCCTTACCAATGAAGCCTGTGAGCACTATGGGCCGGTCTAAGAGCTCTCTCTGGTCCACTGCTCTAGGCAAGCTAATCATGTAGCAAATTGGGTCTATAAAGCCCATAGATCATAGGCCAGTATTTCCCATTTGCATAGCTAATTCCCCCATTTCTTTGGGATCTTTTATGTTTTTATGCCTCAAGCTATAGTGATTCACTTCAATTCAATAATACTTCTTTTCACCACAAAAAAAAAATCAAATTTACATCTAACATTAATGAACACTTCTGCTTAGGGCAAAAGAGAGAGCTATAATCGAAAAGTGTGATTATGTCCAAATACTCTCTTTTCAAAATGGTCAAAAGTTTATAAGTGACTTTAACAACATTAAGTACATCGAACCACCTAGCAATACTTCCTTCAAGAGCACTGGTATACTCACTGTTAAACATTGGACGGAGCCATTTTGTATAATTAGGGTGCAAAAAAAAAGGAAAAGCATTTTATCATATGTTCACTATTTTGCACACTGAGGTGAAAATCCCAAGCCAGAAATTGACTCCAAATGTACTGGGCAGGTCAACATTGAGCAATAAATCGTAGCATTCAAGTTTTATCACATAATTCTCAAGATTCTTCAGATCTCTCTCGATGGATCTATTGTCGACAAATTTAAGATGGTAGAAATAGGATGCCTTTCTCAAGCCTTCAAAAGGAAAATGGTTGCTCCCTATTTGCTTTGACGTATGACAACCGCCCGATTCTCTGTTAACTATCTCTTCGCCCCCATTAATCATATCAATAGGGCCACTTAGAGAAGTGAAGATTTCTCCAGGCCAATATCCTATATCGATGTCCTCAATACATAACCACCAATGTCTAGTCATATCATTCTAAAATAGATTTGTTAAAAGACAGAAGACTAGGAAATATCCCATGTATATTTACCTAAAAAATAGGTGGAAACTGGTAGAAGCAGAGAGCTGAGAGTAATCTAGCTACTTGTTTGTACGAATCTAGGTCATTCGAGATTGTAGCAACCAGAATATTGATAGTCATCACTCTAAAGTCCACCCAAGAAAAGCATTTCAATGTTTTAAATTGTGCAATTGATGTGCAAAAAAGTTGCGAAAATTTAAATACAACTTCAAGTAATATTTAGATATTGTAAGAGGTCTTTGTTCATATTATAAGAGATTTCAAGTGCTCGATATTGATCAAGTTTTTGCACGAATATGTGATGTGTATAACTTCACGTAATATATATACACCCCATTTCTAGCTCTTCCTTTTGTCACAAGAAAATAAGCTAATACCATAACATCATCACCTTCCATGGGAGGGTTTCAAGAATCATTGCATGTTTCTGGTGATGTCACCAGTGCTTCTTCCAATAACAGACGTCACAGAGGATGGCACAACCTTCCATGGAAACTCGAGCGAAAAGCAAAAAAGATGGTCATAAGGAAGAACATGTGTGTGTGCCTTGAGCCGAAGTGTGTCTATCATGACCCATCGAAGGCTCTAAGGGACTTAACTGAGATCAAGAAGCACTTTTATAGAAAACATATTGAGAGGAAGTCCAATGTGTGAGAAATGTTCAAAGAGGTGTGCGGCTGAATCGGATTGGAAGACTCACTGTTATATATATGGCACTAAAGTATAGTGTGACATGTACCAAACCCAACACCAAGATCATTATATGTGACCTTCAAGTATTTTCAAGTCTAGCCTATGGAATAAGTCACTCTTTAGCTTGGTCTAGCAATTTTTTCTCTTTAGGTTATGGAAGAAGCTACCCATAGCTTACTTTAGAAAATCGCTCATTTGCATCATCCTTTGCATCGTCTACATTCTTTTACAACTTGAGAAATTGCAAAAGAATGTAGAAGCACATTGTGACATTGAGATAATAATCACATCATAATGCACATAAATGTCAATTGAGAAATCGAATTAAAGCATTTTGCCTATTAAAACAACTCATAGCGACTTTTGTGTAATCAATACATGATTCTTGCGTCCTCCCTCATTTTTTCAAATAAGGTTTTCCAAGTATATGTGACGTAGACAATTCAGTAATAGTTGAAATTTATGGTGACACATGAGAGTGTAATTAAAGTATTGGCTAGAAGAAAAATGTACAATTGATGCGTTACGGAGGGAAAGTGTTATTATTGTGCAGTTGATGTGCAAAAGATGTGCAAAAAAAATATTATTTTTTTAAAGTCTTAAAAGTTGCAAAAAAATAATACAACTTCACGGAATATTTAATGATTGTAAGAGATCTTTTGTTTGTATTGTAAGAGATTTCAAGTGTTCAATATTGATGAAGTTTTTGCACAAATATGTGAAGTGGACAACTTTACATAATTAATATACACCTCATTTCTTGCTTCTAACTTTTGTCGCAGGAAAAGAAGCTAGCATTATAACATCATCACCTTCCTTGGCAGGGTTTCAAGAATCACAGCATACTTCTGGTGATGCCACCAGTGCTTCTTCCAGCAATAGACCTTAACAATCTAACTTTGCTTCACCGCAACCTCCAACAACTCGAATACCTCCCTAACCTCCTTCTTCGAAGAAAAAGAGAAAACTCTTAAGCAATCGAGATAAAACTCGTATCTAATTATTGCTCTTCTTCGATTTTTCTTCTTACTGAATTTATGGATCAATCTAAATCAAACCCAAATGCACAAGTCATCGTTCTATCCCCCAAGACTCTAATGGCCACAAATAGGCTTATCTATGTGATCTACAACAAAGGATTTAAGAAATATCATAACATATGGCTCTACAAAAGAGGGCACAACCTCCCATGGAAGGTTGAGCAGAGAGCAAATAAGGTGGTCATAACGAAGAATGTGTATGTGTACCTCGAGCCGAGCTAGGTCCACCATGACCCATCAAAAGCTCTTGGGGACTTGACTGGAATTAAGAAACACTTTTGAAGAAAATATGGTGAGAAGAAGTCCGAAGTATGAGAAATGCTCGAAGAGATATGTGGTTGAATCGGATTAGAAGAATCACTTCAAAGTATTTGGCACTAAAGTACAATGTGACATGCATCAAATCTAACACCAAAATCATTATCTATGACAGCCGGATATTTTCATGTCAAGCCTGTGGAATAAGTCATTCTCTAACTTGGTATAGAAGTTGTTGCTCTTTAGCTTACGGAAGAAGCTACTTGTAGCTTACTTTTGAAATTTGCTCATTTACATCATCTTTTGTATCGTCTACATTCTTTCGCAACTTGAGATATCGTAAAAGAATGTAGAAGCATGCTGTGACATTGAGATGATAATCGAATCATAATACACATAAATGTCAGTTGAGAAATCAAATGAAAACATTTGCCTATTAAAACAACTCAAAGGGACTTTTGTGTAATCAGTAGGTGATTGTTCCGTCCTCCCTCATTTTCTCCAATAAGATATTGCACATATATATAACGTAAACAATTAGGTAATAGTTGAAATTTTGGGTGGCATATGGGAGTGTAATTGAAAAATTGGCTAGAAGAAAAATATGCAATCGATGCACTGTGGGGGGAAAGTGTGGTTGGAAAGAAGAAAGGTTGTGAGGGAAAGAAATGGATCACTTTTTTTATTGTGCAATTGATGTGCAAAAAAATTACGAAAATTTAAATGCAACTTTAAGTAATATTTAAATATTATAAAAGATCTTTTGTTCATATTGTAAGAGATTTCAAGTGTTCGATATTGATGAAGTTTTTGCACGATTATGTAATGTTATGACTTCACGTAATATATATAAACATCATTTCTTGCTTCTCCTTTTGTAACGGGAAAAGAAGCTAACACCATAACATCATCACCTTCCAGATACATAAGTCATCGCTCTAACTCCCAAAACTCCAATGGCCATAAATAGGTTTATGAGATCTGTAACTAAGGATTTCATGGAGATCAGAACATACAACTCCATAGAAGAGGGCACACCCTCCCATGGAAGCTCGAGCAAAGAGCAAACAAGGTAGTCATAAGGAAGAATGTGTATGTGTGCCCTTAGCCAAGCAATGTCCGCCATGACCCATCAAAGGCTCTTGAGGACTTGACTTGGATCAAGAAGCACTCTTATATAAGACATAGAGAGAAGAAGTCTGAAGTGTGAGAAATGCTCAAATATGTATGCGATTCAATCAAATTTGATGACTCGACCCAATATGTATGGCAATGGACTACAATGTGGTTGTCGCGACCCTCTAAAAGATTTTAAATTTTAAAGGCGCCTCCAAGGAGGTTAACGGATTATTAGGTTAATTAGATTTGACTAACCTAACACGGACCCTCCCAAGCCCTACCGAATCGGAACTTTGGTTTTTGTTTAAATGATTTTGAAATTTGGAGTCGCCACTAATCGTTCTTGGTAGGTCGATTAGAAACCTAAATAAATTAGCGGGAGAACTAATTTATTCCTGCGAACCAGAGATTATGAGTTCGGGGACTTGGTTACACTAGTTAATTAAAACTAATACCCTTTCGATACCTTAATTTCATGGATATCTTAATTCGACAACTCAGACTCGGTTTATTCCTAAGGCTTTAGTAGGGTATTCTCTTTTGTGTTTTCACTTTTTAAATAGGATGCATGGATGGTATATATTTTTTATTTATTATATTTTTTAAGTGTTAAATATTCCCTGAAGCCGAAAGAGGGAGTGTGTTAACGACTTCTGTGCAATATTACGACCTACTCATCTTTTGTGTCTGATGATTCAAAAATTAAATTATAGGAAGTACATGACAGTGAATAAACACCTCCAATGGGAGGCCTAGCATTGGCTTGGCTCTTCCCTTTGGGATTTAAGTAGGTAAAAACCTCCAATGGGAGGCTAAGCATTGGCCTGGCTCTTCCCTTTGGGATTTAAGGTACAGGTATTTAAGTTACATGTATTTAAACTACTGTAGGTAAAAACCTCCAATGGGAGGCTAAGCATTGGCTTGGCTCTTCCCTTTGGGATTTAAGGTACAGGTATTTAAGTTGCAGGTATTTAAGCTACTGTAAGTAAAAACCTCCAATGGGAGGCTAAGCATTGGCTTGGCTCTTCCCTTTGGGATTTAAGGTACAGGTATTTAAGTTGCAGGTATTTAACTACTGTAAGTAAAAAACTCCAATGGGAGGCTAAGCATTGGCTTGGCTCTTCCCTTTGGGATTTAAGGTACATGTATTTAAGTTACAAGTATTTAACTACTGTAAGTAAAAACCTCCAATGGGAGGCTAAGCATTGGCTTGGCTCTTCCCTTTGGGATTTAAGGTACAGGTATTTAAGTTGCAGGTATTTAACTACTGTAAGTAAAAACCTCCAATGGGAGGCTAAGCATTGGCTTGGCTCTTCCCTTTGGGATTTAAGGTACAGGTATTTAAGGTACAGGTATTTAAGTTGCAGGTATTTAACTATTGTGAGTAAAAACATCCAATGGGGGGCTAAGCATTGGCTTGGCTCTTCCCTTTGGGATTTGTGGTGCAGATATTTAAATTGCGGATGGACTTTGTCCTCTCCATTCTGGGGTATGAATTCTTTAAAATGAAATACAACGAATTGATTCAACAATTTGAAATTTGCGCGCGCTTGAGGACTCCTCCAAGCCGATTTTGTGCTTCCATAGGGTTGACCATTGATATAGAGCTGCGGCTTCCTGACATAAAATAGAGTGAAGTGAGGGATAAGAAAACTTGAGCTAGTTTATACTAAAAATTAGAGATAGTAGAAAGGGCACTTATCTCCCATTTTTTGGGAGGGGATTTTTATAATTGATTTTCGCTCTCTATGTTCCCAATATAGAGAGTCGCTTTTGAATTAAGAGGGACTTTTAGTCACAGATCAGCTGAGAAATCGATGGACAGCTTAGGAGCTTGTCTGGGCCGATTTTGCAATTCCATGAGATTTGCCGTTGATATGGAATTGCCCTTTTGCCATCTCCACGGACATCATTGTCGATTGCCACGCTGGAGTATCAATTTAATACATCCAGCATTTGGGACATGCACTTACTCAAAGTAGATAGTTAGCGAAGTTCAGCGGATTAAAAGATAGTACGGACATTTCAAATTACACTCTAATTGCCACACTAATTTATCTACTGAGGTACACAATACAAAATAAATTATCCGCCAAAGTATTCACATGCGAAATGCAATTAAACTATGCAAATGTCAAGGTAGAGACGTTAATAATCAAACTTATGAAGCCTAATTAGATGCTATAGACGAACAAAAGCATTTCCTATCCACCTCTTATTTTATTTTTCATTTTACGGAATTTTTTTTTATCTAAGACTATGCTTCACAAATCGTGCAGTGCAATAAAATTTCATTTTATTCCTAGCTACACTATCTGAGTGGGGGTCTACATATTCACAATCCAACCAAACATTACGCACGATGGTCCATAACCTCGCAAGGTTGACTAAAATATAGAATCAAATATTCAGACCATGGTTAGAGCTTTACTTTTGGCTACCCATTAAGTTTCGACGTATGTATAATCAACAATCAAACACAAGTCATTATGCTGGACGATTTAGCTAAAAAAATACAGAGAGCTAAAAAAAAGCAAGAAGTGTAAGTAAAGGTCGAATTCAACAAATCACGCTATTGACATGGTAAGCTGAGACTATTGCAGAGGAATTTAAAATTTGCCACGCAAAAATATCTCCACATTTTTATTCACTAACCCGATCCAAATTTTCAGAATTACCAAAATCATCAAGCAAGGCTTAGAATATTATGCTTTAGTTCAATTTGCTGCATTTTACCGGTACATTCTCTCAAGAACTTAGACAATATTAAACAGAAGCCTAGTAGTAAAAGACTGGGCAGATTACAAGGGTCTACTTTTGAATAGATCCTGTACTTCTATTCCAAAATCTTTCAAATCAACCGTCCACTCCGTAAATCAAGCGTTAAATTCTTCCCAATTTTAAGAAAAGTGGTACTCCATCTGAGATTTTTGCAATGGACTTTCTCATATTAAATCACACATTAATTCTAAAAATCTAATTTTTGCCAAATAATAGGGTCAAACAGAAAATTGGATGTCAACTTGAATTATTTTTTTTTTGGCCCAATGATAGTCGTACAAAGAAAGGAAACCAGTAAATCTTATATCCATGCAAAACTTCATATGAATATTTTAATAATGGAAGGAACCAAAAGGAAAGATCTTCGGAAGATCTTCGGAGGAGTCAAGGGGCGAATTTTGTGAAACATCAAAGCATAAAACGAATAGATAACGTGAATATTAAATTATGCAAATAAAATTCACGATCAAACAAGAAGCATGTCATATAAAAAGAAACAAGATTTTCGACCACTAATCAATTTGCTTTATTTCTGTAAATTAGAATCAAGAGAAATCTCCAAATTAGTTATTAAAAAAAAGGCTTCACAACATTACAAAACCACCCAGTACGAAACACCAAAGATAATACAAACATAAAGACAATATCTTGCATAAGGAACATTTCAAGATTTCCCTCGACTCACAGGACTCAAAGCTGAAATTATAAATCATGCGAACAAAAAACTGGCGGAATTAAAACGCAAATACAGATCAAGACGCAGCTGCAATCATCTCTTTTCCTTTGGCCCATATCGAGATTGAATCACGAGTTCTCCGTGGTTAGGATAAGCCAAATTCTTTGAAGGAGAAAGCAAGCAAGTTTTCAAATAAGTAGCTTCAAGCCACCCAACGCCAAAAAATAAAAAATAAAATTAAATAAAATTTAAATCCCGAGCTGGAACTCAGAATTCAACAAGATATATTTTCGAGAACCATCTAGTTCAGTGTGAGAAGAATTAGCCAAGCTTATGATCCTAAAATTGCTAATCAAACGGCCGAAATAAACCTTTCGATCGAAACAAAGGAATGCATAATTATCAAATAAAAAAAAACTTTGTCCTTAGTCCATTAGACCAGCCTGTCAAATTTCACAAATCAAATAGAATCCACGCTGGTGTACACGTTTCTGCCCCGGGACAGGCTGATCATCAAGCGATGAGTCCAATGTGAGGATATTTTCTCAATTTCGAGCTGAATATGAGGCTCCACAACCGCAAGAAGCTGCAAAAACCGTTGCAAACATGAAATCGCACGAACAAAAGAGAAATACTCACGTATCAGAAGGACCGAAGAGGGGATTCTCTTTAAGCGGCTGGAATGAGAGCCTCCCGAGGGACTTGGCGAGGCAGCCGCCTTCGAACCCGAGATTGTTCCGCGGGCAATTGTTCAGGAACATCGTCACGAAGAACACCGCGACGTTGGCGACGACAATCACCGGGACTAGCACCGCAGGAAACGCACGCCAACTCTTTGTCTAGAACCGAAATTCGCACTTGTCCTTTACTAGTTACTGCATGGGTGGCACCGATTTCGCTTCGATCTTCTCATCTTCATCGGCGTCCCCATGACGACCCTCCAACTTAGACCCCCTCCAACCTTTTTTTTTGAATTTTCCCATCTCTCTTTCCTGAAGAATTCCATGTGTTTTCCAGCCCCTGCTTCCCTTCTTCTTCTTTTTTTTCGGTCAGGAAGCCATAATGAATTTCAAGGAACCTCCTTTTCAGCCACTCTTCCGTTCGCCAGCCCTTGGAGAAAATCACGTGGCTCATCCTTCACCAACCCCAAACCCCCGTATTTTTTATTCTAGCGGTCATTCATTATTTGACTGAATTCACCCACTTTTGCCCTAATAGTTCCAGCAGTACGTCCAAGCAGAATTTTCACGTGACTGACTGGATGAGAAGGCCAGAAGTTCAAACTTCTTATCATCTATTCGTATGCCATTCTCGAGTGTAGAAAGGATTCTTTCATATATATATATCCGTCCTTTCATGTCTCGAAACGGTACGAGGAGATAAATCAGTAGAATGGATTTTATCCAAGTCCTCGTCCACAAAAGAAATGCGGATAAACTTGTCAATGTGCTCAGAATAACTCCGCAATACATGATTTGAGACTTTAATTTCTGAACCCAAAATGTGTGTGTGTCTATATATATATATATATATATATATATATATATATACACCCTGCATTGTGTCATTTGCACCCTTTGTACATAAACCAAGCCAGCATCTAATGTTATTGAAGACAGTTTTGTAGAGTGCTGGGAGGTGAGATATTTCTTGTGCTACTCAATCAGCCGTTTTGAAGGATCATAGCAGCATTCTTTCAAATGGAATAGTTTGTCTAAGGCATATAGGATAATGTCCATGTTTATCCTCTGGGGATCAACCATTCGATAAAACGATGAATTAAGACAAGGTCCTGCTAGACAGCCATTCTGGACTAACAAATTTATCTTAAAGAGGATCTCATAAGGCAAGTCAACTCCCCCAGGAATGCCGTACATATGACATTTCAAAGATAAATTGAACTTCGAAGACAATACGAAAAATGTGTCGTCATGCCACTAAAAACTTGGACTATTAGAGGACCATGTCACAACTCTCATAATGCAAAAATCGAAAATTGGAAATTATAGCGCTAAAATGAGTTTTCTAGAAAATTTTCAAATTATCTAAAAAATGAAATTAATAAAGAAACTCTCAATTCCAGATTGATTTTTTTTTAGAATTTATTTAGCCAAAATTAAGATAAAATTAAAATAAAAATGCTGACTAATTCTTCATATTTTTTTGTGGCCTTAAATGCTATATTTTTATTAAATATTTTGTTAATTTCTAAAAATATTAAAGAATGCAAAAAAAATATGAAAAATTATTTTTTGTTCAAAAATGGTAGCCTAAGGTTAGCAAAGGCTCCCCAAAGTTCATTTTCCAATTTTATGAATTTTTATGAATTTTTTATTAATTTTAAAAGAGAAAAAGTGATTGAAAACCAGGTGTCAACAGTGGTATGCATCAAGCCCAACACCAAAATCATTATCCATGACACCTAGATATTTTCATATCTAGCTTATGGAATAAGTCACTCTCCAGCTTGGTGTAGAAGTTTTTTCTCTTTAGCTTATGGAAGAAGATACCCATAGCATAGTTTAGAAGCTTGCTCATTTACCTCATCCTATGCGTCATTTATATTCTTTCGCAGCTTGAGAAATTGTAAAAGAATGGAGAAGCACGTTGTGACTTTGAGATAATAATCGCATCGTAGTGCACATAAATGTCAACTATGAAATAAAATGGAAGCATTTTGCATGTTAAAATATCTCATAGCCGTTTTTGTGTAATCGGTACATAATTTTCGCGTCCTCCCTCATTTTCTCAAATAATTTCTTCCATGTATATGTGATATAGACAATTTGGTAATAGTTGAAATTTATGGCGACACATGGGAATGTAATTGAAATATCGGCTAGAAGAAAAATGTGCAATTGATGTGCAACAGGGGAAGGTGTTATTATTGTACAATTGATGTGCAAAAGATGTGCAAAAAAATAATATTTTTTAGAGTCCTAAAAGTTGCAAGAAATTAAATATAACGTCACGTAATATTTGATTATTGTGAGAGATCTTTTGTTCATATTTGAAGAGGTTTCAAGTATTCGATAGTGATGAAGTTTTTGCACGAATAGGTGAAGTGGACAACTTTACGTTATATATGTATACACCTAAATTTTTGCTCCTCTTTTCATCATGGAAAAAGAATCTAGCACCATAGCATCATCACCTTCCATAACAGGGATTCAAGAATCACGGCATGTTTTTGATGATGCCATCAATGCTTCTTTCAGCAACAGACCTCAACAGTATGACTTTGCTCCACCACAACCTCCAACGACTCAGATCACTCCCCATCCTCCCCCTCTGAAGAAAAAGGGAAAACTCTCAAGCAATCTAGCTTAAACTCGTATCCCAATTATTGCTCTTCTTCAATTTTTCTTCTTACTAAATTTATGCATCTATTTAAATCGGACATATATACAGAAGTCGTCACTCTATCTCCCAAAACCCCAATGGCCGAAAACAAGTTTATCTATGAGATCTGTAGCTAAGGATTTCATAGAGATCAGAACATACGACTCCATAGAAGAGGGCACACCCTCCCATGGAAGCTCGAGCAAAGAGCAAATAAGGTAGTCATAAGGAAGAATGTGTATGTATGCCCTCAGCAGAGCTATGTCCACCATGACCCATCAAAGGCTCTTGGGGACTTGATTCGGATCAAGAAGCACTCTTGTATAAGACATAGTGAGAAAAAGTCCGAAGTGTGAGAAATGCTCAAATATGTATGCGATTCAATCAAATTAGACGACTCGCCCCAATATGTACGGCATTGGACTACAATGTGGCGTGCATCAAACCCAACACCAAAATCATTATCTATGACATCCATATATTTTCATGTCTAGCCTATGGAATAAGTCACTCTATAGCTTGGTGTAGAAGTGTTTTCTCTTTAGCTTGTGGAAGAAGATACCCATAGTATAGCTTAGAAGCTTGCTCATTTACCTCATCCAATGCATCGTCTACATTCTTTCGCAACTTGAGAAATTGAAATAAAATGGAGAAGCTCATTGTGACATTGAGATGATAATCACATCATAGTGTACATAAATGTTTGCTGAGAAATAAAATGAAAACATTTTGCCTGTTAAGACAACTCATAGCGGCTTTTTGTAATCGGTACATGATTTTCGCGTCCTCCCTCACTTTCTCAAATAATTTCTTCCACGTATATGTGACATAGACAATTTGGTAGTAGTTGAAATTTATGGGGACACATGGGAGTGTTATTGAAATATCGACTAGAAAAAAAAAAGGTGCAATTGATGCACCACAGGGGGAAAGTGTTATTATTGTGGAATCGATGTGCAAAAGATGTGCAAAAAAATAATATTTTTAAAGTACTAAAATTTTCAAAAAATTAAATATAACTTCACGTAATACTTAATTATTGTAAGAGATATTTTGTTCATATTTTATGAGATTTCAAGTGTTTATTAGTGATGAATTTTTTGCACGAATATATGAAGTGGACAACTTTACGTAATATATATACATGTCATTTCTGTCTCCTCCTTTCATCATGGAGAAAGAAGCTAGCACCATAGCATCATCACCATCCATAGTAGGGCTTCAAGAATTACTGCATGTTTCTGGTGACGCCATCAATGCTTCTTCCAACAACAGACCTCAACAGTACGACTTTGCTCCACCACAACCTCCTCCGACTCGAATCACTCCCCATCCTCCCCCTCCGAAGAAAAAGAAAAATCTCCCAAGCAATCTAGCTTAAACTCATATCCCATTATTGCTCTTCTTCAATTTTTCTTCTTACTAAATTTATGCATCTATTCAAATCAGACCTCGATACAGAAGTCATCGCTCTATCTCCCAAAACTCCAATGGCCACAAATAGATTTATCTATGAGATCTGTAACTAAGGATTTCATAGAGATTGGAACATACGAATCTAGAGAAGAGGGCACACCCTCCCAATGAAGCTCCAACAAAGAGCAAACAAGGTAATCATAAGGAAGAATGTGTATGTGTGACATCTTGAGTTTCGATCCTTTTTTCTGGAATTTGAATACATAATGCTTATTTCATGGAGGCTGTAAATGAATCTCACTTGGAGCTGGCCACTCTGAGATGACTAACCAAAGGGAAAAGGCTAGCTATGAATATAAGCACGTTGACCAAATGGTCGATACGCGTGACTCCTAAAAACCACCCGTTAGTCTGAGAGTTTATTTAAAGTTACCATCTTACGAATGAGGCCGCGAATTGGGTTCTGAAATAGGACAATCGACTCTCATGAGTGTCACAGTTGCGAATTTGGACCTTGCCTAGAAAGACGAAAAATGGGCAGATGGATCTCGAAATACCCAGTGAAAAAGCGAAAAATTAGAAATTTCTATCTTGCCCCTAGTTTGAACTAGAATCCATAGCATGAGGGTAAGAATATTTTTAGAGAGGCTAGAAAAATTTTACAATGAAATCCGGAGTCATTTCCCCATCGTGATTGAGCTAAATCAGCACCGATTGAGTCCTACCGGTCCTTAAATTTCACGAATTTCGAGAAATATCTTTTCGATCATCTTTTTGACCAATATGACCAGCTTTGACCGAAAATAATTGAGGCCCAAGCTTTATCAGTCCAAATTTCACTGATAGTCCAAAAATCAGTCAATCCGTTCAGCCTTATGTCGCTTTCGGTGAATAGTGATTTTCAATAATTATCTCTAGGATATTTATCATCAAACCACTCTCTCTCCTTCATTATTTGCAGCGGAATCTCTCTCATCTCTCCCTCTCTTTCATTTTCGGATCTCTCTCTCTCTCTCTCTCTCTCTCTCTCTCTCTCTCTCTCTCTCTCTCTCTCTCTCTCTCTCTCTCTCTCTCTCGGGTTCCAGATTTCTGTTGCCGACTTTAATTGGCCGTTAACGGAACTCCGACCGTTGGATCGTCGCGATTTTTGGGTATGTTGTAATTTAATGTCTTATGGTTCTATTCCAACTTGAATTACTTCAATCGGAGGTCGTTCGACCTTTCAAATCAGCTTCGCCGTTTCGGTCGACAAACTAGTCTTTTATTACTCGAATTTCATATAAGGCTTATATTGAAATATGTTAATCCCAGCGACCCCTAGAGCTTATTTTCATGTGAAAATGTTGATTTTCAGCTCGTGAACCATCCCGTTGAACCTTTAAACAGCCCCGGTTCAACCTAAATCCGCCGGAATCCGCCGTCGTCGTCGTTGCCACCGGTCATTGCCGCATACTCAGCCCTATTTTAACTTCATTTAGGTAAGTTAAGTCTCTAGACTTCGCTCATGATGTTAGAATAGCCATGGATTAGCTCTAGGGACCGATTCGTGGTAAATCGGTTTAGGAAAATTGGCCGTAATCAGCATATTTACTAGAAATCAATTTCGGTGGACTGTGCGTGGGCTGTGGATTGATGAAATGTTACTTTCCATGCTTGAATAGTGCTGTTTGTGGTGATTGGAGTGGTTCCCGTGAGGTTTGGGTACCGAAAAATGGATTTTCGGAATATTCAGAGCAAAAACGGGCCAAATAGTGTTCTGAAATTACTGTTCACGACCCACGAATACAGTTCACGTGCTGACCAATTTGATTTTGATTTGAAAACGACAAGTTTTGTGGGTTCCGTGTGGTTCAGATACCGAAAAATGGGTTTATGGATCATTTTATGCAAAATCGAGCTCGGGTAATATTTTATCTTACTATTTCAAAAATTTGGGGGCCGTGTTCATATTCAAAATAATATTTGAGGATTACCCACGTATACTTGAAAATTATTATTTGGGTCATTTTGGGTCCCATGTGAGAAATTGAACATTTTTTATAAAATTGGACACGTGAAAGAAATTGATTGCTTTAGCCATTATGTCGGCCATCTGAATTGAAATATTTGGGCAGGTGTTTTAAGTTTTAGCCTAACGTACTTGGCCAAGGTTTTTACCCAATTGAAACTGGCATTGTTTCGTATGTCTGAGTGAAATATTTGAACTTGTATTTGAAATGTGGCCTAACGTACTTGGCTGAAGATTTATGTCCAAATGAATTTAAAGGATTTTATTGCCTGAAAGGCGAGAGCGACAATTTGGATTCGCAAAATGAGTTGATTAGCTAGGCCATTTGGCCGAAAATATGGATTGAATATTTGGATTTGTATTTGAAATATGGCCTAACGTACTTGGCCGATGATTTCTGTCCAAATGAATTTAAAAAGAGGTTTTACTGCCTGAAAGGCGAATGCGATGGTTTTCGCATGTTTGATTGCATATCATTGTGACTTAGCGTAAAATGTAGTTATGAAGTTGTCTGGCGTAAAATGTAGACATTGGCGTAAAATGTAGCCACAGGGGCGTAAAATATAGCCTCAGAGGCAGAAAACGTAGCCTCGTGTGCCCTGAAGCGTAAGACGCAGGGTAGCTGGAGTTAAAAGGTGCCAACCTGAGGCTTCTCATACGCGGGTTGCGGCACGGACCTGATGCGCCTATATGACGCAGGTCAAATTGACTGTTAAGCCGAGGCTCAAAATTGAGCGTACATATATATGTATTTGCATTAATTGTCCTGGATTGGGCGTGGTTTCAAATTGAAAGTTTAAATTGCTTTTATTGAGCCCATAACTAATTGTGTTATTTGGGTTTTGTGTGGTCCTGGATTGTGCCAGTTTAAAATGTTTTATATGCTTGGCCACCCTGTGGCGACTTCTCTAAATTTGAACTACTTTTGGCTATGGAATTTGGCCCGGTGATTTTGAGTACCTGAGTTGGGACCTAAGAGTTTGGTCTATGCATGTTTGGCGTCTTGAGGAGGAGATTAGGGGTTAACTTGCTGAGATTTGTTCTCACGGGTGATTACCCTTACTTTTCAGACCCCGTCCAAGCAAGGAATGTAATACGAGTAAAACAGAGGACCCCGAAGGAAAATGATGTAGAGACTAGTCTTTCCCTTGACCAGATGGAGAGACGGATGATGATGAGTAAGGTGGAGGTAGAAGCCCCTTGGTAGAAATTTATGTGGTTTGCTCGCTATTAGAGTTGAGAAACTTGCCGACCTAAGTCCTTTTGTTGTAAAGGTCGAGCAATTAGTTGTAATGAGGTAACAAGAGCTTTAAATTGTGTATGGCGTCATCTTGAATGTTGTATAAAAAGGACATGCAATATAAATTGTGATTTGATGAATTGATTGGTCTGTCTCTCTCTTTACCCTTATTCGATGTATGGGATTGAAGGAGCTCACTTCCGTTATTACAAAAACTCTGAGGTCGTTTGGTTATGACGAGTTTCCTGGGCCGTCGTAGTAGTCAACCATTCAACCGTACAGGTATAACGGGGATGTCGCATGGCTCGTGGGGTTCGGGGCGTGACAGTATGTGTGCCCTAGTCGAGCTATATCCGCCATAACCCATCGAAGGTTCTTGGGGGCTTGACTGGGATCAAGAAGCACTATTATAGAAAACATTGTCAGAAGATGTCAGTGTTAGAAATGCTCAAAGAGGTATGCAGTTAAGTTAGATTAGATGATTCACTTTAATATTTGTTGCACTAAAGTGCAATGTGACATGCATTAAACCCCACACCAAAATCATTATTGACATGCAGATATTTTCATGTCTAGCGTATGGAATAAGTGATTCTCTAGCTTGGTATAGAAGTTTTTTCTCTTTAGTTTATGGAAGAAGCTACCCATAGCTTACTTTAGAAGCTTGCTAATTTACATCATCCTCTTTATCATCTGCATTCTTTTGCAAAAGAATGTAGAAGTATGTTGTGACATTGATATGATAATCGCATCATAATGCACATAAATTTCAGTCGAGAAATAAATTGAAAGCATTTGCCTATTAAAACAACTCAAAGCAACTTTTAGGCAATTATTACATGACTACCGCGTCCTCCCTTATTTTCTCAAATAAGTTCTTCCACATATATGTGACGTAGACAATTAGGTAATAGTTGAAATTTTTGGTATTACATGGGAGTGTAATTGAAAAATCGGCTAGAAGAAAAATGTGCAATTGACTCGCTACGGAGAAAAAGTTTAGTTATAAAGAGAAAAGGTGGTAAGGGAACGAAATGGTTCACTTCTTTTTTATTGTGCATTTGATGTGCAAAAAAGTTGCGAAAATTTAAATACAACTTTAAGTAATATTACCTTACCAAAAAAAAAACTTTAAGTAATATTTTAATATTATACGAGATCTTTTGTTCATATCATAAGATATTTCAAGTGTTCAATATTGATGAAGTTTTTGCATGATTTTGTGATGTGTATAACTTTACGTAATATATATACACCACATTTCTTGCTTCTCCTTTCATCACGAGAAAAGAAGCTAACACCCTAAAATCATCACCTTCGATGGTAGGGTTTCAAGAATCACTGCATGCTTCTAACGATGCCACTAGTGCTTCTTCTAGCAACAGACCACAACAATATAACTTTGCTCCACCACAATATCTAACGACCCAAATCACTCCCCAACCTCGTCCTCCTCTAAAGAAAAAAAGAAAACTCTCAAGCAATCTAGCTAAAACTCATATCTCAATTATTGCTCTTCTTCAGTTTTTCTTCTTATTGAATTTATGTATCTATTTAAATCAGACCCAGATATAAAAGTCGTCACTCTATCTCCTAGGACTCTGATGGCCACAAACAAGTTTGTCTATGAGATCTGCAACAAAGAATTTAAGAAATATCATAACATACGGCTCCACAGAGAAGGGCACAACCTCCCATGGAAGCTCAAACGAAGAGCGAACAAGATGGTCATAAGAAAGAATGTGTATGTGTGCCTTGAGCAAGCTTTATCCAACATGACCCATCAAAGGCTCTTGGGGACTTAACTAGGATCAAGAAGCACTTTTATAGAAAACATGCTGAGAAGAAGTCTGAAGTGTGAGAAATGCTCAAAGAGGTATGCAGCTAAATCAGATTAGATGACTCACTCCAATATCTATGGTACCAAAGTACAATGCGACATGCATCAAACCCAACACCAAAATCATTATCTATGACATCCGGATATTTTCATGTCTATCTTTGGAATAAGTCACACTCCAACTTAGTATAGAAGTTTTTTTCTCTTTAGCTTATAGAAGAAGATACCCATTGCTTACCTTAGAAGCTTGCTCATTTACCTTATCCTGTACATCTTCTAGTTTGACTATAGTTAGTTAATAAAGGGCCATTCTAGGCATTCTTATTGGATCTCTTCAAGCTCAAATTTAATCATTACAATCTTAGGCTAATAATTACCAAATCTTAGGCTTCATCATGACCAAATCATGAGACATGATCATGCATGTGCCGTCTGGAAACATAATAGCCAAGTAGAGAATGTAATGATAACCTTAGATGACACATTATCTGTTAAGTTATTAAAGAGCTACCTTGGCTAGGGACACCCCAAAGAAGTCTATTGGGCCACTTGCTCCTTAGACTCAATTATGGTAATCCAATGTAAATCTTGAGATGTCATCATTGGTAGGCCACTTGAAACTTTGATGACCAAGTAAATTTTGCTATAATGACTTCACGACAATCTAGGTTAGGATGCCATCTCTTTTCATTTTTCCTAGGTTTTTTAGACCCCACATGTCCTTAACTTGGATTTTAAGTTTAGTCTAGCTATGATATCATGTATTATTTCATGAATTTTAACATTAGTCATTTCATGCCTAGATGATTCACTCTCTTTACTTGGCTAAGAATCTCTCTTTCAAAATACCTACTTGCTAGCTACTCTCATTAGGCCACTTGTATTGTTTGTATTAAGGAATTCATTCCTTCTTCCTTGACTTGCCAACCAAGTTATAAAACTTGGAGAGGAATTCATACATTTCCTCATGACATTTGTCCATAATCCATTAATACATGGAGTGAGTAGGGTGGATACTTGGCCAAATAAAATGAAGCCATCTTTCCCCACATCATGTGCTTAAGCCATAGGGTTAGTGATGTGTATTCTAATCATGGCTATGAAGGCCATTGGAATCAATTTAATTGGGACATTATTCCCTTCAATTGATGAAGGTGCCACTTGAACCAATGCCATTAGGACATTTTAGTCTCCATTTAATGCCCTTACCTTGGGATCATTGATGACATCAATACCTAAGTCATGCCCTTACATCATCCTATATGATATAATCTTGATTAATTATTGCTGAGTATTAAATGCTAGCACAAGTCACCTCCTTACTTGGCAATTTTGGAAGAGCCTCTTCATAAATATCTCATACCTTCACCTATGTCATTAAGCCATGTGCCCCCGAATTGTTACTATAAGGCCACATAATGATTTTTGGATCCTATATCCTAACCCTAGCTATTAGAAGAGAGGCCATATGAAATCATCTCATTAGACCACTTGCCCCTTCATTTAATGCTCCATCATGAGGTTAGAGCATATAAATAGGGCCAAGACTTCATTAAATCTCACAAGTAAGCTCTCATAAATTCCTCTCTCTAACCTTCACTTTGAAGGCCCCACTTTGTTACTCTATCGGAATTACATTGCCGTGTCTCCTTGAGGTAAGTGAAAGCTCTAGACGCTAAGTTAAAATGATCTACTCAATACTCTTGACTTGGTTGTTTGATAATTGTTAATCCCAATTTGAACTTTGATGATTAAGTATGAGAAAGATATAACGATTGCATGTTGTTGTGTTGGTTTGTCGTGAATTGATGAGTCTCTACTTGCCGAGTTTATGAATAATCGATGTTCATAATATTTGGTATTATAAACAATGATAATGGTGAAATTAAACCACAAAGTGATATTTTTATAATCCAAATAAATTATCGATTTACTAGCTAAGTGTCGTTGATTAATCACATGGCCAATTCTTTGAGTTGTCGATGTTCACGTTGTCAATTGTTTGAGTTGCCAATATTCACGTGGTTGATTCTTTAAGTGGTCAATTATTTAAGTTATCCATGTTCACATTGTTGATGTTTGGGATATCGAAGTGTTGTCAATTTATGAGCATGAAAAGATGTAAGTACACTATTACTTATGAAGATGATGTTGACATTTAGTGTGGTTACAAAAATAACTATGTGATTGTCATGCTTCCCGTGCATGATTTTATAATTTGAATGAGAAAAGTAAGTTCCGCCATCAGCATAAAATCAACGATGATGTCGCGGGAGATTCGGGATTCCTATGCTATGTGATTTGGGATGCCTCCAAGTGGAGATGCCCCGTGTCTCAAGATGCCTCAACAGAAGGTACCTCGAGAGTTTCGAGATTGTCATTGTCGCGACCCGAAAAAATAATTTTCAGGCGAACGGATTATTAGGTCAATTAATTAGATTAACTAACCTAACGCGAACCTTCCCAAGTCCTACCGAATCGCGACTTTGATTTTTGTTCAAAAGATTTTAAAATTTGGAGTCGCCACTAATCGTTCTTGGTAGGTTGATTAGAAACCTAAATAAATTAGCGGGAGAACTAATTTATTTCTACGAACCAGAGATTATGAGTTCGGGGACTTGGTTACGCTAGATTACTCTAATGCCCTATCGGTACCAATTTCATGAAAATTCATTTGAGGTGATTTGGAAAGGTTTGGGTCAAACTGACCAGAAGGGCAAAATGGTCATTTTTCAAGGTTTAGGAAGTGAAAATAGGTCAAACCAGTTGAATGTGATCATTTCCTTATTTCCCAATATTTTTGAGAATTTCTCTGAATTATCTTTCTAATTTTACGGAGACAGTTTACCTATATAAGGTAAAACTGTCATTTCATGAAGAAATGGGAGTCAAAGTTCATAAATATGGGTCTAGCCACTCAAAATTGCCCACTTCCCATTTTCTGCAATTTTTTTGAGAATTTTTCGAATTTTCCGAGACCATTTACCCATGAGGGGCAAAATTGTCATTTTGGAAAGATCGGGATGGAAATTCACCAAAAATAGGATTGGTCAGTCGAAATGACCCGTTTCCTAATTTCTGAGATTTTTCAGAATTTTTCAGAATTTTCCGAGACAATTTACCCATGAGGGGCAAAATCGTCATTTTAGAAAGATTGGGGTGGAAATTCACCAAAAATAGAATTGGTCAGTCGAAATGACTCGTTTCCTAATTTCTGAGATTTTTTGAAAATTTTTCAAGACGATTTATCCTAAAGGGGCAGAGTTGTCATTTTGAAAATTTTGGAAGGACAAGACCAGGGAATGAACAAATTAACCTAGAATGCTCTGGCATCCTTTCAGACGTTATCAAATACAAATATATATATATATATATATATATATATATATATATCCACCCGTCTTATAATTAGAATCTGACAACAATCAAAATGCTATGTGATAATTAGGGGAGCAAAATCTCATTTAGCAAGAAATGTACTTGTATCCTATTTTGTATGACTTATTCACTCATGCAAGAATACAGTTTCCCAATCATAAAATCAGTCCAGCAAACATCAAAGCCATGGCGTGCAGATTAGGCTCTGGGGACAAAAAAGTCAATACTTTGGGCTAGCTTGAAAAGGAAGTAAAGCCATTGCTCGCCAATCACCACAGTACACAGCATTTATTTTCGTTTTCATTTTGTTTGTTTGTTTTGTTTCTTTAGTGTTTTTAATCAATCAATAACATAACATAATAAAATAACAATAAAAAAGGTCTTCCAAAACACCCGTCAATGAAGAGAAATGGGAAAGTGGAGAAATCACGGTGTAAAATTGAGGATCCAGTAAATGGTCAAACTCAAAGAAAATTGTGACCAACTAAACACACAGGAGTCTCAGCTTTCAATAAAATAGAAATGCACAGACAAGCAAGGTTACTCACCTCGAACTGCCCTAAAGTAGAGTATGAACCATTGGCAAGCCTCTTCCTCACAGTGGAAAAATCCATTGGGTGCTCGATAAGATCATGGCAATCTGGAAACTCCTCGGGGTTGGCAGGCTCAGCCTAAACACCATAAATCTCTTTCTTCTAGAGCTTATCGAGTATCAACTCGAGCTTCCTTTTACCAAGTAGCAGAATCCCTGGTGAAGGAGCACAATAGAGCTGAAAGTCTTGGTAATACATTGTCTCAAGAATCTTCCGACCAGCGAAGTTACATCAGTTCTAATGAGGCCCCGAGAGCATCGAGCATGGCCCACCTGCAGTGGATGACCTCGAGCTCCCAGTTCTTGGCGAAGGTCTCGGGGTCCGCAGATAAACCAGCAGTGTCCCAGCTATAGTCACCAGGGAATTCGCTAGTCAGGTGACTCAGGTAGAATGGAGTCTGCTCCGAGAAAGGGCTCAAGTATTTCGGGCGGTCCGGTCCATACCAAATGCTCTGATGAGCACTCCTGACAGTGCAGCGCACTGTGGCTCGGCCGCTGGGGAAGTTGCCGACCTTGCGGACGATCTCATTGGACTGCTTCAGGGTGGTCTGGCCGGCGAATGCAGACTATTGGATCATGGTGGACGCCATTCCTCTTTACTGAGAAGCTTGTGACTAGGGCTTGGATCAAACTGGCAAAGAACGAGCAGCTGAGTTAGCTTGGTGTGCGGACGATGAGGAGGAAAGAGGTCCCACATCCCTATAGACCATCCCCTGGTTATGAAGATCCAGCTGGAAAGAGATCTCCGCTTCTTTATCCATGGAGTCCCCTTACATATGCATCGTCAAGCATGATATTTGAATACTGGGACAGATTCTCATCAATGAAGGTCTCCCTTTTATATCTTCTTCCTGATACGAGACGTCAAGTTTGGTCCTTGCTCGTCCCGTGGACTGAATTACAAGAAACCAGACTCCCTCCTCTTGTGTATTCTCCTCATGCTCATGTAAAGAAATCCCAAACATTTAGAGGTAATTGGATCTTCGGCTCAAACTTTGCTGGATGATTTGGCAACAGAAAATCCACGTGTTATTATCCATCTCTGGATTTTGTTGGGCTTCAACTCTAAGGTCAATATCTAAGCTGGAATTCTGGAGTTCTGAAGGCTCGAACCAGCGAGGGACCATCGACGCCCTGTAGCTTATCTCATTCCTTAAACTTTTCATGCTGTGGAGGTGCTCTCTGTTCACGCCACGTGCCACCTTTGACTTCATTAACCCATGAAATACACCACCTTCACTCGAGACTCCCGAATCGAAGCTCGAATGTTCCCCCACGATCGATTACGGACTCAGAGACGCGTCAGTCTTCAAAACGCCTTCTGCTTCATCCACCTGGAGTATCTCCAGCTGAAACTCCAGCCATCGTCGCTGTGACCTGGTACGACGGAGTATGTTCATTGCGCTGCCGCATCTTTGGATCTGCTCATGTGCCAACACATCGTCAAATCTGCTCGTTCGTGGGTTTGACTCGCCTCGACGGACCACGCTCACGCGACCACCACTTTAGGCCGATCCAGTGCAACTGTCCACACGGTCCGACATCCTTCTCCTCAGCCCGGTCCACGAACACTCCCAAGGAAAAACGTCAAACTCTTGACTATATGCTGCAAAAGCTGGAGCGAACACCACTCCATTCGAAACCCAATCCATTGATGAATCCCGAATGGCATGCTGTAAGCAAACAGCCTTTTCTTGCCTCACGTCAAGGTATTTTCTCTCCAGCAGAAGAACATAGCCGTCGTTGGTGGTGACATTGATTGCTTCATAGCAGAACCGGTCGAGACCACACTTATACATTGGGGAATCGGTGTTCTTACTTGTCCAGTTCTAGGTGGCAGGATCAAAGTATTTCTCACTCCACAGACGTTCCATCATCTTTGACTAATCAATACCAAACTTGGAAACATATATATTGGCGAAATTGGTGAGAGTAAATACTCACCCATGCAGACCAAGGAGACATGAAGATAGGAGACAAGGACTCGGCATAGTCATCTTGGTCCGGCTTCAAGGGCTTCTCTATCCAACATTAAATAAATGCTCCAACCACTTCCATTGACACGAGAAACCCCAAGCTTCGAATAGCTTCTGAAGATGGGAGGGGTTTTCCTTCGTTTAATATTTGTTGGATGGTTGGCAAGAGACCCTTTGATCTCTTTTCTTCAAAAAAATGCAAGTAGTATAGGCATGCCAATTCAGCCTTCACAGAGTCGATGTCAAATTCATCATCAGACGCAAAGCTCTCAGCCTCTACATGGATAAGTTCATTGTTGACTTTGAACGACACAAATTGCTTTCTTTGTTTTGTCTGGAGCCTGTTCTCAACCTCTTCAACAACTGACTTGCTTAGACGACTACCCAGCAGACTTCGTCGCTCAGCCGTCCAGTAGCCATGAAAGACGGACCTTCGGTTTCGTCGGGTTGGCCCGACTACAGCTTCGCTCAACCACCGCATCGCCGTCGCTATCGGGACTTTGCCGCTGTTGGTTTGGGAGCTCACCACCGCTGGTTCGGGACTTTGTCGCGGCTAGATTGTAGTTATCAAACCTTCGTGGTATACGCCTGGTCGGGCGAGCTCCAAACTTTTTGACCACTTGCGTATGCTCGACGTCACTTCCAGGATACTAACTTAACCACAAACAGTATAGTTAAACCATTTATGGCTGGAAAACATGAAAAATGTTCCTGCTGTGCTGAGTTCTCTCGATCTCTTCCATCACGGACTGTCAGTTCTTGCAAGCCACGCTCGCTTCTGATAAGAAATACTGCTGCGCGGTATTGGTATTGTTCTCCAAAAATGTCTTCCCTCGTGGCAAGCTTCATCTCCCTTTTTCTCTTTTGGTGTGACCTCCGATTTGAACAAACTCGAAGCACGAAGAGGGACGGGCTCTCTCGTCATCCAGCCGAAACAATAACTTGGAGAAAGATCAGAAGCGCCTCGGACAAATTCGCTCGCGCGCGATCTCTCTCTACCGCTTTCTTTCGTAGAGGCCATTTACATGCTCACCTCCATCCTCCTCCTCCTATACTACATACGTGTATGCATGCAGGTTTTCTTGCTCCCCTCATTTTTTTTCTTCCGTCCAACCATGACTCTCACTGATGCTCCATGAAGCTGAAGTTCGTTAGACGGGAATACTCGGTTCTCCTCGAACAACCACTTCCTTCTCGTGATTCAAACTCCCTTTTTTTTTTGTAACGTTGCCTTCACCTCTATCCGGACCCTCTCTTTCTTGGACTACGATAGAGTTTTTTTTTTTTGGTTCTTCATGATCATCTGATGGCATCTCCCCCAGTGTCACTCAAGTTTTTGAGGGTATTCTCGACGAGGGCCCAAAAAGGCCTGAACCTCCCCTCTGACCTCCGCTTCCGCTCAGCTTTTCGAGATCATCTAGAGATCTCCTCCTCCAGCCATCCCCCTCTCTCTGCTGGTCCACCCTCCTTTTTCGATTCCCTCCAAGCAATCAACACTTTTTTTGGAAATCTGAGCTGGACGCCGAATGATGGTCCATGATCATCGTTTGTCTTTTGCCTCTCCTTTCTAATATGTTGATCATGGCGTGTCTTGTTCTCTTTTTCATTTTTGGTGGAGCTCCCTTTCGGCGCACGATCTCTTTGTCCACCTCTTTTCGTCCAAAAGGAATCATTGCCCCAAAGTCCACCAAAATTCAATCTTTGACCACATGAGCCGAGAGGTCCTCAGTGAAATCTTGACTCCTTAGTATCTTGCTCACGTGAAAGTTCCACGTCCCAGCAAGACCTCTAAAATGCTTCCTAAAGGATTTCTGATAGCTAGCCCAGGATTTCAGACAGAACCTCGAATGGGGAGATGATGCGGTTCGAAGGCATGAAGAAGAAGAAGGGAGAGAAACAACCAGTTCCACAGTCGGGCCACTACTCACTCTCACTTCCATCACATAATCTTTCTTCTTCTTTTTGTCTTCTTTTTTTTGTTGACCGAGGAACCCTACCGTGGTGGCTGCCCCTTCTTTTCGTGGATCTTCTTTTTTTCCATTCCATCGTCGTCCGTTAGTGGAGAGCCTAATGATACTCCTCTATTTTTTTTTATTCCCCACTACTCATCCTCCACTATGACCTGATAATTTGGCGCCAGCTAACCAGCATTTTGGTTTTTCTAGTCCCACCACAGGAACAGTAGCATAAGTGCTTGTATAAGCACCCCAATTCATATTGGGTGGACCGACAGATCGGAGATTCGATTGGTCGCCCGAACTCGGGATTCCCAGGCTGTGATTGTACAGAAGGTTGTGTGGACATACTACTTGACTCAGACTTCTGAGATAGGGAATTTGCCCAGACTTGAGTATCCCTCTTGGACCTGGGTATGACCCGACAACCTTGTCTTCGAAATTGTGCTCCTAGAAGAATTAGCGAAATCAACTGGTAGTTGGAGATGACCTCGTCCTGTTGACTGAGGATCACTTGAGGGGCATTTTCAGAGCTCAAAAGCCTATCCATCTTCACCGAAAGTCTGACCAGTTAACTTCTGACACCATGTTCAAATATGCGGATTCTCGAGAACATCATGTGAAATCGATATTGCATGTTCGACTGGCAAGTCCCACAAACACGACGACGTATCACGGAGAAACGCTTTAAATGATAGATTGAATTCGGACAACCGAACGCAACAACGAAAAGTGCATCATCAGACCCTTGAAAAATTTGGACTATTAGGGGACAATGTCACGACTCCAGAAATGCAACAATCGAAAATCACAGAGCTAAAATGAATTTTCTACAAAAATTTTTTTGGTTACTCTGAAAACGAGATTAACAAAGTAATTCCCAATTCCATATTAATTTTTGCAGATTTTCTTCAGCCAAAATGAAGAGAAAATTAAAAGAAAAATACTGACTATTCTTTCATATTTTTGTGGCCTCAAATGCCATTTTTCTAGAATTTTCAAATGTTTTTGTATTTTTCAAAAAAATATTTAAAAATAATAAAAATATGAAAAATTATTTTTGTTCAACGATGGTTGCCTAGGCTTGGCCAAGGCTTCCAAAGTTGATTTTGCAATTTTATGGATTTTTATGGATTTTATGTTAATTTTAAAAGAGAAAAGATCATTAAAAATCAGGTGTCAACAGCTGCCCCTCTTTGAAAGGAAGCTCGGCAGAGGTTCATTTCAAAGACGAGATGACACCTGAATCATAATCGACTCAACACAAGAATGAAAGGAGTCGTGACATTTGATCTCCAATATCTCTCTTTGCAAGTTTCGATCCAGACCCAGTTTGAGGAGGCTCCTAGAAGGTAAGGGAGAGACAGAGAGGAGAGTTTACCTTACACTTACCTGCCCGCCTTGAGGTTGTCGATTGACATGAATGCTCTATCGAAAGTGGAATGAGAACCTAAGGATTCGTTAAGAGAAAACATTAGGGTGGTTGAATTTTGACCCGTATGGTAGGTCAACCCATGGTAGATTCCTAGTGAAAGGATTCTACCGATTAAAATTTGATTGAAATTTGACCTGTATGGTAGGTCATCCCATGGTAGATTCCTAATGAAAGGATTCTACTGATTAAAATTTGAAATTTGACCCGTATGGTGGGTCACCCCATGGAAATGCCTATAAGAAGGACTTTGTGCCTGTAGAAAGGACTTGGTGCCTGTAAGAAGGACTTTTGGTTGCCTGTAAGAAGGACTTCTGGTTGCCTGTAAGAAGGACTTTGGGTGCCTGTAGGAAGGACTTTGGTGCCTGTAAGAAGGACTTTGGTGTGCCTATAGGAAGGACTTTGGATGCCTGTAGGAAGGACTTTGGTTGCCTGTAGAAAGGACTTTGGTTGCCTGTAGGAAGGACTTTGGGTTGCTTGTAGGAAGGACTTTGATTGCCTGTAAGAAGGACTTTGGGTTGCCTGTAAGAAGGACTTTGGTGTGCCTATAGGAAGGACTTTGGATGCCTGTAGAAAGGACTTTGGTTGCCTGTAAGAAGGACTTTGGTTGCCTGTAGAAAGGACTTTGGTCGCCTGTAAGAAGGACTTTGATTGCCTGTAAGAAGGACTTTTGAAAATGGACCGTTCCGTATTGGGATTTCCAATGGAAGGGCTCCAGAGATAACATACCCTACAAAAAGGGCTTGTTCATGTGGTGCCTACAACTCAGGACTTTTGAAAATGGACCGTTCCGTATTGGGATTTCCAATGGAAGGGCTCCAGAGATAACATACCCTACAAAAAGGGCTTGTTCATGTGGTGCCTACAACTCAGGACTTTTGAAAATGGACCGTTCCGTATTGGGGTTTCCAATGGAAGGGCTCCAGAGATAGCATACCCTAAACGTCACCTTTTTAGGCAGACAGAAGAGGTATCGACTGAAAATTGATTTTTGGGTGTCTATCGGGGATCTGGGGAGACCAGGATTCTCGATTTAACTTACCTTGAAGGGTGTCATTCTGGGATCTGGGGAGACCAGGAATCCTGCAGAAGCTCAAACCCAATTTCTGTTCTCCTGTCACTTTAGGAATAAACCGATGAGGCAAAGATAAAAAACACGAGAGTTGGTCAATCATGATTTGATAAAGCTTGAGAACACGAGGTTATATCAATCGTGAGCTGACGAAGACTTCATGGGCGCATGTCGATCATGAGTCGCAAGGGTTCAGAAGACTTACCTGGATCTTCTGACTTAATGATCGAGGCATAGAGAGACTGATTGTATCATGTCTGCTCGCTCACTGAATGACCTTTTGTGCTGCAATGGATTTGAGTCCCCAGACAATCATCAGAATTGAAAGGTTCAGGCTGAAGATATACTCACCTGAAAATGCTTGGCGAGCATTTGCCAACAGGGCTTGTTTGTTCAATAGCCCTTGGATGAATTTCGAGACCTCGGAGGGTAGCTCGACTATCAGGAATGCACTACCTGTCAGACAGTGTCAGAGGTAACACGTGCAAGCATTTTTATCAATAAGTTCATCGGTTCATGCAAAACCATTCAGTTGAGTTTGCAATGATTAAAACCGTATGTGTATGCTCATAATGTGGATCATGCATGACTATTCTGTCGAGTTTGCATTTCCAATTCTGTTCAGGGAGGTTATCATGTCATGAATACCTCGAATGTAACCTGAATGGAGACTTCAGTCCGAAAGGGCTTTCTCTCACTCTCGAGAAAGGTTGTTTATCCTGATTGCAGGATTTGAAAAGAAATCACTCAACCTTACCATCATCGCATTCAGCGAGGGTCTGAGTAATCTCGCAATTGATACGATCAAGCTGATCTGGAGGTCTTGATTAGGACAGTAATGTGGGCTGGGTCAAAGGCTTATCAAAGGGGACTCATTTCGAGTCAAGGTCATTGACAAAAAAGTCTTCATCATCTGCTCCGGGTTTACAAGTCAAGAACCCTGCAAAATGAGAGAGGAATAATCTTGCTCGAACTTCTTCGAGCGATGCTTAAAATTATTCAACTCTTACGTTAATTCAAGTGCTCTAATCAGAAGAGACTTTCAAGGGTTGTAACGTAGGTTGGGATTTAGGACTTAGAAACGAAAGGCTCGTTTTGGCTCAGAAAAATATATGAGAAATGCTTGGTGTTGGTGATCATTGCAGTCTTGTCACCGATCTTTGACCTTCCTGAAATTGTCTTCAATGAATACCACCATTGGTTGAGGGGTGATAATTCTTTTGCTGGAAATTGTAAATTGACTTCTTTGGAGAATTCTCTTTTGAGCGTTCTCAAAATCAGAGGTATATTACAGATGAATGGGCATTGGCCTTGCTTTTAATAGGCATTTTGCTTTTTCTGCCCCAGATTTCTGGAGTAGCCTTTGCTTTTCTTACTCCTGACTCCCTTTTGTTTGGGAGCATGCCCATTTTTTAGGCTACACTTGTTTTTCTTTTTTTGACAAAATGATTTTCAAAAATTGATACTAGACATTACATGAAAAGTCTAGCACATGACATAAGCTCATTTCAAGGGTTCATTGTTGACCCAATTTCTTTGATTCTGCTCTTTGGGGAAAGCGCCATCCTTCTTTGGAATGAGCAATGATCACCAACAAGGGCTTGTGAAATGAATTTCTAGGCTCAATTGGGCTATGCAAAGGATGTGTGTGTAGGATAGAGAAACGAATGCTCTTTGTCATCCTAAAACACTTGAATTAAGATTCGAGTTAAATGCAAAGAAACACTCGAAGATTGATGTTAGTCCAAGCAAGAGAATTTCTAACCATTTTATCTCCTGATATTGCTGGAATTACCTCTGTTTTGCCCCAGTGTGGGGCGGTTCCTGACAGGGATTATGAAATGAAATCGTCGCTCAAATGGGTTGTCAATGGTTACCTGCAGTGTTTAGGATAGAGAAATGAATGCCTCCTTCCTTTCGACTACCGTATCTTTTGCGAGAAAACTCATTGCCTTGGAGAATGCGGAATCTGTCTACCGCTCAACTCACTGTGGATTAGAATATAGGACGTATGTGGAAATGACTTGCCTTTCATCGTCCTGTCATGCCCCATTCTGTATATTCGATGCATCGTGTACAGTTTATGCTCCAAGTCAAAATTGACAAATTAAACATGCAGAGTAGTCATGCATGCACCATGAAATTGTGTAAACACCATGCAAATGTAGCAATAGTATGTACAAGTATGAAAAATTGCCCCTAACCATGTGGGCGGATCAAACACATTGGGGGGCCTACTCTTTTTTGTTTCTGATTCTGCCCCCTTTTGATTTAGGGTTCGCCATTAATTTGCCCCAGTTTCATCAGACTGTATTTTATCAGATGATCGTGATTTACCACTTGAGGTTGTCTCCTTCGACACGTCAAATGTTAGTGTTAACATTTCCTGTCAAAAGAAAAGGAGATGTGTTAGCCAGTATTAGAAGAGATAAACTGGAACGATATTGGTTTACCCTTCATCTTGAATGTTTTGCGTGACTCATTTTATCAGCTTCACCGGGTCGAGCTTGTCTTCAACTTTCGTGGGCCACTTCACCATTAGGGCCAAGATCGTGACAAAATACTGACCTTGGTATTGCTCTTCGAGTATTCCTGTTTCTTTCTGCAAAAAGAAATGCGAGAAAAGTTGTTTTATTTATTTACAATACTTACAATATTTCCATCCTCGAGGATCGAACTCGGGATGTCTCGGACCACTGTCATTCCCCATGCCATCTGGTCCACAAGACCGCAGGCGCTCATGGAGGTTCCTTTTAAGAGTCAATCCTTGAGATGACACGGTGTTGTTGTATTGTACTGGGTAATTCCAGGTCACTGTATTTTTCGGGGCGGTTTACAAATCCTGTTAAGAATGGAATAAAATAATTCAGAACTCGAGACGAGTATGAGCAAATTAGAACGATACAGAATTACCCTTCTTTGGGATTGTTTGGGTCTTTCGTTCACACATTCCTTATTTGAAGCCGTCCATTCTGTGGCAATGTCCACGAATCTATTTGCCCTCAATTTAGTTTGATTGGGAAATTTCATTTTCGGATACGACTGTATTCTCGGGGCCGTTGGCGAATTCCTGAAAATGCAGAGGGTTCAATTTAAAACTGGAGCAATTCGAGGGTAAATTGAAACGATACGGAGTTACCCTTCAGGTTTACGCGGACTACTTTTACTCGCCATTAACTTTTCGAGTTAGGTACGGTAACGGTTCCGAGCACTTAATGGGGGAAAAGGGAAATGATTACTCCTTGCTTTTGCATTAATTTGAGACATTCATAAAAGCAGAAAACATCCCATGCAAGATAAAGCGTATGCATCTATTCAGGATTGATTTTCCTTCCTTTGTAGGCTCTCCAGTGGTCAGCTGGCTTCATTCTGGACCAGGTATGCATCGGCTATGTTGAAGGACCCGTGATCTTAACTTCGAAATACAGACTCCCTGTGCATATTACAATCCCCGTGCTTCATTAACATTAAACTGGTTGATCATGGCGGTGAGTTCATCGTCAATGCCGCTTGCCTGGTGGTGATACATCTCCCCTTCCCCGGGAGGTATTGATGCTGATCCAGTAGCATTAGTCTTTTTGTACCCTGCTCCAACAGAACTCGATTCTGTTATAAACTGGTCTAACTCGCTTCTCAAACACGCATTTTCAATCCTCAGATCATGCATTTCATCGAAGGCGAGGAGGAGGCTGTTGCAGTTAGGGCAGGTGGCGGAGTCAAAAGCCTCTTTATACATCTTGTTTTCCGCTCGGAGGTTTTCATTTTCAACTCTTAGAAACTCGGCCTCGTTGTGCTCATGACGAGTCTTCATTCGGGTTCGCCTATTTTGAAACCAGAACTTGATTTGCGAAGGTTCAAGTCCTAGCTCTTGACTCAGTTCCATTTTCTGTTTGCCGTCTGGCATAGGGCATGTTCTGAAGAAATCCTCAAGCCTTTGTACTTGCTCCTTAGTATGGCGACGGTAACGCTTCTTTTGACCCTTACCGTTGTTGTCCTTATCTTTACTGAGATCTTGGACGTTGTTGGTGGAAGGGCCAGGCTCCATGGGCTCGATCCCAAACATGGCTTCGAACTCTTCCTCTCCCATATTCAGCAGGCAACGATAGCTTTCGGAAGTATTGGGTTGAGACATCTTCGATTTGGTCGATGATTTCTCAAGGTTTACTATATCTTTCTGTATTTTCACTCTCTCTGAACCGTGTATGCTTTAAAACTCTCTTCAAATAAAGATTATCAGGAGGATGTCTCTTTTAAAATTTGGCGTCGGCTTAGCATATGTATCGCTCCTCCCGAGATTTCTGTCTTTCTCAACCTTTCTTGCGTGTTTCTTGCTTGGCTCGTCTTTTCTCATCTCTTCATAGTGGTAGGGTCCCTATCAACGTCTCTGCCGTCGATTTGCTGGCGTGTTCTCCTATAAAAACGAATCCCATTTTCCTTGTCTCCCACCCAAGTCACCTTTCTTTCTTCTTTTTCAAAGTTGTGTCATCCCGTCAAACTTTTGGCAGAGATGTCGGATTTGCTTGGCTCGAGATTGGAGACGAGTAGCGGAATGGTAGATAGGAAAATCTGGCCAGTAGAGACTTTCACTGCAAAAAAGAAAGGGAATACGGCAGTATATGTTCTTCATATTCTAGAAAAATTGGAATGATACTGTTTTACCCTTGTATGTACTTCCATTGAATTTTGAATAAGAGGAAGTTCCTTCATTTGGATTGGATTGGATTGTATGTCCCGAGTTACCCTTCACTTTGAGCTTGCCACATAAGTGCTTTGCTTAGTTGGGCCTTGTTGCTTTGGACCATCATCATTTTTTATGCCATCGGGTCCATAGACCGGAGGGCTCCTTTAATTTAAAGGTTACCTTCAAGGCAAATGAGTCCTGTCGCATTCCATTGGGTCATTCATTTTGCGACACTCTTGAGGCAATTTGCAATTCCCTGGATGAGAATGGAACAAATCCAATTTAGCATTTTGCGACGATTGAGGGTAAATTGGAACGATACTCAATTACCCGTCTTCGAGCTCGCTTGGGCTTTTCACTTGAAATTTCCCTACGTGAGGCCATTCAACATTTCTCATTATGGCAGTCAGCGACGTTGCCACAAATTGATCCGCCCTGAGCCTAGCATAAAAAGGGATTCACGCATTCGACGGGATAAAAAACAAATTACCCCATGCCCCTGAATTAAATCTAGACACCTAGAAAGCTGGAAATATCACACGCAGGGGAATTAAGCATGAAGTGAAAGGTGCACTTGTTCAAGGTCAGTTCTGCCTCTCCTGCGGCTCTTCGATAATCAGCTAGTCTCATGCTGGTTCAGGCATGGATGACCGATGTTTGAGAGTCCCTAATCACTGGCTTCTGACCATGGCTTCGGATGTCTGTCAACCTTAAACTGGTTGACCATGGCAGTAAGCTCATCATCTGGGTAATCTCTTGAACCTTCCAGCAACTGATGCTCGAATTGGGCATTATTGTTGGCAAATGCTGGCGGTAGATTTCTCATTCTGTCCTCGCCATGAGCAATTTGACTTCTCGAGCTGAAGTCTTCATCATTACTCCAGAAAGTGTGGGGATCACCAACTGTCTTGCTGCCAAGAACTCCTTCCATTCGAGGATTAGAGAAGTGGAAGTGCTCAGGATAATTTCTTGTCTGATTCTCTGGCTACGCAGGCGCGCTGATCATGGGATGAATTCTAGCCACGGGTTGGTGCTCAGACCAAGGAGTTTGAATACACTGCCCCTGCGGTCTATACTCTTGAAGAGCATTAGGGTGATTCTGGGGGATACTTTGATTAACGCCTGGAGGATTGATGGCACGGCTACTGGCTTGGTTGATGATGGGAAGTGGCTCGCCCCATGCTAACCTGCGGAACTTATGGTGGCGAGGAGACTCGACATTCAGGCTTGGATCAGTCCCGCCTTGGTTTTCTTGATTCTGAGCTGCATTTTGTTCTCTCACCCTTTTTCTGTACTTCTGAAGATGACTCGAAACATTTGCTTTAGTGAGTCCCTCTACGTTCATAATTTCCAGTATATGTTGCGGCCGTGCCGAATCGATTCCTACCTGCTGAACTGCATTAACAAACATACGAGCAGCTCGGGAGACCAACTCATCTTCTTTCTCCAGTTGCTTGGAACAAAATTGAAGGCATGATGCTTGTTCTCATGGTCGTGCAATTGCTTCCTTACCACGTGCTGCCATATGTTTTGAAGCATCTGAACTCTAATTGGTTTCGTTACGATGTCTTGGGCCCCATTTAAGACAGCCTTCATTATGGCTTGCTGATCATCGCTTGCCGATATTACGAGGACTGGCATGTTTAATTTAGAATTGATGACTTCCAAGAGAGTGAAAACATCCATGTCAATCCCTACCATGGCGGTGAGGATGATATCAAACTGGTCACCACTCCTCCTTAATATCTCTAAGGCCTCTGTCGCCTTTGCTTGAGCTACAACCTTATACCGGCATTTTCTTAATACGGTAACAAGGATTGACAGAGAGACTGGATTACCGTCAATGGCCATGACCAGTAGACCCTCAGGGTAAGGAACTTCATCAGCTTTGACCAGGGTTGAACATGCGCCCGTTCCCCTAATGCTCGACATATTTCTGGATCTAGGACTGCCGATTCGAGACCGCCTCAGGATGTCTTCTCGGACTTGAGGGATCACGGGATCGTTGATGGCTTCTCGTAACAGGCTTTGAAAGCCAATGCTTTGATGGTGAAGGTTTTGAATTCCTCTCCCACGAGAACTCCTTCCTCTCTATCTTTCTCCTGCGAGTTCGTGCAGATGAACCCTCACTATCAAATGAGGACAAATTCTTTCTCTGGCAATAGCAACGACTTCCCCATTCACGGGCAGTGCTATTAGATTTATCGAGGGGAAAAATCTGACATTCAGCTTTTGATCAAAGGGGAAATCCTCGTTTATCGCTCAGTTTGTCTTCTTCTTTCTTTTCGCGGTAGAGGGCCCCTATCAAGATTTCCACCGTCGATTTACTGGCGGGTCCTCCAATGAAGACGAGTAATATCTCTCTTTCTGCCGAGAATTTCTTTGTCCGTCACTCAGCTCGTCTTTTCGTTCTTTCTTTTTTCAAGGCGGTGGAGTCCCGTCAGCTTTTCCACAGAGACGTCAGGTTTGTTCGGCTCGAGATTGCCACTTGACTGGAATTTGAGCCACCGAGGGTGTTGCCGACAGAGAATGGTAGATAGGAAAACCTATAAGGACTGCCCCTGTGAAATCAGTATTTAAATTGAAGCAGATTACCATCTTCGCATTCCGCTCATCTGCCTTACCTCTCTCCCCCTTTCTTTCGTATTCTGCTTTCAAAAATGGCCAATTCTCCTAACCACACCTTATCCGCCGAAGTCCTGGCTGGGTGGGAGAGACTCTACAATCTTCTTGGTAGAGGTTACACTCATGTAGCCAAAAACTCTACCGTTGAGGCTGAAATCCTCGGTTTATTCAGAACCGTGGACGCTGCTTCTGTTGAGGGTACCCAACTAGGGAAGGAGTATCGAAACTTCTCGACCGTCTTCATCAATTTTCTGGCTGCCTATAACCGCGCTTATGAGACGGTCCTTGTGACCGCCGTCGTGAAAGCTCGTTACCGAGACCGGCACGAGCCTCTGGCAACAGTCACATTTGTGGCTGATAATCACAAAAAGGCCCTCAAGTTTGCCAACGATCAGCTTTCGTGGCTGGTTCGTGAGAGGGGAAAGCTGGTGGACCGTCTGGCCTTGGTCCGAACTTACGCCGAACAGGAGCCAGGCAATATTGTGATGAGGTGCAAATGCGGTTGGCTGCAGGAGAGACTTGATGACATTACAGCAGACATTGCCTTCGAGAGGGCGGCGATTCCGGACCTAGAGTTTGCCGTTGAGCATTACGAGGCCACTATGGTCCAGGTTAAAGAGAAGTGCGATCGCCTCTTCTTTAGGCTCGCGGAGCTTGATCCCGAGAACGCCCGGTGCATCCAGAGCATCAACTTCATGGAGAGCCAGCTGAGCTCCTTTGTGATGGTTATCAGGGCCCAGTTTGGCTTTACTTTTCCTCCTCAGTGAGCTGTTGTAATACTTTTTGATGGAATGAAAGAAAAGCTTCACGTGTTTGTGTTTTATTCTTCCTGTCATCTTTTTTTTTTTTGCATAGCATGATAGAACATACGGGCCGCCATGGTTCAAAGCAAACTTCCCTCCCAGAAGAGGGACTACTAGTAACAACCTTCGTAGGGCAAGGTCATTCGCTTCTGCTGGATCTAATCGGCCTCCATCAACTGTCTCTCTGAAAGAATACGTAGCGAGCGTATCTCTACCTCAACTGCTAGGTCTGCCTCAATTTTACTCATCTTAACATATGGTGGCCACGAGATGATGACATACAGTCTATCAGACAAGGACAAGACCCCATTACTTCCCTCTGATGATGATATCAAGGATATGGAGGAAGGATTCGGTGGTGGGCCCCACTAGCCGCATTGAGACCCGTGACCTGGTCACTTGAATTATGATAACTCGGTCAGTGCACCAATAAATGAATTAGGCCAGCTGTTGCGTGCCCTTACTTTGCTCATGCTTGTCTCTTTCGGCGCCCACTTAGATTGTCAGTTGCCTGTAGCATTGGGGGAAACGTCTGTGGGCCATGCTCAATAATAATTCTCCGATCCTCCAAAAGTATCCACGTGATTCGAACCCGAGAAAGTTTAAAAGGCGCTGGATTTGGCTAGAAAGACGTTGCGGGGTTGGATCAACGTAATTGCCACTTAGATTCTGATTACGAAATCTATACTCTTTAGAGGTACAAGAACCTTCAAATACATTAAAATGCCCCCAATTCCTGATCTGATACATTTACGGCCCCGTCAAAATACAAAGCTCGTACGTGCCCACCAATTGCCCACCAATTGACACGTTTGACTCCGGGAAGATTGATTTCCTCGCTTGCCCCTTGGGTCATGAGCTAAGACATCAACAATTATCCGTCCTTTCGTATACCTCGAGGTTATTCCCGGTATAATGCTGAACCCGATTTTGCTCCTACCTGGGGTACCTGTGATTCCCCTGTAAAAGAAAAGGACATAATGAGTATGTGATTCAAGATGGGTCGGCCCATGATTCCTACATTAGTCCAATTTTATTTTTGCAAAATTAGAGAAACTTTTCTTAGAAAAACATGGGTGAATTTCTCAAAAAGAATTTTCTTGCAAATTTTTACAATTCGAAAAATGTGATAAATTCCTTTGATATTTACCAAATTTCTCGAAAGAATTTCCTTTTTATCAGAATGAATCCTCAAGTTAAATTTGTTGAGAAAATCTTGGGTCCATTGAATGATTAAGAAAAAATGTGACAAAATATTTCATTGGTCGACAAAATTTCCCTAAGGAATTTTTCACACTTATTTTTCAAAAATGGGATACTAATTTGATTTTTATTTTCTTTTGAAAAATGACCTTGATGTTAAATTCAGAATTTGACCGACACCTAACATGGATCGACCAAAAATAAATACAAGATGAAGTTAGAAAACTTACTTTTACCTTGAAAAATACCATGTAGGTCACATAGACATGCAAATGGATCGTGAGTTTAAATCTTAGCCTATCTACTCTAAAGGCTGACAAATTGAAGCGAAAGACTTACGGCAAGGCGACAATCTCGCGCACATAATCAAGATTAGCCGTGACCCCTACGACGTAATCAGGATTAGCCGGGTCTCCCCACTTCGGCTGCTCGAGCTAAAAATTAAAACCACTGCTTTGGTAATCTTACCAAGCCTGAGGCCTAACTTTTAAACTCATTTTTGAAAAGAGGTTCGGGATTGAATCTGGGCTAACTTTCGACGTGATCTCACGCCGAACGCTAAAACCAAATCACAATACCATCCTAAAACTAGTGGCCTAGGTCCGGCCACAGGACGTGTGTGATGTAGTGCTAAAGCGATTAAACATGCATAACAGTTAAAAACAAACACCGCTTCAAAAATATGCGAAATTAAACAAACAATTCCAACACCAAGCCTGCAAAACAAAGGGTTAGCCAAACACTCCACCCCTTATAACTCCCATTCTGCAAAACCATTTAACACCTAAGAGTCAAAATGCCCCCAATTCATATCAAATGAATTTTCATGAAATTTTCTGGCCTAAGTCCTCTAGGTTCTTAAATTTTTTTTTCAAAAATTAAGAACAAGATCCCCAGCGGAGTCGCCAAGCTGTCGCGACCCGAAAAAATAATTTTCAGGCGAACGGATTATTAGGTCAATTAATTAGATTAACTAACCTAACGCGAACCTTCCCAAGTCCTACCGAATCGCGACTTTGATTTTTGTTCAAAAGATTTTAAAATTTGGAGTCGCCACTAATCGTTCTTGGTAGGTTGATTAGAAACCTAAATAAATTAGCGGGAGAACTAATTTATTTCTACGAACCAGAGATTATGAGTTCGGGGACTTGGTTACGCTAGATTACTCTAACGCCCTATCGGTACCAATTTCATGAAAATTCATTTGAGGTGATTTGGAAAGGTTTGGGTCAAACTGACCAGAAGGGCAAAATGGTCATTTTTCAAGGTTTAGGAAGTGAAAATAGGTCAAACCAGTTGAATGTGATCATTTCCTTATTTCCCAATATTTTTGAGAATTTCTCTGAATTATCTTTCTAATTTTACGGAGACAGTTTACCTATATAAGGTAAAACTGTCATTTCATGAAGAAATGGGAGTCAAAGTTCATAAATATGGGTCTAGCCACTCAAAATTGCCCACTTCCCATTTTCTGCAATTTTTTTGAGAATTTTTCGAATTTTCCGAGACCATTTACCCATGAGGGGCAAAATTGTCATTTTGGAAAGATCGGGGTAGAAATTCACCAAAAATAGGATTGGTCAGTCGAAATGACCCGTTTCCTAATTTCTGAGATTTTTCAGAATTTTTCAGAATTTTCCGAGACAATTTACCCATGAGGGGCAAAATCGTCATTTTAGAAAGATTAGGGTGGAAATTCACCAAAAATAGAATTGGTCAATCGAAATGACTCGTTTCCTAATTTCTGAGATTTTTTGAAAATTTTTCAAGACGATTTATCCTAAAGGGGCAGAGTTGTCATTTTGAAAATTTTGGAAGGACAAGACCAGGGAATGAACAAATTAACCTAGAATGCTCTGGCATCCTTTCAGACGTTATCAAATACAAAAATATATATATATATATATATATCCACCCGTCTTATAATTAGAATCTGACAACAATCAAAATGCTATGTGATAATTAGGGGAGCAAAATCTCATTTAGCAAGAAATGTACTTGTATCCTATTTTGTATGACTTATTCACTCGTGCAAGAATACAGTTTCCCAATCATAAAATCAGTCCAGCAAACATCAAAGCCATGGCGTGCAGATTAGGCTCTGGGGACAAAAAAGTCAATACTTTGGGCTAGCTTGAAAAGGAAGTAAAGCCATTGCTCGCCAATCACCACAGTACACAGCATTTATTTTCGTTTTCATTTTGTTTGTTTGTTTTGTTTCTTTAGTGTTTTTAATCAATCAATAACATAACATAATAAAATAACAATAAAAAAGGTCTTCCAAAACACCCGTCAATGAAGAGAAATGGGAAAGTGGAGAAATCACGGTGTAAAATTGAGGATCCAGTAAATGGTCAAACTCAAAGAAAATTATGACCAACTAAACACACAGGAGTCTCAGCTTTCAATAAAATAGAAATGCACAGACAAGCAAGGTTACTCACCTCGAACTGCCCTAAAGTAGAGTATGAACCATTGGCAAGCCTCTTCCTCACAGTGGAAAAATCCATTGGGTGCTCGATAAGATCATGGCAATCTGGAAACTCCTCGGGGTTGGCAGGCTCAGCCTAAACACCATAAATCTCTTTCTTCTAGAGCTTATCGAGTATCAACTCGAGCTTCCTTTTACCAGGTAGCAGAATCCCTGGTGAAGGAGCACAATAGAGCTGAAAGTCTTGGTAATACATTGTCTCAAGAATCTTCCGACCAGCGAAGTTACATCAGTTCTAATGAGGCCCCGAGAGCACCGAGCATGGCCCACCTGCAGTGGATGACCTCGAGCTCCCGGTTCTTGGCGAAGGTCTCGGGGTCCGCAGATAAACCAGCAGTGTCCCAGCTATAGTCACCAGGGAATTCGCTAGTCAGGTGACTCAGGTAGAATGGAGTCTGCTCCGAGAAAGGGCTCAAGTATTTCGGGCGGTCCGGTCCATACCAAATGCTCTGATGAGCACTCCTGACAGTGCAGCGCATGGTGGCTCGGCCGCCGGGGAAGTTGCCGTTGGACTGCTTCATGGTGGTCTGGCCGGCGAATGCAGACTATTGGATCATGGTGGACGCCATTCCTCTTTACTGAGAAGCTTGTGACTAGGGCTTGGATCAAACTGGCAAAGAACGAGCAGCTGAGTTAGCTTGGTGTGCGGACGATGAGGAGGAAAGAGGTCCCACATCCCTATAGACCATCCCCTGGTTATGAAGATCCAGCTGGAAAGAGATCTCCGCTTCTTTATCCATGGAGTCCCCTTACATATGCATCGTCAAGCATGATATTTGAATACTGGGACAGAGTCTCATCAATGAAGGTCTCCCTTTTATATCGTCTTCCTGATACGAGACGTCAAGTTTGGTCCTTGCTCGTCCCGTGGACTGAATTACAAGAAACCAGACTCCCTCCTCTTGTGTATTCTCCTCATGCTCATGTAAAGAAATCCCAAACATTTAGAGGTAATTGGATCTTCGGCTCAAACTTTGCTGGATGATTTGGCAACAGAAAATCCACGTGTTATTATCCATCTCTGGATTTTGTTGGGCTTCAACTCTAAGGTCAATATCTAAGCTGGAATTCTGGAGTTCTGAAGGCTCGAACCAGCGAGGGACCATCGACGCCCTGTAGCTTATCTCATTCCTTAAACTTTTCATGCTGTGGAGGTGCTCTCTGTTCACGCTACGTGCCACCTTTGACTTCATTAACCCATGAAATACACCACCTTCACTCGAGACTCCCGAATCGAAGCTCGAATGTTCCCCCACGATCGATTACGGACTCAGAGACGCGTCAGTCTTCAAAACGCCTTCTGCTTCATCCACCTGGAGTATCTCCAGCTGAAACTCCAGCCATCGTCGCTGTGACCTGGTACGACGGAGTATGTTCATTGCGCTGCCGCATCTTTGGATCTGCTCATGTGCCAACACATCGTCAAATCTGCTCGTTCGTGGGTTTGACTCGCCTCGACGGACCACGCTCACGCGACCACCACTTTAGGCCGATCCAGTGCAACTGTCCACACGGTCCGACATCCTTCTCCTCAGCCCGGTCCACGAACACTCCCAAGGAAAAACGTCAAACTCTTGACTATATGCTGCAAAAGCTGGAGCGAACACCACTCCATTCGAAACCCAATCCATTGATGAATCCCGAATGGCATGCTGTAAGCAAACAGCCTTTTCTTGCCTCACGTCAAGGTATTTTTTCTCCAGAAGGAGAGCATAGCCACCGTTGATGATAACATTGACTGCTTCGTAGCAGAACCAGACGAGACAACGTTTATACGTTGGGGAACCGACATTCTTACTTGTCCAGTTCTAGGTGGCAGGATCAAAGTATTTCTCACTCCACAGACGTTCTATATTGTCTTTGACTCATCAACACCGAACTCAGAGGCGTACATCTTGGCGAAATTGGTGAGAGTAAATACTCACCCATGCAGACCAAGGAGACATGAAGATAGGAGACAAGGACTCGGCATAGTCATCTTGGTCCGGCTTCAAGGGCTTCTCTATCCAACATTAAATAAATGCTCCAACCACTTCCATTGACACGAGAAACCCCAAGCTTCGAATAGCTTCTGAAGATGGGAGGGGTTTTCCTTCGTTTAATATTTGTTGGATGGTTGGCAAGAGACCCTTTGATCTCTTTTCTTCAAAAAAATGCAAGTAGTATAGGCATGCCAATTCAGCCTTCACAGAGTCGATGTCAAATTCATCATCAGACGCAAAGCTCTCAGCCTCTACATGGATAAGTTCATTGTTGACTTTGAACGACACAAATTGCTTTCTTTGTTTTGTCTGGAGCCTGTTCTCAACCTCTTCAACAACTGACTTGCTTAGACGACTACCCAGCAGACTTCGTCGCTCAGCCGTCCAGTAGCCATGAAAGACGGACCTTCGGTTTCGTCGGGTTGGCCCGACTACAGCTTCGCTCAACCACCGCATCGCCGTCGCTATCGGGACTTTGCCGCTGTTGGTTTGGGAGCTCACCACCGCTGGTTCGGGACTTTGTCGCGGCTAGATTGTAGTTATCAAACCTTCGTGGTATACGCCTGGTCGGGCGAGCTCCAAACTTTTTGACCACTTGCGTATGCTCGACGTCACTTCCAGGATACTAACTTAACCACAAACAGTATAGTTAAACCATTTATGGCTGGAAAACATGAAAAATGTTCCTGCTGTGCTGAGTTCTCTCGATCTCTTCCATCACGGACTGTCAGTTCTTGCAAGCCACGCTCGCTTCTGATAAGAAATACTGCTGCGCGGTATTGGTATTGTTCTCCAAAAATGTCTTCCCTCGTGGCAAGCTTCATCTCCCTTTTTCTCTTTTGGTGTGACCTCCGATTTGAACAAACTCGAAGCACGAAGAGGGACGGGCTCTCTCGTCATCCAGCCGAAACAATAACTTGGAGAAAGATCAGAAGCGCCTCGGACAAATTCGCTCGCGCGCGATCTCTCTCTACCGCTTTCTTTCGCAGAGGCCATTTACATGCTCACCTCCATCCTCCTCCTCCTATACTACATACGTGTATGCATGCAGGTTTTCTTGCTCCCCTCATTTTTTTTCTTCCGTCCAACCATGACTCTCACTGATGCTCCATGAAGCTGAAGTTCGTTAGACGGGAATACTCGGTTCTCCTCGAACAACCACTTCCTTCTCGTGATTCAAACTCCCTTTTTTTTTGTAACGTTGCCTTCACCTCTATCCGGACCCTCTCTTTCTTGGACTACGATAGAGTTTTTTTTTTTTTGGTTCTTCATGATCATCTGATGGCATCTCCCCCAGTGTCACTCAAGTTTTTGAGGGTATTCTCGACGAGGGCCCAAAAAGGCCTGAACCTCCCCTCTGACCTCCGCTTCCGCTCAGCTTTTCGAGATCATCTAGAGATCTCCTCCTCCAGCCATCCCCCTCTCTCTGCTGGTCCACCCTCCTTTTTCGATTCCCTCCAAGCAATCAACACTTTTTTTGGAAATCTGAGCTGGACGCCGAATGATGGTCCATGATCATCGTTTGTCTTTTGCCTCTCCTTTCTAATATGTTGATCATGGCGTGTCTTGTTCTCTTTTTCATTTTTGGTGGAGCTCCCTTTCGGCGCACGATCTCTTTGTCCACCTCTTTTCGTCCAAAAGGAATCATTGCCCCAAAGTCCACCAAAATTCAATCTTCGACCACATGAGCCGAGAGGTCCTCAGTGAAATCTTGACTCCTTAGTATCTTGCTCACGTGAAAGTTCCACGTCCCAGCAAGACCTCTAAAATGCTTCCTAAAGGATTTCTGATAGCTAGCCCAGGATTTCAGACAGAACCTCGAATGGGGAGATGATGCGGTTCGAAGGCATGAAGAAGAAGAAGGGAGAGAAACAACCAGTTCCACAGTCGGGCCACTACTCACTCTCACTTCCATCACATAATCTTTCTTCTTCTTTTTGTCTTCTTTTTTTTGTTGACCGAGGAACCCCACCGTGGTGGCTGCCCCTTCTTTTCGTGGATCTTCTTTTTTTCCATTCCATCGTCGTCCGTTAGTGGAGAGCCCAATGATACTCCTCTATTTTTTTTTTATTCCCCACTACTCATCCTCCACTATGACCTGATAATTTGGCGCCAGCTAACCAGCATTTTGGTTTTTCTAGTCCCACCACAGGAACAGTAGCATAAGTGCTTGTAAAAGCACCCCAATTCATATTGGGTGGACCGACAGATCGGAGATTCGATTGGTCGCCCGAACTCGGGATTCCCAGGCTGTGATTGTACAGAAGGTTGTGTGGACATACTACTTGACTTAGACTTCTGAGATAGGGAATTTGCCCAGACTTGAGTATCCCTCTTGGACCTGGGTATGACCCGACAACCTTGTCTTCGAAATTGTGCTCCTAGAAGAATTAGCGAAATCAACTGGTAGTTGGAGATGACCTCGTCCTGTTGACTGAGGATCACTTGAGGGGCATTTTCAGAGCTCAAAAGCCTATCCATCTTCACCGAAAGTCTGACCAGTTAACTTCTGACACCATGTTCAAATATGCGGATTCTCGAGAACATCATGCGAAATCGATATTGCATGTTCGACTGGCAAGTCCCACAAACACGACGACGTATCACGGAGAAACGCTTTAAATGATAGATTGAATTCGGACAACCGAACGCAACAACGAAAAGTGCATCATCAGACCCTTGAAAAATTTGGACTATTAGGGGACAATGTCACGACTCCAAAAATGCAACAATCGAAAATCACAGAGCTAAAATGAATTTTCTACAAAAAATTTTTTGGTTACTCTGAAAACGAGATTAACAAAGTAATTCCCAATTCCAGATTAATTTTTGCAGATTTTCTTCAGCCAAAATGAAGAGAAAATTAAAAGAAAAATACTGACTATTCTTTCATATTTTTGTGGCCTCAAATGCCATTTTTCTAGAATTTTCAAATGTTTTTGTATTTTTCAAAAAAATATTTAAAAATAATAAAAATATGAAAAATTATTTTTGTTCAACGATGGTTGCCTAGGCTTGGCCAAGGCTTCCAAAGTTGATTTTTCAATTTTATGGATTTTTATGGATTTTATATTAATTTTAAAAGAGAAAAGATCATTAAAAACCAGGTGTCAACAGTCATGTCACGATCGCGATCCCGCGTCAGAGCCGTAGCGTCCCAAGTTCACCACGTAGACTATCGACTTGACGGTTTAAAATTTAAAAGAGATAACAAACAGAAAATAAAAGCACGGTACTTCATTTATCTATGGCTGACAAACGTCGGGTTCATTTTACATATATCTGGGAAATACGTCAGGTGACATCAAAAGAATCGCCAAGGACCCTACCCGCTATACAAAAATCAAGGACTGCATTCTCAACTAAAAGGCTCCCATCGCTAACCCAACTAATAACTCCACTACTCGTCGGTCTGTACCATGCTACTTGCCTATAAAAATTTTCAACAATAAAGGGGTGAGATATAATCTCAACAAGTTAGTTCTCTAAATCATTGACTAATTCGTCCGATGATATGAACGAACTAACAATAAGTCGGGTGAGCATCAAAATTCCAAGCGGCCAAACTTTAGTATTCACATGTAAAATATAGTATAATCTGTAACATAAAAATAAAAATATATATAGTGACAAGAAATATGATCATGACCATATGCACGTGAAACATGTCAATCGTCACTACTGGGATTCGACCATTTCGGCCATGCAATTGCAGTGTTGCCTCGTACCGCCTCAGAGGCCGGCCTAGTCACATAGCGAGGCCGACCTAGTCACACAACAGGATCTTCCCATAACTTCATGGGGTATGTTCAACTGTGGCAAGGGCCCATTTCCACGAAACCCAATCCGATTCATAATCGTAATATGCAAGACTGTACCATGCTATGCAATGTTCTACCACAATAACTTTACCATAGTATAAATAGCACAGCGCATGTAATAGACTAACCAAGAAGGACCTTTTGTTATCTCAGATATACGAAATAGTCACTCGCACTACTAACCTAGGTATTCATTGTAAGTTTCATATAAGCGTGTTATCACGTGTTTAGCCATTTAATCGCAAAACGTAATGTAGAAGGAGCAACTTCCAGTGAGTATTTTCAATAGCTGCAGCCCACTTTCTTAAAAATTATCACTTATTACAATGAATACCAGCATCTAATAACTCCTAGCCATAAATTGCATTGCAAAACAACCTCCACTGTAGTGTCCCAGTGTCGCGACCCTCCCTCGATTGGGGGGTTAATGGATTGCTAGGCCCAACTTGATATTCCTGGGCCTAGCTCGGCCCTCTCAGGCTCATACCAAATCGCATTAGAGAATTTTTTGAAATCGAAATTGACCTTAGTGTGGTCGAGTGACATGTGATTAGTGTGCATGCCATAGGAGTCGCCACTAATCATTTATTGGAGGGTCAGATTGGAAACTCTATCCAGCGATTGGGAGGGATCGTTTAATTCTGTGAAAACCAGAGATTTGGGTTCAAGGACTTAGTTACGCCAATATTGTTATTAACGCCCTTTCGATACCTATGTTAAGTGATTTCCTAATCTAAGGAGTTCATGCAGGCGAAAATTGGTAAGGTAGGTTATGAAAGTCTAACGGGTTCATGCAAATGGGAGTATATATCCTATCAATCACAATTATCGAAATAACAACACAATCAATACATCAATTCCAAGAGAAATCACATCAAATCAAGTCATAGCGAGCCTTGAGGGGTCTAAAGAGCTTAGGAATCATTTCAATTAGGTTCAATGGTGATTTCGAATGATTTTGGTCAGATTGACCAAAGGGACAAAAATGGTCATTCTCCAACGCTAAGGGAGTCAGGAATGTGAAAATAGGTCAAACCAGTTGAATGTGACTTTTTCCAAATTTCCACAATTTCTAAGAATTTTTCTGGATTTTTTTGAATTTTTCGAAAAAAAACGTTTTTTTCATTTTTCTGAATTTTTAGTTAATTTTTTTATTTATTTATTTTTTGATTATTTATTTATTATTTATTATCATTTATCATTCTATATTTTTACTACTTTTTGCGGTTTTTTTATTTATTATTTTTTTATTTTATTCTACTTTTTAGTTTTTATTATTATTTTTTATTTTATTTCATTTATTTAATTTTATTTTGTTATTTACTTATTATCTATTTCTCTCTTTATTTTATATTTTTATTTTTATTTTTTTGTTTATTTTATTTTATATTTTTTTATTATATTTTTATAAGTATTTATTTTATTTTATATTATTTTATTTTATTTTATTTATTTTATTTATTATATTTTTTTTAGAGATTTTCCTCATTTTCTTAGCATTTTCTGAGAATTTTTTTATATTTTTACCATTATGTTTTTTTATGATTTTTGCTAATTTTTCCCTTTTTTGGGAATTTTTTTTGGATTATTATTTATATTATTTTGATTTTTTTAATTTTTATGAATTTCCCTTTTTAGAATTTTTTTATTTTTATTATTTATTTAATTTTCCGGACCGGGCCGGGTTGACCGGCCCTACTCGAGAACTCGACCCAAACCAACTCGAGTTTGACCTTGCCCTAAGATAATGCCGTATTGATTTTCTTTTTTTTTATTTTCTATTTTTATTCATTTTTATTTGATTTCCCGAATTTATTTTTATTATGTTTATTTGTTATTCTTTTTTATTTGTTATACAGACCGGGACAGTTGACCCGGCCCACTAACCGAACCCGGCCCACTATCCAAATGGACTACCCAATACCAAAACGACGCAGTTTAGGGGAATGATTTGAATTTTCGGATTATCCTAATTTCCTTATTTTATTATTTAATTCCCGCCCAAAATCTGATCCTAGGGCATGAAAATGCGACACGTGGCTAGAACCTAACCATCGGATCTATTATTATATTTTTATATTTTACTAATTGTGAACATTCCCAGCTAACATGGCTGCCACGTAGCACGCCACGTCAGCTAGTTGACCAATTCAACTAACGTTGACTGGTTTGTGGTTGGCCGAAGAAGACGACCGAGAGGTCGTGCTTCCGGCCAACTCGCCGATGACATCGCCGGAAGCTCAAATCTCAACTAAACCTCACCCGAAACTCCCTGATATTGGCACAAAATCAATCCTAACGACTTCCTTATCAACACATGCAGATTTTTCAGCAAAAATAGTCCTAAAACTAGTTATCCTAACTTAACCAAAACTATCCTCCGGCGGGAATCCGTCCTAGCCCAACCTAACGTCGAACAACCAAACCAGCACATCGAGAAGCACCTATGGAGTGTAAGAAGACTTACCTGGTTGTTGCTCAAGCTTGAAGATGCCTAATATAGGCTACGAAGTCCACGGTTCGTTTGAAGTTTTGGGAGGCCGACTCAAATTATTTATGCAAAAAAATCACAAAAGGAGGAAAAGAACGCGTTAAGAGGTGCACTAGGAGTAGTTTAGGACAAAGATTATGCAAAACGGTTGGCTAAATCAAAATCCGCCATGGAAGCTCGAGCTTGAAGACGTTGATGGAGATTACCTTGTTCGGCGACGAAATGGCGAACGATGAGGTTCAAGATGTTCGCGACGACTCCAAAAAGCTTGGACGGCTAGTCTTGTGGCTTGGTTTTGTGTGAGGGGCCCTGACCAGCTTCCTAGATCCTCCAACCAAGTGGCTTTAATGGGGACGGAGGAGAGAAATTTGTGGGAACACCTCTCTCTCCCTCTCTGTGATTCTTCCTCTTGCTTGTGTTTTTGTGCGTCCCCCCTGTAACTGATTGGAACGCCCTTTTTTATACTCAAAACTACTCGGGAGTTTGTTAGAAACTCCCCCTCCCTCCACCTCTATTCATTCAAGGGGTCTTTGGGGAGAAGATGAATTGGCCGAGTCGTCAGATCAGATCTGACCCGACCCGACTGACCTGATCCATCAAAATTGCCCAAAATAACCCGAAAATACACGAAATTAACCAAATTTGAGCCTAAAATCGAATTTACGATATGAATTACTATGGGAAATGATTTTTCTGGGGGAAGTTTGCAAAGAATTGCATGACAATTTGAATTTTCAACTTCGACCCGAGGAACCATTTTGCAAAATCCAAGCCTTAGATGACCTTTTTTTGCAAAAATTGATAAGACCAATGGATTCAGAAGGCCAAAAACTAGGGGGTCAGGTGCCCTAATTTTCAATTTGGCCCCTAGAAAAATTTTAATTGCATTTTATGTGTTTTTAAGGACTAAATTGAAAATCTGAAATTTGCATTATGGTCCTTTTTAGCGAAATTGGGCAATTCGGTGTATATTTGGACTGAATTTTAATTTCGAAAATAGAGAGGGATGACACAACTCAAAAAATGTAAAAATTGAAAATTTCAGAATTAAAATAAAATTTCTAGAATTTGTTTCAATTAATTGGAAAATGAGATTAACAAAGAAAACCCCATTTCCAGATTACTTTTTTCAAAATTTCATTGGCAAAAATGAAGAGGAAATTAAAATAAAAATATGGGCTATATTTCGTTTTTTTTTTGCCTCAAATTCTATTTTTTTTTATTGATTTGTTTGTATTTTTCTATTTTCGATAAAATATTAAAAAATTCAAAAAAATAAGGAAAATCATTTTTTACTCAAAATTGGTTCTTAGGCTAGGCTAAGGCTTCCAAAGTTGATTTTATAATTGTCTCATTTTTTCTTGATTTTTTATGAATTTTTAAAAATAAAATGCTGAAAATACGAAAAAAAATGAAAACTTATTTTTTGTTCAAAATTGGCTCCCTAAGTTAGGCCAAAGTTCTCAGAGTTGATTTTTCAATTTTCTAAATTTTTATGGATTTTCTAAAGTTTTCTAAAAATAAAACTGACCAAAAAATCAAGTGTCAACACCCAACACATTTTTGGCGCAGTACAGCTTGTTCAGGATCATGTCCAGCATATAAGCTCTTAGTTTCGGAAATCACAGCATGCATTTTACCAACTTCCAGCATCTATACCCAAATCCAGCAGGTTTTTGTACATCTCCAGCGTACTTTAGTGAAGTTACAGCATGTATTATTGATTTTCGACGTGCAACTAACGACTCGCGAACTAGATACCAAGTCCCGTTCATAACCTCGTCAAAGCTCGACATGCAAAAGCCGATCCAAGGGCTAATTAACCCATTCACAAAACCATCAAAACCAGAATATAATTGCTAGTCCAAAGGTTACGAGTTCAAATCGAGAGGCAAGTAAAACCCTTAGAGGACAAAATGATGAAAAAAAAAACCTACCCGCTCGCAAAGACCACGTAAACCGCACCTCCCATCTATTCACTATCATCTCGTGGTTGAGTACCCGATTCGCCTCATCCGCCAATCCAATCCGACATCGTGAGGTCATTTCAAGTATACAACTACCCGCTACGCCACTAATGAAACCAAACTAGCGCCGATTACCCACCCGCTCACCGGTTTCATCACACATCAGAAAAATTTAATCGATGAGTTAGGGAAACAACTTGCCTTAACCGTCGTTATAGCTAATTCCGAGTTTGATGGTTGTCGTGGGAACGCCAAGTGCCTAGCCGGACGAAGAGAGCTTAATCAGAAGAAAGGGGTGTGTTGTTGTCAATGTTGCCGAGGGAGGAAGAGAAAAGAAAATGGGTCTGCTCTCAGGTTCTCTCTCATTTCGTTCACTGGTCACTCGAGTGGGTCCCCAAAATGGAGAAATGTCTCAAAGAAGATAGAGTTCTCGGTGGCTTCTCCAAGGTCCTAACCCCACGTAAGAATGAGGACCACTAATTTGGACGGTGGGAAAAAATCTATAATTTTAATTTTTTATTTTTTTTAGCAGGCTAGAACTTCGTGCCTGTAGATGGGCCCAAAATCAAGTTGGAAACTTGATTCTTCCCTGCTTTTAGCGTGTGGGCTCGGTTCCAGCATGAATCCAATTGGATCAATTTTCAAGGCTTCCCCTAACAACTCAAAGGCCCGCATTCTAGGCCGAAAGATCACTTCCAAATGGAGCCGAGCTCAACTGCCATTTCTCGACCACCGTCCGTGCGGCCCATCGTGCACAACAACTTCGTCCAACCCACATCCTAATTCATTCAGTCCAAATCAACTTTCAAATCCATTTTGTCTTTTTCTGAATTATTTAGAACTATTAAAATGAGACATTACAGGGATACCCATACTATGTGATCTTGGATGCCCTAAGAGTTTCGAGATGTGAAATAATAAAGAAACAATGCATGTTCACATGTATGTACATACTTACATGTTTACATAACACTAGGTGATACTGGTGCATCATAATATGTGCAACGCATTATGTCATCCACCAACCAATGAGAAAGTAAACACATGTGATATCATTTTTGGTACATATTTCTATGGTAGACTGTACAACTATGAATGCGCCAATATAATTGTCCATGTTGTAATCATTACCAAGTTGAGTGGTAAGATGATCTCCTACCTTAGATTTAGAGATTTCATTTATTGGGCTTCGGCTCCCCCCCCCTCTCTTTTATTTTTCAGATTTGTAGGATAGATCACTCCCCACCTTTGCAGTTTGGAGTTCCAGTGTATTTTGATTGTAAATACCAAGAAGTGATTTTACCTGAATCAGCAATAATATATGCTAAGTGTGAATTCGTGGACCACTTAGGGGTGTTCAATTGTCCCCCCGGTTGGCTCGTCGATGGGTGAAGTTATCGACCCTTAGTCGATGGTATGATGGTTTTACATGCAGGTTTTTGGGCATAGAAGTGTGGTATTGGAGATAGGAAACCTCACCTCTCCCAGGCGCTATTTATTTTGTGTTTTGTTTGGAAGTTGTGTTGTAAACGGATGTTTATCAAGAAAAAGAACTTGGATTGTGTGAATCTTGAAGAGTGGGTGATTGAAAGTTGCCTAAACATATCTCAATACAATCCATCACTTGGCCGTCTTCACAACTCTGCAGCATGATTTCATAATCTTAGTCCTTCACCGGTAAAATTTCTGATGGATTGCTTTTGCCATTGCAAAACAGATTTCTTGGAAATGAGAAAATAAGAATCCTTACATGTATTGAATGTCCTTATCTCGGATTTTACTATTAGGTAGTATCCAATATTACATATAAAAAAAGAAAAAGATGGGAGTCAAATTCTAGTTATACTCCAGTGGAGAATGTTTTTCCTCTAAGCATAAGGGAAACTGGAATGGCATAGCAGCCATCAATACTTGTTCTGCACTAATTCTTCTATCATATAGTATCCATTAATACTTAGAATAGATGGAACCACCTTCTAATTACTCCGGTGGAGAATGTTTCTCCTAAGTGAAATTGGATTTGGAATAGCAGCAAGCAATACTTGTTATGCACAAGAAAGCAACCACAGTACAAGATGGATTTTCCTCGTCAATTTGATTTCCTTCTGGAAAGTGATTTCCATAAGTGTCACCTTATTCTTGAGAAGAAAAAAGTATCATTAAAGTATGTAGAGGCAATCAAGGATATGTATGATGATGTTACTACATGTGTGAAGGCATGTGATGACAGATCAAGTTATTTTCCGATCACAGTAGGTTTACATCAAGGTTCGGCACTGAGTCCTTATCTTTTTGCACTAATTATGGATGAGCTAACAAAAGATATTCAAGATGAGGTGCCATTGTGTATGTTGTTTGCAGATGATATTGTACTTATTGATGAGACCAAGGCTGGAATTAGTGCTAAATTAGAATTATGGAGAAACACGTTAGAGTCCAAAGGATTTACGTTAAGTCGAAGTAAGACGGAATACATGAAGTGTGAGTTCGCCACGACAAGAGGAGATGATCAAGAATCTGTGGATATGCTTAGACAAGAGGTACCTAAGAAGGATGCTTTCAGATATTTGGGATCAATTTTGCAAAAGAGGGGAGAGATTGACGAGGATGTTAGCCATAGAATCAAAGCATGTTAGATGAAATAGCGCAGTGCATCAGGATTTTTGTGTGATCGCAAAATCCCTCTTAGGTTAAAGGGAAAATTTTATAAAACAGCAATAAGATCTGCAATGCTATACGGAGCTGAATGTTGGCCGGTACAAAAGCAACATGAGCATAAAATTAGAATAGCGGAAATGAGAATGTTAAGATGGATGTGTGGTCATACAAGCATGGATAAGATAAGAAATGACGATATTCGACAAAAAGTTGAAATAACATCGGTGACAGAAAAGATGAGAGAACATAGATTGAGATGATTTGGACATATTCTTCGTAGATCCTTAAATGCTCCGATAAGAACAGAAGTGTGTTATCAAGAAAATGATATGAAGAAAGGACGAGATCGACCGAAACTTACTGAGAGAAAGTAGTAAAATAAGATTTAATAGAGTGGAAAATAGATTAGCGTATGGTCTGTCTTAGGGCGGAGTGGAAAAAAGCTATCCGCGTTGTAGAAGGGAGGATTTCCTATTTTCCAGAGTGCCCTGTTTAGTTCTTTCTATTTATTTATTCATTCATTTATTTATTTTGGGAATCCATATTTTTACTTTTATTTTAGTATATTTTAAGCTTTTCGTTTCGGGTTCATCGATCGCCGACCTCAACTGGTTTGGGATAAAAGTGATGTTGATGTTGAATTAAGTTAGTCAACGAATAGTTAATTACCTTCAGCACAATAAGAAATTGAATGAGATTGAAGATACAAAACATCCTTACTGAGAGATTCTTGAGAATCGACATATCAAAAGTAGGCTTGAAACATTCTCCAAGGTTCAAAATTGATGCTTAATTCCAGGAGAATGCTAGATCGAAGATATTAATAAATTGCTGAATTAGCAACAACCTTCTGTAGCTCGAGTAACCCTAAACTTGAGGGTTGCAAGTGTTTCAGCGTATATCCCAGAAGACTTGTCGCATCCGTATATCTCCTCATCCTGGTCAGGAGAGGAGCAGTAGATGAAATCCAGGACACCCCTAATAAAAATGGAGTCCCGCTGATCTGTAAATCATAGCATTCAGGTCTTGACATGTACTCCCCAGGATTATCTGCATCTCTCTCCGTATAACTGGCAGCGCCAAGTTTAAGATGGCGGAAAAAAGATGCTTTTCCAAAGCCTTCAGAAGGAAAACAGCCGCTCCCCATTTGTGGTGTTGTATGACCATCAGGTTCTTCATTGACTATCTCCCTTCCAAACCAATTACATAAGTGGTACCGTTTAGAGAAGTGAAGATTTCACTGGGCCAGTGTCCTATATCCACATCTGCAAAGCACACCCGCAATGTCGTCTAACTTAGCTCTCAAACAGTTCTGTTAAAAGACAGAAGAATTGCAAATGTGGATGTATCTTTTTTTGCCTGAAGAAGGAAATGAACTTCTTCTGAAAAGATAGTACAGAGAAAACAGGAGCCATATCCTGGAGAACGTACTTGCCGCAAGAGATCTTTGTAGTTATGCGGTTGTAACAAACCCAAACTAACATAGCTCTAGTAGGCACACACACTCGATGTGAGGAGTGTGTGGGAACATGTCTACTGGCTGTACACTTTTTAGTTTGTAACGCCCTTCTATGTTTTGCTCTCTCTGCAAAGACACAGAATTAAGCAATAGACAGCTAAGAGAAAGAGCAACTAGAGGGATGGACTTGGTACATACCACCCCATGACAAAGATACTCGAGGTCGCGTGCGCAAGTTGCTGGATTACAAGATACATAAATAATACGCTGAGCCTTGAGCTTCAGCAGAAATTTGATCAACTTCAGGTGCATGCCTGGCCGATTTGGATCTGCAGCATTGATCACAGTTAAAAAGCGGGAGAAGAATTATTTATATTTATAGAAAAGCTCTGCTTAGCTAGTGAAGTTTATACAGACAAAATTATCCAAGAACATACAACTTGTCTGCAGAGAACATAAACACCAACAAAAAATCATAGATGTATAACCATCATTAAGCCAACCAACAAAGACTCGATCATAAAATCTCAGAAAAGATACCTGAAATGACAATATCCGGTTTAGGGAAGTTGCTGCCAAAGTTTTCATCAATTTTATTGAGATCTCCTTGGACAAATGTTGCATTGCTGATACCATTGAGCTTGGCATTCAGACGAGCGTCAGAGATGGCCTGAGCAACAACATCGTAACCATAAACATGTCTAACCCTGAAAAGGAAAGTTGCAGATTGGTCAAGTTCTTTTACATAATTATCACAATGAACAAATATCTGTACCTTCTGGCAAGTGTCAGACCAATGGTGCCTGTTCCACAGAATAGATCTAGCACAACTTCTGAGCCATCTCCTCTAGGACCCGCACACTCCTCAATAATTTTATATAGAACCTCAGCCTGAAGCGCACCAAGTCTAACAATTTTCAAAGAGAACAAGGAAAAAAAAAAAGCACAGCAGATTTTAACAAGAGAATGGAAGCTTTGAGGAGTTAGCAAAACACTGAATTGATCATGTGTTGATACCTGCCAAGTATTTGTTTGAAAAAAGGAATTGGCAGAAATTTGAAAAGTAAGCCCTCTCAACGTCTCTGTGATGGTAGATTTCCCATACAAAGTGTATTCCTCCTCTCCAGCAGATGTATTACCCACCGAAGTATTCACATTGTTAACAACACTTACCTGCCATTTAGAAGAATAAACTGACTCATATAAATACTCTTAAAAAAAATTAAAAAGAATTAGAAGCATAAATGCATAGACCGTTAGACTGAAAACTCGGTCCCAGACGAAGGGCCACTGAATGCTGTTCTAGCCTAATATTTACAATGAAAAAGAAAGAACACAGAGGAGTGTTGACTCTTGCTTGTAACAGGCTATTATGCCACTAATTCAGTTTAGCGTACTACTTAATTATTTAAATAAAAGGGCAGCCCGGTGCACAATAGCATCCCCGCGATGCGGGGGTTCGAGGAAGGGCCCCACCACAAGGGTGAAAGGAAGCAAGCCTTACCCTGCATTTGCTACTTAATTATTTAAATAAAATGAATTATTTGATCACTTTGAACTTCTTACATGGCTGAAAAAGAAAAGAAAATCGAGTCCATTTGGGTGTGTGTGCGTGTGTTTTGGGGGGGAGAGGGGGGGCGGTTGGGGTTCTCCCAACGATAGAAATAGGTGAAACCATTGTTTAGGAATAAATTTTTTTATCTGATCAAAACTGACCACCTATTCTTTAAAGGAGACGTTTATCCAGTGTGTTGGCCATGCTTTTAGCAAACTGGATGATCTAAATATAATTCACCTATTGTTGGAAAGTTCCTCTACTCAGCCTAATAAAAGAACCATGAAATGTGCTCATTAAATTAGCATAGAAGAGTTGGCTGACAAACCACTTCAGGGAAAGATGAAATCTTCTCTGCTAAGGGTTTCAGCAACTCAGGCATGTAAGATGACGTCACAAAATTAACCATGACCTCTGGCTGACCAGTCTCAATATCCCTGAAGATATATGAAAGCAAATAAAGATAGGAAAACCAAAACATATTACCATGGAGATATAAGGATCCAAACACAAAGAGAGTGTTGAAAAACTTTATGGTAAATACAATTCAGACAAATTCACTGAATTCCAGTTGCATTTCTATGGAAACTAGAACCAACTTTTGCGCTTCAGTGGATTTCCATGGCATGCAGCTATCTCAATAATCAAATAATGGAAGAAAACTATTCTCCATACCCACTCTTAGGCAGAAAAGAGAAACTTCACGACAAGTCATTGCATTAATTGATTGTCAGCTAATATAAAAATGAATAATTGGGAAAAGAAAATGTAAAACTAGGGTTGCAAGCAAACTGATTGTATCACTCCTCTATCTTCCAAAAGAAAAAACATCTCTAAGAGCTGTTCCTTGGATGCTAAAGAGAGCAATTGATCTCCCAATAACGAAAAAGGGTATTATGGCTGAATCTAACAGAGGTTGCAGGTAAAGCTTGGACAGTTTGTGCTCTCCCGATTTCTTTTTTGGTGACCTCATTATTCATAGTCAATTAACCGTAAAACATTTTTTTTTTAAACTAACTATGACATGCTTAGATCCTAGTCACAAATTATCACAAGTGAAAAAGCTTCTACGCTACAGCCCCTACCTCCCAGTTCTAAGCATTAGATGCTTAAGAAATCCAGCATGAGAGTGGACATCATAAGGAGACAAACCTAGTTGGGGACCTCTCCAGCAGTCTTGGATAGCTGCAAGAACCTACAAGCATCGTCAACATCAATATCACCTTTATCCCAAACCAGTTGGGGTCGGCGATCGATGAGCCTGAATAAAAAAATATAAAATATACTAAAATAAAAATAAAGACGGGGATATAAAAAAGGGAAAAGGAAAAAAGACTAAACAGGACAATCTGAAAATAGGAAATTCTCTCATCTACAATGCGAATAACTTTCTTCCACTCCGTCCTACGACAGATCGTACGCCAATCTATTTTCCACTCTATTAAATCTTGTTTTACTACTACCTTCCCCTGAATAAGTTTCGGTTGACCTCTTCCTTTCTTCATGTCATGTTCTCGATAACAAACTTCTCTTCTTACCGGGGCATTTAGGGGTCTACGGATAATATATCTAAACTATCTTAATCTAAGTTCTCTCATCTTCTCTGTCACCGGTACAACTCTAACTTTTCGTCGAATATTTTCATTTCTTATCTTATCCATCCTTGTATAACCACACATCCACCTCAACATCTTCATTTCCGCTACCCCCAGTTTATGCTCATGTTGTTTATGTACTTGCCAACATTCAGCTCCGTATAACATTACAGGTCTTATTGCTATTTTATAAAATTTTCCTTTTAGCCTAAGAGGAATTTTGCGATCACACAAAAATTTTGATGCCCTACGTCGTTTCATCCAACATACTCTGATTTTATGGCTAACATCCTCATCAATCTCTCCCCTCTTTGCAAAATTAATCCCAAATATTTAAAAGCATCTTTCTCAAGTAACTTTTGTCCAAGCATATCCAGGAATTCTTGATCTCCTCCTCTTGTAGTTACACTTCATATATTCTATCTTACTCCGACTTAACGTAAATTCTTTAGATCCTATGCTTCTCCATAACTATAATTTAGTGCTAACTCCAACCCTAGTCTCACCAATAAACACAATATCGTCTACGAATAATATATACCACGGGACCTCATCTTAGATATTTTTTGTTAGCTCATCCATAACTAGTGCAAAAATATAAGGACTCAAAGCCGAACCTTAGTGTAAACCTACTGTAATTGGGAAATAATTTGATGTGCCATTACAAGCTTTTACACATGTAATAACATCATCATACGTATTCTTGATTGCCTCTGTATACTTTAAAGGTACTTTTTTCTTCTTGAGAACCCACCACAAAACTTTTCTTAGGACCCTATCATACGCCTTCTCGAGATCAATAAACAGCATATGTAGATCCTTCTTCTTGCCTCGATATCTCTCCATCAACCGTTGTATCAAGAAGATAACCTCCATGATAAATCTTCCTGGCATGAATCCAAATTGGTTTACAGAAACCTTGGTTTCTATTCTCAAACGATGTTCAATAACTCTTTCCCACAATTTGATTGTATGGCTTATAAGCTTAATGCATCTATAGTTGCAACAGTTTTGAATATCCCCCTTGTTCTTGTAGATAGGCACAATCATACTCTTCCTCCATTCATCCGGCATCTTATTAGGTTAGAGAATCTTATTAAACAGTTTAGTCAACCAACTTATTACCACATTCCCTAAGCATCTCCACACTTCAATAGGAATACTCTCTGGTCCCAAGGCTTTATTAGTCTTCATTTTCTTTAGCGCCTCCTTAACTTCATGCACTCTAATTCTACGCACAAACCTTCTATTCAAATCATCAAAGGCGCCCACCAGATCCACCTCACTTCTATCGCTCTCCTCATTAAAAAGCTTGTTAAAATAATTCATTCACCTTTCCTTCATTTCTTCATCTCTTACTAATAGTTTTTAATTTTCATTCTTGATACATCTTACCTGAGTCAAATCTTTACTTTTCTTGTCTCGTATCTTTGCAAGCCTATAGATACCTTTTTCTCCTTCTTCGCTCCCAAGTTTTTTATACATATCGAAGAAAGCCTTGCCTCTAGCCTCTTGCACATCTTTCTTAGCAGCTTTTGTTGATTATCTAAACTTTTGCAAATTCTCTTCATTATGACATTTATGCAAACATCTAAAACACTCCTTCTGTTTAATTGCCTCATGTACCTCTTCATTCCACCACCAAGTTCCCTTTCTTTGATGTCCATTCTCTTTACTTTCACCTAATACCTCTCTTGCCACTCTCTGTATGCAGTTAGACATTTCATTCCACATCCTATTCACTTCTCCCTCCAATTGCCACGATCCTTCCTGAAGCATTCTTTTATTGAAATCGATCTGTTTTTCCTTCTTTAACTTCCAACATCTTATTCTAGGGTTCTGGGCACTTCACTGCATTTTCTGTATTTTATATCGAACCTCTAAGACCACCAACTTATGTTGCGTAGCTACACATTCTCCAAGGTAAACTTTGCAATTTACATACGAGGTTATAGCCTCTCTTCTAGCAAGAAAGTAATCAATATGACTACAATTTTAACCACTGCAAAAAGTGATTAGATGTGACTCTTTTCCTAAAGAAGGTATTTGCCAACATCAAATGCAAAAACAAAAAGTCTTTGAGCATTAGATAAAGGGTTCTTGGATTTTGATTGTTTAATCAACAAAACGAATCTCAATAGTTCAAAGCAAATAACCACATGAAGAGCAATCATTGAAGTAGAAGCAGCAACTGTAAACTTATAAGTTGGCAACTGCTTGAAAAAGAAAACGCCCCCCCCCCCCAAAAAAAAAGAGCAAAGAGGAAAGATAAATTCCAAGGTGTTGAATATCTTTTGTTGGATAAGAGTTGTTAAACTATATGCATGTAAATGTCTCATTACAAGTAGAGCTGACAAATCCATTCTGGCTAGAATTGTTAATGTATTTAATTTTCCCTTTCTATGGTAGGCTGTGGCTTATTCTCACTTTATATTTGATTCAACGGTAATGATTAATCATATAAAAGAACCCACTTCAAGTTTCAACCGCCTTTGTAGCATACCTTGTTAGCAGGTTCACTTTGTAGTAAGCACTTGTTAACATTCAGGACCTTATCAAAGAAGCCAGGTGCATGCAGTCCCAAAGCATGTTTCTGAGAATCATCGCTATTCTCTTCAAACAACTCACGTGGCAGCCACCTTTGAGAGCCAAATGAAAATTCCATCTATGAAAGTAAAATGTCACAGTACAATCAGAATTAATGCAAAAAACAAAGATTCACTCAGAGATGGAACACGGTTTGTCACAGTTTTAAGTGATCAAGATAATGATATTGTGCACATGGCGTAGTAACGTTATGCCAAAACTTGAAGCCGATAAACTCCGTAATTAGAAAAGAATAACAGTATCGCCCAACAGCATTTCTATGGTTTGAAATTACACAAACCCCAACAAAGCATGGCATTATGACTTTTTGAAGTCGAATTAAAGGTTGCGTCTGCAGAAGACAGCTCCCAATAGATGGGAAAATTAGGACAAGTCACAAGCAAAGAATCCCCATTTCACGAAAGTTCAGCTCAAGAAACAATTTCTGATCATTTAGCTGACCCAGCTTAGTGGGAAGGGCTTATAAAATTTCAGTCGCAGTTCAATGGATTCTGTCCTTTAACACATGAAGCGAGCTCTGACTTTATCCATTAGTTAAACACTAATTGAAATTGAGATGCCAACGAGTCATAAAACATGTCCAGCATAATGACAAGCGACAAGAAGGTGCAATATCGACTACCTACCTTGTTCCTATAGTGGAATTGGATATCGCAGGGAACGATGGGCTTCATCATTGTGGGAAACTCCGGATCATTACTAGGAAATTTCCCGACATGAATGACCAACTCTCGGACCTGCTGCTCCTTGGCCCTGACTTGAGCCTCGTACAGCAAGTTTTGCGTTTTACACCCTCCGCAGTACGAAGCATACTCGCAGGGGGCATCCACGATGTCCCAGTGCGGAGATATCGTCCTCAGCTTAGTCACCTGCACATTTCCAGACACGCCTCACGAAGGTAAAACTTCACCAAAAGTGTCCCAGTTGAATTTAGCGAGCTAAAAGAAACCCAAACCTCGGCGTAATTTCCCTTCTTGCGGGTGACGCGGCCGACAAAGCGTTCGCCGGGGAGGGCGCGGTCGCAGAGGACGACGAAGCCGGTGCCGGAGACCTTGCAGATTCCCTTGCCCTTGTAGGCCAAGCTCTCGCACTCCAATTCGAGGGTCTGGTTCCTCTTGGGGAAGTAGGGAGTGGGGCGATCTTGCTGTTGCGGAGGAGGGGGGTCTTCGGAGGCGGAGGCGGAGGTGGTAGCGAAGCGGAGGCGGCGGAGGAGGGGGCGAGGGAAGAGAGTGGTCGTGGTGAGTTTGAAGGAGTGAGCAGGGACGGCGATGGTGGCGGTGGTCATCGGCATTGTGCGGAACGCGGTGGCGAGAGAGGGGTGCGAAGTGTTCATTTTGGATGGACAGTGAATTGAGGAGGGAGGGAGGGAGGGAGGGAGGAGGAGGATAGAGGGCATTTTCGGTAGTTCACATGCCAGTGTAACGAGGGCTCGGGCCAGTGAAAATGCGAAGCCCGTTTAGAGAGAGCCCGTTGGGCATATCCGGTTGGTCTAGCGAGGGCACTAATCCCGAAAAATAAATGATTTAAAAAAGCACTTTTTTTCAAATGATATTCCGACAATGAATAAACGAAAAATAATTTCATCATTCACGAAAAAATTTAAATATAAAATATTATCCATAATAAAAATATTTTCATTAACTAATCATTTCAAACGACGTAAATAATTACTTTTAAGAAAGTATTTACCAAAAGTATTCATTTTCTGCAAAAACAAAAAAGGTCTTGAATTGAAGTTCTCAAGCAATACCCACCTAAGAAGGCATGGAGAGTTTCTAGAGATTAAGCACAGCCACACGTGGATATCTTAATATTAACCAAGAAAGTTTTTTTTTTCTTCTGTGGTATTAAATACCTAACGAGAAAAATAATACGGATGAGATTATCACAACTTGAGTAGTCATGAGTAAACAATTATTTAGCATTTAGGGAAAAAAAAAAGGGGGGGGGGGGGGGGGTTGCAAAAATAGAAAAACCCTTTTTGGGACGGGAACAAAAATCAAATCTCCCCGCAAAGTCACGACTCAGACTTGTCCCACCGTGGACCAGTCTAGGCAGGCAAGCCGCAGTTTCGCCGACCGCACAAACTAGACGCAGCCCATTGGAGATGGAACCAATGGAAGCCCAGGAACTTTCCTGAGGTCAGACAGCAGTCATGGAAAAACGCTAGAGAGAAGGAAGCCTGTCCTAGGTTGTCTTCCGCACCCCGACCCACCTCCCGCGCTTCTCGCTGTCAGGTGCTTGTCCTCTTTCTCAGCTTCTTGTTTGACTTTACCTTTTATTACAACGTCCCTAGAAGTTTCAAGCACGCATACCCCGAATCAACAGGGCATGGCCTTCCCAGTCAACTCAACTGCTTGTGCTTTGGCTGCCCGAGAACCGAATTTGATCTTGGCTTCCCCGCCTTCCGGTCCAATCTTTGATGCTCTAATGATGAACCCCATTTGGTAGTAATCCGTGCCTCTTCCGCTTCCTCTTCTTTCCCGTATTTGAGGTTCTCTGCGTGGAGAGCTTCCGATTTAGCAGAAACAGTTGTTGGGTTTTTCTTTTCTCCTTGTGGGAGAGTTGAAGTAATCGAGTTTTGGACAGATTATCTTTGGTTTGGAGCTGATCCTCTTTTCTGGTATCCGAGTGGTTTGATGGCTGAAGGAATCAATGATCATTTTGTACAAATAGACAGGATCTGCTGAAAGGTCTCAGCACAATAGATTTGATTCCATTCGGGTTATATATAGAACTGACCCGGAGAAACCGAAGACATTTTGCAGGTATTAATCGATCGTAGACTGCTGTTTAGAGGGGCAAAATCTTGAAATTTTGGAGAAGGGATATAGATTTTCACAGGTTTTTTTATGATCTCTTGGTTGAATTTTGACTGGAAATCAATTCAAAAAATGTTCCAAAGGATAGTGACTGCGGAGGAAGGCAAAGACCCTTCATCTGTAATCAGGAATTACCAGCCTAGGGCATGTCCATGGAGACTCCTCCACTATTTCTCGTTGTTTGTGCTTGTGGGTCTTGGATTGTTGATTTTAAGCATGAATACGATACGATACTTTGGAGTCCAAAATCAACCTGTACATAAGAGTAGACCTTTCCTCTGCCTTGAAGAGCCATTTAGTATAGAGAGCAGGTTTAGCACCCCATCAAGTTTGTTACATGCCATGAGCGATGAGGAGCTCTTTTGGAGGGCATCTTTTGTTCCTCTGATGACGACGTATCCATTCAAGAGAGTTCCCAAGATTGCCTTCATGTTCTTGGTGAAAGGTCCATTGCCATTTGCCCCTCTTTGGGAGAGGTTTTTCAAAGGGCATGAAGAGCTGTACTCAATCTACATCCACTCGCTACCTTCGTATGGTGCTGAATTCCCACCTTCATCAGTGTTCTATGAGCGACAAATCCCAAGCCAGGTATTTTGCAATGTTACTGTCTTCTGCCTTTGCTTGTTGATAAACTGCAAGTTGAGCAATGTGACATCTCTATGTATATGCTTCATGTTGTTATCACATTTTATTGAAATGCACTGATAGTTCTGTTTGCTTCTCCTGAATATCTAAATCTCATGTTTCTCTTTAATTTGATGGCATTTCGTGGATGCTGCTTTATTTGCTTTAGTGCTTTATCACAATTTTTGAAAGCTTTTGCATAAGTTGCTTGATCTGATTGCTGATATTTTCACTTCAAAAAGCGACCTTGTAGAAGTAGGGATAGCTATAAAATCCTTTTGGCTTGTGTGTTTAGTTTCATTCAACTCCACTCTGTTCAAGGGAAGATTGTATATTGATAAATGGGCTGGCTAGAATAAAACTGGACATTTCGCTTAGCATAGCAACTTATCTGAACTTTCTTGATGACCATAATTCATGAATGATTGGACCAGCTATTACGTCCTGGAGGACACCTTTTGGTTTCTCTGAGATGACAAATATGCTGTGATCTGAGCAATTTTGTTGTTCGGTCACTGCAGATCATGGCATAAGATGAGGCCTCTTGTGTCTTAGAATCAGGCCAGGGAAACTCTACAGATTGCAGTCTCTTGTATGAAAACTTATCATTTGCTTCAACGCAAAAGTTGAGAACCATTTCGCTTAGTTCTGTTATTAGAGCAAGTAACATGACAAGGGAAGCAACTCATGAACTAATCAAACAAATAAATTAGACATAAGCATGTTGTATAGGAATTTGAGAGTGGTCGGCAAGGACAGACGTTGCTGCCTCTTCTCACTGAGAAGGCTGTGCACCTATGATCTGATGGAAAATGGTGAGTAGGTAGGTAACCAGAACAAAGAGAAGGATGAAAAAGAACATGGTGCTGTGTGACGTAGTTCTTCAACTCAATGCTCTGCATATACTTTTTTTTTTTATAACTGTCTCAAAAAGTTATTCTCGACTCTCTTGTTTGGTTCTAGTCAATGTCAATCTTCAAGAAGCTTTATAATCTCCATCGGTCCTTCGAGATATTACTTTATCTTAAAGTAATTTCTGTAAGTCAAGCAATAAAGCACTTTTGGTGTTCTCTCTGCTTTGTGCTGATCAGGTGGTGGAGTGGGGGTTGATGAGCATGTGTGATGCCGAAAGAAGACTCCTGGCAAACGCCCTGCTTGATATGTCCAACGAATGGTTCATCCTCGTCTCTGAATCGTGCATCCCGATCCAAAACCTCACCACAGTCTATGGTTACATATCACAATCCAAGTACAGCTTCATCGGATCTTTCGATGAAGACGGACACTATGGGAGAGGACGCTACAACAAGAAGATGGCACCAGAGATCAACCTAACCGAGTGGCGTAAAGGTTCTCAGTGGTTTGAAGTGAATCGTAAACTCGCCATAGACATAATAGAAGATTCGACCTACTACCCTAAGTTCAAGAAGTTTTGCAGACCTACATGTTATGTGGATGAACACTACTTTCCTACCATGCTAACCATCCAATCTCCAGATCTCCTGGCAAATAGAAGCCTCACTTGGGTGGACTGGTCCAGAGGCGGTCCCCACCCTGCTACTTTTGGCGAAGCCGATATCACAAAGGAATTTTTCAAGAAAATCCTGCAAAACTCCTCGTGTAGTTACAACGATCAACCATATTCGCTTTGTTTCCTCTTTGCTAGGAAGTTTGCTCCTAGTGCTTTAGATTCTCTGTCAGCTTTAGCATCGGAAGTTTTTCGATATTGACGAGAGTTTAGGAAAGAACATTTACTGAAGTTCTTCTGGAGTTCTATGCTTCGAATTTTTTCCCTTTGGTAGGGCTTATTAAAATGCAATGTGACAGATCATTTTTACACGAGAAGAGTGGTAGGGATCGAATCCCTAAAACAATTGCATGTCCTTCAAATAACAGGTACCACCGTACATGGTGATGAAGCATGATCATAGATGGTCATGTAGTATTAGAAGACTCTGTCCATATATATTCAACCATCTATAGGTCCAATTGAAGGATAAAAGAACATTAGCTGTCTTAAATATCGGCGAAGAACTAAGAACACATCCCCCCCCCCCTGGAATGGTATTATTCGAGGCGATAGTTCTGTCTGTTCAGCAACTATGAAGAACTAAGAACGCATCCCCCCCCCCCCCTGGAATGGTACTATTCGAGGCGATAGTTCTGTCTATTCAGCAACTATAAAGTGACTTTTCTCGCATAGTATTTCTTTTTTCTTTTTTCAGACACGCCGCTTTCCATGTCCTTGGCAGACAGCAGTTCTCTCTAATTCTACCTCTACAAGGTCTCTACCAGTATCTATCTATACCTGCATTCTCGCGTGCTATAAAGATAGTTGAGAGATACAGTACTGATCGAGAGCTATACCATGCAAATCATAACAATACCGGATCGACCTGTTAAGTCCAACCCAAAGTTGCAAAAAAATCAAAATCTGTCCAAGTAAAATTATTGCAAGCATAAACAAGACACTGCATATGCAACCAACTTACCGTAAGCTGAACACAGAAACTCACACAGCAGATAAAATTTGGGTCTGAACATTACAAGCTTAGATGCTAGATACCACAAGGTTCAGAGGAACCCGGGTTCGAATCCAGTCACATTTGCATAGGAATAATACGATTCTTAAGACATCCAACAGGATTCCCCATACCAACATATGGTTTACATTAAATGACATCTCATTCTCATATAATTTCAAAATCTCAACCTCTGGCCTTGAGCTCTGCAAGCCGTCTTGAAAGATCATCTTCATCAACCTTCTCTGATGATTTAGCTGGAACTGCATGTGCAGCTGGTTGTGGCAAACCGACAGAGACTTCCAGTCCATAATCATCCGCTACTTGCTGCATCAAGCTGTTTACTTCTCCTTCTGGAGTGGAAAGTGACGTTGACCCAGCCATTGCACTCTCCATGAACTCTGCCTGCACCTCCATGTTTACAAACTGCTTTTCAAATGAATCCATTGTCTCTGACATCTTCTGCAAATTACCTGCAGAAAATAAAGCATTTCAATTATACAGGGCATATTCAAGCTAGTCAATACTGCAGTTCCTTTATCCAAGGGAATTTCTCAAACTCAAATAGTGTTAGGACTTATAAAAGGATACTTAGCCACTAACAGACATTAAAATGTATGGCCAACTATTTACAGACATATTGATGGTGACATCCAATTTAAAAGGCAAAGATTCTCAAGATGGATTACACAAGAAATAAGCATCCCTCACATCTTAAGACCCCCAGTCATCTCATCTGTTTCACCGTCTGTGAATACTCACCAGCTTCCATCTCTCATTCTAACAAAATAACCACCCATTGCATGAATTGACTGGGGGAAGCAGATTTGGAGAGGCGACCTCCAGCGCACTCTTGTTCATTCCACATGAGTTGGAGACAAGCTGAGGAGGTTGGTTATGACATGCTCATCCCGATAAAAGTTCATCATATATGTATGAAGACATTATTCTTAGCCATCACTTGCAAAGCACCAATGGATCCCAGGCTGTTTTCAGTTCCCACTTCTGTACCCTCAATACCCTCCACACCAAATAAAAAATGATAACGATAATCTGGGAAGAACTCGGTCATCTTGCTTTGGACTTCGAAACTGTCTCTCACACTCACTAACCTCATTGCTACTCTAGTCAGCAGAGGACAATTGAAAGTTAGTGATTCTAAAAGGGTAAAAGTAGCATAGAAAAATATTGGTAAGGTTGAAAGGAAGACTCGAAGGATGGCTGCCCTTAGTTCTTTTCCTAATATTCTTTTGCAACAATCATCTCCGCTAATGATTTATTTCCCACTGAGAATTCCCTCCTGCTGCAGTCATTACTCAAGTCAATTACAAAAAATATCTCTCTTCAGAAATACCCTAAAAGTGCGACTCTTATCTTTGGGGTAAATAAACATCCCCTCCCTGTTTGAACCATAATGACATTCCCAAACTTTTTCCCCGAATCTTCACGGCATTTAGGGATGATGGAAGGGACCCCGCTGCAACACAATTAACATTCCAAACTAGAAACACTATAAAAAAAAAAAAATTCCTCCCTTTAGCCGATATAAAACCATCCCTTTCTATTCTATCCAAGGTTTACAGACAACAGATAGGTACTTGTTTTGATTCTAAAGGTTCTCAGAGAGCAAGACATAATAGTCTCCAGCTAATTCTAATCCAAATAAACAATTCCATGTCATGTACAATTATATAAGAAACATCTTCAATTGGACTAGGTTGCCATGATCTGTGATAACGAATTTTTTAACTGCCAATATCAAATAACTCAAAAGTGTATCTCAGTTTATCTTTCATATTGGAAGCAAGTGCTGCTCAACGTCACATAAGCAAGATCAAACCTTACTAGAATGATCTCATAACAAGATAAAGAATTAAAACAAACGGAAAGGGAATAACCTTACTCCGGCTAAATTGATACCACTAACTCATTGTGACGGCCACATTGAATTCAGAGATCAAACATAAGAGCTAATCCAAAAGCAGGCAAAATAAGGTCCAAAGTCAACACCACGCAACGCAACAACGACAGAATGATCGAGCCCGCGAAAGCGAATTTTACCAGTAGCCAAAGTGGACTCGAGGGACTTGACGATCGAGGCCATGGACTTGTTGATCGTGGTCATCTTGGCCTGAGTGTCCAGCCGCGCTACGACGGCGTCGAGGCGGGAGGCGAGGCGGAGGTAGTTCATCTGCTCGGTGCGCTTCCGGATGGCGTTCTCGGCGTAGATGCGGGCGCCGTCCATGTTGCCCTTCTCGATCGCCTTCTTGACCTTCAGTTTCTCCGCCTTCTCCTCCTTCTCGCACTTCCTCGCCTGCCGCTGCAGCGACTTGGAGGTGAACTTGAGGTCCATGATCTGGTTCAGAAGCTTCTCGGTGTTCCCCATGGCTCGGGATCGCTGGCCTCAGGTGAGATCGATCGATCAATCTAGGGCTTGCGCAGAGAGAGAGAGAGCGCGAGCGAGCTCGATAAGATATGATTCGGGGAATTTTCCAAAGTGTCAAGAGGCTTCGGAGGAAAGCGAGGTTCCAACACATGCACACGCTCCGTGCGGAGAGACCCCCCTGTAAAGACCGTTATGCCCCTATAGAAATGTATGCCACTTCTCTTTTGTGAACGAAAAACATATTTAAATTCCGATAAAAAAAAATTGCATACTTAAATGGATATATGAAATTAATGAAATTGAGGCATGTGCTTTTAAATTTTTGCCAAAAAAATTAAATTCCTATATAGATCTCATGATAAACGTCGCATTTTAAAATGTACGAGCATTTGATAACCATAATTAAATTCAATCAATATCTTATCTTATAACATGTACGAAATTTCATGCCACTGTCAAATAAGACCCAAACATGTTGAAAGCTCAATTTAGGACTTCATTTTTTTTGGGAGGGGGGGGTCGTCGAAGAAGGATGACATGAAAACTTGTTATTCTCCCAGTTTTGCCCCTTTAGCCATTTCAAATTCACCCACAAGGAATAGCCCCTTATCCAAAATTTCTTAATCCACCCACCATCCCCAATAGGCTCTACACATGCTTAACCACGTTGTCACCACCTGCCGCCAACCCCACTGAGCCGAGAACTTTTGAGCTCCACCGGTGGCGAGCTCAACTCAAATCTATCGAGTTGGATTCAGATCTGAGTCGAATTCGATTTAATGCCGACGAAGTTTGATATTTTTCGGATTTTAAACTACATGTTAACTTTTACACTTTGTGAAAATGGGATCTACCATGGCCAGTCTCACGTTGTAATCTGTGGAACTTCTCCAACGCTCAAATGGTGATTACTGACAAATCCTAACAAGACATGGCCAACGCCCAAAAAAAAAATGTGGCAAAGGGGAAGAATGCATTCAACCCTTTATCTTTAGCTGACAACCACAATAGATGTTCGGCCTTCTTGCATATGACGCTGCTATGTTATTTTACAAATTACTAGAAACCGAACAACATACATCAAAAATGCCCGGACCCGAAAGTTCCGGGGTGTTTTCGGGGCCGGGTATTTTTTCATGTTCGGTTAATAGTTCAACAAATGGATATCACAATGGCTTTGATAGACCCGAACCGAAACACATTTCAATGAGTTCAAGCCCCAAAATTGAACCGAAGCACATTTTGCTTGATACGAATTCACAAACACCGAGAGCTTCTCTTTGCCAAGAATCAAGGTTTCCATAATTCTCATTCACATCGTTATTCGTTTTACAAAATATGTACACACAAAATCCATTCACCTTGGCTCGAATCTCCTCGTCCAATCACTTTCCGCCTCTTCAATTCTCTTTTGAGGCACATCTCTGCCTTCCCTCCCTGACGAAAACAAACAACTTGGGATCTCCTCCAGCAGACATAGTCAGCCACTAACATGGGAGCTCGAGCTCGACCTCGCGAAGCGGTCGCTCACCTGGCGGGCGTACCTCACGACGGCCTTGGCCCACCGCCTGATCTCGGCCTTCAACTTGTTCGAATCGACGTCCTCGAGCGACGTCGAGCCCGCCGGCTTTTCGATGTTTATCTCCATGAACGAGAACGAGAAGCACCTGTCCGTGCGCCTCTTCTTCGCGACAACGGCGTCATTATTGCTAGTGCCCGTAGCTTCCGAGGAGGAGGACGCTCTGTTGTTGGCGTTGAGGGAGAGGGTTTTCTTGGCGGGTATGGCGGGTTTGCCAGCCTTCTCTCTGTTTAGCGAGAGGGTTTTCTTCACGGACATGGCGCCGGAGGCTCTTAATCTTCTGGCTTCCCTCTCTTTATCTTCTCTGGTTCTGGGGGTTTTTGCTGAACGGTTTATAGAAGAAAAGAAGATGATGATGATGATGATGATGATGATGGAAGTGAAAACAAAGCTATAAAGCTTCGGCCAATATTGAAGATGGGAGGATTTTTTATCGTCACCACATCAACATCGCGTGCGCACAAGTTATTTCCATTGACTTGACTTTTCAAAGTAGCACACATTGGGGTTAATGTTTTAGACGGAATGCTAGATCTAATCTAATGCACATGCGAAAATATGGGATTATTCTTTGATCCCAAGGTTACCCGGGTGCACAAGTTTTCACGGCTCAAGGAACTCGAGATCTTTAAGGTTGAATCACGTCTTGTTCCATTCTTATCAACAAGTTGAGGCCAAACCCTATTAAGAGGCTGCTTCTTAATTAATCTTTGCTCATCCTCCCCGCTCTAAAATTAAGAAATCTCTGCTAGAATAGTTAGTGTGAGGAGATTGATGTGGACGTTGACTATTGACTTGTCCAAAACCATGAGTTGTTAGATTGATTCAACGTTTTATACGTCTGGCATTAGACAACGCAAAAACCTCCCAACTTCCACTACTTGGGGCCTAAGCCATTGAATAATTTCCCCCAACACATTCTGGAATCTCCCCCCTCGACAGAAGACAAGGCTTTCACGAATAGAATTTTTGAAATTCGACTGTACAGCTGGTGAAGACAGCACCTCGCGGAATATCATGTGGCATCGAATTTCTCTACTTCCCAATCACCAATTTCCGGGAAGTTACCCCATGTCCTAGAAGAATTCCAATAGTCAGCCTGGATAATTAACAACAACTGACTAAACGGTTAATCAGGTTATGGTGTGGCCGATTATGTAGGAATTGCGGGACCCTCTCCAAATTTGTCTTTCGAATACCTTGGTGCAATTGCGGAAGGACATCCATCGCGGTCCGTACCGGCTTTAGAAGCAAAGCCAAAAGAGGGCGTCTACGGAAGAAACAGCGGTTGAGTCTGCGCCTCCAAGGAAGACACAGATTACGCACAAGTCAAGCCACCAGAGTTTGAACGAAAGACGTGAACGCACGAATCACATCGAGAGAAAGTCAGGTAGAAGCTCTCACGAAGGCCCTTCCTTCTTCTTTACCAACGCTCTAATGTCGATAATAACCACGTGACTCGACAAGGTGCGTGCAAAACGTGCAGGTAACCTAATTTCTTAGACAGCCCAGCTAAAGCCAAGTGATGATAAGCAATTGAACCAGGAAAAAACTCTGTGAATGACGCATGACAGCTCGAAAGCAAATCGGGGATTGTGGGGAGGGGAGATAAAAAGGAAAGCACTTGATCCAAAAATACTAAGTTCCTCTTCAGCTAACCTGTCTCGATGATGTCTCGATAAAAAAAAAATACATCGTCATAAGAAGTTCAAGGGAAAAAAGGCAGCAAACGAAACCATTCCTTGAAAGACTCCAAACAAAAAAAGAAGGGACTCTGATTCCATCAAAACTCACTTCCTGCCACGGACTTTGACAGCCTGCCTGTTCCTCTTCTTGGCACCGGATTTTGCAACCTTGAGGCTTCTATGCACGGCGCTCAACCTCGAGAGTGCCGCATGCTTCAGATCAGGGCGGTAGTAGTTATCTCCAACCTGCCATAGGTGAATTTTTACGACGCTCAGCAGGCAACATCCAAAGACAAGCATAAGCAGCTCATTCACATATAAATATATTCTGAATGTGTTTTTCTCCTTCAGGAGTGAGAAAATTATACACTTGCCAGTTTATAAGCAGCATTCAAGATAAACAGAAAGAGTAAAATGCTAAACACATCATGTTAAGATCAATCATATCATAACTCAAAGAAATGAAACCATGCAAGCAAGTTCAATCATTTGAGCTCAGAAGCCAAGCGTACTTATATTTCCTCGAAGAAACCAAATAAAGGTTCTCCTTACACATTAATGCTTCATCACTGCTGGAATTATCAAAGAAGTTCTCCACGTCCGCTATTCAGAATTCAACATCAACAACAAGCGTCAACATACATCATATCATTGTCTAGTATAATTGAACATGCTTATCATGTTAAGATCAACTGTGTTCTAAAAGAAATGAACTTTTCATGCTAATCCTGCAAAACTCATACATTTAAGCTCAGAAGCCAAGCGTAGTATATTTCATTGAAGAAAATAAGTAATGAAGGTTCTTCTTACACATTAATGCTTCATCACAGCCAGACTAACTCACATGGCTGGGGACATAGTGAGAAAAAAAAAAAAAGGCAACTATTCCAACATCGATAACAGGCATCAACATACATCATATCATTGTCTAGTATAGTTGAACATGCTTATCATGTTAAGATCGACTGTGCTCTAAAAGAAATGAACTTTCCATGCTCATCCTGCAAAAATCATACATTCAAGCTCAGAAGCCAAGCGTAGTATATTTCACTGAAGAGACCTAGTAATGAAGGTTCCTCTTACACGTTAATGCTTCATCACAGCCAGAATAACATGGCTGGGGACATAGTGAGAGGGAAAAAAAAAAGGCAACTATTCTAAAAAAGACTTCACATTTTGGCAATTTATTACAGTGTATAGAACTCCACCGCATCCGAGTATGCTAACCATCCATGGACAATCTGCCATGCAAATTTTATATAAATTCCAAGTCCATTACTCAGCAACTCGCAATTAATATTGGATTACCTGGTTGGCGACAGCCTTGGCCATTCTCTGGAACTCCTTCTTCATGACAGACTTGTGAAGCAAAGCTGCTGGTTTATTCTGCTTATTGGTCCTGGTAGTGCCAAGTAACACAAATGGCTCCTTACCCACTGGTTGAACAGTGACTGTCTTCTTGTTGGCCAATCCTGAAGTGTCCAACAAAAACAAGATGACATTTAGTTTGGTTTTCACAAAAATTTTAAGACCAAACGATTACCATGAGAGTTGATCATATTGCATGTTTTGGGAAAAACTTCATAATAGAGAAAAATGCACTCCCAAAAGTTATCCTAGAAAATTTTTTTCTTTTTTCTGGTTAGGGAATTCACTAATGTTTTGGGAAAAACTTCATAATAAAGGAAAATGCATTCCAGAAAATTATTTTCCCAGAAAATGTTTTTCTTTTTCCGGGTTAAAGAATTCATTTCATAACTTTAAAGGTGCATATTTTCTTTGAATGTAAATTGTTGTCTGTCAACTTGTCATTTTCAGCAAACAAAACATGCGAAAGTTTAGATAATTAATTCTTGAAAGAAAATCTCACTCAAACAAAGAACACCCGATATTTAAAAAATTTCACAAAAGACCGCAAACTTCACAAAACTTCGCCTATAATCCTTTTGCCAGGATAAAAAAAAGTAGAGATTGCTTCAATCCACATCATTCTCCAAAAGAAATCCTTTACACCAAAATCAGCAAGCACGTCTCAGGCGCAATACAAGTAAGACAGCCACAAGTAACATCTTCAAACTGAATCAACGAAACCATTAACTCCACCCATCAAAAAACACTGTTTAACTTCCAAATCCTTATTTATTATTGAAACCTCGTAAAATGTCACAAAGCAATGAGAAAAATCAATCTAGCTCGAGATAGTTTCTCACATTCGCGAGAAGTTAAAAGCGCTAAACTGTCAAATGAAAAGATTTCCCTGCACGGTTGTAAGTCCACCCGTCACAAGAAACGATATTCTCACGGAATCATTCGACTTGCACGATCACCGACATTGGATAACAAATTCAATCTAGTAGCAACTGAAATCAGTTTCCAACTGAACCTACAAAACGTTCGAACCTTCGCCTTCACACATCCTGCCAGATCTATCTGGCTCCACTCTATTTTTTCACCCCATCCGTTGGTACACAAAAGGATGCCAGAGCTTCACAAAAAGGTATTTCATCACGACGAAACAGTTCGATGCTCGAAATCGTTCAAAAGCCGTACCGGAGTGCTTGTAGGAGTTGAGGTTGAAGAGATTGCTGGGCTCTTTGCTGAACTGGACACTGGCGTTTCCTCGCCCGAACTCCTTCACCAGGAACGAGTTGTTCTTCTTCACTATCTCCCAAATCAGTTGTCCCGGCACCGTCGCCATCTCTCTCTCCCTCGGCCTCTTCTTGGCTCTGCAACACAAACAAAGTCAGTTCAAAAGCTAGAGGAGGATGCTCATGGAGGCATCGAAGACGATGGACACTGCAAATGCATACATGTCGGCTCGAGTGCTTTCGGAGGAACCAGAGAGTTCGATCTGCGTCGGGGGGAGAGAGCAAAAGAGACTGTTATTTATAGGGAAACCCTAAAATTCGTTCCAAGATTTTCTTGGAAAGACGTCCAAGCTCATTTGGTTTAACATTATTTACGGGGGGTGCCCTTGATCAGTTGATGTTCCTAAACTACCCCCGGTTACGAGCTTTAATTAACTCTGAGAAATCGGTTTTTGTTAATTGCCGGGAGCTATGTACTTTTTAACTATTGCCGCTATAGCAAGTAACTTTTGATACGGGAAAATAACTTTTGCAGTATGGGTAGTAAAACCTCGATATTGAATAAGTGCGTACTGTTAAGTGTTAACAGGTAATCTTAAAAAATTTCAACTTTAGATCAGTCTTTTTTTTCCACCCTAATCTTTTTTTTTTTCACCATAAAACATTATGCACTTTAGATTTCGTCACTCTTTCACCCTATTTTTTTTTGTCTAATAAAAAATCTTCAACTCTTACTTGTGTACCATACATGCTCTCACAAAACCCAATGTCCAAAATTGCTCTTAACAATCGAGAGATGGAAAACTCTCGAGCGTGAGCTATTCGAATGTCTCGAGTTGAGCGTCTCCGACTGCGAGAGACACTATGCTTGAGTGCGAGCTCTCTAATCGCAAGAGATAGAAGACTCCATAGTACAAGAGAATGAAAACTAAGAGCAAAATTGAAAACCTTCAAGCGAGGTGGAAGGAAGATTCTCTTAAGAACAAGAGCAATTTTGAAGAGTCAATACTAAGTCCTCCTTTTTTTTTCGCCCAAATTTCATATTCAATAGGACGTCATCCATGCTGACATGAAAATTCATCTCCAAAAGACGTTAATTAGATGTGAAATTTGGGGGAAAAAAGAAAGACTACTAAAATAAGTAGAAAGGCCATAAGATTCAGGTAAAACTTGACGATTTCTTATGAGACGAAAAAAAAATCAGGTAAAATTAAGATTGAACCTAAAGTTTTTTTTTTTTGGGTAAGGAAGATTGAACCTAAAGTTAATTGCTTTTTAAGAGAAAAAAAAAATTAGGGTAGAAATGAAAGTGGATCAAAAGTTTGGAGGTTTTTAAGCAACAAAGGAAAAATTGAATAGAATTAAAACTAGAACTAAAATTACGAATTTTTTTAGATTGTTAGGCCGTTCTGTTTTGTATATGATTACTGATTAGTAATACTGAATTATAACAAATAAGTTTCAACCAATCTATAGTTAGTGAACTCTACCAGAAACGACATTTTCAATCAAACATCTCAATAACCGGTAATTTCCCGAAATGATCAGTTGGTTTTAACATAGAAAAGTAACAAAGATGACGCAATAAATCACAAATTTACCCGAGCAGGAGCTCTAGCGCAGACTGCGGACTTCGCCAATGACGAAGGAAGAGGAATAGCGGCAGATCACAATCTGCGTAAGATTTGAATGCGAGCTGCCAACAAGAACACACTAAAAACAGATCAAATAAGCCCAAAAACGACGTTCAATTTGTCGATTCCGTGGGGAGCGAATCCTAACCATATTAGCTTTAATTTTCAGCATTTCACATAATAGGATGAATCACCACAAGTTTTGGCCAGTGCCTCCATCTTTAGAAGCAAACAACGATGACTTGAGCAATTAATTGGGACGTTTTCTCGTATCACGACTAAATCTATTCATGTAAGCATCTCTTCTTCAATTATGGACAGAATTCTATTTTCCATGTCTCTGGTATAAGACTACACTTATGTTACAAAGAGACTGACCGACTTCCACTGATCCCCGTCTCCCCCCGACACACTCATGATCGATGCGCTTTTCAGGAATGCCAAGATGTCCATCAGCTTCGTGCCACCGAACCAAAGTCATCCAGAGTATTAGCAGTTCCAGTCCAGGTATGAATGAGCTAATTGATGAGGAGCAAGGATGAGCTCCAAACATTATTCGGTGTCTCCACTATACACATCCTTGATCGGTCATAGCTTGGGCAATCGTCAGAAAGGCGGAGATTACAGCTCCATGTACCAATGCCCTTTCAAGGATGGTGAAAACATGTCAGGAAATGAAGAGCAACGTCGTAAAAGATGATTCTAATTCCAAATTGCAACAGATTTTCCAGGGAATCACGGAAACAAGACAGAAGTGGCACAACAGGATTCTCCTTGAAGGGCACATACTCTGGATTGTCCTTTTGATAACCGAAATCCGTTGCAGCTTTGAGGGCTCTTTGGTATATCTGTTTCATTGCTTCCTGCCAATGAAGATGACAGAATGGTGAACTTCCCACATCCTTACAAGTTACAAGACTACTTATTTTACGGGGATGAACCCATGAAAATTAGCAGAGGTCATGATTTTTCAGTTTTTATCCATGAAAATAAGGAATTAGGAGTCATTTTAAAAAAAACTATGTTTGAATAAGCATGTCATTTAAAAACCGTTAAAAAATGACGTTAGAATGGATTGATCAACGCTTATGCTCGAAAAATGAAATCACCAAGCACCTACAAGTTTTGATCACCCAGTATGTTATCAGTCTTTACCTCAAGCAAGATACAGGATAGGATCCCAGCACCAATTAGCATGTGCCGTCTGACTGATTAGCATAAGTGTGAAAATTATTGACTTCCAGTACATCATAGCCCTTCTGTCTTAAATCTATATAATACGATAACATCAATCTATCCTTCGCATATACGTACTTTTAAATAAGTAAAACTATTTATCAAATATAGGCATATTTTGTCGAGTATAAGGACATATATTTTGTTTGGCATGAAGGAAGGAAAACATAATTGGTGCACGCACTCGCCGAAATTTTCAACTTCTTTGAAAAGCCTGGTCCCTTTAAAGAAGGGGCAAAGTCTAACCTGTAATTTCGACTCAAAGTCCTCAGGGGACCACTGCAGCAGATTACACTCATGATTCAGTTCAAGTTCTCCAGCAACAACCTGCTAGCAAGTTGATAAATTGATCACATAAACAGAATAGGGACAAGCATCAGAAACATTTATGAAGGCAAACACAAATTTGATCATAGTCCCAGCTTCGTCCTCCTCTATCAATCCTGACAGATAGGCATAAGTTTACCGCAGCAGATTTACCAACAAAATAGCTGACTTTATGAAGATCCCACTGAGAAAAGCTTGATATTGGTGAAAATACACAGTACATTATCTATGTGAAATCCAGGCACAACTGTTAAATTTAGCACCATGGAAGCTAGTCATGACCATATATCCATGATTACAACCATTCATACATCTACACTTTCTCTAATCTGGTCATAGAACTCTAGCACAGACTGGACAGACATTACAGCAACAATCAATTCTTATCTCACTATGAGGAACAATACTCTCCGGACTATTTAAGGCCATTACATCTGCTATGCAATATTCTCCAAGATGTAAGTACTTCATATCTTCCCTTCTTCCCTTAGACAATGATGGTCTCTGGAAAAAACATCACAACATATTCTGCTCAGTAAATTTGTTTCTAGAACAGATTTTACTAAGGACAGGTGTTAATTAATTCCGGGCATTCTTCTGACACTTTCAGTTCTATACTTTTCTCGATATAAGATCATCATCCAGCACCATCCGTCACAGACACGATACAACAAAAACAAAATTGGAGAAAGTGCACAAAACAGAAAGAATGACAGAGATAACAAAGAATCAAATGTGTTGTTATACTCATAATTAAGCAGATCAAATCAACTCCCCAGATAGAACCTCTACACAAAATAAAATCATTGCCTTTCATATTAGCTCGACATTCTGTCAATTTGCCAGATATGAAAACCACATAGAATAAACATCAAAGCATATAGCTAACTGGGATTTTAACACATGAGTTGCATTCATTCATGCAATAAGTGTAAAGATCATGCAAAAGTCAGAGACAATAAAATCTAACCCCTCCAGCACCAGCAGCCATTGCAGGAGCGACAAGAACATTAGCTTTTCTCAGCACATCAACAGCTTCGGGTGTACAAGGCATGTTAGAACCTAGCATCACGAAAGAAAGATAATTGTCTGTGAAATGAATTGGCACATTAAAAGGACAAAATTGGTTGAGTCACAATAATTACCTTCCACTAAAATACGGCAACCTGAATTCACCAAATTAAAGGCATCAGGCTGCTCAATTTCATTTTGAGAAGCACAAGGGAATGCAATATCACACCTTTCATTCCAAGGTTTTGCTTCATCAAAGTATTTGGATCTTGCATACGTCTTCGAATAATCTCTGCAGATGACAGCCGCTGAGGAATTCTTTCAAGCATTCACACTTGGTGAAAAGAAAAAAGAAAAAAAAAATTTGCACACCTCAGACTTCTCTGTTGAGCTTTGATATCTCTTAAAAATGATATTTTCATATAGTCGAATCCATCCTCATCCACCAGGTACCCCTTTGAATCTGTGTGAAGCCTTTTGTTAGTAATTGTTGTGACTCACAAAAATTACTCCCACGGTGCTTACCTTTTCCACTGATTAAAGTCCAAAACAATAATGGATACATGAATAGTCAGGCAAGAAAATCACCAGATACAGTGATCGGAACAGCGCCATAAGCTATAAGCTTCTCCAGAACATGCATTGCAATCTTTCCAGAACCACTTACTGCACATCTGGATAAAAATAATGTTATATAAGTGATGTTTGGAGAACAGAAAATGAGACAGAGTCAAACAAAAAGTAACATCGTGGAACTGAATCCTGATCATCTAGCACAACCTCACTCCGAATCTATAAACTGTAAAGCAATTTCTCAGTGGAATGCATTAACAATACTACCTGACTAAACTGATTTAATGGCGACAGACTATGCTCCCAAGAAACTTAACTAATATGATCTAGTCATATAGGTATACCCAAGTGGAAAAGTTCGTGTAACAGTATGAGTAGACTAGTACACTCCATCAAAACCTCATGAGATACAACATACAAACATGTAGAAGTGGATAAAAATATGCATTTTTCTTCAAGGAAAGCATCGCATAAAGTTGTTTGCTTGAATAACATGTACAGCTATTGAAAATATTTCAAAGTTAGGTGTAAAACCTCAGTCCTTTCAGCTCTTTATTCATGTCAGACAGTATGAGTTGTGCAAAGAAAACCTGCAGAAGGATGCAAACATCAACTCCACCATTTACAGAACCAAACAACGCATAACTGTAAATGCTCTACCAGCAGAGGAAATAGCAGGCAAAAACAATATTTCTGAACAGCAGACTTTTATTGCACAAGCACAAGCATGCACAGTTACATGCATACAGTAGTACTCTATCAATCCTCAGTCAAGACAATGAATGACGGAGAGATAATGAATGGCTATTTACCAGGCCATAGCCAGTAGCTTCAGTTCGGAGGCTAGAGCCCGACCAGAAAATCCTGGGCCCTGTAAAACTCCCCTGCATAAGTAAGATACATAAATAAAAACACGAATGGACAGCTCTATTACTCACCACTAACGACGGAGAAGGAAGTAAAGAAGAAGAAGCCAAAGGAATTCTTAAATTTTAGCTCTTTCTAATTGAGGATATTGCGAGGTACCTGAAAATGGCCAGCTATGCGTCGATACTGTCCAAAGAGGAATCCCATTTCCCGAGTTCCCACACCCATTTCCTCTGATGGGAGGTCCTGGAATTCAATTAAATTACTTGAAGAAATGAAAAAGAAACTACAAAAAATTTGGGACATAGTTGTACCTTATCTGGACCCAAATATCGATAAATCTCATTCACAAAACTCTGGCAAAAGCTCATGATCTGCCATCACTGGTACAATTAGGTGCACATCCTGAAATCCTGTCATATTTAATATGCACATACCATCATGATAGATTGGCATCTTTACCTCATTATCACTTTTTCCTTTTGGATCAAAATCACTTCCACCAGCTGCACCTCCAAGTTTGTATGGTGATAAGGCATTTTTCAGAGTCTGTGGACAAAACAGAGTGATGCTGAGAGATGTATGAGGTTTCGATATAGGGAGGATACTTTTCTAAAACCCAATCCGGCAAAATTAGAACTTTACATATATACTAACAACTAAATTTTTCCTAGATTCAGTTTTTTCTTGTAATCAATTCCTTAGATTTTAGCAGTTGGATACAAAATACATGCAAAAAGATGTTTCACCTGAAAAGTAAGCATAAATGGCCAGAGACATCTAATTGGAGCAAAATAGTACCTGCTCAAAACCAAGGAACTTGCATATACTCAAGTTCATTGATGGATGGAAACGGATACCACCCCGACAGGGACCTAGCGCCTGATTAAATTGTACCCTGTAACCTCGATTGACATGCGTTTCGCCCCTATCATCTACCCATGGAACTCGAAAGATAATTGTTCTCTCGGGTTCCAGCAGGCGCTCCATGATGTTGACATAGCTGAAAGATAAAATAGCAACTTCATCATATCTGCAGTAAACCTTAACAGTGCATCATCTTCAAGCAAATGCTGGAGAAAGGATGTACTTCATCCTCAGAGCAACTTACTGAGCATTTTTTGCAATGACTCTCTCCAAGGCATGCACCGCCTCCTGAACCGATTGTATGAATTCGAGCTCATGTGGATCTCTTCTTAGTGCAGCATCAACAATTGATCCAGCGGTTTTTGACATGAGGGCTTCCATTCCCAAGAATAACCAGTTACATATGAAAAGAAGGATAAGAAAAAGCACTGACCAAGCCTTGTAATTGTAAAAAAGAAAGCTATACAATCGCACAAATCCATAAGCAATGCAACAAAGCACAAAAAATGACAAAATGCTAAATACAACAGTGAAAAAAACTAATACAGTTTTAACAATCGATATTAGAACTCTAAAAATAGGCAATAGGCATATTAAGATCCAAAGGGTGCATAATGTTACACAAGATGTCCTACTTGTTGTCTAATGCAAACAGTAACAGAACAAGATAACTTATTTAATTGGGACCAAAGAGTGATTATGGTGTGGAACCTACATCGAAAGAGAAGGGGAAGACTTAAAAAAGCTGCGGAAGGAAACAATAAGGAAAGTTTTGGAATCAAAAACGAATGAAATGACAATAGTCAACCCACTTTTTACGATAAGGCTTTGTTGTTACCATTGCTGCTGTTCTTGTTATTTTAGCATCCTAACATGAGATTATCTAACCATAATGACCGTGTTCAATTTCTACTGAAGGAGAGTAGCGCAACCACATTGGCCGCAGCTAATGAGAGCATCAACTTTCAGATGAAATTAGCTTTTCACGACAACCTAGCTCATTTTTTCAAGCTTATCCAATGTAACAACTGTACCAGACAAATTTATTTATAAGACTTGGAGCTACTCTCGATGCTCCAAATAGTCTGAAAAAACATCTCTCGATGTTTCTTCACAAAATGTAGATGAAAGTGTAAGTATAAATCAAAATGATGTTGATACTCCAAGCAAAGGATTTTTCACCCAAAGTGAAGCAGTCTGACATGTTTCAAAATTAACAACTTCAAAAGCTCACACAGATGATAATACGCAACATCCAACATAAAAAGGTAAATAATAAGCCATAGTTTGACCCTCCAAATCTTGTGAAATCCCTAGGCTGAACACACAAAAGCAAGCAAAAAGTTACTTCGAAATATGAGACCAACCTTTCACATAAACAGGTTTATCAGGAACTATCTTATCCTTCGAGGCCATCTGCAGCCGAAGGGCCTCCTTGTGTAGTAGACTGTTGTTATGTTCTTCAAGTGCACTCATTTGCATATTTCGACTACCTTCATTCCCATAAGGATTCCGTCTATGCTTCCGACCGTACTCTCTACAGACAGAGCAAAATATCCTAGCTGTCCCCTCCTTTACATCAACATATGCCCACTTGTATGTATCAGCCCATTCCTCTCTCCATCTTTTTACAACCTTCTTCTTCCTTTTCAAAGGCTGTGTCCTCGACATATCCTGATCATCGCCAGGAAGTTGAGAAACCATCACCATCTGCTTAGTGTCATCAGGCTCCTCGGAGGAAGGTTCTCGTGGCGGACCGCCGATTAGAGTGGCGTTACCAAATGAAGGATCATCGTCACCGGGACCAATTTCCAGATCAATCTCTTCACCAAGCTGTCTAACCACGAGGCGATGCCTTTGTGCCTGCTGAATCAAGTTGATGTCATCCATCGTGGTATTCATACCTGATCCACCGAATGGAAGCAACATTCAGCATGACCGTCCTTCCACAAACCCAGTTGTTTTGCAGCTGGTCCAATCTACTATCTGTAACCAAAAGCCAAAGTTTATAGTTGAGAAGATGAATTTGATAAAAACTTCACAACATCAACAGCTTCAAGCTCGCACATCAGCACAGAAAAGCACAACATGGGATCTCATCATGTTCCTTTCCAATCTGCCATATCATCATGATGTTATGCCAGTAGGTGAGGACCTGAGGTGCATTACGGCACCTCTATACCTTTTTCTTTGCTCATCGTACTTCTTCGATACTCGAATGTACCACGTTTTATGTCCAACGAAGTGCCATTACCTATTGAGAAAGTGAAAAAAACTACAGAAACTACTCAAAGAGATGTGCCCCTAAACGAGCAAGCACCTTCACAAGAAAATAACAATCAAATAAATGCACATTCAAAAGGAAGCACTCCCAGCTGATCTCATAGCCGCAGAAGCTGCCACTGCCATCTTCTCGAGCCTACCAAGGCCACTTTTAGGTCCGCCAATCAACCCTGAACACCTAATCAGCTATGAAGCTACTCTATGTAACACAAGCGGCTTAAATTCCCGATCTTTACAGGTCACAAGAAACATATAGCCCTCTACGTGGTAGGGACGACGCAGCAGTTAGGATAGCAAATTTCACAATATCAAGCTCAAATTCATCGCTCCCTAGAAACCAAAATTCACGTCAACTCCCACGCCCGCCGAACCTCAAATACGTCAGAAACAAACAATCGCCACTCCCCGCAAGCACTACCCACAAAGCTCGAAACCAAACGCAGTGACCCAACCCAAAAAAAAAAAAAATAGAAAAGAAAACGCAGTGCACTTCGAAACATCACCTCACGCAATTCTCGAGCAAGTCAGAGCAAGCAAGAGGAACGCCGAGTCCACCAATCGGGCAATCTCGGGGACCGCGTCACAGCCCTAAGTTAAAAGCGTCGCGGCCAGCAGCAAGTACTAGCAGCTCGAAATTCTCCGCTTCGTCTGGCCCCTACAGTCGTTGGGGGAACTCCCTCCATCACGCAACCGCACTGGAGGGGTAGAGAGAGAGATCGTTCTCGAGAAGGGAAGAAATTTACCGCGAAGGAGTGTCGATTGGATTCTGACTCCGATTATCCGGTGGGCAATTATGGAAGCACAACCAGAAGCGAGCGCGCAGAGAGAGAGAGAGAGAGAGAGAGAGGGTTACCTTCTTCTTTTCTTTTTTTCACCTGTTTTTCTTTTACTCATCAAAACAGGACAAAGACGGCAGTTACTTTGGTAGCACCACTCGGATCGCAATGGGATGAATTAGCTAAAGGATTAGAGACGATCTATGGGGACGACTGGTGGGGATGGGCCTAATTTGACTTGTCGGCCCGTCATTAACCTAAGATTACTTCACAAATTTCGATCGGATAAACCTCGCTCGAATCAAATCGAATGGATCGAGATTTTCGAATTAAATGCCTTTCGCCAAATCTGTATAAATTGGTTTCCTAAATCATTTGGGTCGAAAAGGCCGGGAGGCTCGCCGTCTTAATAATAGCACTCTTTAAGTGCTTTTCTTTGTATAAAAATAGGACGCATTTTCCTCTTGCGAGAAAAATGAGATATTGTGATTAGGGTACAATTAGAAAGAAAATATATATATGTATGTACGTAGCTTTTCTGCGGTTACTTTCATTTGCGGAATGAGCAGGGGGGCCTACTTGGTGGTGGTGGTGGTGGTGGTGGTGAATCTTATCCTCAAGCTCTAAAAAGGATGTTGACCAATTAAAGCAAATTGTAAGCTGACCAAATTCAAGGGGCTTCACAAAACAAACGCTAGAAAAATTCTGACCCCAGAAAGCATTATTCTAATCTGGGAAAAATGCCATGAAACCCAAAATAATTCAAGCATGCATGCAATGAGGACCGTTACCATTAAGATCGCCCAGATTTCGTCGACTGTCCGAAGCAAAGTAATCAGATAACGAGTTGATCAAACCTCACCGCACTGAAAATTGCCAAATTGAGCGCGCGCTCGCGAGAGAGAGAATAGAGCGGCAAACAGGATTTGCAGTATTCTGCAAACGGCACAGCAGCCAATTGGGGTGGTTTGGTTCGGCTGATGGAATCGATCTTGGACTAATCTTCCTTTGCTTGCTTCACATGCATGACAACCCAAAATAGCAAGAGGAGGAAGAACTTGGGAGCTCGTCTTGGAGAAAGTACAATGGCCAGCCTCGTTTGGCAGTTGAATGTAGTTATTCCGGGAACGGTTTACCTTTTACTTTCCAGTTTTTTTGCATATCATCGAAAACACCCGGGGTTTCATCGACCTGCCGATGATGGCGTCTAAAAATAACTCCAATCAGCCCCCACCAGGGTTGTCCAGTGCCGGGCGGGAGCGAAGACCTGCAATCCGGACCAAATAACAGCAGAAAAAGAAAAGGAGAACGTACACCAGGCTCACGACCATGGAAAAGAATTCTCAAGAAGATCGGACTTCTTCAATCTCCTGTTCATACATTGACTAGGCCAGCAAGATCGCAGAGAAAATTGGTACTGAATAAATCATTTTACATCTATATGTGAAAAGAAAATTAATTACAATTCCGTTCCTCCCCTTACATATCGCAGTTGGAAGAGGAAGAGAAGGCGAGAAAGACTGCCTAACAAAATTGGTGATACAAAAAATTTGAGAATCTAGTTATGCACAATAATGGGAGAGCCGACTGCAGAGCTTTTGGCCGAGAGAGGGGAGGAGCAGATTCAACCTTTTACAAGTGTGTGCAAATCCTTCGAGTCAACATCAGCCACTTTAAGGGCTGAATGCAAAACCGGGAAGTAGATCCACCTCCTGTCTCCCCCAGAGAGAATTGGCACTGGGAGAAGATTCTTCCCAGCCAAAGAAGAATCCCTCCCGAGAGGTGAGATATCAGGTATACGCAGGAGACACTGACGTCATGATTCTTTCACCGAATGCACATAAATATGATGGCTGACGAAATGCATCAAGAAAGGAGTCTGTCAACTTCCAACACGAGAAGGCAACAGGCATAATCTGACGTCCTCATTCTTTAGGGTATAAGCTTGCAAAATCTTTAATCATCTCCTTAAGGTGCTGCAAGATTCCAAAGAAAAGAGTAACCAACCTATTCCATTTCACAATGATAAACCAAAAGTGTGCGACTAGAGAAGCATTTCGCTGGCGTGAACTTAAGTTTCTAATATTATGAAAATATCACCTTCAGTTCTTCATGAAGCACAATAAATATTTTCTTTAGCCTCTTGTGTCGCTGCAAGTGAAGACAACACAAGTTAAAAAAGATGGGACAAGAAAAAAAAAACCAACAACAACAACAATGCAATACGGTGGAGAAATAGTATATTTTCTTCTATGCTCCCCCGAAGTTTTAATTTCCAATACAACATTAAGAAGCCATCTCACAAACTTTGGCACATGCATGAGGAGATCAGCTAAGTACCAAGTAAATCATAACTCAAACATGAAGAGGACAGCTGCCACAATGCCAAAACATCATTCATAAACCAGCAATCCCAGAATTCAGCAATCACATGCCGTTCTATATGTATGATGACGACCCAGTTCACGTAATGAAGTTGGATGTTGGAAGCTCAGGCACTAGCATTATTTGAATTTAGAAGGCAATGCAAGCCAAAATGACATCATTCAACAACAAAGAAAATGTTTACCAAGTCAAAGGGAAGAACAATCACAGAACAAACAAATTAAGGTGGTTACATGGAAAAGAGTAAATCATACCGCTCCACATTTCCGGTAGGACTCCTTCAACTGTGTCAAAATATTATTGTATCTCTCGATATCCCTCCCTCTCGCAAACTCAAGGTCCTTTCCCATTTTCTCGAACTCGGACCTACATGAAACAGGTATTAAGTTTTCTTTAAGGTAAGTGAGCAAAGAAATCAGAAAACAGTACACAAGTATGAACAGGATTTATCAAAACACCTGTAGTTCTCCAGTATCTTGTTTAACGAATGATAACTATCGTATTTGTCACAAAACTCCTGCACATATTCTTTGTACCTAACATGACATAACAACTTCAGTTAGACACCAAATAGTAAGTCCATTTCTTTTTGGTAGCATTTGGCAAAAAGACAAGGGAAAAGAGAAAAATCATCAAAGTACTAAAAAAGCAACTTACTGAGCGTAATCTTTTATTGGGCCCTTGAACTCTGGTTCATCCTTCTCATATTTTGAGTAAGAACAACTACTTTCATCAGAAGACGATTCTCTCCTTTTCTGGCCACCATTATGAAATGAAATGATATCCTTCTGTCCATTCATCATGCTTCCCACTGTATTGGATGCTTGTATTTTACTTTCTCTTAAAAAGTGAGAAACCTGCCCCCTCTTTTTATCAGGCTGTTGCGACCCATTAGCCGATGCTACTTTTTGACTTTTTCCAAATTCTTCGAAAACAGTACCTTGGCTTTCTCCCGTGTCATTCTTTCTGGATTGACTTGCATCCAACGTTTTACTCAATGGTGCAGCAATTTCTGCATGATCTATCCTCGAGGGCTGTTGCAACTGAGATTGTGAACCTTGTGGGACGGATGTGGCCAATTCATCATCTCGGGATCTTTTCCTGGAGAAGCCCTCAGAACTTTTGGACATTCTGGCACTTGAATTGGACGGAGATAGCTTTCCTGATTCTGCAGATGACATTCCAGGAGGTTTTCCTCTACCTAAGTCTGTTTTCCAGCTATCCGAATTGGTTGATTTGGTTTCAGGCTGCTTAAACGAATCTTCCCTCTCAAATTGCTTCTTCACAGGTTCCTCGTCTGGAACTGGTTCGCGTAATTCACCCAACTCCAAGTCCGAAAGTTCCCTTTGGAGCATGGCACCTCTTACGTTAACTGGAGAGGATCTGCTGCTAAAACTTCTACCATGATCCTTCGGCAAGGGTCCTGTGTGCAACTTTAAATTCTGTCGGATGTCCTTTGGCTTTCCTATTGTCTCACCATGTAGAGAACCGGCGGACAAAGAATGTTTGCCTCCACTTAGACCATCCTTCATACCTTTTGACAACTTCTCGGGCGTGAAACCTTCAGAATAAGCATCTTTACCAGATTTATCTTTTTGCGGTGCAAGCCCTTCTTGCACAGTGGAATTCTTATCCAAGAACCTTTGATCATGGTCCAAGCTCTCAGAACGTTTGTTGGGTTTTCTTGGAGTATTGTGGGTCGATCCACGAAGGCCTTGATCAGATGACCTGCGTACTGTTTGCTGCAAAGTGGATTTTCGTGGAAATGTCTGGCTCGGTGCCTTTTGAAAGCCAGGATTGGCCATCACATCCCTGTCAGTTCCATCAAAGGGGACAGGGCTCTTGAAGGGATCATCTGTTGGCCTACCAGGGGATAAAATTGGAGGGCTCATATGCTGAGGAAAGTGGACCCCAGGACTTGAAGGTTGAGCCAACCCTTCCACTTTTGACCTTTTGACTCGATCCCGTTTGACATCAGAGTGCTGCAGATTATATCCTCTTCTAGATCCATGGGCAATCCTGTCAGAGCATTCTGACTGCTCACGTCTAAAGCTGTCCTCAGACATCTCTCCTCTTTCATCGAACAAACTTCCAATAAAATTCTGTCTTTCTAGAAGCTCCTTCTGATTAGGTGGAAAGTGATTTACATCTCCCATTAGTCCTTCACGTTCTGAATTCACATGTGTTTCAATGTCCTGGCCAACATTAGGCAAGTCTTTCTGTCTGTGAAGTACATTAGATTTATGTTCCTCCTGTTTGTCACCAAATTCATCCTGCACAGCCCTATCTTCGTGGGGTAAAGAGGATAGCACAGGTTCTGACACTTGAAAATTGTGCTTCGGTTCTTTGTCATCATCACTTGTCATGATGTCTACATCCTCATCAGACCCTTCCTTACTGTTGGAGGAAGCATCACTCTCACTGTCACTGCTACTTCCACTCCCACTACCAACAGGGCTTCTACTCCTGCTCCTGCTGCCACTAGGACTTCCACTTTCACTTCTACTATCACTGCTACCACTTTCACTGTCACTGTCACTCCCACTGTCGCTAGAACTGCCAGCCCGCCCTTCGCTATGGTCAGAATTCTTCTTATCACCAAAAATGTCAGGTGAAGTCTGCTCAATATCTACCGTTTCTGAATCAATTAGTCCATCTTCCACCGCAGAATTTGATCCTGCAAGTCCTTGACCTGGCTGTACTTTCTCAATAAGAGTAGGCCCCGGTACAGATGTTTGATCCAAGTCTTCTTCAGCAGCTGATCTCTGGTTGTAATTGTCCTCAGGAGAGCTGTCAAACCAAGATGTGTATTACAGATATGATCACTTGAATGTTATGTCAAAGGACTGACCCATAGATGACATATCCAAACCAATTCCCTTTCCTCATTTCAGATCCCTTAATTTTTCTAAATAAGTATTTTGAAAAATGAACAATACTACTCTTGACAATAGTTTATAAACTTAAATTTCAGATCTGAAATTGAAGCCCTATTATTTCAGCAATTGATTGACGGATCGATTGCTGACAACTAAACAAACAAACTTTACACAATGGTCCCTGAATTCCTGAAACATTTCTAATGTAGAGAATCTTCACAGGACAGGAGAAAACATTACCCTCTAGATGAAGCAAAATTCAAACTCATCAAGTATCCCAACAAAATATTGTTCTATATTGACAGGTACTCAATACCTTCCATTTCCAGGTGAAGGCCCCTTGAAGCTATCTACATCAACTCCAGGCTTCAGCAAGTATCGTCCTGGAGCTTGAAAAGTTGCAATCTGAGGGTCAAAAGAGGAAGAGGAGATTAGACTGCCGCTTGTACCAGACAAGATTATCCAAGGTTCTAAGCACATACTTTCTTCATAATAGGGTCTATCTTCTTTCCAGAGATTGGAATTGTATCTCCAACTGCCTTCTCCAAGGCCTGCCAGAGACAAGTTGCACAGTAATGAGAAGGAATCTTGGAAACTCTGCGGATAAACTAAGATGTCTCGAAGCATGCAATTTGTAATAAGTTAATCCAAGCTATGGAGGTCTTATAACTTCTTATCAACCCACAAATCAGAATACTTTCAGGCTCATCCCCTTAGCATTCTCCTTGGGTAAATATCATTAACAGATTTTCACGGTGCACTTACTTTCAGGCTCATCCCCTTAGGGTTCTCTTTGAGTAAACTGATTAACATGCTCTGCAAATCCATAGACCTATCGCTGAAGTTGGAACTCCGAGGTCTTTCCTCCACTGCCCTGGCAACCTTGCTTGGATTCCTCTCACACGTGTCAATACTATCTCTTTTCATCAATTCAGCTTCCACGGTATCTCCCAAACCCACATTTTTCTTAGAATTGCTTGCAGCTCCAGATGGAGATGTCGAAGCACCAGATTGGTCAGGTGGAGATGCTAGAGGTGAGGATGAACTTCTACCCTTTGCAGCAGTTTTCGAAGGCATAGAAAAAGTTGATTTAAAGGCAGATTTAGGAGGGGCGCCAACAGGAACTGGGGCAATAGTTAAATAGATGTGGGTTAAATGTCCTAATAATCATGAAAAGGAGATGCTAGAGAAAAAGGCTAATCATGGATATGGAATAAATCCATGTGTATCAGGTTTGGGATTGTTGACTGAAAGAACCATTCTCATAACCGCACTCACCACTAGATGGACCGACTTTCTGCTTCTTGAATGGTGGCTCTTTCTTTTGCATGAAAGCCATCCTTCGCGGGTTAACTGGAAGCAGAGCACATGGAATATTATCATGCTTAATTGTTACATGATATGCAGAGAAAAATACAAGCAGCGTTCAGTCAAATCTGCAGAAACTACATCAAGGAGACTCATGCAAAATATCGCAAAACAAATTACCAGCTTTCTCATACTATGCTAAAACCCAGTAAGTGTTGGTAGTTAAGATGACAACTCAACAGCATCATATACTTAAGTTCTATTCTTTCTGACAACCCTTAATTGCTAAGTACAAGCAAGTTCATCTACAAAAGTTGAAGGAGCTCTCGTCTGTAAAACTCTCCCGAATATTGACATTTGTGCACCATTGAAAGTGAAAGAGATCTCACTTCCTTATGAAGTGAACAATGTGAAAAATCAATAGTCTAGAAGCTTTAGCCTAGCAGTAAGAGACACCACATGATAGGAATATGTTGTTGATGGTGGAAAAACTTACCCTCAACAGCAGCTAATTGCTTTATTTGACTCTTCATAGACGGGTTTCCAGGTTCAAGGATAATAGCCCTGCCACCGATAGCAAAGTCAGTAGAGAAACTAGCCTTACTTTTATTACGGAAGTTTCGCCAAACATGAATACCAGCATAACTGAGAACCAAGGAAAAGAAGCATACTTCTTGATGTACGGTTAAACTTTATAAACTCGGAACGCATTAATGCAAATACAGAGGGCTATCGAATGAAAATGCATACTCAACCAAAAGATAATGCCATCAGAAGCAGCAATGCCATAATCAAAATTGTGAGGTTTATAGCTCAGAAAAATATGTTTTTCAATGATGACTGAAAAGAGAAACAATGAAACTGCCAAGATGACACCCAACTTGCAAAAGCTCGTGGTTATAGAGAAAGCATTTATGACATAGTAACTAGCAATCAGGAATCGTGCTAATTATGTACTACAAGAAAAGTGAAGACAGTAGCCTGGAAATATCGACAGGAATTAAAATGCTCGCGGTTCTCTTCATTTGCCATGCACCAATCAAAAGTACTATCTGCGAAAGGATTCAATCCATAGTTTAAAGCAGGCTAATGTCCTTCCGCATCACTAACCAACCAACCAAAAAACTTGCACAACCAATTTCAGCACTGCTAGATATTGTGAAATGACAAATTAAGATGTGAACACATCCATTGATGCATGTTTTCAAATCTGCATGTATGAAAACTGAAAGAAGGTCAACAATTTAAAGACGTCTTCACACTCATGGACATACTTTCGTGCTTTAAGCTTCCGTTCAGCCTCTTCTGACCGCATCTTCACATGGTTCTTAGTTGACTCGTCCAAGACCCGCTGCACATTCAACTTGCGCCAGGCAGAACCAGATTCAACAAGCAGACCATTTCCATCCTCACTGCTCTGCCTTTCTTCATATATGTCACAAAGATCGCCAAACTCCCGTGACCATGTAAATCTGAACTCCTTACCTCCCACATCAATGACCTGATGATATATGAAACTTTAGGGAGCATAAACAAATGAAAATATCTATTATAAGTGTAAAAGAATGAACGACAATAGATTTAAAGGTCCCAGAAAAGCAGAGAAGTACCATGAGCCCAACCATCTTATTTTCTAGACAGATGATGATGGCCTATTTTGATAGGGGAAAAGAATTGAACCACCTCCAGCATGAATTAGAATTTGCCTTGAATTCTCAAAGTCCCAGCTCAAGGAATGGAACTGACTATAAAGCTGATCACCTGATCTAATTGGAAAGTTTTGGGGAAAGGCTAATCATTATGACATAAGAGTCGGCCCCTCTACCCTGTAAGAAATTCAAAACTACCCTATGAATCTAACATGGGGCCATTCCACCATCAGTGTTGCCTCTGAGCTCTGATTGTGTACATGGATAAATGGTATCTCAAGGCACGGCCACAGATTAAAGCAATCCAATTGTGATTGCAGCATGGGTTCATCACTCTTAACATTCGAGTGATGAACAAAATGACACTATAAATCTGAGGACCTAATCATAGAGAAGAAATGGAGACTGAACCTTACAAAAAGAAATCAGTTGTCAAAAAAAGCCGCATAATGGTCCTCCATTCATTCAGAATTGTTTCCTCCACTAGTTAATTGACCTTTGCGCAGATTATAGACTGTGAGAGACAAAATGTGCACCTCAAATCAAATCACCAACGGGGCGACTATTGAAAATATGTCAAGAAAGCAAAACAAGAAGCAAGTTTGCAGAAACCTCATCAGACACCGTTCAACACGATATTTGGTCGTACCCATTTAATTGCAAAACACATTTTTACGAACATAAACCGCAATCAACCGCAATCACAACCATCGTAGAATGCCTCAAAATTCAGAAAATCAAGCCACGCCTCAATCAGAAAGCCAACAAGCACGTACCCCTCGAGCCTAACGACAGTCTACAAATTCAGAATAAAGAAAAGGCAATTGCGAATCATAATTAAGCTCTCATCAAATTCAACGGACAAGCTCACATTGCCCAATGGATTATGCGGGTTGGCATCGAACTTGATCCTCGCGTTACCGCCCTGAGCTTCCACGCGCCTGATTTCCTCCACCAAATCGGGCACTAGACGGATGATCATCGCAAAGGTGAGCGGGTTGTTACCGGAAACGAGGCTGAACGTCTCTTCCACAGGGGCCTGGCCCGAATTAGGGCCAGAACTGCGATTGCGCTGCCCGGCGGAGCCCGACAGAGATTGCCGGCCACCTGGCGCGCCTGAAGGACGGTGCGAAGACTGCGGCGCGGGGAATCGCTTCGCTCCACCTCCGCTACCGCCGCCTCGGCCGCCGCCGCCGCCGCCGCCGCTGCCGCCGCGACCGAGCTTGGAAGAGGCTCCGAACATTGTTTCGTCACTGGATACCTTGCGCGATTTGCTTCTTTAGCTCTGCTTAGCTATGCGAACAAATACGCAATACATGCTTCCATGGAAGAATCGAAGATGGATCGGTTCGCGCAGAGAAATCGAAGGGAGCCGCAAGGAGAGAGAAAGGGACGTCTCTCTCTGTGTCTTTCTCTGGTCTAAGTTCTGCTCTCTCTTTGTCGGCCCCTGGAGAATCAAGATATTCCGTTTTGGATGTTGAATTCGGGGAAATCTTCGGAAGCAACTTGCATTTTATGAAATTTATATTAATATCACGAAAAATTTTTAAATTATTATATTTGAGATAAAAGTATCTCTAATTAATTTTTTGATCACTAAAAATTTTAAATTGACATTGCTTTCGATAAATTTACCCTATATTAATTTTTATTAAATTTTACCATTAAATTATTACGTTAGGAGTAACTAACAAGGTGTTCTAGTTTAGGGTTTTTATCTTCCGTTCATAACTAGTGTACTAATTTGATATTTTTCTCAAATTTAAACCAATTAAATGAAAATTAACGTATGGTAAATTTGTCATAGATTTATCAATTTAAATTTTTTATGGCCAACAAATTAATTTAAGATAAGTTGCCATAAATATACTAATTTGAAATTTTTCGTAATATTAACTTTGAAAATTTTTCGACCTTTTAAATTTCGATACTCAATTCCAAATTTTGACCAAAACTTTGACATAATCTGCACGGACGATAACCGCGGGATCTTAAACAATGGATCCGAAGATAAATTGACATAGCCCATACTAGATTATCGTAGAAGTCTCTTGTAAATTCGAAGTTTAGAATGAATCATTCAAAACTTTGGATATGTTCTCTAAAATTAGTCGACTCATACTTTAATTTCTTCATTGAGGTATAATATTTCCATTAGATAGGCAGGGTTAGAGAAACTAACAAATTAAAAATGGAGGTTATGAAAAAAAAAATTATAGTCCAATGTCAAGAAGATAGTTGGACCGAGCATAAAATTCTTAAAAGAGTTTAGAGCATGTTGAATGGGCCTGTGACCAGCAGGTTAGGCACACACAAGAGGATTAAGCACATTGATCTCCAATTTTAGCTTTTTTCTAGCAATAATTAGCCTCTATTAACATGAGTTTAATCGCACTTAAGTAGGCATACTAATCTGCGCCTCAGCCTTATTATGAACTGATAATATATCCTCTTGTAATATTAGTTACGAGTCATCGCAATATCAATCGCCACATTACATAAGAATGTGGAAGAAATAGAAAGCCCAAGTGCTAATTGCTAATTATGTCTTCATTTTTTTATGTGTGTGCCAAAAAGTTCTAAACCTATTACAATTGCGTCAATTTAGTTCTTAACTCTCTTTTTTTTAATCAATTTAGTCATAAATATTTTGCATTTTGGCCTATCTTGTCATTTCGGTCAATTTTGATCGAAAATTGCTAGTGTGATGTGACCCGTCATTGACGTGGCCAAATTTAAATGATATTTCATTATTTTTAAGAATTTTAATTTTTTCTCTTATTCTTCTCCCGAGGAGGAGGAGGAGGAGGAGAAAAACAAAGAAAGAAAAAAGAAAATAAAAAATCGAAAAATATATTATAACATTATTACAAATTGGCTATGTTAAAGCCGGTCGCACCATATTTTGGCTAGAATGATTGAATTGGTATAAATACAAAAGATCTAAGATCGAATTGGCACAAATGCAAAAGATTTAAGATCGAATTGGTACAAATGCAATAGGTTTAAAAATGTTTTTGGCAATTTTCCTCTTTCTTTGTCTTTTTACTATTTCACGGGGAGTTAGTTTATGAAAGTTCCAAAAAAAAAAAAGGAGAGCGAACCCACTTTTTTCAATTAGACTCGATATCGCAATGCGATTTAATTTGCGGTGGCGAGTCATAGACCTTCTCGGCGCGATTCGCCACTCTCGGGCATTTACTTGTCCCGCAAGCAATCATAGAATCACTTTCTAATAGAAATTGCCATTTTGATTGGGATTACAGTTGTTGAAAAAGGCCAATTCGTTCATATCTACAACGACACCGACCCTGCATTTGCCGGAGGAGGAAGTCGCAGTTCTCTGCCCTCCCAACAGCCGTCCGCAGCCGAGCAAAAATCACACTCAAAAGTCAAATGAGTCTATAACTTGCGTTGGAATCAATGCGTGAAATTTTCCCAGCAAATTTTTCCCCTACATCTCTTGCACCGAAAGCAGACATCGATGTCCAACTTGGCTCACCTGTTGAGATAAGACCCACGAAGCTGAATCTGACCCAAACACATACCTCCTGACGTTTCAAGGCGTCCGGATTTGAAACTCGAAAATGTGTGATCATAGACTGCCTTACCTATCGGCGAAGCGAACATGCAATTTTGCGATCTTTATGGGGTGCTTACGTCAGTGCTGATCATACCGTATGAGATGACCGGTATTCACATCAGCGATTTCCGATCAAAATGAAGAAAAAATCTATCAAAAGTTTTAAGACTTAGTGATAAAATAGGTCTAGGATTTTCTTGATGCAACAAGGGATCGCCCACCATGTTCTTCAGGCAAGGCGGGGTTTTACGTGGGTCAAAAAGGTCAAAAATATGTGTTGGCTGTTGATTCGTCGGCTTGAAATCCGTATCAACATGTCCAATCAGTCTTAGGTGCAAAGATAAAAGAGATGCCCTATCCAAATCAGAATTAAGTGCTTTCTATGAAACTATCTGGAATGAGGCAAAAGAAGTTTTATTCCCTTAAAAATATTCTAATCTCAAGTCATCGTCCCATCAAGAGAGAAGAGCCAAGCAAGTGTTGACTTTGCTCATTCCGAACAACGACTGAAGCACGCGTTCCACGAGTTCCCACCGCGTCAAAGTTTTGAAGGCTCACTTTTTTTCCTGTACTTTTTCCCTGAGGGTTACTAAGAGATGAATCGTTTAAAGAATAGATCCGATTGTCGACTATAGAGGGTCCCCGCCTTTTAATTAGCCTCGATGCGGACGGGATTAAATCCGTTAAGAGTCGTCACGGACATTGTGCACGAATCCCGGATGCTAGGAGTTATCTAATCAGAAGGCACAAGCACAACAATTTGCTCAGCCCTAAAGGTAGTTCCGTTCTCCTTCGATGAGAATCGATAATTATTAGTAGCCGCATGCATGTCCATGACCTTTTTTTTCTTGAAAAGATTGCTCGAAATTGGATACGATCGCATCGTCTCGCCGGGATCTCAATTGGATTTCCATCCAAACCAGATCTTCCGGCAAAGACCTCTTCCTTCTGTGAAGAGGCGAAGACATGTGGCTCTTCCACGGGGACGAAGAATTGGGCACATTTGCTACTGCTATCGCAGATTTGATGAAGCTTTCTTACAGCCCCTTGCAACCAAACTAATATTTGGGATTTTTGTCTGAGCTGTCCAAGGTGAAATTCTTAAACATGAAAGCATTATTTTTTATACCTATCCCAGTAAAGTCTATAATTGATTTGAAGAACGTCGTGAGATTCAAGCGATTGAATCGGATAATGCCGAGGAGTAGAGACACGGGGAATGGAACAAGGACCGCCAATATTCGAACTCGTTCCGAGAAAGATAAAGTAAAGAGAGGAGAGCAAAACATCCATTGCCAAGCTGACTTTTTAAAATAAGATAACAAGCGATGTGAGCTACTGCCTACCGACTAGGTACACCCCAAATAAGGGGTACGTCGAATATCTTATTAGACATCGGAGATCACGGAAGACAGTCATTTTAACCCTTCTCCATCCCACAACTTTTTTGAGGAGGAATTTAGCATGGTCAAATGTTAAGTAGTACTAAGGAAGAAGTAGCATCATCTAACAAGAAGAGGGATCGCTATGCACCTTCTTCTTCTTCTTCCAGCACTACAAACCAAATTTCATTTTTAACTCTTCGAGGAGTTGAAAGGGAGTGGACGACTTGGCCACCACTTTACATTAAAGGATGGCAAAAAAAAAAAATAGAGAAGAAAGAGGCCGGCAAAGATCGAAACTTCCGCGTAATAAGATAATATCCAAATGAGATCACATCACAACTAAGTTTTTTTTTTGTCCATGCTTTACAAGACAAACCGCCAAATCCCATTCAACTAGAGCCAGGACCCCCTGTTGCCCCCCTCCTGAATCCCAATATCTTTCACCCACTCCCCACCTCATCATCGCAGTCAGAACACGCCTTCATCATCTCGAATCATCACCACCCACGTTCATAAAATTGACCTTCCAATTTCTAAAAGATCCAAGCACAAAAGCAAATGCCAAATGCTTGCATTCTTCTCTCTCTCGCTCTCGCTCTCGCAATGGATTCACAGCAACTTCCTCCTTGGTAAAAAAGTCAAAACACTAGAAGTGCAAGACAAACTTATATCACAAGCCTACTGTAATTTGTAGTTTAGTTACACAAGTGAGTTTTTTTTTTTTTTTGGGACAACATAGATCCAGCACAAAAGAAGGGGGAGGGGGGCTAAAACAAGAACCGAAGGCCAAGCATTACATACCTATGGATACATGTCTTAGTGGGTATATACTAAGGTGTATAATGTACCTTCCATTTTCTAATGCTACGTTCCGATTCCAGGAAGCTCAGTCACATGAACAATAATGAGGGACAAGAGGGACAACAAAAGGAATATAGAGAATCGACCAAATTTAGCAATCTCTCTTTCTCTCTCTATCGGTGAAAACTTGAACCCGGAGTATAGATCGCGAGGTCGGGCCACCCGTTCCCTCCGGACCAGGAACCTGAATCCCCGTTCTGGATGTCCATGAAATTCTCGGGCCCGTCGGTTGCGCCCGGATCGCGAGCCGACCCAGGGGCACGGACATTGCCCGGCTTGGCTTCGTCCCCGGGCCCTCCGAACCGCACCACGCTCGCCCCCGGGGCGTTTAAGTTCGGGCCCTCCAAGATGCTCATGAACTGCCCGCTCGTCCCCAGGAGCGAGCTGAAGGTTCCGGACACATCAAGCATCCTCCTTTCCAGGTCGACCGGCAAGCCGTAAATCCGGGCCGGATCCAGATCCAACATCGGCCCGACGAAGCTCGGCGGAGACTGTGACGCTTCTTCGCCGGTCCGATTCTGGGCCTGGCTCGGCCCAGGGGCTTGCGGGTGATCAGCACCGGCATCCGAGCCAGACCCGGCATTGTGGCGCTTGGACTTGGAGGAGGCCCGTTTGGTGGCCTTCCGGGTGCCGCCGCCGATGGGGATGTTGCGGAGGGCGCCGCCTTTGGTCCAGTAGCGACGGCAGTTCTTGCAGAAGTGGCGCGGCTGAGATAGGTTGTAGTTGTTGTAGTAGCAGAACTTGGTGTTGGTGGAATCGCAGCGAGGGCATTTCAGCTGTTCTTGCTCTGGGAATTGAGGCCTCGTCGTCGGTTGAAACAGTGATGATGGGTCTTGTTGCATTTTCTCACCTCCTCGAGAGCGCGACTCGCCCAAAAAGGAAGAATGAAAAAAAGTTCCAAGTTCTGAAAGTTTCGGGGACCGAAAATGGTCGAAATCAGTCGTTTTGAAGCCAAAAAAGACTCGATTTTGAGAGTGAATCTGCCAGTTAGAGCTCAAAGGGCACGTGCTAAGCTGAATCTTGTCCCGGTTAGGTTGAGCTGAAGAGGAGAGATTGGGATTGGAGCGTCCGGAGTTTAGACAGGGTTTTTAGGGCGATGTGAATCCGTGAAGAAAGTTGCGAGCTTTCTTTCAAGACGCGGTGCGAAGCGGCGAAGTGTAAAAGCAGAAGTTGGCAAGAGGACAAGAGGAAGACAGACCATCTCCCTTCAGACTCGTAAAGAAAGAGAGCACCACGAATATCAGCAAGGAAATCAAGGCTCAAAACTCCCCGGAAATCAAAACAGCGAAAGCAATAACAAAATATTCAGCACCCCGATCCAAAGCAGACCATTCAAGCAACTTTCACAGACCCAAAAAGGAAGAGGACAAAAGAAACCGCGAGATGTGGAGAAGCTATACTGGTTTCCGGAAACAGACAGATGTTGCAGACAAGAAGCCCCTCTGAAAGGTCTTGGCGCTGAGAGAGAGAGAAGACGATCAAGCTTCCATCTCCGCGTGAGATAAACAAGCAATGACTTGAAATAGAAGTCTCTCGCTCTCTCTCTCTCTCTCTCTCTCTAGCTCACAGAGAATAATGGAACTTAAATTATGCCGAGATGACTAAAAGTGAGCGAGAGCTTTTTCCATTGGTCTGGACAGGGACCGACATGCGCTAATCAGGAGGGCGAGCCGACCTTAAAGTATCGATCGAACAACGGTTTTAGAGAAGATGATTCTTTTTCTTACGGGGCTTTTTAGCCCTTTCGAGATCCTCCAACAGAGGCACGAAACGGGGCTTTTTGTTCTCTCGCGCACTGACCTGCAATTATTCCCCCCCCCCCCCTCCCCCGGAAGAAATGTCAAACTCGAATGATGACACGTGCTTTGTTAACCTTAACCTATCATTACACGTCGATATTTTATTAGGGGGTCGACACCTTATTTTAAATTATAAGGGCAAATGCGACGCCCTCAATTTTTGGAGCACACTAGTCGAGTGCCAAAATTCTCTTCGGGGTCAGCTAATTTTTTTAATCATATTTAATGGCGCGCGACGTCCGATCAGCCCATGCTCACGTCCAAGCATTTCGAACGGCGGTAGGCGCCGGTTTTTAAGTGCTTATTTTGGGAGAGTTTGATGGTCTCGCGAGCACGTCGTGTCATGTCACCAATCATTTTCGTCGGTGGATGTCGCGTTTTTCCGTATCGTGGACGAAGGTGCATTGATATTCGTGTGAGAAATTTCGGAAATATAAATGACTTAAAAAGTTATAAAGGCCGATGAGAAAATGGACCGTTGGGATCGTCACACATCATCAACTGCGAAAGGTGTTAGTGATTGATTTTATAAGCGTGATGGGAAGTCTCGTCCATTGAGCTAACTTTTTTAAATAATAAAAGCTCAAAATCGTCCAACACTAGCATCAGAGCCTAAGTTACTAGTAAGTGTAGACCCAACAGCCACACTGGGAAAGACATTGATTGTTACGGCTCCGACTCATGACTCGATATACGGGGAGAAGATTGTTGGATCTAGTGGTTGATTGGTGCGCCACTAGTCTGTTTTTGTGTTTTATAAATATCTCAAGAAAAAAAAATTAAGGGAAAGCAAACCTAACATCAGAGTTGGAGCTCACATGTGAGTGAGGGGGAATTGTTATGATACACGTTGGTGCATAACTTATTAGTTTAAATTTTTGAATGAAGGTGAATCCAATTTGATATATTGTCGCCCTCAAACTTTAGACTTTCTCTTGGCATTCTCTCCGAATGAAAGCACCGAACTTTCACTGGACGCTTCTGACGAATGGCGTTAGAGTAGATAATTGATCGATGGGCCACCGATATGTTCTGATAGTTCATAAATATCTCGAGAAAGAAATTAAGGAAGAACAAACTTAGCACTGGAGTTGGAGCTCATGTGCGATGGGAAAATTGTTAGGATACACATATTGACCCACATTAGAGAATTCATCTCTCGTTAATCGGTCATTATATCATAATTAGCCCATAACTTATTAGCTTAACCTTTTTGAATGAAAATGTATCCAATTAAATATGCTGACGGGCTCAAACTCATGCTCCTTCTCGACGCTGTCACCGAGCGAAAGCACCGGACTTTTGCTGTTCGCGCCTATCACGGGCCACAGATGAATTTCCATGTACTTCAATTACGAACCGCAGTATTATTGTTACGTGGTTTAGCAGCTAATTTAGACCGAATGGTCAAAACCTCTTCTTCCGCCTTCCGTAGCACACTTGATTAATCCTCCACTTTAGAAAGCCAAAAGAAATTGGTCCCCGTCGATATGTTCCCTAAGATAAGGAACGTCTCCATCGCATAATAATTACGGAAAGAACGAACGGCCCGGCCATCGGCTCCATCGGCTCGCCTCGGGCCAGGTCTCCTGCCGAAAGCTTGATCGGCCGCTAATCAGCGACTAATCAAGCCGCGCTGAATCCAGCCCGGGAGGAGCCGCCGAGCCAGAGCCGGAGAGCGGAGCGGGAGAGCTCGCGTGCGAACAAAGCAAGCGGCCCACTTGGAGAAGCCAAGGGGGCGCATCATTCATTCCCCCCCGCGAATTCCTGGACCAGATCGCGACCGTCGAAAATCCCTGACACGTCGCATCGCAGCCCTCGGAGTGTCCCGATCGGCGTGGGATGATGGACGGGCGGACCAACGAGGCGACGAATCGTAGCTTTGCATTGCCGCCAGGGCTCCGGACCCCACTGTCCGCGCGACACGTGGCGCGACCCCATCGGTCGAGAGAGCACTGTAAGCACTGTACTGGAGTGCACACGCCCACACGGGACAGGAATGGAAAATCTATTCACGCTCTGCCTGAGCAGCCGGGGGAGGGGGTGAGTGAGGAAGCCACGTGTCGTGGCGTCGCCGGCCCACGAGGTGGGCCCCACGCGCACTTTGTAATAATTCGCCCCTCTCAATCTGCATGCCCCGGCTTTCTTTTTTTCTTTTTCTTTTTTGGCCCCTTTTCCATTTTCGGACATCCGACTTTATTAATTTGTACGATTCCACATGAACAATCGACTTACGTGTATTGCACCGCACTTGAGCCGAATAGTTATTTGCGTAACTAACTCTTGAAAAGATGAAGCGCGTCTTGATTAGCTTTTATTTTTTTACCATATATTTTTAGCTTGTATTTCATGGACCATGCACTATGATTCTCCGTAACAAAAAACTTAAATTTTAAATCACGTTCTCATTCAACAGTTGATAATGATTTTATAAAATCTTAAATGACATAAGAGTAGAGATCCTAAGTATCTTCACATTTAATATTAGGGAAAAAACAGATTAAACGTAAAAGGGAGTAATAAATACTTAAATATTAAAGTATAAGCATAATCAAGTCAAACCAATTCAACACATGCATGGACAAAAGTAGAAAAGAATTAATTTTCTCGTCCACAAATATGTAAAAGATCATCTTATTTTCTTAAACAGGGAATCTCTAACCAGATAGGAACAAGCATAGACTATCCATTGAATCTCAATTACAGATATAAGATCGAAAGAATTGACATTTGTTGATGTTCAACTGAGGATTGATCGATGCTTGTTCGTGTCGCGGGTCCATAAGTTTTCGGAGGGATCCAATCGGGGCACGTCAACGAGTAATAGGAGAAACTCAAGCCAAACTTTACAACCTGCCAAGAAGGATGGGAGGAATTTCAACTAATTTTCTCGAGCACGTTTATTAATTTTGTCTGCAGGATCCTTTGTTTTTCTGCAATCCTTGAGGGAGAAAAAGGGGGAAAAAGCCAGAAGGACATAGAAATTTCCAAAAATTAAGTGATATTAGATCCATGGGTCCCCTAAACTTCACGAAACTATTTCTGAGTTGAAACATTTTGTTCATCTTTATTGCAATCCAATTTCTTTCGGAGCCATGTTTTCTCATGATCGTTAGTGGTAGGAAATTCTCTCTACTCGTTCCTATGATTGGTGAGTTACAGATGTGAATGTCATTTGTATTCGATTGTGATTAATTTTGCACTTTGGTATTCCGATAACAAGCATCGATAAAAGGGAGTCCAATTTAATCAAAGTTGAAGTAAAATGTTGCTCTCCTCTTTCATCCAAATGCCATACTTAAAAGTTTTGACATGCTTTAACGGGGAGCAGTCATTGGGACCCAAGCCCACTTGCTGAAGATCGACTATAAATTGCTAAGTCAATGATTTCTGGCCAAAATTAGCTGAAAAGGCGAAATTTACAAATCATTAGAATGTTTAAAACTAAATTGGCAAATGGTAAAAATGTTTATAACATTATTGGTAATTTTTTCGCCATAAAAAGATGTAGGATCTGGATGATGGGATCATAGGCTTGTTCTCTGAGCACTAGAGTATCTAGACCAAGATCTTGCCAATGGGTCACACGTCATAGTTATTAGTAATCGGATTGGCCGCGCTTGACCTAAGTCCCCGTGTAGGATTCAGCACTAATCTAAATAGGGCTTCAGTAAGACCACCAGGCTAATAACTCGAATCGACCATCGGCAAGCTGTTTGGCCAATGGCCATAGCCAATGGTGGTAGCGGTGGTAAGGATGATGGAAGTGAATTTGAATGCTTAAAATTTTACACGACGCACTCCATTTATTTCGTGGAAATCAATAATTTTGAATAGAGATTTATCTAATTATAATGGTTCACACTAAACCATAAGAAATGACGAAGATTAAGAAAATTATTTTTGAACTATCAATTTTTTTACAAAATAAACGGAGCTGAATCAGTTTCCTCTAATAACTATTATGAAAATCCAAGAGAGAGAGAGAGAGAGAGTAAGGGCCTCAAACCAAAGTAGCATGGCTTGCTAATTAGAAAGCGCTTGGCCCATAAGTTTACACGTAAAGATCTGGGAGGATGCCATACAAGCAAATAACATGATTTTGGAAAGGCGATACTTGAAGATCTTACTGATATATATATTTTTTCACTAGCAAAGGTAGCAAATGCAAAAAAGATAGAAGCTTGGGCAATGTTAATAGCTAATAGTTGTTCGACCAAAAAAAAATAAAAATAAAAAAAGCTAATAGTTAGTGTGGATCATCTAACTAAAGAATGTTCGTTGCTATTCAAGAACATATAATACTTGCCCTACATGATTATCTTCTTTTCGTAAGATGTCAAAACAACGTTGTTTGCCTACGTAAAAACGAAAAAATAAAAACATCACCGTCGACCCTGCATACTTACCAGGCCTCTCTATAAAGAACCTCCTCTTCCTTTCACTGTGTTTCATCACAATTAATATTCATTCCATCCTTTTGGCATAAGATTGATCAATGATTTATAAGTTTCTCGATTTTTAATCTGGTCATGCATATTCTCCAGAAATTCCTAGTGAGAAAAATCGCAGCAAACGTTACAAGCAAATGCAATATTTTTATCCATCCTCCTTTGTCAAACAATGCCTCTGATCGAGGGATTATTAACGATAGACATCACGTAGACACCTACATGCAAACTTAACTGATGGGAGAAAGTTTTCCCGAATAGAAATGAAGAAAGATATAGCGCTTTTCTTAATGCTTTTCACTCAATATGCCAAGGAAATACTTTAACGTGCATAGCTTTTTACACAGAGAGGAATTAAATCCACCTTAAGCAGGTAAACCCTAAACTCCCCGAAATACCATAGTGGAATTTTTACTCATCTTAACGATTGGATCGCTGGTGATGAATAGCTAGCCTAACTCAACAATCTCGGTAATTTGCGTGCATGAATAGAAGTATTTTTGTGGAGGATAGCTTAGATAAATTACCTTTTTCGCTAAATGAAAAAACTGAACATTGAAATAAGAAAATAATACGAAATATTCTCTGTGCCGTTGCTAAATTTCTTTATGATCAAATCTCGATCGAGGGCAAGATGCCAAGAAAGCAAACTAGAGATACAATAATGTCACCGAGCAAGATCCCATTTAAATCCGACGTACAATAGTATCAACTTTCGAGGTTCATAATTATCACCGGTCTATGTTCACTTTACTTTCATCAATATGTTGAATTGACAATTGGATTTCTTTCTTTTTCTTGAGAACAATTTAGGAGAAGTGTATATACACACACACCCACACACACTCTCGTAGATAGAAGTACAAGAAGTGACGAGAACCAAATGAAATTTACCCTGAAAAGAACTCAAGAAGAAAAAGGAAGAAAAACCTAGAAGGCGCGCATCATTCCGATTTTGCATAATTTGTAATATAAACATGTAGGTATTCGAGTGTCCAAGATGGTACGCAATGTACGTAATTAATGCATAACGTGTGATGATTCACATTCATAATTAGTAAAATCATTCAGTACCTTCATTTACATTTACAAGGAATTTCTTCCCACAATCGGAAGTCCATCGTCATCACGAGTCATGGTCAGCACTTTTCATCGCCATAATGCACGCCCTTGTCCATTTTCTTCTTTATTCAAAGAAGCCATGGCTATTTCTTCAGGCTTGTGCAGGTTCAACTTCACTGTGGTGTCCCCGCGAACAACCTGGTGTCTTCACAAATGTTCCCTTCGGGGATTTGCACGGCATAAGACCACGCGCCTCTCGTCGTCGAGGACCTCCAACCCTTCCGCACTGGTCGAGGCCGGCAATCGCGAGATCACTGTGACACTGTGCACGCTCCCAACCCCAACCCTGTCGCCGTCGCCTTCCCTAACGTAGAAGCTCTTGATGAAGTGCTTGTACCTCTGAGGATTCGCGAAGGCGTGCATCAAGGGCCACACGGCGTCGTCGGGTCCTATAAATTTTATATTGTTATCAAATAAATTTTTATTTTGAAAATAGAAATTTTGTGTCGTTATTAAACGCGTTAATTTTCTTAGAAACTGGTCTAGAAACTTGAAATAGAAAAATTTATTTCTAGTAAAAAATTAATTTTAAAAATAGAAGGGCCATCGTTGTCGCGCTAAAAATGAAAATGGAGTGGTTTTATACTGGCTAGGAGTTCTTGAGAGCAACTCTTGAGACTTCGCTTTCTCTCGTCTCCAAAATCCTCTTCTTCTTCTTTGCGCTCGCTCTCTCTCTCTCTCTCGATCGGCACTCCATCTTCGTCGACAACGCCGCTAGATACATTGTCAATGGATAGCATCCTTTTAATCGTCCTTGGTTTGAGGCAGCGGTGTGTATTTTACTCACGTATCTTTTCTTATGGACTTCAAAAGAGTTTCAAACTTACTCTGCTGTTGCTTATGATACCTGACGGGGAAGAGTACACTTTTAAATCATCCGTTTGGCACCAAGTTTAGGGAGATGGATGCATACAGAGGGAGGCATGTCTGCGGACAAACTGTTGTTAGGTCCACTCTAATGACACATTTGAATTAAGAAAGTCTAAAACGAGTTTTGTATTTTTCCCGGCAGCAAACAACCTAGGGCATATGGCTGGCCAAAGCTGCTGGCATTGAACCGTGTTCTCTGGTTATGGAACTTTAACTTGTGCATCGGGTAGCTTCCGTATCATCTTTATCTTTCTATTCCGCTTTGGCATGTCTTGGCCCATCTTACTGACCCAGAAGATTGATTTGATTTAGGTGTAGGTGATGCTCAATGAAGCTCACCTGATTTACACTTGGTTCGAGTAAACAACAATCAGCATTCTCGCAGCTTCTTACCCGGAGTCATTTTTATTTAGGACGATACCGCTTTTGAAAAGCGGAGTGCTCTTTTCGTGCCCATTGCCCATACTAGCTTTGGCATTATCATCTGCACTTGTGAAAATTGGATTATCCGTGCCACAAAAAAAAAAAAAAAGGACGTCACATTGCTGATTGATACTCTAGCTGTTTTAAGGTAATACAGACATAAGCCAATGTACAGCCCACCACAAAATGCATATAATATATTATTGCTCCTTTTAACTCGATATGTAAGACTCTTACATATATAAAAGCACTTATCACAACACCTGTTGAGTGTGAATCGTCATGGACGCAATTTAATAAGAAGACTGTGCTGCTCAGGCACGATATCTGTGTCTTAAATGGTGCTGGTTCTACTTCAATCCTGTCCACCTGCAGTTTTGTTTTTTTTTTTCCTTTTTTCCGGTCAGTCAATCACGAAAAATGAAGAGGAATATCGATTTCTCTTGCTCGGGCGGATTTCTTAAGGAACATTGATGCACGTTTTAAAGAACTAAGAAATAGCAAACCAACTTTCCTATAGCTTAACATTTCGGGGAAAATTACCAAAAAGGTCATAAGATTATTGTATTCATGTCAATCTAGTCCTAAACCTTTCAATTATGTTAATTCTCGAACCTTTTGACAATTTGTCAATTCAATCCCAAATCTTTTAATTATGTCAATTTAGTCTTAGACCTTTTGAAATTTTACAATTTTAGTTCTAAATCTTTTGAAGCTTTGTTATTATTTTAATCTTAAATCTATTATTTGAGTGATCTATCGAGAGCATAATAATAAAGATGGGGCCCATATTCCTTCGCGAGTCTTGACGGTAAAAGATGAAAACGCACCGCAGTGAATACAGAAAATGCCAAAAGAATAGAAGGGACTCCAAAGTTGAAAAGAAGTTCCCTTTTCTAGTCTAGTGGGGAGCAAAAGTTTGGCGATTGGATGCCAAACTTAGTAATTTCCTCAGGGAATTATGCATAAGACAGTTCAAGAGGTGCAACAGAGTATGTGAGACTTGAATTTTATCCACCTCAGCCAGAACTTCTTGTAGGTTAAACAATGTCGAGTTCGAGATTAACTTATTAATCGTTCCAGACAAATATCCAAATAGAAAGGCTAAATAAATGCGCTGATTATGTGATTTTTTTTTTCCTCCCCTCCTTTTTGGTCTTTTTATTATTTCCTTGGAGAGTGGTTTATGAAAGTTCTAACCTGCTTTTTTCGGTTATATACTCGGATGCCGAGTACTTCCTTGTGCCGCACGCAATTATTATTATTTTTTTTTGGAGGGGGTGGGGCGGCGAGGGGCAGGGGGCAGGGGGAGTGTTTGTTTTGTTTGGCGACCTGAAATGCTACGACGGGTTGTTGTAGCCAAGTGGGTTCAAATGCACCCCCTCCTCATATCTCTTTGAGGGGGCGTCGTTCAGAAAGTCCTGAATTTATTGTACGACGGCCAATTTAATGTTGAACTTTTCAATCTAGTTAATTTAGTCATAAGCTTTTTTGGCGATTTGGCAATGTACTAATGTCAGTCAATCGTGAAGGAAAATCTATGATATAGATGTTGGCCATCTTATGTGGCATGACCAATGCTAATGGGATTACTTTTTAATTTTCTAACTTTTCCCTTCCCCCTTTTTTTTCTTTTTTTTTCTCATATTTGCCAAGACCGCAGACCAGCAAAGGGTTAAAAAAAAAAGGAAGGAAAGGAAAGTAAAGTAAAGCAAAGGAAAAGTGAAAAAAAAGAGAGAAACAATACAGAAAATTTTTAAAAATTGCAAAACTTGTCCACGTTGGTGATTTCCGATCAAAATCGGGAAATTGTCAAAAGATTTAGGATTAAATTGGTCACATTGAATTGTTTAAGATTAAATTAACCGTCATACGATATGTCTAGGATTTTTTTGGGACTGGTATTCCCTCCCGTGAGTGTTAGGCCAATGGATTGACGATGTTTTGCCCGTTGAGTGGTAGGACGGGTAATTCAAGTACGTAGGTCCAAGGGCTTACGCGTGGGCTTGATGGAACCAAGGATGGCCCGTGAGGCTCAGAGGCAAGACGCGGTCTTGCACGGATAATTAGGAAAAATCTGTTGCATTCATCCTCTTAAAATTCATATCAACATGTCCAACCAATCTTAGGTACAAATTAAAAGAGATGCACTTGATTACATTAGATGATTCGAATTAGAAATAGTTATTTCCATGATATTATTTGGAAGTAGGCAAAGAGTTTCCTTTTAAGATATTCTATCTCAAGTTATCGTTACATCAAGAGAAAAGAGCCGGTCAAAGTTTGGCTTTACTCGTACCAAACAACTAAAGCAATCACTCCACAATGAGACAAAGTTTTAAAGCCTCACTTTTCATATCCTTGTCCTTGAGGATCACTAAGAGATAATTGATTAAAGAAGAAATCTGGTTAACTGTAGAGGATCCGCGTTTCTTTTTGCCTCGACGGGAGCAAGATCAACTTCCTTAGTCACCGACCCTTCTTTCTTTTTTTTTTTTCATGAACATCGTGTAGGAATCCTAGACGTTAGGAATGATCTAATCAAGAGGTATAATCGCAACAGTTGGCTCAACACTAAAGGCTGTTCCGCTCCCCATGAGAATCAATAACTATTAGAATAGTAGTACTTGTACGGCTGCGACCTTTATCTTGAAAAGACTGCTTCAAATTCAAAAGGATTGTATCGTCTCATCCAGGTTTCAGCTGAATTTCCATCCGAACTAGCTCTTGCAGCAGAAACCACTTCCTTTTATGAAAGAGGCCAAGACAAGTGGATGGAGAGTCGAATATATCTACTATCTCTATCACAGACTTGATGCAGCTTTCTTATATGCCTTGCAACCAAAATAATATTTGGGGTTTTTGTTTGAGCTGGTAAAATTCTCAAATACGGTTCTCTAATAAGAAGTATTATTTGTTTATCTCCCTCGGCAAAGTCTATAATTGGTTTGAAGAACGTTTTAAGATTCAAGCGATTGAATTGGATAATGCGAAGGAGAAAAGACATGGGAGCGGAATGAAGATAACCGATATTAAAAATTGTTCCGAGAACTATGAATTAAAGATAGGGGAGTAGAACAAAAATTGGCAAACTACCTTTTAAAATAGGATTAAAAGCGATGCATGACAAAATAAATGTGTATTTGTCATGGATACCTAAAACAAGGAGTTTGTCAAACGGCCTTCTAGACATTAGAGGTCTCAAGTTTACTAGATCGAAAATTTATGAGCAATACAAAAAGACGTACTATCACATAGTGAATGCTAAGTAGTATAGAAGAAGTATGATAACCTTAAAAGAAGAAAAGCCACCACCGAGCACCTTCCAATACCTGCCTGCTCGTCCCTAGGAGTGAGTTGAAGGTTCCGAACACATCAAGCATCCTCCTTTTCGGACACATCAATTCATTCGGCCCGTCTTGGCTGGCCAGCGGTGATGTGGACAATTCTAATAATATTTTAACATTTTATGATATCTTTTCTTTCTCTTTTCTTTTTTTTTTCTTTCTTCTTCCTCTAGTCCGTCACTAGTGGCAAGAGGCTAGGGCTGATGAGGTTGACCTTGCCGACCCGAGCCTCCAGCCGGTCGCTAGGGAAGAAGATAGGGAAAAACAAGGGAAAGAGTAAGAAAACAAAAATAAAAGATAAATAAAAATAATTTAAAAAAATTAAAATATTATTTCAAATTATCCATCTTAAAACGCTAGCCAGCATCTATATAAGTGTTGGCTAGCCAAAGTTATCTAAATGGATTGAATTGGCACAAATGCAAATATTTTAAGATTGAATAAGGACAAAAAAAAAGTCTATGACTGAATAGGTAAAAATGCAAAAAAAAAGGACTAAATTGGTAAAATTAAAAGGTTTAAGACTAAATTAACAAAAGTATAATAAGTTTATGATTTTTTTGATAATTTTTTTTGAAAATAAATGAGCCAAGGAAAATATTTTATGTCAATAGAAAAAATGATTTCTTCTGTCTTTTCTTTTCTCCTTCCTTCACTAACCGCAAGCCTTAAGGAGGGTCGATAGCCCGATGACTGGCCATGACGCAAGCTAGCGAGGTGGAGTCTTGTGTGAGGTTGGCGAAGCTCAAGCTCACCTACTGCATAAAGAAAAAGGAAAAACAAAAAATAATTAAAATTCATTTTTATAAAAATAAAAAATTATTAAAAGATGTGCAAAGAGGAAAATTAAATCCGATTTTCCATACCAAATAACGAAAAATATATTTTAGGTCTTTTTCAGATTCAGCCGAATACATGAAAATATTATCGTTTTCTTGAAAAATTACTTTCTAGAAAATATTTTTCAGAAACATTATATTTTTCACGAAATGAACGGAGTATTTTTCGTAATTTATTTTCTTTCGATTTTCTTACGATGATGGTGGCAGGAAACTCCCTCTATTCGTACCTATGATTGGTGGGGTACATATATGAATGTTATTCGTATTTGATTGTGATTAATTCCGCATGTTGGTAATTTGATAAAAAGGCATCCTTAAAAGGGAGTTCAATTTAAAAGTTTTGACATGCTTTTCCAAGGAACATTCGCCAGAACCCAGGCCCATTTGCTCGAGACTGAGGTTAGGCTGTTGAGGGTCGTGGTTGGCTTGGTTGATAACTTGATCGGCCATCGAAAGGTGAGTCCGGCCATCCGAAGGGAAATTATCAAGAAATACCTAAATCTAGTGTACTTACGCAAATTTAATTCTAAACTTTTTAATTTTACCAATTTAATTTCAAAGTTTTTGGCGATTCATCAATTTTAACCAGAAATCATTGACATTGTGGTGTAGCCAGCGTCAATTACCTCACATGGCACGACATGGGTTAATGTTTACACTTTTGTTAATTTTATAATTTATAATTTATATGATTTTTGCTACTATTATTGTTGTTATTATTACCGTGTCTTTTTCCTTTCCCTTTTTTCCCTTCTTTTCTTTCTGAAATAATTATAATAAATAATAATGATAACAACAAAAAATTTGGAAAAAATTAAACAAAACGACAAAAAATTGCCCATGTCAATACTTGTTGTGCCACGTAAGATGGTTGGCAATGAATAACCCACCACACTAGCGATTTTCGGCTAAAATCTACTAGAATGGCTGAATTGGCAATTGGTAAAAAAGTTTATGGCTTTTTGGTAAGTTTCATAGAAAGAAGTAAGACCTGGTTGATGGGATCACAGGCTTGTTCGCTGAGCACACCAGCGTGCCATCTTCTAAGGCAAACGTAGACCAAGATCTAGTCGGCAGGTGACACAATTGTAGCTATCAAACATCGAATTGGCCTCGCTTGACCAAACTCCCTCGTGTATGATTCGACTCTATTCTCTACGGGCATTCAGCGAGACTACCGAGCTAATGACTCAAATCGACCATTGGCAAGCGGGTTGGCCAGTGGCAACAGCCGATGGTGGTGGTGGTAAGGATTAGGAAGTGAATTTGAATGCCCACGTAGACTTCATTTATTTCGCGAAAAATTTATAACATAAATAGATATTTCTCTAATTTCGACGGATTCCAGTATCCCATAAGAAAAGATTAAGATTAAAAATACCATTTTTCAGCTGTCGATTTTCCACAAAATAAACGAAGTTGCGTCAGTTTTCGCCAATAGCTATTATGAAGACATTAGGGGGGGGGGGGCGCTAAAACCTAAGTTGCATGGCTTGCTAATTACAAAGCCCTTGGTCCATAAGTTTACACGTACAGATCTGGGAGGATGCAATACAAGCAAATAAAATTATTTTGGAAAGGCGATACTTGAAGATCTTACTGATTTTTTTTTTATTCACTAGCAAATTGAATGAAAGCAAAGGTAGCAAATGCAAGAAAGATGGAAGCTTGGGCAATGTTAATAGCTAATAGTTGTTCGACCAAAAATAAAAAATAAAAATAAAAAAGCTAATAGTTAGTGTGGATCATCTAACCAAAGAACGTTCGTTGCTATTCAAGAAAATATAATCTATGCCCGTCCGTAACTTCGTGCATGATTATCTTCTTTTCCGAAGATGTCAAAACGATGTTGTTTGCTTATGTTAAAACAAAGACACAAAAAAAAAAAAAAAACATCGTCATCCTACCCTTCAATGCCTGCCGGGCCCCTCCATGTAGAACCTCCTCTTCCTTTCACCGTGATTCATCGCAATTAATTTGCATTCCATGCTTGTGGCATAATAAGATTGGTCAATGATTTCTAGATTTCTCGATTTTTAATCTGGGTCATGCATACTTTCCATAAATTCTTATCGAGAAAAATTAACACAACAGACGTTATTCATAAACGATTTATTTTTCCCATAAGCATGCCATGCTTTTGATTGAGGGATTACCAACGGTGGACATAGCCTAGATACCTACATGCAAACTTAACTGATTGGAGAAAGCTTCCTCAGATAAAAATGAAGGAAGATATAGCGCTTTGAGAATTGATTCTATAATAATTTTTGGGCGACTATTATGTTAACAGCCTATTTTGGGCCACAAAAATAAATAATTAATAATTAATAATTATTACGAAGTCTACTCTTTTAAGAATTTGTGGCTCACGATAGACTTTTATTCTCTCGATCACCCGAAGATTATTATGCTAGAAAAGTCCCAAGTAATACCACCTTTTTTTTTTGTCAAAAATTAATACCACCTTAAGTAGGTCAGTCCGAAACTCCTTAAACACCGCAGCGGGATTTTCCTGACCTTAATGAGTAGACCTTCTTCAAAGTCATAGGTTGATATACCAAATAAGCTGAACTTGATGAAAACTAAAAATTAGACACAAGAAATTACTCCATTTCGATTCCTCATTATGACCTGTTGAAAGTAATCTTAAAAGCAAAAAAAAAAAAAAAAGAACATTGAACTAAGGGAATAATACGAAATATTCTCTATACCATTGCTAAATTCCTTTATTATTGATTTCCCTTGAGGGCAAGGTGACAAGATAGCAAACAAGAGATACAATAATGTCACCGAGCAAGATCTCATTTAAATCGGAACATATATAACATCAACTTTCTAGGTTCATAAATATCACCAATGTACATTCACTGAACTTTCGTCAATATGTTGAAATTTCGATTTCTTTCTTTTTCTCGAGAAGAGCTTAGAAGAAGTATGCTATTCGAGTAACGTGTATATATCGACTCTCTTGTTCATAGGAATAACTATAAGAGCTAAGAAGACAACCAAATAAGATTTACCCCGAAGTTAACATGAGAAGAAAGAGGACGAAGAACCTAGAAGGCATGCATCACCCAATTTGCAAAATTGATTATATAAACGCACGGAAAGTAGAGTATTCAAAATGGTACTTAACGTATATAATTAATATTGGATTAAAAAAACACGCATATAATTAACACGTAACGCGTGACGATTCACACAGTAAAATCATTCCTGACCTTCCATTTCATTTACGAGAAATTTCTTCCCACAAGCGGAAGTTCACCATCATCACGAGTCATCATCAGCACTTTTCATCGCCATCATGCATGTCCTTCTTCACTTTCTCTTTGTCCAAAGAAGCTATAACTATTTCTTCAAGCTTTTGCAGGTTCAACTTCACTATGGTGTCGGCGAACAATTTGGTGTCTTCACAAGTGTTCCCGTCGGGGATTTGCACGGCATAAGACTCCAAAACCAAAGTCACGGCCTTCCTCTCTTCTTCATTCATCGTCACCTCATTCACCGAGGTCACCGAGCAATAGTCGCGAAGCCGATGGTCGCCTCCGATAACCCTAAAGCTCAGCACGCGCCTCTCGTCATCGAGGACCTCCAATCTCTCCACGCTCGTCGAGGCTGGCAACCCTGAGATCACGGCGACATCGCGCACGCTCCCGATCCCGACCCCGCCACCGTCGCCTTCCCTCACGTGGCAGGTCTTGATGAAGTGCTTGTACCTTTGAGGGTTCGCGAAGTTGCGCACCAAGGGCCACACGGCACGCGCTGGCGCATCGATGCGCCGTGCTATAAGGGACGTGCACGCGCTCGGGGCCGCCGCGCCGAGGGCGTGGTGGGTTCGGATGATGGATTTGAGCCTGGCTGAGTCTTGGGGCGAGAGTGCGTATTGAGAAGAAAGCTCATCGAGAGCGTCCATGCCTCTCAATTTGTGCGTGGATCGGTTTTGTTTGGTATGGGCAGGAGGAAACGGCAAGTGGGTAGGTTTTTGTTATTGGATGGTGATGGAGAGGAGAGAGAGGAGGATTAGAAAAGGAGATTATTCTCTGTCAAGAGGGTTCAAGTAAGAATAAAGATATGACGCGATTCACATCCATCGTAATAAATTGAATAATTGGGAAAAAAAATAGATTATCACCACTAATATCAATGGTGATGGAGGTGGATTGTGTAGCAAATATGTTACACAGTCTATGCATCATATGACATTCTAGCCGATTACCATGGCATTAAATATTTGAAGGGGGATATAGCTAGGGTTTAATTAAAAACCGTGTGATTATCTATTTCCAAAGAAAATTCTGTAAATATTAAGTAAGAAACACTAAGACTTGTGTAGAGTATAATGTTAGATTTTTATACAACAATGCTGTAAATATTAAGAGACTTCACCTCTTTTTTCTTTTTTGTCGAAAAGTGACTTTGCTTAAAAGTGGTTTAATAGCTTCATATTGTGCACTTTTACAATACACATATTATATTGTACGACATCTTGACGCCTGGTCGTGACTATATAGCTCAAATAAAATTCTCATTACATTTCGACATGTAGTCGTAACTAGATAGCTTAAATAACGAACTCATTTGATATGCAGGTTCCACATTTTTTTAATTAAAAATATTATCCAGGTGTTTAGGCTCTTTAAGTACCCTACTAAATAATCCCATCAAGTGTAGCAATCCCACTATCCAATATGTACACCGGCTACTCATTAGGGACACGCTGCTATGCTGCTCCTCGAGATGGCCAAGCTAGAATGGCTCTCAAGTGTGGCGATTCGAACTCAAATCTTGAGCGGGAATGACGAACCCGATTACCACTTTTCTTGATAACCAACTTATTTAGTGCGCAAATTTTAGTAAACTTTTAGTATTCGTAACATCGCTTATCCGCACGGAAAATTACCAAAAAAAATCTTAAACTTATTGTAATTGTGTCAATTCAATCTTGAACTTCCCTTTTTTTTTTGGACGATTCAGTCCTAAACCTTTTGCAATTGTGCCAATTCAGTTCATTCGGCGAATTTTGGCTGCCCAAAGCTGACGTGAACTCCGACCGACTGATGACCTAATATTTTAATTTTTTTCCTTCACCTTCCTCTTCCCTATTCTTCCACTTCAACTTCACTAGTTCACTGACCCCTTCCTGTTCTTCGACTTTAACTTCACCAGTTCATTGAAGAAGAAGAATCGAACTAGCTGAACTAGACCCCACGCACCTCCATTGCCTCCGCCTTTGCCCCACCCCCACACCTCCGTGTTGCAACCGCCACCGCTCCTCCATTGTGGGTCTACATGTCGAGAACCAACGCGTCGATCCACATCACGCACGGCTGCATGTTCATCTAACTTCGGCACCTGTCGGCTTTGCCATGGTTGAGCGAGGCTTAACCTCGCTAGATCTGGGCTGGCGAGGTTAGCCTTTGCCTGGTCATGACAAGGCCAACCATGGCAAGGCTAGCGAGAGCCTCGCCGATCGTCCCGGTGACTGTCTAGAAATAGAACGCGAAAGGGGAAGCTGAAGGGAAGGGGAAGAAAACATAAATAAAAATAAATAATTCATAAAAATTATTAAAATATCAACTGGCAGCCGTGTCAGTGCCAATTGGTCAAATTTGCTAGATGGACTGAATTAACACAATTACAAAAATTTTAGAAATGAATCGGTAAAAAAGAAAAGGTTTCAGATCAAAACGACATAATTATAATAGGTTTATGACTTTTTTGGGTAATTTTTCCCTATTCATTCGTATGGTTCCTCTTCCACTGGTCTTAATATATGAAACAATCTGGCCAATCAAAGATGAAAATGTAGCGGTCATTATACTTGCTGGCTAGGCTTCTTGAGATGTGAAAATAAATGCTCAAAGTGCAATTTTTTTTTTTAGCGTTGACGATGAAGCAATATTTAATAACACAAAAGTGAAAAATTCTTGGGAAATAAAGTCACAATTTGGCAACTTGCTGATGCCAAATTCATCACTCTCTATCACACCAGAGACTACGGCAAAAAGGCGTAATTGGGAGTTGACACAGGCTCAAATAAATAGAGTATTTTGTGTGCACTTATTTATTCGAAGAATAATATTTATTTAATATTACATCCTTATAAGTGAAGCCATTGGTTCATGGGATTCTAGTGTAATTAAAGCCGGGAAAACTGTCCAAAAAGTCCTAACTTTATTGTACATTAGTCAATTCAATTCTAAACATTTTAATTGCGACAATTTATTCCTAAATTTTTTTACAATTTGCCAATTTAGTCATAACCCTTTCAATCGTGTCAGTTTAGTCCTAAACTCTCTACAGTGCTAATTTATTCCTAAACTTTTGAAGTTTATTCAATTTAGTCCTAAATCTATATTAACAAAAGGGACTACAATGATAAATTATCAAAAAATTTAGAACTAAATTGTCAAATCATAAAAAAAAATTAGGATTAAATTGGCACTATTGAAAATTTTATGACTAAATTGGCCGTCGTACAATAGGTTTAGGACTGAGCCCATCCTTTTCCTAATACACATAATTATCGACATAAAGCGGCCAATGTAGATCCACAAAACTAAAATTTGAAATAATTAACACGTATTAAAACTTCCAATAGGTTGACTAACATACAATTTTAAAATAAAATGCTCTTTAATAAATATTCATGGGGCCCCTACCATTGTAATGTGCGATATGAGCTAGTGTAGACTTTCTCTCTCATTACCTCTCAATATAAAACATAAGTTGAAGCACAAACATTTAGTTGGATAATAAATATTGACAACTTTTGTTAATTTTAAACTAATTTTCTAGTACATTTCACTCTTTTTTAGTGGAATTGGAATTGGAATTTTTTATGGTTTTTTTCTGTGGTCTCCGAGTGACCACAATTCCGTCACCATTGATCAACTTGTTTGCATCTTTCCAAATTTACCGTAATTAATTCCAATTTTGTGGTGCATAAACCACTTTTAAGTGTTGTTTCTTTATAGCTAGGTTGGGAACTTTATCTCTAGAGACATCTAGGAGTGAGCATGGTTCCAGGGTAGAACCTGGAACCTAAAGAACTTGACCGATGGAACCAGTCGATTTCAGGTTCCAAAGTATGAAGGGTAGGTTCCATGTTCCAAAAATTAGGAAACCTATTCTGACGGGTAAGTTCCAAGTTCTAGATAGGTGGAACCTAGAACTGAAACCTGGACCACAGAATAAGTTTTTATATTTTTTTCTTGGTATATGTCTTTGCGTCATCCTGCGATTTCCATAATATCCAATGCTGAGTGTGTAATACAGAATCACTTTATCATTAAGACTTTTACTTTGTTAATATTTCATATTTTTCACCTCTAAATATGAGTAGTAAATTTTAATAGTTGGTGATGGTCATTAAATGTGATTATTCACTGTAATCGTTCAAATAAAAATACATGTGGAACCTGGAACCGATCCTGAAACCTGTGACAGGATAGGTTTTAGGTTCCAAAATATGCAGGGTAGGTTCCAGGTTCCACAAAATGAGGAACCTATATAGACGGGTAGGTTCCAGGTTCTAGGTAGAACCTGTACGGAACCTGAAACCGCTCACTCCTAGAGACATCGATATGTTTGCTAGGGCTCTCTCTAAGGCTTGGGTGATTGTTTTCGTCAAAGATAGCATTGGAGGTTTTGAATTTCAATCAGATATAATGAATATATCTAAGATACGTTTGTCTACTATTTGATGACATTAAAGCATCCAACATATAATTTAGGAAGCTATTAGCCTGATAGTCTGACAGTATTGTTATTTATTTTTTACTACACAATCTCTCAATCAATGAATACTTTTTATAAAACACGCGGTAATGGTGTATGAATCTACGATTGAGACTATAATGTCCCTGATAGTACTATCAAAAAAGTATTTTCTATAATTTATACCAACTTCTTTTTCCATTCATTTATTTTTCCACTATTAATGTGGTCCTTGACTAGTCTAGGACTCTAGCTATAGTGGATAATACCTACCATAATACTTGTGCCTATTTTCTGACCATACAAATGAAGATTGCAAAATGGTGCCTTTATATACACTTTTTAAAAAATAATTGTTCAAAAAGTCATAAACTTATTATACGAAGATCAATTCGGTTCTAAACTTTTAATTATGTGAATTTAGTCCTAAACATTTCGATAATTTTTCAATATGCCAATTTAGTTGTAAACTTTTTTAAGATTTTCCAATTTAGTGCTAAAACTATTATTTGGATATTTGGCCGGAAGAATACATTAGCAAATCGTCAAAAGGTTTATGGCTAAATTGGCAAATCATTAAGATGTTTAGGATTGAATTGACACAATTAAAATATTTAGGACTAAATTGGCAAACCATTAAAATATTTAAAACTTAATTAACATTATTGAAAGGTTTAAGTTTAAATTGTCCTCCAACAATACGTTTAGAAATTTTCGGATAATCCCCCCCCCCCCCACACTTTCTTATGTAGGGTTGTTTCCATTAAATTGCCCTAATTTAGCCAGCAAGAATGAGAGCTTTCTAAACTGTTCATATAACAGAGAGTATAATTAATATTTAATTAACTCTCTAGCTAAAAGAGAGTATGATTAATTTTAATGCATATCTACAAAATAAGTACATTTAATCTCTAGCTAGAAATATGACCTGAGACTTAGCTAATTTTTTTTAAATTATATCTCGAGTTTGAACTATTTATGAAATCTACAAGAGTTCGATTTGTTCAAAATCTAGTGTGCGTCTTTCAAATCTTGCGCAAATCTAGTTTATTCGGGTTGGCCAATATTGGCTGCTATTCATAAGCCATACAATGGATGTCTTCAAGAAAAGTGATGTTAGCCGCTACAAGACAAAAATGGTTCACTTATTCTAATATGTAATTATATTTGCTTGTGGGGCCCAAGGATTCTTTTGGTGAGAGAGAAAAGAAGAAAAGAAGCGTCGGTGCCTTTTATTTTTCTCTAGCCTACCGAAGATCCTTACGAAAAAGAGAGAGAGAGAAGGAGCTGCACTAGTACAAAGAAATTTTATTGGCTTCCTGAGTACTTTGTTTGTGCTACGATTTTTTCGACCCACCGAAGAGATTTGAATAGACAACGACGTCCTCGTGATCGCGCAGAGAAGTTTGAACACAAAAGAATTGTTTGTGATTTTTTTTAATACATCCAATTGAATTGTTTTATTTGTAAACACTTTGAATTTGGGTATAATCTAGGTGTAAGAAACACGAGCGTATTGAGAAATTATAACTTTGATTTTTCGATTATAGTGGATTGTTCTTGCTAACTCTCCCTATGGATGTAGATACTGACATTCGGATTGAACCATGTAATCTCTAGCATCCTTTTATCAATTCCTCATTATTTCTTTGGGCTTTTCGCATTGATTTAATTCGCAAGATTTTGATTAGTTTCCAAATTAGTATTTCAACAATTTGTATCAGAGCTTGGGATAAGATATTTCTAAATTTTGATTTAGGGCTTTTGCTTGTCTGATCATTCTCTAAATATTCTGTTATTACAATTATGTCTAGAGTGAAAGCAGAAATTGAGAAGTTTAACAAAAAAAAACAATTTTAATTTTTGAAGCCTCAAAATGGAGGCATTATTGACAACTCAGATTTGGTAAAAGCATTGGAGGGCAAGGCTAAGTTGCTTGAAATAATGAAAGATACTGAAAATGATGTGTTAATTAGGAAAGGTAGAAGTTTAATCTTATTGAATTTATCAGATGAAGTGTTAATATAGGCATGTGAGGAGAACGATACTGCAGCATCGTGGGCAAAACTTCAGACACTTTACGTAATGAATGGTTTGAACAATCGTTTATATATGCTGAAGGGGATATTTCAATTTAGATATACTAAAGGTGCATCTATCAGAACTCACTTAGATGAATTTAATAACCTCATGATAGATTAAAAGATGTTGATAAGACACTTGATGATGAGGAATAGGGCATGATTTAGTTGGCTTCTTTACAGAGTCATTTACTGATCCACTATTATAGAGGCGTACTATGATTACTTCAAAAGAGATAAAATCCGCTTTTTTTTTCTAAGAGCTGACAAAAAAAGTTGTGACATGATAATCTGGGGCAAGATGTAGCACAAGGACTAATGATTCGAGGTAGAGATTAACATCGAAGGTCCAGTAGTACCAAAGGTAAAAGTAAGTCTAAATAATACTATAGAAAGTCCAAGAGACATGTGAAGTGCTTTGAGTGTCACAAGAAGCGCCACATTAGGAGAAATTGTCCTAAGCTAAGAAACATATGTAATAAGTAGAAAGCCACAAGCAATGTGGCAAACACTGCTGAGGAGAGCACTAGTGATACGGAGACTATTCTATTTATGACTATAGATTTGTCAAGAGACGAATAGGTACTAAATTCAGTGTTCTTATCATATGACACTTCATAAGAACTGGTTTAATGCTTACCTGACTATAGATGGTGTTAAAGTTCTATTGGAGAATAACGCAGCCTACAAAGTTGTGGGGATAGGGACAGTTTGAATTTAAATGCACGATGGTGCTGTACGCACATTGACATACGTTAGAGATATACCGAAGCTTAAGAAGAATCTTATTTCTCTAGGGACACTTTTTGATATTGAGTGTAAGTACACTGTTGAAGGTAGAGCGCTAAAAATCTCTCAATGTACCATAACAGTTTTAAAAGTGAAAAAAGTGAGTTATCTTTATCATCTATTAGGAGAGATCATGATAGGAGCTGCTACAATTTCATCAAAAAAGTCAGATTCTAATTTAACTTAATTATAGCACATGCATTTAGGGCACATGAGTGAGGTAGGTAAACTAAGTGATGGGGGGGTTTTGAAGGGTCGAAAAACAAGTAAGTCAGACTTATATTAGCAATATATCTTTAGAAAACAACACCAAATTAAGTTTACTACAAGTATTCATTCAATCGAGCTGATTGAATATATTCATTCAGATGTTTGGGGACTGTCTCCGGTTCCTTCGAAAGGAGGTGCTCGATATACTATTCTAGGAATGTATAAGTATACTTTTTGCAGTACAAATCTGATGTGTTTGATTGATTCAAAAAAATTTAAGACATCGATTGAGAATCAATCAAATAAATAGATCAAGTGCCTGAGAACCGATAACGACATAGAGTTCTGTGGTAAATATTCTATCATTTTAAGAGAGAAAAGGAATTATGAGACATCGCACAATACTTAAGACACCACAATAAAATGGTGTGTTAGAATGGAAAAACAGAACTTTAATAGAGCAATCTTGGAGCATGGTTTCACATGTTGGAATGGCCAAGAAATTTTGGGACGAAGCAATGCATATGACATATTACATGATTAATCGATCTCCATTGTTTGCTATTGAGTGGAAGATTCTAGAGGAAGTATGATTGGGGAAGCTTATTGATTACTTTGGATTATGAGTATTTAGATGTCTTACATATGCTTGTGCGAGTGATGGAAAGCTTGAACCGAGGTCGAAGAAGTGCATATTTGTGGGTTATACATATAGGGTGAAAGGCTATCGGCTATGGTGCACCGATCCAAGATCACCCAATTTTTTAATTAGCAGAGACATGATTTTCGACGAGACTGTAATGCTTCAACAGAGGAGTCTTGAGACACCATCAGTAGAGTGGTAGATCATGGTGACAGTAGTGAGTTGGGGCTTCATTAGAGACTTCGGAGACCTCAAAGGTAATGGAAGCTACAACTGCAGGTGAGGTCGCGGCTCTTGAAATCGATGATACTGAACAATCAGTACAGTCGTAGCATAGTATATAGCAGACAGACAGAGAAGGAAAATTAGACCACCGTTACGTCATGCTTATACAGATATTGTTTATGCTTTAACTATAGGTGATGAGGTTGAGATAAATGAGCCTTCATCTTACTTTAAAGCCATGGCTAGTTTTGAATTGTCACAGTGGCTAGGGGATATGAGTGAATAGACGGAATCACTCTATCGAAATCAAACATAGGAGCTAGCTAAAGCACTCAAGAGCCAGAAGATTGTCAGAATTAAATGGGCCTACAAACGAAAAGAGGACATTCTTGGTGTTGAGGCAGTGAGGTATAAGGCAAGACTTGTTGCGAAGAGATATACACGGAGAAAGGGCATTGACTACAACGAGGAGTTCTCTCATGTGGTAAAATATATTTCTATTCATGTTTTACTTGACTTAGTTGCTACACAGGATCTCATGTTGGAGCAGCTTCATGTGAAAACAGCGATTTTTTATGATGAGTTGGAGGAACAGATTTACATGAGGCAGTCGGATTGATTTAGTATTCTGGGTAAGGAACACCATATTTACTTTTTAAAGGAATCTTTATATGGGCTGAAACAGTCTTTTAGGCAATGGTATAAGCATTTTGATACTTTCATAGCTAATCAAGACTATTTGAAAAGTTAGATAGATAGCTGTGTTTATTTAAAAGACTAAATAATGGGACATTGATATATCTATCATTATATGTTGATGATATACTGATAACAACTAAGAAAGTTGAATGCTGAATTTTAGATGAAAGATTTAGGTACTGCAGAGAAAATTTTGGGTATAAAATTTCGCGTGATAGGACTGCAAAGTATTACATTTGTATCACAAGAAATATATTGAGAAGGTCATTGCACATTTTAATATGCAGTTAGTGAAGTCTATAAGTACATCATTAATGAAACCCTTTAAATTTTCAGTTAAGTTATTACCATAAACTGAGGAGGAGGAACATATGTCTTGTGTTTCTTATTATAGTGTAGTGGGTAGTACATTTGTATCACAAGAAATATATTGATGAGGTCATTGCACATTTTAATATGCAGTTAGTAAAGTCTATAAGTACATCATTAACGAAACCCTTTAAATTTTTAGTTAAGTTATTACCATAAACTGAGGAGGAGGAACATATGTCTTATGTTCCTTATTCTAGTGTAGTGGGTAGTATTATGTATACTATGGTATGCACTAGACCTAATATTTCACAGACAGTAAGTGTAATCAATTGTTATATGAAGTGTCCTATTAAAGCTCATTGGGAAGCTATAAAATAGATCTTCAAATATTTGAAGGGGACAGCAATATTAGTGAAACCGGAATTTTTGTTGATTTAGATCATGCAGATGACTTGAATGAGTGCAGGTCATTAGCAGGGTGCGTTTTTATGCTTGTCTGAGTGCAATTAGTTGGAAGACGTCCTTCTAGGATCATGTGGCCTTGTTATTGACTGAGTTGAAGTACATAGCACTTACTTTTATAGTGAAAGAGGCGATATGATTACAGGGTTTGCTCTTGGACTTTGGGTGAGAACAGAAAAGTGTTAATATACACTGCGACAACTAAGGTGCGATTTATTTGGCATATAATTCGATTTATCACAAGCGAATGAAGCATGTCAACATCACTTCATCTGAGATGTCTTAGCAAAGGGTAAGGTTGTTGTGAAAACGATTGTTACAGTAGAGAACTCAATATATATGATGACTAAACTTGTGTCTTTGGCAAAGCTCAAGCTTTGCTTGAACACTATTGGCGTTTGTAGAGAGTAAACACCTTTCGGGGCGTTGGGAGAGCATCATGGATGATGAGTGACTTGAATTTAAATATTGAACCAAAGTCGAGAATTTTTGAGATCATGTCTCAAGTTCAAACCGTTTATGGAATCTAAAAGATATTAATTTGTTCAAAATCTAGTGTGCGTCTTTCAAATCTTGCATAAATATAGTTGATTCAGGTTGGCCAATATTGGGTACTATTCACAAACCGTACAGTGGATGTCTTCAAGAGAAGTGATGTTAACCGCTGCAAGATAAAAAGGGTTAACTTATTCTAATATGTAATTATATTTGCTTGTGGGGCCCAAGGATTCTTTTGGTAAGAGAGAAAAGAAGAAAAGAAGCGTGGTACCTTTTATTTTTCTCTAACCTACCAAACAACCTCATGAAGAAAAGAGAAGGAGCCGTACGAGTACAACAAAATCTTGTTTCCTGAATACTCCGTTCATGTCGTGATTTCTTCGACCCATCTGTTGACACCTGATTTTTAATCATTTTTTCTATTGCTAAAGTAATAAAAAATTAATAAAAATTCATAAAATTGAAAAATCAACTTTGGGGACCTTAGCCAAGCCTAGAGAACTAATTTTGACCAAAAAATGATTTTTCATATTTTCAGTATTTTTTAGTATTTTTATTTTCGAAAATTCATGAAAAATAAAGAAAAAATGAGAAAATTACAAAATCAACTTTGGAAGCCTTGGCCAAGCCTAGGCAACCATTTTTGAACAAAAAATAAATTTTCATATTATATATATTAATTTTTTAAAAAAATACAAAAATACTTGAAAATTTTGGAAAAATAACATTTGAGGCCAAAAAATACACAAAGATAGTAGATATTTTTATTTTAAATCTATTTTCATATTGGCCATCGCAAATTCAGAAAAATCCAATTCGAGTCACGTGTTCCTTCACGAGTATAATCTCAAATCGGGCCTAAAAAATTTTAATTTGACTCAACTTATTTTTAATTTTCACTTTTTATGAGTTGTGACATTGTCTTCTAATATTTTAAATTTTCATCTTGGCTCAATTATACCCAGAATGACTCAATTTTGCAAAAGGGCTTTAATTAAATTCTGCATTATTTTCAGCGGCAAGAAATGAGCTTAAATTTGACATGTGGTAAATTTTGGTGTGTCAAAAATTGTGAGGAGATTTGGACTTAAAGAAATATATTTTTTCATGGACTGAATTGTAAATACTTAAAATTCAAGGACTAGAGTGCAAATACCTAACTCTTGAAGGATTATTTTACAAATAACAAAAAAAAAGAGTTAGTGGATAAATTAGAATAGAGAATGGAAGATGGAGAAGAGGAGATGAAGAAGAGAAGTTGGAGAAGAATAGATGGAGAAAATAAGATAAGAATAGAGAAGGGAAGATGGAGATGAAGAAGAGTTAGTAGAGAAATTAGAATGGAAGATAAGAATAGAGAAGAGAAGATGGAGATGAAGAAGAGTTAGTGGAGAAATTAGAATGGGAGATAAATATGGAGAAGGGAAGATGAAGATGAAGATGAAGAAGAGTTAGTGGAGAGATTAGAATGTGAGATAGAGATGGAGAATGGAAGATGAAAATGAAGAAGAATTAGTGGAAAAATTAGAATGAGAGATAGAATTAGTGGAAAAATTAGAATGAGAGATAGATGAGTAGATTATAAAAGGAGGAAGAAGTGAGCTTGAGAGAGGAATTTTTTTGGAGAGAAAATTTTGGATGTTTGAGAGAGTTTTGGGAGATTGAAGAAAAATTTGAGAGAAAGAAAATACCAAAAGAGAGAGAATTTTGAAGATGATGGGAGTTTAAAGCTAGGGGTTATCATCACAAATTCCTTCATCGATCAATATAAATCAAGAGTTCATCCTCATCAACGAGCAAGCAAATTCGAGCTAAGTGTTTTTATTTATTCATTTATTTATGGTTTTACTCGCAAATTAACACAAATTGTATACACTTTCTCCATCTCCCATTTTTTCCCATATTTTATGTCAGGAGAAGGATATCTCTATGTCAACAGCAAAAATCTCGTAAAGATGCAAAAATCGGCCCAGACAAGCTCCTAAGCTGTCCACCGATTTCTCAACTGATCTGTGACTAAAAGTCCCTCTTAATTCAAAAGAAACTCTCTATATTGGGAAGATAGAGAGCGAAAATCAATTATAGAAATCCCTCTCAAAAAAACGGGAGATAAGTACTCTTTCCACTCTTCTGGTTTTAGGTGCAGATTAGCACATATTTTGTATACTGACACTTCACTCTATTTTATGTCAGGAAGCCGCAGCTCTATATCAATGGTCAACCCTATGGAAGCACAAAATCGGCTTGGAGGAGTCCTCAAGCGCGCACAAATTTCAAATTGTTGAATCAATTCATTGTATTACATTTTAAAGAATTCATACCCCCAAAATGGAGAGGACAAAGTCCATCCGCAATTTAAATACCTGCACCATAAATCCCAAAGGGAAGAGCCAAGCCAATGCTTAGCCTCCCATTGGAGGTTTTTACTTACAGTAGTTAAATACCTACAACTTAAATACTTGTACCTTAAATCCCAAAGTGAAGAGTCAAGCCAATGCTTAGCCTCCCATTGGAGGTTTTTACTTACAGTAGTTAAATACCTGCAACTTAAATACATGTACCTTAAATCCCAAAGGGAAGAGCCAAGCCAATGCTTAGCCTCTCATTGGAGGTTTTTACTTACAGTAGTTAAATACCTGCAACTTAAATACCCGTACCTTAAATCCCAAATGGAAGAGCCAAGCCAATGCTTAGCCTCCCATTAGAGGTTTTTACTTACAGTAGTTAAATACCTGCAACTTAAATACCCGTACCTTAAATCCCAAAGGGAAGAGCCAAGCCAATGCTTAGCCTCCCATTGGAGGTTTTTACTTACAGTAGTTAAATACCTGCAACTTAAATACCCGTACCTTAAATTCCAAAGGGAAGAGCCAAGCCAATGCTTAGCCTCCCATTGGAGGTTTTTACTTACAGTAGTTTAAATACTTGCAACTTAAATACCTGTACCTTAAATCCCAAAGGGAAGAGCCAAGCCAATGCTAGGCCTCCCATTGGAGGTGTTTATTCACTGTCATGTACTTCCTATAATTTAATTTTTGAATCATCAGACCCAAAAGATGAGTAGGTCGTAATACTGCACAGAAGTCGTTAACACACTCCCTCTTTCGGCTTCAGGGAATCTTTAACACTTAAAAAAATATAACAAATAAAAATATATACCATCTATGCATCCTATTTAAAAAGTGAAAACACAAAAGAGAATACCCTACTAGAGCCTTAGGAATAAACCAAGCCTAAGTTGCCGAATTAGGATATCCATGAAATTAAGGTACCGAAAGGGCATTAGTTTTAATTATCTAGTGTAACCAAGTCCCCGAGCTCATAATCTCTGGTTCGCAGGAATAAATTAGTTCTCCCGCTAATTTATTTAGGTTTCTAATCGACCTACCAAGAACGATTAGTGGCGACTCCAAATTTCAAAATCATTTAAACAAAAACCAAAGTTGCGATTCGGTAGGGCTTGGGAGGGTCCGCGTTAGGTTAATCAAATCTAATTAACCTAATAATCCATTAACCCCTTTCGAAAATAAAAATTATTTTTTTAGAGGGTCGCGACACCATCAAAGAGATTTGAACAGATGGTGACGTCCTTGTGATCGCACGGAGAAGTTTGAACACGGAAGATTTGTTTATGAGTTTCTTTTTATATCCAATTAAATTATTTTATCTGTAAACACTTTAGATTTTGGTTTAATCTAGGTTTGAGAAACACAAGTATATTGAGAGATTGTAACTCTGATTCTCCAATTATAATGAATTGTCCTTCCTGGTTCTCCTTGTGAATGTAAGTACCAACATTCGGACCAAATCATGTAATCTCTGATGTACTTTTATCATTCCTTGTTATGCTCTAGGTTTTTCGCATTGACTTAATTTACAAGATTTTGATTAGTTTCCGCGTTAATATTTCAACAATTTTATCAATGCTATAAAAGTAACTCCATGTTTATAACACAAGTTTTGCATCATTGTATAAACATAAAGAAAGTCCCTACTGGCATATCTACGTGAGAGAGTAAGTACAGGTTAATGTAGTGAAAAATGATGTCTACACAATTTGACTCAATTTTAAAGATTGATGTATGAAATTAGTTTTAAAATGAGCCATAAACTTTTATGACAAAATTGTACATATCCCAACTTGTTCAATATCTACTTTTAGAGATTTTGGTATGGTTTTTTACATGTTAATCTTGGTAAATTAATCTTTGCATTCTTAATTCTACTCTGTCATTAGTTGTAGCACCCAAGCACTTTATTTTAAGGCTTACTCAAACTTGTTCTCTCTTAATTTTAATCTTTTATTACTCAAAGTATACAATGCCGCATGCTGAAATCTTATAAAAAATCATTCAAGGGTAGCCATATGGCACAAGTGCATGTCAAACATCAAACAACCAACGGCAGGCACCATTATGGTTTCACTAACCACATAACATGCATTAATAACAAAACACCCAGAACACAAAATATCTAGTTTTTATAATATCCTCAATAAGCTCTTTACAAAAGTTCAAAAACTTTAGGAGAATTTATAAAGAAATGTAATCTACTCCCAATTTCCAGAATCAACTACCAACTTCATCACCCAAGATAATATTATCCAACTCTCCTGTCTTTGACTAATCCTCGCTAGCTTGCTCATATGAAAAATGGTTAATCAAAAAGGGTCAAAGCCCCACAAAGAGATCTCTAGGCTGAACAATTAAACCAGCTTTATAATCACAAGATTGTAAAGAAAGTCACCAAAACAAAATCCAACATATCTAAGGATAGAATCTCATCAGAATCCAATAAAGGATAGAATTCAATCAGAATCCAACAAAGGATAAGATCTCAGAATCTCATCAAGATACACAAATGATAGAATTTCATAACCTCAAAATCTTCCAATTTCAAATCATTATAGCCAAAACAAAATAGTAAACAATGCTTATAATAGCAAAACCATAGATAATCTAGTAATTAGAACTAGAAGTCCATTTGCTTCAGTTCTGAATTCAGAGAAAACAAAGTAGAAACGTTGAACAAATGATCTCGATTTCATCTTTCCTTCTAGCGTGTGCACATGCGATCTGTCTTGGACGGCATGGCTGTGGTACACAGTGTGGCACCAACGAATGGCGAAGTGTTGATGGCAACAACGCAACGCGGTTGGAGGTGGAACGGCAATGACACAATGGTGGTGTGGCTTGGGTGAACAAGGCCAGCCAAATGAGAAAGAGAGGGAGATAGTGTTCAAGGGTTCAACATTTGACAAAAATAGCGTGTTCTAACGGTCATCTGATGAATTGAATTGTCTTCCGAAGACCAATCAGCTTAGGCGAGCCAGTAGCTTGGGATGAGTCAGGTTAGGGCGAAGGACTAGACAGTGATACGTGTCACATGCTTGTGACATGGGTCTAGCATGCATGGACTCATCCGCCATATGTCCTACAATGGTGACATGTGCCCTAGCCGACTACTACGTGTTGACACATGGCCCCCCACATGTCCATGTGCGGCCACGTGTTGCTTCTTGTTTTCAGTTGTCCCAATTTCTCTTATAATTAACCTGATATGACCCTAATTAATCACATGGTGTCCTTAAATTTTTTTCCCCTCTCTTACCATGAAAGTATTGGTGTGATTTTAGATTTATGTGTGAAGATTAAGACTATAAGAGATTATCTCATATTTCTAAAATATTATTACTATTTTCAGTATGTTTTTCTTCTATAATATATATATATATATCACGCCCACATGACGGGTGGGTTCACAACTAATAATGGTTGCAACACAAATTTCCAACATTGCATGGAGATAAAAAGAAGTCCCTACTTGCAAATCTACTCGAGAAATTATTATAGTCATAGTATATATAATACGATGAGTCAATGCAGTGGGGGATGAATTCGAATGATCACTTATGAATGGCAAAAAGAGTCTACTTATTAGTGATGGTAAGAAGTTAGAGATTACAAAAAAGACTCGTTCACAAAGTTGTTATAAAATGATGAGAAGAACTCTTCTTCCTAAAGTGTTGGATGTCCAGAGAATCTTATTATTCCCGTGTAAATTTTACTGGATTCGAATTGGAACCCGGGTTCCTATGAACCTTCAGGTATCTAGCATCTAAGCTTGTAATGTTACAACCCGATTCGAATTGGAACCCGAGTTCCTATGAACCTTCAGGTATCTAGCATCTAAGCTTGTAATGTTACAACCCGAGTTTTATCAACGTTGTGAGTTTCTATGTTCGACTCTATAGTAACTTGGTTGCATACGCATCGTCCTGTTTATACTTCCCAGAGTTTCACTTCAGCAGATTTCGTTTTTTTGCAACTTTGGGTTGGACTTAACACGGTGGATCTAGTATTGTTATGACTTTTCATGGTATAGTTCAACCGAAAGCACACAGATTGGTGCTATATCTCACTAACTATCATTGTGAGCCTAGGAGAATGCAGGTATAGATACATGCAGAGACTCCGCATAGGAGGTAGAATTAGAGAAAACTGCCGAGCAAAGAGGAAACAAAGCAAATAGGGTTGATAATCGTAACTACATGAGGAGTTTTCCAAGATTTTCTCGAAAAAATCCTTCGTGATGTCGGCCTCACCAAACATAGCGGGGTCGGGACCGCCTCTCAACCAGTCCACCCAAGTGAGGCTTTGAAAAGGCCTTCAGAAGGGAAATGGCCACTTTGTGCAATTTGAAATGGTCATTTCGTGCAATTTCCGTGCGTGATAATAAAGTATAAAGAGCGGATGATTTGATTAAAAATAATAATAATAATGCCTTATGAATTTATTTCTTATGGCATTGCTCAGACAATACATGCATCACATTTTCAAAGTGATGTTCAATAATGCAGGCATCCTTTTCAACTTCACTCTCCTGCCAAAAATATCAAGCAAAATCACATGTTGATAATCCATTTTTTGAATGGAGTTTCCCAAGATCTTCGAAGGCATGGCCCAAACCCTCCCTATCTAAGGGAGATATTTTCTATCGAATAGGAGTACTTTTTTATACGCCGGCCTCCAACGTCGTCGTTACCGCCGGCTTCCAAAGGGGGAGCGGCCATTTCCCTTCTCAAGGCTTTGGAAAAGCCTTCGGAAGGGAAATGGCTATTTCGTGCAATTTTCATGCATGATACTAAATTATAAAGAATGACTGGCTTGATAGAATATTAGTTTGAAATCATATTGCCTTACGATTTTATTTAGTATGGCATTCCTTGGATAATACGTTCATCCATGCTGTCTGATTGATTTTGACAAAATTGATGTCACAAAAAAAAAGGGTTTATTTAACCTTAAAGCAGTTGTTCTGGTACTCATACAGACTCTAAGAAATGATAATGTAATATTACGCACTATTTGATCAAACACATGACACACCTTATATATAGTAGATCAATTCCATGCAACTTAAGCTATACCATTATAGGCACAATGGAAAATTATTTATTAAATGATGATAAATAGGAGGCCTTAGGAGTGATATTTGTCAAAATTTTTTGTAGGAGCTTCTCCGGCAACTTGACCAGTATTCAGCAACTAACTTGGAGAAGTAGGAGTTGGTCTCCATCAACTTTGAGGGCTCCTCGTACTCCACCAGATTTCCTTCAAATGTGAAGCAAAAAACACCAATGAGATCCATGTTAAATGCACATTAAAAAAAAATTATGGCGGTATTTCCTATTATAAATCCATACAAGGTACATAGTATAATAATTTTTTTTATACGAACCTTTATGAAATGAAGGTTCACATTTATTAGTGGAATGGATACAATTACCACAGTTTGAAACTATAAAGTCGTTAGTATCCAAACCCTACGTGTATCGTGATTTTTTTTTCACATATCAATGTGCCAAATAACAGAAGTTACTTACACAATTAGATTTTTCTTTCCACCAAAAACAAATGTCCAATTGTGTAAGTAACTTCTTTCAAAATCAATTTTTGCTTGTTTGGTGCACAGAAAACTAGAAAATCATTGGCTTAACACGACATGGTCTTTGAATAAGTTTGCCGCAATCCCAATTCATCCTAGTTTTTCAATTTCCCATCACATCGATGACGAGACATATATGTTTTAATGCTTCAATATTAATCAAAAATTCGAATAAGAAAGAGAAAATTATATTATAATTGTATCATTCAGTATAATTAGAAACTTACCATAGGAGAGGACCATGACCATGTCACTGTCTATGACAGTGGGAACTCTGTGAGCCACGGTGATCACAGTGCAATCTGAGAACTCTTGCCTGATGATCCTCTGAAGCACAGCATCAGTTGTTGAATCAATTGAAGCGGTGGCTTCATCAAGAACGAGGACTCTGTTCCTCCTCAACAGAACTCTTCCCAAGCAAAATAGCTGCCTCTGCCCAGCACTCCAATTCTCTCCTTCATCACTCACTGTTTGAAATTTGATGTTCACATTCCCATTAGGATAAAGAAGAGTCCAATCATTTTGATTGAAGGTATGATGATATTGGTACATGCATGCGGCATAAGGTACTGTTGCATAGCTACGAGCAATTATTGCCGGAATCCTAGTAGGATTTTAGCGACTTTCAAGTTGTGACTAGATTTTGACATGTAATGTAGCAAACGATGCTCACCGGAGGAATCGAGCTGATTCGGTAGGCTGCTAATTGTGGCCTTGAGCTGACATTTTTCCAGAGCCTACAGATCAAGAGATGAACAAGGGTTGGTTTGCCACATCCATGAAAAAGATTATCTAATTGAGAGGCATGCTATGAAGATTGAAATCCAAAAATGAGCACTTTGTGTGGATGTTACCATCCATATCTCCTGGTCAGAGTAAAGGCTAAGAGGGTCCATGTTAGTCCTAACACTGCCTCTGAACATAGTGGGCTCCTGAGGGATGATGCTCAGCTTCATCCTCAAGTCCTTCAATCCAATGGAAGTAATGTCTAGCCCGTCGATGTAGATCTTTCCGCTTGCTGGCTCAACCAGTCGAAACAATGCGCTGATTAGAGTCGTTTTCCCACTTCCTGTTCTTCCAACAACGCCAACTCTGCTTCCTTCTTTGAATGTGCAAGTGATTCCCTTCAGCACAAGCGGTGCGTTGGGACGGTACCTTAGCTGAAACCGAGTGGGAAAAAACCCTTCGTATTAGCAACCTGGAAAAAATTTCTGATTTTGAGTTGCAAATTTTGCACCTTCAGTTCTTGCAGCTCGACACGACCCTTTGATGGCCATGAAGATGGTGGCCTATGATTCACCACGACCGCTGCAGGCTCAGATGGTATGTGCATGAACTGTTTGATCCGCTCAACCGAGATAATGTAGTTTGACAAGTAGGAATACCACCGGGTCACAAAGACATGCGTACCCGTCAAGGTAAAAGCATAAGAAAGAGATAGCCCAACAAGCCCTGCAAGACCAGGCTAAACAAATTAAACTAGTACTTTGGACAATTTGATGCGTTCCTGCTGATTTCACGTAAATTTTTGGTTACCTGGAGGCACATATCCCTGAGGAAGTAGAATCAGAAGAAGAGAAGCAGTGAGTAGGGTCAGGTTCTGAAGTGCTTCTATTCTCAGAACTAGCCACTCCATTAGTGCATTAGAGTGGAAAAAAAGTTTCGCATCGGCGTCCACGAGTTTCAGGAAATTGGAGAAGAATCTGTCTACAGCGTTAAAAGCTCTAATGGTGACCACACCTAGGGATGTCTCAGCCGCATAGTTCATGAGAGGAGCTTTCGTGGTTCCGTTGATTCTTATTAATTCGCGCGCTGATGCCCAGTAATATGCCTTTTTAGTTGAGGGACTGACCACGGTTAGACCTTCTAGTTCAAGAGACAGACAAATTCAAAAGCTCTAGACTTAAAAAATCACCTGAACATATTTTGAAGCAACCATTGCAATAGTCGCAACGATGAGAACTTGCCATGTGACTGAGGCCATAATCCCAATTATAGCCAGAAGCTCAATTCCAGCAGCTATCACAAAGATGATGGAGAACGGGATGTCGAAGTCCAGTATACTCAAATCTGATGAAGCCTGCAAGATTTTAAGCGTCAACCCAATTCATCATATGGTAAGTGCTTGATAGAAAATGATAATGCTGAAGATATAGAAGCATGAATGCGAAAATGATCTTACTCGGGTCAGAATCCTCCCCACTGGAGTAGAATCGAAGAACAGCATCGGGGCTTTGAAAATCGAATCGGTGAAACCTGAAAAGAAGGCTTTGGAGGCCTTAATACCCAGATGAGCTGCATAGAAAGATCTTAAGTACACGAACACAGCACTGAGCGAGGAAATCCCCGTGAAGACACCGATTAACGTGCCATTACTAATGTCGGGAAATCGAATGGCTAGTGCTAGCCAATAGGTGGATGCAGCCTGAAGCACCACAAAGGCTAACTGCGTCAGGAAGCTGAAAAGCAGAAGGGTTAATCCTTTCGACACCAGTATGTAATCCCAGAACGGCTTCCACCCAGCATCACCAATCTCCTTCTCTTCTTCTTCTGTAAGTTGCACTCCGGGTTGGGCCTTCTCGGATATCTCGACTTGTTTATTCTCTTTAGATTCCTCATGCTTCACCACAATGGAATCCGCAGTTTCACCAGGGATTTCACTGTTTGAAGGTCCAAATGTGGTTAAAACTTCTTTGTGAGCATTCACAAGCTGCTCGAATGCTGCTCCCGATGTCAAGAGCTCCCGGTAGCTCCCTGACTGGGTAATACGACCCTCCTCCATGAGCTTCGTAGCACAGAAAGCAATTCATGTTTAGCTTATCTGAAAAAGAAAGTATCACTGACCTATACTTTTTAAGTATGAAAACCAGTTCTTACCAAAATTCGATCCATATCCGAGAGAAATTCCACTTGGTGAGTCACTAGGATGACCATCTTATTTTCGAGCACGCCCATGACACAGTCCTGCAGTAAAAGACTCGATTTAAGCACAGCAGGCTTGTTAATCACTGGTGTTTCTCTGCATTATTTTACCCTAGGAAAATATCACCTCAACTTCTTACATTGAAAAGTATTGCAGCGGTGTGCGCGTCAACCGCGCTGAAAGGATCGTCGAGAAGATAAATGTCTGCATCATTATAGACGGCCCGAGCTAGTTGAATCCTCTGCTTCTGTCCACCACTCATGTTGAGCCCTCTCTGGCCTATCTCTGTGAGATCTCCATGACTGAAGCTACTGACATCTTTATCCAGTGCGCACGCTTTTATGGCCTTCTTATATCGAGCCTCATCCATCGGTTTTCCGTAGAGTATGTTGTCCCTAATCGTCCCACTTTGGATCCAGGAGGTTTGAGAAACATAGGCGGTTGATCCACATATTTTAACCTAAATTAAGATACGTGAAAGAAATAAAGTTAGGTGCAAGACAGAGGTGCACATCTTACGGGCATAGATGTCCTGAAAACTCACAGTTCCCGCGGTTTTGGTTATTTCGCCCAGCATAGCACAAAGAAGCGATGATTTGCCCGCCCCGACTGGACCGCAGACCGCCATCTTCTGCCCGCATTTGGCTTCCAAGTTTATGTCTTTCAGAGTCAAGATTGCAGATTCCACGTCCCAAGCAAAATTTCCTGATAAAATGTGTATGCTTGTAGAGCCAGGCGAATCCTCCTCCGGGAGTTCTCTTATTCTATCGTGCTTTAGCTCGTCGTCTACCAAAAATGCATTGATGCGATCGAAAGACACCATCATTTGGATCAATATAGAAAGGGCCTCGGGGATCATCCTAACAGGCTCGCCCATCGCCCGCAACGTTGCAAGAACCGTGAAGATAGTACTAGCATTCAATGGGGCGCTCTGCAAGAGAGCGCAACCTAGGAATATCACCGAAGAAACTATAGTCGGAGACATCCAATAAAGCACTGTCCCGTAAGGCCTCTTGAACTGGGCTTCGGCCAGCCATTTCATCTCGGTGGCACGGCGCGACTCGATCAAGTTTCTGAATCTTTCTTCCCACGACTGCAACTTTATGATCTTCATGCTGTTCAGGATCTCTGAAGTGGACCGGAGCCGCTCGTCTTGGGCGATCATGAACTGGGACTGGCAGTTTTGGATGATCTTGGCGAAAGGTACATTCAGAAGTCCGCAAATCAGCAGCGGGACTAAGCCCGGAAGAGCACCAATGCCAATCACGGCAAAGAGTACACCGATGGACAGGAAGAGTTGCAGCGTGAGGCTCCAAGTGGAGTGGAACCACCAAGGGAATTCTCCCATCCGATACGCATCCACCGAGATGTAATTCACGATTTCACCGGTTGAGTGTCGTTTTCTTGCGGTGTTTGAAAGTTTCAACTGCTTCTTGTAGACCGCTACCATAAGAGCGGATCTCATTCTCATTCCGGACCTCCTGGAATCAAAGAAGTAATGCCTCTGTGAAAAGGACTCAACTAGCTTGGCAAGCATCAGGCACCCAATAATGGTGAACCCTTCAGACAAATCTCCCCTGCCTCCATTCGAGTAATTCACAAACCAGTACAGTAACAAAGGGGAAACAACAACCGCTATTGTTCGGGAAAGCGCGCATAAGCCAATGGAAATGTTCTCCTTGAAGTATACTTTCGCAATGGCCTTAATAACCAAGTAACCCTGCGAACCCTTTTGATCGCTTACGACCGAATCCCACGCGATCGCAAATTTTTTATAGGCCAGATCAGCTTCGTCCTCGGAGACCAGAGATGGGATGTCCTGGAACTCAAGCAGTTTTGAGTACCCCAAGCGTAACAATGGATTAATCCAAGCGAATGTCAACTTGCTCAGACAGCTGGCGCAGCCAAGCGGTGACCGGGATTCATCAGGCTTCGCACCTAGTAGAGGTTCGTATAATTTCTCATGCGGGTTCGGTTCCGGAGCCACAACATATTTCCTGAAGGCACAGAACAGAAGGAGAAAGTTTATAGGCCAAGTCACAATGTCTAGAACTCCGATTTCTAGCCCTTTGAACAAGAGCCTGATGTTCCAAGCAGTGACGAGCAAACAGAAGGCAACCCACCAAAGAGTGACCAAAGTTCTCATCCACTTGGATTTCGCAGCAAGCAACGAAACCGTCAAAGACATCCATGCCAATCCTCTAACAAAGTGAAGCAACCAGCCCTGAGGTCTAATTACGTCGACTTGATGCATAAGACTCTGGAGGGCGACAGCGAAGTGTGCGAGGCTACTAAATGCGCAACAGACCGCCACGATAATGAGTAACAAGTCCCTCCTAGTGCCGTTACCGACAGAATCGCGCTTTCTAAGGCTGATGGCGATCCACAAGACGTAGAAAGTGCAGAGGAAAAGCAGGTTGGCTCCGTCGATTATGCTACTCTGGGTGCAAGCACCCAAATCAGGCTCTCCATCACATATCCAAGAAAATGCCGCTGATTTTCAGCACATAAGAATAGAGAATCAAAAACTAATAAACCGAAGTAAGCCTCCGTCGTTACCGACTAAGTAAGCTAAAAAGCATACATTGAAAGGTGAAAAAGCATGGCGAAGTCTCAATGATACAGTGCTACGAACAATGAATATCAGTTTCATTCATACAAAAGAAACAGTGTCACAGAGACATCGTTCATGGTAGTGTTCTTGTACCAGGAAAGGTCCAGAGAAGAGGCATGGATGGAAGAACTCGGGTGATTCTCTGGGCTCTGAGCTTCCGCTTCTCCTCAAGCACACCAACTGATGTAGCAGTTCAGATATAAAAAATGAAGAGCTGTTCAATGAAGGAGAATGAAGAGGCTAATAATGATAATGAGAACTCTGAACTTTCTTCCTCAGAATACTTGTCTGGTTTATAATGATACATTTTGGATTGATACTCTTGGCTGGTTTTTGTGATCCTTATCATGTCCTGAACGCGTAATCTTGGTAACCCTAAGGAGGCAAGTCTTAGTCTTACCCTGCATTTACAAAATGCTGGGTCCAAAGTTTGAACTCGTGACTTCCAGGTCACACGGTAACACCTTAACCAGATGCGCAAACCTTAATCCTCCTAACCTGTGCGGAAAATATATATATATATACACGTAGATGTTCTTTGTCTGAACCTCAAATCACCTCCATCCCATAATTACCATCATCTGGCAGTTTTATCATTAAATTTCTAAGCGCCTGTCCACAGATCTTGCAGCTTTTTGGCGTTTTGGATTTGGCCAACTCACGACATGCCCGCGGTTTCAATTGGTACCAGCTACGGGCTTTCCCGAAAATGCTTTGCTTTTCTTTTTGCAGAGGTTAGGAAACACTTTCGCTCTCGTGTAGTCATATATCCCAAAGTTTCGTAAGGTTGAACGCTCGAGCGTCCAGGACTTCCCATGAAAAGTTGGAGTCAGACCCGAATTTTTCTCTATCGTCGTAACATTCCTTCCCAGTTTATAAACTTAAAAAAAAAGGCCAAGACGGTGGCCGGCCGCCTCCTAGGAGCCCTAACGAAAAAAAAAAAAACTGAAAAAAATATAAAAATACGAAAAAATTTAAAATATTAGTAAAAATTATCCACGTCATCGTTGCCCGAGCCAACTCAATAATTTTCAGCCAACATTGATCAGATGAACTGATGAGTCGGCACGAATATAAAAGGTTTAGGATTGAATTAACTAAAAAAAAATTAGAACAAAATTAACACGGCAACAATAGATTTAAAACTTCTTTGGTAATTTTTCCGTAGATTATTGTGCTCATGTATTGTAACTCTGTATAATTTATAGCAGCACTGGCAATTTGTAGTCAACAATTCTCCTAAAATTTGCATAAGTTACTGTCTTTTGAAAATTGGCCGACGGTTAAAATTTTCTCATCTTGATGGAAGAGTCCATATTACATACGAGACCAATCTCGTGAATTGCTGGACTGAACCATAAGATGTCCGCAAACCGCGCATTTGGACCAGATAAGAAGAGTCCAATTTACGTACGGTTAATAGTTGTTCCTTTTGATCCAAGAGTCTAGATTACACAGGACGCCAACCAAGGTCGACATAACCATGTAGAAGGGATAATAATAACATAAATGATTTTTAAACTTTGATCCAATGCATATTATGATCTCTCAATTTTTAATTTGTTTAATGTGTTCTCTAAACTTTTAGTACATATCCAGTGTAATCTATGTAGGGGTGTGCAACCAGACCGAATTTACTCGAAACCTGGATCGGACCACCCGAAAAACAGATCAGGAAACTAATTCCCATTCAAACCGGTCTGAGAACCGATTCTAAATTTTGAAAACCGGTTGGAGCCAAACCGATTCTCACTTCCAAGTACCTAGAAATCGGACCGATTTTGGAACCAGTTTTTAGCAATTTTTTTTTTAAAAAATAGACATCTCTTCTATTTTGGTAGATTGTAATTTCTATTGCTCATATTGTGGATTTTTATTTTTGGTGGATAATGAGTTTTATTAGTTATTTTTTACTTTGAATCGTTTCATGGTTATTCATATTATTTTGATGGAAAAATGAAATTAAAAAAAAAAAGGTTCTCGATCAGATCTTGAAATCAAATCGAAAAAACAAGATAAGTTCCAAAACAAGTTCTAGGACAAACATGATAGGTCCAAGGTTCCAAAAATTTGGAATTGGTAATAACATGGTCAGTTTTAGGGTCTAGGTCCAGACCTACCCACCTGGCACATGCTCGCTCCTAAATCTATGAATTATATGACAATATTTAATGTTGTCCTTCCATAAATTCAAGTTCAAAAGCAATGCTGAGCATTTTCACATGGTCCAAGGACTAATTTTTTCTTTTTTCAAATCCAAGGACTAAATTGAATATGTGCAAAAAGTCGAGGAAACACATTGAATAAATTAAAAATTCAGAGACAACATTACATATTGAACAAGCTAAAAGTTAGCATATTGCATATTGAGCGGAAGTTTATAAACCATTTACGTCAGTCTTCCTATATAGAAATATATCATTTTTCCCAGTTTAGATAAATTACAGTGGGCTTATGATAATAGTAAAGTTTCATTCCACCTTTCACTTCACGAATTGAAATTGCTTTTTGGCAACGCTTCCAAGTTATTTCCTTGAACCGTGGTTGGCGGTACTATGAAAGGTGCTACACGTAAGCTTTTAATTTAAAATTGGATCTAGGATGGCGGCCTGTTGTGTCTCATTAGGATGTTCTTATTGGCTTTTTTTTTTTTTGTCTCCTAATAATAATTTGATGCTAGTCTCGTTTAAAATGTAGGTGAACAACTAATGATCTACATGCTCAAAATGAATATATATATGTATATATACATATACATATATATATGTACATATACCATTTTCTGCAAAACTTCTCCATTTATCTCGGCCGTCGATTTTTGCTTCACATTTATTTGTTTTTCATTCTAGTCTATTTTGGTTTGTCAAGCGAAATTAAAGATTCCTGAGCCGTCAATTTTCAACACGCTAGCACGGTATAATATCTCCACGGAAGCATATTTTGAAAGAACGTGAGAGCGAGACAAGCTGGCGCGAATTAAAAAACCACGACATTATTTTACTAAGCTCAACAAGAATACCCTTTTTTTTTCCCTGATCACACGAACTCGAGCTCGACGTGTGCCCATGAATCGCCAATCCTACCAAATAAACAACATCGCGAACCGGTCAATGTTCCTTGGGACCATTTTGTATGTGTTTGGCTGCCATTAGGGAAAGGACGGAGGCGGACTTGCCTTTCACATCGTTATCATTCTTGGGACGAAAACCGCAAGCCAAGCTATTTAATCAAGTGACTAAAATTAGTATCATAAGGACAAACGGCGGCCCAAACGACTGCCGTTTCGAGCTTCAATTTGGACACCGACCCTTCCAGGATCAAGGGCTTAGGGACAACTTCTTTTGTCCTTACGCCTTTGACCCCATTCCTAGATTCGTGCGTAGTGATTCCTAACATTTTTCAGAAGAATTTCCACAGGTTGTTGGTAAATATTTTCTTTCATTAGCTAGCACCAATAAGAAATTACAATATTATATGTCATTTTCTTTCCACCAAGCAGGGCCAAGTACGTAACCATTTGGAAGCATTCATATCACGCTGTCCATGAAATAAAATTTAATACAATCATCTTTCGACAAATGATAAAAATAACCCAAAAAAAAAAAATCCAAAGTATGCCTAATGTGTGACCGCTGAGTTTCTTTTCTGTGACATCAAAAACTCCAAACTGTGTACATCGCGACACTTTTACACTAACTTTTTCTTGTGACATAAAGCACCCCGACTTTATACTTTTGTGACACATTTACCTTCAGTCAAGATTTCGTCAAATGATCTTTCAGCCAAAACAATGTCATTTTTATTTCACTTAAGTTACATGGGCGTCATGTCAACGTCATTTGATTTTTGAGCGTTCATATAGGTAGATTCTTTACGGTCTTCATTGACAGAACTTTAACAGAGAGTAAATATGACACACAAATATAAATTTAGAATCTCTAGCGCAACATCAAAAAAATTTAGAGTAAATATATCGCAAAGAACATAATTGGTGATTTTTGGTGGCTTCTGCCATATATATGGTACGCTATCAAAAGGAATCGAGAAAGTACGCATGTGCAATTCAAGTTATGGGATTTTCGACTTAATTTCGACGAACCTGATGTTTTCTTTCGACACCATACCCAAAAACATAAATAGAAATCCATGAAATTGAATAATTATTGCCTCTTGTTACTTCTTTTTCGCAAATTATTTGTTTCTTCCCATCTTTTGGAAAGCAATAATATAATCACTGCCCTTTTGGGGTTAGCAATTACGGCTCTTTTTTTTTTTTTTTTTGGTCAAAATTTGAACGTCGGTTTTGACTGACAGAAAGATAATTGAATCCTCTCCCTTGTGCCAAGAGTAGCAATGTGGCAATCATGTGTCATGATTTGCCGTAGGACCAAAACTACCATCATCTTGAGAAAAGGCAATTAGATCCTAGAAATATCAATGTCCACTCAAATTCCAAAAAGGAAAAAGTACAAAAGAAAATCATTGAACTGAATATAGTTCGAGGACCATCCAACTCGTTCTCCTGTTAGTTTCATTAACCCAATAAAATTAATAAACAAAAATTACCCGAATGGTTCTGGCCTTGTTTTCCTCGATAGTTCGAGCTTAGTCTTGTGCACCGAGGTAGCAATGACATGCACGTTAGAGGTCGAGATTTCTTACCTTAAGAAGCATAAACATTGCACTAATATCAAGACGAGCATCAACGATATATATCCGACTTTAGAACTTAGATCGGTTGCCGACCCGCCAGACCTACCTTGCCATGTTGTGCAAGAAACGCCGTGTTGTGCTTTTCATTTGCCCCTCCACTGAATATGAGTTCAACACTTTCCTTTTCTTGAGTAGAAAACGAATAGTTTTGTCACTTTCCAGCGCCTCTTAATTCTGCATGCCCTGTCGTCTAAAAGTCGCTGTACAATAATTGCACGAGATTTTAGTAACGTCTATATCTAAAGTAAGCGATTCGAAGAAAATCGAACCCTTCATCCTGTTTCATCAAACGGTGGCAAGTACATGATTATGACACAAATTTTAATCGATTTTCAAGATGATTTACTCACCAATGCTCAACAAATGTGACGTTTGCCCTCGTGAAAGATCAATCATTAATGGCGAACGTGGGGGTCTGAGATTCTTTCTTCTTTCATTTGCGCTCCACGGTCCAATGGGCCTCAAACGATATTCCATTGCTTAGAATTTTTAAACCCAATCTAGCTGGGCCTACAGAGATCAAAATAATTTGGTGGGACTTACCCAACCGAACACAAATTGCTTGAAAATTATGAATTTTCTCTCTAGGCTATTCCTGGATTTTTCTTCTCTCTTTTTTTTAAGTTGGATGCATTTCTATGTCTTTAGCCAGAAATAAAGTAGCCTCATTTAAAATTATAAAAAAATTATTTTTTTCATCCAATATGAAATAAACAAAAAAGAACCGACTTTCATAAACCATTACGTAAGCAATTTTCAGCGGCAATTAGCCGAAAGGTCTACATTGGAATTCCACATAAAGATTTAAGATCACATTGGCTAAATTGAAAATTTTATGACTGATTGGGTAATCGTGCCTTTTTTTCGTGCATGTTCTATATTTACTTTTGGGTTGGATATGTTAAGCATTGGCCTCGCAAGTTGTAATTCAGGTAGCTTGCTCTTGTGTTTTTAAGGATTAATGGGGAATGGATTGCGCTGCGCTCTTACGGTCACGTTATGTTACGTCGACATCTCTAGTTATATGATGTGCAATTGAAATCGGATAGGAAGTCATCGCCCGTCAAATTTTCCAGTACTCAAATTAGGTCACGGTATTCGACCAAATATATATATATATATATATAGAGGTCATGATTTTTTTTGAAAAGGTCTCGAAATGTAACGGGAACTCCTCTGCACCTCTTAGAGATGGTGAACAACGGTTTTTCGAAGTGTTAAGTCGCCAAGCTGATGCCCAGGAATCTTCGACCCGAGCCTATTAGTATTGCCCTAGTTTAGGCCAAAGTCTCGGGTCTGTGGTTTTTAGGATTAAACCCACCAACATCGTGTTCGTTAGAAAGCTGTCATCACAATTCCAACGAATTAAACATCACCTCGCAAGGTGAGCCGCCTAATGTTGAGGAGCACATTCATCGGGACTCCTCAACATGGGGAGTTCTATTCTCTCTCTTCTACATTCAAGTTGAAAAAATAAATCAAATAAGGACGTTGTGATCATTATTAATAAGGGCATGAAGTGATATAACAAAATTCTGAAGTGATCATGATTGTTTCACATAAGAATTTGCCCTCGCCGGCTAGCTAAATATAGGCCCCATGGTTGCTGGACCTCGCTAGAACCTCAATAGACTGCCAAGGTGCCGATGGCCATCGCTACTACCCCATAGGAGGGAAAAATTGTCAAAAAAGTCATAAACCTATTGCACCATTGTCGATTCAGTCCTAAACCTTTTAATTTTGCTAATTTAGTTTGAAACCTTTTTTTTTTTTGCCAATTCAAGCCTAAGCCTTCTTTAATTATGTTAATTCAGTCCATCTAGCAAATGTTCACCGGCCGACACGACACCCGCCGACGACCTAATAGTTTAACATTTTTTGAATTTTTAATATTTTAAAAATATTTTTTTCTTTTTTTCTTTTTTTCTCCACCCATCTGCTCCGATGAAGGACTAGAGAACAGCCGGCGAGGCTCGCCATGGATGGGCGAGGCCGAGCCTCACAACGGCCGAGCGAGCGAGATCTTGGAGAGGTCAATCCTCGCTAGCCTAGATTTAGGCGAGACCGTCGCGAGGCTCGTCGGCCTCGCCATGGTTGGGGGAGGCCGAGCCTCATGACAGCCGAACGAGGCTCACCTCGCGTTGACCTCTCCCAAATCTGGGCTAGCGAGGCTAGCCTCGCTCGGCCGTCACGAGGCTCGGCCTCTCCCAGCCATGGCGAGCCTCACGACGGTCTCTCCCAAATCTAAGCTGGCGAGGCAAGCCTCCCCTGACAGTTGCGAGGCTCGGCCTCACCCAATAGTCGCGAGGCTCCGCCTCATCCAGCGATGGCAATACCAGCAAGCCTTGCCAGTCGTCCTTTGGTTCATTGCCGGAGAGAGGAAGTTGCCAAAGGTAGAGGAGGAAGATGGGAGGAGGAAAAAAGAAAAAAAAAGTATTTTAAAAAATATTAAAATATTAGGTCACTGGTCGGCAAGCATTCACGTCAGCGCCGATGGGTGCCTACGTCAGTATTGACCGACGAAAATTCGCCGGATAGATTGAATTGGCATAATTAAAAGGTTCAGAACTGAATCGGCAAAAGTGCAATGGGTTTAGGACTTTTTTAATAATTTTCCCCCCATGGGAGGGTAGCCCTTCCACCTGTGTTTTTTTTTTTTTTTACTTTTAGTTTCTTTTAAATTTTTAAAAAGCAAAAAAAAAGGAGTAAATGTGAAAACCAAATGGAAAAAAAAAATTGCCCCTAACCAAAGAGTTACCAAGGTTCTCATCCACTTGGATTTCGCAGCAAGCAACGAAACTGTCAAATATATCCGTATAGATCCTCTAACAAAGTGAAGCAACCTACTCTGAGGTCTATTTATGTCGGCTTGAAGCATAAGATCATGGTGGGCAACAGCGAAGTGCACACTGCTGCTAAATGCGCAACAGACAGCAACAACTATGAGTACCAACTCCTACCTAGTGCTGCTTCCGTTGTCGCTGCAGTTCCGAAGGCTGGCAGCAATCCACGAGACGTAGAAAGCACAGAGGAAAAGCAGGTTGGCAGGTCGATTATGCTACTTTGGGTGCAGGAGTTCAAATGTAGGAAGAAAGAAGAGCTGTTCAGTGAATGAATGGAGAGCCTAGGAATAATAATGATCTAGTCCCAGATTTGAGACGAAGCAAACTCCTCAAGTTATTTACTTGTTTATACATGAATTTGATTGATGCTCTTGGCTGGTTTTGGGGTTTTGTAGATTGGGAACTTTTGAAAACTTGGTGATTGCTAGGAGTGAAGAAAAAACTAGAATTCACCGGACCAGACCATACCCAACCGACTGATTTTGGGTGATTCCCGATTCCAATTTGCTGGAAATGGCGAGTGCCGGTCCAATTCCCAATTTTAGGTGGGAACCACTGACCCGAACCACTTATATATTCAAAGATTGAGACGTTGGTTTATTTTCGTGGCTCATGAGCTCTCAAAGTTTGAGAAATTGCTTGCTTCTTTTATTCTTGAGAAAAGGATATTAGTATTCAACTTCATTTATCTTCGATTGAGAAGTTGATTTATGTCATTTGCTTGCTTATTATTGCGAATTTGTGGCAAACTTATTTTCATATGTGAAATGTGATACAAGACTATGGATGAAGTTTCAAAACTTTGTGCCAAACTCGTTACTCATTAAAGGACATTATGTGATTTTCGGTGGTGGTGCACTTGCTGATCTTTTCTATGAATTTGTGAAAGAAATCATCAAGTACACCACCAACGCCGATGTCTATCTCTTTATCCCATGGAAAATTGAGAATGGTTTCGTTGTTTCGCTCGCATACAATATTTTATAATTGATGTTCATGCTCGGTAGAACCGATACCATGGACCCACTCGAGAACCAGATCATACTAGTGATTCTGTTCTCAGGTGGTTCACGATTCCCATTTTGAGGAATCGATCTCTAATGGGCGGTTCTTGGTTTTAAGGTGGGAACTACACATCCTGGAACCGATCGCCCTTAATGACTGCATTATGGGGGAGGGGGGGCAGAGAGAGAGAGAGAGAGACTTTGTATATTATACGGGGTTCTACTTATCATTTCATATGACTGTTTCATTGAAAATTTCACGATAAAAGAAAATGTTTTTCATGAAGATCATTTTAAAGAAAAAATAATTAATTTTCATTTGTTTGGCAATTTAACAAAAAAAAGCGATTATCATTTTTGTCAAAAGGAAGTTGTATCCTTCCAATTTAAATTTTCTGACTTCGGTTCATGAAAGCGGGTTCGGAAAATCAATTAAGTTTTTGTCATCCAAATATGGAAAAGGCGAACAATGATTTTTCGTTGACCGGCTTTTCTCAGGAAAGACAGACCGACCCTAAATTCTAAAAAGCCCGTTCACACAGACACTTGCAGCTTTTGCTCCAAGCGGTGGTATCATGAAAGCCAGCCACACGAGGGGTCAACTTCAAATAGGAGGAGTCTTCGGCCTACTTTGTCTTAACTAGCATGTTCTTATGTGCATTTTTCTCCTACGACTAATCAGTGAAATAACTCAAAATCAACTCTACCAAGTACTAAAATAAATCATTTTGTTTCGAACGAACGAACAAAAAAAAAAACAAAACATTTTCCGACTTTCCATTTTCCGTAGAAAACCTATTGGCATAATTCTGGTGTCAGATTCTTGCTCTAGCTAGATTTTCAATCTCAAGCAGCATGAACTCACTAGCAATGGTAGATCGCCGTTCGAAACAAACATGACATTAGTTTTTGATCCGATGGATGTAGAGTGAGATTCACGAAGGCCAATTTTGGTAGAGGAGCCTGTCGAGCAAAGTTGAAGGTTGGGCCCGTCGGTTTCCGACACGTTGCCTCGACTCAATATCTTTGTGGAAGCACATTTTGACAAACACGGGACCGAAACAAACCCGACACAAATTAAAATTAGGAGAATGCGATGGTGGCAGCTCCGTCATTTCTTTCGAGCGACGGAGCTTCCCCAGTCATGCAATATTAGCGGAAAGCAAACTATTTACTCCGCCGGTTTTTTTTTTTTTTTTTGAGTTCTTGATCTTTCGATTTTTTTTTTTTTGTGTTGGACAATCCCGGAGAAATGGAAAAGAAAGACTTGCCTTTTAATGTCGTGCATCGTTCTTGGGACGCAAACCACGAGGCTTGTGGCACAAACTAAGGTGTTTACTGTTTAGTCATGTGGTGACAGGGAACATTACTATTCATTTGGGCCCGACTCTTCTCGGATCAAGAGCTTGCCCGGCCAACCCGCCACGTTGACTCGCGCACCAATCCGTTCTTGCTTACGGTCTCTTAACCCCCATTGCCTACATTCGTGCTTAGTGATTCCCAACTAGGTTTTGCTTCAAAGGCAGTTTGATCCTAGGACATACATCATTTTTCCCGCTCGAATTCGGATGCCGACTCACCCCGCCGGACACATTTCGTTCTCCCCTCGTGCGTACATAAGCTCGGCACTTCCCCCTGATCTGTAGGGAAACAAGAGGGCGCATCATCCTCCCGGTAATCGCTAAACTCAACACATCGCTTCTCATCCGAAAGTCGTCGTGAGATAGTCGCGTCGGCTTTCGAGGACGTCTCGAAGAAAATGTGATCCTTCGTTCTGTTTCATCAAACGGCATCGTGTCCCTCTTTAGGACGTTTACTTTCAAGACGACGTCAAGATGAAACGACTCCTCACCAATGCTCAACGTTGACGAACATTTGACATGGTGAAATCTCGATCATAGAGGAGTCTCAGATTTCCCCCCTTCTCCGTTCAATTGAGCTCCTTGGTCAAATGGGCCTCAAGAAACCCAATCCAGCCGGGCCTAGAGGGATTAAAATCATCTCGGTAGGTCTTACCTTAACAGAAACCATCGTTGCATGAAAAAGGCAAACTGACACTATTGGCATGGAACGTTGGCTCAATATATAATGCGATCTCTCGTGAACTTATAATTTATTCAATATTACCTCTGAAATTTAAGTACGTGTTTAATTTAATCCGTAGGTTATATGAAAATATTTAATGTTGTCTCTTGACTTGAGTTTGATGGAAAAATAATATTGAATATTTTCAATACATGTCATAGACTATATTGAATATGCACCAAAAGCCCATGGATCACATTAAATAAATTAGAATTTTAAGAGCCATATTGCATATTAAGTTGAAATCCATGAATTATATTGAATAAATTAAAAGTGCGAAAATCGCAATCGGCATGAAACCAAAGTTCATACAACATTTGCGTCGTTTTTTTTTTTTGACTTAAAAATGAAAAATAAGGCCAACGGCCAAGAACATTAATGGGGTTTGGTCCATTTAATTAAGAGGCAGCACCATCTCCGGGACCAAGTCAATTCGGCAGCGTCAGTAGCGGTCGGGTTTGCTTTTGCTCTAAGCCCCAAGCAAAAGATCGCGCCGATCGATCCTCGCATTCAATGCAGAAATCCAGCTGCCCCCAGGGAAACCAGGAGTAATTGCTTCTTCGGCCGTGACAAAGGAAAAGAACCAGGGAAATGAACTTCTTTTCCCATTTAATGCTGCCGGCCCAATTCCCATCTCCAGCCGAGAGCGATTGCATTCGGAAAGATTATATCAAAATGTTTGTCCTTTTTTTTTAGAACCAACGACTTGCCACCCATGATGGAGGGAGGGATCACATGGGTGTGTTTTGTTGGGATTCGCGATTTAGGTTTTGGTAGGAAAACCGTTCTCTTCGGAACCGAATTGGGTTCGGTCGGTTCTCTGTCGATTCCTCTTGGAACGGGGGGATTAACCGGGCACTCAATGTTGAGAACCGAGTCGATTTTCCTTGGAACTAGCTTGAAAATAGTCGACTGCATCGGTTGTAGTCTATTCTCCGGTAGAACTAGCCCGTCATGTGGATGTGTTTTTATCTTCGCATTGGAAGTCCGTATTTCGAATCTTTGCGTGTGCAATTTTTCTTTTTTTTCCAATTCAAAGTAGGCGTCAATCTAATTTCGCTGGTTCTCGAATGAAACTGAAAGCTTCGCGCTAGGACTGACGCCTCAAGTCGATCCTAGACCGGTTCGGGGCTTTTGGAATCGGAAATCAAATCGGCTCTTCCGGCAACTGCACAATGACCAATCCGATCACGCCGGTTGCGATTCATTCTCGGGCTGAACCGGCCCGGCCGCGCGTCGCTAACCGTCTCTATCTCCGTCGTCGCCCGAGAAGTTGTTTGTTTGTGGAGCGATGCTCGATGCTTCGAGCTTGGATGCTGGCAAATTCCGACACTATTTTAATGCAGTGCCAAGTTATGAACTCGAGGGCTTTGTCTTTGTCCATGTTGGCCAACCAGTCGTAGTAATTTTCTTTTTTCTGTGGTCTAAAACTAGCGTAGTTAAGAAAGTTAATATAATCTAGTAAACCAGACGTGCAAGCCACTTCGTACTATTGTTTAATTAGGGTTGAGACGATAATAAATTCGAAATTAGGCTCGCAATTCTCAATCCTAGTTTCGGGAGTTGGGAACGTGACCTACCAAACTCCTCGATATTGCATGCATGCGAGCTTTACGAAGACTAGTATAATTTTCTTCTTCATCTAATCGTGATTTGTCACCACGGTTAATGTCTCTTTGATAGGATCGATTTCAGCTCTTGTCCCCATTTGAGCCAAAGCAAGGACGTGACGTGGGGTTTAAGCCCTCAATCATTCTCAAAACACATAAATAAATAAATAAAACTTGAAGATAGTTTAAGGTCGCGAGGCTTTCGCTACTGACCAATGACCATACAAGGTCGAGCCTCGCCTCATGGCGAGCTCGAGCTCACCCAAGGCCGACGAGGCTCCACCTCGTGTGCCCGATCGCTAGCCGTCACCGAGGCCCGATGACTGGCAAAGGAAGAAAAAAAAAGATTAAATATAAAAAACACATATGATATGAACAAATTATTTAAAGATTCAATTTTTCTTGCCTTAAATAAAGTCATGATATTTACATTGTTTTTCAAATGATATCTAAACATTAGATAAAGTTTCCCGTCATATATCACAAAATTAAAAAAAAATAACTTAAAAAATAATTTTCCAAAAATAATTTTCCGTTTTCTTGTAATTGACCTCCAGACAAATGCACTCCAGGATAATTTTGGAAGAAGGAAAACCATTTTCGGACAAGAGAATTTCTCGTTGTAGCACAGCCAAGAGTTCCCGCAATTTTTTTTTTTCCCCCGAACTTCGGTTAGCACAACTTCGGAAGGAGGTTAAAATTGGGATTTTCTCTTTTTTCCATGTTGGGGACAAATTGACAGCGTGGCATAATTGCAATTTTAAAAACTTAGGACTGGACCCACTTGACGAAGTCAGTTTACGACGCGCCCCGACAAGACGCGACGGCGTTAAGGCGGCCCACATCTGCAAGCTTGGGCGGCGACTCCAAGGATCTTGTCTCTGACACGGGACGCGCCGTACATTTGGCCACCAGGACAGAGAGATCTTGAACTTTTCTATTTATTGTAAGAGCCAAAATATATATATACACACACACTTTGAAATTTTCATATTTCAATATTGAACAAGTATCAACAAAATACTAATTTAGAAACCATTTAAGTAACGTTTACAATTTTTCCAAGAATTTCTTATGTGCTCGACTATATGATACGAAACCATTCGGAGAAATTAAATAACAACCGCTGAGCCATCAACAACTATTTTTTCTTTGAATATAACTACGAAATACCACATAAAGAAAGTTCTTACATTTGTTTCAAGTTTGTCGCTTTAAAAAAGTCAATTTTTTAAGGGAAAACCCCGAGTGTTCTTATTTTCTCAAATAATAGTATAAAATGGACCTTATTTCAAAAAAGAGTCTGAAGTATTCTTATTTTACCAAAAAAAAATTTGAGGTGCACATTGTTTTAAATAACGGCTCAAAGTGAATATATTAGTCCTCAAAAAAGATCTAAATCACTTTAGTTTTGGGGATTTTGTCCTTTTATTTTTTTATTTTTTATTTTTGTAAGAGATTTGAAGGGGAAAAAAAAAAGAAACATGAGAGGGAGGTCGATCCTCCCGCCTATGGCCACCACCCCACCACCAATGTGGTGGCGGCTTAGCAAGGGTCAGCAAACCTAATAGGCATTGCCATTGCCCCACCAACTGTGGAGCAGTGACCACACCTCTCACCTGTGATTTTTCCTTTTTTTTACTTTTATTTTCTAAAATTTAATTTAACAAAAAATTAAATTAAATTTATATTTTGACAAATAGTGTCCTTGATTAGCCGAAAAATCTGGTCGGCCAACAAGATGAGATTGTCATTTGAAACAATCACAACTACTTTATGCCATTATTTGTGATGATGGCACTTCAAGCATTCATTTAAAATAAAATCCATTTCACGCACTTATTTGCTAAAATGAGAGCACTTGAGACTTGATTTTTTAAAAAAATTTCTCATTTTTTGAAATAAAATGTTTGTTTCTTTAAACCAATTTGATTTGACAAGACACGTGTATTCGTTCAAATGCTTAGTGCACCGGAATCATGACCCATGGATTAAAAGCTGCTTCTCTATGCCCGCAACAAGATGGAATTGGGCCTAAGACCATACATCGCACGTCGTGAAGAGCAATATGGACGGGTTTGGATAACGTTATCTTAGTCATAATATCCGATTGCGGACTAATTTGGTTCGAGTCAAACTTCAATATTGCCCTATACATCACATGTGGTACTTTTAACGTGCAAATCGAGGCAATATCAATTGTTAAGTTCGGTCCGAATGCTCAATTCGATCCCGAACTCGTCGAATGATCATATGGGGAAAGACAAAATCAGATCCAAAATGGATCCCCACCCATCAAACCCTCTTTGATCACGAACTTGGAATTTTGAACCCTTTGGTCCCCTAAAATTGATGCCAAAAGCGATCGGCGGTCCTTGCAGCCAGAAAAACAGAGCTGACACCTTTTTTCCCCACCCGTGAGTCTTCGCTGTCTCCAGCTTGCCCTACCCTTGTCTTTGCTAAACTCCAAATCCTAACTTTTTTTTCTGTCACAAAAGATAATCTTTTTCATAAACTGTGCAAAGAAAGGCTCTCCTTTATTCTCGATTTCAATTGCTAATCAAAATTAGAAACCATTACTGGATTAAATGGCCCAACAGGTCCGTCCAAGCCTGGCCAGCTCGAAAAGAGGAGAATGTACAAGTCTCGATAGGCAATTTCATGTACAAGCGGGTCTCGACTTTACTTGATACATGCTCAATAATCACATTCTCAAGGCAATCGTTATGCAACTCTTGCTACCGATTGCACCTACCGGGGAGAACTTTGATCGAAAAATGGCGGTGGCGGGTTGATCAGGGCACGCATGACAATACTTTTGCTTCAAAAATCGATTTCTATCGAGAAGTTGATTTTTCTACTTTTGCTCCAAAAATTAATTTTTGATCAGATAAATTCGTTTGATAACGATTGAAAATTTATACTTTTGAAACATCATTAACATAAAACTAACGAATGTACATATTTGGGTTTTGACCCTTTATTGTATCAATTTGGATTTTTTTTCGTGATATTAATATAATTTAACAAAAACTAACGAATGGTAAATTTATCACACGTATATCAATTCGAGATTTTCAATGATCAAAATAATTCGTTTGGGATGAATTTATCACATGTGTACCAATTTGAGATTTTTGATGGTCAAAATAATTAACTTGAGGTAAATTCATTATAGATATATCGGTTTGAGATTTTTAGTGGTAAAAAAATAGTTTGAGATAAATTTTTACAAGTATATCGATTTGAGATTTGTTGTGTTCAAAAAATTAATTTAAAATAAATTTATCATGAGTTGTGAGATTTTCGCTATACTAACTTCAGGGGAAAAAAAAGAGTCAAATTTTTATTCCCCCGACTCAGGCGGCACGTGTCGTTATGTTACTGGACATGAGTGAAAATTACGCGCCACGTCATTTTCTCACCTACGACGTACCCGGTGGAGACAAAACTGGTACACAGCGACTGAACATCGTGTCAGAATGGATCGCTGCAACTTGACATGATGGGCGACCGGACATCATTGCGTTCCTTTACTGTTCGAAATTTTGGTCCCGCTTTATCTGTGCATGAGTGGTGGCCGTTGGCCGTGGTCTGTTCAATAGAAAATATCCTATCCTCGATTAGAGACTTCGCGAGCGTTCAGTTCCGCAAATTCAAATTCACGACCTCCCGTGGACGGTTCTGATTTGAATTTTTTTTTTGAATTTCGTGTAAAAATAAATAATTTAAATAATCTTTTTTTTATTATAAAAAACGATCGGTTACATCACTTGATATAATTAGTTAGCGACTAATATTTTCATTACAATAGTAATTTCTTTAAAAAAAAAAAACTTCGTGTATAATGAAAATATTTTTCGCTTGTTATACATATGATTATTTTCGTGATTTCTTTCCTTTCAAATTAACTATTTTTTGCAAGGCAAGCGCCACCTTCATGTTTAAATATTTTAACACATTCCTTCACGTGTAGGTTAAAGTTTAAAATCACAGCTCTTATAGATTTTTTTTTTTTTTTGGAAGGGTAAGAAAGGGGGCAAAACTCGAAAACTACATTTTTATAGACCCTCTCTATTCCTTATGAATGAACGATATGCAACGGTCGGTATTCTCTCATCGTAAATTAAAGACGCAAAATATTGTTGTCCCATTGTCTATTGAATCATCCAAATCATTAGTGATTATGAATTTAAGGGTTAAATTATCTCTAGAGTTATTCTCGTGAATTCAAACTACCCTTGTTAACTTTTCTTTTACGAGAGATACTTTAACCATAAACTTTTTCCAATTGTGCGAATGTACTTTGGTTTTTAAGTTGTGCATGGTAACATTTCTGTTCTAAAAATTAACTTCTAATCAGAATTCGCTTTTTCTATTTTTAAAGAAAAATAATTATTTTTTTCTTCAAATGGTTTCAAAATTACTCTTAGAATAAAAAAGAATATTTTGAAAATAGAAAAATAAAAATTACGTAATCAAATAGAATTTTACATTAAAAATTATATTATCAAATAAATTTATACTCTAAAAATATTTTTGAAAGAGAAATTCTACTCGAAAAAGTGTTGCCATGCCGAGCGATTTACTGAAGTCATAACAAGTCATTTTCCATTTTTTAGTAACTTTGCTCTAACTTTCGCGCTCTTCTTCTATCACTCTCTTCGGCCCATATCTTCTTCTGTGCTGTCTTCTTCATCCTCACCTGGCGTCTTCCCTCTCTCTCTCTCTGTACTTTTTTTGGAACCAGGGTACGCAGCTTCGTGCCTCAACTTAGCTTCAACGTGATTCTAGCAATTGTGTTGCAGTTGGTGATCTTCTTCTTCTTCACGATTTTATTAGGAAAAGACTAGCTGGTGATGGGCATTGGCTACCGTGCGTTTTCTCGATTAGTTTTTTCCGCGCTGGAAGTTCCGCGCTGATTGGTGTGAAGACAGAGGATCTGCAGAGAAGACGGAATATTGTATTGCTTCCATGTTGACTGTGCAGTTCGATTCTTTGCTTCCCATGATAAGATAAGCATTTCGATTTTCACGGATCTTGTTCATGAGCTCTTCTCGTTCTTCGTGCGAAGTATGTATAACAATACTCAGACTCGACCGCTGGGTGGGCTCGGTTCGGCTTGTTCGAGACGGACAGAAAAGCTCGGCTCGCTTGTAAACCAAGTGTTGATCGGTTTTGCTGCCGTTTGTCGTTATCTGTCATTTTTGGAGGTCGCGCTCGGCTTGAATTTCTATCCCGAGGAGGAAACTCTTTTAGCTGTTCTTGTTTGAGTTGGTGATCCAAGGCTTGAAAGAAATCGCCGGTGTTTTGTAGTTAGCGAAGTCTAATATGATTTGGGCAATGTCTTTAGCCGTCGCAGCTTTTCTGTTGTCTCTCTGAAGGGGAAGGAGAAGGTGAAGTTTCGGTGCAATCCGAACCCAAGTCCGAGTGCTCGAGTTCTTCGCATTTGTCGATTTGAGCTGTCTCGGAATTCCACCGAATGATTCCTTGAGGTACTGTCTGCGGAGACAATGAGGAGCTGCAGATGGAGGAGCTTTGACGAGTGTGTTCCCGATTCGGAAGTGCTCGCTAGAAACTTCGATTCTGCCTAGGTTTCGTAGCTCTTGGTGCTCAAATCTTCTGGGACGGCAGGTGCTTCAATTCCTGACGCAATGAGTCAACACCAGAAGCAAGGCAAGCCGGAAAAGGAGACGGCTGATGTGGGTGAGAGTGTGGTTGTTGCTGTTAAGGCATCTAGAGAAATTCCTAAGACTGCTCTTGTCTGGGCATTGACCCACGTTGTTCAACCTGAGAACTGCATATTGTTGTTGGTTGTGGTTCCTCAGCCGAATTCAGGTACATCCCTAAAACATACCCAGTCTAAATTTCGGTTCAGTGGGCTTCTGGTTTCAGTTTTGAGATTATTCGATCTGTTACAATGATTAGTTTCAAGGTTTTTGAAGGTAAGACAAAATTTCTTGGACATGATTTATCCAACGCTTAGGATCTGCCATGTTGCCTATCAACAATCACGAGTAACTGCTGATCGTCCTTTTTCGCTGAGACCAGGTAGAAGATTGTGGGGTTTCCCAAGATTTGCTGGGGATTGTGCTAATGGTAATTCGAAGTATTACTCAGGATCTAGTGCAGAGCGGAAAAGCGATATTACAGATTCCTGCTCCCAGATGATCCTTCAGCTCCACAATGTATACGATCCGAATAAGGTGGTTGTCGTATTTATAGATCATAATAGCTTCGGTCATGTTTGCTTTCCTAGTGATGTGATTTGTTTCGCCGGTTTTCGCAGATAAATGTCAAGATAAAGATTGTATCCGGATCTCCTTGTGGGGCTGTGGCTGCGGAGGCCAAGAAAGCTCAAGCTAGTTGGGTGGTATTAGACAAGTAAGTCATTTTTTTTTCACTCTCTCTCAGTCAAAAGATCGTAGAACAGTGTCTAACCTATGTCAGGTCAGGCTTCTGACCAAAAGTTTGACCATGGAAAACATCTTTTAATGACCGAAGTTTGGTGGTCTTGCTGTCTTTCTTCAGACAGCTCAAGCACGAGGAAAAGCAATGCCTGGAGGAGCTACAGTGCAATATTGTGGTTATGAAGCGGTCGCAACCTAAGGTCCTCCGCTTGAATCTGGTGGGATCACTGAAAAAGGAATCTGAACATGCGGGTGTGTTGACTTCTGAGATGGATCGAGCACTGGATGAGCATCATGGGTGCAAAAGTGATGCTTCCAATTCTATCCGAGGGCCACCGGTGACTCCAAGTAGTAGTCCGGAATCAGGGACGGTCTTCACAAATACTGAAGTGGGGACATCATCAGTGTCAAGCTCTGATCCTGGAACTTCCCCATTTTTTACCTCAGAAATGACTAGAGAAATAAGGAAACAAGAATTAATGTCCATAGAAGAATCAAAGAATCTCGATCAATGTACTTCAGACTCAGAAAGCGAAACTCAATCGCTATCTTCAACGAGCTTGAGGTTTGATTCATGGATGGCAGAAGTTCTTAGTTCTCACTGTCAACCCTCGAGATGCTTTCGAGAAGACTCTGTAGGAGTAAGAGCTAATATCAAGGCCTGTACACCATTAGGGAAGACATCGCCAAATAAGTTCTCACGACAGGATGGAAAAGTTGATATTAGAGTGCCAAACTGTGGGAATGATTTGGAGTACGGTGGAAATGTGAGAGAAGCAACTTCAGTATCCAGACATGCACCTCCTGGTCCCCCTCCATTGTGTTCCATATGCCAGCACAAGGCCCCTGTTTTTGGTAAACCTCCAAAATGGTTTAGCTATGGTGAGCTCGAGCTTGCTACTGGAGGATTTTCAGAGGCCAATTTCTTGGCAGAGGGAGGTTTCGGATCTGTGCATCGAGGGGTACTTCCAGATGGCCAGGCAGTTGCTGTCAAGCAACACAAATTGGCTAGTTCTCAGGGTGATCAAGAGTTCTGTTCAGAAGTTGAGGTCCTGAGCTGCGCTCAGCACCGAAATGTTGTTATGCTGATAGGAATTTGTATAGAGGACCATAGAAGGCTGTTGGTTTATGAGTACATATGCAATGGTTCATTGGATTCTCACCTTTATGGTAATGCTCTTTTCTTCTTGCGCAAGTTAGCAGCGGTATATCTAGAGTCTAGAGGAAGCTTGAGTACATGATGGTAAATTTTTCTGTGTAATTATAAATTCAAATAGCATGTTTCTTATAATCAACTGTCAATATAATACAGGCCACGGGCAATATCTTGAAGAAGTTGGCAAAATATCTCAAACTGTCGAAGACAGTACTTGTGTCGAATGTAGATGCACTTCAGTTCATGTTGATCATATATTCAAATACAAATAACGTGTGGTTAGGAGCTATGCCGCATGAGATAAAGGAAGTTCTGCACGAGACATGATTATGTAGCTTTAGGCACGATTGACATATAACTTCAGATTGTCTGAGCTGATAAAAGATTTTGCCATCAGGTTGTCATCAAGAGCCATTAGAATGGTCATCACGGCAAAAGATCGCCATTGGAGCTGCTCGAGGACTACGGTATCTTCATGAAGAATGTAGAGTGGGTTGCATTATCCACCGTGATATGCGGCCAAACAACATCCTTGTGACTCATGATTTCGAACCATTGGTACTAAAACTTAGCAATTCTTCTCATAGTTGTTCAAAGTTCAGATGAAATATGAAATCGCAAGACATACCGGTTCATCACACTAAATTCTTCAAAATTCTTCTACACTGTATCTGCAAAAGCATTTTGACTACTTAAAGTGTGATGCTTGTGCTAGGAACGTTGAAAGCATATCCAGTATCATAGATTTGTATGTTTCTGGAAAATTCCTTATCTTAATGCCTCTTTTGCTAGGTTGGTGATTTTGGATTGGCACGGTGGCAAACTGATGGAGATATTGGCGAAGAAACAAGAGTACTTGGAACTTTTGGGTTAGTCTTAACGCTATCTACGGCATTGTTACTTGGTATTTGTATATGTGAGATGTTCAGTTGGCTACTTTCCCCTTCATTAGGTATTTGGCTCCAGAGTATGCGCAAACAGGCCATATTACAGAAAAAGCTGATGTGTATTCATTTGGGGTGGTCTTGGTGGAGCTGGTGACGGGAAGAAAAGCAGTGGATCTTAATCGGCCCAAGGGCCAGCAGTGTCTGGCAGAGTGGGTATGATGTGAATGAATTTTCTATCTTTCCCCAACTTGTCTGAATTTCGATTTTCAGGAACATGACTCTTTCTATATTCTACCGATCTTCTCCGTAGGCACGCCCTTTGTTGGAAGAGTACGCAATTCATGAACTGATTGATCCTTGCCTGGGGGATCAATTTTCCGAGCGGGAGGTTTATTGCATGCTCCATGCTGCATCAGTGTGTATTCGACGGGATCCTGAGTCAAGACCTCGCATGTCGCAGGTAAAGACTTGATAAAGTAATGGAATGCCAAATGGTTGTTGCATGTCAGTTAGGAAACATTTGTAGGTACACACTGAGCAGGAGTGCCTACTGCTAGAGTCAGACGCTTGAATCATATTGAAATTGTCAGCTGTTTTGTAGGGACTTTTTGAGTGGTTTGTTTCACAGAGACATTGAATCAATGTTTCTTTTGCCTTTCTTTTCATTTTTGAGTAGGTGCTTCGAATCCTGGAAGGGCACATGCTCATCGACGTGAATTACATGTCGGTTGCCGGGGTAAATGTTGGAAGCCATAGCGGAAGGATCCGCGATGAGCAGCAATACCATAGTGGTCCTCTTTTGGATGAAGCCGGGCAAGCATTCACCAGAAGACACTCTCTTCAGACACTGAACGCTTCTTTGCTGGAGAGAGATAGAGCAAGGAGGAGATCATATGGGGATGGTCTATGACTTAGCAAAAGAGCTCATCTCATCAGACAACTATCTCACTCGAATCCCTTCGGTAATTTTTTGACAGCTTCTCTTTTGTCCCTTGACTCTTAGATTTTCCTCTTCTGTACAGCGAAAGGGTAGTTCATATCAACCTAGTTAAGTATTGTTATTCCTCCAATATTTGAGAAGAATACTGTTCATATAGCATATCCAGCCGCCAAGGCAACTTTCTCTATTGCGTCGTGATGTATAAGGCATTTTCTGTTACGTGCTATGGATTGGCTTCTTTGTTAAGCTAGTCAGATCGTCAAATTCGTCACATGATGGGGTGCGATGTAGTCGGAGGATTGCTCATAGGGTCATTGGGAGTTTCCAAATTAGTAAGCTCTTAATTCGGAAATCAAAAAGGAAGAGAAACAACAAAATTTAACTGGGGAAATGTACTTGGTGAAATTTTGCTGAAACAAAGCTCTGAGATGAAGAGGTGTATCTTGTACGATACGAACTTGATCCGTTTCCTCAATGGGAACCGTAGCTCATCCAAATTTCTCGACTTTGAATGAGCTTCCTATTTCCATAATATTTTTTGTTTACTCTCTCCCATTCTGCTTATTTTTTTCCTATTTTTGTACATGTAACCTACAGAATTACACGTCTTCCCAAGAATACAACGCATATTTCCAGAAATCATGCAGATCTGGATTTTTTATGAACAAGTCTTCGGATGTTCCAAAAAACTGGTATACCGATGCAGGATCTTGTACTTTGTCCTGAAGCGTATACGTGCATATTTGCTGGTCAAACAATTTTCTTTAGTTGACCCCTCATCTTTCTGTATTGAAAGAAGGGTTTGTATTTGAATTGGGCTAAAGAAACTTCGACTTGAAGTGAAGATTTTGTCATATGATAAAAGCTTTTGGTGTTGTGGGGGTTGCCTCCCAGAAAACAGAAAGAAACATGACGATTTTTTTCACGTCTGTCTTAGCTTCGAGTCCATCACGTTCTTGGTTTCCTTTGCCTCTAAAACCCCAGCGGCAATCTCTCCACCTAAGTTTTTACATGCGTGACTCCCATTTCTGCAACATTCTCTCTTGATCTCTCGATATCTCGTAGGCGTGAGGAATAATGGAGGGAAAGAGCAGGCTTCTTCATGGGACATTGGAAGCTACCATCTTCCATGCGACAAATTACACGCCGCTTTTCCCAATCAGTCTTAAGTATATTGTGTATCCAATCGCATTGCTCGCATGACCGATGATGATGCTCATAGCACTCGAACCTTCTGTAATTACCGACAGATAAAACCATATCCCTTCTTGTTTGCCTCGTAAAAGCTACAGCCACTGGGCAGCTGACAGGGTCCCTGAAGTGCAGTCCATTTGCATCTAACTGAGCGACATGACTACTGTGGGAGCCTCATTTTTCAATTTTTTTGGGCCACATTCTCGATGACTCCCCCATATAGCCTCATAGCTTGTGCACAAGCTCTTCCGTCTCTTCAGTTGGAGTATTAGGGATTGTTGTTGATGTTCGAGACAAAGATGGTGGTCAAATTCTTTTGCCCAAATGTTCATAGGGCTCGGAGCTACAACTTAGATTGAATTTGCATCGTATCCAAGTCAAACAGCTGGATTGGAAGCATTTTTTTCCGTGACACCCACGAGAATTTCTAGTTTTGTTTGTGGGTTGTGTTTTCTGGTTCAAGAGATGTATGTTCGATCCCGAGCTAAGCGATCCTCATTTTCTTTCAATCCTCAAAGTTCAAATCTTGCAGTGTATATTAGCATGTGGAAGACCCGTCCATGTGACAATCAAGATAAAACGACGAAACCGTAGCCAAGACTAGCCAAGAACGGGATCGCGTATGGAATCAAACATTTCGTATCCTCTGTGCTCATCCATTCGATTCAGCCATCAACATCACGATGAGAGCAAGCCGTGTAATCCTGGGAAAGATCCATATACAGGCAGATCAGTTGGTAAACGAAGCTAATTTGGTTCATAGGCTTTTCCCTCTTCAGACGGAAAATGGTCAGCAGAACGAGAGATTGGAACTTCAGCTAATCCTGCGGTTCAAACCAGCAAATGTAGAGCCGAGCTGGTCGAAGATACTCACCAAGGGCAAATTCGGCAGCCTTAGGAATGCCACGTTCCCTCAGAGATCGAACTGCCAAGTCACCCTTTATCAAGATGCTGATCATATCTCAGGGTTCCGCCCTCCGTTTGGCATTGGCGGGACTCTGAGGAGGCTCTGGGAGGATACGTTCAAGGCCATTGAAGGTGCAAAGCACCTGATTTACATTGCAGGCCGGTCTCTCAATCCCAACATGTTTCTGGTAAGTGGCGACATAGAACACCTCCTTGCGCCCTACACTTCTTCAAGAAGTTTTGACATTTTTCTTCTGCAGGTCCGCAACCCGGATACGAGCATTCCGCATGCTTTTGGAGTTAGTCTAGGCGAATTGCTAAAGCGAAAGGCCGAGGAAGGTGTAGCGGTGAGAATTATGCTTTGGGAGGACGCGACGTCGCTGCAGCTAATCACGAACACGGGAGTAATGAACACTCACTATGCCCCAGATTAAAAAACAACTTCCTGACTTTGTTTACTCACCACCAGAAGACTATCACAGTCGACGCGCCGATAGGTTTATATACATTGAGAACCAGTACTTCATAGGCGGATGCCATCTGTGGGAGAGAGACACTCGCAGTGGTTGCGCAAATCCAATCCCGATAGAAATCGCTCTGGAGGTGGCGAATAAGATAAAAGCGAAAGAGAGATTTGCACTATACATAGCGATACCGATGTGACCAGAAAGAGAGCCCGAAATCGAACCGGCGCAGGACATATTACACTGGACTAGGCAAACCATGGCGATGATGTACAAGTTGATTGGAGAAGCGATCCGGGAAAGCGGCGAACCATGGCACCCAAGAGATTAATTGAACTTCTTCTGCCTCGCAAACAGAGAAGGCGAAGTTAAAGGCAAGTTGACTCCTCACTCTTCTCCGCAACCTGCGACGCAGTATTGGAATGCTCGGAAGCATAGGAGATTCCTGGTTTATGTTCATTCCAGCTCATGCTAGGTATCATTATGATTTGTGATTTCATCTTAAACTGCAAATATCCATCTTAAACTGGCGGTTCCGTATCTTGCGGTGGACGATACACACCTCTTGATAGGATCCACAAACGTAAACCAAAGATCAATGGCTGGCCAAAGAGACACGGAGATCACCATCGGGTGTTATCAGACAAAAGACAGCGAATTCCAGATGGCTCGTGGAGACATACATGCGTACCGTACGTCGCTTTGGTGCGAACACACCAGGCAAGGCGAAGAGATGTTCCGAGAACCTCAAGACTTTGGAATGCGTGGAGAGGATCCTCTTCATCGGAGAGGAAATGCGGAGAATCTATAGCGGCGAAGAAGTGGGGGGCATGGAACGGGTCCACCTAGTCAACCGCCCCTATCGGCATAAAGCAAGACGGCAGTGTCGAGGATTTGGTCGGCGACGGCAGCCACTTTCCCTACACCAAAACTCTGGTAAGAGGAAGGCGATCGGTACTTCTTCCGCCGATGCTCACGACATGAACAGGAAAGTGGGGAGAAACTTAAAACAACGTACATAAATACCGTCAAATAAAAGGTTCAATTGTTCATTCTCTAGAGAGGAAAAGAAATGATACAGATGGTTGGGGCTCCGCGGTTCGATTCTTAGAGCAATGGATAAGTAAGTCGAATATTTCCGGTAGTAAAATTAGATGAGATAAGGCGAAACCTCACCTGATCTTATCAGATTTTTATGCGATAGGAAGATAAATGCAGCAGAAATCTTTGGTCCAAGAACTCCGAAGTCGCCACCAGCGAAGGGGAGGAATCAATTTAAACGGCAGCAAACATTCTCGATCATTAATTAGCTCCTCAGACCAGGGAAGCTTGTCTGGCTAGAGACACACTCTGTTCTTCCAGTATGATGACAGAAATAGCCGGTGACTGTACAATAACCTTGACGGGCAATGACTTGTAAAGAGATTCACGAACGAAAATCTACTATTAAAATGATCAACGCTCCAGTTTTCATTTGAAAGCTTGAAGTTCGTTAATCGGGTTAAGTTGTTGCAGTTGCAAAACATCCAAGCCATAGCTCAATTTTCGCTTTAGACCAAGTCCAAGACAATTTCACATCCAACTCGAGGATCTCTTTCTCGACCCGCGCAAGGTTGGCTCACGATTCGTGCAATTTATCGAAGCTGCCCTCACCCATAAAACATAACTCAGCTTATACTTTGTCCAAAATCATGCAAAGTTCTTCACATGGCTAAACTTATCTTACGTCACCCGTCCCATTACATTATTGCACAATATGTGACCAACCTCATTGCCTCTTTATCACTCAACAGCAGCAACTCCCACGCGGAACAAACCATGGGGACGACAACATCTCCACGACATGCCTACGCTTTGCTTTTGTTTTTTTATGGACAATGTTGATCGCCCTAAAGTAACATAAGACCCAGTATTTTATGCGATGAAGGTTGGTACCTGACTGTTTGCAGAGCCAAATAACAGAACGAGAATTTTTTGCTCAATCATCCAACAGCAAAGGGCCTCTCTTAGAGATCATATATCACTAAATATTTCATACCTAGTCTCATGTGGCCACCTGTATAAGGTATAGGAAACTCCTCTTACAGTTTCACGTCCTGAATTACTCCGATTAGAAAAATGAGAACAAATAGACAGTGACCAAGGAGAAAGCATCAGCCAAAAGAACAGTCACTGCAATCTCGCAACAACGGCCAAAAATACATCACCTCATCAAACTGCACCTCATTGTGGCTCAATCCTAACAGTATTCATCTGGCAATTTCAGCCGTGAAGAATCTTGAATATATGATGCCCTCTGCTAGTATGTGTGTATGCAGTCTACGAGCAGAGCAACTGTGCTACAACAAACTCTTCCACCATGCCAAACAAGAAAAAAAAAATCTGGACTTAGAAAAGATAGCAAACGAAATGGACATCAGGATGCATCTTAATGACAAACCTTCGCAATTGCCACATATCAACTCTTACAAGAAGACAGAAAACGAGGAAAGGCACCAAAAAGATATCAGCCCTAGAATTTTCTCTTAGGTAACAATTTCAAAAAAGAACAAGGTAATTAGTATATGGCAACTATAGGAACAAATTTGAGATGCTAAGAAAAGGCACCAAAATGATATCATACAGCTTCGAGTTAAAGAATGCAAATCATCATGTACGAATGTCTTCATCACACATTGAGGCTAAACTCATCTATCTTCTATGCGTGTCAGGAGAGAGAAAGAGAGGGCGGGAGGGTCATCAAAAAAATGTATCTAGTTTCACAGCTCCTATTAATAGAATATATATTGAAAAACCGGCATGCCCATTAGCCAACTTCTTTCTGGTTGTAGATCAGATAGGATTTTCCTATTATCGTAAATGATGCACATACAGTCAAAAAGAATTATCACAAAGCTGATTCAGCTCTAACCTATAGTCATTGGATGGGCATCCAACCCATTTGGCTCCCCGGCAGAAAAATGTCACATCCTCCAGGTCAGGCATCACAAGAAAACCTCTCCATCTGCAAATGCACGCAAGACAGTTTTAGGAGAAATAAGCAAATAGATCATTAACACATCCAGTATAACTGAAATGTCTGATATAGATACTGCCCAAAGAGAGAAGAAAGTATCAACAAAAAGAAATCGAATGTGGAGACCATGTACAAAATTGTAACCACAAAATGGTCTAGCAACCCCAGCCTGAATTGGAACAATCAATTCAGGTGCTGCAGTAGCTTGGATCATGTTGCTTAAGTGAGGTGCTCGGGTGCTTATTACTGAGTGGCAGCAGCAGTAAACTACAATGCTTTTGCCAAACTTCCAAGCTTATTATGTAGATAGTTGTCCACGGACCAAAGGCCACTAAGCTAAAGCTTCCAATTACTTTTCAGTATTACCCAGTAAAGTGTCTACCAACAAAAATAAAAACTCAATAGCCTCTCATTTCTAAAGATACACCATCAGAAGGTCCCAATGGGATGAGGGGACATCCAGACTATTCACACAAAAAATCTATTGGTCCAAACATTTAGCCACAAGAACACAAGACTGTTGCAAAAGCCTGATAACTGCAGTCATCAGCACCCTTGATGAGACTGAAACAATGAAACCACGCGGCTTGATCTATATACTGAAACTAGTAGCCGTACTGAAAAGGACAAATCTTCCGATATACTTAGAATGCAAAACTTACCACAAGCTGATGCTAACCAAAAAGGCAACAATCTTGCTCAACAGAGAGGCGAGACAGTCATGACTCACGTGATGCTGTTTCGCCCACAAGAGAAGCAAAGCTTCTAGAAGAAACTTTATCAAACTAATTTTGCAGAAGATTCCTTATATTGTATCATTCGCAAAATGCATGCAGCTATACCAAAGCAAAATGGAAGACTAAGCAGCACCTGTAGGCCTGTTCCTAAATGCAACAAAGCGCTGTTCTCCAAAGGTTCCAAACACAAATCAAGAATTACATGAGGCTCCATTGCTCATGTCTATGGAAAAAGTAACACGATATCCATCATTACTAAAAATGCTGCTGCAAATGGTGACTCCACCAGAAACATATTTACAAAAGATAGGCATATCAACATCAACATCACCTTTATCCCAAACTATTTGGGGTCAGCGGTCGATGAACCCGAAGTGAAAAGCTTAAAATATACTAAAAAAGAAAAAATATAGGTGCCAAAACGAAAATAATAATAATAGTAATAATGAAAAATAAAATAAAAGAATAAAAAAATATAAATAAGAAATAAATATAAATATAAATATAAATATAAATATAAATGATTAAACGGGGCACTCTGGAACATAGGAAATCCCCCCCTCTATAACGCGGATAGCTTTTCCTCCATTCCGTTCTAAGATAAATCGTACGCCAATCTATTTCCCACTCCATTAAATCTTGTTTTACTACCTTCCCCCAAGATGGGCATATATAGACTAGAATTACTGGAGCTCTAGATATTTTGTCCTTGTAGCTGGAGACAATTTTCCAAGCAATCTGCTCAATTAAAAAGAAAGCCCACATCAAGAACCAAAGGAGCATCACCTATTTCAACTTACAGCCACACCCTACTATATAAACGATTCTATTCATCTTGCTTGTGGCTGCTGGCCAAAAGAAAAGTCTTGCTTCTGCCAGATTATGATCAATTCCTTCCCAAAGATAATCATGGAAAACCATCTGAAAGTTCCACAGATGTGCACCCTCCACTATAATATTTGTTAATCACTCGAGGGCCACCATTTATTGCAAAATATTAAGTGCTGAGGCAGAGTATATTTCAGCATTCAGTGTCTAGTACAGTGATGACACTGAAAGAATTTCTAACACAGTTCAATCAAGAAAACTATCGAGCCTATCGGACCAGCAACATCATCTTAAGACCATCCGGAAATATATAACTCCCACTCTACTATCCAAGCACCATCCTACAAGGAAATGCAGTCTTGACAGTTCCTAATTTCTGCCCAAATGTCATTGAAACATTGGTACAATGACAACTGACCAGCAGAAGCATATCAAATATGGCGCACAACCAAAAAATAGAATGGATTACACAGCTCATAGGATGACAAAGCAGCAGCAGATGGATAGCTAAAATAAATGATCTGAAAACATTAGGGTATGAAATCCATGTCTGTGGCATCCACGTTCAAAAGAGAATACTTGCCTATAGGAGGTGGAACCCAATCCAGTTTGTAGCATTTTGGAGGCAATGCAGGTTCACCTCAATCCACAAAGAAGCAACTTTTGATCCCGAGGTAGTCTCTTGGGAAAAAAGAAAGAACAAGAATATGGTGCAATCAAATCAGATGGGGTGCCACGATAAATGTGGCCCAAACATCCTACAGCGATGATAATGGCATTAGATGCTCTTCTCCAGTGTCCAGATTACCAAAGTCTACTACAGATGCTCCTCTCATGCTCAGCATGCACAGAAGCATACACAGGGTATCGGACCATCCTTGCCTGTTTCTCCCATTGGATCATAGCATGCTCCAGCTTCGCTTCTCAAGTAGATAGAACTCTCACAACTCCCCCATAACCCACTATTAACTAACTCTAGCAGAAATCCTAACTAGAACCTAGACCATTGTCTCTTCAACATCCCCATTGAAGAGTGTTATCTTAGAAAAGTTGATATTATCTATTTCCCCATCTCCAATGTACAAAATGAGGCAATAAAAACTCAAAACATGCCAGCTCCTGACAAGCATCCTAGCCAACTTCATGCAACTAAAGATGCATAGACCATAGAAACAGCATTCCAATCTATCGACAATTCAGCACAACCCCAAACAACTTAAGTACCAAAACGTTCAAATGCTTAATGGGACCCCACCCCTTCCTGTACCAACTTCAATTGGAGCTTACCGAGCGTCCTTTTGGTAGATATTACAAATAAAACAAGTTAGCAACTTCTGCACTATAGTCAATCACAATACAGTTATCTCCAGTAAGCACGCTATGCACCAATGTGCACCAAGCATATTCAATGGTCACAGAGAAAAACACTTCAAATCAAGGCAAGAGACCTTGACATATTCTTTCACTTTAACATGTTCTAATCTTTCCATTTGTGTCTCACCAAATGGGAAAAGTTTACACTGTGACCTCATACTTGTAAACTGCCAGTGCAAACCTTGCAATAAAGATGCAGAGATGCATCTCCTAACGATGATACCATTTAATAAAACACCGAACTATCAGAATTTTCAACTGCAAAGCGTCTCCACCGCTAGCACCAACATTCCAAATAAACTCCCTTGAAAAGTTGAACTCGAGTATGAGCACATCCCAAAAGGCTTTATGCTTATTCATACACAGAGAGGGGCTTGAAGCCATTCTTAACCTGCAATCTCCAGAACCTATTAGCTAATTGACTGCAAGCACTTCATTGCAAGAAAATCATCACCACAGAGAGCTAAAATCCTTCTCGTTACACAGAAGTCAGACTGTTAGCCAATCAAGTATGCAATTAAATTGATATCCCCAATAAGAACCACAAATGGGCCTCCAGGGAAATTTTGAATCTTCAGAGACCCTGATTGCAGCATCTTGGACAATAATGCCTTCGGATAGAAAACTTTGCCTCCTTCCTTATCAACTCAGTGGTATACTATTGTACGAAACAGCTTTCAATTTCTGTGACACCTTTTCTTATGGATTTCCAAATCCCGCGACCTCAATACACACCCACTCAACAGAGTTGCAAGACATGGGCTCCCAATAGAAACCAACCAACCAATTAAACTTTTCAAGCTAACGAAAATACACAGCTTACCAGACCTAAGACCTCAACTGCAAAAGTAGTACATAAAGACCCAAGGTGCATATCCAATATTTGAAAAAAAAAAAAAAAGCAACATTAAAATTGAACGATTGTTGAGTTTACATAGATTCTAGAGAATTCATATTTATCTCATAAACACACAGAGAATAAAAACTGATGTCCTTTGAGACTATAAACGGTAACATGATATTCCTAGATAAGAAGTTAAAGATACTAACGATGCATTCAGATAATAGACTACTGATGTGGTGTGCCAATTGATAAATTTGTGCCTTCCCTCCCTTTAACTCCTTCGACTGCTCAGCAAATGACATGTGGTGCCTATTCAGTTACAACAATCATGTCCAACTCTCAACGACGATTAATGCGAGCTTTGTCATGTCCTCCCCGTGAAGCAGATCCAGGACCATAAAGAGGACCGTTACCAGAACCCTGCCAAACACAGGGACGGTATGTTAAATAATACAAACATAATTATCAACCTTCAACCCTACAAAATGCAGAAATTTCTTGTCCATATCCACAAGGTAATTTTTACAATTTCAATTATGTATGGGGACGACAACAATTTATTGGACACAAACCAGGTGAACACCATAGCCATCCCCATATGGTGCAGCGAAACTCCCCTCCCCAGCGTTAAATTTCCTCGCATATGGTCCTCCGCCTGAAGGCACCATAAACTGAGATAGTTGGATTATGTTGGATAAAAACTGAAACCAATACTCAACTGTAAGTGCACTAGAAAATTTTCAGCATCACAGTCCCACTATAACGTTACAGCTAAAGCAGAAGTGGCAAGATACAATGAAGGAATGCACCAAAATTGACTTGGCCAAAAACTTTTGAACTCGTAGATAATTGCAATTATGCTAAGGAAAATCAAAGAAGAAAAACGTTCTCATATCTAAGAAAACGCTCAAACGGGAAGGAAGGATGCCACACCAGCAGCCCATGATCTGACATCACCAGCGGCGAGTTCAGCACGCAACTTCTCGACCTCCCGCGCCATAGAAACCAAAGTATTCTCCATTGCCTGTCTTTGTTCCACCAATTCAATGTTTGCTTTCCTCTCAAACTCCACTGTAGATCTACAGAAATAAATTCTTTTTCAATACTCTGAGCGAGAATATCTATCTGATGAAGTTCGAACTAGCAAATGAACTTCAAGCCATATACTGCATATAAGAGTAGGTATCAGCCAGAACGCCATGAGTGAAAGCATACAAACCTAGCATGCATGAGCTCCTGGTTGAGACCATCAATTTCTGCCCTCAAGAGAGAAATCTGCTTATTTTCAGCCTTCAATCTAGCAACGTCCTGCGTCAGATTTTGAACTTGCCCGGCAAGATCCTGCTTCACGTTATTCAGCTTCTGAACTTCGGCACGAAGCTGCCCAGCTTCCTTTTTCAAAGGCTCGGCCGCACGAAGATCAGCTTCGAGCTTCAAACCTTTCTCGATGAACTCCCTCGAGTGAATGTCGTGCTCTGCGCGGATATCTCCGATAACAAGGTTCATCCGATGAAGCTCCTCCTTGGCAGCACCGAGCTCCCGCTGCAGCGCAATCCGATCTTCGACTAACCTGCGGTTATCCGCCAACACCCTCCGAAGCTCGACGTGCTGCATCTCGAGCTCCTCCTCCAACAAAGCAGGTGGAGGAGGCGGTCGAGGCAGAGGCGGACCACGGACATAAGGGCCTTCAGGAGGGTAACCACGCCGGCTACTAAACGGCTCGCGCAATACTCGATTCCTCCCTGCCATTTTCAACCTGCAACAATTTTTCGGTTGATGGGTCGGACAAATAGAACAGTAAGGCAACCGGATAGCTCGAATCCAATTATCTCCTCAAAGATTTAAGACATCGTAATTGGAAGAAAGTACACGTTATGCCAAAGGCAACGCAGGTCGGTTCGGTTCGGTTCTATACACCTACTTTCGCTCGGGGTTTACCACGATCGCTCGTCAGCCTACGATATGCGATCTCGAACGCACGTTCCCCATGGAGGATCAAGGAAAGTGAGACGAAAAAGATGAAGAAGATGATGAAGAACCGGCGAAAGGAAGAGATGGAAGCAACCGATTCGGAACCCTAGCTCGAGGAAGCAGAAGACGGCTTTCGTTGTTAAAAAAGCTGCGTCTTTGTTCGCTTAGGAACAAGAGCAATTCCTTTTCCAGAAATGGTCGAAAACCGGACTCGGAGCTTTTTAGGGCCTCTCTGGCAACTATGCTGATTCGGAATCTGTTTTTCGGGGAAAAAAAAACACATTGCTCCGTTTGTTTCACGAAAAATGACCTCATTAGGAAAAATATTTTCCAGGAAGTCATTTTTCAAGAAAATAACTATATTTTCCGGTGTTTGGTTAATACTTAAGAATGAACTGAAAAACAATTTCCGTTGTTTAGTAAAGAATTGATTTTTCGGCGGCGGCGGGTGGCCGTGGGCGGCGATCGATGATCGGGGACCGACGGCCGCGGCCGACGGAAAATGATTTCCGTATTTAAAAAGAGGAAATCATTTTCCACAATTTTCAAAGGGATATTTCCATAGGAGGAAAATGTTTTCCGGGGTTAACCTATTTTCCGCCCCCCAAACGCCGGAAAATCCGAAAAATATTTTCCAGGAAAACTTTTTCCCCCAAACAAACACAGCAACGTAAATATTTTCATTTGATTAAAAAAATCTGATCCTCTTTCGAGAACAGTTTTGAAATAAAAAAATAAAAAAGATTAATTTTAAAAAAATTGCTTTTGATGATTACAAAAAAGAATAAAGATTTGATTCTTTTAAAAAGGTTAAGGGCTTGTTTGACAACTATTGTGATCCATAAAAAGTAATTATGATTAAAATTATATTTTATGATTTTGTCTTTAAATGATTTTTAGAGAATCAAAATTGATTTGGTAACTAAATAAAATGTATGTTCCTAAAATATAAATACGTTTGATAACTATATAAAATATATGCTTTCGAGAATAGTCAAATGGCAAGATTTATTTTTAAAAAAAATTCATATTTTTGAGAAAATTAAAATTTTCTAAACTTTATAAAGCATTTTAAAATTTTTAATTTCCTAATTTTTATTTTATTTTATTTTATTTTATTGAATTTCTTAAATTTTTAATCCCTCTTTTTTTTTAAAAATTAAACTTTTTTGGTTAAATTATAAAGCTTTATTTTTGTATTTAAGTTTAAAAATGTATTTAAAAATTATTGTTAGTAAATTTTCAAATCTAATTTTAATTTTTTTTTAAGTTCAGAAGTCCACGTAAACTTATTAATCATTGAAAATACTAGTGAAAATTATTAAATGTAAAAAGTCCATATCATAATTGAAAGTACCCTCATTTTTTTAAAAATAAGAGTCTAAAGTAGTCTTTGTTTCAAATTAAGACCTGAAGTACCTTCTTTATTTTAAATAAGGGCTTAAAGTGATTATATCTATCTTAAATAAAGGCTTAACCTTGCCAATCGGGCCACCTGCTAAATATTCCAACCAGTTAATGGCATTTTTGTCAAAACGCAATTTTAATACAATTTTTACTTAAATTAAAAAAATAAAAAACTAAAGACTAAACACAAAAAAAAAAAGAGAAGACACGAGAGGCTGCCTCCTGCCTCTAGACACCACTCCACCCTCCCGCTTGCGTTTAAGTTTTTTAATTTTTGAGCTTTTTTCCAATTTTTAGAAATAGAAAAGAATCCCAAATTACAGAGCAACAAGTCTTACATGTAAGGGGTCGTGTACCGATGCCTCAAAATTTCCTTGTCAAGCTACATAAACCAAATTTCCAAACGTGCCTATGACTTCGTTTCCTACGATGTCCGTGCAACGGAAGATCCTAAATTTAAGATTTTCTACACCAAAAATATTATCTTAAAATGGAGACATTCGTGCTTGGATAGCGGTTGAAGATTAGCCTCATGAAAATTGAAGAAGGAGGCTTCCACGTAGAAAGTCACCAGATGCATAAGTGCTTATAGTCTATGTAGCACCTACATCGACATTAACACGCGACACGACACGACACGCCGACATATCATTTTTATAAAATAAAAATTTTCGACACGTTAGAGACATGTTGTATATTAAATATAAATTTTCATATATGAATGGCAAATTATTATTATTTTTATTTTTGTAAAAACGATGATTATATAGATATATATATAAAAGCTCTTATAATAAAAAAGAAAATTTCTATCATGGGCACAACAGATTTCGAGAAAGACAAAAAGTGAAGTCAAAAGCAGATTTTCAAAAAATAAATTATTATCTTTTTTACTATTAAAAAAATTTAGTGCAAAGCAAAGGTCCTCCTCTCTTGTGTTTGTCTTCTTACCCCCACTTAGAGTCCTCAATATAGGTCAAAGACCCATATTTTATATAAAATGGACATTATATGGGTTATTAACTTTTAAGTGACTTACAAAAAATAGATCTAAAAGGTTAAAATGAAATTAAATGAGTCAAGATTAAGCTACGCATGAAACCCATTTTTGACCCATATTGAATCATTTTTTTACCCATAACTCTCACAAATTATAAATGGGCCTAGAGCCTCAAAGCCTAAACATTCTTCTTATTATTTTTTTAATTTCTATTTTTACAAATGGGCCCATGGTCGTCGGTTTTCTGCTGCCGCCGTCTGCCATCCGCTGATCGCCCCGCCGCTGTCCGCCGGTCATCGTCGCCGCTGTCATGGCCAGAGAAAAATGAAAGAAAAAATAAAATAAAAAATACTTTTAAAAAAATTAAAAAATTCTTTAAAATTTTTAAAAAGAAAAAATTTCACTAGATATTTTATTGCATGAAAGTATTTTAATAATATCATTTTTTTTATTTTATTTAATATAAAAAATTTACCCAATAGCATATACATGTGAAAAGCTTAAATTAGGTTAAATAAGTCATATAGTTTTTTTATAATATCAATGTGGTTTGACAATATATATCAAAATGAGTCAGGCTGGGTATGACTTGGTTGTGGGTTGGGTCAAGTATGGATCATCGAATGTGGGTCTAAACTGGTTAGACGGATTAATATGGATTGGACCATATTCTACCCGACCCATTCATTTGATACCTCTACCACCACCCCTCCCCTTGACCTGCACGCCCCCCAAACCAAACCAAAAACCTACACACCCTCCTCTGTATTTTCTAATCTGCTCTGCAAGACGTACATGCCCTCTCTCCTCTCTCATCTTTGTCTTCTTCCCCTCACTCCCTCCCCCTAACCTGCACACCCCCTCTCTCGTCTCTGTCTTCTCCCTCCCCCCGTGAACTTGCACGCCCTCCTCTCTCATCTCTATCAATATTTTTTTTTTCAAATCTCACTCGCCTCACCTCTCTCTCTCTCTCTCTCTCTCTCTCTCTCTCTCTCTCTCCGCGAAGCAACTCGACTATCGTGATTTTGGCTGTCTCATCTCTCCTCCGACACTCTCTAGCTCCATTCTCTGACACATACGAAGCCCATCTTCTGGCGCTGGTTTACTCCAACGTTGCCTACAGCCCTCCTTCCAGATCCGCACTATTGAGCCCTCTTGCCCCACCAACTCATTCATTGCCGACTCTCTTCTCTCTCATGTTTCGAGACACAAGCACTCTTCTTCTCCTCTTCCCCCAATCTTCGGCCTCCAGATCTGCACTTCCGATCTCCGTCCTCTAGATTCGTGCTTTTGCCCTCCATTCTCATTGACTCACGTGTCCCCAGCGTATCCCCGGCGTTGACCACCCGTCGAACGCATATCCGTGTCCAACACTAATGCAGTGACTTGTTGAACGTGTCGAAAAGTGTCGGACACATGTCGTTGCTACATAGCTTATAGTAGTATAAAGTTAACTTATCTCGAGCGCGTATGTCTTGATTTGAAAACGATTGATGAGCTAGTCAATTTTGAGCCAAGTTGGTACCATTTCGATGTATTTCAATTCTTCCGAACAAGGGAGACTTGATGCTTTTGAATACATTGTATTAATTCCAGTGGGGAGCAGCAACATCGCTTGAACAAGATAGGGAAAATAAAATGAAATTTCCACATATTCTAGCATGGACCCCACTACTTGTTGTATTTGGTTTGTTATTGCAACCGCGCATGACTTTGAGAGTCATGATGATATCACTAAGGAACATCTTTATCAAAATATTTTTGCCCCTCACTTCGGGTACTTCGTCATTTTTCATTGACAAGCGAACTAGTTCGATAAGTAGTATATCCTTTTTCATTAATTCTATGAGAGTTCGTGTATGAACAAGGGTTTTACTTCCCCACTTAGCTGCTCTAGGTTGGGAGGTAGGGATCCATTGTGAGTAATCATAGGAAATATCATAATTTCCACAAGCACAAATTCCACTTTTTATAGGACAAAAAATTCTTTCACAAAACAATCCATCCTTTTTCGGTTTATTGGTTTTGCAATGAAAAGTATAGGGTTTTGTCACTTCTCCAACTATTTCTAAGAGGAATAATTATAAAAATAAAAATAAAAAGTAAATAACAAAAATGCCCCTAATGAACTAGTGATATGCCCTTTTTTATATTAATATGACAATTTCAAATCATTATTTGAAATAATATCCACTTTAAGCCCTTATTTGAAGTGATAATGAAACTTCAGACACTTATTTGAAACAAAGTCCAATTTGGGCCTTTTGTTAAGAAAATAGGGACACTTCGAGCCTTTAATTGAAATTTTCCCTTCATTTTTCATATAAAAATCCAAAATGAATATTCTTTCAAGTTTCAAATAAAGTGTTGAAATGACATGACCACTTCAACCATGGGCCTTGCAACTGGTCAGTCAAAACATAATTTAAAACTAATTTTTTGTTAAATTAAATCAAATATTAAAACATATAATTTTTAAAAAAGTAATAAAATTTTTTTAACCCTGAGCTTTCTTAAAAAAAAGAGAGGCAAAAACAAAAGAAAAAAGAAAAAAATTTAAAAAAGTAAATGAAAAAGCCATTAACCAGCCAGTGAGGTTATGCCTTTTTTAACACTATAATTTCTACTTCATGACAAAAAAAGTTTACACTGAAACAATTTGCGTATATTTTATATCAAGCTTTTCAACTTGCATTGCTTGTTTGATGTTGTTAACATAGACTTAAGAAGTACCTTTTACGTGCTAATTTTAATGAATAAAAAACAAATGGGGGAGAAATTATGAATGTCCATGTGTATATAATTTATGGATGTTATTATATGCTTTTGATAATCTATAGCTGCACATAGCTTGATTGATTATTTTAAGTCAGAATCGCCTACTTGATTTCTTTCCAATTATATTGTCCAGACATTCAAATAATACTCACCATGCCATATTCCATAAGATACTAACAAAATTTATCATTTACATCACAAGTATTATCATACAAATTTTTTTTAAAATTTTCAGCACGTAATGAATAATGTTCTTAAAATTTGCAGCAATTATTTTTCGGTTTTGTCAAGTCACCAACGAAAATTAGAGGATTTTGACAAGCGGTGCTACTAAAGACTATTTTACCGAACTTTATATATGTATATTATAATAATCTTGATCCAGAATGAACAAAAAATAACAACTAGACAAATGGTAGATTTCATCGTTGATTATCAACGAGCAGTTAATGTTATCAATATACTCTATTGAATAACAAGGTAATTCTATCGTAACATTTCCTTCGATGCTCGACCATCCAACCTAGCGTGGTGCACACGTAGAATGTGGGCTATACATTAGTCTCGATCGAGTGAAAGTCGGGTATCCTCTATACTTATTGGAACACATGCTATTTCTCATATCCCCAAACATATATTATCATTCAAATTTTGAATATTATAATAGTTTTCGAAGAATTCTTATTTGCATGGAAAATAAAGTTTGTAAGGCAATAGTGGAAGATGGGTTCAGTTCCCCCGACCCGATGGACCCTCTTGTCGAAAACCCAACAAAAAAATAAATGAGAACACAAAAATAGATTAAGCATAAGTGCAATTGCGATAGCAGCTTTTAATGATAAATTGAATACAACAATTACAATTTCGAATTTTCGTTCAAGGAACTTCTAATGAATTGATTTTCGATTCTTATATTTCATTTAATTGAAATCTTATAGTTCACACACTTTGACTTTGACTTTTTTTTTTAAATTTGACCTCAAATATCGAATTTCACATACGATAATTATTTTTTAAATGAGCATTAATTTAAATTTTGGTGGGTGTATGAGATGAGAAAGAAATGATCATTTTTAGCTTGTAGGTCCTACAATTTTTTGGGAAAATTTTCAAAAAATGACCCATAGTGCTATTATTTTCTCAAATAATGGTTTGAAGTTGACTTTATTTTCAAATAAGAGCGTGAAGTACTATCATTGTCTCAAAGAATGGCTTGAGTGGTTATGATTGTTTCAAATAAAAGTCTGATCTTGTCAACCAGTCAAATTTTCCGACTAATGAAGGGCATATTTGTCAAAATGTAAATTTAACTTAATTTTTTGTTAAAGTAAATTTAAAAAGGTAAAAAAACGAAGCCCTTAAATTAAAATTTTCGGTTGATTTTTTTACTTTTTTTTTAAATCTCTTAAGAAATATTTAAAAAATAGTAAATGACAAAAATGCCCTTAATTAAGGTAACTTAGGCCCCTTTTAGAGATTGATATAGTCACTTCAGATCTTTATTTGAACTTCAAGCTATTATTTGAAAAAATAAAGCATTTTAATGCCTTTATTTGAAAATTTTTCTTTTTCAAAGTTTTTTTTGTCATTTTTTTTTTGGGGGGGTTCAAGTGGGAAATTTGAGACATCGGGCTGCTTCGAGCCCCAACGATCGGACTTCGGGGGTGGGGGCTTAGGAACCACCGACTTGCGGCAGCAGCCACTCGTCGCTTGCGAACCTCCGCTTAACGATTCGGGTTAGAGGGGTAGAGAGAGAGAAGAGGAGGGCGAATTCGTCATCATCATCTTCTTCTTCTTCACGCTCGCTCTGATTCCTGCCATTTCGCTTCTCTCTCTGGAAAGTCTCATCCCCCCGACCCTCGCCCTCTTCGCAAACCCTAATTCCGCAGCCTCGTCCGGCGGGCGGCGCCTCGGATTGCGACGCAGCATGAGCCGCTACGACAGTCGGTCCGGCGACCCCACCTCCTACCGCGACCGGAAAAGGTAACGACATGTCACTTCCCCGGTTCGCTTCGAAGCATTTGTATTCGTTCTACATTGGGTTCTTTGCCTTTCATATGCTCGCTCGCCGGCGGGCGTGCCGCGATTATTGTAGTCTCGACCGGATTTTGACTTGATAAGGAGTTGCCGCTGAGCTCTGCTTGTGCGTAGTTGTCAGTTTGACTTTATTCTATCGCTTGGGCGACTCTCGGGCCCCCGCGGAGTTGAACTCGCTTAGCAGAGTTTGGAGCTTCTCTCCCGTGACGTTGCGCTACGATTGAACTGTTCTGGTTGGCAGTCTATTAGAGTGTACTTTTTGCGGATAGTTAATTGCCCTTCTATGTTCTATATATAGCCTTTTTGAAAACCGTGATCGATTGATAAGCAGTTTACTTTAGATGACGCTTATCGTAGTAGGACTTTAGCAGGCTATAACAGCAAGTTAATTGATCAGATGTTGTGACAGACATTTGTTTACGGTGGCTGACTGTGTTTTTGTAGTGATTCGGGGTTTGGTGGAGCTTCCAGCTATGGTGCCCCAGTCCGGTCTTCAGCTGGTAGAAAGGACTACGATGGTGTTGAGTCTCCCAGGAGGACGGATTTGGATGGTTTGACTCCTTTCGAGAAGAACTTCTATGTCGAGTCTCCATCAGTGGCTGCTATGTCAGACAGAGATGTTGAGGATTACAGGAAAAGAAGGGAAATTACTGTGGAAGGCCGAGATGTGCCAAAGCCTGTTAAAATATTTGAAGATGTTGGCTTTCCAGGTCAGTTTTCTGGGTTGTCTAAAATTTGGATTTCGATGGCAATTAATCGCATGAATTCAATGAGGTGATTCGTTGGAGGGTTATTTTAATGTTAGCATAGAGCTTTTAGATTTTTTTTTTCTTTTTGTTTGTTTGTGTGTGTGGGGAGCATGGGGCAAAAGCATTCATATTATTGGGGAACCTTCCAATTCAGTGGATTGTTCGTATGACTTTTGTTTTATGTTCCATGGAGAATTTCAGAATCGGCTTGAAGGAGAGACGGTGAAATGTTTTTATTTCTCACTATTCATGAATACTTTCCAAATGAACGCTGGATTGGTCAAATTGTTGATTTGAGATCTCTTTCATTCCAAATTATTCAAAAAAATGTTCATAAAGTTGGTTGAAAAATAAACTGTGGACAATGTCCTGGTGCTGTCTCTGGTCTCAATGTTCTGTTTTCAATACTTTGGGATATGCAGAAATTTTCTCATATTCATTGATGACACTAAAGGAGAGAATACAGGGCTTCTGTGGGCTCTTCCATTCCACATCTTTCAAGTCCCATAGAAGCACTTAATTTGTCTATTAAGCAATCTCTTATTTTGAAACTGTACAGCTTTTTATTTGCTACTTTCTCTACATATACTCCAGATTATGTCATGCAAGAAATTGCAAAAGCTGGCTTTGTCGAACCTACACCAATTCAATCTCAAGGATGGCCAATGGCTCTTAAGGGCCGTGACCTAATTGGTATTGCCGAAACAGGGTCAGGAAAGACACTTGCCTACCTATTGCCTGCAATTGTCCATGTTAATGCGCAGCCAATTTTGGGTGAGTATTTTACTGAAGACTTCTGTTTCGTTAACCCTCTTTGATCATCAACCTGGCTCACATAACTTCTGTTTCTTATCAGCCCCAGGAGATGGCCCCATTGTGTTAGTGTTGGCCCCAACTCGTGAACTGGCTGTTCAAATACAGCAGGAAGCTACAAAATTCGGTGCATCATCAAGGATAAAAAATACGTGCATATATGGTGGGGTTCCGAAGGGACCTCAAGTACGTGATCTCCAGAAAGGTAGGTGGTGATTAGATTAAAGTTATGCTGATCTGAAGAGGCGCGGCTTTCATAAACTGTACATCATTTGGTAATTGAATTCATATTTGTTCTCTTTTTCCCCATTTTCCAAGTGCGGGAGTCTCCTGCGTCCTAAAGTAATTCTACTTGTAATTTGTCTTTGTGCCACAGGCGTTGAAATAGTGATTGCTACACCAGGAAGGTTGATTGATATGCTGGAGTCGCATCATACAAACCTAAGAAGAGTAACCTACCTCGTGTTGGATGAAGCTGATCGGATGCTAGACATGGGATTTGAGCCTCAAATAAGGAAACTTATTTCGCAGGTTTATCTGCTGTCGCTATTTTTGGCAGTGTTGGGTTTTGCATAATCTTACTCTTCTCCGTCTTCAGGCACAATGGCACATACAAACGCTTGCACAGAGACTAACCTATGATGTTGTTTTATCGTTTGTCCGTTCACGCAGATTCGCCCAGATCGTCAGACTTTGTATTGGAGTGCTACGTGGCCAAAGGAGGTTGAACAATTAGCAAAGCAGTTCCTCTATAATCCATACAAGGTGAGATTTCTCAGCATATGTTCTGTGCAATGTAACTGCTTCACCTAATATAGCATACCTGAATCAATTTTCCAATTGGAATGGCGGTGAAATAGTTGGTCACTTGATACCAGAAGGTTACGACGATCTTACCCTGACCTCTTTCTTCAGGTTGCAGAGTTTAGTTGGATTGAACGTCCCATTATTTTTCCCCTTCGCAGGTGATAATAGGTTCTGAAGATTTGAAGGCCAACCATGCAATACGCCAGATTGTTGATATTGTCCCTGAAAATAAAAAATATACCAAGTAGGAAATGCAATTTACCAGTTAATATTATTATGTACTTGATTACGTCACCTGAGATTAATTAATGCAAAGCTATTCGTCACGTACACAGATTGGTAAATTTGCTGGAGGATATTATGGATGGAAGCCGAATACTTATATTCATGGATACGAAGAAAGGGTGTGATCAGATAACTCGGCAACTGCGTATGGATGGTTGGCCAGCCCTTTCAATCCATGGGGATAAAAGTCAAGCAGAAAGGGATTGGGTCCTCTCTGAGTTCAAAGCAGGCAAAAGTCCTATAATGACTGCAACCGATGTTGCCGCACGTGGTCTAGGTTCGTATTCTTGTTCAATACTTAATGCAAAGAGTTACCATGGTACCTGAATCTGTAGTAGCTGTTTGTTCCCCACACTTCGTTGGTTATCCTGATTCGCCAATATTTGGTTGTGGCATGTACATTTTCTTTACAATGTATGGATATCTTCACGTTAGCTTTGCATTCTCTGGTGCTTTTCACCTAGTTGATGAGGTGAAGACACTTTCGACATTAAATGATTCCCACTTTAGTAAGCATCTTTGAGTCATCTATTTGACTCTAATCTATTCTCTTCATCTGGAATGTTAATTTTCACTAGTTATTTTGTCAAATGGTCTCCTTTTGTTTAGCTCAGACACAGGGATGCCATCTTTGTTCATTACTAATACATACAACTATCTCTTTAGTATTACTTGCATATTTGCTCATCTTTTTACATTTTTCTTTCTATCGTGGAGATAATGGCACATAATCATTGATCACCACCATTTAATAGTTAAGTCCTCCGATAGGATGTGCACGTTGCTGTGCTTTTCTTCACGATCTTGTATGGTTAGGTAGGTTGCCTGTAGATAAGCAGTAGCTTACTGTTATCTTCTACCTTGCAGATGTAAAGGATGTGAAGTACGTGATCAATTATGATTTTCCTGGATCCCTTGAGGATTATGTCCACCGCATTGGTCGTACTGGAAGGGCGGGAGCAAAGGGGACAGCATATACTTTCTTCACAGCTGCGAATGCGAGGTTTGCAAAAGAATTGATTTCCATCCTCGAGGAAGCTGGGCAGAAGGTCAGTCCTGATTTGGCGGCCATGGGGCGTGCTGCGCCTCCGCCTCCAGGTTTGTTACCGTGAATTCCCTGTTTCCCTTTGTTTTCTTTTTTTGCATGTTTGTCTGTGAGGGAGAGTGAGGGCAAGAGAGATTGTTCTTAGGCTCCTTTAGAGGTGGTTCTCTTGAATGGGCTGCAATCTTGGTGAGAGCAGAGCAACTCAGTGCCGTTAGAAGATTGGCATGTGCCTCTTGCAACTCCAAGCTGGATGGTCTCCCTATTAAGGGAAGGCGGATGGGGGGAAAGCATGGTTGGTACTCTTTCAGGTTGTTGCTTGATGGTCAGTTAGTCTAAGCCTGCAGTCATTGAGAACCACGTCTCTGGGGTAATCTTTTCCCAGTTCTGCAGGTGATACATGATGTCTGTTGAGGCATTAGAGCAAACTACTGTCTCGTGGTTCCTCCATAGAGAGTCGATGGCTTCTGTCATAAAATGATGCCTCTCTTTCTGAGCTTCTTCTTGTAGTTTGATGGGTATGTTGGAAAAGCCTGCCAGAAGGTCGCAACTACATGTACAAATGTTCATGCAAATTAAACCAACCCCCTCAAAAACACCTCTGGTTTTCCAAAAGAGGGGGAAAAAAAAGCTCATGTGAGTTATACTACGGTTTTGTTGCTGAGTGTGGCTTCTCTTGCAATCCCTGCTGTACAGGTCATGGAGGATTTAAAGATCGTGGTAGAGGTTACAGTGCGGGACGGCCCTGGAGCTGAAAAATCGGAGTCAAGACTTCTGGCACAGATGTATGTTACAAAAAAGTACCTTCAGTGATAATTTGTACCGTGTTGCTTTACCTTATCAGCAGTGTTTGGGAAAACTATTAATAGCAGTAGAGTAGAATTCACCTCTGCTCTCCTCCTCAAGTCCCTACTGGCAATCTGTTTCCGAATTTTGCTGTACTTCTTCGTTCTTTGTGGGAGTCGTGACGGGACTTAACCCAATTCCTTGAAGATAGGTCTGCTTTTTTCTATCGCAGGCATTGTACTTTAATCCTCAATGATTCATCACACTTATTTACAAACCGGTAACCAAAACAATAAGACCAGGGGGAAGCCCTTGCTCCATACCTTAATACGAGAGAGCTCTGGCTGAATTTCCAGAACGCAGGACATCGTAAAGCACTTCTTATTCTTCGTCACACTGACAGTTCTGTACACACATCGAATTGGGTGATTGAATCGTGTGTGAGTATTGGGTGACCTAACTTAACACCTGAGTGCAAAACAGGTTCCTTAAATCAACAATTCTCATCGTTTTTTGTGCTTTAGGTCAGTGGTCATCGTTTCGATTTCGGTCGGTGGACAATGTAAGGTAAGTAGAGCTCATCACGTGAAGGACAGGATTCTTGGTCGACCTATCGGAATGGGAACCTCTGCCTTTCTCTTACGATGAATACGAATTCGACGATTTAGATAGGCTCTTTAGCACTGCCGGGGCATAAGCAATGTATAGGCGACGAAGTGGGATTCCCTTGATGTACGGTTTCGCTAGCTATGCCTGTAAATTAATTCAGCAAGAGGAATCGTGAATGTCCTGTCCTAACAAGAAGTGCTACGGATCGAGGCCGTGTATCGTGAAAAACTGAACTGAAACATCGGGTCGTTCACCTCAAAAGGGGGAAAAAAGAATATCACGTACACACACACACACATCAGTATCTCGTGGGTTATATTCCAGAAAGACTCGTGAACTTTCCACCTGGGATAAAGAATGCCTCCAATTTTCAGACAAATGAAATAATACCACGAAATTTGACCGGTGGATAAAATCCCCATCCTTGGATTTTCATCCATGCAAAGCAATGTGGCATGTGACGTGATCAACGGGAGAAGGTATAAAATAAAGTCAGGGACTATATTACACATTTGTGCCGATTTAGTCTTGAAGTTTTTGCATTTGTGTCAATTGAGTCCATTCGATCAATTTAGTTGGAAATCGCTAATGTGAAGGCCAATTATCCTACGTGGCACTACCGACATTGAAGTGAATGTTTATAATGATTTTTTTTAAAAATTGAATTTTCAATTATTTTCTATTTGTTTTTCTTCCTTTCCTTTTGATCGGTGAGGGCTAGGAATCCCTTGTTGTCCATTGGGTGAGGGTTAATAAGCCCTTGCCGGCCATTGGTGAGGATCATGACCCATGCCAGAAATGGGCAAGGGCCTTCCACAATGGCCTTGCCAATCTCAGGTGAGGGCCTTGCCAACCAAAATGAAAAAAGGACAAGAAATAAATAAATAGTTCAAATTTCGTTTTTTTTAAGAAATCACTAAAATTATCTATGTCAGCATTTGGCGCGCCATACAGGATGGCCAGTCTATGTTAACTTTTTCTGGCTAAAATTGGACAGATGAACTCAATTGACATAAATGCAAAAGATTTAAAACTAAATGATTTAATCGAGAGACTTAGTACTGAATTGGTACTAATACACTAGGTTTAAGACTTTTCTGGTACTTTTCCTTGCGATCAATAATGTGGACGTATACAGCGTACTAAAGACATTCCAGCAAAAGCAAAAAGATTGAGCCTAAGGACATGCCAGAGGATTCGCGATCCTGGTTCGTCATCTTCATGTTTCAGCTGGTGATGGTTTCTCATGTTTCGAGTTTCCAAACGTTCGATTCAAGCAATTTCATGGTGGGTATGTCTGTCGATCGGGCAAAAAGATCGTGGAGGTGTTTTTGAATCGTTTAAGAAGTCAAATGTTATATTTTTATGCTACGAGTAAAACGTGCCTTTCGGGAACTGGGGCCCGTGTGCGGTTTACTTCGTTCTCGTTCTTACCAGTTCCGTCATAAGCTAAACTTGCATTCAATGGAGATTCCGATGGGCCATTTTCAGACCAGCTCCAGCCACAGTTGATAACTTGATATGTCCAAGATGCGGCAAGTATCCTCAAAAGATAGATGTCTTATTTTAATACTCTTTTTCTGCAAAGTCCTTCTAGGTCAGAAAATCCAACTTATAAACAGCGCTTAAATGAGAAATTCATGCATCACCAACATATCCCATGTGACGTTTATATACGGTTGCTCTCTCTCCATTTATTTAGTAGCTTAAGATTTTGAATTAGACTTTCTAACATGTTATCAGGGCAATCAATTAAATTTTACGCGCCGCTCCTAATTCAGCTTTCGAACGTGTTCCAACGCACAAGATGGTTATGAGCTCCACTAAATATTAGCTAACTTTGCGCTTACCGCTGATTTCAACTGCTAACTTCGCGATTTGCATTTGTTGCATGTGTGGTGAACCCGTTCAATTCCTTTTTTTTTTTTGTAGGTGAGTAATCTGGGCATGAATTGTTGAGAAATTGTTTCATTCATTCATTGAATGACATGGCAATTGCTCTCCAATCCGCACGCACAAGGATCATATTGAGCAGAGGCAGATAAGGCAAGTTGAGTACAACAGACAATGGAAACAATATCTGAATGTCTCATCTGCAAAAAGTGCAGGCCATGCATAAATTCTAAAGGACCCAGTAGGACCAAGGCAATGCCATATTTTGGATAGCTCCTCTCTCCAATTTGTGGCAATCTGCTTCCCATTGTATGATAGTTGATAACGTTTTTGCCATGGCCGCGCTTTTCTTATTGAAGAAAAATTTCCTGGCCCTCAAGATTTTGTTCTCCGTCTACAATGCCCGAGTACTTATCCACAAGCCTCGTTTTTTATTTTTGAGATAAGGACATCGGAAATTTTAAAACTTGTCGTGAAAGTGCAATTGAGTCGTAAAACTTTAAAAAAAAATGCAATCAAATCCTAAAACTTATCACAAAAATGCAACTAAGTCTTAAAACCTTCAAATTGTGCAATCAAGGCCTAAAAGCTGTCACGAAATTGCAATCGAGTTCTAAAACTTTCAAAAAATGCAATCGACGGAGGGATTTGATTTCACTTTTTGAAAGTTTTAGGACTCAATTGTACTTTCTCACACGTTTCTGGATTTAATTACACTTTTTGATAGTTTTAGAACTTAACTGTACTTTTCTTGACAAGTTTTAAGGCTTTCAATGCAATTATCCCTTTATTTTTCCTCTTTAATGGGCTCAAAATTTGTGCTTTGTTGCCCTCATTTTGATGCGATTGCTGTGAAATTTCCCTCATTTAAATGAGCGAAAATGTTCGAATCGGTCCGATAACGAAAATTGAGTGAAATGAAGAGTTGCTGGTCTTTATGAGTAAGATCTCTAAATCGTGCTAATTATTTACTAGTCAAGATATCGCCGGAAGTTGAAAAATAATTTGGACATGAAAAGGTTAGACTTTGGCTTTTTTCGGTGTTAGGATGTTGACAGGTTCGTTATCAAATGATGTCCTCCCGCTTGACTAGGATGATAAGGCTTATCCAAATTCAGTTCCATCGACCATTTTAGGCAGATTTTTTTTTTTAAAGAGATTTCGAAATGAGGATCCCAAAGGGACGTCGTTTTAGGAAGAGAGCGCCGCACCATTCACCACGAAGACGAACATCACACGGCGACATATAAATGGGCCACACTGGTGTCGTAGGGTTTTCTCGAGAACCCCACGTCGGGCGGATTTAGGTGTTGATCGCACTTTTTTATTTTTTTTCAAATAATGGATACTTAAATGACCAAAATGAAGCACTCAAAAACCCATTTTGATGGGCCCCTCCTTGCTTGACCTGGAGGCCCAATAAGAGCCCACCGAACCAGAATTCAATCAGCAATTCTGCCGACATGGCCCCAGTGATACAGATTGTCCAATGGCCGCTTTAGATCACCCATTGCCAGCTATATTTTGCTACCTTATTGTACTTTGATTTGGACCAATCGGATTCACGGTCTTCTTTTAGCATTCATTTGATCCAACGCTACTTATCCTGAATTAGTGATTAAATCCCAGTTTTTGCTCAGTTAACTCGTTGCGGAATCAACGGCGGCAAATTTAAAATTTTTTTTTAAATAATCTTGTCCACTGTCGAAGGATAAAACTTCGATCAAGTCCGTAGCGAATAGACACGATAAATGATATTTATGCATTCCACCAACGAGTAGCTTTTCCCCCTTGAAGAGACAAATTCAAGATAAAGAGAGGAATGAATGAACATAGAAAAGATCAAATTGTCATGCCTGAATAGGATCACATAAAATCTTATCCACCTTCTTTTTTTTTTCCAGCCTCTATTATTGGGCAGTGTCCTAATAAAATATCGATTATATATCATATATATAAAAAAAAATAACAAAAGAGGATTATGAATTATCCAGAGTGGAAATGGTGACGTGGAGGTGGCACACCCACACGTCATCCTCCTCACCCTCTAATTGCATGGATGTTACAACATTTTAGCTGGTTTCACTTAATTTTTTTTTGGGTTAGCACACTCTGTATTGTATCATAGCCGGCCGGACTCTGCTCGGTTTATTGCGCACGTGCGGCCCCGCGTTTTCGTCGAGCTCCACGCATCGTTCCTAACCCGACTTGCTACGTGAGAATGGTGTTAGAATGTCCCACATCATTTATCCGCGCGGTTTATATGCGCCTCTATACGTATTGTCTCCTTTACTTATTAGCTCAATTTTTTGGGGGTGGATTCGCTCTCCTATACTCCCTATTGTATCCAGGGCCAAATTCCGGTACCTTCTCATTTATTTAATTACGAGTAAAAGGAAACGGAAAAAGAAAAAAAAAAGAAAAGAACGGCTCTCCTCCTTAAAAAAACAAAGGGAAAAAAAAAATATATATCACGAGAAAGCAGAGTAATGGAAAGGACGAGGGAAAAATGGACTTAACGTGCATGAGCCGATGTGATGCATCATACACGTGTGACAATGAAAAGCCATGTCCATCACCTCCTTTCTCGTTGGAGTAAAGTGCACAAAAATGCAAATGGCCGCGGATTCTCTTTTTTTTTTTTTGCGGGTCTAGGCCGATCGTATCAGACACGATCGATACACATAAAGCCACCAAGAGCAGCAATACAGAGAGAAAACCCGAACCCGACGAGGCACGACAATAAATCAATATGGTTATGCCGCACGTCGGCCATTTATTTTGCTAAATAACTTGACGGTATTTTGAAATTAACGCGATCTCAAAACGCCATAACGATAACCTTAAAGTCGGTTTAGGAACGGTGTATTTCCAGCCCATGCAAGAGTTCCTTGGTCATTGATTAATGCTTGGTTGGTTCTGATCCTTAAAGAAGAGGGTTGGGGGAAAGGGAAGGAAAATTTGCATTTTCTTGGGGATAATTTTTTTTTTCCCAAATAAAGATGGAGCTGAACGTGTGCCGGTTGAGCAGATGGTCCCGAGTGAGCGATGGAGACGTTTACCAAAGCGCAAAGCAAAGTTTGGATTGGAACATGGAGGTCGGCCCTCCTTTGAGCCAGCAAAAGATGTTGGGAGAGGGAGGGGGAGGGGGGGGGGGTGGAATGCATTATTTAAGTCGAGTGAGCAGAGGGCGGTGGTTCAGCTAATTTTGTCTGAGGTCAACTTGAATTATTCCCCTTAATAATGCATCATAGCAGGACTAATAATTCAAAAGCAAAGTCCAAAGTATGATTAGTCGGTACTTGTCCGTAGTCAAAGCAGACATAATCATGTATGTTCTCGAGCCATGATAGGAAAAAAAAAATGAGCGAAAAACTAAAATGCATATGTACTCAGTTTTCGTTGGTAAACAATGTAGTTGGATATTGGCTATGTCAAACCGATGAGTCGAACTCGAGCCAATTACCCACAAAAAAAAGATGGGGTTGAACCCAAGCCGACAAATTCGCCAGGTCGATACGTCGATTGTCCAATCCATCTCCCTGTAAAAACGCAAAGAAAGCGAGTGTTCTTGAGAGTTTCTTTCGTTTTTTGTTTCCCTTTCTCCTTCTCTTTTGAATTTATCGTTCATTTACGAGAACGGTTCTGAAAAGAGGGGAAGGATGCTTTGGAACTTCGTGAAAGCAGGTAGGCAGGCAGGCAGGCAGGCAAGCAGCTCTGTCGACATGCATCAAGCAAAGCTCGCTCACGGAACAACAGGCAAAGCCTCAAGATTACAACGAGCGAAAAAAAAAAAACGCCGTGAATCGAACAAGAACGCGTTGCATCCGAATTGGCTTATTCGCTCAGCCAAATCCTTGTTATGGAACTTGCATCCTTGGGTCAGTGTGTGGAGAGACCTCTATGATCTTTCTTTCCTCAAGTTGGTTTTGTGCACCTTGCCCTAACGAGTGCATCCGCATGCCTCTCATGGCGCCAAAGGCTTCTTGATTCTCTTCCTACGCAATCTTTGACTCAAAGTGCATGGCTTCGTGCGTGACTAAAGAATCTCGGAAACAGACTACTTAAGACACTTCAACCACCGACGAATCGATGCAAGAAAACAAGAAAACTCTCTCTGATTGTCCCCAGTCAAGTCAAACGTTGTCGTCCGAACAGTTGTAATCATCACTTGATTATCTTAATCAGCCACCCAAAATCATATTTTTAATTAGAGACTGCAAGTCAAAGACAGGGGAGATGTAGAGTAGAGGTGGCAAGCATCATGATGATTGATGCGTACGGCCTTCCACATCGTGTGCAATTGTCCGCCCATGTGACTGCACCAGGTTGTAAAGATCTAGACCAAAATATATCACATTTTGGAGGCTCAGGGATAAAGTTTTAAAAAAAAAACAAGTTCTTGTTCCCCCTGGGTGATTTCTCTATCTTTTTATTTCGTTGATATTACCACGATTATTGAACTGACATGAGAAAATCGTACTATAGATTATCTTCCCGTTACATTTTGGACGGTTGAGTCTAATCGCATTCATTAAAGCGATACGTTCAAATTCGAGAGCAGGTAATCCACTAAAAACTTAAAACATGTCAAAGTGGACAGTATTGGAACATCTCAATGGGTCAGAGCGATACGTTATTATTCCCTGCGGACAAAATGCATGATGTACTAGCTAGCAAGACGAGCTGCTATACTTCCGAGATACAGACTCTGAACTTTTCGTATGTACTTATACATGCATAACACTAGTGAGAAATCGAAGTGTGGCCACAACAACTCGACATCTCCAGCACATGATAATCATAAATACCGAGGGGATCCATCTGACCCCCACAAACGCATGCATACACGCAACTTATGGCCCCCTTGAATTTATGGAACTTGCCCTTTCCTTTCCTGTCCTACCCCCAAAAGTGCAAAAGAGCAGGGTCAGCCTTGAGCCGAAATCGCCAGTGTTCAAACGGATCATGAGAAATTGTGCGCCCCCTCCCTATGTCCATCCACTGAAATGATCAAAAGATGTGGACTTCACTGGCAAAGCGCAAAACAAGAAGAAAAGGAGTGCAATGTGGCAATCTCGTCCGCTACGTGAACGATAGTTCTCACTCCGTCCTCTTGGTCCCCGTTGCCCCCATGGGGCCCGCTCGCTGACGTGTAACGCCACATCTCGCCACGTCAGCAAGGACCCGCTCCTCCGCCGACTTGTCGTCCGAATCCTCTCCTACGTCACGTGTCCTCCTCAATTTGCGCAACACCCAAAGAGAATACGTGAGAACTGATCTACTGGTCTACTGAAATGCCACATTTGTATATTTCCTTGGTTTCTGCAGGTGGGACTATAGCTCCATGAATTAACCAACCGCCCTTTCCACTTATGTGCCATCATTGCTTCCCCATGACCAATGTGCCACCTTAAGAGGAGTCAACTGGTCAAAAGGGTCGGTGCATTTTGACGAGCTCACTCATTCAATTCAGCAGCCTCGCCACAGTACAGTTCAATAAGATGTCATGTGGCTGCTGCAGTGTCCCTTAGCTTGAAGTCTGGTTTGAAGATCATTAAATGAGATTCAGCATTCTCTCTGATCTAGCATAGAGATTGCATGTCGAGATCCTTTTCTTTTTTTTTTAACTCAAAAAGAGCACGATTTACACCAAACGCCGCATCAAATTTCAGGTTTCTTCCCATGAGGCGGGGTCGGACCGTGAGAGCAAGCCGGGGCGAAATTCGCGACCACCTCAATGATCAGCGGCCAGCGGGTTCGCATGCACGTGGCGTCGATCGTTTTTTATAGTAAATTTATGGTCCGGTTCGGTGCGTTTTAAAGAAAGAAACATAAGGTGAAGTGGTGGTAACTGGTGTTCAGTGACCCTCGATTGATTTGATGGAATGAGCAAAGTTGGCCTCCAAACTCCATGAGCCCACGGCACGATTGAGAGAAGAGAGGTGGGTCCCCATGTGGTTGAAAATTTCAATCCATATGAGCTGGATGCTACTCTATGAGGCAGCAGATTGTGACCCTCACAGCTCATTTCTTAGCCCTCCTAATCCCCAATTCATTACACGTGTTTTTCGAATTTCAAATTTCCATGCATCATCAGTTTGGCCATATGTTTTGATGAGGAAAAAAAAAAAGAGAAAGGATGTGATTTTTTCTGAGGTCGTGACCGACAAATGAGTAGTTGCGACATAAATCACCACGAACCACTTGAAACTTAAAGTTCTCCTGAATTAGAAGAAGGTACAACATGATAAAAGAAGATACATTTCTACATGGGTTAGGGTTTTCGATTAATTAATGCACACCCCTTTCAGGCGAAAGGGGGGCCTCGTAGCTTTTACAATTGCTAACCCTAGAAAACTTGAATTGGAAGGTGAGGGAAGCTGGTGTTTCCCAATCATGCATTGGGGGTGGGCAAGCGCATGCAATCTTTCTTGCTATTGCTTGGTTTATGAGACTCCTAACAAAGAACACTTTGACAGCCAAATCCCACTGAAAATTCAGACCTCGTCGCTTGTTGTCTTTCGCCTTTTTATGCCCTTTCTTTCTCTTGCTCCCCACGCCAAGTGATCCCTTCATTCCCATCTCTCAAAGTTAAAGCTTCTCATGCTCATTCATGGCATCAGTCTTACATGTGCGGACGGACAGAAGAAAGGGTCCAGAAGTTGAAATTAATCATTCGAGGGAGATTGATCCCCTGGTTGTAAAGTATTGTTATTATTATTATTTTGGGTATCGCGACACGCAAAATCTTTACAAAATTTACCAATCAATGGGTGAGATTTACTCTCATTTGATCCAATGACCGCCAATCCTTTCAAAAAACGAGTATTCACTGAATCATGGAAGCTCGTTAATTAATTGTTTAGGGTGCTGACCTAATTGTTCACGGTCGCGGTTGGGCGTCACTATATCTCCAACCCCTCATTGCTCGGACCTAAGTTGTCGTCCCAGTAGATAAATTTCTTGCGACTTTAATTTAGCAAGACGTTTTCTAAAATCACGAGGGCATCAATGATCTAAGACTAGAACGGGATAATCTCATACCGGCGACACACCCAAGTAGAATGCCTATAGTGGTGTTAGATCTAAGAGAAGATGCCGGGTGCCCAAATATTTATACGATCCCATGGCTCGCGTTGCTAAATAAGGAGTTATGCACAAGCTCAAACTAGAAGGACAAATTCTAAGCCGTGCAAGAGTGTCAACAAGGCACGATGAAATTAGATAATTTTGTGCTACGACACACCTATGAGGTGAAGTTGCCTACACTCACCAATGTCGAACCATCCAATGTAGGCATCGATCAATGTACGGCTCAAGTTGCACGTCGCTCGTCTTAGGACAACGCTTCTAGTCTATTAAGTGAACTTAAATGGGTGCATTTAGAACAGATCAACTCCAACTACATATCCCTTTCCTTCTTCCAATCAAAAAACTGTCTTATTCTAGTTTGAGATAAGTGTCATTAATTCATTGCAGGAGAGAAAGGTTGCAAAGGAAGCAATATCCTCGACCAACCGAACTTCCATTGCCATCCTTCGTTTTCGGTTAAGGAAATGATCATACGGATTCAATCCTTTGCACATGATTAATCAATGAGTAGCAAAATTTGGTCCCGTCTGTACCAACCTATGGCCCTCAATAATCCCCTAGCACTTAATGGTTTTACAGGCTATACTTAGAAAAAGGGTGGAAAATAATCATGTGAAATTGGAGAAAGGCTGGCGATATCGATCTGGATCTACCTATTAATTCGATAGGCATTCGTCACATGTTTGCAAAGTATGCATCTTTATTATCGAGCAATTCGTGCGCATCATAAATGGTCTTTAATAACAAAATCGCTGCGCAAAATATAAATCGCCCGACGCGTCCGTGATCTTACTTAATTGTATCCTAAATCAGAGTAGCTTCGAAAGAGGACATAATTGTGATTAGAGTTCAGTGCTTCGAAATCCTTTTGACGGAAAGATGATTGTCGTCTACTGAACCATAATTAGTTTGCCCTGCGCCACTTTTCAGCTTAAAACGGTGTCGTTTTAGGAAGGCCTCGGCTTTGACCCCGTGAGGGAGTGGCAGACATTAGTAGAATCACGAGATCAAACCAACCCCAAACGCACGCGCTTTGGTCGCGCGTGTACGTCACCGGCGAAGAAAAAGGATCGGCCACTCGCGGTCGGAATGCGGCCACGCTCTTTGGTGCGCGTGGTAGTGGCGGCTGGCAAGACCAAACACCAGAAAGCGGACAATAGAGTGGGAGCCGTACGATTCTAATGTTGGGAAAAAATGGAGAAGCTCTGTAAGAAGAAACCATATTACTTGGCCGACCTCGAAACTCAAAAAATGTCGTTTTTAGCTGGCAAGTCGGGGAAAGTGTTGCGCCAATCGCATGGCCACGTTAAGTCATATAATTTACCAAAATTTTGCACGTGTATTTGTTTATAGAAGGAAGAAATGAGTTTTGCAGAAAATTAACAATTAAATAAAAAAATTCTATTTCGTGTACTCTCCACTTGAGACAAAACAATACAGGGATTTCAGCATGCTCACGTGAGTAGCTTAGTTTTTGGTTCTTATCTCCATCAATCCGAAGGATGAGTAGAAATTTTAGAGTTTTGGCGAATCTTTGAAGAGGGATTGAAGTGTGAAAATACGATAACGAGGACGCTAAATTAGAAAAGTCAAGTTTGCTCACAATTGTTTTCCCCATCTATCGGCACATGCAAAAGAAACTTTGCTCATTTTCATTAAAAAAAAATGGGAATTAGGAAATATTTCCAATCAATTTTTGGACTGTTTCTTTGATTTCTCGAGTTTCTTTACATTTTGTGTGTTTTGGGGCCTCCTTGAATTTATGATTTTGGATAACTTCCGAAATACTAAAACACATCAAATTGTAGAATTTTACTGACATCTGAGGTAAAATAAAGCTTAGAACTTTTTTCTCGTATTCTTAAAAAAAATGCAATTTTTGTTTTGTTTTGTCCAGAAACTATTTTTTTTTCTTTGGTCTAAAGAAACTACTTTTGTCTTGCAAGATGTTTCCAGCATGCAAATAGTACACATTCATTTAAGCCTCTTACAGCCATTATGGCCTTCTTAACCACCTTCTGCCGTCTCCGTTCTTAGCGATGCAAAAGCGACGCAGGCTTTTGAATTTCTCTATTTTATTGGAGGAACGAAATTTAATTTTCTGTTGGACGAAGCTCCAAGCATCAGTCAGTGTGAGCCAGAGCATCGAGGTGGGACCCAAAGTCCTCAAGGTGGGACGCGTCTTCCCTCTCAAACCCTCCATGCTTCTGTGTTTATAACCAGCATCGAGCTCCATTTCAGCAGCAGCAACACAAACTGATTCACACTCATTGGTCTCTGCAAGCTCTGTGCTGTGGGAGCCTCATTCCTTTTCCCTCTTTCATGCCCATTCTCACATTTTAAACTTTTTTTTGTGTTCTGGCTTTTCGACAAGAAAAGAAAAGAAAGAGCGGCTCCAGCAACAGGAAATCCACGAGCACCTCTTTTCCTTGTCCTTGCCCATCACTGCTTGTGCTTCCTTCCCTGATCAAGAATAGAATAAAGTGGGCGCAAGCAAGAGTAAGAAGAAAGGCACTTTTTTCAGACAAGGGTCTTCTTCCTTTTTCATCCATTGTATGACGGGGTCGAGGGCGGTGAATGTAATGTGGAATGTGGCTGTGGTGGTACTGGCTTTATGGGTTTTTTGTGCTTCTGTGAGAGCCTCTGTGTCTTATGATGCTAAGGCCATTACAATTAATGGGCAGAGAAGGATCCTCATTTCTGGGTCCATTCACTACCCCAGAAGCACTCCTGAGGTAGCTTCCTCTTTCTCCTTCTCTTCCCCCCCTCATTTTTGGTTAAATGTATCTCCATTTTCTGCTGATTGATCTCCCCCCCCTCTACCTTTCATGCTGTAAATGGGCTTCTCTACTTTGAGCTTTTTGTCGGTATAGTATCTTTTCTCTTATCTCAGCAAAAGCTCCTTTAATTTGAAAAAAAAAATAGGTTCTTTTTTGCTGGTCCGCTAAGCTTTTTTCTCTGGTAAATTTATGGCCTTCAACTTTACTGGGTTGCAGATGTGGCCAGATCTCATTCAGAAGGCAAAAGAAGGAGGTCTGGATGTCATTCAGACTTATGTTTTCTGGAATGGCCATGAGCCTTCGCCTGGCAAAGTAACAGAAATACTCAATTATTTTTCTTTTCATATCTAGGTTGGTTACAAAAAGAAAAAAAGGTCTAATTTTGATTAAATTTTCTTTATTAGTACAACTTTGAGGGAAACTATGATCTCGTGAAATTTGTCAAGCTCGCGCACCAGGCAGGCCTCTTCGTTCATCTCAGAGTTGGACCTTATGTCTGTGCCGAGTGGAATTTCGGGTAATATACATCATTTATCCTATTCCTAGAAACAGAAGAGAATTTCTATTTTCATCTGAGGACTTCGTGATGTCTTTTTAAACTTGTTTCTGCTTCCAGTGGGTTCCCTGTTTGGCTGAAATACGTCCGTGGTATTAACTTCAGAACAGATAATGGACCATTCAAGGTTAGCCCTTTTTTTTATTTATTTATCATGTTCTTTTTTCTTGCTCTTAAACATGAATTTGTTATATTAACTGTTTTTTTTTTTGCCATCTTGAAGTATCACATGCAAAAGTTCACAGCAAAGATTGTCAACATGATGAAAGCAGAACGGCTGTTCGAGTCGCAGGGCGGGCCAATAATTTTGTCCCAGGTTCATAATTCACTGTTCCAATGACATTGCTTCGTTAATCATTGGATGAAACAATTTACTGAGATATCTTTTTTGGGCGATGTCTGAGTGTTATTGTCTGTGATTCAGATCGAGAATGAATATGGACCCCTGGAGTACGAAACCGGTGCATCGGGTCGAGCTTACACCAAATGGGCAGCCGAAATGGCGGTGGGTCTAGGCACTGGTGTCCCGTGGGTCATGTGCAAGCAAGATGATGCCCCTGATCCTATTGTGAGCACCCTCTCGAAGTTCTCGGTTCTAGATGCATTAATGTTTCTGATCTTATTGTCGAGATAGATGCTTCTCATCACCCAATCCTTCATCCTTTGGTGGGGTTGCAACAACACAGAATTTTGTCTACGGACAAGTCATAACTTGCTTTATCCTAGTATCTTCTCATAATGTTAGCGGGACCCATGTCGCTGTTTAAGTATTAGTAATAGTTAAAATTTGAGTTTCAATAATGTCAGTAGCGAGTAAATATTTATTTTATGTGTTTAGAAACATAAAAGAAATCATCTCGCTGATATTCAATTGGCTATAAACACAATCTAACTCGTCCTTTCTAGAGATGGTCAATTGGAGATGGATTTATGTTGTTCCAGTTAATGTCGCGTCTGTTTGGGTAATGCTTGCATCTTATTGTTTGCAATAGATCAATACTTGCAATGGCTTCTACTGTGACTATTTCTCTCCCAACAAGGCTTATAAGCCCAAGATGTGGACAGAAGCATGGACAGGCTGGTAAATTCTTAAATCCTTTCTTGAAGTTCAACGCTCTGCAAGTCTTACCAGTCATGGTGTTCTCTTTTTTGTGATTCCTCCGTTTTCCTTTGATGCAGGTACACTGAGTTTGGAGGTCCGGTTCCTAACCGTCCAGTTGAAGATCTGGCCTTCTCAGTTGCGAGATTTATACAGAAGGGTGGAGCTTTCATCAACTACTATATGGTAATCTGACAGTCTTCAAATCCATAAATGGAGTTAGTTTTCATCGAACTGAACTGAGGCTCTCTTTGCAATATCAGTACCACGGAGGAACAAATTTTGGCCGAACTGCTGGTGGTCCATTCATTGCTACTAGCTATGACTATGATGCTCCCCTCGATGAATACGGTGCGTGGTTTCTGTCGTATGAGAGTGTTTATCAACCACTAAATATTAGGTTCATTCTTGCTATTATTAGAAGAAAGCTTCCTGCCTCAAGTTCACGTCTTTGTCAACAGGAGTTTAAATGGACGGCCTAGTCGAAGTGGCACATCATTTTGTAATAAGTACTGTTGTCGCGTGTTAAGACTGATAAAGACTAGATGGTGACTCTTTGATGGAATTGTGGTGATTACCTCATCGAGATACTAGGTTCATGTCATCACTCAATTATTGGCACTTCATATGCGGAAGCTTTGTTCCGTAAATTGATTGACACTTCCTTTGGCCTTTTGCTCTTGAAATTCTGTAATGGCTTACACTACTTTGTTGCATTAACATTGCTTTCCTCTGCATAAAACGTTGTCCTTACTTGGAATAAACCTGTGTCTTATTTGCACAGACCATCGCTCAAGTCCACCCTGAATAATAAACAGTCATTTTAAAGATAGAAAAGAATGAAATTGCCAACCTATCAATCCGTCTGTGTAATTTTTTACCAGAACTTACCCAGAAAAGAAAAGGAAAATGACAGCTTGCGATATAATATACTGTGCCATCTTCATTTCATTTATTTTGCTGAAGTTTTACAAATGACGGAACAAGATTGATATCGTTAGTGAATTTACAATTTTATGTGAATGAGAGGATCTCTCCCCACTTATCTTTTCAGGATTATTGAGGCAACCCAAATGGGGCCATCTAAAAGATTTGCACAGAGCGATAAAGCTTTGTGAACCAGCTTTGGTATCTGGCAATCCTACCGTGACAAAACTTGGGAACTATGAAGAGGTTAGCTTCAGTTTTGACCATTGTTCTAGCTCCGATTGGATTGGATTTGCGCTAGTGAGTTCATGACCCCCTCTATTCAAATGCAGGCTCATGTATTCAGATCAAAGTCCGGGGCATGTGCTGCATTCCTTACAAATTACCATTCAAATGCTTTTGCAAAAGTTTCTTGGGGGAATATGCATTATAACCTTCCTCCTTGGTCCATCAGCATATTACCAGACTGCAAGAACACCGTATATAACACCGCTAGGGTGAGTTACAGGACCACTTTAAATTATTATCGACTCTGTAGATTTCAGAGTGATTATCATATCATATTTACATCCTCAAGACATGGTAAGCCATGACCAAGAAAGGTTAAAAGGACAGAACAGAAGTAAGGCATGTGGACTAAGTATCCATAGTTCTAAGTTAATTGCTTTAATTCAGTCTTTTATATTTCCATCGCTCACATCATTCTATAATTGGCATGCGGTGGAGTTGCACTTTATTCCTATGTTTTTATCTTCAGCTATAGTCACTGGTATGAGAACCAAAATTCTTGTAAAAAAAAAAAATCTTGCAATAGGCACAGGTCGACTAAACGGTATTCCCATAGCAATTGGAGTTATGGATTTTCAGTTTATGGGGGGTTAGTATGGGATCCGTAGTAGGTGAGAAAATCACCCGTTTGATCGAGTATGCTACCAATAAATTTTTACCTCTGATTCGGCAAAACTGAATATGTGTTGAAATTGCTGTGCAGGTTGGTGCTCAGAGTGCAAGGATGAAGATGACTCCTGTTCCTATTCATGGAGGCTTCTCTTGGCAGGCATACAATGAGGGGCCTGCTGGATATGAAGACAATTCATTTACAATGGCCAGGTTGTTAGAGCAGATAAATACTACAAGAGATGTCTCTGATTATCTGTGGTACATGACAGAGTAAGTGAGGAATAACCAACACTACATAACTTTTAAAGGGAATAAAAGGAGCAACGGATTTTGCTCATTGAAGTTCACTTCATATCGAAGTAATGCTCCATCCTAAAGATGGAAATCTTTTGTTTTTCGTCTCTTTCCAGTGTACACATCAATGCCAAGGAAGGGTTCTTAAGAAGCGGTACATATCCAACTCTTACCGTCCAATCTGCTGGTCATGCCTTGCATGTTTTTGTCAACGGCCAACCCTCAGGTGTGGAGCACTTCTTATCTTTACTGTATTTCTGCCCTATCTTTCATTTAGTTGTATCACTCTTGTGCCCCATTCGATAGCATTTTGTGGAAAGGAAATCTAAAAGAGCTCCTCATGAACAGCCATGAAATTTCAATGTGAAAAGTTCCAAACTTCAACAGTGGCACACTGCAAGCAGAGCAGGATTATCATCCTTGTATTTGTAATGTCAACTAATTTGGGAAAAGAAGGTTTGAGTAACAAGTCGAATTCGAAAATGAAAGCTAAAATCAGACAACATATTGCCCTTTATCAATGCATCCAGTCTTTTCCTTTGTGCGCATAGGTGTTGTAGTCTGATGATAGTTTCTGTTTTACAACTTTAGACGTCACTTTCACGCAGGAACTGCATACGGAAGTCTGGAATTTCCGAAACTTACTTTCAATCAAGGCATCAAGCTGAGAGCTGGTACTAATAGAATTGCGTCGTTAAGTATTGCCGTTGGGCTACCGGTGGGCATTCTTCCTGCCTCTCTTGCGTCTACATCAACCTCAATATGTTTTTAACTCGTGAACTTAATTTAGCACCCTTCTCTTTTTTTTTCTTAACTCTCACCAGAATGTTGGTCCGCATTTTGAGAGATGGAATGCGGGTATCCTTGGTCCTGTAACATTGTACGGTCTCGACGAAGGGAAGAGAGACTTGTCATGGCAGAAATGGTCGTATAAGGTTTGTTTCTGACATCCCTCCATGTCTTCTTTTGTCGTTCTGAAATGCTCAAAGTTGTCTGAAGCTGCCTGTTTTTTTTTTTTTTTCTGGTACAGATTGGTCTTAAAGGAGAAGCCTTGAGCCTTCATTCTCTCACTGGGAGTTCCTCGGTTGAGTGGGCTGAGGGATCTTTAGTGACACGGAGGCAGCCACTGACATGGTACAAAGTAAGTATCTTGACATAAAGCCAGTGCAAAACGGAGCAGTGAATTCTGCAGAAGCTTTGACTGTTGTTTCATTCTGATAAAAAAGCTATAAACTTAAACGTTAATTAACATCCTCATATTATGTTCCAGACTATTTTCAGCGCTCCTGCTGGTAGTGCTCCACTGGCTCTGGATATGAATAGCATGGGCAAAGGTCAAATTTGGATTAATGGAAAGAGCATCGGGCGGTACTGGCCTGCGTACAAAGCAGTCGGTGCTTGTGGCGGTTGTAACTACGCCGGGACCTACAGCCAAAAGAAATGTCTAAGCAATTGCGGTGAAGCTTCACAGAGATGGTGAGAGGAATGCTGTGACTCATTTCAATCTCTTTCTGTGAGCAGCGTCCACACAAAATTTTCAACCAACTTTTGACTGAAACTTTCAGGTATCACGTTCCTCGTTCGTGGCTGAATCCGACGGGGAACTTGTTAGTAGTTCTTGAAGAATGGGGTGGGAACCCGAATGGGATTTCCTTGGTTAGGAGAGACATTGATAGCGTGTGTGCTGATATTTATGAGTGGCAGCCAACTCTCATGAACTATGAAATGCAAGCATCTGGCAAAGTTAAAAAGCCGCTAAGGCCTAAGGCCCATTTATCGTGCTCACTGGGACAGAAAATCTCATCGATCAAGTTTGCCAGCTTCGGTACACCAGAAGGCATTTGCGGAAGCTTCCACGAGGGAAGTTGCCATGCCTTCCACTCGTATGACGTATTCCAAAAGGTACGCTACAATTGCACATTCTTGAGTTCCTTCTTTCCCGGTTTTGCTACATTTTCTTGCTTACTTTTGGGCTTTATTGACCATGAACTGCTTCTTTCTCAGATTTGTGTCGGAAAAAACTCTTGCACAGTTCCTGTCACTCCTGAGATATTTGGCGGTGATCCGTGCCCGAGCGTCATGAAGAAACTGTCTGTCGAGGCAATTTGCTCCTGATTGCCTACAAAGAAGTCTGTATCCTATGGAATGAAGCTTCTGCATTTCGGTAGATAAAATTTGACGTGTCCATAATCCCTAGAATGATCTGTCTCGGCTTTTTCAAGGTGAAGTTGTACAATTATACGGCAACACACTCGGCAAAAAGCCCTGCCTAGATTCCTGGAGATGATTGCTATAAGCTTTATCCCTATGTACATATCCAGCTTCTCGTAGCTTTGTTTACCCTGCGAGTTATAGAGAAGTGAGAGAGAGCACATCGAGACCACTTAATTGAGTCCATGTGCTGTCTTTTTTTTTTTTTTTCAGAACATGGAAGCCAACTCTTCTTTTTTATGTACTTGCCATTGTATTCGACTTCCCGGAAGTAAAATTTGTAACAAATGCTTCAAATGTTCAATCATGCGATGCACATTACATAGTCCGAAATCGTGTTGCAGGTTCATTTCTGGGGGCTTATCGTAATGAATTCATTCTCAAGTTGGGTGCTTGAATCACCGTTTGAGTGATGGCTCGTCTGTTTATTTTTACTTGGCTCCTACTTGCCATGTCTGTTCATGTATATAAGCCAGTAAACCGGCAAGTACTGGCGTGAGACCATTTGTTTCGACGGCTCAGGAAGTTCTCATTCCGAGAAAAAGGGGAAAAGAACACCTCGATGAGTTCAGAGGCAGTGCACGCATTAACGCCAAACATCGAAGAGAAAATCGAAGGTGTCCTGTAATGCGCAGGGTTGAAACTACCTGCAGCACAAGAAGCAAAGATTCTGGAGAAGGAGAAGAGCATGGAAATGGTTCATTGACCTTCATGATGAACTAGTCCTGGAAGAAATCTTGTCAAGCCCATTCAAACATGGGCTTAGTCTCACTAATTGATGGCCCTTTGCTTAAATGCTAACCTTAAGCATCATTTTCATCAATGACCATTTCAGACACCTCTCTCTCTCTCTCTCTCTCTCTCTAGAAAACTATCATATCATACTTTCCATTTTTTACAGTCTCTCAGCCAATGCTATTTTGTCCCTTGGTTGCTCTGGGCCGTGCAAGGACTCTTGGGTCGTGGATGTCTCAATCAGTGACAGATGTAAATGTCTTTGTCTAACTGGGGAGTGATGGAATTGCATTGGGTGGTCTATTTCCAGCAGGCTTTGACACAATGATATCATCTTCTTTTTCCCTGAAAGGTGTGGGTCAAGAAGACGCGAAAGATTCAGACTAAAATGAGAAATGAATAGGTCAAGATAAAACGCTCGTGCATTTCTTTCTCATTTTAATTCATATTGTCGAGCATGAAAATAGTGGAGATTTTTATGTTTAGAAATGGAGCGACGAAATCAAATTTAATCCTTGATTGATTCGTTCTCTTAGGATGAGATCACGGGTAAGTAATTCATCGCAAATCCTATAATCCGAATGACAAGTTTCCTAAGATAATTTGGCCCAAAAAAATTTCTTTTGGGAAGTCATGAGCAATCTTCATCCTAGTTGACCATGTTTCTTCAGTTGGGATCATCAAGAGCAAGCAGAGTCATATGTCTAGTCTAGTACAAAATTCATGGTCACCCTATCTTGGTCCAAATGATCTCATAAAAAATACCGACATTGTCGGCGCAAATAATGAAATTCGAATTCACGCTAATGAAATTGTAGACGTGTTACGTGCATGTCAAAAACTTGATACTTAAAAAGCTTTGCAAAATTTCGGTCGCGCGATAAAAATTTGCATGATCATCTCGTCACGAATTCGAAGGGCTTTTGATAAGTTTGTTTATAACAAAAAAATCAACTTTGGTCATTAAAGTACGCGGTACATAAAAGAAAGTTATTAATGTATGCGTTTACATAATAACGTTATCATACACGAAAGATTTTTCAATACTTTATATATATCAATATAAATAGCTCTTTTTAGATAGTTATTTATGGTTGAAATTCTTAACATGTTATGGCCATGTTTCGCCATCCGTCTATGGAAAGAATTCCTTTTCATTGTCGGTGACATAAAGACTTTCCGTGCTCTTCTTAATTTGCATGATGTAAAGAGAAAATAAAAAGGGTCAAAATCAACAAATGTCTCGCTTATCATTTGTTAGGCATATTTGATTAGAAGTAGATAAGATTTCAACGTATCGATCATATACGACACAGTAACAGTTTTATAAAGACACGACCTTTTCCGTGTTCCTTAGACGCGCTACGCCGCCGGTACTAGGATAAAACCTCGGTAGCATCCGAAGATTTTAGAAACTTCAAAGCAGCCTTCATTCATTCTCTCTCTCTCTCTCTACACATCGCCACTTCACTTTACCTTTGCCTCATTAGAAAGCGAGGCCAAGAACATGGTCTGTCTCTCTCTCCATGAATGACGCGTTTTAATGGAGGCTCTGGCTTTTCACCTCGCGTTTGATCCTCCATTCTCACGGCCGTCGCCGTCTTCTTGCGACCCCCCTCCCGACAGATTCATGTTGTCCCTCCTCTACTCCGCCTTCTTCAGTCTCTCCCTCCTCTCCTTCTTCTTCGTCTCCTTCTCCTTGTTCAAGAGGCTCCACGGAACCCGCACCGAGAGCCCCAAGCAAGACGACCCATCGACACCCATCAACGAGAACGATGTGGCCCGAGAGCCAGAGCCCCAGCCTGACCCGACCCATTTGACCCATTCCCTGCTTCTCGAGATCTTGCCCTCCGATTCCGCGAGCCTGTGCAGTGACGCGGACGAGTCGGTCTCCGGCTCGGAGCACTGTCCCGGGCCGACCCAGGTTGGGAAGAGGAAGAAGAAGAGGGCCAAGAAGAAGAGCAAGAGGTCGGATGCGAAGGCCGCTGAGGAGGAGAGGGAGGAGAAGTCGGATTCGGGTCGGCCCGTGTCGGAGAAGCCCGAACTGATTTGCCTGTACCCGTTTACTTCTTCTGGCAGTGCCACGCAGAGGAGGATCAAGCAGCGCTATGATGAGCTCGTCAAGTGCCATGAGTCCAAAGGATTGACCCTTGCTCAGGTTTGTTCTTCAATAATTCTTCGCTTCGTTTTTTTTTATTGTTTGAGTATTTGATGTAGAAAGGTTTTAGTTTGAATTTTCATTTTAATAAGTTGTTAAATGCTTTTGGGTGATAATGTCTGTCTTAATTCGAATATTCATGATGTATCATGAAATTGGAATGCTGAATTTGGATGATGAAGCTCTTATCTGTGTCATTTACCTGCCAATCAGGACGCATTTGCGATGCATATTCCATACTTTTGGAAGACTTTTGCGGTATGACTTGCAAGAGGTTTCCATGGATAAATCAGTTTATGGGATGGAGAAATGTATTAATCTTTTTCAAAACAATTGGATTGGCAGTCTCCTGAGCATTCATATGACATTTGGCCATTACCATCCCCCTCCCCAGAAAAAGGGGGGGGGGATGTTTGAGGATGTTGTGGTGGTTGGCATTATGAATAATTCGGAATTCTGTTGAGGGAAAGTATTTGATAAACGCAAGGCACCAATTATTCCCTTTTGCCTTTGCTTTTGCTTGTAGGCATGATAGAGATGCTGCATCACGATATCAATGTTGAATTTCTTCCGCTTTAAATTATATGAATGTGTTTTTTCGAAGCCTTTCATAATTCCCTGAAAAAGCAATTGCAAATTAGTCTTTTGGAGTAGTCATACCATCCCCCCCCCCAAAAAAAAACCCCGGGGGGGGGGGGGTATCGATAGTTAGAAATTCTGTTGATGGAAAGTGTTTGATTAATGCAAGGCACCAACGATTCCCTTTAACCTTTGCTTTTGCTTGTAGGCACGATAGAGATGCTGCATCATGATATCAATGTTGAATTTCTTCTGCTTTAAATCATATGAATGTCTTGTTTCAAAACCTTTTGTAGTTCCCTGAAATAGCAATTGCAAATTAGTCTTTTGGAATAGGCAAATGGCCTTTCTTTGTGCTACGCGTATTTTTTATATGTCAATGGCAATTGCCTGGTACTAGAGATTTGCTAGATGTGTTGGAAATGACTTTTTGGTTTCTTCTGATGATTTATCACAATACTGTAGTTCTTATCTTTTGAGATGGTTTGTGAATTTGTTTTTCGGGGTCCTTTTTTATTTGCATATACGTTAAGCAGACTCTGTAGTTCAATCTTCTTCCCCAGTCAAAATAGTTTTTTTCACTTCAGTTAAGAAGTTCGTATTCGTACTTACTTGGTAAAGCTTTGTTCATGCCAAAATACTCATTTTTATGTTTAATGAATCTCTGGTTATTTGGACTCGCTTGCATTTGCTACAGAGCTTTATGTTTTGCATCTTCTACCATATCGCAGGTCAGCCAGTTTGCTAATTGCTTGGTTGAGGCTAGAAATGAGCTACAACACAAGTAAGTGTAATGTCATCTGTTAAATGCTAGCTGAAAAAAGTTCATATCCTAAATTTTTATCGTTCACACCTTTAAAGATCTATAGCTTCTCTGTGAGTGAGCTCTTTTTTCAGCCTTGAGCCCTCTTGTCTGCCTATTGAGTTTGCAAAATGTTTTGAGCAGTCTCAATCACCCTTGCCTTGGAGCTGAGCATTTGAAACTTTTGCCGTCTCGTAGAATTTCAATTTCCTAGATCTACCTTTTCTCATTATCTCGAGATCTGTGTATAGTGACGAACTCTTAACAGTCGAACTTCATAAGCAGGTCAGAGGTTATACAGCGCAAGTTTACAATAGCAAAAGCCCTGCTTTTTAAGGCTGATAGATCCTCCTTTGAGCGACTTCGTCAGCAGGTTTGTAATCAAATCCAGTGTGATTCTTTCGGTAGGAAGTAGATTGTATGATCTTCGTGCTCATGAATTGTCTAAACCCAGATATACAAGTTAGAGTTGGAACAGAAGAGACTTGAAGAAGATGCATTTGTTTATAACTGGCTCCAACAGCAGCTCAAACTCTCACCGGCCTACAAGAAGGTAACATTTCTGTTAGCAATTGTGCTACTGGTAGTAGAATTTTGAGATGCACTTACATAATTCTGGTTGAAGTCTGTTATTTTACAGCTGCATTTACTACGCATATTTTTCGAGACTTTCTGCTTTTGAAGTATATCTCAATAATTGGATCATAAGTTACCTAGGCCTGATATCCTCCCCTCCTCTCTCTCCCTGTTTCAATGAGTTGCTTGTGTTTATCTTAGGCGCTATATTTTGATCTCTCTCTCTCTCTCTCTGTAGATGCTTGAAGTTGGTGCCTGCATGGAGTTGAAGGCTAAATCTGGTGAACTGATGGAAGCTGAAGATTCGGAAGTCCCAGATATTTCATTTGAAGAGCTACTAGCACAAGAAAAGAAAGATTCTTTTTGGTTGGTTACTTGTCAAGTACTTAGGCCAGTTGTCCTTTCTTTTGTGGATTTTGTTAACATTTTCTCCCTTCTTGACCCCTTGCAGGCAGAAAACGAAGAAATCTAAATCAGGCTCAAACTAATTAAAACGCTTCCTTTGCTAACCAAGTACAGAGAACAGCGCCTCTTCTGTGTACATTCCTTGAATTCACAGTTCGTCAAGGCGACATATGGTTTTTGATGCCATCCTTGAGGGTGTGAGATTTCAACACTTCGTTTGGTCTGACCACCTTCGACGTTTTCATGGAGATATGGATGCGAGTCCAAGTGATTTTGGGAAAGGAGAAACGCAGGTGATCTTCTGTTGTTGTCGAAGCCTTTTGCGGACTGGGGGTAAATTTGAATCTGAAGCCTGTCCGATTAACGAGTGATAGATTGATCATTGGTAGGCGATCTCGGTTTTGGTCATCGCCTCTCTGTGAATGTTTTTAGGTTAGAGTTGATCTTGCAATGTTAATGTATGCAGCAATGGAATAGAATTTGGTTTGGAATTCTGAACTAATGAGAAAACAAAAACTTTCCCCTCTCTCGTTGGCCCAAAGACAAGCGAAACTTTGCTCAATGGCCCTGAAGAAAATAGAAATCGCTCAAGTTTGTTTTGGGATATATCTGTACGAAACTACACATTTTTCCCCATTCCAAGCAGCTTTTGTGTCTCCTAGGATAATGTCACATTGGTGGTTCACAACTCTCTATAGGTTGTTTGTGACCAAAAAGGTGTGGCACACCGAGAATGCCTGAGCCAGATATCAGTGTTTTTGCGGTAAAATCTGTAGCCCCGTTGGCCGTTCGTAGACGTCATGTGATTGTCATAGGTAAGCGTCACGGCAGCGGGTTTCGTGACCCAGCCGATCGACGATGTAGTTCGGATGATGAGTTGAAGTGTCTTGACCCAGGATTTTCTTGAATCCTTCAGAATATTTTGGGGACATGCAAATTCCTCGAGCGTTAGCCTAGAATCGATCAACAATAGCCATTGAGAGACCTCTTGTATAAATAGGGATGCTTTCTCCTTCATTTGTATCATCCAACGCTTAAAACAATACGAAACATTCTCTCCCAAAACTTTCTCGATGGACACGAAATTGCGTAGAATGTTAGTTACCATTCATTCTTTTTTTTATTCAACGTTGTAAACTAACTTGGTTTTCGAAATCGTCGTCTCGGTGTTTGGTTCAGTGACTTTTGTGAATGCATATTCTCTTTTACTAATCAGCTAAATGGTATAGGAACCATATCGAGAGAGAATTGGATTTGGTTAGACAATGTGTGGTTGGTAAACAAGAATCGGTTTTTTAGCAAGGTACGGAATGTATCGTCAAATATTCAATATGATTCTACAAGATCTAGTTTCGTTCAAGTAGCGGATTCTAGCCAATTGAAAGGATCTTCTGATCAATCCAGAGATCATTTCGATTCCATTAATAATGTTACGACTTCACTCCAGTCATTAGTCATGCCTTCAGCATCCTCCTCCTTGCGGTTAAAGTAACGACTTCGGGCATGGCCAGCTCCCATAGTGCGACGGGCGATGTGTACAAGGCCCGGGAACGAATTCATCGCCGAATGGCTCATGCCCTGGTGGTACGTGCTCACTGAATGGAATGAAGGCTAATTTATTTGGTGAGCATGTATAGTAATCTTTTTTGAGATGACAAGAGATTCTAACCATTGATTTGTGATATTTCAAGTAATTCCCGCAATATTTAACTTTCTAGGCTGTTTTCCACTATTTAACGGTATTATCCACCTGGCTTGATTGTCTTTTCCATGTCCTCCCTTACTTCCATGCAATTTCCGACTTCTCAAAGCCTTCGTGGGGGTGAAGGGTGCAATGGGCCCCACTGACGGTGATCTTCTTAGGAGCTCCCATCGAAGCTTCCTCCTTAAACGCGTCGGTCGAGGGCGACTCTCCATCAATTACGGTCCGAGAGGAGATATTTTTATTCACTGATTATTTGGAACGCATACGATCATTTTACAAAAAATTATTTATCAAATCGCTCATATTTCATAAAATAAATAAAGCCTAAAAATAAAATAAAAACAAAATAGATCGGCACACGAGGAGATCATTGAAGCTAAGGTGTGGCGAATGAATAAGATATTTGCACTCGAGTGGGCAATATAATGCGAAAGATATAATTGAGCAATTTCTGCGTAGATTTCTCGAAGGTACGTTGAGAACCGACTCCGACGCCTTCGCCTTCGCCATTCATCAAGGCTACGTACCGAGAGATGTACTCGGAGGAGGATGAGGGAGTTGTTTGATCTTTCGCTTCCATGACAATGGATTCAGGGTTTCGAGGTTCAAAGAGAGCTTCGACAACGGCCTAGGCGAAAGTGTGAATTGCCCTCGTGGCATTTTGTTTTTACCTTCATATCCTTGATATCTCAAGCGACATAGACTGACTTCAGGCTCAACGTGTCATGCTCTTAATGGTTCAATGCACAATCTACATGACAAATATAATCTACTCAATATTTTCTCAGATTTGAATAAGGCTTTTGTACAGCCGGATTCTGAATGGACATTAGCTCGCCACTTGAGTTTGACACTGTCAATATAAGAAATACTAGAGCGCTAAGAATTACATTGAACTCCACGAAAGAAAGATGTAATCATATTGAGAATATGTTTGAAGAATCTCACTTTCATGCCATGTGGTCAGCTAACTATCATAGGCCTACTTCTACGAAATTCTTTCTCTATTGGAGCTATTTGATTATTTGCTCCCTTCTTTTGGAATTATCATGAAGCGAACATGCATAACAACTTGATACAATAGTTCTTTTGGGGCTCAATGGAATTAGGACACTTCTTAGGTATTTTAATTCTACATTCTGCTTGTTAAAGCGTGGTTCATACTTTCATATGACAGAAAAACATGTGAGTTTCCCTCCACGCTATGCAGTCGGAGGTCCGGAGAAATTACCCTTGCGGGGTTTCAAAAGGGCAACGCCTCTTGAACACTAGAGGATTTTTACATTTTAAGCCCATTTTTTTATTAGTAGTTTGGGTTTGGGCTCTAGCTCATGAATTGCTACTATACATACTTTTTTTCGCTTGTAATTAAGTGATATAATAAAAAGAGCGATATATTAATTATAGTAAAATTCTCTGCTGGACGTAATCCTATTTTCTGAAGTTTTACTTTTCACTTAATTGTGTACCGAATCTTAACGGTGTCCAATCTGTTTATCTTTGTTGGTTTTGCTTGACACACGTTTTTTTTTTTTTAAATGAAGAGGTTGAGAGAGGGAGGAGCGTTAGAGTGAGGGTAGCGGTGCTGCTTAGTTGTCTCCAGAAGGGGAAAGACGAGCACACATAGAATTTCACTTTTTTTTTTTTCCACTTTGGGTGGAGAGTGAGTTTGTTGCTTGCTAACACAAATATTCCAAAAATTAGTGCCTGGATTAGGTAGATTATTCATTTGCTGTCAGCCAAAAGGTGCCTAGTTCATTACTTGAGCCCTAAGGAGTCACCATCTATGAATAACCTCGGAAAAAATCAACCAGAAATTCCAATTCATACTAAAGGAATCTATGCAAAACCTGATCTACAAATGAACATCCAAAACCATCCTTAACTGCGGCACATGTTGCACATTCTCAGTATTAAAGGCCAAAATGATCAGTATCGATGCATCCGACACCGTCGTTCCCAACTGTGTATTTAAGCGAGGCATAATCTAATCATCTGGGTTGGCCGAATGAAGTAACCAGGCCCATTTCAACAGCAGAAGGCTTCACCTATTGCATTTAGTAAGCTTATCAACTAACGGATCTAGTTTTCACGGTCCAAAATATCAGTAAATATGACAGATGAACTGATCAAATAACAAGCAATCTCTTGATAATCTAATGAAGCAACCAAAACGTGCCTCTCAGCCATGGCCTGAAGCAATGCTGGAGAACATTTGTCAGACTCCATCTCCACTCCACACGGAGACAAAAACTCAACCTCATGCAAATGACCTGAATAATCCCTAGCGTCATAAAAAGGATGAAAGTTGAGGATGATGAGCTCCTTTTTACAGAAAACAATCAAACGAGGTTAACTTGCTTCACACTTCGAGTTAGTCATCAACCTTGCAGATCTTTCTTCTTTCTATGAGAAGTTCAAGAGGTGCAAGAGAGAATGTGAGACTTGAATTTATCCAGCTCAGACAGAACTTCTTCCTCGGGTCTGTAGATCAAATCGATCATCCGCCATATCTGCAGTTAGCAATTTCAACCCAATCAAACATATGATAGTTAATTATAACTTATTAGTAATGCAGATCTCTTCAAAACAAAAGGTTAAATCGATGCTATCTGTCAGCATAAAAGTCAACAAATATATCCTTATTTCAGAACTTTATTTACAACCACCGCAAGAGTGTATTATGAACTCGTGACAGCGAAATATGAATGAAGCTGCCAATGTGCATTTAAGGGCAAAACCAATGGTTCGCATAAATGTGAAACATGCGAAAGGGAAACTACCTGCAGTGTACCACCTCCACCAGTACTTTCACCATCATCAGAAACACTAACAATTGTCCAGGGATCGGACGTATTCCAATGGAAATCAACAACCTTGTCCCTATAAGCAATGAGAGCATCAATTAAACGTCAAATTTGGAAGAACTATTGATCAACATAAGAGAAGCAAGCAAATTCGGTACCTGTGCCCAGCATGACGGAAGAATAACCCTGGAGGCGAATTGGGCACTTTTGGACCCCCAGTCTCCAGCTTTTTACCAATCTGGAAAACCACGAAAGACTTATTGGCAAATAACACAAGAAATATGAAGGAAGTATTGCAAACAACATCAATTCATGAAAACAGCAGATAACTTCAGCTTTCAGGTTGCGCTGTGTGATGAAAACAATAGATCTCTTTAGTGCAATTTCATCATATCCAGTACCATATCTGCCCTGTAAACTAATCTTAGTTCAATCAAGTACTTAAAGCAGCAGACTCATTTCCTGGATAAACTTCCCTTTCTGTTTTCTTTTTTTCTTTTGGATAAATTACTGAGTATAGAAAGAGCACCAAGAGGTACATCCCATTTACAACCTAGAAGTCAGAGAAGATATAAAATAAATTGCAGATAGAACCAACTGTAGAGAGATACTGCATAATGCCAGAAAGGGAAAGCAGAAGTATCATTCTGCCTTTCTGTTACCTTAATACTCCTACAAAACAAAAATATTACAGGGAGAGAAGAGAGATGCACTATCATTCAGGATACTGAAGAACTTCGCACCTTTTCATGATCCCAGATATTTAAAATGCCATCCTCAGCAGAACTTCCAAAGACAGACGACTTGTCTGGAGACCACTGGAAGCAAATAAATAGTCTAAGTCATGATGATTTTTCTCTAAACTTGAAAAGAAAAGCGAGGAGATCCTGTTCCAAAATTAACAAACCAATGATATTTGGAGCAACTTTTTTACGATAGTGATTATGTAAGCCAGCGGCAGACCTGAACACAGAGCACAGCAGCATTGTGACCCTCAAAAGTATGGACGGGTGATCCAACTCCCCCGGAAGTGAGGTTTCGGCGGTCAAACATGCGAACTGTATTATCAGCTGACCTGAAGGGGGGGAATTCCATAAAAACTAGACTCAAGGTCACACGGCTTGCAAGATATGAGCTTCTCCAGAAGCAATTAGTAAATAAAAAAATGCAAAATTCTGCATAATTCCAGTACCCAGTTAGAATCAGGTTTACATCATGAGGATTCCAATCAACACAATGAAGATCGGCATGATGAGCTTTCTCAACCTGAAAAATAGACAACCAGAAGTCCACTGAGTAAAATAAGGTAAACCATAATCAAAACCAAAGACTTCAAAGGAATCAACATTTAGCGGGACCAACAAAATAATTAGGAACAAAGCCGGACACGAGTAAAATCTGCTAGTCGAGCTCAAGTAGCTACAGGTAGTTTGATTTGCTTACAACACTAACCTTGATAGCTGGAGAAGAACCAGTTCTTGCATCCCATAGTATGAGACAAGAATCATCCCCCACACTACAGAACTCCTGCGCGCTGCAACAAATGCAGAAAACATAATAAAGAGTCGAGTGTGTACTGCCAAATATAAATGACAAAAAATTGCAATTGTTTTTTATCTTTGGCTTCTTTAGATGTAAATAGCGATAATTGGATTCACACTAAGCGATTTTGACAGGAAAGCACTTATATTACTGACAGAAGTGCTCATGAATCGCATTCCATTCGATAAATGACGTCTGAATTTATAGTGAGCTACCTCGATGGGCAGAATGTCACATCCTCAACAGTGTCCCCATGCCCCAGGTAGACTCCACGAGGTCCAATAGAAGGGCTGTCCATAGGCTTATCATTGCCACCAGCAGCCTTAGAAGACTGCTTATTGTTGGCGCCAGCAGACCCTGGAGACTTTGCAGCCCCAGGATCTGTAGCCAAAGTGGAAATATGATCTTGAATGCTCCATAAAACTACATATCTGTCTTTGCCTGCCAAAAACGCAACGAGAGCCCTTACAAGAACTTCAAAACCTCTAAGGAGAACAACCATCAGTGACTCCAGAGCAACACAGCGTAAACATTATGCTGGAACATGCATCATGGTTCAATTTATCGTTGAAAGAGGCGCCCCTAATGAATCAACTCAAACTAACAGTGAATAACGGTCAAATTAAAGAATCAATTTTTTTTATGACCTTTTGTCCGCTAATAACTGATGGGCCACCTTCAGTACAGCACAATGCCCAGTGGAATTCAGCTCTTTTATTCACTCACGACACACATTAGTCACATTCAAGTGAATCACTTCCAATCTAGTATCTGCACATATCTTACTACAATGTGAAAGCCCCATCTCCAATGTCCAAGAAGCCACTAAACTTGGCTACATAGGGAGCAATCTGTCAGTACAACTTAGTGATAAACGCATGAGCCCCGCAGTTTGCGCATGTGGCCATTTTTCAGCTATAAGCGAATCAAGCAACATTGAAGCTCATAGCTCTAGCTAGTTCTAACATCACCAGTCTGACTATCTGATTATCATTCTCCATTCCATGAAGAACAAACAAAAAGTGTCTGTTTAACCCTCACATGGTACCGTTATACTAAAACATGTCATATCTTCACCCTCTAAAATAATTGAACCTGTTGCAAGGAATACACGTCCAGAGAAACAATCAAGGGTTCATCAAGAGACATAGCTAGAGCTAGACAAAGAATGATTGGTTCCGTTGGGGACATATTGAGCCATCATAAAGCTGAAAGGAAAAAGGAATTTGTCAATCGCAAATACTAACCACCAGAAAGAACGAAGGGTTCGGTTGGGGACATTGCAAGAGCAAACTCAGCATCATCTTTATGCCCAGTGAGTATCTGCAGAACAAATTGTCACTGGTCTTAGATTGATCAATAGGAAACTAACAATTTCCAGTGAAAATCTAAAGATTGATTGACAAGACCACAATTCTATATGATTATGATCAACAATGTTATTCACTGGTCATGTTCCACAAATTTGTTTCCATTCAACACACCAGATCTGGATGTGAAGTTGAAGCACCTAAAACAGCATGGCGATTAGGCTGCGCCTCAACATCCCATATGAGAACCTGCATTAACGGAGAAACGTTCATGTCTTTAACTGGCCTGACATTAAAACACAGGCTAGGAGAAGATCAAAAACCCTTGTCAAACGATAACACACAAAAAAGTACTGCTTACATCAGGACTATCGGTGTGAGTTGCTACTATCTTACTATTTTGGGGCAGCTCCCTGATCCTGTTCACCTGCATTTCAATAGCCCACAAAGTTTGGTTCACTCAGAATCAGTGAAGTAACAAATTTCACTGAGTGAAGATCGATTTGTCAAGGCAAGTCTAGTGCACACTAGACAAACCGAGTTAAGACCAGTCAATCACGAAAAATGAAGAGGAACATTGATTTCTGTTGCTTGGCCAGATTTCTTAAGAAACATTGATACATTTTGAGACAAGCAGCAAATTAACTTTACATAGCTTAACATTGCACCAAGCATCCTGTCCAGAGTAAGAAGAAATAGCAAAAAAACCACTTTCAGATTAATTCTCAACAGGATAATAATAAAAATGGAGCCCATATTCAATAGCAAGTCTTCACTATAAAAGATAAAAACATACCACATAAAGTCATATTTATAGTGAAACAGAAAATGCCAAAGTGTGGTTGTTCTTTTGAAATGAAGGGACTGGAAAGCCGAAAATACTTCCCTTGAGCAGAATAGCCTGTGAGCTAGCAGTTACTTAAGCAATTACAGATGGTAAAGTCCAAATTCCTCACCAGTCAACACGTGTGGAGATTATGCCAAGCTACAATGGCTCCAAAGCTTGCCATCAAGAAGGAAATAAAGTCCATTATGAAAAAGTGCCTAGTGTTGACAAGATATCATGATGGCCAATTACCCCCATCAGGAAAGGGGACAAAATAAAAATTTGAAATCAACAATTGCATTTCATCAGCAAACAAATGACACCTAAATTATAACATAAGGACAGACAAATAAGTTACCTCCCCAGGATGTATAATAGTTTTGAACTTCTTGACAAAGGGAGAGCGAGCTTCTTCATTAAACTGCCAAACTAAACCATCAGTGCTACAAGTCCAGTAATAGTATGACTTCACGAAAGGGAATGACCATACGATTTAATGTGGACAGAAAAATTTTGTAAGTGCTAAAGGTAAGAGACACTAAAAACCACTGAACACGTACCTGAGAGATATGCTCTGCAGCTGCAACTCTTGGTTTGACAACCTCGACATTTGCAATAACAAGTGTATTTGGAACACTGCCATCTGTCTGTGTAGAATAAGATGAGGCATCAGAATCTATGCTCAAAGCAATGCATATCTGTATCATGTGTATTGGACTATCTAAACTTCAAAGGACAACATCAACATCAACATCACCTTTATCCCAAACCAGTTGGGGACAACCAATAGTAAAAAACACCGAATATGAAGAGTAAAACATCAAATAAAGCACACGTGACTAACGAAGACATGGATAGTGTTGTACAATTATCAAATATCAATCAGTGGAAATCAGCCCAAAATCTAGATTGCAGTATGAAGATTCATGAATCAAATTTCTTGAAACTAAAGTTCCACACAGTTATGCTATGAGACAATAAGAAAAGCACTTCTTTTCACTTATAAATCAAGTTAAAAACGTTGACCCTATCAGAAATTCTTTAATTTCCTTCAATCTGAAGAAGAATCTTGCCTGCTCAGATAGGTAAAGACGCTGTCGATTTTTGTAAGTGGCTTGCTCAAGCTGTGGACCCCATCTGTTGGAATTAAAAGTCAAAACAGCCCAAACAGGCAAACAAACAAATACGGTCCATAACAGCCAATGCAGCATACTAAATGAACGATATTATGCAGCATTGAAAAGACTGGTAGACAATGAGAAAAATTACAAGCTCCAGCGACCAACCATAAATCCTTAGGCCCATAATAGCTATTATTAAGCAGTCAGCACCAATGAAAAGGTGGCTGCAGGTGAAAACTAGTATGATTTCAAAATTGTGATCCAACAATCACACTTCCCAAAGTCCTGCTTTACACTTTTCTCTCAATTTTCACGAAACCTTCTGACGTAGCAACTAAAATTCATGTGCTGATAGATTATATACGGGACTCAATTCAGTGCCGTAATGATTCATATTAGAGATATCTCCCAGCTTCCAAATTCCAAACAAATATACATCTCACGGTAAAGGAATTATCTGTTTAGAAGGAATGGACCCAAGAAGATGGGGAGGAAACAACGGAAAACACGAGAATGAAACGCTCGGATCTTAAACAAGACTGAATACAGAACCCAGCACAAATGTCTTAAAATGATGCATACAGCCTACCCCTACTGAATGAGCTGGGACAGTAGCTGTCGTGTCAGTCGCCGCCATGGGTAAATCTCACAATATTTCCTCACATACAAAACGGACCAATGTGCACGTGTTCACACTCGGGTCAAATACTGAAAATGAGGAAAACCCGGAAACCACGTGAAGTGGGAACAGGAGACTGCTCAGCTTAGGCCAACCTATGTTCATCAGCCCAAACAAGCGAGCAGGAATTCTGAAGCGGCTCTGGGTCAAAATATAGTACCCATTTACACTTCCTAAACAAGCGAAGCTGACGACAATGCCAAACACACGCACACAAAAGAAGCGGCGAAAAACCCTAGGAGAGAGAGACAGACAGACACAGAGAGAGCAAACCTGCAGGAGAGAGAGGGCCATACGAGGTTGTGGTTGGCCAGCCAGTCGTAGAGGACAGGGACGAGCGACTTCCACTGCGTGTACCTCTCGTCCACCGATCTCCCCGCCCCTTTTCCTCTCTCCTTCATCTCCCTCTCCCTGTTTCTCTTTTCCCGCCTCTCTTCAACGGGACAGAGTGTGCGCGAAGTGGCAAAATGGATGACAGTGACCTGAATTCCTTCGTCCGCACCCGGATCTACGTGGGCTCGATCAGTGGGCCCATACAAAAGGCTTATTCCTAGTTCTGGCCCAGGTCCCATGAACCGGTCGTGATTTGCGTGGCCCACTAGACCAGGGTCCAATCAAGAAATCCCCTACCGATAAAGTTTTGTCTGACAATTGCGACCAACATTTGGCGGTTCTCGTTTTCGGGAACTAGAAGGGGAAGAAAAGACAAGTTGGTTGACGAGCGATCGACCGATCGATAGAGGCAGGTTGAAGGAGAGACAAGGTATGCGACATTGCCGTGGATGTCCCGATGACTTTGTGGATCTCACGTCACAATGTCCGTCGTGAAGTTCCACCCTCCTTGCTCGGCTACCTTAAGGGCCGATTGAAGCCAATCAAGGCAATTGTCGATAACTAAATAACGAAGGCGAGATGGTTATTAATGATGCCTGATCACGAACTTCACAGTCACGGGCTCGCTAGACCAGGTTGGAAGGACTTTGTCAATAAGATAGGCCTTCTGGGCTTTCCATTTGTGAGGGCCCATTTTATTCTTAGCACAGCCTGCGCAAGAGAATTCAAGCCCAGATTGGGCCCAAATATCAATTTCACTGTTTTTTTGGGGGGGGTTCAGGAATTTCGCCTTAATAAGGCAAGTTTTTCCCTTTTTGGTCAGATAATAGGGCAAGTTTATTAGGTTTTATTTTTACTCTGATAGACTCTTCAACATCACTGAGATAAATGATGCCTAAGCAAAACGTAAGCTCAACTCGTCCAACTCGTGCACACGTCTCTCACCTATTTGGCCTCCTTTTTCTCCTTTCACTATCTATATTGGGAATGCACAGCAAAACTCGATATTTTTCGCTTCATGGGATTACTAATAAAAAGTCGCAATCCGAATCTTTTAACATATCCAGTTGAAGTTGCATTAACTCAAGAGCTTAACACAATTGTGTTATGACCCAATTATAATATATGACATGCTCTAAATTACATGGGTTTTTCGACGCGAAACTTTTTTTTAACGTAGCTTACGCATGCATCTCAAATATCTATATCATTTTCTCATGTTTCGAGGTTACAATTCCCCCCCCCCCCCCTTCTACTCCCATATCCCCTGTGTCCCATATTCATCTCACTCGTGCTTTCTTTTGACTGTTTTTCATCCTCGCCTCTCTAATACTCGAAATCTAACATTCTTCGGACTTACCTCGCTCAACCCCCAACACTGTTCATCCATCATCTCTCTCTCTCTCTCTCTCTCTCTGAATTTGCATCTCGATCTTGAAAAATTGTCACGGACCTCCTTATTGAGTAGTTCAGACAAATCAGTTTCTTTGTTGCCGTGATGATAGAGCGTGGGCCAATGAATAAGATTTGAATGACTAATTTAAATCTACAAGGAAAAAAAAGTTAGGTAAGAAAAAACTTTGGCGGGCCTAGGTACCCCCAAAAAAAAATGCACCCTTAGAGTCGAAATTAGAAGAGTTAAGTATTGTTATTGAGTACTTTCATTGATCGAATTAAAAAAAATTGGAATATACATTTTTATGCAATGTTAAATTCAAAATTAACAAGTGGTAAAAGGTTAGATTAAGACAAAGCTAGTGCTAATTGATTGAACAATAGCCATGTGGCACAATCACATAAGGTGTCAATTTTAGAGGCAAGCTAACTGTTATGTATTGATAGCTAAAATCAGAGTGCTCTCGACTCTTATTTTAACTATATATATAATATGATAAAATAAAATTCACGCGATATACATGCACTTTTCACCATTTTCTTATGTTGCGCCTAAAGGGCTTTCCAAACCCGCTCATGACTAAAAAGTACTCCGACATTTTGCTTTCATAAAATTGACTGGTGAAGCGGACCCGACGGGACAAATTTACATAGCTTGACTAGCTTTGATAAATTTACTCGGGTCAAATCTAGCGTCTCAAAATGTTGTCCTATCCGTCCAAATGACTATTAGACCTATAAATCGGTCACACCCTCAGATTACCATATATAGCACCATTCCCTAATCGATATTCTTCACTGTTTATTCCTTTTTCTCAGTCTAGCTCTTCTGCTTCTTCTTTATTTGACCGCAAAGAAAGCGTAAGTCGGCGACCTAAGCTATGAAAATATAATCTAGGCCAAATAATGCGGTCCAATGATGGGCCAAGCCCGAGTACCAAGTAGGTATGGCAATAGGATGTCTATGGAAAGACTTTGGGTAGCAGCAATCTGTCTGTTTTTTTTTTCTTTCCTTTTTTTTTTGGGTCGGATAGTAGCAATCTGTTAATTATTTATTTATTTATTTAATGTGCAATAAGTAATTATTCATTCAAACATATTGAGTCACGAGTGTTTGGAAGAGCTTTTGAGAAATGGTTTTGCACAAATGCGGGGACTTTTGGTTAAGGGGTTTTTGATGAAATTTAAGTAGTGTTTGGAAAACACTAGGTGCAAATAGGCTAAAGGGTTTTTTTTACAAAATGTAGATAATGTTTACATTAAACGGCTTTAGGATGAAACAAAAAACAAAATCACAACAATGACAAGTAAAGATGAAAGCTCCGGCGACAATTATCGCTGGGGTTGCGTGACCCAGGACAACCTCCCGTGGAATCCCAGATATGTAGAGTCCTTAACGCCAGTGTTGTGGGAATTCAACCAATTTCTCTGCAACCTCATCGATCCAAATTTGATAAAAGGCGAGCGTAGTTCACCCTAGGCAATGGGCCACTGAGTCTAGACACCAAAGTTTGAACAATCGGTGAGCCAGATCTTGAAGTATTGGCAAGCTTAGGCGTGGCCCTCGAATCTCTAGATTTCACCTTGACCCTCAAGATCTCCCCTAATCGACCAGCGACCGTCGACCTTAGACGACACTCGACCCTCGGCAATGATCCGCATTCATGGATTTTTTTCATTAGAAGGAGGATTTTGTGTAAAAAAAAAAGCATAACATTAGAATTATCATTATTAAATGGGGCCAAGATGGGAACTAGCGAAAATGCGTTAACTTACCTTTCAACGTTCCCAAAAAAGCCAGAATACCAATGCTTGACCGAAGGTACCCCGGGGGGAAACCAGAGGTCATAGGTCACAAATGGGTTTTCAAGACTTTTTACCAAACGTATGCATTTTAAGCAAAAAGAAGGATCGTAACCAATCGACAAAATTATGCCAAAAGCATCCTAATTAATTTTAACCTCCCCTTTTTTTCGTAAAGTTGTTGGGACTAGTCCACCTCAACTTCAAGCGTAACGCGTTAAAAATGTGGCCCCAATCTCTCTTCGTCTACACGGTAATTTGACAATTTACTTTACATAGTACCGTACAATTTACTTTATGTCTTTGTCTATACGGTAATTGGACAACTACTTTATATAGTACCGTACGCTAACCCTGTACTCTTCTTCCTTTATTTCTTTGCTCTATGTAGCTCTCAATTCTTTCATTCATTCGCCGACTCTTTTGGAACGAGGAATTAAATCGCCGACAGAGGTGGACATTTTGGAATGTCTTTGACTTCTTTCTGTTATTAAATGGGGAATGAGGATTTAAATTTAAATGGAAAAAGAAGAGAGAAAATTGAAAAAGTAAATAAAGACCACACGCGTGGGATCCCACTTTGATATATCCCAAAAGCACCTTCGGTTTCTGTTTTGGGGGGGTTTGGAAGATGCGACGTGGACGGCGAGGATCGAGTCTTTAGGTCCACGCGCTGAAAAGTGCAAACGCGGTGAGATCTCTCGCTCTATTCCCGGCGGGATCGCATCACACCGTCCCTTTTTTTTTTTTGGGCATCATTTCAAGGAAAGTAAAGTAGATGGACGGCTGAGATGGGCCCACTGGACGGAGTCGGCGGCGAGCGGCTTGATCAAAGGGTGGGACGGGGCCAGGTGCAATGAACTCCGCGCATCGATTGAGTGGGGTCCATCAGTTTTCTTTTAGTAAATTAAATTCTTAAATATTTTCGTGGAAAATTTTCAAATAGTGATTTAAAATAAAATGCATTCATTTTCTTAAATAATGACTTGAAATGAATATTATTTTGAATAAAAATATAAAATGCCCTCATTATTTTAAAGAATGACGTGATGTGATATGACATGTTCATCATTTGCCTTTTTTTCGATTTTTTTATTTTTTTCTTTTTCTTTTATCACTATTGCGATAGTGGGCGAGGGCTCGGCCACTATCGAAAGGGAGAGAAAAAAATAAGACAAAAGAAAATAAAAATTACAAATGACGAAAAATGTTTTTGATCAAATCTTTGTTTAAAACAAAGTTTACTTCAAGCATTTATTTAAGAAAATGATGGTACTTTAGATTATTATTAGAATTTTTCCTATTTTCGTTTTTAGTATATTCTCAAATTTAATATGGCAAGCCAAGTGCGACTTTTCGATAATTAAATCGTGCTTAAAGATAAATCTAGGACTCAATCGAAAACGTTCGTGGCTAATAGTCGAGACTTAGTCGACCATTCAATAATTGTTTACAATTATAATCACGCTAACCAAAGGTGAATGGATATTTTCGAACGGGTCCGAATATGAATTATGGAAAGGGAAATTGCTCATGAGAAAATGACGATTTGTGCTTATTATTAATCATGGTGATCTTTTTCAACGAGGAATTTTGGGGACATGCGCATGCTTGGCAACTTGAGTCGTCACCCACCCGACGAAAATCATTCAAGCCGTCCAACTTTTTTTCAGTGTTTTAGATCAAAAGCCATCCATCTTGAGTTGCTCTGTCCATTCACTCCCGCAGGTAAAACAAAAAACTCTGGTAAAGGTGAGTCGACTCGGGGGTCGATGTATAATTAAGGGCTTGTTTACTTACACTTATTAATTAGAAAGGATAATAGCATAAATTTTCACTAACTTTGGTTCGCTATTTAATATCATCCCTAAATGTTTAATTTGTGCAATGACTTCTCTAGATTTGAACCAGTGTGCTATGGAATTCCTAAATTTTTAATTTGTTTGATATAGTCTATGAACTATTAATAAATATTTAATGCAATCCTTAAACTGTAAAAAATGTTTAAAAGTTCAGGGATCACATTTACTATCGGACTAAAGTTCAAGGATCGTATTAAATAAATTAAAAATTTAACAAAGATATTTCACGTTCGACCAAAATTCAGGAGTTCACATTGAATAAATTAAAAATTAAAAAACAATTTGTGTAATTTTTTATCTAATATTATTTCGAAGTTTTGCGTCGATGGACGAATGTGGTATAAGCCTCGAGAGTTAGGACATAAATAGAAATCAAATGGAAACAAATTATGCGAACAAGAAAAAAAAAACAGGAAGTCATTCGAAACGGGGTACAATTTGCTAATGCCACTGCGGGATTAAAGCCCTTATGAATTGGTAAGAAAACTTATGCGCGATCCCCGGAAAGATAAAATACAGAAGTCACGTGCGCATGTTGCCAAGTGCTCACGTGCAAGCCACTCCATCGAGGCTTAGGATGATGCCCATGCTCCATGCTAGGCTTTTCCTTTAATCTGCTATTTATTCATTTCTCTCGACTTTCTTGTTCTTGTCCTAAAAAATGATTAGAAGTAATTGATTTTAGGATGGAAAGTAGAACGGACATGATTGGTTACCAGATCTATGGAGCTGGAAATCAACCGTGTTCATTTTAAAATTGGCGGTGTTGTTTTTTCAAAAATATTTTAGCATAGGATGAAATACTATTCATGATAAATTGCTTGTAAGAGAAGAGACGACTTCTATAAATAGTATGCACTTTTTGCCCTTATTGAATGAAAAATATATATAAAATGTAAGGTTGATGGCCAGTTCGATCTTTTCAAATTCGTCGGTTTAATTCAATTGGTTTGATTCATCGTTGGAAATCGAGAAATAAATATATTATTCTCTATCCCGAAAATTTAGAATTGAAAAACATCAAGAATCGTTTGGTTCAATCCCATTTTCAAGTTTGATCTGAACCCAAGCACACCCTCATAAATTATGATTGGTCATTATACCCTCACCATTTTCGTGAATTGTGCTTGATAGAAACTTGACTTTCACTTTATGAAAATTTGCAGGGGCTACCATGTAATTTCGCTTCCCAGTTATTCTTTCTTGCCAAGAAGTACAATTAACTAATTTTCCACACCATATTTTAAGGGTAGACACATTCCAAGGCTTTTAAGATACTCTATACTCACAAAATTTCGAAAAATAAAGTACGAATTTCAATTCTAGTAAATTGTGAAAAAAGGTTTCGAAGGACTATTTACCTGAACAATCTACCTACGCGAGATGATTTAAGGTATTTAACATCAAGTAAAAATTGAATATGGATTAGTACGACGGAAGTCAAAATGACGTGCTATAAATTGACCTCCGAATCGATCGAAAAAATACTTGAAAGAAAATATTTGCTAAATAATTTTTATTTAAATAAATCAAGTTGTTCCAAAATTAAGTTCGAGATTTCACACTAATTATTTGTGAGATATTCATGATTTTAGTTAAAAAGGACAATCTTGAAAATAACTGCGATGATAACGTGATGGGAAAAATCAGTTGATTGGATTTGATTGAAAAAATTTCGAACGAACGACAAAAATTTCTTAGTTCCAATGCAGCCGCCCCTTTTTTTTCCGACAAAAAAAAAATAAAAAATAAAATTGTTACTTTATTAGAGAAATATTATCATTTCTTTTACGTGGTGTTATTCTCCCATCAAAGGGATTGTATCGGTCGACTCGGACTTTGCTGGAGAGCAGACGAGGTTGAAATACGACGCACCTCTGAGATTTCTCCAACGTTCTTCGCTTTCTCTCTCGCTCTCGATAGATAGATCGATCCATCGATCGATCGATCTCCATCTTCGCCGACCGAATCTCGCGAGGGCTCCCTCGTTCGACCGTGCTCGGTCCATCGCCAATGGGTATTTCGCTCGAATCCGACGCCTCCGTTCGTTTGCTTGTGTGTTAATCTCGCTCTTCGCACGCTCTCGTCTCACGATTGAAGTATCTGATAGCTATAGCATCTTTCGTCGCTTTTTTAATCTCTGAATTGCCGTTGATTTTGAGTTTAATTAGGTATTCTCGTAACTGTTGTTTGGTCTTAAATTTCTTAGTTTGTAATGTCGAGTTAATGCATCTGCTGGTTTTTTTTTTCGAACCTAATGGCCAATATATGACAGCTCGGGTTTGCCTTCGATTATGATCCGGATCCTATCTCGCGAGGCATTACTGTTTCCTCCCTGTTTCGGATCTTGATCATTGCTGAGCTGAAAAGTTTAAGGCTTCATTGTTCTGAACGATTGTTTCGGTCTCGAAAACCGGTAGTTAAAGGGCTTCAGTTATTTGAGGTTATAAGAGTGACTGTGAAGATTAAAAAGTTTCATCGCTAGAACCCTCTTGTTCATGTTGCAAAGGGAACTGATGACATGAATTATCTCCCTCAGAAGGTGTTTGTGGATTCTAGATTATTGTTGGCAGCCATGTTTTGAAATATTGACTAGGATTAATTTTTGAAATATTGACTAGGATTAATTCACTCCTTCGAGAAATGCATTCTTAATAAAACTGTTGAAGGAATGAAATCAACCTCTTGCGAACTTCTTGTCAATTAGATACTTTTGCGATACTTAGGATCTGAGGTTTTCGTTCTCGATCACGAGTTGTAAGTTTCGTCTTGTCTACTCTAGGCACAGTTTATACGTTTATCGTGTCATTCTCTCTTCAACTTGCTAATTTGGACATCTGATTCCTCAGACAATTCTGGTCAATGTTGCTCTACTACTCAACTTATTGATGGAGATGGAACGTTCATTGTCGATGGACTGGAAAATTTCATCAAGGAGGTCAATTTGAAGGAGTGTGGCCTTTCATACGCTGTTGTCTCCATCATGGGTCCTCAGAGTAGTGGTGTGTATTTACTCCCGATAACTTGCTTTGGACTTTGCTTCTTTTGCTAAATGTATATTACAACAAAAGTTTGGTAAGGGCTGTCAAATGTTTGTGAAAGGAAGAATTTTCCCGGGAAAGATCGCCTCTCTTTTATGTATTATGTGATATGTCAAGATGCCCATATTCATTCTAAATTATTGGTTCACTGTTCTTCTACTTAAATTTGTACTTTCAGCAAAACCATCGCCTTCAGGGCACCATGTGGAAAATTGTGCTTTTGTTGTCATCTTCTCGTATCTTATCTTTTGCCTTCACAAGAGTTTCAAACTTACTCTATTGTTGTTCAATATATCTGACAGGGAAGAGTACACTGTTAAATCATCTATTTGGCACCAACTTTAGGGAGATGGATGCATTTAAAGGAAGGCATGTCTACAAAACAACTGTTAGCTCACTCTAATGAAGGATTTGAATTAAGAAAGTCTAAAACCAGTTTTGTTTTTTCCCAGGTCCCAAACCACCAAAGGTATATGGCTGGCAAAAGGGGCTGGCATTGAACCGTGTACTCTGGTTATGGACTTGGAGGGAACTGATGGAAGAGAAAGAGGAGAGGTATATTTACTATATGCCTTTACATGGAGATATAATAGCTTATTCTGTCCACATTCGACTAGTTATTTTTATCCACAAGTAATCGCAAATTCTATTTTTTTGTACATGTTGAAACATTAATTTGTGCACTGGGTAGCTGCTGTATTATCTTATCTTACTATTCCACTTTGGTGTGTCTTTGCCCATCTTGCTAACCCACCCAGAAGATTAATTTACGTGTAGCTTATGCTCATTAAACTCACCTGATTTACACTTGGTTTGAGTAAGCAGCAATTAGAATTCTCGCAGCTTCTTAACCGGTGTCATTTTTATTCAGGATGATACTGCTTTTGAAAAGCAAAGTGCTCTTTTCGCTTTGGCCGTCTCCGATATAGTGCTCATAAACATGTGAGGCTTTTGCTTTGCTCTAGTGAGATACTGTTTCTGCAATGATATCTACGAGGCGGTTGTTTTAGTATTTTCCTAGTGCCCTTTTAAGCATCTTTTTCATAGGTGGTGTCATGATATTGGCCGTGAACAAGCTGCCAACAAGCCTCTTCTGAAAACTGTATTCCAGGTATATCTTTTATTCTTGGGTTAGGATAAGCTAAATGTTATGTTCTAAGAGTTAATGATACATTGTGACTCTTCTTGAAGGTCATGATGCGATTGTTTAGTCCTCGGAAAACAACTCTGTTGTTTGTCATACGGGATAAAACAAGGGTTGGTACCTATACTTAATTATGTTTCCATTTTGGATTGTGATGGTTTTTATCTGCTTGTTTTGGCTGCATTTGGTAAGTTTTACCGATCTGAGTTGATTTTTTTTTTAATATGCTTTCTGGTTTTTCTTTTTATTCAGACTCCTCTGGAAAATCTAGAACCTCTCTTGAGAGAAGATGTGCAGAAGGTGAGGGTTATTGCAATTCCTGTTGAAAATCGACTTTGTAAGGTTGTTCCTAGTTTCATTTAGTGTTTTCCTGCAGATATGGGACAATGTTCCTAAGCCACAAGCACACAAGGAAACTCCTCTCAGTGAATTTTTTAATGTAGGTGGTTCCATGCTTCTATGAGTTTCTCAATAATTTGCTTTTGCCTCTAATTATTGTAATGAAGTTCATCCTAATGACTCTCTTCTGTGTCCAGGTTGAGGTTGTTGCTCTTTCTAGTTTTGAAGAGAAGGAAGAGCAATTTAAAGAGCAGGTATACCTACCTTGCATCACATGGATGCATAGTTGGATCTTGAGCCAATTTTTCTATCGACTTTGTTGTTGTGTTTGGACAAGATTTTTAAATGCTGCAGTGGGCGCCCTTTCCTTGCCTGTACTTGAGTACTGTTTAACAAAACTTTGGTCCTCCTAAGCATAAGTTTTGGAGTATCTGTGGATATGCCACTCATCATTGACAACTATTTCTTATATTTTTGGGGCTTATCATTGCTCAGTCATCCTTTTTGAGTTTGGTGATTTTCACTACTCTTCTGTTCCCATTCTTCATCAATTATAGTTGGAGACGTGATATGTTTCCATTTTTTCTTCTTTTGCTCTTTTGAGGAATTTGGAGCGTTGGATGCCAAATAGATTATGCCTTTTATCTTTACTAACTTTTTTTCTATATGGTCGAATTTCCTTGGACGGAAAGGTGGCCAGCCTTAGACAGCGGTTCTTCCATTCTATTGCACCTGGTGGGCTTGCAGGAGATCGAAGGGGAGTAGTTCCTGCTTCAGGATTTTCTTTTAGTGCTCAGCAGATGTGGAAGGTCATTAAGGAGAATAAGGACCTTGACTTGCCTGCACACAAGGTGAGAGTTAATTAATTGAAAGGCAACTGGAGATATTGTTGATAATATGCTAATGTACACATCATGCTATCCGTGTAGGTCATGGTTGCTACCGTACGATGCGAAGAAATTGCCCATGAAAAATATTCCAGTTTTACTGAAAATGAGGTATCGATTTGGTTCTTGCTGGACATTAAACTTGCTTGGCTTTCTTCCTATTTTGAAATGCAAGCAGATGCATTTTATCTTACACATATTAAGATCGGTTGAACTCTTCCAAACATGTTAGGATTGGTGTTTGATTGAAGAGGCTGTGCAGTCGGGACCAGTTCCTGGTTTTGGAAAGAAACTTAGTTCAGTTCTTGAGGCTTGTTTATCAGGGTAAGATAAGTAATTTTATCTGATGAATTCCAGTTGGTGGTGCAGCAACTGGATTTTATGTTTATTGTTTAACCTTAGGTTGTACGAGTTTACCTCTTTGGTATATCTACTACCTGGCTGTTGAGATCTAGCCTGAGTAGATGAGATAGAGCTGCTGAGGTCTAGCCTGTGTAGATGAGATATGGCTAGTCTGTTCAAGTGATCATTCCAGTTTGGAAATGGCCTCCTTCACTCACAATCTGAGTATTATTTCAACTGGTTGTTTAATGGTTGCTTTCGAGCAATCATCTTCTCGTTTTATTGATCTGTTTTCCTGATAGTACGAGAGTAATGGCCACAGTGTAGCAGTTGCCTAGCTGACGGCTTAGCTTAATTTGGCCATAGCTATAGACCCTGTTCTGTTATTTTTGGGTGAAGATTATGTTTTGGTCATCGTTAGAAATTTGTCTATTACTATTAAGTAAATTTTATTTATGAAAAGCTTCTTGTGCTCCTTATTAGGTATGATAAAGAGGCCGTATATTTTGACGAGAGTGTTAGATCTTCGAAGCGGAAGCAGCTTGAAGAAAGATTACTTCAAGTAAGAAGTTATCGGATGTTTTTCCTTGTTTAAAGTGCAGCATTTTTGTCTGTTGAGGATATCTTATCATATGTTGCTTATCGCGTTTTTCGTGTGTCGTCAGCTTGTACAACCCGCTTTCCAATCTATTCTTGGACATATTCGGTGTGAAACTCTAAATAAGTTCAAGGAAGCATTTGATAAGGCTTTGAGTGGAGGAGAAGGGTTTTCTGTGGCTGCTCATGACTGCACTCAGTTTTATATGGCTCTATTTGACAAAGGATGTGCAGGTATGGCAACTTGTAATGCCTTGTTTTGGCCTATTGTTGTAAAGTTAATGCTCTGAAAAAAGTATGCCAAGAATTAAGGTTCGTAGTTGTGCTTTGTCTTGTAACTAAGCTCTTTTTTGGTTCTTTGACTCTTTTTGTACATGCACTTGAATTCCCTTGGTGCTTGTTAGTTGTTTAATTTGTATATATCAGAAATGAAGGTTTGTGTCTGGGACTGGAGGTTGATTTGAAAATATGGTCTTGTTGGTAAATAACACTGTGCGTTTAGGAAACTTTTCGTAGGTTCATACCATGCTTTACTTTTGACTTTTTATTAGAGGAATTTACCACCGACTGTATGGATAAGTTTTGTACCATACTTTGAACAGATGCTGTAATTGAACAAGCCAAATGGGATACATCTAGAATACGGGAGAAGCTTCTGCGTGACATTGATGCCCATGTTGCTTCTGTCCGTGATGCCAAACTCTCTGAGCTTACAAAAGCATATGAGGTAGCATAATGGACGGAGATATTTCTTCTGTTCTCGAGCTTCTCTTTCTACAGATAGAGGGTTTCCTTCCCCTTTCACTTAATGGTGGTTGATGGGATCGGCACAAACTATATTATGTTTTTACAGGAAAAACTGAATGAGGCATTGTCTGGACCAGTGGAAGCTCTTTTGGATGGAGCTAATAATGAAACCTGGTCATCTATAAGGAAAATTCTATTGCGTGAGACCGAATCGGCAGTAACTGGGTTCTCTGGTGCCCTTTCTGGTTTCTTCCTGGATGAACAGAGCAAGGAAAAAATGGTAGCAGCTATAAAAAATCATGCAAGGGGCTTGGTTGAAGCGAAAGCAAGGGAAATGGCTGGAAGAGTCCTCACACACATGAAGGACCGGTAGACACACTATTTAAGTTTGTGATTTTCTCGTCAGTTAGATTCAGTACCACATGATATATTTATGTGCTTCATTTTCTATCCAGGTTTACAACATTGTTCAGCTATGATGCTGACTCCATGCCAAGAGTTTGGACAGGGAAGGAAGATATCGGAGCAATCACAAAACTTGCTCGTTCTGCAGTAAGCAAAATTTATATGCGGCAAATTTTTTACATGTTTGCCATGTTGCTTGCTTGTGGGTCTCTTACTGAAATGATTCAATGACCACTTGCAGTCATTAAAGCTGCTGTCTGTAATGGCGGCTGTGCGTTTGGATGATGAGAAAGACAACATCGAGAAAACTTTGACTGTTGCTTTGCTGGACACCAAGCCTAATGCCACTGATAGGAGCATTACAACAGTAGATCCCTTGGCTTCCAGCAAATGGGAAGAGGTGAGTTTTGATTTTATCATGCTGATTCAATTAATGCAGATTTTCAATTTATTTTCTCTCTTATGAAAAATGGATGGAAAATTTTAGGCCCCATTGCCATGCTAGTTTGCAGATATCCAATTTCTTGTCTCTCGTGAAAATGGATGGGAGAGTTTAGGCCCATTGTCTGTACTTGTATTAATGTTATCATCTGCACTTGTGAAAATTGTATTATCTGTGCCAAAAAAAGATGTCCCATCACTGATTGATGCTGCAACTGTCTGAAGGTAATGCAGAAATAAGCCAATGTACAGCCCACAAACTGCATATTACATATTATTGCTCATTTTAACTCAATATATGATAGCCTTTCATTTGTTGAGAGCACTTATTCACTGTTTAATTGCAGATTCCGTCATCAAAAGTACTGATTACACCTGTTCAGTGCAAATCGTTGTGGAGGCAATTTAAGACAGAGACTGAGCACGTCGTCACTCAAGCAATTTCTTCTCAGGCATGATACCTATATCTTAAAAGATGTTTAGTAGTGCAAATGTCATTATTGTTCTTAAAATGCCATGTCATGTGCAAATGTCATTATTGTTCTTAAAATGCCATTTCATCATCCCCACCCCCAACACCCATCCACCAACACAACAAAAAGAACAGAAAAAGAACGAAGACTATTGAATCCAAGTTTAAGAGTATCAATATAAGAGATGCTAGAGTGCTGTCAAGTACTTTCAATTCTACAGAAGAAAGGTACTTGCTTATGTTGAGTAACTAGTGTATTTGAAGGATTTCACTCAAATGCCATGTGGTCAACTTACCGTCGTAGAAGAACATCTACAAAGTTCTTTTGCTGAGCTATTTGATTGTTTGCTCTCCTTTTGGAATTATCAGGAAGCAAACAGGCGTAACAACAACTGGTTGCCACCTCCATGGGCAATTGTTGCGTTAGTTGTTTTGGGGTTCAACGAATTTATGACACTTCTTAGGTATTTTACTGCAATTCTGCTTTGGTGCAATATGGGTATCTTTCTTGCTTTTGCTTGACACAAGTCTATATTTTTTGGCTGCAGAAATCCTTTCTATTTGGGCGTCATTTTTGTTGGCTTTTTACTCATCAAAGCACTATGGGTGCAGCTTGACGTATCAGGCGAATTCCGTCATGGCGCTGTAAGTGTTAACAGTTCGGTCTGGTTATTTTTCTGGCATGTGATTTTGGATTATCGGGAGTTATCTGCCATCATAGATGAGAAAATTTTTCTGAGGTAGAGACGGTCATACAATTATATCCGATTTCCGATCTTTTATGACGTGGAAGGGCTTCATCTTTTCTCATTACTGCTTTGAATGATGAAGCTGGACAGTTAAGGAACATTGGTACTCATGAGATTGCAATCAGTGGGTTGTAATGTAAATTAGGTGCTTAGGATCTTGCTAGTTGAAAGGTTTGGAGAAAGGGATGATATCCAATCATCAATTTTTGGCACACGCTAGTGGCTCTCGTTGTTGTCGATTGACTAATGTCATTCTGATGATAAAGAGATTGGTATACTTTTTGCTTTTATTGATTCCCAGGGTTGTCTTAGGCTCTGATCTCCTAGTGGATTTCTCTGTCGCAGCTTCCTGGGCTTATATCCTTGTCAAGCAAGTTTGTTCCCACTATTATGAACCTTCTCAAAAGACTAGCAGAAGAAGGGCAAGTGCCTGCTTCAAATAATCCTCAGGGGAATCCTGCTATCCAATCAAAGGGCTTCCGTAATGGAGTTGGAACATCGAGTGGTGTTTCTTCCACTGCTTCTTCCAACATAACGTCAGAGCAAGAAGCTGAGTATTCAAGTCCTTCTAAACAAGATTAGGTGGGAAGTCGTCCTGCTAGAGTAACTAGCGTTAGATCGAAGATTCTTGTAATCTACACCCAGAATGGTAGGCATCGTGTGGAGTGCTCGAAGAATATTTACTGCGATCATTGAATGGCATTGATTTTTCTCAAGAGTGCCGCTTGGAGGAGGTTGTGCGTCTCGCGACAAGCCCCATTCACCAGTTAAATCTTGTGATATTAATCTATGGACAAGCTGCAGTGATGCATTGCTCGTTTTCAATTTTTCTTTGCTTCCATTTCTCTTTTGGGGCTCGGAAAGAGTCGTGCTGGTTTGAAGACTTTGAGTGCAGTTTTGTATCACGTAGACGCTACTCATTATAATGGACCAGAAAGAAAGAGCATGTAATAGCTTCTCATTTCATCTTTATTCATTTCATTGCCCTTCATTGTCAGTCTCGTCGGCATTATTTGGGTGGGCATGCAGCGCGCTTGAATTTCATTTTCAAAAAATGGCGTAAAATTGCTGTTGTGTGTGTAAGATAATCTCATGTGTGCTTGATTGTCAAGAAGGATAATATGCAGGGAAGCTTTTGTTTCATGGAGCTCAGGACGACATGCGCGCAAGTTCATCTCATATGTGGACCCTGTGCCGGCTGTGCACACTTCGTCTATGTGATTGGTACGTGGCACTTCACCCTGTCGTGTGAAATGTATAGATTTTCTCTTGTTATGCTTGAACTTGGAAAAAAAGGATGGATTGGAGTGTGTTTTCAATCATACCCTGTCATCTATCAATCTGTGTATCTTATTGACGTTGTGTTTAAATGTTTAAAAACTAACAAAGAAAAGAGTATATCCAGATTTTACCATTATTGAGCTTTAAACTTGAAAAAGAAAAAAGGTAAATTAGAGAAGGAACTTCAGATTATGTTCTTTACTAACATGACTTATTTCTAATGTAGTTTTGTTAAATGTACTTGTAAACATTGGAAATCCTGTGCCAATTACACCGTTCTCTTAGGGCAATTACGGATTTCTGCATTTCTTCTCTGCGAGTGTAATTCACCAATCAAATCAGGATACGTATTCATGGTAGGACAATTAAACTTGGATGAAGACATCCGATTATTGGATGTGCTAAATTAAATTAACATTCATCCATATTAAATTCGAAATGGGTTCGATTTTTATTCATATCAAAGTATATTGGTTGAAAAGGAGCAATCCCGGCGATCCAAAGTCCTCCTATACTCTTTATAAATGGGAGTTCTCTGTATTTCTTTGGGGACGGTAATTGGAGTTGCAATAGATACAGATGCCATTGCGAATTCAAAAACACCAAATCTACAGGATTTAAGTCATTCGGACCTCTATGAATGTGAGTTCCTTTAATTATTTCAAAACTTGCAAGATTCAGGACCCAAACTTGGCATCTATTTCGGATGGATTCTAGGCTGATGACACACACTGGTTGTTCCAAACTTGAATGTCCTGGGTTCGGGCAAGTTGATCCTAAAGTCGCTCTAGGATCTGCTATTCAACCTAGCTCCATCTATAGCGGACAGCAACGTGACATGTCTGTATCCATGATCAAGGTAACGAGAAGTTGAGAACCATCTTTCTGGTGACGGACAGAATAACCTCGGACTGAAATGCGTAGCCTATACCTGACCAGGTGATGCGATCCCGCGTCGAAATAAAAAAATCCACGTAAAGAAGGATAAAACTCAAGCCGTTAATGGATACAGATACACCACCGTCACGTACTCAAGGGTGAGCTAAACAAGAAACTGATACAGATACACCACCGCTCAAAGTTTTCACTCGATAATCTTAACACACTCAGTAATATTAATTCTTGAAAACAATAGCTGCCCACAGTCTAACCTTAGCATCCTTTTTAAAGATGACTAAGGAAGAGGACTAGAACCTCTTTAATTACATCTCCAGTTCACGAAGATATTCATTCCCTAGATCCTTCTTAATTTCTTCCCCAGTTCCCAAAGAAACTCATTCTATTCCCTAACTAATAACATTAACTCGTAAGAAATAAAAATATATATGCTAATAAAAGACACGTTGAAAACATAAGGTGCACTCTTGGGGAAAAACTCCTCGACTAGCCACTTCTTGACCAATCATCCTCCTGCGATCCACGTTAGCAGCGTATAGGTAATTGCCTTTTTGTCGACCCATCTCGCATCAGTCTCCCTTTGCTGAAAAAGATTTGTCCTCAAATCTAAGGGCTCTTTATCGTCCTCATATGGTACGAGATCTTGGACATTGAAAGTTGCGGAGACTCCGTACTCACCCGGTAGATCGATCTTGTAGGCATTGTTATTGATTCGCTCGACAACACGAAAAGGTCCTTCTGCTCGAGGCATGAGTTTGTTCTTTCGGTTCGCGGGAAACCTCTCCTTTCGCAGATGAATCCACACCAGATCGTCAGGCTGGAAGATTCTGTCTCGGCGTCCCCGATTCACCCTTGCCTTGTATTTCTCATTCTGCTTCTCGATGTTTGCTCGAATCTTCTCGTGGAGCTTCAACATCTCCTCGGCTCGTTTAGCAGCATCCTTGTTCCAAGTTCCCTTGCTCGGTATCGGCAGCAGTTCGACTGGTACCTATGGATTAACACCGTAAACTATCTCAAATGGTGATGCCTTAGTGGTGGAATGATGAGCTCGGTTGTAGGCGAATTCAGCATGAGCGAGCTTGATATCCCAATCCTTCTGATTTTTCGACACCAGAGTCCTGAGGATGGTTCCCATAGTTCGGTTCACGACTTTAGTCTGACCATCTGTCTGAGGGTGGCAGCTAGTGCTAAAAAGCAGCTTTGTTCCGAGCTTGTGCCATAATGTTTTCCAGAAGTAACTCAGGAATTTGACATCTCGATCGGACACAATCGTCATTGGCACTCCATGTAATCGAACAATCTCGCGAAAGTAAAGATCCGCGATATGAGAGGCATTATCGGTCTGTCGGCAAGGAACGAAATGTGCCATCTTCGAGAATCGATCAACAACCATAAATATAGAGTCTTTTTGTCGCTGCGTTCGCGGCAATCCTAGGACAAAGTCCATGCTGACGTGTTCCCACGGACGTTCGGCTACGGGTAGAGGAGTGTAAAGACCCTGTGGTTGGACGTGACTTTTTGCGCGCTGGCAGATGGCACATCGTCGAACAAGGGTCTTGACGTCCTTGCTCATCTTTGGCCAATAGAAATGCTCTTGCAACATTTCAAGTGTCTTCTGGGTACCGAAGTGTCCAGCCATCCCTCCTCCATGAACCTCTCGAATGAGTAACTCACGTATGGAGCTTTGAGGGATGCATAGCCGTGATTCTCGAAATAGGAAGCCATTGAGTAGATGGAAGCGTTCGATTGCTCTGATTGAACACTCCGCATAGATCTCCTTGAAGTCCTCATCATTGACATACAGCTCCTTCAATGACTCGAATCCAATAAGCTTAGACTCCATCATGGTCAGTAATGCTACCTTCCTCGATAAGGCGTCCGCCACAACATTTTTTGCTCCGGACTTATGTTCAATACGAACATGAACGATTGAAGAAATTCCACCCACTTCGCGTGGCGTCGATTGAGCTTGGTCTGCTCATTGATGTACTTCAAAGCTTCATGGTCCGTATGAAGAACGAACTCTCTCGCCAATAGATAATGGTTCTAATGCTCCAATGCTCGAATGATCGCATAGAACTCCTTGTCATATGTGGAGTATTTCAATCGTGCCCCATTCAACTTTTCGCTAAAGTAAGCGATCGATCGACCTTCTTGAAGTAAGACTCCTCCGATTCCAACTCCTGACGCGTCACACTCAACTTCAAAAATCTTCTCAAAGTCCGGGAGTGCTAACACGGGGGCTTCGCAGAGTCGCTTCTTGAGGTGCTCGAAACTAGCTTGGGCTGCAGTAGTCCATTCAAAAGCCGCTCCCTTCAGGCATTCAGTCAACGGTGCGGCAATGGTGCTAAAGTTCTTGGTGAATTGCCGATAGAATGATGCGAGACCATGGAAGCTTCGAACATCGTAGGTGGTCTTCGGGATAGGCCAATCGCGAATGGCCTCGATCTTGCCGTCGTCGACCTGGATGCCTTCCTCGGAAATTATGTATCCTAAAAACATAAGCTTGGGAACCAGGAACTCACATTTCTTGCTGTTCCCGAAGAGGTGCTGTTCTCGAAGCTTAGTGAACAGTTGTCGTAGATGCTCCAAGTGTTCCTTCTCATTGTGACTATATACGAGAATGTCGTCAAATTAAACAACGACGAACTTGCCAATGAAAGGTCGGAACACTTGGTTCATCAACCTCATGAAGGTGCTGGGCCCATTCGAAAGGCCGAAAGGCATCACCATCCATTCGTACAGGCCGAATTTGGTCTTGAACGCCGTTTTCCACTCGTCTCCTTCCTTCATTCGAATCTGGTGATATCCGCTTCGCAAATCTACTTTCGAAAATATACAAGCACCATGCAATTCGTCAAGCATATCATCGAGACGAGGAATAGGAAACCTGTACTTGATGGTGATTTTGTTGATGGCTCGACTATCCACACACATCCGCCATGAGCCATCCTTCTTGGGCACTAGGATTGCTGGAATAGAGCATGGACTGAGACTCTCGCGCACGAATCCCTTTTGGATCAGCTCGTCGACTTGTCGTTGTAGCTCCTTGGCTTCGTTGGGGCTACATCGATAGGCTGGTCGGTTAGGCAACGTCACTCCAGGAATGAGATCGATTTGGTGTTGGATGTCTCGTAGAGGTGGGAGTCCTCCCGGCATGTCTTCTGGAAACACTTCCTTGAATTCTCGAAGTAGTTGCTCCACTTGGGGATGGATTAGAGTCTGTTTTTCTACGCTCCTCTCGAGGATCATTAAGGCGTACATATGCTCTTCGCCTCGAACGGTTTTAATCAATTCGACTAGCTTCGGGGTCGAACTGCGATCCTCTTTCACCGGCCTCGAAGAAGTTGGTGTAGATAATGGCATGAGAGTGATTTTCTTTTGGTCCAAAGTGATGGAGTAGGTATTCTTATGCCCATCATGTACAGCTCGTCGATCGTACTGCCATGGTCTCCCGAGCAAAAGGTGGCAAGCATCCATTGGCACAACATCACAAGTCACCATGTCTCTGTAATTTTGACCAATTGTTAGTGAAATAAGAGCTTGTTTCGTTACCCGTATGTCGCTCTCCTTGCTAAGCCATTGCAGTTTGTACGGCTGCGGGTGCGGGGTCGTGGGCAATTTCAATTTCTCCACCATGGTCGTTGAGGCCACGTTGGTGCAGCTACCACTATCCACAATCACTTGGCATACCTTCCCGAGTATTGTGCAACGAGTTTGGAAGATTGGCTCTCGCTGGTTGACGTCTTCTGGCACGGCATTGGTGTTAAGGGCCTTACAAATCACAAGCAATTCTCCTTCGTCGGGCTCCTCAACATATTCTTCCTCAACATCCCATATGGGTCCTTCTTCGCGAACTTCTTCATTGTCTTCATCAGAGAGCTCTTTGAGGGTAATGGTTCGTCGAGTTGGGCACTCTGCTGCTATATGCCCAAATCCTTGACATTTGAAGCATTTTCGCATGCTATGGTTGTTCGGTGCAGATCGGAACTCAGCTTTGCCCTTGTCTTTGTTTGTCGATGATGGATAGGATTTCGTCGAGGTATTCCCTTTGTTAAAAGGAGTCATTCTCGCCATAGGCTTCAAGTTCATCCTCTTCAACTGCTGCTTTTCGACCTTGTGTGCGAGGTTGCACACATCTGCATAACTCCAATAGGGTTGTAATTGCACAGCGTTCGCTACATGAGACTTCAAACCTTTAATGTACCTTGCGATGGTATGTTCAGGTGGTTCGGAAACGTCGCATTGTTGTCACGACCCTCTAAAAAAATTTTAAATTTTAAAGGGGTTAACGAATTATTAGGTTAATTAGATTTGACTAACCTAAAACGGACCCTCCCAAACCCTACCGAATCGCAACTTTGGTTTTTGTTTAAATGATTTTGAAATTTGGAGTCGCCACTAATCGTTCTTGGTAGGTCGATTAGAAACCTAAATAAATTAGCGGGAGAACTAATTTATTCCTGCGAACCAGAGATTATGAGCTCGGGGACTTGGTTACACTAGTTAATTAAAACTAATGCCCTTTCGGTACCTTAATTTCATGGATATCCTAATTCGGCAACTCAGGCTTGGTTTACTCCTAAGGCTCTAGTAGGGTATTCTCTTTTGTGTTTTCACTTTTTAAATAGGATGCATGGATGGTATATATTTTTTATTTGTTATATTTTTTAAGTGTTAAAGATTCCTTGAAGCCGAAAGAGGGAGTGTGTTAACGACTTCTGTGCAGTATGACGACCTACTCATCTTTTGGGTCTGATGATTCAAAAATTAAATTATAGGAAGTACATGACAGTGAATAAACACCTCCAATGGGAGGCCTAGCATTGGCTTGGCTCTTCCCTTTGGGATTTAAGGTACAGGTATTTAAGCTGCAAGTATTTAAACTACTGTAAGTAAAAACCTCCAATGGGAGGCTAAGCATTGGCTTGGCTCTTCCCTTTGGGATTTAAGGTACATGTATTTAAGTTGCAGGTATTTAACTACTGTAAGTAAAAACCTCCAATGGGAGGCTAAGCATTGGCTTGGCTCTTCCTTTTGGGATTTAAGGTACAGGTATTTAAGTTGCAGGTATTTAACTACTGTAAGTAAAAACTTCCAATGGGAAGCTAAGCATTGGCTTGGCTCTTCCCTTTGAGATTTAAGGTACATGTATTTAAGTTGCAGGTATTTAACTACTGTAAGTAAAAAACCTCCAATGGGAGGCTAATCATTGGCTTGGCTCTTCCCTTTGGGATTTAAGGTACATGTATTTAAATTGCAGGTATTTAACTACTGTAAGTAAAAACCTCCAATAGGAGGTTAAGCATTGGCTTGGCTCTTCCCTTTGGGATTTAAGGTACAAGTATTTAAGTTGCAGGTATTTAACTACTGTAAGTAAAAACCTCTAATGGGAGGCTAAGCATTGGCTTGGCTCTTCCCTTTGGGATTTATGGTGCAGATATTTAAATTGCGGATGGACTTTGTCCTCTCCATTCTGGGGTATGAATTCTTTAAAATGAAATACAACGAATTGATTCAACAATTTGAAATTTGTGCGCGCTTGAGGACTCCTCCAAGCCGATTTTGTGCTTCCGTAGGGTTGACCATTGATATAGAGCTGCGGCTTCCTGACATAAAATAGAGTGAAGTGTCAGTATACAAAATATGTGCTAATCTGCACCTAAAACCAGAAGAGTGGAAACAGTACTTATCTCCCGTTTTTTTGGGAGGAATTTCTATAATTGATTTTCGCTCTCTATGTTCCCAATATAGAGAGTTTCTTTTGAATTAAGAGGGACTTTTAGTCACAGATCAGTTGAGAAATCGGTGGACAGCTTAGGAGCTTGTCTGGGCCGATTTTTGCATCTCTACGAGATTTTTGATGTTGACATAGAGATATCCTTCTCCTGACATAAAATATGGGAAAAAAATGGGAGATTGAGAAAGTGTATACAATTTGTGCTAATTTGCGAGTAAAACCATAAATAAATGAATAAATAAAAACACTTAGCTCGAATTTGCTTGCTCGTTGACGAGGATGAACTCTTGATTTATATTGATCGATGAAGGAATTTGTGATGATAACCCCTAGCTTTAAACTCCCATCATCTTCAAAATTCTCTCTCTTTTGGTATTTTCTTTCTCTCAAATTTTTCTTCAATCTCCAAAAACTCTCTCAAACATCCAAAATTTTCTCTCCAAAAAATTCCTCTCTCAAGCTCACTTCTTCCTCCTTTTATAATCTACTCATCTATCTCCCATTCTAATTTTTCCACTAACTCTATCTCTCATTCTAATTTCTCCACTAACTCTTCTTCATTTTCATCTTCCATTCTCCATCTCTATCTCACATTCTAATCTCTCCACTAACTCATCTTCATCTTCCCTTCTCCATATTTATCTCCCATTCTAATTTCTCCACTAATTCTTCTTCATCTCCATCTTCCCTTCTCTATTCTTATCTTCCATTCTAATTTCTCTACTAACTCTTCTTCATCTCCATCTTCTCTTCTCTATTCTTATCTTATTTTCTCCATCTATTCTTCTCCAACTTCTCTTCTTCATCTCCTCTTCTCCATCTTCCCTTCTCTATTCTAATTTATCCACTAACTCTTCTTTTTGTTATTTGTAAAATAATCCTTCAAGAGTTAGGTATTTGCACTCTAGTCCTTGAATTTTAAGTATTTACATTTCAGTCCATGAAAAAATATATTTCTTTAAGTCCAAATCTCCTCACAATTTTTGACACACCAAAATTTACCACATGTCAAATTTAAGCTCATTTCTTGCCGCTGAAAATAATGCAAAATTTAATTAAAGCCTTTTTTGCAAAATTGAGTCATTCTGGGTATAATTGAGTTAAGATGAAAATTTAAAATATTAGAAGACAATGTCACAACTCATAAAAAGTGAAAATTAAAAATAAGTTGACTCAAATTAAATTTTTTTAGGCCCGATTCGAGATTATACTCGTGAAGGAACACGTGACTCGAATTGGATTTTTCTGAATTTGCGATGGCCAATATGAAAATAGATTTAAAATAAAAATATTAACTATCTTTGTGTATTTTTTTGGCCTCAAATGTTATTTTTCCAAAATTTTCAAGTATTTTTGTATTTTAAAAAAATTTTAAAAAAAAATATATAAAAAATATGAAATTTTATTTTTTGTTCAAAAATGGTTGCCTAGGCTTGGCCAAGGCTTTCAAAGTTGATTTTGTAATTTTCTCATTTTTTATTTATTTTTCATGAATTTTCAAAAATAAAAATGCCGAAAAATACTGAAAATTTTTAAAAGAGAAAAGATGATTAAAAATCAGGTGTCAACAATTGTATCATCAGCTGCTCGAACTCGTGAGTGTATTCGGGAACGGTATCCGTTTGTCGCAATGAGTTCAGCCTCAAAAATAGATCCTGCCGATAGCGTTCGGGCAAGAATCGCTTCTTCATTGCTTGCTTCATTTTTGCCCCCGAACGAATCTTCTCCTTTCCTTCACGTCGTCTCTGATGGTTTAAATTTTCCCACCATAGACTCGCATACTTTCGAAGTCGGAGTGCCGCCATCTTGACTCGCCTGTTCTCCGGGATGTCCTCATACTCGAACACCCTCTCGATCGTGTGGAGCCAATCAAGAAACTCTTCTGGATCAAGTTTTCCCTCGAACTCCGGTATATCCACCCTGATCCCGAACGAATGGAATTGATGGCGCTCCCGATAGTTCCTTCTTTGAGTTTCCTCGTCACCAGAGTCTTCTGCGAACGGGTTCTCAAGATCCCCATCATGTGAAGAGATCTGAGATCGGGGCCTCCTCCTGGCCTCTAATAGTTGTTTGACTTGTTGCCGCAAGTCCTCTACCTCCTGTTCAAGGTGAGTTGATCGGGCATCTTCCATGGTCACTCCACGTCAAAATCTGTTTGCCATCACAAACCTGGGAAGCTCTGATACCAAACTGATGCGATCCCGCGTCGAAATAAAAAAATCCACGTAAAGAAGGATAAAACTCAAGCCGTTAACAGATACAGATACACCACCGTCACGTACTCAAGGGTGAGCTAAACAAGAAACGGATACAGATACACCACCGCTCAAAATTATCACTCGATAATCTTAACACACTCAATAATATTAATTCTTGAAAATAATAGTTGCCCACAGTCTAACCTTAGCATCCTTTTTAAAGATGACTAAGGAAGAGGACTAGAACCTCTTTAATTACATCTCCAGTTCACGAAGATATTCATTCCCCAGATCCTTCTTAATTTCTTCCCCAGTTCCCAAAGAGACTCATTCTATTCCCTAACTAATAACATTAACTCGTAGGAAATAAAAATATATATGCTAATAAAAGACACGTTGAAAACATAAGGTGCACTCTTGGGGAAAAACTCCTCGACTAGCCACTTCTTGACCAATCATCCTCCTGCGATCCACGTTAGCAGCGTATAGGTAATTGCCTTTTTGTCGACCCATCTCGCATCACCGGGTCTCCATTTCCTTCCGCTTGTCAGAACTTACCAATTCAAAAGAAGTATATGTGCATACTTTCAGTCATTTATCTATTGGCCAAAAGAAAAATTTCACAATCAAGATGGTGGGGATTGGTGGCTGCGCATCGCCATTGTCGATTTGGGATACCGGCCCGGAGAAATACACTTCTCTATATGGAGGCGATTCTGGAATACTTCGGGGGTGTAGAGAGAATCCGTATAGAAATGGATGGTCACCTTATGGCAAAGCAAATGGGGAATTGACCATTTTCATTCTCAAGGCTTCCGAAAATCGTCGTTCTTCCGCAATCTTAAGTTCATTGATGCTGGTTATAACGAGAGAGATGCATCGGGCTTAATATCGTACATGCCCGCACGCTATTCTCCAACATATATGTCGGCAGGGACCCTGCGAGCCCGGGACATATTTCTTTTTTGGTGTAGGTTCCTAGCTTTTCAGCTCGGTGAACACTGATGCTAAACTTTAGCATTCTCGATGGAATAAAGAATCCGGTCCCCAGATGTTTAGCGGATTATACAGACTTACTCTTGTTACTGCGAACTGCTCTACAAACAAGATCGATAAAGATCTTGGAAGCCATTTATTCTCAGTGTACACTGTGTATACTGCCATTGAATTTTGCATTCGATGACAAGTCCCAAGCACAACAGAAGCAGGATCAATGGTTTGGACAATAGATTTACAATGATCATCGGCGACCACGACGTGAGATTAACTGAGGCCTAAGGTTTGTTAAGATAGTTTCAATGCGACTGAGATTAGGGTCCATTTGTCTTAAGGAGAAGTCTGGATTTGGAGAACATTTTCCGGAAAAATAATCGCTTGTATTGTTTATAAAAGTTAAATGAATAAAAAATATTTTCATTACCCAAGAAAATAATAATGTATCAATTGTTGTCGATAATGAAAATTTTCGTTCGTTGACTAACTTTTTCTACCAATATAATTAATCAGTTTTATGCAAGTATTTTCCAAGCCTTGAATTTTCTTTTAAATAGAAGCGCCCTAGGATTGACCGAGCCAAATTTTGGGTAGCTTTGGACAAGGCCATTCACTAACATAGCCCAATCCGACTCAACTGGGCCCGAGACAACCTAATTGGATCGGACCCAACTGGGTTGGACCGTGACAAAGCGACGTCGTATCACCCTCTTCTCTTCTCAATCCTATTGTTTACTTAATGAAATCAACATCAATATCACCTTTATCCCAAATTAGTTGGGGTCGGCAGTTGATGAACATGAATAGAAAAACATAAAATATACTAAAATAAAGGCAAAAATAGGAAAAAAAAACAAAAACAAAACACATAGGGAAAAAGGACTAAACATGCATTTCCCGTTGCTTGCTTAAAACAACAAAATTCATTTCTCTCTTGCGTTCTAGAAATAGCAAGCAACGGTTTCATTCTCCTCTAGGTCTTCGTCTTCCACCCTTTGCCTTTGTAATTTAGTGTTTGCGTTGCATTGTCCTTCTTTCTCTCACATTTTGCTGCTCCGGCTTTTGTCAAGTGGGCGCCACCGCTGTTGCCAACGAAGTAGAGGCTGAGGGTGCAGTGAACCCGAATGGGGCGGCTATCGGGAGCAAGTATGAGCTTGGGTATACTTTCTATTCAAGATTGTGGTTTCAATCTATTTACATGTAAATACAAGATGATATATGTCATTTGTTGTTGAAGCTTTTTTTTGGATGGAGCTCTGTGAAAAATTTGCGGTGCGTGCTTACACTTGATATGTCTTCATGCTTTGGGTTTGGTATAAGGAATCGAACTTTTGAAGCGCTTTACTTTGGTCGGTACTCTTATCTACCAAGGCAGGTATGTTCTGCTTCTTGTTTCCTCTTTATTTCCTCCTCTCAACTTAACTGGCCTAGGTGATTTTGACTACTTATATAAGGGACTACTTTCCATTGGGAAAGTAGCTGCAACCAAATGGCTAAAGGCTAGAAGTCAAAAAGGGGAGAGGGAGTTTCAAGCAGAGGTCGAGACCATCAGCCACATCCATCACCGACACCTTATTTTACTGGTTGGATACTGCATTTTTGGCATTCGAATAATTATGGTACACGAGTTTGTCCTGACGCCTTAGAATTTCATTTGCTTGGTGAGTATCAACCTCATAATAATCAACTAGCTTGATTTCCGCTGAGATATGCATGCATAGGCAATATAGGATGCATAGTTATGTTGGAGCTCAAAAATCTAATTGCAAATATTATAGTTATTGTAACAACTATTATTGCAGAATAGGGTTGCTTTTGGTTCTACACATCTCTCCCACTTGTAACACAAAATTTCGGCTACTACTAAGTTGTCTGCACCACATATAAGTGTAAAAAATTTATCAATATCGAACACTTGAAATCTCTTATAATGAATAAATTTTACGTAAAGTTAGTATTTTAAATTTTCGCAATGTTCTTTTCTCACACATCTTTTACACATTAATTGCACAATAAAAAAAGGTGATCCATTTTCTTCCCCTAACACTTTTTCTCTTTTAGAAAACACTTTTCTTCATAGCACGCCAATTGCACATTTATCTTCTGGCCAATATTTCAATTGCATTTGTCGCGACCTAAAAATCGGTTTCCCAATTTTTAAAGTTAATGGATTACCAGGTTAATTAAATCGAATTAACTAGCCTAGTTCGAACTCTCCCAAGTTCTACCAAATCGTGACTTAGGTTCAATTTAATCAAAAGAAGGATTTATTTTGGAGTCGCCACTAATCATTTTGGGTAGGTTAATTAGACACTAAATAAAGCATCGGGAGAAATACTTTATTCCTACGAACCAGAGATTAATGAGTTCGGGGACTTGGTTACACTAATATTTCTACTAGCGCCCTTTCGGTACCAATTTCATGAAAATGTTCAACTTGGCAATTTTGATGAATTTTCACTTGAGATTCAAAGGTGCAATTTTTTTTTATTTTCTTTTTCTGACAAGGTAAGGAACTAAATTATATGCAATGCATGCGGTTTAATCTAAATATTTACAAGATAAATTACGCGTGCAATTATCTACATGATGTGAAAATGTGCAACAAAAGCAAACCCTTTTTTTTTATTTTTTAAAGAAAATATTACAACGTGCAATAAAAATCTCAAAAATTGGATATGCAATTTATTCCAAAGAAATGCAATATGTCCAACAAGGTATAATCGAAATTCAAATCAATCCATTTAGGCAACACAATTTCGAATATTCTAAATGATTAGAATCGTTACCTGACTTGACGGATTTGATTATCGAACTCGAACCTCGGATTTCCTCGTGGATCAAGATTGCGGATCGCGGCTCGAACGACGGGGATGGACTCGCGGATTGTATTGGTCGATGAAGATGGTAACTCCGAGCTTCGAACTCTCGTTCCCCTCAATTCTCTCTTCTAAAAGAATTCTCTCTTTTTTTTTGTTTTCTTTTTCTCTCTAAATTTTCTTCTCTCCCAAAATATCTCCTCAAGTTTTCTTCAATCTCCAAAGTCTTCCTAATTTCTCTCTAATCTCTCCAAAAATCCCCCCTTCAAGGCTATCATTCTTCCTCCTTTTATAGCCTACTCCCCCATCTTCCTTTCTCTATCTTCATCTATCATTCTAATTTTTTCACTAACTTCATCTTCCCTTCTAATTCCACCATCTTCCCTTCTTTATCTCCATCTTCCCTTCTAATTCCACCATCCTCCATTCGTTAGCCATAATAAAATGCATGACCGACAAAAAATTAAATATGCAATGCATGAAAAAATTAATTTTTGGTGAGAACAAATTCTCATTTTTTTATGTACTTAAGTGAATGAATTTTAAAAAGTCAAAATTTAGGTGTCAACAGCATTCACATGTGTCATCCAAAATTTTCAGCTATTATCACATTGTATACATGTGGAAGGACTTCTCGTCTTCATCATATATCACGTATAGAAATGTCATATCAAAATCGTGAATTTTAGCTATCTCTTTCTCTCTAGATTTTGTGGATTTTTTTTAATTTTTTTATTGCTCCTTTTACTAGGAGTAGAGAATGCACATTCCTTCTCTCAACTTAATTGGCTAAGGTGGTTTTGGCTATGTATATAAGGGACTGCTTTCGACTGAGAGCGTAGCTACAATCAAACAGCTAAAAGACAAAAGTCGACAAGGAGAGAGGGAGTATGAAGTGGAGGTCGAGATCATCAGGGGCATCCATCACCGACACCTTGTTTCACTAGTAGGATATTGCATTTCTGGTGCTCAGAGGATTCTAGTATATGAGTTTCTCCCAAATAACACTTTCAAATTTCATTTGCATTGTGAGTATCAATCCATAATAATATAACTTGATCTCTACTAAGATATGCATGCATAGGCAACATAGGATGTATAGTTATGTTGGAGCTCAAAATCTAATTGAAAATATTACAGTTATTATAACAATTATCGTTGCAAGGCAGGTTGCTTTAGGTTCTGCACATCTCTCCCACTCACAAAATAAAATTTCAACTATTACCAAGTTGTTCACATCACATATACGTGTAAAAAATTTATCAATATCGAACACTTGAAATCTCTTACAATAAATAAATTTTACATAAAATTATATTTTAAATTTTTGCATGTCTTTTGCACATCAATTGCACAATGAAAAAAAAAGCGATTCATTTCCTTCCCCTAACCCCTTTTCTTTTTTAGACAACACTTTCCTCCATAACATGTCAATTGCACATTTTTCTTCTAGCCGATATTTCGATTATGCTCCCATGTGTCATCCAAAATTTCAACTGTTACCAAATTTTCCACACGGCATATACACAGAAGAACTTCTCTCTTCATCATCTATCGCATATGGAAATATCATAAGAAAATTTTAACTCTCTTTATATTTTGTGGATTTTATGGATGTTGTGGTTTTTTTAATATTTTTCTCAGAAGATGGAATTCTTCTTTCAAAAGGAATAGCAAACCACACATTCCTCCTCTCAAATTAAGTGGCCAACATGGTTTTGGCTACGTATATAAGGGACTACTTTCGATCAGGATAGAAGCTGTAGTAAAACAACTAAAAGCCGGAAGTCGACAAGGGAAAAGGGAGTTTAAAGTAGAGATCAAGATCATTAGCCACATCCAAAACCAACACCTTGTTTCACTAGTTAGATGCTGCATTTCTGGCACTTGGAGGATTCTGGCTTATGAGTTTGTCCCAAATAACACCTCGGGATATCATTTCTTTGGTGAGTATCAATCCCGTAATAATAAGATACGTATGCATAGGCAACATAGGATGCATAGTTATTTTGGAGCTCAAAATCTGATTGAGAACATTATAATTATTATAACTGAGAAAAATCATTGCAGGGCAGGATTTCCCAACTATGGCTTGGCCCATGAGGATGAAGGTTGCTTTAGGTTTCGCACATCTCTCCCACTCACGAAACAAAATTTTGACTATTACCAAGTTATCCACATCACATATACGTGTAAAAAATTTATCAATATCGAACACTTAAAAATCTCTTACAATACATACATTTCACGTAAAGTTGTATTTTAAATTTTTCACACATCATTTGCACATCAATTGCACAATGAAAAAAAAGTGATTCATTTCCTTCCCCTAACACTTTTTCGCTTTCAAACAACACTTTCCTCCAAAGCATGTCAATTGCACATGTTTCTTCTGGCTGATATTTTGATATGCTCTTAGGTGTCATCTAAAATTATAGCTATTACTGAATTATCCACGTCACGTATACATGGAAGAACTTCTCTTCTTAATAATCTATTGCATATAGAAATATCATATGAAAATCATGTATTTTAATTATCTCTCTCTAGATTTTATGGATTTTATGGATGTTGTCGTTTTTTTAATCTTTTTCTCAAAAGATGGAATGCTCCTTTCAAAGGGAATAGGAACCACACATTCCTCCTCCCAACTTAATTGACCAACGTCGTTTTGGCTACGTGTATAAGGGATTGCATTCGATCGGGAGTGTAGCTGCAATTAAATAACCAAAAGCCGGAAGTTGAAAAGGGGCAAGGGAGTTTCAAGCAGAGCTCTAGGTCTTCAGCCGCCCAACACCAACACCTTGTTTCATTAGTTGGATACTGCATTTTTGGTGCTCAAAGGATTTTGGTTTACGAGTTTGTCCCAAATTACATCTTGAGATATCATTTGCTTGGTGGGTATCAATCCCATAATAATAGGCGAACTTGATCTCCGACGAGATACGTATGCATAAGCAACATATGATGCATAGTTATTTTGAAACTCAAATTCTGATTGAGAAAATTATAGTTATTATAGTTGGCAAATATCATTGTAGGGGAGGATCGCCAAACTATGGTTTAGCCTACCAGGATGAAGGTTGCTTTAGGTTTTGCACATCTCTCCCACTCACAAAACAAAATTTCAACTATTACCAAGTTGTCCACATCACACATACGTGTAAAAAATTTATCAATATCAAACACTTGAAGTCTCTAACAATAAATAAATTTTACGTAAAATTGTATGTTAAATTTTTTGAGTGATTGCGTATGCCTTAAGACCCTCTTCCGAGCATGGCGTCTCTTTTTGAAATTAGGCGTGGGTTTAGCAACTGTATTGCTTTTCCCGAGAGTTCGGCCTTACTCAATCCTCTTTTCTTATCGTGTCTCTTGCTCGGCTCGTATCCTTCCATCTTTTCGTGGTAGGGGGCCCCTATCGATATCTCCACCGTTGGTTTTGTTGGTGAGTCCCTCGATAAAGACGAGCCGTGTCTTTTTTTCTACAGAAAATTTCTTTGTCTCCCACTCGGCTCATTTTTTCTTTCTCTCTTTTTCAAAGTGGTGGCGCCCCGTCCAACTTTTCCGCAGAGACGTTGGATTTGCTTGGCTTGGACGAGCAATGAATTCGAGCCGACAGGGGTGATATCGACACGGAATGGCAGATAAGAAAGTCTGACTAGTTGATACTGTCACCACGAAATCAATATTTACTTCAAAGCAGATTACCATCTTCGCACTCCGTTAGTCTGCCCTAACTCTCTCCTCTAATACTCTCGTGTTTCGTCCGTCTGCCTTGATTTTCCCGTCGATAATAGCTAATCTTCCTACACACATATTCCCGGCTGACGTTATGTTCAAATGAGAGAGACTCTATCATCTTCTTGGTAGAGATTATGTTTACATAGCCCATCATCCAAGTGTCGAAGCTGAGATTTTCGGTTTGTTAGGGGAGGTAAACGCTTCCTCGATCGAAGGCACCAACTTGGAAAGGGAATACAGGGCGTTCCTACACGTTTTTATCAACTTTCTGGAGGCTTGCCGGAACACCTAGGAGACGGTCACTTTAGCCCGCGTCGTGAAGGCGCGCTACCAGGATCGATCTGAATGCTTAAAGTTTGCAGAATGCTCGGTTACCCGATACAAGAAGGCCGTCAAGTCTGCTGATGAGCGGGTCTCGCTGTTGATTCAAGAGAGGGAGAAGTTGGTGGAGCGCCTAGCTTTGAATTAGATTTACTTTGAGCATAACCCGAGGGACGTTGTGATGAAGTTTAGATGTGAGTGGTTAGAGGAGAGGCTCGACGATCTAACAGCGAATATAGCTTTCGAGAGGGACCTGATCGACAACTTAAAACTCGCCGTTGAACACCATGAGATGAATGCAGCTAGATACAAAGGAGAAATGTACGAGCTTGTTCTTCAAGCTTGCAGATCTCAACTCCCAGATTGCTTAGTATAGGCAGAGCATTAATTTTATAGAGAGCCAGTTGAATTCTTTTGTGATACTTATTAGGGCCCCGTTTGGTTTTACTTTTCCTCCCAAGTGAGTGGTTGTAATACTCCTTGATGAATGAAATGAAAGAAAAGCTTCATATCTCTGTGCTTTAATCTTCTTGTCATATCTTTTTCCGTATAGCAAAATAGAACGGTTCAAAACCCTGGAGGTGCCGAGGATTAACATTTCTTTTGATATTAGCCGCTTAGGACGATAATACCGAGAACGTTGAATAAACTTTTGACAGCGGGCTCCACTAGCCACATTGAGGCCTGCGAGCTGGTCAGATGAATTATTACAGATATGACCATTCAATTAGTGCGCCAATAAATAAACCAGGCCACCTGTTACGTGCCCCACTTTACTCATGCCTATCTCTTTCGGCGCCCACTTGTGTATGTCGATTGTCTATAGCGTCGGGAGAAACACCTATGGACCACGCTCAATAATAACTCTCCGATCCTCCAAAATTCTCCACGTGGTCCAAATCCAAGAAAGTTTAAAAGGCAGGCTTTAATGGATTTAACCAGAAAGACGTTGCGGGGTTGGATCAACGTACTTGCTACATAGATTCTGATTACAAAATCTATACTTTTCAAAAATACAGGAACCTTCAAATACATTAAAAATGCCCCCATTCTTGACCCGGATACATTCACTATCCCCATCAAAATACATGGCCCATACGTGCTAACTGATTGACACGAATCTCTCTCTGGTACTTCTTCGCTTGCCCCCAGGATTATCAGTTGCGGTGTCGGCCATTTCCTATCCTTTCGCATTCTTCAAGGTCATTCCTGACATGCCATCATCAACGAGCCAAATTTTGCTTCCGCCTGGGGTACCTATGATTCCCTGTAAAAGTAGTGGAAACAATTAGTATGTGATCTAAGAGATGTCGGTCCATGACTCCTAGATCATTTTTCAATTTTATGAGAAATTAGAAAAATTTTATTAGAAAAACGTGGCTGAATTTCTTCAGAAAAAATTTTCTTGCCAATTTTATAACTTAGGGAAAAGTGTGACAAATTCCTTTGATATTTATCAAATTTTTCAAAAGAATTTTCTTTTTTATCAGAATGAATCTTTAGGGTAAATTTGTTGAGAAAATCTTGAGTCCATTGAAGTATTAGAAAAAAAATGTGACAAAATCTTTCATTAAGCGATTTTTCCGCATTCATTATTTAGAAATGGGATACCGATTTAATTTTTATTTTCTTTTGAAAAAATGACTATGATATTAAGTTCAAAATTTGAACGACACCTAACCTAGACCGACCAAAAATAAATACAAGATGAAGTTAGAAAACTTACTTTTACCGTGAAAAATACAATGTAGGTCACACAGACATGCACATGGATCGTGAGTTTAAATCATAGCCTATCTACTCCAAAATTTTAGCTGTTACAAAATTATCCACATAGCATAAACGCGGAAGAACTTCTCTCTTCATTATCTATCGTGTACAGAAATATCATAAGAAAATTTGAAGTTTCTCTCTAGATTTTGTGGATTACATTTTTCTTCTGTCCGATAGTTCGATTACGCTCTCATGTGTCATCCAAAATTTCAGTTATTACTAAATTATCCACATAGCATAAACGCGGTAGAACTTCTCTCTTCATCATCTATCGCGTACAGAAATATCATAAGAAAATTTTATCTCTCTCTAGATTTTGTGGATGTTCTAGTTTTTTTAACATTTTTCTCAGAAGATGGAATGCTTCTTTCAAAGGGAATAGAGAACCACACATTCCTCCTCTCAAATTAATTGACCAACGTGGTTTTGGCTACGTATATAAGGGACTGCTTTCGATCGGGATAGTAGCTATAGTCAAATAGCTAAAAGCAAGAAGTCGACAAGGGGAAAGGGAGTTTCAAGTAGAGGTCGAGATCATTAGCCACATCCAACACCAACACCTTGTTTCACTAGTTGAATGCCGCATTTTTGGCGCTTGGAGGATTCTGGCTTACGAGTTTGTCCCAAATAACACCTTGGGATATCATTTCCTTGGTGAGTATCAATCCCATAATAATAGGGTAACTTGATCATCGCTAAGATACGTATGCATAGGCAACATAGGATGCATAGTTATTTTAGAGCTCAAAATCTGATTGAGAACATTATAGTTATTATAACTGAGAAAAATCATTGCAGGGCAGGATCGCCCAACTATGGCTTGGCCTATGAGGATGAAGGTTGCTTTAGGTTTCGCACAGCTCTCCCACTCGCGAAACAAAATTTCGACTATTACCAAGTTGTCCACATTACATACATGTGTAAAAAATTAATCAATATCGAACATTTGAAATCTCTCACAATGCATACATTTCACGTAAAATTGTATTTTAAATTTTTCGCACATCATTTGCACATTAATTGCACAATGGAAAAAAAGTGATTCATTTCCTTCCCCTAACACTTTTTCTCTTTCAAACAACACTTTCCTCCAAAGCATGTCAATTGCAGATGTTTCTTCTCGCTGATATTTCGATTTTGCTCTTATGCGTCATCCAAAATTTCAACTATTACTAAATTGTCCACGTCATATATACATGGAAGAACTTCTCTTCTTCATCATCTATTGCGTATAGAAATATCATATGAAAATCATGAATTTTAGCTCTCTCTCTAGACTTTATGGATTTTATGGATGTTGTGGTTTTTTTAATTTTTTTCTCAGGAGAGGGAATTCTCCTTTCAAAGTGAATACAGAACCACACATTCCTCCTCCCAACTTAATTGGCCAACGTCGTTTTGGCTACGTATTTAAGGGACTACTTTCGATTGGGAGTGTAGTTGCAATCAAATAGCTAAAAGCCAGAAGTTGACGAGTGGCAGGGGCGTTTCAAGCAGAGATCTAGATCTTCAACCGCCCAACACCAACACCTTGTTTCACTAGTTGGATACTGCGTCTCTAGTGCTCGAAGGATTTTGGTTTATGAGTTTGTCCCAAATAACATCTTCGGATATCATTTGCTTGGTGGGTATCAATCCCATAACAATATGCTAACTTGATCCGTCGAGATACGTATACATAGTCAACATAGTATGCATAGTTATTTTGGAACTCAAATTCTGATTGAGAACATTATAGTTATTATAACTGGCAAATATCATTATAGGGCAGGATCGCCTAACTATAGCTTGGCCTACGAGGATGAAGGTTGCTTTACGTTTTGCACATTGCTCCCACTCGCGAAATAGAATTTCAACTATTACCAAATTGTCCACAGCACATATACGTGTAAAAAAATTATCGAACACTTGAAGTCTCTTACAATAAATAAATTTTACGTAAAATTGTATTTTAAAATTTTTGCATGTCTTTTGCACATCAATTGCACAATGGACACCTTTTCTCTTTAGACAACACTTTCCTCCATAGCACGTCAGTTGCACATTTTTCTTCTAGCCGATATTTCGATTACGCTTCCATATTATTGACACCTGATTTTTAATCATCTTTTCTCTTTTAAAATTCATAAAATAAAAAAATCAACTTTTGGGACCTTGGCCAAGCCTGGGGAACCGATTTTGACCAAAAAATGATTTTTCATATTTTTAGTATTTTTCGGCATTTTTATTTTGGAAAATTAATAGAAAATTCATAAAAATTCATAAAATTGAAAAATCAACTTTGGGGACCTTGGCTAAGCCTAGGAAACCAATTTTGACCAAAAAATAATTTTTCATATTTTCAGTATTTTTCGATATTTTTATTTTCGAAAATTCATAAAAAAAAATCAAGAAAAAATGAGAAAATTGAAAAATAAACTTTAGAGGCCTTGGACAAGCTTAGGCAACCATTTTTGAATTAAAAAAATAATTTTTCATATTTTTGTATTTGTTTATATATATTTTTAGATATTATGAAAATATTTAATAAATAATAGCATTTGAGGTCATAAAAATACATAAAAATAGTCAATATTTTTCTTTTAAATTCCTTTTCATGTTGGCCATCGCAAATTAAAAAAAAAATCCAATTCGGGGTCGTGTATTTTTTCACGAGCATAATCTTGAATTGGGCAAAAAAATTCGATTTAAGTCAATTTATTTTCATTTTTCACTTTTAGGGAATGTGACATTATTCTTTAATATTTCAAATTTTCATATTGGCCCAATTATATCCAGAATGACTCAATTTTGCAAAAGGTTTTAATTAAATTTTGCATTATCTTTAGCGGCAGGAAATGAGCTTAAATTTGACATGAGATGAATTTTGACTAAGCATAGGGGAGGCGTGTCAAAAAATTGTGAGGAGATTTGGAGTTAAAGAAATATTTCTCCATGGTCTGAATTGTAAATACTTAAAATCTTAGGGACTAGAGTGCAAATACCTAACACTTGAGGGATTATTTTGCAAATAACAAAAAGAAGAGTTAGTAGAGAAATTAGAATAGAGAATGGAAGATGGAGAAAAAGGGGAAATGGAGAGGAGGAGATGGAGAAGAGAAGATGGAGAATAATAGATAGAGAAAATAAGATGAGAATAGAGAGGGAAGATGGAGATGAAGAATAGTTAGTAGAATGAGAAATAGATATGGAGAATGGAAAATGAAGATGAAAAAGAGTTAGTGGAGAAATTAGAATGTGAGATAAAGATGGAGAATGGAAAATGAAGATGAAGAAGAGTTAGTGGAGAAATTAGAATGTGAGATAGAAATGGATAAAGGAAGATGAAAATGAAGATGAAAATGAGTTAGTGGAGAAATTAGAATAGGACATAGAGTTAATGGAGAAATTAGAATGAGAGATAAATGAGTTGTCTATAAAAGGAAGAAGAAGAGAGTTTAAAGTGAGGATTTTTTGGGAGAGAAAATTTTGGTTGTTTGAGAGATTTTTGGGAGATTGAAGAAAAATTTAAGATAAAGAAAATACCAAAAATAGAGAGAATTTTGAAGATGATGGGAGTTTAAAGTTAGGGGGTTATCATCACCAAAGCTTTCATCGATCAACATAAATCAAGAGTTCATCATTGTTGTTTAAGCCACGATTTTAATCCACAAGTTGATACGAGGTTCGAATTCAGCTATTAAATCCGTCAAATTAGGTAACGATCATAGCCATTAAAATCTTTAAGAATTTCGTTACCAAATGGATTGATTTAAATTTCGATTATGTCATGTCGTACTCATATGTCTCCATATCCACATGTTGCATTCGTACCATAATTTTCTGCAATTTAATTATCGCACCATCAAACCCCAGAAGGGGAAGACTGACCTACCCACTGGTGACCCTTTATTTTCTGCAATTTAATATCCTGTAATTTAATTTCTGTACCATCAAACCCCACGATGGGTAGGCCGAGCCAAGGCCGAGTCTCCCGTTAGAGATCATTTATTTAATGCAATTTAATTTCAGTACCATCAAACCCCACGATGGGTAGGCCGAGTCAAGGCCGAGTCTCCCGTTAGAGATCATTTATTTAATGCAATTTAATTTCAGTACCATCAAACCCCACGATGAGTAGGCCGAATCAAGGCCGAGTCCTCCGTTAGAGGTCCTTTATTTAATGCAATTTAATTTCCTACAATTTAATTTCAGTACCATTAAACCCCACGATGGGTAGGCCAAATCAAGGCCGAGTCCCTCATTGGAGGTCCTTTATTTAATGCAATTTAATTTCAGTATCATCAAACCCCATGATGGGTAGGCCGAGCCAAAGCCAAGTCCCCCATTGGAAGTCCTTTATTTATTGCAATTTAATTTTCTGTAATTTAATTGCTGTACCATTAAACCCCAAAATGAGTAGGCTGAGCCACCTGCTGGAGGTTGCAATACTGCACAGAAATCGTTAATTGATGCCCTCTTGCGACTTCAGGAAATTTTAATGATTTGAAAATACAAAAAAATGTCATTCATATGCATTCTAACTAAAAGGTGAAAATACAAAAAAAAAAAGGTCACCTCACTAGAACCTTAGGAATAAACCAAGCTTGAGTTGCCAAATTAGGATAATCATGAAATTAAGGTACCAAAAGGGCATTAGTTTTAATTAACTAGTGTAATCAAGTCCCCGAACTTAGAATTTCTGGTTCGTAGAAGTAATTTAGTTTTCCTGCTAATTTACTTAAGTTTCTAATTGACTTACCAAAAATGATTAGTGGCGACTCCAAACTCTAAAATCATTTGAACAAAAAACCAAAGTTGCGATTCGGTAAGACTTAGGAGAGTCCGTATTAGGTTAATTAATTTAATCAATTTGATAATCCGTTCACCTGAAAATTTCTTTTGAGTCGCGACACATATGTCATCCAAAATTTTAGCTATTACCAAATTGTCCACATAACATATACACGGAAGAACTTCTCTCTTCATCATCTATCGCGTATAGAAATACCATAAGAAAATTTTAACTCTCTCTATAGATTTTGTGGATTTTATGGATGGTATGGTTTTTTTAATCTTTTTCTCAGAAGATGGAATGCTTCTTTCAAAGGGAATACAGACCACACATTCATCCTCTCAAATTAATTGGCCAACGTGGTTTTGGCTATGTATATAAGGGGCTGCTTTCGATCCGGATAGTAGCTGCAGTCAAATTGCTAAAAGCCGGAAGTCGACAAGGGGAAAGGGAGTTTCAAGTAAAGGTTGAGATCATTAGCCACATCCAACACCAACACATTGTTTCACTAGTTGGATGCCGCATTTTTATCGCTCGGAGGATTCAGGCATATGAGTTTGTCCCAAATAACACCTTGGATATCATTTCCTTGGTGAGTATCAATCCCATAATAATAAGGAAACTTGATTCCCGCTAAGATACGTATGCGTAGGCAACATAGGATGCATAGTTATTTTGGAGCTCAAAATCTGATTGAGAATATTATAGTTATTATAATTGGTAAAAATCATTGCAGGGCAAGATCAATCCCATAATAATAAGGTAATTTGATCTCTGCTAAGATACGTATGCATAAGCAAGATAGGATGCATAGTTATTTTGGAGCTCAAAATCTGATTGAGAACATTATAGTTATTATAACTGGCAAAAATCATTGCAAGGCAAGATCGCCCAACTATGGCTTGGCCTATGAGGATGAAGGTTGCTTTAGGTTTCACACATCTCTCCCACTCACGAAACAAAATTTCGACTATTACCAAGTTGTCCACATCACATATACGTGTAAAAAATTTATCAATATTGAACACTTGAAATCTCTTTCAATGAAATTTTTTTAAGTAAAGCTGTATTTTAAACTTTCGCAACTTTTAAAACTTAAGTAAATATTATTTTTTTCATATCTTTTGCACATCAATTACATAATGAAAAAACAAAACTTGGTCGATTTCCCTCCCCTACCACTTCTTTTTTTTTCTTTTCTTTTCTTTTCGACAACACTTTCCTCTGTAGCATGTCACATACATGTTCTCAGGAGTTCACCGAGCTTGCAGATCATCAAGTCCACGACCATCTCCAATTTAAGATCAAGCCTTCAAAGCCCTTAAGTCCGGTTCTTCATATAAAGGAATCAAATAGATTCGAGATCAAGCTACTGAGACACTTTGATTGTGCTCGTGTGGAGCACTATTCCATTTGAGATCAAACTATTAAGGCGCTTGAATCACATTTAAAGAATGAGAAGGGCTTTTTATTTAGATTCAGAGCTGTTGAGAGAGGGAGAGAGATCAATTGCTAGGGTTAGCTCGGTTGGCCGATTCTTCTTCAGCCTGCTTGCCACCCCTGCGCAAGGGTCGACAGGCGCTTCCTTACAAGCCAGTCTTCCTTTGGAGCAAGATGATATGGTTCCTAGCAACAAAATGCAGCTTGGCTTAGTTCATTTACGTTTGCGCATTGTTTCGAAGGGGATCTAGGGGCAAAGGGCCTGGTGGCCAAGGAGATGGCATCCCGAGTTCCATACTTTTGTTCTGCCAAATCAAAATCCAAATCCGGAAAGTGGGTAATCTAGGTTACTCTAGCAACATGTCCCCCGGTCATGTTCATTACACAACGAGAATCTCAAAGGTGCGAATGTGACCTTACGTGTTCTTAAATCAGAATGTATCTGGCCATAACTTCAAGGCAAATTCATGTTCGCTCAAGCTACCTCTGGATAAGCTCCTCAGTCTCCGCCAAAATTGCCTTCTCTTCCCCCCTCTCAAAGGGCCGGAGCTACAATGCCTCGCAGGGTACCCGGTCTCTTCATCCTCGATCCCGGTTGACGCTCGGAAGCATCCCATTTGCTCCTGATGGTGAGAATCTTTGGCTGGTGTACTGTCGCCTGTCAATAAAGCTTCAACAAATTCATGCGGAACTTCACTAACTTCGCCATCAACGCAACTAGAGGATTCTTGGCCTATGCAACTTCCAAGACTTAGCTCCTTCGCTTCATCAAACTCGTTAATAACTAGCTTCAAGGCTTGTACCACTTCGCCCATGAATGGACGGTGCGATGCCTCTGGTTGCACGCACATCGAAGCTATTGCTGCCACCTTGGCCACGCTATCGAATGACATGCTCGATCTCACAGACGGGTCAATGATTGTTTGCAAGCCCTCCTGGTCTGTGAGAAGTGGCCGGGCCCAGGAAACGAGGTTCTCTTGGCCAGGAGGTTGCGACAGATCTACCGGCTTCCTCCCAGTTAAAAGTTCGAGGAGGACTACCCCGTAGCTATAAACATCACTTTTGACTAGAAGATGACCCGTCATTGCATATTCTGGTGCCAAGTAGCTGGAAAGATGACACCGTAGAGATTAACTTTACCAAGGTAATAGCTGTGTTTTGTTAGGGAGCGACAGAGGTAAGTTAGTACGATAAGTTATTTTAAAGTCATCTTCTTTTCACTAGCAACTATTCGACAGTATGTTAAACACGAACTTAAGCGAAAATTTTCATACCCAAAAGTCCCCATGACATGGGTAGAAACTTGTCTGTTGTTCCCCTCATCCATTGCAGCTCTAGCCAATCCGAAGTCGGACACTCTTGGTGTGAAGTCAGGCTCCAACAAGATGTTGCTGGCCTTGAAATCTCGATGTATAACACGAGGGCTCGAGTCTTCATGCAGGTAGGCCAAACCTCGAGCTGCACCGAGTGCGATCTTCATCCTAGCGCCCCAGTCAAGCGGATCATTCTCCTTGTCACAGCCTAAGCACGACATAAAACCAATGAGAAAAGTTCCCCGAAACCAAATAGTTCAAGCAGTCAACTTTCGTGCTTGAAGCATATGAAGTCTAGTTCTATCTACCATGTAAATGGGAATCAACACTTCCATTTGGTATGAGTTCATACACAACACAGCGGATGTGATCTTCCATGCATATGCCGATTAACTTGACTAGGTTTCTGTGGTGGAGACGGCTCAGCATTTCCACTTCTGACAAGAACTCACGGCTTCCATGATGATCATCCCTCTTCAGAACCTTCACTGCCACCTCCCCTCCATCGTTTAATATGCCTCTGTAGACTATCCCAAAACCGCCTTCTCCGAGTATTCTTGAAGAATCGAAGTTTTTGGTGAATCTCTCGATGTCATTTGAGCTGAATGTTCTGGCAGATCCCGCATATAATATTCCATTAGAGCGGAACGATGTTGATGCTGTGTTGGACATACTTCTCTGCGTCACAGGCTTAGTAGAACCTGCTTTGGACGTGGAAAGTTTATGACAGGGAGAAATTATGAGATGCCGCACATCTCAGAAGAAGATGCATGGTCAGTCAAGCGAAGAATGAATATACAACATTACCCCTAAATGTTATTGAAGAACAATGCAGTCGTTTAAAGTTTTGAATTTCACTGCATCGATAATAAACTTTTTTTTGTTTTTTGAAGAATGAGAATAAAGGTCAACCCTTGACATTGACAATCTGCAGAATGTAGAACCTGAAGGTTTATCTGGGGAGAGAGGATTTGGGGAATTTTTAGATTGATGATGACGAGCTTCGCACTTTCTCAGTAGTATCCACGTGACGACTGCGCAGATGATCAATACCATGATAGATGATAGACAAAGTACGGCAATTGTGCTTCTACTAGGGCCATCTCTTTTCCTCTTAGGCACATTAACTCCTAATGGTTTTGTCACCGGTCCTTTGTCTTCATTGTCCGTGTATGGTGAATTGTCAGTGGTACTGATGCTAGAAGGTGGCGAAGGTGGAAGACCTGTGGGGACATGATAGGTTTCACAAAAAAAAACCACAATAAGTGTCCGAGGAAGATCAACTTCCTAGTATCATAATTTAGTATGTGCTACTGCTATCCCTACTCTGACATACAATAACTACTTTTTAAAATGCTGTATTCTTCAAAGAAGTTATCCTTGAGCCAAACAGTGTACCTAGCTAAAAGTACATGAAAATTCTAAAGAAGAGTACAATGTGAAGAAGGAATATGCATTAACATATCCTCCTGATATGCTCTCAAGAAATTCTGACAGCAGAATGACAATACCTAGATAGTGAACATATAGAACTTCATATTCGCCAAAAAGTGATGCCTCCATCTGCACCTGCTTGTGGACAAATTTTCGATAGATTGCAAATGCATAATCATTCCCGAATTTTGCCCCTCGCGGCACCAAATTAATCAGAACTGTAGTTTTTTCCAGTTGTGGACTGGCTGAATTCGCTCCCATTATGCGCACTTGGCTATGATCTAATGACAGACTTGCTGCGATTTCCTTGGCAAGCTCTGTAATTAAAGGGAAGAATGTGTACAGTGCGACCGCTAGCTGAAGTTTCACCTGAATTGGCATTACGCAGCCACAGGGAGTTCCAGGAGGTGTGTACGTTAATGGGTCTGCGCATGTTGCTGATGCACAATCTACACAGTAGCAGATGCAGAATGTCATCAGCTTTATTGTTCTTTCTCGGCAACAAAGAAACTAATTATGCAACAAGTCTAATTAGCACTGCATGAAGTCTAATGTAAGGAGCAATATCATGTACCTTCGTTAGGAGGTGGAGGAGGTAATGTCAGAAGTGGCCTTGGTGGTGGAGTCTTCGTTTTCTCTGCTGAACTGGAAGGGGAGAATTTTGGTCGAAGAGTAGGCTCTTCAAGAAATCAAACAGAGGCATATCACGGTTGTCATTAGCTCAATTGACATATATCAGACGAATCCAATACAAGAACTGGGCAGAAAGTTGTCTTCACATACTATTAGATGGACTTGACAGAATGGAGGGTGATGGTGCAGGCGCTGGCGCTGGCGCTGGCGAATTTGATCTTCTAGAAGTAGGGAATGGAGATTGAACTGGGGATATAGAAGGGCCTACACTACAAAAGATATGCCAAAAGAATAAATAAAACCCGAGACGACTAAAGTATAATGATCCATTGAAAAGCCAACCTTACAGAGTCGGAATCAACCTGTTCGGTGGTATATGTGCTGTGGAAATGGAGTACTCTGTGGAGCAGAGTCTTTGAAGTGGCTTCTGACATGGTGATGGTGCCTATGAGATGATACTGAAGGAGCATGTGCATAGTCGTGTATCCATTTATTCACAGGCCCTTGGAAAGATGATAGAGAAGGTGCAACTGCAATACTTGAAGGCTTCATGACCTTCGGCAAAATAGGCGCTATGGTAGGATTCAAGTCGTAGTTATTGACGGTCAGTGGCATGTGAAGGTCAATTTGTCATGATAAATGTTGCACATTCTGGCTTATAATTTTTTTTTTCTGAAGTTACCTTCGGTGGGTGGTTTGTGGATAAATGCTGGAACGTGCCATGGCCTGTTTGAGTGTGAACCAAGTGGCTTCCTGTGTCTTTGCGCGCTACTTGTAAGAGGACTAGCCACCAGAAAGAAGGCATTGTCTGTGAATTTGGTAGAGCAGATCCAACCGAAAGATCATTAACATAAGCGTGAATATTTTGTGCATAGTCAACAGTTATTTACGGGAGAAAAACAAGGAACAATAAGTAAGACGATGAAGGGGTATTTCCTCATGGATCGTTGCAAATAATGGCACATCTATCATACATGATTTCTTAGGAAAAGTATGGAAAGATCAGATCGCCTCAGAATTTGATAAGACAGCAACTGAAAACAACGGTTGAAGGTGCATTTTCCTATGATCATATTATAGATCTTCATTAACTTGTTTCTCTTGATGCAGTTCTAACTTCTAATCACATTCTTGTTTGAAATGATAATGGAGTCACGGGGCAGTGGGAGCAAACTGCAAACTCAACCATACCGCAACAGCGTATGTTCGTTCATGGGAACTCTCTGAAATAGAACATTGAATCATCACATTAAGCCAATCTTTTAATTTTCACCATATCAAGCCAATTCTGTCAATTTATCAGTTTGCTTAACTACATTTAGCTTCCTACAAGAGGGAAGTGATTCTAACCATTAGGAGGTACAATGTGAGCTTCAGGCATAGACGATTCAGATAATGCTCAATTTCAGCACATACACAGAAATTTTACCGGGATCTGCATCTGATCCAACTGGTAACACGATGGGATCATGCAAAGTTCAACCTCAATGCACATTGAGACAAAGATCACAATCAACAAAACCATTACCTGCAGATCCGTGAACCGACAGCAAATTGCAGAGCACAAGTACTCCCATCAGCATGAAAATCAACCGCATTTGCATACCCATTCTTTTATCTCTCAGCTCAGTTTAAGAAGAGTCCAGCTTCAAGTAAGGAAAAAGAAGTGAAGAGGAAGTATTGGAAACTGGAACATTTCAAAGAACCAAATCATGGGTATTGCTCAAAGTGACAGGATTCACACCGAGTGTTGGCAAATGAAGAAGAAGACCCACGTTTAGTATCACAGAAGCAATGGGTAGAGAAGAAGAAGAAGAAGATTCTTTTAGTAGAAAAGAAGCGGTGGTCAGGTGGCTAAAAGAAAAGCCCAACTGCTTCTTTCTCTTCAAACTGATAAGCTCCGTTAAATTTGCAGAGATTTGGAAGCTAGACACTGACGAAGATAATAGTCGAACTTAAGAAAGAATCAAGAAAGAAAAGGAGGTACTTGATGACCCGATGGTGTGGTTTCTTTTCACATGCGTGGCTAAAGTGAAGCGGGATGAACTAACTGATCAAGCCGAAAGAAGACAGCACAACCTTAAAAGGGCTCACAAGAACATTCTTGCTGGGGACAGTGTTTTTCACGTGAGAGAGAGGCGATTTGTCCATAAAAATATCATGGTGTAGTAATATCATGCAGTGATTATCCCTTGATTCTTACTATTTTGACTGCTTGATTTTGGATGTTTTATGTAACTCTAAGTATTCGGGGCTCCGCATTTAGGCCCGGGAGTTTTCAAAACCAAGTTTGTGATTTCTCAACTCTTGCCACATTGCGGCGTTTTTTCCCGGCAAGATTGACAAATCTCAAGCCGCAAAGTATTCCATTCATCTCATAATTCAAGTAAAATGTGAGTGAAAATCGCAATGAGCAATTCAATTATCAAATCGGTTGTCTTCAAATCCACATCGTACATTCTTCAACTCCAAAATAGGTCGATATTGCTACGTCTGATTTGTTTGGCCTCTTTTCAGCTGATTCAGGCATGATGAGTTGCGCTTTTTCATGACTTACTTGAAGATTAACTATTCTTCCCAATTAAATGCTGGGATCTAAGACTGCTTTTCAACTTTTGGACATGATTGGTCAGCTAGCTTGGCTCCTCAACGTGATGTCCTTTTTCGCATTTGTGCTTTTGCTTTACTTCTTTTGTCTTCTTTTCCCCCTTGCTCATCCAGGTAAATTCACCAAGTCACCAAGTCACCAAGCCCATTCACCCCCATAAATGCAAAATCCAACAAAAAATCAATCATCTACGTTGTGCAAAATCATCACTTACTGTAGCATAGTATGGACCAAATGACCCACATGCACATTAATTCAATGATGCTACGGATGTTGGGTACATCTTGGAGACCCTTTCATGCACTAGTCAAATCAAGATCTGGAAAATTTAGGGGCAAAGATCTTTTAGTAGTCCTAGGAAAGTGTGACATTATTGAGTTAGGTTTGGAAGCCAAAAAATAAAAAAGAAAAAAGAAAAAAAAAGTGGGTTTTGACGCTTGTACAGAATTATTATATGCATTAGGCAAATATTATTCCTCGCTTATCCTTAATCATGACGTCATTAAGGCCAGTGAGCCTTAATCATGACGTCATAAAGGCAAGGGCAAGTTACTTGTCCCAAGTAAAGTTGGGGAAGACAATCGGGATAAAGGCGGTTTTCTTCGGATTAAATCCAATCAATTAAAAAAAATTACCTTCCTTTTCAATTAACTGTGCCTAATTGACATTTTTAAATGGCATAACGATTTCGGACGTGTCACATCATGTGTCATTTCAAAGCCAGACCAATCTCTTGGACGACATAAAGACCATAAGCAGCCAACTCACTTATGGTCCGAGTTAATCCTAAACGAGTCGTGTGTGGTGTGCCCACCATTTGACCCAAGCAAGGTACGTTAGGTAAGTGTCGGCTCTATAACGTGCAAAAGTGTTGACAGAATAGGACCGTTAAAATATTAAATCACATTTATGAAAATGAGTTATAAACTACCTAGCACCATCGATACTCTTTGAGAGTTTTCATGTTGTGTCCGATACTTATCGACACGTGATCAGCGCTTCAAACATATTATCGACATGTAAGTCTAGCATCCTAATACGTCATTTCGATAAGTACGGAATCAATTTCAAGCATTTTCAATAAATTAAACATTATTTGCTAAAAATATATATACTTAAATCATATAATCATTCATTTAAAAAAAACTAATTATGAATCCCTAAAAGAAAAAGAAGCTTACTGCTAATATTTTTATATATACATAATATTATCATGTATATATAGAAATATACGTTTTATATATAACGTGTCCCAACACGATAAAATTTTCTATTCTTTGATATATCACTTGCCGTGTCGGTGCTACATAGATTATAAATGTGTCGTATTAAGCTTACGATGTAGACCAAAATGGGTTCCAAAGAAAAGAAATGCCAAAAAAATGTGGGTTTTAGTGGGTTAAGTAATGAACCCATTGTCAACCCAAACCAAACCGAGAAAAAAAATGTCAAAAAAGAAAAAAGAAAAAATTGGGCGTACGGCGTGCGTATATTTGGCACATCAAACGGAGTGTCGTGTCGACGATATTGACATGCATCATTGGGGAACCACCATGATAAAGCCCATTACAAGTAGGCCCAGTACCTCTGATGTGCCGTGTCGCTAAACTCATGGACTAACAAAGACGGTGCTAAAATAAAGTAGGTTTAAAATAAATGCCCAACGTGAAGAAAAGAATCCAAATTAGCATCCAGAAATGAGGGCGATTTCGTAAATTACACCTCATCAATTGAAATTTGTCTCATATAATCCCTTAGTTATGTTATGTGTGTGCCTCTTCCCCTCCCTCTTTCCCCAAAAGCTTTTCAAATTTGGGTAAAATATGCTTTTCAAATCCCTTAGTTACATAATATGAACCAATGACCTGGATGCACATTATTAATTCAATTAAGCTACGGATGTTGGGCACATCTTATGGACCCTTTCACATATTAGTTGGGAGAATTACTAAAAAAGTCATAAAATTGTTATAATTATGTTGATTCAGTTCCCTTTTTTTTTTTTTCCATTTCAGTCCTAAACCTTTGCAAGTGTACTAATTCAATCTATCTTGCAAATTTTTTGAGGTTGACGCTAGCATGGACACCGTCCGAGGACATTATAATTTTTTTTAAATTTTTTTCTTTTCTTCTTTTTTCTTTTTCTTCCCTCTTCTTCTTCCAGACATTCGTCTTGGGTAACTGGCCACTGGAGAAGTTGAGCCTCGTTGTCGTCAGGCAAGCCGGCGACCGGTTAGAAGAAGAAGAGTGAAGACAAAAAAAAAGCAGAAAAAAAGGAAAAAGAAAATATATAAATAAAAAAAATTAAAACATCATATTGTCGTATGGCCAGTATTGGCCGGATAGATTGAATTGACACAAATTGAAAAATATTTATAATAGAATTGATTAAAAAAAGTTTAAGACCAAATTGATACAATTATAATAAGTTTGAATTTTTTTTATATATAATTTCCCCGCATTAGTCAAATGAAGATCGGGAAATTTTAGGGGCCAAGGATACTTTCGTAGTCCCAGGAAAGTGTGACATGAGCATAAGTCCTCGTACTCACGTACCTTTTAATTTCTAAATGTCTTCTAATTATTGACATGGCGGGCTTCTCCATCAATTGTTTTTTCACATTCTGGTCATTTTTTTTCTTTTGTCAAACATTCGGGTCAGGTTGGGAAGGGCAAATAAAAGAGAGTAAAATAAAGAAATGGGTTTTGATGCTCGTACAGAAGTATGATGTGCGTTAGGCAGATATTATTCCATGCCTAGCCTTAATCACGTGGCATTATGACGTCATAAAGGCATGTGCATGTCACTTGTCACAAGCAAAGTTGGGGAAACAATTGGGAAAAAAGGCGGTCTTAATCGATTTGAGTCCAAAACATTAATTGAAGACCGAAGAACTTGTCCTCCTTCGTGATTTTAACTATCCCTAACCTTATTGTAGATTGATTTACGAGCTATGTAACAAATGATTTGTCTCCGGTCACATCATGTGTCAATTCAAACAACAGACAAATCTCTTGGACCACGTAAAGACAGGAAGCAACAAACTCATTTATGGCAGAATGAACAAAAACAAATTGTTCACGAAACAATTAAGTATTTTCCTATGATCCTAAACGAGCCGTATATGGTGTTCCCACAATACGACACAAGCATTAGGTTGGGTATTGTTCGTTCTTACAAGGACAAATGACATAAATTATCAATAAATTTTAGCTAAATGTGCAATACAACTCCTAAGTTTTACCCAATATATAATGTAGATCTTAAACTTTAAATTTTTTCAATGTGACGTCTGAACTTTTTATACATGTTCAATCTAATTCTTAAATTATGTGAAAACGTTCACTATTGTCATTTTATTAATTCAAATTGAGGAAAAATATTAAACATTATCGTACAATTCATGGACTAAATAAAACACTTACCGAAATTTCAAAAACATTAACAAATTAAAAGTCGAAGGACGATATTATAAATTAATTGAAGTTCAAGGATCACGTTGAATAAATTTTAAGTTCATGGACTACATTGTATATTATGCTAAAATTCAATCATTTGTAACAATATCCCTTCTTATAACAAGCAAATGTGCTGGCAAAACCACACCAGTCTCAACAAAATGACGGTGGATCCGTTGCTGACCATGGACTCTCCAACGTAGGCAAATATCCGAAATACGGTCGATACTAATAATATCACTCGAATCCGTTGGCGAATCCTTCTTTTCCCAAACTTGGTTTTCTTTTCTAGGCAGTTTTCATGTGAAGTACTACGATCCTCACGGAAAGCTCGATAGTACGGCGAAGAAAACGGGACGAGTTCGATTCTCCATTTTCCGATCCCCATGTTTCTTGCTACATTATAAGATGAGGCAACCACAACCGAAACATGTCGGCTTTCGGTTCATGCTTGGAATTTACATGGTCTCGTGGATGGTTTTTGCGGAGGGGTGTCACCTGAATCACATTTCACGCTACCACCTGATCCGACGAGGGCAAGAAGTGATTGCTGGGGCCAAAGAACTTGGACAATGGGCAGCTTCCGGCAAGGTTTTAGGATAGCGAATATGGCATGAATGAACCTGGAATTAGGTCATAGGAAGACCCTTTTGATGTAATGGCATGCTTAACATTCTACAAGTATGGGGGAGTTCCCGAGAAAGTGCCTACATGTACGCCAATTACCGAAGGACAAAATCGAGAGCCGTGGCATTGGGCGGGCCTAAGCGGATAATATCTCGAATGAATTAATCTAAGGGTATCACGATCGTTAGAAGATCTCGAGAAGCATGAGGACATGTCCCTTGGATTTATGAAATTTGAGCTCTGTTTGTTCTGCGGAACATGTAATATTTTCAAAAAAATGTTTTCTAGAAAGTTATTTTCCTGAAAAATGACGATATTTTTTGGTATTTGACTAAGTCTTAAAAATGTATTGGAAAATAATTTTCATTGTTTGTCACAGAATTGATTTTCCCAGGAAAAATTACCAAAAAATTAGAATTTTTTTTTTACTTTTTCAACTAATTTTTTTTTAAAATTTTCTATTTTGCTAGTTTTTTCTTAGTTGGTCACTGGCTCAATAACCTTGGGCTCCACCCTGGCGAGGCTAGTGAGCTCCAGCCTTGCCAGCACTAGCTATCATTGTGGTCGGCAGAGAAAGAAAAACAAAAAGAAACAAAAATAAAGAGATGATTAAAAAATAAAAAAAAATAACATTTTTAAAAAATAATTAAAAAAACAAAGAGGAAAATGAATGTAAAGGAGTTGACGGTGTTTTCTTTTTTTCATAGATGGAAAATATTTTCCTTGAATAAGCTTATTTTCCATGAATTAAATGTCGATAACTTCAAAAAATATTTTCTGAAAATTATTTTTCATGAAACAAATGAAGATTTGGTAGGGTAAAGAGATGTGACTCATGGAGATTGGTAATGGGCCTTGACCTTCAGGCATCAGATGGGGCTGCATCTGATGGTGCTTGGGCCTGAACCCGAATTGGAAGATTCATAGAGAAATTGATGCAGCATCTTCAAGAAGCCTCTTCTTGGCAAATCTTCTTTCCTATGGTCCCTTGACTATCTATAGCATTTACGTTAGAAGATTTTGAGGAAAAAAAACCACGAGTGAAAAAGAACCGAAATTGCAGGAGGATTGGGTAGTAGTGGAATAAACCCTGCACCGTTTAGCGATCACACGCAACTCCAGTTCTTTTTGTACCAAATCAAGTCAATTTCTCCACCGACCCGAAAAACAAAAGTCAATTTCTCCTACCGGCAACCAAAAAAAAAAAAAATCAAATCCTTCTTGCCTAAATAAAATAATAAATCAATTCAATCCCTCGTTGATTGCGGCAATGCATGAAATAATTTGTTTTAATTTTTTTTTATCTAATCTTAATGCACCAAAAAGAAGCTCCCCATGAACCAGGCCCGCGTTACCGCCTGCCAACCCAACACGCTTTCACGAGGTCATGAGCTCAATTTACGTTTACGACGAATCCTTGATAGCTCGTGCTGCATTGTTTTAACCAAGGCATATGCGATTTTGTGAAGAGGCTCCATGACTGGTGACTGCTGTCATCTTGGTCAGGTTGCAATGGTGGATTCGCCAGCCTCGGATCTTTGAATGCGAGTTGTGCAAAGTAGTTATGACTCAAACCGTACGTTCCATAACAAATTTAGGGCACATACGAAGGTTGTTGTAGCTACCGTTTCCTATGCCCTTTATAATAGAGAAACAAAAAATCCATTTGAAAATCAACAATTTGGATGACAATTAATGTGCTGTTAAATAATTTCTGCGATGCTGAAACTTTACTTTTATTATTATTATTTTTATAATCTATATTATTTGTCAAAGGAACTCGTTTAGACCATCCATGTTTTCTTTCTATCTCCCAAAAGATTCTCCTTTGTAAGAGGGAAAATAACGCAAATGATCTTTGAACTTTGGTTGAGTGTGCAATATCGTCTATGGACTTTTAATTTGTTATATGTAATTCTTGAACTTTTGATAAATGTTCAATCTAGTTTCTAAACTATATGAAAATATCCAACGTAATCCTTTCATTAATTCAAGTTAACAAGATTTATTGGCTTGACTTTCAATCCAGTATTTTTTTTTTTTGCAATAAATATAGCGCTACATGTAGATTATCCACATCACCAAATGACACGGATAATTATATTTTCCAATTGAAGAAATTAAACAATCATAAGGATTATTATATTATAGTTTGAGTCGAACATCTCGCGTGCATAATGTACATGTAACTTATTTATGTCTAGCGCTCCAACGTATCGAATTAGAAGCCAAGTCAGTAAATTCTATTAGCTCGTATTAATGCAAGGACGACATTGGAGATTGTTCAATGCTGAACAGAACAAGTTCAGGGACCACATTAAATAAATTAAAAAGTCATGGATGATACTACACATTAAACCAAAGTTCAAGAATTATTTGTGGAATTGTCCCTTAGTAAGAACATACTTACGTAGATAAATAATTTCATCAGTCACACGTGTCGATAGGATATGAACTATACATGAAGCAAGAAGAATGCTGGAGTAGACATGATGGAGTAGATAAGATATCTCGACCGACAAGGTACGAGGCTCACTCTGCCAATGATACAAATAATTCCAGTAAGGGTCAAAAGCAAAATGAAGGGAGTCATGGGACCATCTTACAAATAGAACGCCTACTTTGGAGTACATGTACGATGAAGTAACCTATCTGATGAACGATGCTTTCGTTTGTGTCGTGTTATGTCGATTTTATGTTAAAGTTTTAAAGCATTGGCGCTGTATAAGAATATGGTTAGGTATCGGGGATATTATTTGATCTTTCTACATTTCCTAAGATAGTTAGGTTTGGATAGTTTAATTATGGGCTCGAATGTGGGTTTTAGACCCATTTCGCCAGCTCTATTAATTCTCGCATTAAATTAAATTGTTTAATTTTCCTAAACAAATTATTGAGAGAATTGATTTTAAAAAAAAAAGTCTTAAACCTATTACAATTGTTTCAATTTAGTCATAATTAGTTTTTTAGCCCAATTCAGGCCTAAACATTTTATATTCGTGTCAATTTAATCCATCTAGCCAACTTTGTCTAGCAAGCGCTGACGTGAAAATTTTTCAATATTTTCATAACTTTTTGAATTTTTTTTTTGAATTTTGTTAATTTTTCCTTTTGCTCCCCCCCTCCCCTCTCGGCCCTAAGTCTAGGGGGAAGTAAAACTAAAGAAAGGAAAAGAAAAAAAAGACAAAAATTTTTAAAATATTATTTAAAAATGTCAATGTCAGCTTCCCGCCCAAAAATGACACAAATGCAAAAAGTTTAGGACTGAATTAATAATAAAAAAAAGATTTATGACTGAATGGGTATAATTACAATAAATTCACGACTTTTTTTATTATTATAATTCTTCCACAAATTATCTGAATATAGATACCCTTTAATGGTAACATGTTAATGATCGTCTTAGGATGAAGATGAAATGATATGATCACCATCTCCGCTTTTCTCGTAATCCGCGGGCGCATGAACCCACCATAGACCTTGACCGCCGTTTCGTCCACGCAGTCATTTTTCCTTTCTCTTCCCCAATGGGCCTGTTGTGTTTGCTACATCAGCGGCAGAACCCTAGCTGGATTGGCGACGCCGGGAACTGATGCATCCCCCTATTCATCGCATTTACACCCAAAAAATGACCAAATGTCTTGAAATCAACGGGACGCCGATTTGATTGAGCACAGACTTCGGTGTCAAGTTCGATTTGATTGCCGATAAGGTGCCGATAACGAAACACTAATCGATGACCATGAAATGTAGCAATGGGTGCACGGCGGTGAATGGTCGACGAACATAAAAGGCGATGCGATGTAATCGTAGCAACTGTCGTCAGAGTATTATCTATTTAGGAGTGTCTATCTTTTGCAGCTTATAAAAGGCGATATGATGTAATTGCGGCAAATGCATCTACAATCGTAAACAAAAATTCCTCGTGATTTCCAATTTGTCAACATATATTTTTAGTTCTTGCGTTATTTTTCCATCACATTTAAGGTCCTCCATTCTTGTTACACGAATTCGAATTATGCCCGAATCGCCATAAAATCTGTTTCATAAAATATCAAAGATCAATTTTTTGATTAGGACACGAATTACCTTTAAATTTCAACTCAACGTGTGACGTGATTTTTATAATTTTAATTTATCTAATATGACTTTCGAATTTTATACTAGCTTGTAACGTGATTGGAGTTCAATTTTGAAACCGCTGGACAAATATGAGTCTGTCCGGTGCGTCCGACGTCAATCCTCATAAATCCGAGAAGGGGCGAGCGATCCCGTTCGCCGTCGCCGCCGCCGCCGATTTTGGCCGCTGCGTAAAAATCTCCGAGCGCCATCGTCGATCATTTGCTCGAGCTTTGGCCGCTGAACCGACACGAATTTTGACACGTGCGAGCTGGGGGGGAAGGGCGTGACGTGGAGGACAGGTGTATGGCGGTGAGCGAGAGAGAGAGAGAGAGAGTTGTGGGATCCCCACCACAGGGCCATGCAAAACGGGGACGCGTGGGCCTCCTCCGCACCACTCCGTCACTTCATGAGGATGGAAGGTCGCTCGTTTCTGTCACACGTGTTTTGTTTTATGGTAACCAGCTGGTGTCTATAGAGAAAGAGCGAGAGAGAGAGAGTTGAGGGTCCCACTCGGAATTTAGGCCCAATTGCACCTTCGTCGCGTTGCCATCACCCCACCTCGGAATCATCTCCCGTCTTCCATGAGCTAAATAAATAAATTAATTAATTAAATGAAAGTAAGTGATTTTTGAAATTTTTGATTAATATATAATATCATCCCTTAAAATTTAAATTAGTTCTAATATATAATGTCATCTTGAACTTTTAATTTGATTAATGTATTTTTCATAAACTTTTTTTTATATATGCTCAATTTAGTTCACCCAAAATGATTACAGAGAAAAAATGTTTTTTTTTTTTACTTTTTAGGGTATTCCTGAGAAAAGATTTAGTGGAGATGAGGCGAGCCCTCTAGCTCAGAAGATTAGAGTATATTAAACTAAATTAAATATACACAAAAATTCAAGGACCGCATTAGTTAAATTAAAAGTTCTCGAGAGACATTATTATATAGGATTAAAGTTCATGAATCACATCGAATAAATGTAAAGTTTGTGAATTATATTGCATATTAATTCAAAGTTTTTACGGACTATTTGATTGAAAGAGATGACGAAACGATATATTCATCTTAGATATCGTGTCAGAATTATGCATCCGTCACGAGTCAATCAGTTACTTAATATATTCTCATTTTGCCCGCAATTTTAAAGTGCCGCAATCGGCTTGCGGGGCACCAATTGGAAGATCTCTGCGCACGAACATTTAACAACGCAGCCCGACCCGATTTCGAGGTTCGCGAATGGAATCCGTGATCTTGCGAAAGGCAGATTGGCCTTTTTTTTTTATCGCCAGACCAACCCGTCGTGGTGGTTAGCCATTACACTCCCAATTAGCCAATTCTCCACCATGCACGAGGCCCCTTATTCATTAGGCACGAAGCGGAAAATGGCGAATCCCGCGTAGATTACCGATCAACCTTTTCCCAAGCCACAACCACATTCTTAATGCTATAAAGGGAAAAGGTCTTTGGACACATAGAGGGCGGGCTTGGTCCGAAAGTGCACTCTCGTTTGCCGTAAATCGAACTTAGGGGCGGCTCTTAGGTAATTGCTCAGTTGCCGGAAACAGGTCGATCATCCATAGCTCCAGGTAGGACTTGGGGACGTTGAAATCGAATACCCTTTGACTTTGACCGCAATCAAAGCTGATTTAAAAAAAAAAAAAGTTGGGGCCTTCTTCCTTGTAATCTTGAAGGCCAAACTAAAATTCGTTCTCGATCCACTCGATCAAGTTTCCCTTTTTCACTTATATAATTGGTGCTTACAGCCTTGGAATTCATCGGCATCGGAGTCAAACCATTCGGCATCGGAGTTAAGGAAAAAGCTCGAGACTTCTCTTCTAATTTTGTAGTGCCGACACGCGCTCTCTTGCTCGAGTGGGAGTATAATCCTCCTCACTGGTTACAGCTATCTCTCCCTCTCTCTCTCTCTCTCTCTCTTACTGCCTCCCTCGTCTCCTTCACAATCACACAGTTTTTTGAGATCGTCATCCTCCTCCCTCCCTCCCTCCCTCTCTCTCTCTCTCTCAAGCACCATGACCGACAAAGTCTTCTCCTCCACCAAGCCCGCCACGGCCAACGGCTCGTTCCCCGCCACCAAAGGCCAGCTCTACGGCGGCGCCGCCCGCTCCACCTACCGCCCGCAGCCCGAGAAGAGCCGCCGCCGCCGCGGCTGCTGCTGCCGGTGCTGCCTCTGGACCACCGTCGCCTTCCTCGTCCTCCTCCTCCTCATCGGCGTCGCCGCCGCCGCCTTCTACGCCATCTACCGCCCTCACCGCCCGACTTTTACCGTCTCCTCCCTCAAGGTCTCCTACATAAACGTCACCTCCTCGTCCTCCACTATCAGCTCCAAGTTCGACCTCACGGTCTCCGCTCGGAACCCCAACAGCAAGCTCGTGTACATCTACAGCCCGATTTTGGTCTCGGTCGTCGGCGCCGACGGCAACGTCCCCTTGGGCGGCGCGACGATCCCGTCCTTCGTGCACGGGAAGAAGAACACGACGGTCCTGAAGACGTCGATCGCGAGCAACGGCGAGGAAGTGGACAGCAGTTCCGCTAGCTCGCTGAAGTCGGGTCTGAAGAGCAAGAACGGGCTGGCTTTGAAGATCAGGTTGGACACGAAGGTGAAGGTAAAGATCGGAGGCCTGAAGACGCCGAGAGTCGGAATCCGAGTCACTTGCGGCGGAATCAGGGCGACCGCTCCGGCCGCCGGGAAGTCGGCGTCGACGACGGGGAACGCGAAATGCGAGGTGGATACGAGGGTCAGGATCTGGCACTGGACGCTTTAGCCGAGTGAAAAAAAATTTACTGTGGTCACATTTTCCTCAGAATATAAAAAATTGTTCAAAATTGCTGGTCATTTTTATTTATTTTTGTGCATGTAATTTTTTGGATGGTGACGTGGTGATTGATGGTATTGGGAGAAAGAAAATGGGCACTGAATTAAGTAAATAGAAGTTTTGTCTTTTATATTTTGCCTTTGGGGTTCTGTTTTGGAGCTTAGTTCTTGGTGTATGATTGAAATATAGATTTGTTGTCGATTACATTTGTTCTTATCTTGCTCTCGAGTCTCGTTCACTTTGCCCAAATGTACAATTGAAAAACTGGATTTTAGCTTAAATCGTTAAATTTTTTTTTTTTTTAAAATGGTACTATTGTCGATCCGATTTTATTTCTGGATACCTTTTATTTCCTTTATATCGACTGTTTTGGATTATTTTTCAAAAAACAAACTGGAATGGGGGCTTTCGGGAGCCGTCCAATGATTGGCGTACACGTGGCGTGGGAACGTGACATGCTGGATGTCCAAATGGATCGTCACTTTCGAACGTGCGACCTCCTTACGACGACGCATTGATGAAAATATTCTTGGGTGTGGCGACGGCTTCAAACCTATGTCGGTGGGGGTGCGGATTCCATTGAGTTTCTTCTTTTCTCGCTGGTACCGTTTAATGCCGTAAAAGAAATGGAACCAAAATGCTCGTGCACGGCTAATGATGGTGCCTCAGGAGATCTAAAAGTTTCGGATTTCCTTTTAGAGCTTTTGGGGAGATGCATTGCATTTCCAAACTCCTTTAAATGCCCTTGGCCTAATGCAAGTTCTTGGATTTTGAGCACTCTTGAACTGCTACTCGCCGTCACTAAATTTTCGAAATTTTAATTTACCCTTGCCCGCCCCCGTGGCGAGCTCACGTGACCCTAGGCGGGCCTTGTTGGGGTTGCTTGAGCTAATGTGATCTCAAGCGACAGCCGTCGACGTTAGATTTGATTTATCAACGTTACAAGTAATTTTATGAAAATTTTTTAATTAAAATGACATATGTTAAATCTTTTACATGTCTAATTTATTTCCAAACAACATTTAGACTAAAGTTGATTACCGAGGCACTTTTCAATTATACTACCAAACATTATTTCCATTTCAAAAAAATCATTTAACATAGAGTCTTAGCATTTCCTCGAAGGCTTTTTTCAAAATCCCGAATCAAATGTACCCTTAATGCAGAATGATGCTATCTATGATAATGCTAGACTTTGATTTAGGGAAAATTCCAATTAAGGATAGTGGGCTTTATCTCAAGGAAAGGCATGAAATGGCAAATTTAGTCTCAAATAAGGCCCCATGCTCACTTTCTAGTTAAATCTTACTAATTTTTTTTGGGGTTGAAAGTTAAATCTTAATATGAACTGGGGCATTTTCGTTCGAAACCCTTTTTGTTTCCTTTTCTTTCTTCCTTCTTTGTCCATGTTTACTTTTCTTTTTCTTCCTTCTTCCTCCCACTCCGCCTTGGAGGGCCTCCTCTGTGCCTTCTCTTGCCTCAATCGCGGCTTCCTTGCAATACCACCTTTGATGTGCTTATCACTCGTGCTTGCTATGGCCGCCTCGACGAATCCCCACACACTATCTTTGTAGTTGATGGCTTCGGCCTCAACGCCGTGATGCCGGAATTTTACCGGCCCAAGGGCCACCTTTGAGCCTCAGTCGACAGAGTCCGCCTTGACGAGTGGAGAGCGGTAGCCTAGAAGAGGAGAGCGAGTGCCTCAACGCCTTGATCTCGGGCTCGTGGTAATTCATAGTGGGATGGAGAGCACAATGGGACCAGTTGGTTTCTTTTCTTATTGGATCGAATCCTCGCTCGTTCTCTTTCTTATTGGCTCCACTTGAATTTGCTGTTCAGGTGTTTATCCGAACTTGGGTTCCATTGCCACGGGCCCGTTATGTCATTTTTTATTTTGTGTCGCCGCAAATTCATTTTAGCGAAAAGAAGAGACGAAAAGGACGTGTGTTGAGGTTGCAGAAGCATGAAGGAAAGAAAAGGAGAAAAGAAAACAAGGAAAATTGCAAAAAAAAAAAAAAATCTGAAGTGCCTTCATTTTCTTAAATGAAGACCTTAAGTTGACATTGTTTCAAACGAGAGCGTTGATTTTATTTCCTGAAGTGACTTTATCGATCTAGAAAAAGGCCCAACTCACCAATAGTAGGGGCATTTTTGTCATTTAGTATGTTAAATATTTTTTGACCTTTTTTTTTTCCACAATTTTTTCAAAAAAATTTTAAGAAAAGAGATACATGCAGGAGGAGGCTGCCCTCCCATATCTCCTTTTTATTTTTCTTTATTTTTCTTTTTTCTTTTAATATAGTTTAACTAAAAATTAGGTTAATATTATGTTTTGATGAAAATGCCCTTGATCGGTCGGAATATTTAGTCGACCAACGAGGTCACACCCTTATTTGAAATAGACATGACCACTTTAGGCCCTTGTTAGAGACAAAAAAGAGTATTTTGGATCCTTATTTGAAATAATGATCACTTCAGGCTCTTATTTGAAAAAATAGGAGTACTTGAGACTCTTATTTGAAATTGTCCAAATAAGAAAGAAGAAGAAAAAAAAAAAGCTTGCGAACGAAAATGCCTCCTTTGACCAAAAAAAAGATAAAAACAAAAATGCCTCCGACATACAAATATGATTGGCAGATAAGCCCGGGAAAGTTTATCAACGTCCATTTTGGATCCATTTAAAAAAGAAACATGAGTTCCACTTTACTTCATGCCCACATTTGAAATTTTCCCTTTGAATTATTCAGAATTTTCTCAAAGAAGATTTGATATTGCGAAAAGGCTGCTTCCAAACGAATCGTAATTACATTTTCGGTTATTTGAATGGACGTCCAAGAACAATCGGCGTCAGAATGGGCCGGGGGCTTGGTTCCAAGCCCAAGTTCGGGGACCATCAACCATTGTGAATTTGCATGCTATATCAGATCAGGATGCACTTCCTTTTGTGTGTTCATGAGGACTGTCTGGCAAGATGAACATCAGCGGCTCCCTGAACCAGGAGGGCGACAAACATATCCGCGAGTGGCTGTCAATCGACAATGGACCTTCACGCAATCTTCCTTTCGTTCAACAACTCTTTACGACATTAAAGAGAACCAAGACTGAGAATACGACGACTTAATTACACCACCGAATTCCATAAAGCGAGCTGTTTTGAGTCTACAAACCTCCAATCACAGAAAGTAGAACGCTGAATCTGCATTAGATGATTCATTCGTCATGGGATACTTCGGAAGCAGGAAACATCAGCTGCTGAGTTGAAGGAATCTCTGTGCCATGGGATGCTTGGCTTCGGAGAGTCGATCCGGGGTCAAAACTTCAACCAACTCACCACTCACAAGGAGGCAAACTACATCGGCAATCCTCTGAATCTGCTTGATGCTGTGCGAAACCATTATGGTCGTCAATCCTCGAGTGTTCTTCAGCTTCACTATCACGTCCTCGATGTTTTGGGTCGAAATTGGGTCCAATGCGCTTGTCGGCTCGTCCAGCAGAAGAACCTTTTTGAGAAGAAAGGACCCTTTAGGTATCGACTGTGAGAGTATGTATGATCTTTTGACGGACACGATGGCAAATGCAGGCTCACCTCAGGTTCGTTAGCTAGTGTCCTCGCGAGTGCCACTCTCTGGGCCTGGCCGACGGAGAGCTCTGAGCCGCCTCTGCTGAAGAGAGAGGAATCGAGGTCAGCAAGTTTCAGCAACTTGTACACTTCACCGTCGCTCAGCCTCTTCCCCCTCAGTTGTGGTCCATACCTGACATTATCCGCAACTGTGCCTGAAAGTTTGCAGCTTGATGTAAGCTTTCGAGTATATTAAGACGGGCATGCCATAAAAACGTGAATAAAAAAGAATGGTATCGATGAAATTGTTCGTCCGCAATTCGTCTTCACACAATACTTGATCTGTTCATCCGGCATTTCTCAGTTGTCTTTTTTTTTTTTTGAATAATCGAGGTGTCCGCGCGGTTAGCGAGCTTATGCGGCATTTCTCAGTTGTCTAGCTTTATTCTTCCCAAAAATGAGAACCACTCCAACACCAAAAGAATAAAGAACCATTACCCTTCAAGCTGGTAAACTTTAGGTGCATAGATGGTCTCAAGTCAGCCACCGACATAAATTAATTTAGTGTGAGTTCTAATGTAAGCCAGAAGAATTCTGATTCACATTGCTAACTTGGGATACAATAGAGAAGACTTTGGTACCTAATGAAACATGGCAAAAAATGACCACCAAAGACATGTCTGCCGCTCCAGAGACATTGAATTTATATAAATAAGATGAAATCGGTAATTTAAGAACTCTTTGCAGTTGAAAATATACCACCTCTGCTGTTGGATTGACAGCACTTGACCGCATTTGCATGAAATTAAGAGTACTAGATAGAGTCAATATGCCTCTGAATCATATAGAGGACTTTGGGTTCTTTTCTGCACGTTGTTTAAAACCAGAAAAAATAGCACGCTGAACCAGAAACAGCATAGCTTAGTCAAGCCTCAATTGGGTTCATCTCTAACCGTCTGATTTTTTCCCTCATTTGAGAGCTGCAAATCCTAGAAGTCATATGAAGGTAAAGGCCATGAGCACAAACACTCTTGCACATATCCCGTAATTATGGGAGTTCAGACCTGATCTGGCAGGACCAAGTTCAGTGGCAGAACAGTATTTCCAATGGTTGTGCAAGGAGGATTCAACACATGACCAAATAACCAGGAAAGCTAGGTCGTGATAATTTGGCACCGCATGAGATCATGAATTTGCAGTGTTTAAGCTTATCCAAGAAGGCAAAACAGAAATGACGGGGTGAACACTTTTGACATTAAACTCCCGTCACCATGACAGCCAAACTAGTCTATTTGGTTTTGATTGTGAATTCTTATAGGCAGAGATTACTATTCAATGCGGAAAGTTGCATCAAAAGTAAACTCTATCCAGCCTGGTAAGATCATAGTCCTCAGCAACAAGTCTGGTATATACTGACGTAAACACTCTTGGATTTTCTTCTAGTAACAACACCAAGAACACATAATACAAATAGCAACAGTCACCTGGGTAATACACGTGTGGCTTTTTTTAATCCCTTGATTCACAGATGATCACTTCAAATGCAGGCCACGAAACACGATGATTTCATGAAGGAAGTCAAGTTGCATGTCACTTTGTATACCGATTTTATCAATCAATCTCAACATGTTGAACGAATCATAGTCAAAATCCTGAATGACATAAATGAATCGACTTCAACTTTCCGAATCCATCACAACACCGAGAAGGCAGAGGAAACAAAAAACTTCACCTTTCTCACTCTTTCCTTGACTAACATTCAATGCCATCACTAATCACCAATGGAATTCCAGAAATCATACCTTCAAACATCACAGGAAGCTGAAACAGCATCCCGACCTTCCGCCGAAGGCTTAGCACGTCGAGATTCTTAATGTCCTCGCCATCCAAGAACACGGAGCCGGACGGCGGCTCCCACAGCCGGTTCAGGGCCCTCAGGAGCGTGGACTTGCCACTCCCGCTCGGCCCGATGATGCCCACGACCTTCCCTTGCGGGATCTCCAGGTTGATCCCGCTCAAGATGGGGCCCCCATCGTCGGAAATCTTGGTCAGGCCTCGGATCTCGAACTTGGCCCGGTCTTCCTTGACGCAGTCGTCCACGTCCAGCAAGTGCTCGTGAGCCTCCGCATCTGAAAAGGGGCTCGCCAGAAAACAGAGAATCACCCACAGAAAAATTCAAGATTCCGACCCATCAAACCATCGAAGAAGCACAAGAAAAACGGAAGTTGCAGGCGAATTCCGTCGTACCTGGAGATGGATCGGGCTGACGGATTGAAGCTGGAGGCATTGTCGCTTCGCCGTCGCCCAGATGGAGAAGTCAGAGAACGTTGGTGGCTTCTTGTAGGTTCTGCGTGGGGCGTAAACATTTGAATTTTGATGGATTCTCAGAGGAGCATATAAACTAGTACAAATGAAATCCATCGGGTCGATTTCTTGTGGGGATGGTGTTAATCAGGGGAGTGATATTTGTTCCCCGGATGAACCTCCCTCCTTTGAGATGGATTCGAAGGTCGCAAACGTGGGCATTGTCGTTTCTGGAGGTTTCTTGCGGTCCTGTGTCTGACGTTGGTGCTTTATTAAAGTGTGCTAAAAAACACGTCGAAGTCGCTGTCTCGGGGAAGGGGGATTGGGATTACCCCAGTTCCACTCACTACTCCGAACGCACTATCCGTAGTACCGTACCAATGAAGAGATGAAAATATTCTTTTCTTAATCCCACTTAAGCATCTACGCTTTCTGAAGTGCGTTCAGATAAGTTCTAATCCCACTTGCTCATTTAAAGCATTTACTCTTGGAAACTTGTTTAGATGAAGTTCTTTTACATAATTTAAACCAAAAACATTCCTTTCATTTTGTAAATCGGATAATATTCTGCAATTTGTTTGCTTTCCTGCAAAAAAATAACAAAGGCCTTATTAAAAGTTCTTACTAGTCATGTTCATCCATAAGTTTTCGACGAGAATTAGGGTCAAGCAGAAAGACACGATTGGTGCTAGCACGCACAAAAAGGAAAAGAAGACAACTTCTACTCTAGTGAATGTTAAATTTTCAAGAGAAACGATTGGGTGACTTCACTGGGAAATTGTTAGCCTATTTTAGAATAAATAAAAATTAAAAATTATTGTGGATCCAATTTTTTAAAAAATTTGTGGCCGAGATTCTGTCTTGAGAGCTTATATCTCTAATGGGTATCACGAAGAAGCTTTGAAAGCTAAATGTTGAGCTGAGAAAACTCGGGGTTTTGGGTGATGGGTTCCCTTTCCCTTTGGTGATGAAAGCATTGAAAGGTTGGTTCGAAATGGGTAGCTCAATCTGGTGCAGGAGTGTTCATTGTCACGCTTTGCAAATGGGCTTGCACCATAATTTGCATGTGCTGAATGGATTGATGGGTATGTATGCGAAGATTGGGAAAATAGGCATTGCGTTTCAGCTGTTTGATAGAATGGGTGCAAGGAGCTGTATTTCATGGAACATAATCATCTCTTGTTATAAAAGTTGGTTTTTAGCTTCTTTGATTGCGGAGAATTCATTAGTGTCTGTATAAGGGAAGCAAAGACAATTGAAAGATGCTAGTCAATTGTTCTTAGAAATGGAATCCAAGAACATAGTCAGTTGAAGTGCTCTACTTACATTTTATGCAGAGTCTGGATTATGCAACGAGGCCTGTGAATCATTCTCCTAGCTCAAGAAATCAGATGGTTGTTCATTGGTCAGACCTAATGTCATTAGTTGGAGCACCATCATCGATGCATTTGCTTCTGCAGGGAGAGGGAGCGAGTCTTTGGAACTCTACAAAAAAATGCAGCTTGCCAACATCGCGGGGAATGCTGTGAGTCTGTGACCATCTCTAGTGCCTCATCAGTTCGTGCAGAGTTGGCGGCACTAAACCTTGTGGGTAGTGCTTTGATGAATCATTGAATCATAACCTCCTAGCGACGAGCAGCTTGATCACAATGTACATGAAATATGGAGGCCTTAATGAGGGGAGCCTGGTGTGCAAGAAACTTGATGACAAGAACTTAATCTCTCGGAACCCAATGATTGCGGGGTGTGGAATGCACAATTTAGGAAAAGACGCAGGGAAATATTTTTATGGAATGGTTGAAACTGGATTTAAGCCGGATAAGGTCACTTTCATTGCTGTTCTTTCTGCTTGTAGTCATGCAGGGCTTGTTGTCAAGGGTCGTAAAATTTGTGATCAAATGGCTGAAGAATGTGGAATTGAGCCGCAGATGGAGCACTATGCATGTGTTCTTACTGCGTTGAGCCGATCTGGCTCCTTGCAGGGAGCTAGAGAGATAGCAAAACCCATGCGATTGACACCTAGTGCTCGTATTTTGGGAGCTCTTTTTAATGCTTTTAGGATGTATAAACTACCGGTTTTGTGGAGGCAAGGGCCTCACACTTTTTCAGCCAGAATTCGGAAACTATGGCAAGCTATACGCTTCTCTCTATCATTCATGCTGCAAATGGCCGGTGGGATGATTCTGGAAGAGTTCGGATTTCTGCCAAGGAGAAGGGTTTGAAGAAAGTCCCAGGCCACAGTTGGATTGAGCTGGATAAAAAGGTCTCTATGTTTTCGTCCAGGAGCACCTTACAGTTGGGTATGGAAGATGTTTATGGCGGCCCTGAAGAGTTGACTCTTCAAGTCGGAACTGAAGACGTCATACCTGCATATTATTAAAGACAAGCAGTGATACAAGGCTGATGGTGGTTAATTAGTCTCTGTTCATGGAATTGCTAATTTCTTGATCCATATGGGCAATAGACTATTGGAGATTCTCTGGAGTCTTAACAGCTGGAAGATGAAAGGTGTCGGTAACTAAGCTCAGAATCCTACTCATCATTTCAGATGCTTCTCATGACTCGCAGTGATTGGTCTGTGGAAAGGGTTTTCTCTGTACGGAGCTTACTGTGCATACTGTTTTGGTAAGGTGTGATATCACTGTTATTGACCCTAAAAATCCAATCGAAAGTTTCAGCCATGTTGCTGTCTCATAAGTCGTGCTTGCCTTGGCCTTCTTGTTTTCTCGTGTTTCTCTTCTTCTCCGATCCTACGAATTCTTCAATTTGTTCCAATTTGTTGCTGTTCTCCCTTTGGAACTCTCTTGTGGATCATGCATGCTGCATACATCTGAATGACATGTGGGATCGTCATCTAGGTTGTGTTGATACATCGATGGGAGCAATCATCAGCTACATACGTTTTTCCTGTATGTCTTGTGAATCAGTTCGGCCACTGCAGGAGAGTGACACGCTAAAGGGCAGGGAAAAAGGCGTGTACTCGTGCTCGAGCATCTCTTGTAATTCCATATTTTGTCTGATGTTTCGACATTAAGACACTAAAGAAGATGCTTTCTTTTCACCCTTTGACAATTGAAGATGCAAAAGAAAGACGTTCTTCTCTGTTTTTTCTTAACTGAAACTAAAACGACGGGAAGGCTGGTTGCCGATACACTTTGCTTGGGATGAAGCAGGGGTTGGTCGTGTTCGTAGTAAAACTCTAGCTTGTACAATTTGTGAGGGTGAACAAAGTAGCTGCGCCTTTCAGATCATGATCGAGGACCTGTTGGCCGGTATCATCTTCTTCTTCTGTCATCTCCGCTTTGTGATCTTCCAAGTTGACTTGATGATCACTGCAATATTTGATCCAGAATACACTGTTAGAATCAAACCAAAGCTAGTAAGTTCAAATCCATTGTTACAATGTCATGCGGAAGGAATTTAAAGATCTATCAACGAAGTCTAGACAGTGTTAATAGTATTAATGAAGTCATCGCCGTAACTTAATTACGTTCTATCTTTCTTTGTCTTTCTTGATGAACAATCATTCATGCTCCTTTCCTCCTCCAGGTGTATGGAAATATCAACTGATAGCAACATATTTTACATGACTAAATAAAGAAATTCAGAGTCATTTTTATCGCGAGACTATAGTTTTCGTCATTATCTTATGACCCATTTGTTCATAAATTTTAGTTTATTTAGGCATCTGCTCATTTTTCATGTTCATCCTTCTAACACTGTCATTTGTAAAAAGACACGACTTTTTTTCTCATATCATCGAATGGGTCATTATGGATCGATGTGATGTGTCATCTATTGTGTGATCCATCGAAATTTGTTTAGGCAATATTGCTAGCAAAGTTTGGAATTCCATCGAATTAGTAGATCGAATATTTGTCGGTGTGATGCGAAGATATCTTATCAAGACACATGACGAACAATTTAAATGATACCTACCTTCTTTCGTCGATAATTTCACTTTCCAAATTGAGCCCGCCATTCCTATCGTCTCCAATGTCCAGAATGGGCCTCATATCGTCACATCCGCCCTCAAACCCTTGCTTGATCTGGAAGTCCGACGGGAACGTGGAGTCCTGCATGGCCCACGCACCATAATCATGCAAAGACGCCTGATCATGCCCCTCCTGGCCATTACCCATATAAACTTCCACTTCCTGGCCCGGATGGCCGCCGGTGGGCTGAACATAGCCGTACCCCGGCCCCAGCATATCCCCGCGGTTCACCATGTCACAGCCGACCGCTGCCACCGCCGCCGCGGGATCGATTATCTGCTGCATGGCGGCCTCCTGCTGGGCCTGGGCCTGGGCCTGGGCGCGGCAGATCTCGAGCTGGCGGAGGACGAACTCGAGCTCGGCCTGGCAGAACTCGATCTGGCGGTGGAGGTCGCGGATGATGCGGTAGCAGCCGAGGACAGGGTCGTGGGCGCGGGCATCGGACTGGTAGATGATGGTGCGCATGGCCTCGTCCTTCTCGTGGGGGGCGAGGTCCTTGATGGCCTTGGTGATGTTGCTGACGCCGAAGAGCTTGTGGGCGTTGACGAACTGGTTTTGGCGGTCATAGGGGAAGTAAGGGGCGAGGAGGCAGTTGGGCTCGCATTTGCGGCGCTGGTGCTTGCAGGCGGCGCAGGCAGGGGTGGTGGAGCTGGTCTTGGAGGAGGAGGAGGAGGAGGAGGTGGTGGTGGTGGTGGTGGTGGTTATGGTGGAAGTGGATGCTGCTGTTGTTAATGCTAAGGTGGGTCGTGGGGAGGAGAAGTTCATGGTTATTGTAGGGTTAGAGAGAGATCGGGGGCGTCTCCGGCGGGAATGCATGTGCAGTTATCCTTGCTTTCTGTTTACGATCGTTGCGTTGGTCTCTTCTCTTGATTGCCGAGGATTCTGCGCGCCCGGCTTGTGTGGAAGGAACGGGAGATGGAGAGAAATATATGGGAGGAGAGACAAGAAAGACAACACTTTTAACACAGAAGAGAGAGAAAGATGTGTTAGTTACGAGAGAGAGCGGCCCTATTTTTGGGGGGTTTAAGGAAGATGAATCTGTCAAGGTGGGGAGGGGATTGAAAAGGTTGGCACACGGCATTCTTGGATAATCAATTTGGAATTGAATACGTAAAAATTCCTAAATTTGGGTGTGCTGGTGTTGGTCATTATTGTCTTTTATAACCACTTTTCTGTTTTTTTCCTTTTTTCTCCTTTCCTTGCCTTTCATTTCCTCTTTTTAGACTAAAAAGGTAAAGTAGATAGTGTAACCGATGATCGTAGAGGGATGAATTGTATGCCGAGCATTTTTGTGAGTCCATTTAGCTTGCTCACGATATGCAATTAAACCCCGCGACGTAGTTCGGCAGGCTAAATCTAGTGACACTTGTTTGCATAAGCACGTAATGAAAATACTTCGTGTGCGCCCCGGCCCAGGCCCACAGAGGTTGGGCTCGCCCAAGCCTAAGAACCCGATACCCTTGCTCGAGTCCACCGAGGTTGACCTTGCCAGGGGGAGATGAAGGCGAGCTTGTGGTGAGGCCCGCCTTTGCCATTAGCCGGTTGCCAAGGACCGATGACCAGCCGGCCGGAGGAAGAAGGAAGGGAAAAAAAAATACATAATTTTTTATAAAAAAAAACTAAATAAAATATTATTAAAAATTATTCACGTCAGCGTCGGTCACGTTACATAAGACGGCCAGTATCTAGTCAGCGATTTTTTTGCTAAAATTGGCAGAATAGATTGAATTGGCACAAATATAAAAGGTTTAGAATTCAATTGAAAAATAAAATTTAGGATTAAATTGACATAATTATAACAGGTTTAGGACATTTTGGACCTTTCTTCTTATGATTGTATATTGCGAAAGTGTTAGTTTTAAAGTTCCTGTAGCTTGAGATGGTGACCCGTGGCATGTGAACTAAACAAATTATTCTGTCGAAAGTAATTTGAGTGCTGCTCAAATGGTACCACCATTCCTCTTTTATTGTCTTAACTACTGCTCAATGCTAGACAACGAAAAGAAACTGACTCTACGAACTTCATTCCTAATCCGTTTTTGTGACTAGAGCCTTGGGATTACAGGTGAATTGATCCATCCATTCTGTTAACATCCTCCTTGCTTTCAGGAGCATCATCAAGAAGACACAGCATAAGCCGCTTGCCGTTGAGAAGAGCAATAGCCATGAAATACCCAAAGTTGAAGAGGATGACGATCACAAACAATACCAAAAAAATTCTTAAATCTATTATAATTGTGCTATTTCTGTCCTAAACCTTTTTGGTTTGTGTCAATTCGGTTCATCCGGTCACTTTTGGGTAGAATTCGTTGATGTGGCGCTTTTTAATAATATATTATTTTTATAAATTTTTATAATTTTGTTTTCCATATGTTCTTCCTCCTCTAGCTGGTGACTACGGATTCAAGCACGACGTCGGAATCTCGAGCCTAGAATCGATGGAGAGGAGCCTAGGTGCTAGGATCCAAGCACAAGCGTTGGGGCCCTGAGCTTGGCCTCCATGGACCGGCACTCGAGTGTCGGGAACTTGAGCACATGCGCAAGGGTCCCTGGCGTGCTAGGGAGCTAGGCACATCACTAGGGTCTTGGGCTTGACTTTTGTGGGCTTGGGGATCATTGCTCGTACGGGTCCATGGAGGCGAGGTCGGGGTTCACAGAGGTTGGATTTGGGATGGGTGCCCATGCCCAACTCCCCGATAGCGGATACTAGATCCAACGAGGATGAGATTGGGACCCGTGCCTGTACCCATTTCCTATCTATCCGTGTCGAAGACACTATCACCTCGAATTATGCATGTCTATTTGGGAAAGCTTTTTTCTTTTCAAATGACACAAATTAATTTCAAATTCATTTTCAGTCTTAAGTTGAAAAGTATTTCCATTTTTTTAATTTTTTTTTCTAAAATGTCAAATTAATCGCAAAACAAACGGACCAAAAGTAAAAGGTAATTCATGAGCATTTGCTTGTTCCATCCCACGTATGTTTCTTATATTACTTTTCTTGTCTGTTTATGAACTTGGTGAACCAACTCATACGGATGGGCTTGGGCCAATTGGCTTTGGCTTTGGCCCAAGCCAGAGGGGGGGGGGGTCAAGCCACGCTATGCACGTGCGCAATTAATTTCCTTTTCCAAAGTGCCCGGACAATTACGAAATCCATGGAAAAGAATCCTCTACACTTGTCTTGATTTTCTCGAAATCAAGGAATTGCCTAGCCTGAGGATCAATAGGGCACACATGATACATTTCTAGAAATGAACTTTTGCTATTCTGAAGCAGAAACCCGTTTAATTACGTAACATTATATTTCTACTTTTAAAGTAAATTTCTATTTCTAAAGTTATTTTTGAGATAATTTCAGAAATTAAAAAATTTTATTTCTCTTTCAAAAGTAGAAATCCCTCGACATGAATATCTTTCACTTCGGCCTCTTTTCATTTTCACCTTTCTCCTAGCCACGCTTCCGTCGTTGCCACCCACCACCACCAACCACTGCCTCCCACTGCCTATTGTCGACCTCCGCTGGCCACTGTCACCCACTACTCGCCAATCGCCCACCCCCAGTCGCCATAATCGCCATCGAGTCGCCGTCTACAGCTACCAAAGTAAAAAGTAAAAACCATAATTTTTATTTTTAAAAATTAAGTAATATTTTTAATAATAAAAATTATTTTTAAAAAAATTTAAAAATGAAGTAAAACATTTTCAGTTGCCAAAAATATTTTTTCGTAGAAGATTTTGTGTTAATAATATTCTAGAAGTAGAAACTTTCAATTCTTACCAAATAAATTTATGTTTCAGAAGCAAAAATTTTGTCATGTTAACAAATTTTTTTCTCTAATAAGAAATCAACTTTTGGAGTGAAAGCAAAAAATTGACCTTTGGGCAAAAGTTGATTTTTGAAACAGAAGTGTTGCCATGCATGCCCTAAGATACACCAACAAGTTTAAGTTACATTAAGTGCCACTAAAGTCTAAAATTTGTGTGCTTTAAGTAATTACTCTTTTGTTATTAAACAGGGTCAATCTTCACAAGGTACTAAAAGTGCGATTCAAGGCATTTCTTTAAACTATATAACATTTGATGTCAGATTAGATTATATCTTAATAATAATTCAGTTAGATATGGTGAGGTGAGGTTGTGGAAGGATGAAGGAAATAAAAGGAGAAAAGAGAACATAAAGGAAAGAGAGAAAGAAAAAAGAAGCAAGAGAAGGAAAAGGAAAAAAAAAGGCTTGTGGATGAAAATGCCTCTGACCACATTAAAATATGATTATTAAATAAGTTTGAAGCTTTATTTGAGACTATGCTTATCAATTCAAGCCTTTATTTGAGATTAAATTTGTCATTTCGGAATCTTATTTGAAACAACGTACATTTTGAATCCTCTTAAAAAAAAGTGAATTCACTTGAGGCACTTATTTGAAAATTTCCCTTCAACCATTGAGGATTCTGTCATTACTCAAGGAAGATTTGATATAGAGAAAAGGCTGTTTCAAAACAAGTTGTAATTACATTTTCATGTATTCGAATGGACGTTTAAGAACAATCAACGTTGGAATGGGCTGGAGGCTTGGTACCAAGCCTCAGTTCGGGGCCTATCGACCATTGTGAATTGCCATGCTACATTAGATCAGGATGCAATTCCACTGTTCGCTCATGAGGACAGTGTTTGGCAAGACGAACATCAGGGCTCCCTGAACTAGGAGGGTGAGAAACATATCCATCATTGGCTGTTAATCAACGACAGCAGACCTTCACGCAATCTTCCTTTCATTCAATGACTGTTACAACATTAAAGAGAACCGAAGTCAAGAATACGACGACTTGATTACACCACCAAATTACATAAGCGAACTGTTTCAAGTTTACAGATCTCCAATCATAGAAAGTAGAATGCTGCATCTGTGTGAGATGATTCGTCTGTCGTGGGACGCGTCAGAAACGGAAACGAAAACATCAATTGCTGAGTTGAAGGAATCTCTATGCCATGGGATGCTTGGCTTCTGAGAGTCGATTAGGAGTCAAAACTTCGGCCAGTTCACCGCTCACGAGGAGGCAAACTACGTCAGCAATCCTCTAAATTTGCTTGATGCTGTGCAAAACTATGATGGTTGTCAAGCCTCGAGTCTTCTTGGGGTTCACTACCACATCCTTGATGTTTTGGGTTGAAATTGGGTCCAAAGCACTCGTCGGCTCATCCAACAAAAGAACCTTTTTGAGAAGAAAGTACCCTTTAGGTATTGACTATGAGGTATGTGTAATGGGCCGGTTGCAGAGGATCGACTCGTGCGGCAACTTAGTCTTCCTTTGTATCGTTGGAATGCCTAAGTTAAGTCCTTCTTGATGCTTCGACTAGATCTTTGTAGAGTGGCAAAGTTCCGGAGAGAGTTTTCGGGAGAATGCCTCTGTATTTCTTCTTGTGAATAATCAAATAAAGAGGAGGACATCTTTTTATATGACAGAGAGTTTCGGATTATAACCGTTGATTGTATCTTAATCTAATGGCTAAGATTATATTTCCCATCTTCCTAAACATCGACATTAAATGGGAATTTCTAGAACCATGGATAATTATAGTACCGCCCACCCTTGGGAATATTCTAGAAAATAGTAGTAGAAAACCCTAGGTAAATTCTAGAGGACTAAGACACAGCAAGTCTTGGAATCATCTTGGCCAGATGATCGATCGATTGGGGCACGAAAACCTCGGCCCGTGTCATATATATGATCTTTCGATGGACAAGATGGGAAATGCTGGCTCACCTCTATTTCTTTAGCTAGTGTCCTGGTGAGTGCTGCTCTCTGGGCCTGGCTGACAGAGAGCTCTGAGCCACTCTCGGGCGATTTAGACTGTTTTGAGTTTAATAGAATTGCATGAGTTGGTCACATTTCTCGAATCGACTCTTCATTTGATTGAATGAATTTCTCTGATTGTTTCCTTTGCCGAATGTATGCGTTTGATTGGCCTTGATGCCAATCAGAACTGACGTCGAAGGCAGTGGCCAAGGACGAGGCGAACCGAGAATGTCCACCACCGATGGGCGGAGATCCCTACGTTCGTGTTGATCTTTAATTTAGTCTTTTCAAATGAGAATTTATTCGTAATAACTTTAGGCCTTAACTAGCTTGGGTCCTAATTACTTAAAAAGTAAACAGACTTACAATCATCCACTAACAAATGGTTGGATTAGCTCTAGTTAGCTTTGCCATCATAATTAGTAGGTTTAGAATTAGAGGCTCATGTCTCAAGGCTTATAGCGAGGCCTTGTGGTTTTTTTTTTTTTTGCCTGATGTTGTGTCGGATTTCTACTTGTATTTAGGTAGCTGCTTTCAATAATTTGGGTGTTTACATATCGCACCGCTTTTCAATAAATTGTGTGTTAATTTCTATTCTAAATTAGGCTAAGACTAGTTTAGATTTCAAATGAAAATGAGTTCATAAAAATATCTGCATGATCGCCTAACATTGGTAATACCTTTAGTATCAATTGGTAATCAAGATTGAATAACCACTCACGATAAGAACAAACTAATTAGGTATCGAAAGGGCATTATTCAGATTGTTAGTGTAAGTAAATTCTCGACCCTTGAATCTCTAGTTACATAAGAATCGAGACGACACTTTCCCAATTAATTTCTAATCAATTTTGATAAGCTAGTGGCGACCCTAGTTAAGAGCTCGCGCCAAATTCGATAGGCGTTTGTCATTTGCATTTCTCCGTACCCATCTTAGCTGAAGACGTTTATGTTTGCTCAAAGCCCGTTTCCAAAAGACAATTGAATCGCGCCCTCGCTCGTCCTTCGTCTTCCTCTGCCCAACTGAGACATCTACTCGCGCGCATGAAGCTCTCTGCAATTGCATATGTCATCTTCTCGAGCCGTAATTGTAGAGCTCAGAGTTTCGAAGAACGTTTCTCAGCTTCTGATGGACTGCATATGATGCTCCAGATGGCCATCTCCGGGCCATCACTTCTCTCCTCTGGCTCTGCTCTTACCGGCTGCATCCTCTTCTCCTCTCGACGCGACGCCGGTCCGTCGGAATTTCTCGCTGGAGAATCTGCAGCTCGAGAGTTAGGTTCTCACCGTCGTTTCCGTGAGTTGTTTACTTAGGAGGAGCCGGTGCTTTGCATTATTCTCTGCTCTGACTAATCGAGTTCGTTTTGAGCGCGTTTCAGTTGCCGCGGCATCGACAATGGAGATTTCACTTCTCAAGAGATTGCAAAGAACTTAGGTTTCGCATCTACAGAAAGTTGCAAATTTTGGTGTATGGATGACGTCCATTCTTTAGCCCCTAACTCGTGGTGTCTTGTCATACTTCATCTTCTGGCTTCTTGTTTGTGTGATCAGGTCATCCGACTTGCTCAATTTCTGCACTCAAGTTTTTGCGTCATTTGCCATTAGTTACTCCGCCAAATTGTGATATCTTGTGCTAGCGCCGCACACAGAACTTAAAAAAAAAAAAAAGGGAAAAAGGAAAATTGTGAGGGAGAGCGATAGAGAGAAGGGAGCACTAGAACCACTGCTACACAGCTGAGATCGGCCATTTGCGGATGATAGGCGAGGGTTGCCACCTCTGGCTGCTAGGGCATGAATTTTTGCATTGATTATAATTTTCCTTGTCGGGAACGATATTATTGCTTAGAACGTTTGAGATGCACTCCTTCGGTTCAAGTCTTTAAGACGGTTTAATTTACTGGAATTCGAAAACATGAGAATCCGCTACAGCTAAGAGATTGAACATTTCAGCTTTTTTTTTTTTTTTCAGTCCCATCGTAGGAAAGTTAAACCATATAACTTAGTAGCAATCACAGATTCATACGAAGTTCACTCTCGTATAGACTAAATTTGGAGTCTTGTCGCTCTTTTTTGGTGTCTTGCTAATGAACATATATTTCAACGTGAACATGGTTTATTGGCATTCTTATTTGGAGTATTTACATGATTTTGAGGTTGATGTTTCTTTTGCAATTATCTGACAAGCGTTGCTTGGTTCATCCATAATAACCCAAGTCCCTTCTTCTAGGGATGATCACTTGACAATAGCCACTACTCGTGCCTACCTGTTGATTTCTTTTTATTCTTAGGAAACTTGTCTCAAAAGCACGTATATCAGTGTGTCCTACGAAATCCAGCCAAGCAAAGAGAAATCAATATTCCAGCTATTGAAATGCAAAAAAAAATGTATGCGGGTGAACAGATCAGGCAGCTGCCCCAAAACAGCAACTGATGTAAAAAGCATTTTCTCCACTGAGGAGTTTTTGATCTTTTTCCATCTCTCTTGCTTTTGTCTCTTATGTTCATACTTAAGAAGCAGCATCACCATCTCTCTCAACCCCTGCCAAAAAACACATGTACAGCAACTAAGACGAACACATTCGACAGCAGAAGAACTGTAAAAGTAAACTACCTGATAAGTATCCGCATTTCGTGAAGCCCCAAAAGCAATGACAGAGCACCCACCAACCGAGGGTCCAACAAGTTCTTAGATCTGTTCGCTGCTTTTTGATAATTTTAACAGATAGCAAATAATCAATTATTAATAGTCTCAAACTGGCAAGCAAATCTTCTTTTCTCTTTTGTTGTGTTAGTGTGTGCGTGTTGGGGTGGAGGGATGATGACATAGCATTTTAATAACAATAATGTCGTGTGCGCTACTAAACATCTTTCAAGATATTGCTATTGCACCTGAGTAGAAACTGCTTGGTTGATGATGTATTTAGTGACGATGTACTCAGTGTCCGTCATAAATTGACTCCACAATAATTTGCACTGAACAAGTGTGATCAGTGTTTCTGATGAAGGAATCTGCAATTAAACAGTGAATAACTCAGAGCAATAATATATTCTATGCAGTTTATGGGTCTGCACATTGGCTTATGTCTGCACAGCTGCAGCATCAATCAATAATCTGACATCATTTTTTTTAGCACAGATAATCCAATTTTTACAAGTGCGGCAGATAACATTAATACTAGTATGGACAATGAGGCCTAAACTCTGCCATCAATTTTCATAAGAGACAAAAGAGAGTGCAAATCTATATTAACTGAATCAGCAAAAGCAAAACTCACCCCTTCCCTTCCCATGTGTTTAAATCCAAGGGATCTACCGTTGCAATGCTTCGGTCAGTGGCATTAGGCTCGGATCTACCGTTGCAATGCTTCGGTCAGTGGCATTAGGCTCGGTGTTCAGCAATGGAAACAAAGTTCTCTCGATGTTATCTGTCGCATCATCCAAACGCATTGCCGCCATTACTGACAGCAACTCTAATGACTGCAAGTGTCATTGAAACATTTCAGCAAAAGTTCCACAAGCAAGCAAGAAGTGAAACAAGCAACATATTTGCCGCAAATAAATTTTCCATACTGCCGAACGAGCAAGTTTTGTGATTGCTCGAATTTCTTCTATCCCTGTCCAAACTCTTGGCATATCGTCCGCCTCATGGTTGAAAACTGTTGCAAACCTGGATAGAAAATGAAGCCCATAAGGATATGAAGAGTATTGGATCCAACTGACAAGCAAAGAGTGCCTACCGGTCCTTCATGCTGATGGGGACTCTTCCAGCTTTTTTCCTTGCTTTCGCTTCAACCACACCCCTTGCATAATTTCGTATGCCCGCAAGCAATGTTTTCTTCTTCTGTTCATCCATTTGAATATCAGAAAGGACGCCGGAAAAAAAACCCAGTTACTTCGGATGCAATCGAATCCGAAAGAATTTTCCTGATAGTTGACCAGGTTTCCCTCTTAGCTTCACCCAAAGCAGCTTCCACTGGTCCAGACAATGCTTCATTCAGGTTTGCCTGCAAAAACATAATATAGTTTGTGCAGATCCCATCAGCCACCATAAAGTGGAAGGGGAAGAAACCGTCTATCTGTAAAAAGAGAAGCCCGGGAGAAGAAGGAATATCTCTGTTCATTATGCAACCTCATATGCTTTTGTACGCTCAGAGAGCTTGGCAGCAAGGACTGAAGCAACATGGGCATCAATGTCACGCCTAAGCTTCTCCCGTGCCCAAGATGTATCCCATTTGGCTTGTTCAATTAAGGCATCTGTTAAAAGTATCGTACGAAACTTATCCATGCAGTCGGTGGTAAAATTCCTTTAATAACACGTCAAAAGTAAAGCATGGCATGAACCTACAAATAGTTTCCTAAATGCCCAGAATGTTATTTACCAACAAGACGCATATTTTCACATCAGCCTCCAGTCTCAGAAAAAAACCTTCACTTCTGACAGATACGAGTAAAACAACTAATAGGCCACCAAGGGAGTGCAAATGTAGTAGAAAAATCAAAGAACCAAGAAAGAGCTTAGTTACAAGATGAAGCACAACGACAAACCTTCATTCTTGGCCTGCTTTTATAGAGCATTAAGTTTACAACACTAGGCCAGACGAAGACATTACAAGTTGCCGTACCTGCACAACCTTTGTCAAATAGAGTCATACAAGACTGAGTGCAGTCATGAGCAGCCACGGAAAACCCTTTCCCTTCATTCAAAGCCTTATCAAATGCTTCCTTGAACTCATCTAGAGTTTCAAACAGAACGTGTCCGAGCATAGATTGGAAAGCTGGTTCTACAAGCTGATGATTCACACAAAACACGACAAGCAACATATGATAAGTTATCCTCAACAGACAGTCTGTGTGTGTAAGCTAACCTCGAATGAAAGCATCATGACTGAAATAAAAAGTGTCAAAAAGGAAAAATATTTCCACGTCCCAAGCAGCTTGAAGTGGTAGTCATACGATAGAACCCGAAAAATGATGCACTTTCAACAAGGAAAAATGTCCGATAAATTCTTACTTGAAGCAAATTTTCTTCAAGCTGCTCCCGCATCGAAGATCTAACATTCTGGTCATAATATGCAACCTCTCGGTCATACCTAATAAGCAGCACAAGAAACTTGATAAATAAAACGTGCTTATGGTGATAGACAAATTTCTAACCCTGACAGAACATAATCTTCACCCACAAATAAAACAAGGAAACATCGCAAGCAGAGCAGCGTCCATAGCTATGGCCAAATTAAGCTAAGCCGTCAGCTAGGCAACTGCTACACTGTTACAAGCCATTACTCTCCTACTATCAGGAAAACTAATCAATTAAATGCAAAGATGATTGCTCGAAAGCAACCATTGGACAACCAGCTGAAATAATACTCACATTGTGAATGAAGGGGGCCATTTCCAAACTTGAATAATCACTTGACCAGAATAGCTATCTCTCATCTACACAGGCTAGACCTCAACTTATATCTCACCCACCCAGGCTAGACCTCACCAACCAGATAGCAGATATATCACAGAGGCTAACTTGTACAACCTAAAATTAAACAATATATACTTCAAAAAAGCTGAGAATCCTTTGTGTCCGCTCTTTAAAAGTGCACTTGTTCCAAGAATAGAAAATGCTCCTACTGCCCCCACTTCACGTGAGCCTGGAAAAACTTAAAGAAACGACATTCATAGAAGTAAGAACACAAAGCCGATTCTGCTGGATAACCTTAATGCACTAGCATCATTTAATAAACATAAAATCCAGTTGCTGCACGACCATTTGGAATTCATCAGATAAAATTACTCATCTTACCCTGATAAACAAGCCTCAAGAGCTGAGCTAAGCTTCTTTCCAAAATCGGGAACTGGTACCGACTGCACAGCCCCTTCAATCAAACGCCAATCCTAACACATTCGGAGGAGTTTGCCGAATCTTAATATGTGCAAGATTAAATGCATCCGCTTGCATTTCAAAATAGCAAAACAGACGAGCAATTTCAATGTTCAGCAAGAACCAGATGGATACCTCATTTTCAGTAAAACTGGAATATTTCTCAAGGGCAGTTTCTTTGCATCGTACGGTAGCAACCATGACCTTAACACGAATAGCATGATGTGTACATTAGCATTCTCATTATCAACAATAGATCCAGTTGCCTTTCAATTGATTAACTCCCACCTTGACTGCAGGCAAGTCAAGGTCCTTGTTTTCCCTAATGACCTTCCACATCTGCTGGGCACTCAAGGAAAATTCCGAACCAGGAACTACTCCCTTTCGATCTCCTACGAGCCCACCATGTTCACTAGAATGGAAGAACTGCTGTCTAAGGCTGGCCACCTTTTCGTCCAAGGAAATTCAACCACATGGAAAAAAAAATCAGTACAGATAAAAGTTATAATCCATTCGGAAACCAATGCTCCAAATTCCACAAAAGAGCAAAAGAAGATGAAATGGAAGCACAACAAGTCTCCAACAAAGCCGACATAAAAACTGGGAATCGTACTCAAGATCCAAATATGCTTCCATGCGGTGCAAGGTACGCATACCTGCTCTTTAAATTGCTCTTCCTTCCTTTCATAACTAGAAAGAGCGACAACCTCAACCTGGACAGCAGAAAAGAGTCATTAGGATGAACTTCATTACGACAGTTAGAGGCAAAAACAAATTGTAGAGAGGAACACATACAAGCACGGAACCACATACATTAAAAAATTCACTGAGAGGAGTTTCCTTGTGCGCTTGTGGCTTAGGAACACTGTCCCATATCTGCAGGCAAATACTAAATGAAACCAGGAAAAACCTTACAAAGTTGATTTTTCAACAGGAAATGCAATAACCCTCACCTGCTGCACATCTTCTCTCAAATCAGGTTCTAGCTTTTCCAGAGGAGTCTGGATAAAAAGAAAAACGAGAGAGCATGTAAAAAAAATCAACTCAGATCGGTAAAACTTACCAGATGCAGCCAAAACAGGCAGATAGAAACCATCACAATCCAAAATGAAAACATGATGCGGTAGAGGTACCAACCCTTGTTCGATCCCGTATGACAAACAGCAGAGTTGTTTTCCGAGGACTAAACAACCGCATCATGAGCTTCACGAAGAGTCACAATTTATCATTAACTCTTAGAACTTAACATCTAGCTTATCTTAAACACAAGAAGACGAGATATACCTCGAATACAGTTTCCAGAAGAGGCCAGTGGGCAGCTTGTTGAAAGCCAACATTATAACACCACCTATGAAAAAGATGCTTAAAGGGGCACTAGGAAAATACTAAAGCAACAACCTTGTAGAGAACATTACAGAAACAGTATCTCACTAGAGCAAAACAAAAGCCTCACGTGTTTATGAGCACTATATCGGAGACGGCAAAAGCAAAAAGAGCACTCTGCTTTTCAAAAGCAGTATCATCCTGAATAAAAATGAGACCAATTAAGAATCTGCGAGAATGGTAACTGCAAATTTCAATGAGCGTAAGCTACACAGAAATCAATCTTCTGGGTTAGTAAGATGGGCAAAGACATACACATGCAGAACAGAAAGATAAGATAATACGGGAGCTACCAAATATGACTTATGGATGAAGTTAAGTCGTTGAACATGGACAAAATGAGCTATTATATCCCCATGTAAAATCATCTAGTAAATCTACCACTCACTCCTCTTGTGCTTCCATCAGTCCCCTCCAAGTCCATAACCAGAGTACACGGTTCAATGCCTGCAGCTTTTGCAAGCCATACGCCTTCGGTGGTTGGGAACCTGGAAAAATACAAAACTGGTTTTAGACTTTGGTAATCCAAATCCTTCATTAGACAGAGTGAGCTAACAGATGGTTTCTAGGCATGCCTCCCTTGGGAGGCATCCATCTCCCTAAAGTTGGTGCCGAAGAGGTGGTTTAACAAGGTGCTCTTCCCTGTCAAACATGATGCACAACACTAGAATAAGTTTGGCGCTTACAAAAACTTTTGATCTAGTCAATGTTATAGGGAAAAAAGAAAAAAAGTACACACCGCTGCTCTGAGGACCCATTATGGACACTACGTTGTACGAAAGTCCACATTCGCCCAGTTTTACATCATCGATCAGATTCTGTAGACTCACGATGTCGAATGTCCCGTCGCCGTGTATGATTTGGGTAGAAGGAGAGCTATCTGAGGAATACACGAGCGAGTTTAACACGCAAGCGAAGGATTGGAGGCGTCGGATTCAAGAAAATACCGGTTGCTGATCGAAGGAGGCCGTCGGAAGCGGAAGCAGTCGACGAGGAGGATGGAGCACCTGATTGAGAAGAAGCGCAGTGAGGAGCGAGTTCAGCAACACGAGAAACCTGAGTAAACTCAAAATCAAGCGACAAAGGATGCAGGTACTCGAAGAATCCACCAATTACCCATGACAATGATCGAGCGCGCGAGTGAAAGAGGGAGTGCGTGAGCGCGCGAGAAACACAGTGCAGATAGCAGCAGTGGACATGCGCATGCTATTTAAAAGAATAATACGACGAAAAACCTAAATTGATATATTTGTGATAAATTTATCTCAAATTATATTTTTAATTATAAAAAATTTTAAATTAATATACTTATGATAAATTTACCCCAAATTATCTTTTTGACTTTAAAAAATCTCAAACTGATTTACTTGTGATAAATTTACTTCAAATTGATATATTTATGACAAATTTACTCTTTGTTAATTTTCGTTAAATTTAACGTCAAATTACTTAGTTAGATGACATGTGACACTTCACGAGCATACCAATTTAATATTTTTAGCCTCTATTTATCACATGTTTATCAATTTATGATTTTTCATGGTACCAATCAAATTTAACAATAGGTAAATATGTTATATGTATAATAGTTTGGGGTTTTCGTGATAAAAAAAAATTAGTTTGTGGTAAATTTCCAGAAGTATATCAATTTGAGATTTTTTATGGTAAAAAAATAATTTTGGGTGAATTTGTCACATGTGTATCAATTTGGGATTTTTTATTGTCAAAAAAATAATTTGAGATAAATTTATCGTAGGTATACCAGTTTAGTGCTTTTCGTGGTATTAAGCCATTTTAAAACACCATGGTTTTAATTTCGGCCAAACCCACGGACATAGTATTTTTCATGGGTTGGGCCGAATTCCTTATGTCCTTATGGGCTCAACCAAATCAAATTCAAGTTCAGAACCCTCCGTCGCCGGTCTTATTAAAATCCAAATGAATTTAAATAGCATATATGCAAAACATTCCTAAAATTATATGCATATTAATGAAAATTATTTTTGACAGGGGCTACGGTCGTTCCTAATTTTCCATGCGATGTATAACTAACCGGGTCGCCAAAATTTTAAGTGCCAACATCACCCTCCCATTAGTTCAAGCCAACGCAATTTATTGATTTCGTTTTCAATCTGGCACGTTTGAATGGTGGGCAAAAATAGATGATGCTATATGTAAAATTCTCTTCTAAATTTGGTATTTGACTCACGGTATATTCTTAACTATTACTGTTCTGATTCTTCGCGGTTTTCCTTGGTTTTTGGTTCATCCTTTTCCCGACGGTCTCTCTTTCCATAAATCAAGGGATATCTTTTTTTCTCGATCTTTCTTGATCGTGGTGTCCTCCAATTTTTCACGCTTCTAATTGGCAAGCCGTGAATGCGGCTGTCACCCGGTTCTAAATTCAGTTGAATTTGCACGTGGATTACATATATTGCGGACCCACTAATCATAAGCATGAGTGAAGAAAATTCTTTCAGAATGGATCGTCGCTTTCGAACGTGCGACCTTTGATTTCGCCCTCCGTTCGACAACTTGCGTTGATGAATATTTTCCGGTGACGGCTTCAAAACTGTGTCGGCAGAGGGCGGATCCATTTAGTTTTTTCTTACTTTTTTTACTCGCCGTACCGTTTAATGCTAATGTACGCCTATTTATCGCACCTTTGGGGCTCTATAGGTTTTGGATTTTTCTTTTCTTTTCTTTTGAGAGATGTGTTGTATTTTCAAAACGAAATGCTCTTAGCTTGACACAAGTTCTTGGATTTTGAGCACTTTTGAAATGCTACCTTGCCTTTAATAAACTTTCAAAATTTCAGTTTACCCTCTCATGCTGCCGCCATGAGCATCACCTAGGCGAAGGTGCGTAATCTCAATGACAGCCATCAACGCCGAATCTGACTTTTCGACGTCTGGTGGGTACAAGTAAATTTTCTTATTTGTTTATTCAAAATATATATCTCAAATTCTACAGGTCCGTATTTAGAATAAAATTGATTACTGATCAACTTTTCGATTACACTGTACCAAACACTAGTTCTATAGTCCTTGCATTTCCTCCAAGATTTTCCCAAAATGTAGCCTTAATGCCGAATGATGGAAGTTACGATAATGCTAGACTTTGAATTAGAGAATATTCTAAACAATGATAATAAACTTTGTCTTAAATAAGGGCATAAAATGACAAAGTTAGTCTAAAATAAGGCCCTAAGCTTACTTGTTAAATCTTAATATGGTTACGGGCGTTTTCGTCCAAAACCCTTTTTGTGCCGTTTTCTTTCTTCCTTTCTATCTCTATGTTTTCTTTCTTTCCGTTGCCTTTTCTTTCTTCTTACTTCTTCAACCTCACGCCGAGACCTCCCCCTCTGCCTTGAACAACCTCCTCAATCGCGCCTTCCCCGCAGGAACAGCTTTGATGCGCTCATCACTCGCGTTTGCCGTGGCCACCTTGACGAAGCCCTGTGCAGTCTGCACTATCTTGGTAGTCGATGGCTTCGGACTCAATGCCGTGACGCTGGAATTCTATCAGCGTGACGGTCACCTCTGAGCCTCAGTCCCGCATCCCCGAGTGGCAGAGCGGTAACCTGGAAGAGGGAACCGAGTGCCTCAATGCCTCGATGTCGGGCTCGTGGATAATTCATGATTGCGAGATGGAGTTGGTTTCTTTTCTTATTGGATCGAATACGTGCTCGTTCTCTTTCTTGATTGTCAATTTCCTCAGCCACTCCACTCATTTAAATTTACATTCCACAATGCACGATCTCTTCTCATTGAATGCCTCGCGCGATCTTTGTCCTTCGGGCACGTGTGCTTTGTCCTCCGCAGATTGGCGTCGTCAAACTCGTCACAGCGGCTAATTAGAGGAAAAATTTCTTCTAACTCTTGAACCAAATGAGAGACCACGACCTCTCGATTCGGTCACTCGTAGAAGCAATATGTATTAGGGGTCTTTCTCTTGGAACCTTTTTTTCAGTCTTGATCAGTAACCGCTCGTGGATTGTAAAATTTCATGGTTTCCCAATGATGGAAATGATTATTCGAGCTAATTCCTGAACATTAGGGAAAATTTATGGTGTCTTCGGTCAAGACTTATGTAGATGTGATGATTTCGACCCAGCCCAAGTGGACTCAGAACACAAGCGCCTCGGACTCGAATTCTGTTCAGGTGATTTGTTCTTAATCTCCTCCTCGTAATCATTGCATATTTCGGCATTGCTCACCCTTCCAATGCTCGAACAAAACTGCTGAAGACGTCGGGCTATTATTATTGCCTTCCGGACTCTAGCACCTACTGTCAGTACACGGGAGTGATCGATTTAGCTTCCCAGGTGGAATCTCAACTCTCAAGTCAAGCAACCATCTCGGCCCACTCTGGAGCTCGTGGCTCTTAGGATTGTGTGCTCTATAACTTGACAAACGTTCCGTAAACAGAACAATGCTCTAGATTGCTTGAGATATGTTACAATATCCGTGCGCATATTCTCATTTGCTTCACTATGTATCTACTCAATTGTGTGATCGTGCGTTTCAACTTTCATGCCGGTGTTTACCCGCATCACGTGGGTTTACCCCTTCTTTGACCGATTACGTTTGAAAATTAAGAGGAAGAAACTTCTAACAATGAAGAGAAGAAGGAACTTTTTGGCAGGACCGCACTGGAACCGTTCTGGTCCCCGTTGGTAGCAGCATTGTGGAGCTCTTCAGCGCAAAGCCTGGAAGATGCACTTGCAAAGTCGCATTGGCTTTCGCATGATATTCATTGCTCATAGGGACAAAGTTATTGCCATTGGAGCACATCCCTGGACAATACAAATGTTAGTGTTTCCCATGATTGTCAAAGTGCCAGTGGAGGGGATACTTCCACTTTCAAACCATTCAATTTATGCAAACCATTGCTTCTACCTGCAAACCATTGGTTCTACCCGCAAGAGCATGTAGACACCTTCATTCATATTCCAGTCATGACTTCATAATACACTCTCGTGCTTGTGATGGATGGAAACTTATTATGAAATGAGGATATATTTGTTGACCTTTATGCCAACACCTATCATCGATTTGTCATATATAGAAAGTCTGCTGCTACGTTCCAAAAGCACGTGTCAATATTTCCAAAGAAATCCGGCCTAGCAAAGAGAAGTCAATATTCCTCCTGGTCTTATATGTTGTGGGCTATTGAAATGCTAAAAAGAAAGAAAAATATATATATGACGATGAACAGATCAAGGAGCTGCCCCGAAACAGCAAGGCCTGCCATAAAAGGTACTTTATGTGGACTACCGTATGCTTGCGGGCATACAAAATTATGCAAGGGGTGCAGTTGAAGCAAAAGCAAGGGAAAAAGCTGGAGGAGTCCCGTCAGCATGAAGCACCCCTTATTTACTATGGAAAGAACCTCCTCAGACAATAACATTGATCCATTTTAGGCAGCTTCCAGTCCTAGGAAAGGTCTCAACATGCAGGGCCGAGGAACTGTCCGATTTCCAACATTCCCCTACCATCACTACAATGAATGCTTTTAATACTATATTGCTTTGAGTAAGATCCGAATCATCATGAGTTCATGACTCCTTCGTTCCGGCCTTCCAAAGGCGATCTTAAGGGAAGAATAATTTTGAATAAAAGGGAGTTGGCACAATTGAAAGATTGAAAGCAAGACTAATAGCAAAAGGCTACAATCAACAATATGGATTAGACTATGAAGAAACCTTAAGTTCGGTTGTGAAGGTCGGAACCATAAGATCAGCATCAGCCGGAACAATCAATTGACTTCTCCCTTATTCATTGATTTGGGGGAAAAGAAATCATCCACCAATTGGGAAAGCTACACATCAAGTAAGTGGCTTGATGGGCATAACTAAGCTGACACACCAGAGTTGGGTGTGATTTACCCGCCGGTTGGATCCAATACCTCTTCATATCCTTATGTGCTTCATTTTCAATCTAGTTTGCAAGAGTTTTCAACATGATGCTGATGATATGCCAAGAATTTGGATTGGGATGGAAGAAATTCAAGCAATCACAAAAGTCGCTTGTTTGGATGTATGGAAAATTCATATGCGGCAAATATTTTGCATGTTTATTCTTTTGCATAGGATCTTTTATTGAAATGGTTCAATGACACTTGCGGTCATTAGAGTTGCTGCCGATAATGACAACAGTGCGTTTGGATAACGTGACAACCAAACATCCAGTTAACTTTGTCCTCGTTGCTGAACCTAATGTTGCTGAACCTAATGCCACAAACCGAGCATTAAAAAAATAGATCCCTTAGCTCTCAACACATGGGAAGGGATGAGTTTTGCTTGCATCGTGCTGATTCAGTTAATGTAAATGTGCAATTTCTTGTCTCATATGAAAATTGATGGAAGAGTTTAGTCCCAATTATCCATACTAGCATTAATGTTATTATTACACCTGTGAAAATTGGATTATCTGCGCTAAAAAAATATATATGTCAGATCATATGTTGGAGCTGTCTAAAGGTAACGCAAAAATAAGCCAATGTACAAACCACGAATTGCTATATTATTGCTCTTTTAACTTGATATACTTACCGTTTAATTGCAAATTCCTTCATCACAAACACTCATAACACCTCTTAAGTCGAAGAGGTTATGGAGCCAATTTATGATGGAGACTCAACCTAGCGTCAGTCGAGCAATTTGTATGCACATTGTCAACTAGATACATTTTATTCGGGCACGATAGTGAATCCAAGGCAATTTTTCTATTACAATGAATTATCAAGATTAAATTTAAGCACCATTAGGAGGACATTTGCTTGTCGTTTGTGTTTTGAGACTAGCAATAAATGATTATTTGCTCTCTTTTAAAATTATCAAAAAGCAATGAACAAACGTAATAACTGGAGAACTGTTCTATTAGCTCATTTGGGGCTTTGTGGAATTGGCGAGATTTTTAGGTATTTTACTAGTACAATTCTGCTTCGGTTCATCTTTGTTGTTTTGCCTTGACAAGTGTTATGTTTATCTAGGCATTGAGAGGGGAGGTGTCGCTGCTTCTAAAGTATGTAAACCTACTTAACAGAGAAACATGAGATAGGAAAAGCAGCAGCACCCCCAAAATCTCGCATGTCCTTTGTTAAGCAGGTTCACATAATTTAAAAGCAGCAACACCTCCTCTCTCAATAGGTTCACATAATTTAAAAGCAGCAACACCTCCTCTCTCAATGTGTACATAAACATTACACCTGTTAAGGAAAAACAACAAAGATGAATCAAAGCAAAATTGTACTAGTAAAATACCTAAAAATATCACCTATTTCACAAAGCCCCAAAAGAGCTAATAGAATAGTTCTCCAATTATTACATCTGTTCACTACTTCCTCATAATTTTAAAATAGACCAAACAATCAAATAATGATAGTCTCAAAACACAAGTGGCAAGCAAATATCCTCCCAGTGGTGCTTAAATTTGATCTTGATAATCCATTGTCATAAAAAATTCCATTGGGTCCACTATCGTGCCTAAACATAATATACCCGCTTGACAATGTGCCCAGAAATTGCTTGAGTGACGCTAGGCTAAGTCTCTATAATAAATTGACTACATAACTTCCTCGACTGAAGAGGCATCATGAGGATTTTTTTTAATGAAGGAATTTGCAATTAAACAGTGACTATCAAGTTAAAAGAGCAATAATATATTCTATGCAATTTGTGGTTGGCTTATTTTTGTGTTACCTTCATATAGCTGCAACATATAATCCGATAACTTTTTTTTTAAGCATAGATAATCAAATTTGCACAAGTGCAGATGATAACGTTAATACTAGCATGGACAATGGGGCCTAAACTCTTAAATCAATTTTCATAAGAGACAAGAAATTATATATCTATATTATCATAATCATCACGATAAAAGAAAAAATCACCTCTTCCCATGGGTTGAGAGCCAAGGAATCTATTGTTGTAATGCCCCGTTTAGTGGCATTAGGTTTAGTGTTCAGCAACGCGGACAAGGTTCTCTGGATGTTGTTTGTCACATCATCCAAACACACTACCACCATTGCCAACAGCAACTCTAATGACTGTAAGTGTCATTGAATCATTTCAGTAAAAGATCCATAAGCAAGAGGAGCAACATACAAAATATTCGCCACATATGAATTTCCATACTTCCAAACGAGCAACTTTTGCGTTTGCTTGAATTTCTTCGGTCCCTGTCCAAACTCTTGGCATACCATTAGCGTCATGGTAGAAAATGAAGCACATAATGATATGAAAAGATATTGGATCCAACGAACAGGTAAATCACAAAGCTAAACAGAGTGCCCACCCATCCCTCATGCAAATGGGGACTCTTCCAGCTTTTTTCATCGCTTTCGCTTCAACCACCCCCCTTGCATAATTTTGCATACCTGAAAGCAATGTTTTCCGGTTCTATTCATCCATCTGGATATCAGAAAGGGCATCAGGAAAAAAACTTCCAATGCGATTGCATCCGAAAGAATTTTCCTAATAGTCAACCAAGTTCCCTCTTAGCTTCATCCAAAACAGCTTCCACTGGTCCAGACAATGCTCCATTCAGGTTTGCCTACAAAAACATAATATAGTTTGTGCAGATCCCACATTAAGTTAAAGGGGAAGAAACCCTCTTTGCAAAAAGAGAAGCTCGGGAGAAGAAAAAATATCTCTGTTCATTATGCTACCTCATATGCTTTTGTATGCTCAGAGAGCTCGGCAGCAAGGACTGAAGCAACACGGGCATCAATGTCACGCCGAAGCTTCTCCCGTACCCAAGACGTATCCCATTTGGCTTGTTCAATTAAGGCACCTGTTAAAAGTATGATATGAAACTTATCCATGGTCGGTGGTAAAATTCCTCTAATAACAAGTCAAAAGTGAAGCATGGCATGAACCTACAAATAGTTTCCTAAATGCCCAGAGTGTTATTTACCAACAAGACCATATTTTCACATCAGCCTCCAGTCTCAGACACAAACCTCCACTTCTGACAGATACTAGTAAAACAGCTAATAGGCCACCAAGGGAGTGCAAATATAGTAGAAGAATCAAAGAACCAAAAAAGAGCTTAGTTACAAGACAAAGCAAAACGACAAACCTTCATTATTGGCCTACTTTTACAGAGCATTAAGTTTACAACATTAGGCCAGACAAAAGCATTACAAGTTGCTGTACCTGCGCATCCTTTGTCAAATAGAGTCGTAGAAGACTCAGCGCAGTCATGAGCAGCCACGGAAAACCCTTTCCCTTCATTCAAAGCCTTATCAAATGCTTCCTTGAACTTGTCTAGACTTTCACACAGAATGTATCCAAGCATAGATTGGAAACCTGATTCTACAAGCTGACGATTCACACAAAACACGATAAGCAACATATGATAAGTTATCCTCAACAGACAGTCTCTCTGTGTAAGCTAACCTCAACTGAAAGCATTATGACTGAAATAAAAATGTGTCAAAAAGGAAAAATATTCCCATGTTCCAAGCAGCTTGAAGTGGTAGTCATACGATAGAACCCGAAAAATGAAGCATTTTCAACAAGGAAAAATGTCCGATAAATTCTTACTTTAAGTAAATTTTCTTCAAGCCGCTCCCACATCGAAGATATAACATTCTCAACACAATACAAAACCTCTCGGTCATACCTAATAAGCAGCACAAGAAACTTGATAAATCAAACGTGACTATAGCAATAGACAAATTTCTAACTCTGCCAGAACATAATCTTCACCCACAAATAAAACAAGGTAACTCGAATATTTTTCGTGGGCGGTTTCTTCCCATCATACGGTAGCAACCATGACCTTAACAGGGATAGCATGATGCGTACATTAGCATTCTCATTATCAACAATATATCCAGTTGCCTTTCAATTAATTAACTCTCGCCTTGAGTGCAGGCAAGTCAAGGTCCTTATTTTCCTTAATGGCCTTCCACATCTGCTGAGCACTCAAAGAAAATACCAAACCAGGAACTACTTCCTTTCAATATCCTACGAGCCCAACTGCTGCACCAGAATGTAAGAATCGCTGCCTATGGCTGGCCACCTTTTCCTCCAAGGAAATTCAACCACATGGAAAAAACATATATAAGTACAGATAAAAGGTATAATCCATTCAGAAAGCAATGCTCCAAATTCCACAAAATAGCAAAAGAAGATGAAATGGAAGCATAACAAGTCTCCAACAAAGCCAACATAAAAACTGGGCAACCGTACCCGAGATCCAAATATGCTTCCATGTGGTGCAAGGTAGGTATACCTGCTCTTTAAGTTGCTCTCCCTTCCTTCCATAACTAGAAAGAGCGACAACGTCAACCTGGACAGCAGAAGAGAGTCGTTTGGATGAACTTCATTACGACAATTAGAGGCAAAAACAAATTATAGAGAGGACCACATATGAGCATGGAACCACCTACATTAAAAAATTCACTGAGAGGAGTTTCCTTGTACGCTTGTGGCTTAGGCACACCGTCCCATATCTGCAGGCAAATACTAAATGAAACCAGGAAAAACCTTACAAAGTCGATTTTTCAACAGGAAATGCAATAACCCTCACCTGCTGCACGTCTTCTCTCAAGTCAGGTTCTAGCTTTTCCAGAGGAATCTGGACAAAAAGAAAAACCAGAGCGCATGTAAAAAAAATCAACTCAGATCGGTAAAACTTACCAGATGCAGCCAAAACAAACAGATAAAAACCATCACAATCCAAAATAAAACATGATTAACACAAATCAAGCGAGTTTAACACACAAGCAACGGATTGGAGGCATCGGATTCAAGAAGATACCGGTTGCTGATCGAGAAAGGCCATCGGAAGCGGAAGCAGTCGACGAGGAGGATGGAGCACCTGATTGAGAAGAAACGTAGTGAAGAGCGAGTAAAGCAACACGAGAAACCTGATTAAACTCAAATCAAGTGCCAAAGGATGCAGATACTCGAAGAATCGAGAAGCGAGCAAGAGAGCGACAGGGAGTGTGTGAGCGAGCAAGGTGCGTTCTGCGTTATGGTGAAATTTAATGAGCAAATATAAGGTGCTCCTGGAGCACCGATCCATCTCTGCACCAGTCCACTTAAAAATGGCCACGTGACAAGTTGGGTCCCACTTGTCAAATCATTTTCCCTCTTCTCCCTCACCGTTAGTTTCTCTCTCCTCCCTTCCGTTACTTCTTCTCCTTTTCTTTTCTCCTCCTTAGTTCAGACGACTGGCCACCGATGGTCCCCGCCGAATCCAGCTATAGCAACCCTCGCCGGATTTGGCGAGGCCTCGTCCTGGCCGGCTGGGCGAGGGCTGATCTCATCGGATTTGGCGAGACCGCCTGGGCGAGGGGCTGAAGGCGAGGGTGAGGACAAAGACGAGGACGAGGGGGAGGCAGTCCGGGAAGTTGAATGCGTCGCCGACGTTTGAAGATGTGGCTGTGCCAGCGGTCCGCGCCGCCTGGACGAGGGCCGACCTCGCCGGATCTCTGGCGAGGCCTCGACCCTTCTCGCCTTTTGGTGAGAGAGCTCGACCCTATCTGCTTGGGCGAGGGGCTGAAAGCCAGGGTGAGGACGAGGATGATGGCGGTGGCGTGGGTATGTGAGAAGAAGAAAAAGAACACAACAGTATAGAGTGGAGAGGGAGAGGGGATAACGGTGGAATAAAGTAACGGAGGAGAAAGCTTAACAGAGGGGACAAATTAAGGTCAATAGTGGGACCCGGCTTACCACGTGGCGATTTTTGAGTGGACTGATACCGAGATGGATTGGCGAGCACCTAATGGTTTCTCGAAATTTAATGGGCACGCTGGTGGCACAAGAGCAAAATATAAAAATAAAAATAAAAGAAAATGATAAAAAGGCAAATAAATGAGGTCAAAAAATGATGAAAAAGAAAAAGGTCCCCAGACCCACTTCTTGCATAATATCAATGCCCAATTACTGAATATAAAACTGCAATATGGAGTTTGAATGAAGAACCAAAAATTGAAGGGAGCAAAAAAAAAAAAAAGGACCAAAAAAGAGCAAGATTGTGTAAAACATGAAACTGCATGGATCTTTGTCAAATATAAAATGCGATAGTTAAGCAAATCAACTACATGGATAATCGTCGGCAAAAACCGCTCGACATGACTCTAATAAGACTGTATACCCTTTGAAAAATGATTATGAGAATGATAAAACTATTCTTGATATTGTTTGTGTTTGATTAGTGTTATGAAAATAGAAGTAAAAAATTCTAATTAAAAAATTTACTTTATCAGTTGGGCTTGGGTTTGACTTTGGCCCAGCCCATCCTGTCCAATGTTATTGTTACGGTCAAGCCCAACCTTGCGATTTGGAGTAAATAATATTGGCTTTCAAGTCGTGCTACGCCCAAGCGCAATTAATTTATCTTTTCAAAATGACCAATTTTAATTGCGAATCTAACCTAAGGATCAATGGGGCAAACCAACACGTTTAAGTACATTACATGCCACTAAAGTCAAAAATTTGTGCACTTTAAGTAGTTATTCTTTTGCTATTAAAGAGGATCGTTCTTTACAAGGTACTAAAAAGGTGATTAAAGATTTTTTAGCTATAACATTGGAGGTTAGATTAAATTATATTATGATAATAATTTACTTAGATGCTTTTGGAGAGGGTTTTCGATGGCAAACCTTAAAAAGTCGAATGTGCTTAGACGCCTGCATGCACTTCATCTTTATCCCTCGAGTCCATGGGTCGATTTCGTTAACTCTTTTCGGATATGTTCTTAATATATTATTTATTAAAAAAGAAAAAGAGAAAATATTTTGGTGATCAATTTGAGAAATTGCCAAGTTTGGGGAGTCGTATATGCCGAGGAGCAAAAATATTTAAAACATATATTAACAAAATATAAAAATAGATAACGAAGCTAAGAAAAGAAAAGGCAAAAATTGGGGAAGAAATTCTTCCGAAGAATGCAAGAGCAAAACCACAAGCAGGCCTCCCGTTACTTTGCATCGAATTCATTCGTATCGACTTCGATTTCCTCTTCTTATCGAGAGCTCAGGTTTGATCTCGCCTCCCTCGTTGCTTCACTTTTTCTCTACTGGATGCTTCGTTTCTTCTTCGGATTGTTTTGCTTAGTACCCTGGCCAGCTGGGAAATCTTCGATTCGACGATGATAATCAGTTCGCGGGATTGATGACTTGACATTCTTCGTTCTTTCATGTTCCCCGTCTATTAGAGATTGCACAGTTCAGTCCGGAGATCAGAATCTGGATATTTATTGAAATCGATAAGACAGTGTGCATGGATTTGTCTTGCTTTAGTTGGGTTATTATCATTATTGCATATGTTTGGGCTGTGGATTAGCGCAGGAGATAAGGAAAGGAAGCGAGCTTCTTCTTCTTCTTTTGAATGTTTTTGTCCTTTTTGTTTTGCGACATTTGTTGAGGAAAGGGGTGATTGGTACTGCATTTGAAGATGGAATTAGGTGATATCGCGAATGAAATTAGGTTGACGGAGTTGAAAAAACGGAGGAACCGGCACTTTTTGTTTCTATCTGGTAAATGGGCGAGGCTACTTTATAAAAAGAATATGAAAAAGACAATGCTTGTTAGTTTGATAGTTTTCGGGGATGGGTTTATGAAGGTGCAGGCAACGTAAATCCTAATAGTCATTATCTCGGGTTGCCTTTGATGATTCTAGTCGTTAGAAATCCGGAAGGTTCGTGGTTGTGCTCTTCGTTTCTCGTTCATTGGATGGAGGAAGTTTTGGTGTCGCTGTTCCTTCACTTCCACCTTTAAAGTAGCGGTTGGGGAGCCTTCCTAGAATTTATTGTGTAGCTCTGTATTAGTGACTCGAGCTGCCTCAATCTCAAAATGCTGAGTTACTGCAGTTTCTCATTGTACTGCTATCACAGTTTTAAAGATTGGGATACACATAAGAAGTAGTGTCCTTGCTTGGCATAATCGAATCTTATTCACCTTCTGTGTTGCAAGTAAGTTCCTGAGCAAAGTTTCAGGAGACATCTGAATTTCTGCTGCGTCATGATTTTCTGTGTCTCAAGCCTTTTAAGATCCTTGGACGACTGTTTCGATTACTGGCTGACCCCATCTTCCATATCCTCTCCTGGAAACCATCTAGATCCTTCTAAAAAATCTCTTTAATTATCCAATGGTCAGCACATGCTGCAGGGATCTTGAAATGGGTTAATACCTGCCCTAAATCCCTCCTCTTGAGATCATAAGCTATGCCTGGTGCTTTTCACCTCAAGCCGACATCTGAGCTTACTGGCATTGCCCCTTCTTCTTTCACGTGTCCTCTTTACCTGACTATGCAAATGAAATGGAGAGTGACCCTAAGATTAGTGGAGTAGGAGGTGCTGATGGTCGGGATGGCTGCTCTAAAAAGAAATAATGGACAAGATCATAGAACTTGTTTTTGCCTACCGACAAGCAGTCATAAATCAGTTGGCATCCAAAATTAAGAGGGATTTATAGTCTTGTGTGCATTGTGGGTTTAGTATCTTAAGGTGTCTCATTATATAGGACAGTGATTTGCATTTTAAGACTCAGCGTGATTGATCTGTTTTGCACAGTGACACAAGAACGGAGACATCTACTTTTACAGAAGCAAGTTGGTTAAAATAATAGTGAGGTTCATAGGGAGTGCCACTTAGAGTTTAAGAGAGCCGATTTAATAGTTGGATTGTGTGACTTCAAAATTGATTAAATAAGGTGGTATAGGATTGAAGACCCCGAAAAATTGCTCTTAAGGATCTTAAGTTATGTCTGGCCCGGCAACTTCTAAGCTTCAAATGTCGGAGTAATTGCATATTTATTCTTGCAAGTATACCACTGTTATCAAAGACTCGTTCTCTTCTCAATTTCGGAAATGCACTATTTTCTGTTGTTATCATATACTCGTTATCTTTTGAAATTGCAATTGTTCTTTTACTAGTGTTATCATACGCATTGGTCTTTTCTCTAAAATGAAGTTCTTCTTTAATTTGTACTTGTACTTCTCACGTTTATGCAATAACGTTGGAAATGACAGGTGCACCAAGACATGGCATTTAAACCGACAGTTGCATTGAGGGCTATCCTTGTTGGGGGGATAGCCGCATTTGCAAAAATAGGTGGCATTATGAAGGCAGCAGGTGGTGTCAAGTTGGGGGCAGCCGCAGCTGCAGTGACAGCTGCCGCAACCGCTGCCGTGACCTCTAAGCAGGATCAGAAAGATGCTCCCCGTCAATCATGAAGCCTTCTTTTGCTTCTACAGCTAGGAGGAGATGTTTGTAGCATAAAATTGTCCTCGGCATTGAGGTTTTTCCTTTTCTTCTGTTTTTGGGGTTGCTCCTGTGAGCTGTTAGAAAAGCCGGTGTTGTCCAGGATCAAGCCAAATTTCTACTGCGATGGTGAGAAAGGTCTGGAAATAAGATTTTCTCTGACTTGTACTCCAGATAGGTTATTGAAATAGAAAGCAATTATTTTTCTTCTTTGATGTTGGAGGAGCGTGCACGGCACCCAGGACATGCGAATGTAATTTCAGAGGGGTGGCCAATCTTGTATCTTCTGGTCCTTTTGGGTTTAATGCCGTTTGGATTCGTCTAAACGCTTGACGTGCCTATGCAAAGACTCGTTCGCCAAAGGTTGATCAGTTTTCATTTTTTTTGAGGCAAAAGTTGGTCCGGTTCTGCAGGAAGAGATCAGTCGACGATACTTTCTGTATCTTATTTGGACAATCCTGCTGCATGATTATAAAAAAAAAAAAAAAATTGAAGCTCTTAATCAAGTCGTTCAAGCCTGTACCAGAGTCACCATCCCAAGTATATATATCTGCGAACAGGGAGTATATCGTTCGCCAGACCATGCCAAAATACCATTTCTAAGTCCAAGATCGACTTTTCTCCAACTCCAACTAGCTGTGTCGAGCATGTGTAAGTACAACAGAGATGACCTAATAGAAGAGCGAATGGTCTGCATGAATGAGTCAAAAGCAAAAGCAAACTTGAGTACATTTCATAAGGTAAATCCCCAACCTCAAGACTGTCACAAAAGTTGGGCACTATATATTCAGATGGTTTACAGCCATATAAACATATGAATGCTCTTTATCTAAGCGACTATCGGAATTGGGATGGCAAAGCCTCCATCCTCTGCTTCTGCTTAAGGAAACTGATAAATATGTTGCCAAATTTCGTTCAGACGTGGATAGAGTAGTTGACGTGAACCTTGCAGATGCGACCTGTTAGAGCAATCGAACTTCTCTGCTTTCAGTCTAAGTAATAAGTCAATTAGCCGCAGCTACTTTTCCCGCCCCTGGAAAGTGCTTCCTCTCTATTCCAAGCCCAAGACCTCTCCATCATAAACATCACTTGCAGGGTTCATGCGGTTAACAGACGTTAGTGGTGAATGTTAATGGCTGACAAAAGGAGCATTTTTCCAATTTTGGCGCCCCGTTATACATTTCAACTATGAAGCTCTAAGCTTCTCATATTGCCATCTCTCCAGAAAGGTCGACTCCAGTCAACGCAGTTCAGATCAAAGCTGATGCACGCTCGATTTGGATTTACCACAAGAGAAATCTGGCTTATCAACTGAGTGCAAGACAAGATCAGGCTTTGGGGATTCTAATTCGAGAACCACCTGCCCAGAGGTAGCAAAATAGTTCTCCATATGAGAGAGAGAGAGCATTAACTACTAACAATAATCATAGCATTCAACAGAAAAGAAGAATCGATTTTTGTGAACTCCCAAGTTTGTAGGATCAAAGTCCTAAAGCAGACAATGTTTTTCATCTCATTCAAATTTAGGCTTTGTTCGTTTCGCAGAAAATGAATGGTTGGGAAAATATTCTCCTAAACATGATCTCTTGTATCGCTTAAAACAATTAGCCGATGAAAAATGTTTTCATTATCAATAACAATTTATAATTTGAAAATATTTTCGTAAAAATGATTTAGACAAATGCATGTCCACTTTTCAAAAGCTTCAAGTCGAGTGATTAAAAAAAAGGAAATATTAAGGATCTATGGAAGTTCAGTTGATTGGGTTTCCCACAAGAGAAGTATCTTGTTACGTGTTTCAGTTAAGCAATAATGACTTTGTAATTTCCCTGAAACATTAAAATTAAACAGAAACGGCACTACCCAAGGTGCCATGATATCGAGAAGGATGACATACCAGTGAATTTACCCCAACACGAAGGACAGGTGCAGGAACATAAAGGTTACATTGCGGACCAAAAGACTGCAGGAAGAATCCATCCAAATATCAGTACTAGAGTAGAGAGGGATGAACATGTTTGACAAGGTTTAATCAAGCTGAGAACAAAAATAAAAGACCTCTTTACCGGCCAAAATCTTCCTATATTGAAGTCATTAACATATGCAACTCCTTTGCCCCATCCTCGGAAAGAAATGAACGTGTCCTTAATTTGGATGACTTTATTGACATGGAAACCGCCAGCATAAAAGGCAGGTTCTCTTGTTGCACCATCTAGAGAAAAGGAACAGAACCAAATATGCTTGTTTATATTACTTCAGTAGAATGATGTACAGTGCAGGGAAACATGGTCTAAAACCACAAATAACAGGTGCAAAAACCATGAAATCAATAGAACAGGCACAACATTACTTTGAAGATATTACAAGAACCTACCCGATTTATTGATACTTTTGTTAGATAGAACTTTCATGACTCCTGAATGTCCGACCTGAACAATAGGATTGATTTTTGTTGCCTCATTCAGGTTGTGCAAAGGAATTGAGAACATTTTCCACCCAAGCAGAACTCTTCCATTTAGGTAAACAGAACTCAGAATACCCTGTCAAGGAAAAGACGGACAGAGAGATGATCCTTTCATAAAAGCCTGGAGGAGAGGACAAGTAAGTCTTCCATGTGCGAATGAAGTAACATATTCTATGAAATCAAGTACGTTCCATTAAAAGCAAGTGTGCAGTTGGCTGTCACGAGGAAGCTTTGAGGAGGATCTCGACAGATAATCGTGCAAGCCTTAAGGCAAATGTCAGGTTTTGCAAAAGTGTAGATTTTGAGAATATACCATTAAAGTATCTCCAACAATTATTGCAAATGTCGGCACACTCCACAGATGCCCTATATAGAATGTAGTCGAAAAATGCATGATTTTTAGGAAACGGATGAAGTTTACTGAAATTGCAAAAGCCTGCAAAGAAGGTGGTTCCTAACTCAAAATGTCAAGCAATAATTAGCATTAGCAAAACTGACTGAGAATCTACAAGAGTGTTTCATCACACTGAACAATGTTCCTCCTATTACCAAGTTGGATATTCGATTTGAGTACTATAGCTTTTAATCACAAAGATCGAATTAACAACCTTCAGCAACAATTTAATCACTTTGAAGTTTCAAGTATACTTAAGTATTTATATCTTGACTAATTCAAGATTTACACTTGAGCATTAAAACATACTGACTTTGTTTCAAATCATGTTCCATGATGCCAAAAAAGGGAAACACAACAAAATACCGTCTCAATTTTCATAAATATACTTACCTTCATGTCAAACATGTAGGATCCATAATTTACTCGACCCATGTTCTCAACCTATAGGCAGAACAACAGCATTAGTTTTGGAATGGAGGTGAACAAGAATATTTCCAACACATTGCACCTACTACGGCAGAACTCATCGAAAATTGAAACAAAAGAAATACTTGAGAACTTCATGTCATAAAGGTCTTGTTTCAAAAAGCTAGGTTACCATGTTCATTGAAACCATCAATCTCAACTACCACTCTAAACAAGGGGATACCCAGCAGATGTTAAGTGCATGGATGAGATTCAAACTTCAAAGTGAAGCAAGTAGAATCAAATTACAAATGTTACATGCAGCTAAAGCGGCATCTCTGAACAACTAAGTGACGTTTTTTTGAATACATGTATGAGGTAATCTGCCTAAAGCAAGCATATTTGCATATGTATACAATGTTGGATGACCTATTTTCTCAAAGGGTCGAGCTATGGTAAACTTTGTGTACATTTTAAAATGCATTTCAACCATTTAGCCTCAGATTAATTCCATCTCTACAGTCAATTCAAACAAAGTACCATGAGGGGACTTGGAATAACCAGAAACCAGGGCATTCCCATGTAAAATTTCAAGTTCACTGCCAACTACAGCAAAAGATTTTTGCACTCGAACCAACGATCACTTTGACAAGCAAAGCACATAACTCACAAGCCACTGCAAAAATTTTGCCTCAAAGAAGACAAAGCACTATTCAACAAAATTAGATTGTACTTGCTTGAGGAATTTGATGAGCTACCCCAGCAGTTATGGCATGAGAAGAGCTAGGATCACGTACCAAGACATATAAGGTTATTCTTGACACACATTTGGTAACTGGAAGACGAAGTGGTTTATTTGACCATCTTTCAATAGCACCAGCATATAGTGGTCTGTCCTCTCGTGAAGCACATGACACAAACACCTGACCTCTATCGTGCACCTGCAATCAGAACTTATGTGTTTGTTTTATCTCAATCAATCTATATCACTTAGCACAATATTATTTAGATTCTTTCTTAAACCCCATGATTAAGGGGAGCCTACAAAATTGGAGCGGGGTGACATTGCAATATTGCACATTAAAGCTGTAGTGAGAGAACATCAGATATTGTCATCGGACATCTATCAAACATCTTCTCTTCTATCGGTGAACCATTAGATTTAAATGTAAGATAAAGAGAAGGGGTCAATCATTTATACAGAAGCTCAGAGCCCAAAAGAGATTATTCACAAGATAAATGTTCTTCAGTGTCCAATAATGCATTAGAACCGGTGACATAGTTTCCCCCATGCTTTCAACGTATAATGTAAAAGGTTACCTTGGGTATGGTAAGCATACTCCCATCATCCATTGCAGCAAATTCAGATGCATATAATAAGAATCCAAACATCTGAACAGAAAAGGCATATTTTTAGCTACTTTCATTATTAAGCAAACTTCTGTACTTCGACTACTCATATTAACCTCCAATACTACGCAATGTATACGAACCTGGCCAACTAACTCCATTGACAAGGGGTTTTCAGATTCGACAACATCATGAGGACCTAGAACATTTAGTAAATCAAAAAGAAAAGAGGTTCTTTGTAGCTGAATCCTTCCATAGCCTGTCTTTGCATTGTTGTAAGGTACTGAAGGAAGAGGTACTGTTGAATACTGCTCAATAATGTTCCTAATAGCTGAAACAAATCCAGAATGAAATTTTGCACATGATGCTTTACAATCACAAGTACAGAACCACATGTTTTTTAACATTTTCAAGGCAAAAAGTACTTTTTTCAGTTAATAAAATTTGAGCATGAGCCACAAGATATGAAAAAACAAAAATGTAACAAGTAGAAGCAGGAAAAGAATAGTATCAGTGCCAAAAGTTGTTTAAGGAAATCACTTAAGTGCCAAAAGTTTCTTTCGGATTACTTAAGTCCCAATTTTTATGAAAAACGATAGTTTCAATGCCAACTCTAATATGCTTTGTTGAAAATCCAACGTGGCATTATTTTACAAATTTTTGAAGTCGACGTGACTCACCGGAGGTCCAATCAGCAATAAAAAAATGCTGAAACTTGAAAAATATTTAAAAAAAAATACAAACTTAATTAGTCTACAAAAAAGGCTAAAAATTGGAAAATATATATATTAAAAATAAAAAAATACAAACTTAATTAGTTATAAAAAAAAAGGCTAAAAATTTAGAAATAAATAAAAGGACATGTCCAATAAAAGTCCTAAAATTTGTCACGAAAGTAGAATTGAATCCTAAAACTTACAAAAAATGTAATCAAATCCTAAAATTTGTCAAATTGGTGCAAACGAGTCCTTCTCTTAACTCTGGAAAATGATGGCACTTTAATATTTTCTCTCTCCTACATGGTAATAGCGTGGCTTAGACGACATCGATTTGGTTCAAATTTGATTTGTAATACAATTTTTATTTAAATTATATTTAAAAAAATAAAATTAACAAAAAAAATAAAATACAAATTTATTTAAAATAAATTGAAAATTTGGCTTAAAAATCAACAAAAAAAAATCTAAAAACTAAATAAATAAAGGAAAACTAACGCAGAACCAAGCGGCGAGATGTTGCACAGCCCTAGTTGCCGTCATCGCTAGCAATGGCCAATGAGGACCGCCACTAGTAGGCCAATCTAGGGGAGGGCCTACAGGCCCTCACTTGTGGCCAGCAGGGGTCACCCAGCCCCCAGCCTAGCCATGCCTCACCCTCACTGCTTGGTTCTAACTTCATTTACCTCTTCTTCTCCTTCTTCTTTTTAAAATTTTTAAGCATTTTTTTAAAAAATTTAAGCTTATTTTTAATTTATTTTAAATACAGTTTGTGTTTTAAAGGAATTTAGTTTTTAGCTAATTTTTAAATTTAAATTCGATTTATTTTAATGAATTTAAGTGTAGAAGTCCACTTGGACATATTTTTTTTTAAAATTGTCATTTTACATTAAAATTTTAATTATTAATGCCATGTGACAGTTTTGGCTGGAATATATCACTAGAGGCACTTAAGTGATCATTTTTTCTCCAATTTAGCACTTAAGTGATCCGAAAGAAACTTTTGGCATCAAAGTGATATCCATATACAACTTTTGGCACTTATACCATACTTCTCCCAATAGAAGCCATCCCAAATTCCCAATCATAGTTTGACTGCAGTTCATTGCTAAAGAAAAGGGAGAGAAATGATTGAAGAGCTCTAGATTGAAAAGGCGCCAGAGACAATAAGTTAATCTCTTTGCATAATTCTAAAAGCAACCCGCTCCGAAATCATAGTAGCTGTATCAAGGTGCCAAAGATCATGACAAACACCGCAACTAACCAGAAATATTTCTCAATGCAAATTCCCACCACGACTACTTTTTTTGGCCAAACATGATGACTTCAAATTAGCAGTATAACACTACATGAGCAGCATCTCAAAATTCAACCTTCTACAGTCACTTTTGAAGCATTGAAACACATTGGCTCAAAAACAGGAAGCAGTTCCTAGGGTAACATGATAGGGAAAAAGCTTCAAGAGAGATAGCCCAAGTATGTTACCTTTATATTTTGGATTCTCCACATCACCAGATTCTTTAATAGGGGCATCCTGGAAGAAGAAAATCACTTTTGTATTTACACCATTAACCATTGGCTCTGACAAATGAAAAAAGGGAAAAAGAGAAGATCAATTCTTCCTCACATAGTCATAAGAAGTAAGGTCAGGCTTATACTCGGACTCACTACCGCCAGTATTCGCTCCATTGTAGAACCCAAAATTTGATCCGCCATGTGCCATCTAGAAGCTCAAAGAGATGAAATGAGGACAGTTATTTGCGATCTTCAAATATGAAGGAAGACGAAAAATAATATTGGCATACATAGAGCACAGCAGACCCATTTCTTGATAAAATCTTTTCCAGTGCAGCTGCAGTAAATTCAGCATCTGTCTGAGCAATATTCTCACCCCAGTGCGTGAGCCAACCAGTGTAAAACTCCCTGAAACAACAAATTTTCAACAACTGAACCAGTGATCCAGAACGACTGCTTAGCCTAAATTGAAGATTTGTACTTAAATATGATTAGAGACCCACGCAGAAAGTGGTGGAGATTTTCCTGGGGCATTGAACTGCTTCTGCAATTCGAATATAGGCCAAGGCTCAGCACCAGTGTCAAAATCCACAGCTAATATCAGAAAATTGAGGTGAGAAGATTGTATGGGACTTAGATTTAAAAAGTTGCTCCAATACAAAATAGAGAAGCACAATGCCTCTCAAAATCCACAAAACACACATGGACAATGAGTTAACCTGAGAAAACATCTTCGTCTCCAACTGTTCCTTTCTGAAGAGTTTCCTTAGAACCTCCATCTGTAGTGTAGCTGCCTCATGAGAATAACAATTTCAGAAGATCAGAGAATAAAAGGATGTCAAGCATAGCGTCATTCTCAAGTATTTCCATATTCCACAAATGCAAGACATGACTATTACTCTATATGGGACCCCAAAAAAAAAATAAAAGAAAGAAACTAGTCTCCTTAACAGATACATCCGCAGTTCCTATCACAAAATAATGAGGTCAAGCACACATCTAATCCCACAGTGAAATCGAATTTGCCAAATAGAGAACTTCTTACAGGATTACTTCATCGCCTAGGTATCCTCGAGCCAATTTCGCGAGGTGATGAAGATAAGTTTTATCATCTCCATATGAGCCATATTCATTTTCAATCTGTCAAAGCAATCATCTACCACCAAGTCAATACCCCACCTAAAAGAACGAGTGTGATTATATATGATAAACCAAAATGCTTCAAAAGTAAGTATAGCCCTGAGATTCCGTGGGTCTAAAATCTTCAGACCAAATATTCTTGACAACAAATATGACACAAATTTTTCTCATTAACCACATATGCTCCAAAGCATCAAAAGTACATTGGAAAACTGGAGAAATATCATGCTTGCAAGATCCAGCACAATATTCATACTCAAATAAACTGAACAGTGAAAACATGTGGTACAGCCTTTCAACTTCAAAGGAATTTTGAAATGCGTCAGAACTGCTTTCTCCCTTTGCATGTGCACTTACAGTCATGCGGACAGGCCTATGCATGGAAACAAAGAAGAAGCGAGTTTAGAGATCTTAATGAATTCACTGATGGCGGAAGGACAACGTGACCCTAAGACCGTTATTACGAGTAATCTTTAAACAAAAATAAAAAGTTTTTTTTTTTTTGATAACCGAGGTGTCCACGCGGCCAGCGAGCTTGTGCTCAAACTAGCGGTGAAGTACGACTAGTCCTCAGGAGGACCCGTAAACCCCACAATCACAGGCCCCCGGTTAAGTCACCTAGCGCCGAGAAGTTTTGAACCCAGGACCTCTCGTGAAAGGAACTGAGCGCAAACCAACTCGACCACCAGATGGTGGGTAACAAAAATAAAAAGTTCTCCTTTGTTAAAAGTAGAGAATAAGACCCGTTCTACTTCTTTTTAGTATAAGTAACAAGAAGTAATGCTAGTCTCTCCTATACTGGCAATATCCTATTTCCTAAGAAGAAACATAACATAGGAGTTAGCAAAAACAAGCAAGAACAATATTAGAAGAAACATAAAAAAGCAGTTAGCAAAGATAAACAAGAACAATATTCGATTTTATACCTGAACCATTATTATAGGGCCACCATTTGCATAAAGAAGAGAAGAAACCTTTGGAAGTAGGATGCTCCACCACCTTTCAACCTGTTAGAGTTCAAAATTTACCGACTATCACTTGAGCATGGCTATGCTGTTAAACATGTGGTTTGCAGTGCATTTTGACTGAGATATGGTACAATATTCAAGAAAACCAATGACAATATGTTTACACCAAAAACTCCTTACCATTACAGAGTTCATATAGCCAAACCAAACAAATAATGAATATCACCCTCTAATTTCAATGTTATTTCTTCGCCGCAAGTAGGACCTAGGAAACTATTAGAACTTCAATTCATTAAATTCCACATGCCCACCCTGTTCCCTAACTTCCTCCAATACTACCACCAAGTCTACATTCTAACGGGTAACCACGTTATTAAATCTGTCGATTACATCATTTTGTAGCTCTCCACTCTATTTTTTTTCTTTTTAAATAACACGGGATATCCAAACCTTTCAGCGCGACTAACCTTTAAGGAAGCACACAAACTGCCAAATCGACGTTTATTCAGATAAGACCACCCAAAGCGCAGCAGCATGACCCCTAGCTATTCTGAGTGGAAACATTGTGAGTTGAACACAAAATGAAATCTATCACATCCAAACCAGTCAATCAACCACTCAGCCAACCCCTGGGTCAGCAGCTCTCCTCTCATCTCATCCAAAATTAACATTTTTGGAGAAACATTGTCATGGCTAAGTAATCCGCTTATAGGTTGATAGGCACCACTTATTACCCGTTTCAGCCTATTCCAATTCTACTTTGATGCTATATATAGCACCCTTGCTTCACCCAAGTCCTGGGTCAGCGGCTCTCCTCTCAGCTCATCCAAAATGACCCATTTTTGGAGAAAAATTGTCATGGCTATGTAATCTGCTTATAGGCTGCTAGGCACCACTTATTACCGTTTCAGCCTATTCCAGTTTCCTCCACCACTTTGATGCCATAAATAGCACCCTTGCTTCACCCAAAGTTGCGTCCGCAACAAAATTTCTACTTATAATACTGACAGGTACAAATTTTCCCTCCTAGACATGAAAGGCATTCAAAATTCCAACAATCCAGTCCAAAATTGACGCAAGCATCAGCTAAAATTTCTCTCAATTTTCATGACGCTTCCATCTGATTACTATTCTTCAATTGACAATCTTATTGCATGCAGCGCCATTCCATACCTATAATAGTAGTGATTTAGCATTTTGGAGGCTTGGACTTGGTCTTGGTCCTTATTTTTTGTGGCTACAAATGCTTGCAAGAGGGTCCCACTAACTTGCTTTTTCATTCTTAAGACCTCTCTAATCCATTTCATTACAGTTTGAGAATTACTCCAAAACTTTGAATTTTTTAGTATAACTAAACATGTTCCATCTAGAGAAACAAATGGGAACCTTCCAAAACACAATCGTCAGCACAGATTATTAGCTCCTTTTGAAAGAGCCCTGATTTACATAGGCTGACCACTAAGATGAGACAATTTGTCCATATCTAAAGTGAGCACCCATATAGATGAGAAAAATTCAGGACTGCACTGGACTAAGAAGGATGTGCTGAAAAGGACCAGTAACATCAAAATATGGAGGTAAACAAAATTTCTAGAGAGAGAGAAAAAAATGAGACAAAGATGAGACAATCTGTCCATATCTAAAGTGAGCACCCATATAAATAAGAAAAATTCAGGACTGCACTGGACTAAGAAGGATGTGCTGAAAAGGACCAGTAACATCAAAATATGGAGGTAAACAGAATTTCTAGAGAGAGAAAGAAAAAAATGAGACATACATAAAGAGGTAAGCAAAGCAATCCACCTTTCTTGTATCTATAAAAGAGGAAGTTAAGCTAGCCAGCTTTCTTACATCTCTGAAGATGGCAAAACAGGAAAGTTGAATGCAGAGACATATCTATCGGTCAAATCAAGCCTGAAAATGGCCCTAATCTCTTTGGGAATCCAAAACACATCAAAGAGCTTTCTAGAACAATTATTCAATCCCACAATATTCCAGTATTGCAAAGCGCAGCAAGTCTTGATTATTGACAGATAGAGTAGGAACACATACCAACTTGACAAATGCAGGATCAGATGATCTTAACGTAAGTGCTGGTTTTATGGCAAGTAGCCAGTAAGGGAAGCCCCCAAAATCCCACTCTGCATCAATATGTACCCATCAGGAACATTTTCAACATATAAATGGGGAAACAAGGAAAATCGCAATACCATCATACCACAGATATTGCTAATTAATGCGCCGAATGAAACACTAGCGTCCTTATTGCAAACTTACAGAATATAAACAGCAAGCAGTGTCAACAAATCATATTTATTTCAAAGAATTGTATTTCTCTACTCCAATGGTAAGTCCAAAACTGAATGAATGTAATCATATCCTATTGCCAATAAAAAGAGGATCATACTTCTTGCATAAATAGAAACTTCAAACATGACAACATAGCTGAAGATGAGCCATATATTGAATTACAAAGGACAAGACTTAGCAATCTCCATTACAAATTTAACATGCAATGAAGCTTTGGTAAGGAAGGCAGAAAACAAGAGCATTTGGAGTCCAGTGTATGTCCTCACTGGTAATGACACCTTTCTGACTATACACGCATTAAAATTAGTCAGAAACTTACTTTGTTCTGTTGAACCAACCTCTCTAGAATTGGCTCTTCACAAAGAATAGGAAATTAAAGCACAAATGCCACCTGAGTTTATTGTGTCAAGCAAACAGAATGTATGAAGTCTTAAAGCATTTCTAACTCTCAAAAAGTGAAATTGCACAGGACTACCTGTTAGCCCACAAGGCATGCTTAATTAAGTGCTAAAAGTCAAGTAACACTTCTTTGTGAGTATGAGAACAGCAGCTAAGAGTATTGCTCTCTAAGTGGAAAGACATGAGACACAAACTATTCAGTGACTGCAGACAACACAGAAATAAAGGAATAGCATGGACCTAAAAGAATAACTAGATTTGCTATTTGAATAGATGTCCTATCAAAGAGAAAAGAAAATAGAAGTGAAGAGGATAAAAGAAACATGATTATAAATTATTCGAGGAGATGTGCACTACAAATATTTTGGCTGCAACAAAATAGAAAACACGGATGCAAGTCAGTCCTACGTGGAGGCATAAACTTCATCTCATCTGTAAAAGGAAACAACTGAGAATTCACCAGTCATGACAGTCCGAAATGATGTATTTTGAAAATCAAATGAACAATGAAGGTCTTCCAGTTCACCAAGAATTAGAGATGTCACATTTTATATCTCACTAGACATAGAAAAGACAAAATTCTGTTATCCCCAAATAAACTGTCTAAGGTTAGCAATTCAAACTCTTCACAGCTCCACCAAAAGAAGAAAAGGAAATGAGACAAATTGTCCTACTTCCACCATTTTTGCACCAAAATGGTACCCCAACTTACTTGTGCACGAAATCAAAAAGGTGTGACTGACGACCTACTCTTGTAATGGAAGAGACACTGATAACCTAGTTCCAAAATGGAATGACAGTTTAAATATGCCGAAGTGGCTTAATGAGGCCATGTCAACCCAATGTCCACTCCAGAGTCAAGATAAGGGCAGAAAACACTTCAGTGTGGATTAACAGCTTTTAGAGCACCTATAAGAAGAGTCTGGCCCTTACCTGCACATATATAAGGGCCCACTCGAAGCATAACCAAGAGATCAAGCTTCTTGCACAAGTTGAGAAAAGATATAATATCTGCAATTCCCTCAAAGACTGTTTCGCCTGGTTTTGGTTCATGCAGATTCCATGGAACATACGTCTGGATAGTGTTCAAACCCAAGGCTTTTGCTCTCGACAATCTGTCTTCCCAATACTGAATGTACCATAAATGCCCAACTGTAATCAATTTACTACAGGAAAATGGGCATTGTAACTTCAAGAAAAGAATGGTTCTAGTCAACACATTAAGAAGATGCTGAGTTATATTAAGAAGTAACAACTCCTTCTGTGAGGGGCTCCGTGAATTTGTCAGGTCATGGAGCTCTAGAGTCTATTTCTTTCCTGATGGAGAAGAAAGTGATCATTTAAAACAAGCTCGAGTTGAAAGTTCTGTTTCTAGCCTAAATAAGATCCATTACCAAATCCAGTAATGCTGCTTCAAATATGATCAATATAACACAGTTTCTATTCTAAGATAATGCATCTCCAAATAGAAAGAAACAGATATTTGTCGGTAGAATTTGGGGAAAATTATATACAACAATTGTCACAAAAGACCATTGCAATGTAATCACATGAGTGAGAAGAAGAGTAAGTGGAAAGAAGAAAAATTACCTCCGGAACCACCCGGAAATAGTGAACATCACCACCAATTATCTGAAAGGGGCGGCCATCTTTCCAGAACTTGTCACTGATGATCTCAAACTTCCGACCATTGGACTGATAAAAGAAAATCGCAATCAGACTCAGGTATAGAAGTAACACAAGAAACAACTGAACTTCAAACACAAAGCTATACAGATTCACAATCAAAGGTAACTAGTCTCCAAAAAGTGAGATGCATACTTTGAAGGAGCAGAACAAATCAAAACTTAAACTACAATAACATCGAAAAATCGCTTTTCAGTCGCTGAACATAATCCAGAAAAGTGGCCACAATGAAACAGGAACCTTGCAGGTTAAGACAGCTCCCATTGGGGAAAGTCCTCTCAAAACGAAGCCAACACTTGAAAGGAGCTCAGGTTAATCTCGGATTGAACTTTGAACGCATAACGCAGAAACTAACAATTTATGCGAGCATTGATGAAAAGCAATTGTGACAACTAAATTACTACAGCCAACATAGTGATCAGCGGCATCTAAAGACAGTATTGCCTTGAATGACGGACGGACAAAATAGAAGCAGACACAACGAAGCGAATAGAAACGGCGGCTAAATCATTCCAGACAGTCGATCTTTCGCCGAACGTTGAACGCGCGACACTTAAAACTTGACCAATTCAAGGCAGCTAAAACCAATCAAAATCCATAAAAGGCAGCTCAAACCCATCAATTCCATCGAAGGCAGCTCAAACAGATCAAAATACGACGACTAACTCGCGATCGCATGCGGAAAAACTATGCAATTTCGAAGCGCAGCGAAATCGCACCTTCTCGGGGAGAGATGAGCGGGGAGAGGAGAGGGAAGGGAGAGGAGCGAAAGCGGGGACGAAAGCTCCGAAGGCGGCGAGAGAGAGGAGAGCGACGAAGAGAGTGGTGCGGCGGAGGCTTCGCCTCCTCGCCATTGCGGTGGCTCTGGAGGCTGACTGTGCGCTGTGAAGAGGAAGTGTGTTGGAAGTGGGAGTCGGAGCGCGAGCTGTCGTGCTCATGGTGGTTCCGATAGTTTTGGTCCGATCGTAATTATAGCTGGCGTGGCCGCGCACTAGTAAGTGCCTAGGTGGTCCTTCGGTCAACGCCGTTACTTTCAGCCCATTTGCACCGTTGGACCTCGAGAGTTTGGTCCGCCGTATTCCAACGGTGTAGATTAACAGCGAATATTTTATTTGTTTATTTGTTTTATTTATTTTCTTTTCTATCGACCTCATTACTTTGATTTTAAAAAATACTTGATCTTATTTTAATTTTACTAGTAAGTTACTAATCACATATTCAACCAAAAAAATAAAGTTACTAATCACATATGATTCGTCACTTTCCTATATTCAAAGTTAAGGTTAATGAAATGAAAAATCTCAAACTGATATATATATGTGATAAATTTAACTTGAATAATTTATGGGTAGATAAGAATCTCAAAGGACATGCATGACACATTTCTATCATAAAAAAATTACCATAAAATTGCTAGTTGAATGATAGATAACAATAACTCGGTTGACATGGCAAGTTCACGTAGAAATCCAAAACTCTCTTTTTATTTTCAACTGGCCCTAATATGAAAATAAAGAGGGCTTATTCTCTCTCCCCCTTAGAGCATGAAAAACTCTAGATCTTACTCTTCATCATCTCCTTTGTCTTCGTGATTAGGCATTAAAACTCGTTGGAGCACACTTTTCCCTTTGATATTCTTAATGCCTTCGAAATTTATGGGGCTTGCACGTCTCTTCGAACCACTTTCCAATTGAAGTCATTGCGTACCTGTTGACACCTAAATTTTGATCATTTATTTCATAAAAAATTAGAGACTAACTTTAGTCCCTACAAAATAATTTGGTCTACATTTTTAGTATAGTTTTACCTTTTGCATTCATGCATTTGCATTTGGACCGGCAGTGGATGAAAAAGAAAAGAAAAAGAAAAAAAAGAAGAAAAAAAATCATTACATCAGGATATTATTTGATTTTTTTTTTGTTTGTTGAGCGAAACTTGGGATTTTACCTGATTTTTGTTGAGGAAAGCCAGGGATATCAGCAGATTTTGCTCATCATGTGTGGAGCAGAATTTGATTTCTTGGTAACTCAAACTTAATTGCCTATAAAAGGGGTCTGGATCACGTAAAAGAGGGGCGTTGCAGACGTGAGTTTCTAGAGCTTTGTGAGGGGTGCATCCAGTCTTTTTTGAAAAGTAAAGAAAAGGGTGAGTTTTTGAGAGGTGAATGCCTTTTTGACGTAGAAAAAGAGTTGAACATCCAGAGGAGACTGCTGTTCGATGCTGAATCATCACTGTTCGCGTCATTTCTAGCTGCTGTTCGATTTCGGGTTCTCGCTACTGTTTAGAGGCTGAATTTGCTGTTGTCTAAGGGTCGAACTGCTGCTGTTCAAGCCATTTTTGTTGCTGTTTTATGCCCAAAACAGCACTGTTTTTGAGCGGTTCTTACTAACTATTCAGTGCAGCTTTAACCCATCGCTCGGAGGACCTTTTTTGGCAAATGTTGTGAAGACGTTTCAGCTATTGTTCTGCCTCAATTTCCAACGCAGCTGCTGTCCAAGCCTCCAAAACTGCACTATTTCAGGCGATCATCGTCAACAATTTGGTGCAAACGTTGCTTGGCTTTGTAGGTAAATTCTCAACTTTTTTTTACTGCAATTTGTGCGTCATTTGAGCTTAATCTTAAGTTGATTTTTCTGCATAAGCAGAATACAAAGTTTTGATGATAAAAAAAAATGTCATGAAGAGACCATAAAAATCAGCTCGCGTTACTTCGTACCATTGCATGCATCCATGGCATTTCCCCCATTATTCTTCATTCCATATTTGCATATTATCATTTTTTTATCACATGCTAGCATATCATTTTTTATCACTTTATATAAAGTGTTGTTTTTTGCATGGTTAATTCAAAAAAAATCTTTAAAAAAAAATTTCCTGAAGATACTCAGTATACGGAAATCTTTTCAAAATGTGATCGATTAGGAAAATTTCCTAATCCGCAATCGCACGTATGGAAATAAATCTATTTATTAGGCGTTAGATATAATTATTTTCACAGCGGATATTTCAAATTCTTAGGGTCGATCTGTCAGGCTTCAGATCGAAACTTAATTCGGAAGCAATTGCGATTTTTTTATTTTAAGATTTGCAATTTGAATTTAAATTCATTCATAAAATCGAAAAAATCGCGACAAAAAATCTCAGAAGATTTTTTTTTTCTTAGAAAAGATATAGCAAGATATGGTTTCTTAAAAACCAAATCTCATTGTCTTTAGGAAGACAGGTTTTTCTAGAAACCCTATTTGATAATAAAATGTTTTCAAATCCATTTCATTCTCTAAAAAATGTAGAGATTTTCTTGAAATTTCTCGGGATTAATGCAAAATTAAAACCTGAAATCTTTTAAGATAAAAAAAAACATTCCATCTTCATAAATCTCAAAATTACACAAAGAATAAAAAAAATTCATAAAAGAAGAAAACCCATAAAAAATGCACTCTTGAGCCTTTAGTCGGAATTCATCAAGAATTGCCAAATTAAACATTTTCATGAAAGTGGTATCGAAAGGGCGTTGATAGAAATATTAGCGTAATCAAGTCCCCGAACTCACCGATCTCTGGTTCATAGGAATAAAGTATTTCTCCTAATACTTTATTTAGGTGTCTAATCAACCTACCCAAAATGATTACTGGCGACTCTAAGTTAAAAAAAAATCTTTACATGTTAAACATTGAACCTAAGTCACGATTTGGTAGAGCTTGGGAGAGCTTGAACTAGGTTAGTTAATTTAATTAATTAATATAGTAATCCATTAACCTAAAATTGGGAAACCTTGATTTTTAGGTCGCGACAGCTTGGCGACTCCGCTGGGGACTACTTGAATTTTTCTAGAAAATTTAAGGAGGACTTAGGCTAGAAAATTTTCATAAAAAAAAATTCGCTTGGTTTTGCAATCTTGTTTGAATTCTGATTCTCTGGTGTTAAATGGTTTTGCAGAATGGGAGTTATAAGAGGAGAAGTGTGTGGCTAACCCCTTATTTTGCAGGCTTGGGGTAGAGGAATTGTAATTTATTCTTTGAACTATTGAAGCGGTGTTTGTATTTAAATGTTGTGCATGTATTTATGGTATTTGCACTACATCACACATAACCCGCAACCGGACCTGGGTTGCACCAATAGTTTTAAGATGGCATTTAGATGGTTCTTTAACCTTGGTGGTAAGGCTTCACTAAAGGTTATCCTATCTAGATCCCGAAATTTTTTCCAAAAATGACTCAAGGGTTGTTCTCATGCTCATGAGGCCATAATGCATGGGCGTTGCCCTTGTCGATCGAACCAAGCCGAAGTGACTTGACTTGACTAGTCATGACTATTGTACGCGAGGCTGCGACTAGTCATGATGATTGTGCGCGAGGTTGCGACATGTCATTCCGTTCATCACTTCACTTTGCAAAAACCTTTAGGGTAGATAGACTAAGGTTTAAACTCACGGTCCATGTGCATGTCTTTGTGATTGACATTTTCTCCCAAAGAGCGGTAATTTCTCATGCTTCATCTCATGTTTTTCTGATTTTATTTTGGGTCGGTCCATGATTTAGGTGAATTCATTCGACACGTGATCTATATACGAATGGGTCGCCTCGATATCCGTTTCGTGCCTACTCCAAAGCTAGAGCTGAAGATTTTATGGCGTCAATTGAAGTCGGATGGCCAGCAGTACGTGCTCAAGCGCATTGGATTCATGTTGCCGATCCTTGATATAGATATTCAGAGCGGGGTCATGCATGCGCTTGCTCATTTTTGGTGCCCCGAGACGACTACATTTGTGCTAGGAGGTAAGTTTGAGCTTACACCTACTCTGGAAGAATACAGCATTGCCATCGGAAAATCGGTTGAGTTAGATATAGTTGAGCCACCCATTCAGGTAGACCCTACGGTAGTGCTTGCTGAATTTTTGAATTTGACTAAAAAAGAAATTGAAAAAGTTTTGAAGGGTAATTGTCAGGCATGCCCATTATCTTTCCTCATCGAGTGTTTTGAAAGTAATTCCAACCACATGAGATCTAGGATTTTTATTCTAGCATTTTTCGGACTTATCGTCTTTCCATTCCGTCAAAATGCCATTAATCCTTTAATGGCTTGGACGGTAAAACAAATATGTGGAGGGGTTAGTTTCATAAATACTATTTTGACAGAAACTTTCATTTCATTAACACATTTCAAGGAAGAAAATGAAAGAGACAAGAGGGAAAAAGACAAGACCTTTCGAGCCCCAATTGAACTCTTACAAATCTGGCTTTTCTCGCACCTTTCTCAATTTGGGGAAAACATGACTGTATTTGAAATGGGCATGACTGATAACCCTATTTTAAGGTTCAAGCAAATACAAGATCAAACTAAGAGTTTGCACTACACACAGTGGATCGATTTGTTCAAAAATCCGAACTCTAAGATTTTCCTTTGGCAAGCTGTATGGATCCAAGTCACTGAGGCTCGACTTTACCATGGTGATCAGAAGCCCGTACCTTTAATGGGCATTTATGGGGGGACTAGTTATCAACCTCTGCGAGTAGCACGACAGTTTCGGGTTCTACAGGACATTCCACCCCCGCTTGGGCCCAATGAATTTCGAGTCTGGTTCGAGAAAGGTGAGAATTACAGAGCTAAACTTAGACGTCATTCTGAAGCATGAAGGAGGTGTTCTAACCAAAAGCTGAGTTGGCCCGCAAATGAGCTCACTGGAAGGATGAAGAAGTACTTTGCCACAGCCCACTATGTTCAGCATCACATCATTCCTGCCTCAATTCTCCCGAAGATCCCAATCGTGACAAAGCAAAATACCCGTTTGGCCCAAATCAAAGTTAGTGAAGAAAAGGCATTGAAGGCTTAAAAAGAAGCAGATGCTTTGGCTAAGGAGAATGTACAACTAAGGCGTGCGTTAAAGGTCCATTCGTCTATAGATCATGGGGCCTCTAAGAAAAGAAAGACAATTTGATATCATGTTTTGTTTAGAGAATTGTCATCATACTCTTCATTATTCTAGGTTGGAATGTTAGTTTGCATTTTCACACCATAACGTTGGAATTTCTTGTAATAATGGATGTTGATTCACCTTTTGAGATTCCATGATTTTTATTGAATTGTGATCCAAATTAGCACACAAAGTTAAATCTGGACAAATCAATCTTTTGGACGGAATTTTTGAAAAGGAGAATTAAACTATGCAAAATCTGTCCGAGCTCAGAACGCGAAACTTGTTCACTATCATTTCAATCATGGATTTTTAGGAGCGTCATGGACCGACTCGCCATTTTTACTCATTGTACTCGTCGTGTTTATTACCCTTCTATAGGTAATTCGTCACGGATACTCCTCACCCCCATAACACTCGTTCCAAAACGAGAAGGATGGCCAACCAAGTCGACATTGCTGCTCTGATTGACGAGAAGTTGAATGAGCACATGAATGCGGTAAATGAACATATCACCTCTACCATATCTAAGGTGATGGCTGATTTTATGGTCAAGCAGCAGCAGAATAATGTTGGCTCTCATTCGGGGATTCCACCACCGACCCGTCAGGGCCTCCGCCCCGATAAGGCTCATGCAGTAGATATTGACCCGACCTTTGACGTTGATGATGTAATCTTGACTGATACTAGCGCATCTCACGCGGCTAAAGTTCCTCCTCTATCCTGGAATGAAGAAAATGCAAAGTATCTAGCAAAGCTCGAACAGAGGATACGCGAAGTTGAGGGAACTCAAAATATTCCTCCGATCGACTTGTCAGTATACACCAGAGTGCAAGTGCCAGAAAAGTTCAAGATGCCGACCTTCGAAAAGTACGATGGCACATCCAACCATGTGCAACACATCGAGATGTATCAAGGCCTCATGAATAAATCGTCTCAAATGGACCTCTGATGGTTCAAACCTTCCAGGCAAGTTTGAAGGATGCTGCAATGAGATTGTACACTAACCATCAGATCAATCGGAAGGATTCTTGGGAGGAAGTGGCCAATGCTTTCATCAAGCATTTTAAATTTAACCTCGACATTACCGTCGCCCGAGAGGATCTGGAGCAGGCAGAACAAAAAAGGGGAGAGACTCTCAAGGAATACGCCACCCGCTGGAGGAGCATGGCGTCCCAAATCATGCCCAAGCCTTCTGAGCGTGACCTAATGAAGTTATTTGTGTCTACACTTCCACAGCCGGTTCGTTCGAGAATACTGGTGACAACCGTCCAGTCTTTTAGCCAGTTGGTTGCCATGGGGGAAGAGATTGAGTCTGGGCTTAAGAAAGGATGGTACGGTGAGTCGGGTTTTTCTGGTAGGAGGTTTGCCAAAAAGGAAAAGGAGCATGTTCCTGAGGTCAACATGGCTTACGTGCAGAAGGCACAAACTCGAGCCCCAAACATGCAGTTTGCTCCCCAACAAACACTTGGTTATGGTCAGCAGAATCAGAGGACGAATCAACGGAAAAGCCGTACCTTTACTCCACTTCCTGGGACTTATTCCCAAGTTTTAGCCGTGTTACGGAAGAAGGGTTTGTTGACCTCTGAGCTCCAGCGTCCTAATGTTGCAAAATACCCTAAGTATGATCCTGCGAAGAAGTGTGACTATCATTCAGGTGAACATTCCCGTGCTCAAGCACCGTATACAAGATCTACTTGAAACTGGAGCATTTACAATCCAGCCACCTAAACCCAATGTGCAGAATAATCCATTTCCTAATCATTCGGGAAGTACCAACGTTGTCCTTAGCTTGGGTGCCAAGCAGATTCAAGGGTTCAAGGTTCCATTTGACGATATGTTTGATGCTTTAGTTCGAGCTGGTTATTTTTCGATTGATGAAGCGGTACCACTTATTAAAGTCGAGAAGAAGGTAGATGAGCTGGTTAGAAAAGGAATGATTGGAGTGACAGATAAATTTGGGGTTGTCGCTACCACATCTCAAGTCATTATTGACTGGGATGAAGAGCTTGCGATGTTGACTAGCGAAAAAATTAAGTTGGATCCTAAGCTAATTGACATGCCCCCTCTTGAGGATGCCTCTGATGATGACCTTGGGATTGTCATACCTGATGTTTCTGAAGGGTTGGTGTTAGCTGTGCCTCAGCCTTATGCTTATGAGAATAACAAAACGGTTCCATGGTCTTATGACGTCGATTTGATAACAAGGTCAGGGCGAGCTTATCTTGATAACCAACCGGCCAAGCAGGTAGCTGAGAAAGAGGCAAAAGAATTCTTAGCTGTAATCAAGGCTAGCGAATATAGCATAGTTAACCAGTTGAGAAAGTTGCCGGCACAGGTTTCGTTGCTGGAACTTCTCCAGACATCAGACAAGCATTGGGGTGCCTTAATGAAAGTTTTGAGTGAGATTCATGTGCCTGAGACCATGGAAGAGAATAAGTTGGAGGAGTTTGTTGGGGCAGTCCTCTTCAAGGATCAAGTAGCATTTTCAGATGAAGAAATCCCAGCTGAGAGACAGGGTCACAACAAGGCGCTCCATCTATCGGTGAAGTACAAGGAGACCCATATGGCTAGGGTACTTGTTGATAACGGGTCAGCTTTAAACTTGTGCCCGTTAGCTACACTGAAAAGGTTAGGTATTGATCCATCTACTATGCAAGCAGCTAAGACCTCCGTCCGGGCTTTTGATGGAGTAAAGAAAAATGTGATGGGACAGATTGATTTGGAACTGCAAATTGGACCTTCAGTGTTCGATATTCTCTTTCAAGTGTTGGATATCCCTTCTTCTTTCAATTTCCTATTGGGACGACCATGGATCCATAATGCAGGTGCAGTGCCGTCTAGTCTGCATCAGAAGATCAAGTTTGTAGTTAAAGCAAAGCTAATTACAGTTTATGGAGAGGAAGATCACCGAATTTTTAATGCAACGGAGGCCCCATACATAGAGCCCGATCATGTTGAAGAAGATAGCTATCACTCATTTGAGATAGTTCATGTCATTCAGGCTTCGCCATATATGCCATTGCCTGTTCCAGAAGTCTCAAAGGCGGCAATCATGGTGGCAAAGGTCATGGTTGGTAATAATTTCAAGCCAGGCAAAGGTCTTGGAAGAGAAGGCCAAGGCATTCGCACCCCAATTGAAGCGCAGGGGCAATCCCACAAAGCTGGCTTGGGATATCATGGAAGCCGTGGACGAGGTCGTGGTCGACATGAAAGTCGAAGAGGAGCAAGTCAAAGTCCTTTACCATCACCTATTGGCCACACCTTTCACTCAGCTGGAGTAACAGGCGGCTATGAGCATTTGAAGCCGAGCTCAATTGATGAGGACATTGGGCTTATTTTTCCCGAATGGCCCCAAATTATGGCTAACCAGCCACCAAAGGCTCTTAAGTATAAGAAGAGAAAGATAATTCCGGTCAATTTGTCTGAAGATTCTGAAGACGATCACCCACCGCATGTTTTCAAGAAGCCGAAATCAAAGTTTGTGGACGTTGATGATGGTATATCCCACCTCGCTAATTGGTTTGCTGGAACCTCCATCTGTGCAATCACTGAGGGACCACTGGAAGGGATGGTGCTGGCCCTCAAGAGTAACTATTTTCAGTTTTTCGTACCCCTTGCTTGGGAATTTCTCTTGCTTTTCTTTTAGTTCGATTCATGTCGCACTTTTGTTTTCCAATTCAATCAAGATGTAAACTATTGGTTTACTATCAATAAAATTGCAGAAGTTTTTATCATTTTGAATCTTGTTAAAGTACCCCAAACCAACCCGATGACGATAACCTACGATTGAAAAAATATGTCATCCATGGTAAGAACTGAGGGTTGGGCTTCTCAAGAATTCTTGCCTCAAAGTCTGCAAAACAAAAACAAAAAAGAATTTCAAAACATGGTTAAATAAAAAAACAAAAACAAAAACAAAAAAACAAAATCAAAAGAACATGCATGGAATTTAATCTTGTCTTGTCTTTTTGATCCCTCTATTTTATGTTTCAGAGATAGTCTTGAGGCATGCCAAGGGATGGGAACAGTGGACTCAAATGTATGCGATGTGGAGCAACCAGATGGTTCAAACAACTTTGATCTGAATAATGAGGAGATACGGCGAAATCTAGAGATCCATGAAGGGGCTAAACCTCTAACTGTTGAAGAAACCGTGTCAATTAATCTTGGTGATACGGAGAATCCTAAAGAGGTGAAGATTGGGTCAAACCTCCATGAGGACGTGGCTCAGCGCTTAACTCAGTTGCTGAAGGATTATCAAGATATATTTGCCTGGTCTTATGCTGACATGCCAGGTCTTGATCGTTTCATCGTCGAGCATTGCTTACCTACCGATCCATCAGTAAAGCCTAAAAAGCAAAAGCTCAGAAAGTACAAGCCACAATTGTCAAAAAAGATTGAAGAAGAAGTCATGAAGCTTCTCAATGTTGCATTTATTAAGGTTACTCAATACGCTGATTGGGTGGCAAACATAGTCCCGGTTATGAAGAAAGATGGCCGAGTTCGGATTTGTGTGGACTATCGAGACTTGAATAAAGCTAGTCCAAAGGATGACTTTCCACTCCCTCACATCGATGTCCTCGTCGACAGTACTGCTAGATTCGAGCTTTTCTCATTTATGGATGGTTTCTCGGGTTACAATCAAATTATGATGAATGAGGATGATAAAATCAAAACGGCATTCACAACCCCTTGGGGCACTTTTCACTATAGGGTGATGCCTTTTGGTCTCAAGAATGCTGGGGTAACATACCAACGGGCCATGGTTACCCTATTTCATCATATGATGCATGAGGAAATCGAGATTTATGTTGATGACATGATCGCAAAAACCCGACGAGGAGAGGATCATGTTAAGACCTTGACAAAGTTGTTTGATAGGCTTCGAAAGTTCAAATTACGTCTCAATCCGGCCAAATGCGTGTTCGGAGCCACCTCAGGGAAGTTGCTTGGCTTCATTGTTAGTAGTAAAGGCATTGAAATTGATCCAGCGAAGGTAAAGGCTATTTGTGAGATTAAACCTCCAACATCGGTGAAGGAGGTTCGAAGTCTGATGGGTAAACTGAATTACATAGCTCGGTTCATTTCTCAATTATCAGACACCGCAAAACCATTCTTCAAACTTCTTAAGAAGAATGCACTGATCAAGTGGGACGAGGAATGTAATCAGGCATTTGAAAAGCTTAAGCGGTACTTGATGGATCCACCTGTGCTTGTCCGGCCAACACCAGGACAACCTCTAATCCTTTATCTCTCTATTCATAGCGAATCTCTAGGTGCCATGCTTGCCCAGAAAATTGAAGAGGACGGAAAGGAGCGCGCGATTTATTATTTGAGCAAGAAATTCACTACCTCTGAGATGAACTATTCTGAAGCAGAAAGAACATGTACAACACTGGTCTGGGTGCTCCACAGGCTTCGACAGTACACTCTGCACTATCAGATACTACTTGTAACGGAGTGTGATCCTATCAAGTATTTGCTTAATCAACCTGCGTTGGTTGGAAAATTAGCAAAATGGCAGATCCTCATCTCAGAGTTTGATGTTCAAATTTTGCCTCAAAAGTCAGTCAAAGGGCGAGTGATTGCTGATGTTCTGGCAGAGAATCCTGGGGCGAATGAGGATATGGATCTGCTAGAGAATAGAATCATGGCAATTGATGAGTATGTATGGACAATGTATTTCGATGGAGCTGTGAATTTATCGGGATCTGGTATTGGGGCAGTTTTGATATCCCCAGGTGGGCAACACTATCCTGTGACTGCAAAACTGATATTTCCGTGCACGAACAATATTGCTGAATATGAAGCACGTATTATTGGGTTACAAGCTGCAATTGAGCTGGGAGTAACTAGTCTCAAGGTGTTCGGAGATTCAGCCTTGATCATCCTTCAGACTGTCGGTAAATGGCAAACCAAAAATACCAAGTTGCAGCCTTATCATTCCTATTTGGAGGAACTAGTGGAGAAATTTGAGGTTATTTCATTTGAATACTTGTCCAAAACTCATAATCGATTTGCAGATGCTTTGGCCACGCTCTCAGCAATGTTACAAGTCACGAGTGGGTTAGAAATTGAGCCTTTGCAAGTAGAGATCTTACAGAAGCCAGCTTATTGTATGGCTGTTACAGAAGAATCTGATGGTAAACCATGGTATCATGACATCAAAACATATCTTCAAACGCAAGAGTTTCCTGAGAAGAGTACCGCATCTGATCAGAAATACATCAAGAAAATTGCGTCAAAATTTTTCTTGAGCAGAGAGAGCTTATACAAGCGGTCTTATGATTCAATCTTGTTGAGATGCGTCGACTCAGCTGAAGCTGTTCGCCTAATGCTAGAAGTACATGAAGGGATATGCGGTCCACACATGAATGGTCATATGTTAGCAAGGAAAATAATGAGGTTGGGCTACTATTGGCTCACGTTAGAAAGTGACTGCATCCAGCATGTCCGGAGTTGTTACAAGTATCAAATTTATGGCGATAACATCAACGTTCCTCCAAATGAGTTGCATTAGATGTCTGAACCATGGCCGTTTTCTATGTGGGGCATTGATGTGATTGGCCCGATCAATCCTAAGGCGTCAAATGGACATCGATTTATCTTGGTCGCTATTGATTATTTTTCAAAATGGATTGAAGTTATGTCCTTCATGGTAGGTACAGCACGGAACGTGGTGAAATTCATCCGTCGTGACATCATTGCTCGATGTGGTGTACCTGAGGCCATAATCACTGACAATGGATCGAATTTGAATAATAGGTTGGTGGATGAGGTGTTCAAAGAGTTCAAGATCAAACATCCGAATTCCTCCCCATATCGTCCACAGATGAATGGAGCAGTTGAGGCAGCCAATAAGAATATCAAGAAGATCTTGGCTAAAACAGCCAAGAATTATCGTGATTGGCACGAGAGATTACCCTTTGCACTTATGGCATACCGGACTTCTATCCGATCATCTACTGAGGCAACTCCATTTTGCCTTGTATACGGCATGGAAGCAGTTCTACCAGTTGAGGTAGAGATTCCGTCATTACGTGTTCTTTCGCAGGTACAATTGACGGAAGCTGATTGGATCCAGCAAAGATTGAACCAGTTGAACATGATTGATGAGAAGCGGCTCAAGGCCCTATGTCATGGCCAATGTTATCAGCAAAGGGTTGCTAAATCTTTCAACAAAAAGGTTAAACCTCGATGTTTTCAGGTGAATGACCTCGTCTTGCGAAAGTTGTTGCCGATAATCCCTCTTCCGGAAGGAAAATTCGCTCCAAATTATGGCGGCACATATGTTGTGAAGAATGTGCTTCCAGGAGGTGCTCTGATCCTAGCTGAGATGGATGGTCGTGTTTTTTGTAACCCTGTTAACTCTGATTCTGTAAAAAAGTATTATGCTTGATTTGTGCTCATTCTGATTCTTTGTACCAGTTTGAATTTCATGGGTCATTGATCTTCTTGCAAATCTTTATGGAGAAAGTTTAATCAAGCGATCTATTTTGTCCTTTCGAAATGGTTATATCGAATGAGAAAACTTCAGGATGATTAAAGGCAAGCCCATTTCCATACACGCCCTGAATAATAATCTCTAGTATGAGTTGAGTGAAATTTCCGTGCTGACGAGGTAAAGGGTTATCTTGGGAAAAGCATGATGACCAATGTGATGAGAGGCATTCATTTCCTCTGCCTAAACACTACAGGTTGTCCTTTGCTTACCCCAATTTGTGCGGAGTTTCATTTCTTACCCCTGTCAAGAACGACCTCACATTGAGGCAGTATCTCCAAGAGTTCAAAAAGGATTAGAATTTTCTTGCTTTCATTTGCATCAATCTTCAAGTTTATTTATTACATGAAAATTTTGTGTTAACTCAAGTGTCTTAGATATGACGTAGAGCATTTCTTTCTGTATCCCTATATACTATACCCCTTGCTTACCCAATTTGAGCATGGATTCATTTCACACCAAATGGTGATCATTCTCATGGTGAATTAAAGAGATCATCTTAGAGCGTCGGGATGAATGAGATATGAAGTAACTTTGGGGCAAATGAAGGCTCAAAAGGAAATCTATTAGAGAAAGTATGAAAAAGGATTCCATCAAGCGAGGTTCTCTTTCTAAAAAAAGGAGAGAAAAAGAAAGAAAAAAAAATTCTCTCTTAAAAAAATCGAAAAAAGAAAGAGGCCTCAACAGAAGTGATGTGCGAGGATGTCTTCTCAAAAGAAATCACTCATAAGTTCTTCAAAAAAAATGTAGAGCATTTGTCAATTGACACCAGTGGTTCTCGGAATGTCAATGAAATGATTAAAACAAGAATCTGCGGTGAAAGAAACGTGAAGATTGGATGGTCACCAATTCCCATAAACCCTCTTGTTATGAATAGACCACTCATTTCAAGCCTACCCAACCCTACATTACAACCCTTATCGAAGTCTCTTCAAATTAAGGCACTTGAGTTAACATAGGGTTTTACATGCTTATAAATGTTTCTTGAAGAGGTGCGAGCAAGATTTTTTCTATCCCATGTTTCAGGGTTCCTGACTTGTAAACTCACGCGAGTCCCCATAGTTATCTTTAACCAAACTTGTATTTCAATCCTTATAAAAATCTCTTGGATTGGTCAGGTCATATTGATTTCAAGAATATCCGGACTCTTGTCAAGCACGATGAAGTGAGCTTGAGCGATTCTCAAACCCGCATCAATGGTCGGGTGAAACAGCCTTATAATGAAGATCAAGTGGAAGTCCTTTTTGACTGAAAATTTCTCATTCAATGTTATCAGATTGTTGAAAGAAAGACAAGTTTTCTTGATTAACATTCTTTCTTGATAAAGTTTGTTAACACGAGCTATTTTTTTAAGAACTCACATCGAATGAATTTATTTTGTGCATGAAATGAAAAGTCAGGTAGAGATGCACGTTAGCCTGGCTATTCTTGACCAATGGAGAAGAACTCAGGTATGTTTTTTGATTCCCCTTCAAAATTTTACCTTACATCGGCACTTGATTAGCTCAAGTTGTCTCCAAAATTTTATACTTGATCGGCTCAAGTTATCATCCTTTTGTATTCATTCCGATTAACTCGGATGATGCATTTCCTTTGTGTTTGCACTGATTAGCTCAGGTGTCACATTCTTGTGTGTTCATACCGATTAGCTCGGGTGTTGCATCCCTTTGTATTTACTCCGATTAGCTCGGAAAATACATCCCTTTTGTGTCCGCATCGATTAGCTCGAGCGTCACATCTCTTTTCAAAATCAACATTTGACTGACTCGCGGTTGATAGTCCACATGGTGACTTGCCGAGAGTCAACTGTTGAGCTACCATGGGAACCTAATTTTTCGCCATAATGAAAAATGGGGGACTAAAGTAACTCCTTAGCATTACGAGGTATTTAAGGAAAAAGTTAAATATTTCGTATGCGATCCATGTGTAAGTTATCTCGGCGCTCCATCAAGATAGAGGGGGAGGTCATTGCACATGTTAAATATTGCTTGCATTCTGCATGTGATGCATTATCTTTAGAGAAAATGGAATTAAAACTTCCGCAAAAAATTCACAATTCATCATTTGCATGATCAAAATTTAGGGTTCAATTTTGTTTTTGAGCGAAACCTCTACGAGTCTCCACTCAAAGAGGGGCAGCTGTTGACACCTAAATTTTGATCATTTATTTCATAAAAAATTAGAGACTAACTTTAGTCCCTACAAAATAATTTGGTCTACATTTTTAGTATAGTTTTACCTTTTGCATTCATGCATTTGCATTTGGACCGGCGGTGGATGAAAAAGAAGAAAAAAAAGAAGAAAAAAAAATCATTACATCAGGATATTATTTGATTTTTTTTTTGTTTGTTGAGCGAAACTTGGGATTTTACCTGATTTTTGTTGAGGAAAGCCAGGGATATCAGCAGATTTTGCTCATCATGTGTGGAGCAGAATTTGATTTCTTGGTAACTCAAACTTAATTGCCTATAAAAGGGGTCTGGATCACGTAAAAGAGGGGGGTTGCAGACGTGAGTTTCTGAAGCTTTGTGAGGGGTGCATCCAGTCTTTTTTGAAAAGTAAAGAAAAGGGTGAGTTTTTGAGAGGTGAATGCCTTTTTGACGTAGAAAAAGAGTTGAACATCCAGAGGAGACTGCTGTTCGATGCTGAATCATCATTGTTCGCGTCATTTCTAGCTGCTGTTCGATTTCGGGTTCTCGCTACTGTTTAGAGGCTGAATTTGCTGTTGTCTAAGGGTCGAACTGCTGCTGTTCAAGCCATTTTTGCTGCTGTTTTATGCCCAAAACAGCACTGTTTTTGAGCGGTTCTTACTAACTATTCAGTGCAGCTTTAACCCATCGCTCGGAGGACCTTTTTTGGCCAATGTTGTGAAGACGTTTCAGCTACTGTTCTGCCTCAATTTCCAATGCAGCTGCTGTCCAAGCCTCAAAAACTGCACTATTTCAGGCGATCATCGTCAACAATTTGGTGCAAACGTTGCTTGGCTTTGTAGGTAAATTCTCAACTTTTTTTTACTGCAATTTGTGCGTCATTTGAGCTTAATCTTAAGTTGATTTTTCTGCATAAGCAGAATACAAAGTTTTGATGATAAAAAAAAATGTCATGAAGAGACCATAAAAATCAGCTCGCGTTACTTCGTACCATTGCACGCATCCATGGCATTTCCCCCATTATGCTTCATTCCATATTTGCATATTATCATTTTTTTATCACATGCTAGCATATCATTTTTTTTATCACTTTATATAAAGTGTTATTTTTTGCATGGTTAATTCAAAAAAAATCTTTTAAAAAAAATTTCCTCAAGATACTCAGTATACGGAAATCTTTTCAAAATGTGATCGATTAGGAAAATTTCCTAATCCGCAATCGCACGTATGGAAATAAATCTATCTATTAGGCGTTAGATATAATTATTTTCACAGCGGATATTTCGAATTCTTAGGGTCGATCTGTCAGGCTTCAGATCGAAACTTAATTCGGAAGCAATTGCGATTTTTTTATTTTAAGATTTGCAATTTGAATTTAAATTCATTCATAAAATCGAAAAAATCGCGACAAAAAATCTCAGAAGATTTTTTTTTCTTAGAAAAGATATAGCAAGATATGGTTTCTTAAAAACCAAATCTCATTGTCTTTAGGAAGACAGGTTTTTCTAGAAACCCTATTTGATAATAAAATGTTTTCAAATCCATTTCATTCTCTAAAAAATGTAGAGATTTTCTTGAAATTTCTCGGGATTAATGCAAAATTAAAACCTGAAATCTTTTAAGATAAAAAAAAACATTCCATCTTCATAAATCTCAAAATTACACAAAGAATAAAAAAAATTCATAAAAGAAGAAAACCCACAAAAAATGCACTCTTGAGCCTTTAGTCGGAATTCATCAAGAATTGCCAAATTAAACATTTTCATGAAAGTGGTACCGAAAGGGCGTTGATAGAAATATTAGCGTATCCAAGTCCCCGAACTCACTGATCTCTGGTTCATAGGAATAAAGTATTTCTCCCAATACTTTATTTAGGTGTCTAATCAACCTACCCAAAATGATTAGTGGCGACTCTAAGTTAAAAAAAAAATCTTTACATGTTAAACATTGAACCTAAGTCACGATTTGGTAGAGCTTGGGAGAGTTTGAACTAGGTTAGTTAATTTAATTAATTAATCTAGTAATCCATTAACTAAAATTGGTAAACCTTGATTTTTAGGTCGCGACAGCACCTTAGTTTTTTTTTATTTGGATGAGTTTGCCAAACAAACCTAGAAAAAAAAATTGGAGGTGAAAAATTATCAAAGATAAAATTGCTCCAACAAGCTTCATGCATAATCACAAAGAAAATAACAATGATGAGAGAGAAGATGATCTAGATTTTCCGGGGGAGGGGCGGAGAGGGGGGGTGAGCCATATTTTTTCTCAACCTATCGAAGAGACAAAAGAGTTATGGATTTCCACGCTGACTTATCACGTCGACTTAATTATTATAATGTGTCATCTAGCTAAGTAATTTCACGAACTAATTCAACGGAAGTTAATGGAGGGTAAATATTCGCGTTTATTACCAGTTTGGAGTTTTTTCATGGTATAAATCTAAAGTTAAAGAAAAATAACTTTCATGGCTAAGAAAGTATGCCCCTTCTATGTTAAATTTTGTAATTTTTCTGTACTATTTGAAAAATAAAAAGTCACTTACATCTTTTCGAATTAGTTAGTATCATACGAATATCTTAAGTGTACCTAAACATGAAAAGTAATATTTCCACGTAGGTTTCTCTTTTTATTTTATTTTTTGGTCAAATATCTTTTGAGTTGTGAGCGATAATTTTTTGAAAAATAGTTAGTGAACTTTTCTAGCCTAGATAATATCCCGGGTGTGGTTAAGGCTATCAAATGGGTAGATTGGGCTTAAAATGGTCCAATCCAAACTGATCAATTTAACTCATATTAACCCATTTATATATAATACAAATTTAGTGACTCATATCCTACTTATATTACTACATCACATCGATATTTGATCCTATCATACCTATTTCGCTTGCGCTCCTCAAACTTGCCATGAACATTCCTGTTATTCCATCAAATTCTTTGTTATGAGCTAAGAAACGTGCCTAACTCCTTCAAACTTAGTGGCCTCCTCAATATCTATGTGTCGATGGTTTCTTTCTAAACCTATATCGACGAGTTAGAAAACAATAGAGCTGTCAAATGGATCACTAACCCATATGTTAACACATTTATTAAAGTAGATCATAAATGGGTTGATTCAAATTTGTTGTACGGACCACAATGGGTTTAGAAAGGGAAAGTCTGGTCTAAACGGGTTTGTCATGAAACCAACTTTCAGCCCATATAATCAAAACAATAAAGTTAACAGGTCTGGCCCGTTTTCCTTCTTTATTCTTTGCTGGTCTCTACTCTCTCTCTCCCCCTCTTAGTTCTTAAGCATCGTGACTCGCGAGCCCTCCTCCTCCTCTTCGATCAACCTATATATCTGAAATGATATCTCTTGGGTTTACTTGAGTTGATGGTGTCTATTCTATGAATTTTAGAACTCCGATTCTACAGCCAAGGGTGCACATGATAACACTTCTAGAAGTGAACTTCTACTTCAGAAGTGATTCTGGAGTAGAAATCCGTTTGATAATATAATTTTCAAAGCAGAAATTCGTTGGTAAAATTTTTTACTTCTGAAAGAAATTTCTATTTCTAAAGTGAATTTTCACTTCTAAAGTTGTTTTTTTTCTCGATTTGAGAAGTTAAAAAAACTGCTTCTTAACTCAAAAATTACTTCTCGGACAAAAAAAAATTCAAGAAGTATTTCTTGCCTAACCCTTTTTCCAACAAGACTGCCTCCACTGACCTCTGCGGCCATCTATCGCGGACCACTATCTATCACCGCCCACAACCACGACCACCCCCCCGGTGCCAACCGCCGACCACCATCAGCCACCCCCATCGTCAGCCATTGCCCGCCGTCCACACCCATCGTCAACCATTGCCCGCTGCCAACCACTATTGCCCATTGCCACTTACGACCATCACCACCCCCCAACCACCATTATTGCCGACCACTACCCATCATTGCCTATGACCATCACCACCCGTCAATCACCACTATTGTCAGCCACCGTCGACCATTGTGGACCGCCGCTACCGACCACCACTGGCCGCTGCCAACTATCGCAGTGCCGACCTCCTTCAACTATTGACCACCACCGGCCACCACTAATTGCCACCTCCTGCTGCCAACCATTGACCACCTCGTCACTTATCGCCTCAATCTACCGTCGACCTCCGTCTGCCATTACCATCTCCGGTCACCGAAGTAAAAAATAAATATTTTTTTATTTTAAAAAGTAAATAATAGTTTTTAATAATAAAAATGATTTTTTTAAAAAATGTTTAAAAATGAAGTGGAAATTTTTTGGTTGCCAACAATAATTTTTTAAAGAATATTTTGTGTTGATAATATTTTAGAAGTAGAAATTTCAATCGTTACTCAATGAATTTCTCTAATGAGGAATCAACTCTCTAGAGTAGAAGTGGAAAAATCAACTTCTACTTCTAGTCAAAAGTTGATTTTTGAAGCAAAAGTGTTACAGTGTGCACCCTAACTAATTATTCCACACATATATATATATATTTGTTTGAAGCTGCGTTCTTCAATGAAATGACCATGTCATTTTCCTTATTCTTGCACGAGTTGGGGCGTGATACTGCAGAGAAAGTCTACCTTTTTGTTCTTTTTATTTTCAAGACCAATGGCCATGACCAACCATTTTTTTTCAACAATTGAATTTTATTCATTTATGTGTTGCATGGGTCTACTAGCACTAGCAGGGTATTAAGGACAGAACATTACAACACTTTTGAAGCAGAAATCCATTTGATAACACAATTTTTAGAGTAAAAATCCGTTTCGTTATGCCACTTCATTTTTCTACTTATGAAATATATATTTTTTTTGCTTTAGAAGTAGTTTTGGAGCAGCTCGAAGAAGTAAAAAAAAAATTACTTCTCTCTGGAAATAGAAAAATCAATTTTTGGTCAGAAATTCGTTTCTAAAAGAGAAATGTTATAATGCGTGCCCTAAGTATTTATTGTCTTCACCTTCTTCCTATTCTCAAGAGTTGTGTAACCTCCCCATAACGGCTACTTTAGTCCTCTGTACAGCCAAATCGGTAATTTACAATGAAAGAAGAATCACCAATGGCATTTGTTCCTTGTCACTCAAATGTGATGCGGGTTCCAATTCCATGAGAGCTTGGGATAACAAGCATGGAAACAATCTCCCCTTAGAAGCAGAAACAGCTGAAAAAAATAAGTATCTATCTTCTAGCCGTAAGTTGTTCGATAACAGGTCGTTGATTATGTTTGAGCTGCGTCCTTCAAGTGGAAGGACGGCCGTGTCGTATTGGGTTGTGACATATTGCACACACAGCACATGGGAGATTCTCGCATACGCCATTTGATCAAAATCTGTCTCTGGCAGCAAGCCAATCACGCATTGCTAACTAACAGACGAAAGTGGGGTGCTTTGGTATACTAGGGCTGCACAAAGTCCATCATCTACGCCAAGGCTCACAACCCCTCAGGTCTCCATGCAGTCTATCATGCACTAATCAACGCGGAGCCCCATTCAATCGAGTAAAACATGCCCCTTATATTTAATATGAAAATATTTTAGAAATACGGATCGGTATGCGTTATTTGATTTGCATGAACAGATAAACTATGTCTGTTTTGGTCAGAAAAGTTATGACCAGACTCACCCGTTTAACCGGTTGCCAAGGCTCATGCAGTCCCTCGTGCACGACCAACTGAGCAGTCGGCAAGACATTTCACCTCCAAGTAAAACTCTATCAGCATCAGAGGGGTTAGGGTTAATGACGCCATAAAAGGCCAGCTCGGATCTCCACCACAAGCATCAGACTGTACAGTTCATGCATTCTTACCAAGAAGTCATTTTTCGTGTTCCTCACTTTCTGCAAAACCATGTGTCCGAAAACCCTTGAAATGTTCGTGGTGGTGGGTGGGGGTGGAAATCTCAAGAAGAAAAGAGGCCGGTGAGATTCCTGCCACTCATGCAAAGATGGCAGCAACTTTCCCGACCGAGAAAGTCCCATCATCATCCGTCCTTTTCTCCCGTCCGCCCCCACTCTCTTTCATCTTGGAACTTATCGGTGTCCTTTTTGGACAATAATAATGCACGACAGCACCTGCTAATTATGCTTGGGAGAAAAGGAATGGAAAACACCCATTCGGAAAATCAAAATGGTTCAGCAATTCAGGATCACTACGCACCTACATTCTAGACGGCAGCGACGACGAGGAGGGATCGAGGAGAAGACGGGGAGAAACGGAGACGTGCAGCCCGTGCTTTCGCGAAATCGATTCGTTTAATCATGTGGTAAGCTTTACAATGTCTCTATTGGGGTCATAGGAAAAAGAAGACCAGGGGTGACCTTGGTTTGACTTGACATTGACTTGAAGGTCGATGGGATACACGGTGGAATCATGGAAAATGGACAGAGAGGCGAGGAAAAAGATGGAAAGGGCGTTTACCAGTATGACAAAACAGTGAAAAATGGCGATGGACGGGCCAATCTCTCTACTTCTTCCTCGGGATTGAATCCCACTGTCTTCTTTGCGACCCACGTCAGGTGCCAAACAGCATCTCATCTTTTCTAGTCCTCCTTTTTTTTTCTGAATAATTTTTTTTCTCGTTTTTCGAAGAAATAAAATAAATAAATAAATTATAAACCGCATCTCTATCAACTTTGTGGATTGCACATTTTGTAAATTGCATCTTTTCCCCTCTCAGAGAATCCAATGCTATTCTTCATTACTTTTTGGGGGATAAAGTCGAATAATTCCGTATATTCAAAGCCTAGACCCATACAGATTAATCAATTGTTTTAAAGGGGATATGCATGCTTACCCACTACGTATATTCCGCATTGTACTCGAAGAACTTTTGCGCTTTCTCTATGGAGACTCCACCCAATAAATTTTTTACACACTCGGCGCTTCAGCACGTATGTCGAAGCGAGGTACCGAAGGGTCTCGTGTAGCGAGACACGCACAAACATGTCTGAACGTGGATCGATTGATCACCGAATCTGTCGAATTAAGTTTGAAGCGTGAAAGGAAGACCACCAATAAGAAGCTACTGAGCTCGACAACTCGTTATCGGCATCATTTGACCTCACTAGAGTTTTAAAATCGTCACGTAATTCTCATATCACAGCATCGTCCCATCGTAGAAAAAATTACCCTTTTTTATTATTATTAAACAAAGTGTAAACGAAAGCTGGCCATGGTTTAGTGCGGTCGGCCCACTTTAGCATGGACCACCCCAAGACATCAATGGAGATAATATTGAAAATAGAGGAGGGAGAGTGGCTGCATCGGATTTTGATTTTGCCTATAAATGGAAAATCCATCTTTCACTTGGAACAGAGGCCAGTGAAGAACTTGTTGGAGTAATTATTATCGTCCCGAAACGAGTTTGCTCCCTTTTTAACCTAATCATTCCTTACTCAAGAATTTGAAAAGTTCACCATGATGGTTTATGCAGTGATGGGATGCTAAAGGCCACCGTCTTTCAGCGGCAAATTGAATAGTTTATTTTGAAATGATTGTCGTCGCAAAATGAAAATGCCTTTAGAGTAAAGGACTTTGAGGAAATGCTATACCGGTTCGGTGGACGGGTTTCAGTATAATTAACCTTACTTGTTAGCAAAAGAGTTAAAAAAAAAAAAGGAAATAGCAAGAAAATGAAGCATATTTGTTGGGACAAAAATCACTGTCTAGAATGAAAAGTCAACAGCCAATCTCCGTTCTGGTCCCACAAAAAAAAAAAAGGAAACAAACAATCTTCGTCGTTTGAAGCCTTGCACATAAGCAAGGACCGAACCCTAAATATATCTTTGATCATATGCCATGCATAAAATTTGGCAGAAGCATAAAAACTTTATTACACGAAAGGATAGCACTAAACTAAAAAGAACAAAAAAAGAGAGAGAGGAAAGCGCCATACTTCCGAACTCCTGCATAAGTCATTAATTCATTATCTTGTCGCGTCACTTTCTGTTAAGAAAGAGAACCTAGGGTTTCCCGTCCATGCTGTGTTATTACATGACAAGATTGGAAAAACAAGAATCCCAAACAACCGTAGGCTAAAAAATAAATGACTTGTTATATAATATGATGACCATTTATAAGAGAAGTATATATATTAAAGGTTCTTGAGTTTTTGGTCCTTCCCTTTGGGAAGAAGATTCGGTAGCAAGAGACTGAAGATGATGGTGGTGATGAAGAGCTAAATTTAACATACACTATGAAAGAACATATAAAAAAAAAAGGAGGAAAAAGAAGACAAAAAAGAAAAAGAAACTGATTTTTTTGGAGAATCTTCCTCTTTGTATAGAGCCTAAGCTTGCCATGGTTTTGGAGGCAATTGTGTTTGAGAAGAATTGGTGCTCATGCAGTTTCCAAGACCGGCGATACTCAAAATGTCGCTGTGAGAGAGTGGCCTCAGACCCAAGAAATCTCTCGTCAACCCTTCGTGGTTGCCGCTGCCGCCGCCCACATCTTGCCGCCGCGTAAGGAGGCCGCCTTGGGCAGCGGCCTTCAAAGCCTCATGCTGGTTATTACTACCATGAGTACCGATGTCGTTATTGTCTTTCTTGGAAGAGCCGCTGAGAATCACATTAAAAGCATCCTCAAAGGGGGAAGCTCCCTCAAACCCACCACTACCGGGAGTCATCAACATGTGTTGTATGGCTCTGTTGCTCCCAAGTGGAGCCACCAAACCCTGCACATGGTGGTGATGGTGAAACCCAGCACTTGCCATCTCTTCATGTGAGGACAAACTCAGCCCAAAGCCACGACTCCCACTGCTGCAGCCATTGATACTATTGTTTCTACCAGGATGTTGTTGATCAGGAGGAGCAGAGGATGTAGGGTACGCGTGAGTTGGTTCGTCTTGTTGTTGCTGCTGCTTCTGCTGGTGAGCCCCAGTGAGTGCGGAAGAGAAGCTAGCGTTGCCGTTGCTCATGGTTGCGCCCATCTGGGCTGCTTTTTGGAGGAGCGCAGTTGCGGACATGTTTGGAGAAGGTGAGAGCGTTGCTTGGTGGTAGGTTGGGACAAGGCTCGGATTGTTAGGGCTAGGGTTTGAGTTCTGCTGAGTTGAGTGGTGGGGTTCATAGCTTTGGGTGAATTCTTGGTCCAGCCTTGTGGAGAAGATTGATGAGGACGAGGAGGAGAGGTCGATGGGCGGCGGCGGAGGTGGCGGACAAGCCAGCCACGGTGGGATTTGGTCTTGCCTCAGCCCAAAACTACTAATTTGTTGTTGGTCGTGTTGGTGGTGCTGTGGCTCTTCTTTCTTGAGAGTGAATGGGATGTTTTGGGTGTTGATGAATTGGGGTGGCAAGCTCAAGTTTTGTGAAGCTGAGGAGAGGAGGAGTGGGTTGGGCATGGCTCTTGCACTCTCTTCTGCCAATGCATCACAGAAGGCTCTGTGAGTTATGAAGCTGTCCCTCCTGCAAGAGGAAAAAAAAAACACCCAAGACGAATTTGAACAAGAAAAGGAACAATTTTTGCAAGAAAAACAAAAGCAGAACGATCCAAAAAGTGCTCGTGCTGAGGAGGAGAAGGACAATGAACAACTATCGTATGCATTTGACTCTCTCTCCCCCCCCCCCCCCTTTTGCTTTCTGTAAGAACCATTCTCTCTTTTCCCTTCACCCTTTCCCACTTCTATTCTAGGAGCTAACAAACAGAAAGTCCAGAGTCCACCCACAAGCTGGTGCATTAAAGATTTCCCCACACAGATCACCAATCTCCTCTCTCTCTCTGTCTTAGTCCAAGGGAATGTACCAAATCTGTTCAATTTAATGCATCAGACACGAAAATGAGATGAGTTTCGGCAGGTAGAATTTTGGGGCTATTCAATTCCTTTCCTTTTCTAAATCACCAGAAGCGAAGGTTGCATAGCACTGACCACTGCGCATTAATGGAAGTCCCCCAAGGAAAAAAACAAAACATTTAAAACTTTTCTCGTTCGCAAAAAAGATAATTTTGGCTTTGGGTTTGCTGTATTTACCTTGAGAAAAGAGTTCCGCAGTCACATCTGTACTCTCTAGTGCCACAGATCTTGGAGTGAGCCTTCCAATCCGATTGAACCGCGTACCTCTTTGAGCATTTCTCACACTTCCACTTCTTCTCACCATGTTTTCTACAGAAGTGTTTCTTGATCCCAGTCAAGTCCCCAAGAGCCCTTGATGGGTCATGGTGGACGCAGCTTGGCTCAGGACACACATACACCTTCTTCCTTATGACCTCCTTGTTTGCTCTCTGCTTGAGCTTCCATGGGAGGTTGTGCCCTCTTCTATGGAGTTGTAGGTTCTGATCTCTCTGAAACCCTTTGTTGCAGATCTCACAAAGAAACCTGTTTGTGGCCATTAGAGTCTTGGGTGATAGAGCTATAACTTCTGCATCTGGATCTGATCAAACGCCAAGAAGATAGCATCAATACAAGTGTACGGCCCAAGGTACATAAATTCAATAATTCCATGCATCCTCCAGCCCAAAGTAAAACAAAAAAAGAACTAAAAAAGACCAATAACTGGGAAAACATTACAAAAAGAATTGAGAATTTTGATTCAAGTATTACCTGGGTTGCCTGGCAAGTTCCTCTTTTTCTTCAAAGGAGGCTGGGGAGTGATCTGTGTCGTTGAAGGTTGTGGTGGAGCAAAGTTACATTGCTGAGGACAATTACTGATAGGACCAAATAATTCAGTGGGTCTGTTGCCTGAAGAAGCACTCGTGGCATCCCCAGAAGCAGCTGAAGTCAAATTGGACATGTTGTCTTCAACACCTGATTGTTGCTGCTGTCGATGAAATATCAATCCCTTCATCATCTTCTCCCTTCAGGCATGCAGTGGTTCTTGAAACCCTGAGGTTTCCTACTCTTGGCCATGGATGGTGACGATGATTGTGGTGTTGCTTCTTTTCCCATAATGAAAGGAGAAATGAAAAATGAGGTATACATGAGATTCTGAGGGGGAAAAAAAAGAAAACAGATAAAACTCAGGTCTTTTCTTGTCTCTACATGCATTAAAAGCTAGCTTGTACTGAACAATGAAGATGGAATTAGCAAAAGGGAAGAAAACAAATAACAAGGACATGACACTCTTTTTTCGATCTAAGTGCAAGCAAGGCTGGCTATGGTGTTCTCTCTTGCTTCTCAGACGATAATACACACACAGACACACATCTGTGATGGGCTTTTCCCATCTCTCTTGGTTTGGCATCAACCTAAGAGACAATCTTTTGTTAATCAGCACAAAAGCAAGGAAGAAACAAAAGGAGCAGATGGGTAGAGAGAGCGAGAGAGAGAGAGAGAGCTGGAACTGAACAAGAACAAAAGAGCTAACCTCTAGTTCGTGAGGTACTTTTTCTCTCCTTCCCGTCTCAATAAACACATGCTCTTGCTAATACCAAGAAAATCCAACCATAGCCATACACAGATATGAACAAAAAAGTATACTGTAAGACCCAAGTTTCTTCTTGAGCTCGCAAAGAGAGATGGGCATGGGGGAGAGAGAGAGAGAGAGAGAGAGAGAGAGAGAGAGAGGATGCCTATCAATGAAAATGCCACAGAACCCAAAGGAACCCTGCGGCTTCAAGAACTGACGTTGCACTTTCTGTCTTTTCCTTCGTTCTCTTTCTCTCTACCCTCCCTAGCAAGAGAGAGAGAAAAAATCTTTTCTTTTGTTGAATATTATTGCGCATACTTTGCCTTTCTTCTTTTTCAATTGGTGTTAAAAAAGCATTTCTGCTGAGGAACTTTTTCGTGCATCCATCTAGTGCATCTTTTCTTCACTCATAAAGTAAGTATTAAAAAGGCAGCCCCATTTGATGGAGGAGACTCTAAACTCCATGCAATTATTATGCCCAGGTGGTAAGATCGATTTGCATAATTTGATCTATAAAGCGATAGATATTCCATCAAAAGTTGAATTTTATTGATTTCATTATTTATCCATCACGTAATTTATTTTATGTTAATAAGAGAAAAACGAGAATCTAGTCTTTTTGCCTAGTACTAAACGTGAAATATTTAATCGAGAAGACAAATAAGGGCTCAAAAGATTTGAATGATGTGATGTACTTTTTTGCACGTGAGTTGCATGCCCGTTGCACATACGATACATGTGCATTGCACAAGAGAAAGTTTTAAATTTAAAAAAAATATGCATTTGGAATTCTTAATATGATCCGTATCATTTAATAACATATTTGGTTCCAATATTTTCATTTGAAGTAAATAAGACATTAAATATTTAAAATGATAAAGCGGCTAGTTATGTGGCCAGCGCTTTTTATGGGCAAATATTTTTGGTAAAGATATTTTCACATGAGGTTATCATTTTCATTTTCAGTGTTAATGACTCTTGCATTTGTATCATTAACAGAGGTCATGGTTCCGTATATAATTCGAATCATGGGTTTAGTGAGCTTTTCATGGCATTATGCATTTATGGCAACATAATTGCCATCTAAGTAGCACACGACACACGGCACGACTCGTCACGACATTTCGATAAGTCATTTCTCCAAAAATAAAGAATTATGAGACGTTGTATAGTAAAAGTATATTTTTAGATATACATGATAAATTATATAATCAAATTAATTTGATTCAAATCCACAAATAAATAAATAATACAAGAAGAGCCTAGAATGAATTTACGTTGAAAACATTAGGTTTTGATAGATTTACATTTTTTTTATAAGCGAGGTTCCGGGAGACCAATGAGCTTATAGGCTAAAACCCAGCGATGAAGCTCGACTAGTCCTCAAGGGAAGCTAGCGCAGCATCCCACCACCGCCACGACGCCCCACCTAAATCACCTAGTGTTAGCGCGAACGTCACCGAGTCCTCCTGCGAGTAACTCACAATAGAGGGGAGTCGAACTTTCGACCTCGCGAGTGATAACACCTGCGTTAGTCTAGTTGCCCAACCACTCGGCCACCACTACATTTTGGCCCCTAGAATATCGGAAAAAAAATTAAAATTCACCTCCTGTATATCGTTAGGGTGTCCGAAGCGTTGACCACATTTCGGTCGCGTGGATAACAAAAAGGAGGCCCTTAGAGAGTGTTTGCGCTCTCTAGATTGCCATATCAGTTGAGCTCAGCTAACTTCATGTCATCCCTTTTTGATCTACAGACCTTCTTGCGATTTTCTCGAGCCTTTTGCTTCGCTATCTTTCATCTCGCCATCACTCCCCTTCTCTATTGGAAACGTGGGGGAAATTTCTCGACAGCATTATTGCATGGTTTGTCCTGAATAGCGATCGATTAGAATCAAAGGTCTTGACTACCTAGCTCTAGCTAAACCATATATTCCCCTTAGTCACACATTTCACGAAATTCACTGGCCCATCAAGGCACATGTTGGTGAAAAAACTATTGATTCATAGGAAGAAGTACCAGCTAAAAATTTAGTGATTTTCACGCTCCCGTTATAAATTTGTCCAAATGCAATCGACAAAAACATCAAATTTTTTGCACGTTTTAGGAAGGCTGAGGCTATGTTTGTTTTGCAGAAAATATTCTTCAAAAAATGGTCGCTTGCATTATTTGAAATAATTAGTTAGTGAAAATTATTCTCGTTATCCATACCAATTTGGTGTTTAAATATTTTCGTGGATGATAGGAAACATTTTTCGTTCATTTATTTTTGTAAGAAGTATAAGCGATCATTTTTTAAGAAAATATTTTTTAAATTTTTATTTTTCACGAAATAAATTGAGCATAAAAAAAATTAGAAAGATACAAATAATAAGAATAAGATGCTGATCAATCCGCCATACGCTTGCTTCGATTCATTGTCAAGATATTACATACCAGTAAGACATCAGACCTTGACCTCATCATGGTATGTCTGCTCTTACGAGCACACACTGGTCTACTCACGCAGTGCTATAGTACGGTTCGATTGACTTTTAGGGTTTTCAAATACGGCTGCTGGTTGACTCGTCAGCTGTGAATAATCACCCATGTTTCTTACCTTGGCGATTGAAAGTGAAATCAATACGGCTGCTGGTTGACTCGTCAGCTGTGAATAATCACCCATGTTTCTTACCTTGGCGACTTTGAAAGTGAAATCAGTGGCTCGATCCGATAGTTAGCTGAAGCTGTGAAATAAGAACCCGAAACTTCAAAGGGTCATCAAAACGACGCGAGATCAAGGTTTTCGGACCCTTTTGGCTAACCACATCTTAAGCACTAATTAATAATTTTGGCACCCACGCAAACTTGTCTCCAGCGTGACATCTCATATGCTGCAGATAATAAAGAATCGCTCAGTCGGTGTGGAGCCTGCATTGTCCCTCTGTTCATTCATGTTTCCGATGAGCTCGTGCTCCCTCACTAAGGGGAGGATAAAATAGTGATCAAATGAACGATCACCACGATTTTTGTCATCTTCTTGTTTTATTCTTCAATGATTTATTACTTTATGGAAATGGGATCTGGGTAGACCCGAGTTTCCAGATGCACTCTCTCCCACCAGCTCATCCTCAGCATTAAAAAAAAAAAATTGGAACATGGTTTTATATATACATACATATATATATATATAACATCTTTGTTTAATCGAAAGCCAAGGAGAATAATCTCAAAACAAAAAGGGATTAAGATTAATGATAATTTAATTAAGGGTTTGAGAGCAACCCATGATTCTACAGGGGTCTTCAATCCTTTACATGCAAGGCACTGAAAAATTGTTTTTGGCACTAAAGACAAAGTGGGTGAAAGTTGTTTTTGTAAATTATGTGGTCCTACGTGCAATCGTGCATGCGGAGCAATCGCACCAAATGATCCTCCCTGTGCTTGCTAGTGATCTTATTAACAAGAGAAGTCTTTTGAATCTATTGGGATTAATTATCCCACAAAAAATTTATTATGTTGAATGACGGGTGGAGGGAATATACGGCTCGCTTGATCAAAATGTCTGCTTAAGAAATCGATCTTACTCTAGCTAGCCGAGACAGTTTAGAGATTGAAGAACGATGTTTGGTGTAATAAAGTGCGCGATGCGGGGTCCAGTTCTCCATGTTCTCAAATTTATAAAAATAAATAAATAATAATATTAATAAAGCCATGCAGTCAAGTTAGACAACCGTGTTCTCCAATAGTTTGAAGGACAGTCGACCTTACCATTATTATCAGTGCGTATGGTCTGTACACAGACTTTATTGTAGGGGGAAAATTATCCAAAAAAAAAAAGTCATAAATATGTTGCACTTATGTCGATTCATGCCTAAACATTTCGATTGTGCCGCTTTAATTCTAAACATTTTCAATTTGATCAATTTTTGCTTCAAAATTGCTGATGCGTATGTCGTCAATTTTAAATGGCACGGCGAGGAGAGAAATGTAATTAGAATTAGGTTGTCTCGAAAATCATCCAACCTAGGTGTTGCAAAGGAGAGAAATGTTTGGTGCTAAATCTCCATAGACGTCGTCCTCATGATTCCAAAAGAAAGTGGCTTGGACTCATTCTACATAGGCATTGAAGCTACCCACGTGTGAGATTCCCTAACAGTTTTTTTTTTTAACGTACCTACCCAAGTGATATTCATCAGCAATTTAGGTTTTTTGATCGAGTGAAATGTGGATGAGACATGCATGTGATACTTCTCCGGATTCAAGGAATTCACATTTTCCATGGGTAAGTGATTGAACAAGCTGATGTCTATAGATACATAGTTGGCAATTCAATGTCGCGATCTTACGGAGAATCGCTCTAGTGAGGGAAGAAAATAAAGCGAGACACCCCGCCATACAACAAGGCCACTGGAAAACTATCTCAATGAAAAACTATACAGAACGTTGAACATATATCTTAAAGTAAGAAGCATATCGTGACGTTTAAGATATAATCGATGTGACCGTCGACAGGTCGTGCTTTTTCATTGTTACATAATTCTCATAATGCCATCAAGATGATTGTTCGCAAATCGCGCGAATTTTCACTATCGGTGAGCCTTGCTCTTTATGTGCACACAAATTGTCATTGGCGATCGATAGAAAAAAAAAAATCATCGTTTTGACAACTCGAACAACTTTTCTCGGATCGATATCCTCACGAACATTACAATCTTGCTCCAACACGTTGCTTATGGTAATCTCCTCCGAGTACTTAGTACCCCTATTTTATGAGATGAATGTGGTGCATCTAAGCTATTGAAAGTGGTGAGCGTCGGGGAAACAAGCAATGCCCGTCACATGGATTCATTTTCTTTATATGCGTGAAGTGCGTATGTGTGGTGCTGGGGCTAGGATTTTCATCGTCTGAAGATATGTGATGACCATTCTTCTGTACTTGAATTGATTTTTTTGTGACCTTATGCAAAAGTTAGTCTTGCGCGTGACCGGGTAGGCCTGTGTCTTCGACCAATAACCATGCAAAGATGTAGGCAGTCCAATTAACTAAAAACCCCACTCTCAACACTTTACTTACGGGTAGACCTGTCAAACGGGTAAAATCAAGTTGAGTTTAGATCGAGTTATAAACGGTCCGACCCAAATAAACCCATTTAATCCAGTTTCTGACTCATTTCTTACAATACAAATGTAATGACCCGTACCTGCTCATATTCCTAAAACGCTTCCATAGTTAATCCAATTCAGGAAAACTTACACTCAAACTTAGGTGAGAGAGTGGAGTGAGCAAGTATGAGAGAGAGAATAAATACAGAGTCATAGAGGTGGGTTGGATCAAAATAAATTGTAAATCCATTTATGACCCATTTATTATTATTTAACACTCGTATTATATTTAAATATATTCATTGAATATAACTAAGCCCAAGATATATGGATTAATAAATGGATTTATGGCCTATTTTTTCATGTCTAGACCGTCAATAGTTCGGTTCAGTTCGGGTTTTCACGGTACCCTCGTGTGTGTGTGTATAAAACCCATTTACATGATGCAAACTTGTAAAGAAGAAAATTATCCACTCACTTCGCTCTTTCTTTAGCTTTTCTTCCCGTTCCAATCGAAACGATATTTTCGAGTCGGTTCATATGACCAGAATTCTCTTTGATTTGGCCAAACACTAGCATTCGCATCAGAATTATGCGAATTCGCTAAAAAAATTATAATTTCTCATGTCGAAGGTCGAAAAATAAAAATTTATCGTTCTTGAGCATGACCAAAGGCATATTCACTCATGTTTTGACGATTGCAATTCAGTTCTGAAAACACGGGAGCGTGACAACCCTACTTAAGGTCTTGCTACACATGCCCTGACTACATGGAAATCACAAGCTAATCAGTCGATCAAAAATAAATTGGATGACCTAAATTTTGCATGACTCCGGTGGATTCAAACAATGAGGCAAAATCTCTACACGTGCTCCGGGCGTAGAGATTTGCAAAGACTTGGCTATATATTCTTCACAAGCCTAGGCAGTCCTGCGAGATTAGTGTTGCATAAAAACAAATGGGTATTACGAAACATTCCAAAAAATTTGAAACTCAGGACTTTTTTTTATTTTATCGAATTTAATTATTAGAGAACGATCTCGTCGCAATCAAGAACCCTAATTTTGTCACGTTAATTCTCTTTCTTCAGGGCAACGTGTCACGAGTTTTCATGACCCCGAACTTTGCAGATGAAGCAAGTTAATATGTCATTTGCCATGCATGAATGTTCTAGATAGACATAGCCTAACTTGCATACCATTCAACCTTTATGCCGGTCAAGTAAAAGAAATGAAAAAGAAACGAGACGCGACTTCGATTCCACTAAAGTCACTTGTGAATTTCCTAGTTGAAGAATGTGACTTGTCCATGTCCGGAACGGTCCCCCGACACAAAACAAGAAATGATCCGAGTGCGATTAATTACCGGAGCCTCTTTTGTAGGGCTGACTTTTTTCTGCTAGCATCGATGGGCGGAGCAGCAGCAGACACGCCAATGTGGACTCGAGTCGTCGAGCGAATAGGATTAGGCGCAGACGCAACGAAATAAAAAGTAAATGAGAAAAAAAAAATCCTAGTTCACACTTAAATTAGAGCGACATCTAGTAGAAAAATTCGCTACAATTAGCATCTTTCACCTCTGTGCGACAATTCTCAATTATAAGATAAAGAAATTATACATAACGTCATCTATTCATAAGATCAAATCGAAACGACCGAAAAAATACAGACTCAACCTATAAAAACCCTTAGTGTCCGTACCCCGATAGAGCTACTAGGTCAGCCCTTTGATCGATTGGGACTCTTGTGCTTTCCCGTCGATGTGGGAGCCTAAATCACCCCCTCCCCTCCCGCCACAAAACTACGGACATAGAGCGATACGATGCAATGTTTCCGAGTTAAGACGGTACGTACTATCGAAGTCGAGTATTGAAATGTCCGTTCTAATTTCACCGAACTCGTTCAATAGAAGTAGCCGACTTTGATGCCAGGTTTTAAGGCGGATTAACCAATTTCCCAAATGAATAAGGAGGAGAAAGGCGAGCGAGTGAAAAGAAGGGGGGGAAAGAGAGATTCCTGGAAATCGGGAAGGGACCGATCTGCACCAGCAAGTTAGGAAAAGCCTGTTTTAGCGAAAGCTTTTGGGAGGAGAGAGCAAAAGGAATGATTTTTACAAAATTTTAACGACGGGTGATTCTTTTTGTTGCCATGTTCGTGCCCTACCGATGCTGCACGATAGAGCTACCGATGCTGCACGATAGAGATAGAGATAGAGAGAGAGATCACGGGTTGTGCAATGTGCAAAGGGAGGGAGGGGGGGCCTCCACAATTGGAAATGATATGAAGCGGTACGGCAGAATCACATGCTGAGGCTGCTCCTCGTACTCCGTGCCTGCCGTTGCCTTTATGTTAACTAAGGATAAGCCTGGCTGATTGGATTTGTACAACCGAGAATCGTAGGACTGGACCAGTAGAAACACAGTCGATTTTAGATTTCAAGGATATGCGCAATAAGTTCCAGATTTCTAAAATTTGAAAACCGATTTCGACGGATAGATTTCAAGTTCTATGTTCTTAGAGATGGAACCTGAAACCTAAAATTCATAATAAATTTTTGTGTTTTTCTTATTCTATATATTCGCACGATCCCGCATTCTATGGCATTCAGTGTTGAGCGTGTAATATGAAATCATTAATTCGAGATTCTCTTTCAGGCGATATCCAAAATAAAACTTTTACTTTGTTAATGTTTTATATTTTTTTTTTGGCTAAATACAAGTTGCGATCAATGTTACAATAAATGGTGGTCATTAGAAATAACAGTTCGCTGCAATAGTTCAATTAAAAATATATGTGAAATCTGGAAAGACGCTGAAATCGATCTAGAACCCCCTAGGTTTCAGAGTATGTAAGGTAGGTTACAGGGTCCAAAAATAGAGATCCGTTTCTGTCGAGTAAATTCGTAGAACTTAAAAAAGGAACCTGAAATTGCTCGACTCTTGCTCCTAATGTTAACGAGTGGACAGAGCACCAGCTAAACATGTTTTATTTGTTATAATTCGATCTTCGAAATAATGATTGGGTAATAAAAAGAGCTATTGGTACATTGAAAACCTCAAGATTCCTTTGATTGTTCGCTCGGCCGGTCGCTGACGAAATTCCCTTTTTTAATTTTTGGTAAAATAACTTCTTCTTCTTCTTCTTCTTTTTTCCTCTTTGGGGTGGCCCACCAAATTTCTTCGCCATCCACCAACGGCACGGATTGCTTAGCATAGTTCCCTACGTATGACGACGGCCTTCCACCCGACGTAGGCGGTGCTTCCCCAACTCACGTGAAAGCGACCGGTGGACGAAAAGGCTCGTGCTTGACCTAACGTTGCCCACGTGGCTCTCTTAATGACGTAATAAATCTCATCGTGCTCGTGCTTTTTTGCCACTTTATTTTGTGGTCCACGCCCCGCCCCCCCCCCCCACTCTTTTTTCTTTTTCTCCTCGATGAATAATTGCATGGATCTCCCATGCATGCGCCACGAGTTGTCCGAATGATTCGAGTTTTGATCGGACTCTTAACATTGTTTCCGTGTGGTTTTCTTTGAACGCATGTTTTTGCCCGAAGTCAATTGATGGAGGGAAGAGGATGCACTCTGCCTTTTCACATACAACACGGCACATGTCCGTCTAGATATAATCTTGTCATCTGACTATTTATTCATGACTAAAGAAATGATGGCAATGTCAGGAATACGTTCCGCGCGACATAGGCGTGTCAAGAGACTCATGGAATGAATCTCAATCCGTCGTCTCGAAGCATTTTTTTTTTTTTTAAAAGAAGATTCCTAAACCCGCCACCAACTCGAGATGAGAAATCGATTCGTAAGCTTATAAGCACCGAGCGAGTTGAAATCCGATCCGATGAGGCGGCTTCTCGAATTGTTTGGTGCGCGTTGGCATGGTTTCCCTCAAGAGAAGGGAAGAAGAGAGAATTTTCTGACCTAGCCGTGACAAGGATTTCGTTGTCATTACAGGCGGCAAAATTCCTTTTCCCTGTTTTCAACGCGATGGTCTTCTTCAACTTTTTAAGCAAATTCATAGGACTGCGAGTGTTGTGTGGCCACCCACTTGAAAATGAAGCTTTCGATCCCATGAGTCAAAACTCGCGGGGAGTGGGATATACGTATGAAGCAAGGCACTCTCTCTCCCACTCCAACACCCCCCCTTCCCCCGGGGGCTCTCCTTCTTATTTTATTTTATTTTTTAAAATACATTTAGCTATTTATTAAGCAATTTTTTTTTGTTTAATATTCTTGCCCTGGTCATGAAAGGGACAGCAATGCTTCTTGTAATCTTCTTCCTTACGCTTCTCTAGCTTGGACGATTCTCCATCCTTTCGCTGCCTTGGGCCTCGTAATAAAACTCCTAATCAAAGAAATTAGCCAATTGTCTTATGATGTCTCTCTCTTGAGGCAAGAAGCTAGGCTACCTCAAGTGGTTTAATAAGCTTTTTCACATAGAGTCGTCCTAATTGCTGATTAAAAGTAGGGCGGGTGCTCTGCTAATCGAGGCGGGCACCTGGCTGCCGTGCACAGGTAAAACTCGCGAAAATAGACTGACAGACAGATCCGACTATTTCTTTTTTTTTTTTTTTTTGGGTTCTGCCATGAAAGGGAATTCATCAATTTCCTTTTCCATGATGTGGATTGCTTGATTCCTTTCGTGGGTGATTGGGCAAAACTATGCATGGTTGAAAATCAAGGCAGGAAAGAACTATAACGGAACATGTGAACCACAAGAGAATAGTGGGGACCCACCCCAAAATCTCCCCTCTCGTGCTGTCTATCTATATTGGCATTGGATCTACGCATTCTCCAAAGTAGGGTACAATACGCAAGTGGCCAAACGGATAAATCCTGCCCAGAGTTGAATAATTTCTAAGTTCTCTCTGCTTCAATCAGTGACGCCCCGCTCTTCTCTTCTTCTTTCCGAAGCAATGAGTTTTAACCAATCGATTCTTCACATCAAACTATGAAGACAATCGCCTTTACTTGATGGAAAAATTTACGGGGAGAAGTCGTGGGTGCATTTGCAGAACAAACATGTAACTAATAACAGAGATTTGCGAGAGTATTGTCAAAGAAAAACCATACACAAGGCGGAGACGGTATCTAGAGCTCCATGCTCAGCTTTGGAAGAATCGGCTCAACCACAGCAGGACAAAAGAACAAATTCTACTGCTGCTTGCACTCAGGAGGGCGCTCGCCTGGCTCTGTCCTCCCACCCTGTGACCGGCCACTCTTCTGCAGTTCAGATTAAGGATGGGAGGTTCAAGTTAGCCAAGCTAAAAATCCAACACAGTATATCCTCAACATTTCGCCCCATAAAAGATTGGCAATGCATTCATCTCACCTTGGATCCAGCTGATGACTGTTTCCACAAAATCCCCAATGACAAATGAATTAGCATCTCCACCAAGAAAAATCCACCAATCATAAGTGTAGAAATGCAAGTGAAAACGGTTATTACCTTCTTCTTGCTCTTGCTTTGCTCCTCTTCTTCATCATCTTCCTCATCATCCTCGTCATCTTCCTCATCGTCCTCGTCATCTTCATCTTCTTCATCTTCCTCACCCTCTCCATCTTCATCGCGTACTATGCCACCAATATCATCGTCTTGAACAGCCTCGCCCGTAAACCACGACACAGCATGAGGAATTATCTTATCGCGGATAGCAGAGCTGCATCATAAAATAGTAGCTTGAGTTGTGCAAAAGAACGACAATCAAGGCTTTAAGTCAAGTTGTCCCAGTGGTAACGTATGCTTTCCTCACGAAGCAGGCAACTCCTCACACAGATAACTACAGCATTGCCATGTTTGTTACAAAGGAAATTACCTTCCTATAATCCATAATCGAGATTGCTAGTCTCCCAATAATCAAACTTCATTTACTGATTTACATAGAAGAAACTACCATATTAAAAGAAGAGAGAGAGAGAGAGAGAGAGAGAGAGACTTCAAGGAAAAGGAGGCACCGGGATATGTGCAAACAAGAGGGTAAACACAGTCAGCTCAACATAAACTTGTGCCTTTCTGGCATAAAAAAAAAAGTGTCACCTCCAGGTTATGAAAGAAATCACTCTGACGAGAAAAGACAACTATCCTGCTCTCTGCCAAAACATAGCCCTGCCAAACTATCGAGATTATGCTCATGGAAATTGCTACATCCATAATAGATTGCTTCAATCTCATTAGCACAAAAACTACAATCCCTGCCAAACTGTGAGCCTACAGCTCGGACGAGACACCCAAAACAAGCACTAACAAATACACCACCTTTTGACTATTGCAATATTCTCGGGAAAGTCATAGGTCGCTTACAGGACAAACAAGAGATTTCACTGGGTTACTGATGATGTGAAGCACACCTTTTGGAGAATACTCAAACTAAGACACTAAAACCTGCTGACAACTTTGCTCCCTCCTATAATCCCAAAAACTACGTCCTGCTTTAGAACTCTACCTCAAGTAAAGTTCTCTTTGCTCGACAAGTCAGGAAAATGTTTAACATACAGGCCAAAAAAATCCTATTGAAAATCAATAATAGAGGATCAACCTTAGCCAGGAAAGAAGTAATCACTGACTTACCCCATGTCATAATCCTGTTCCATTAGATTCCGCAATTCCTCTGCCTGTTTAAAATCAATATAAAGAGATTAATATACTCCACTAGAGCAAAGTGTATTTCATTGCAACACTACTAGCGATATCATACCGTGTCTTCGTCTAAATCATCATCATCATCATCATCTGGAATCTCTGGAGGATTGAAAAAATTAAAGAAGCTTTCACATTTTTCAATTTTTGTAATGGGTTTGGCATTTTTTGATCCCTTTCTCGGCTTCTTCTTCAGCAGCTTCTCAGTCAAGCATTTCCCTGGGTACCACTCAATCTCTGTCCTGAGAGTTGCACCACAGAGCATGAGCTATGGGAATCAAAGCTGCCTAAACAATAATTTACGAGTAAAGTGACTTACCCAATAGCTTTCTCAAGAATAGGTTCATCATTGTCATCGATCATGTGATATGTTTTCGTAAGCACTGAGTTCTTGAAGTATGGGTTAGCATCAAAGAAGAACTCCAGCTTAAAGCCCTTAGGTTTATCGATCCTAGACCACTTAATATCTTTTAAATACTTCAGTGCCCCCTCATCCCGTTCAGAGATCTAAGCAAAGAAATGGAAAATGATAAGCCAAAATTAGTTTCTACCATAGAAAAAAAAAAGATGGCTCTGCATTCACTACCTCTTCTGCCAGAACTTCATTGGTCTTCATTGCAGTGAGCCAGAAGTTTGGCACACCTTTCTCTGCATTAAAATTTGAATAAAGAAAAAGAACACTCAGAGAAAAGTTCAGGAGAACAACAGATACCCTCATAAAGACCACCTTCAGGGGCTTTGTCCTCTTCTACCGCCGCAGAAGCTTCCTTTACGACTCCATCAACTTCAACAATTCCATTGACAATTTCATATCTCTAAGTGCCAAGGAACAAAAGTGCGTCAGCAGACAGCACAGCAATCTAAACATCTAGCAGGATGGATTGCAATATCACCATTCAGATAACATTTTCATCGCTATGTGCCAGAAGCTTCACCTTTGTCAGAGAATATCACAAAGTTAGAACAAATAATGCGGACCTTTGTATATAGGGGTTCGTACAACTTCTGGTATTTAGCTTCCAATGCTGCCCTCTCCTCGAAAAATTTAGCCTCCAGCTCATCATGATGGCTCTGAAAATCACCAGTCTCCAGCGTTAAAACTTCCTATCTACGCGTTATCGGAAACTATAAATTTCTTGGCATGAACGCATTCTTGGGATAGGGGTATGGTCGCCTTGACCACTATTGACCTGGTAAGGGTATCCCTAGAGGCTTGAATAAGAAAAAATAAAAACGTACGTGTATCCTTGTCAGAAATAAGAATACACACATATCCTCAGGAAATTACACACGTCCTACTTCTAGCAGTCCCTGTAATAACTTCAATAAAGATCAATATATCCATTGAACAAAAAATTGACTGGGACATGCAAGTAAAGAGCTCCTCTTATATATCTACCAAATAGGACAGTCAACGAAACAACGGATACAATTGTTCAACTGGCATGCATGTGTATACGACTAGGCATGTGTTGCCTTGAAACCTACACAACTATATAAAAATGGAATGACCGTGAATTATTTGGTAAGAAAAACACATCCAAGTACTAGAAACCTGAATTTCTTTTAGAGCCTCCACACGCTTCCTAACATTAGGGGAAAGGCTCTCCAGCACATCTGAATGCTGCCCGGCCAAGCTCTGCAGCTTGTTCTGTTAACATTGTAAAAACATGAAAACTGTAACTAAAAGGAACAGCTGAGGCAGAATAAAGTAATTGCAACTCTTTGTATGCTTAGATAAAGCACAACAAAACTCATATTCTTATGCCGCATCCATTAGTCACAAGTCTGTTCCTCCATCAGGAAGCTATATAGCAATTCATTTCCTAAGCAAGTACACAGGGTTACATGAACATGAGGACCATCAACTAACTATCACATAGTATCTCGTCTCCTTTTATAAAGGAGGCGTCTTTTTACATGCTTCCTAGATATTCCAACTCGCAACCAACAAATTATCAAGGTAAAAGTTACACAATAACTTGCCTTGAGTGCATTGACAAGACCCTTGCGATCTTCTGGGCTTAGAGCTACAAACACCAAAAAGAGGAAGAAATAAATAGGATTTTATGCGATTTCTTGTTAAGTGTATAGGCAAAAAAAAAGTTTGACCAGATGAAAACACAAGTCACTTTCTCCAATATACTGACAAAGCAATCCCCTAAAAATACCGTTCAAACATAAAAGTCCAATTTAGACATGCATAACCCAAAAAGAACTTATTTTGGATAGGAAGAGAACAAAACAACTCGGTCACTGACACCCATCATCTGGTGGTCAAGTTGGTTTGCACTTAGTTCCTTTCAAGAGAAGTCCTGGTATTTTCGGCGCTAGGCGACTTAACCGAGGGCCCGTGGTTGTGGAGTTTATGAGTCCTCCCGAGAACTAGTCGTGCTTCACCGCTGATTTGAGCACAAGCTCACTGGCTGCACGGACAACTCGATTATTAAAAAAAAAAAAAACTCGGTCACTGACCATTCCAGCCTTCAATGTTTCACCAAAGCTAAACTCAATAACACCTACAACTTCGTAATATAACTTGTCTGAGAACATAAATAGGACAAAGCTGGATAAAATTAAAACGTGCAACAGAAAATAAAATGCACCCGGGAGGACACAGTCCGTTCCCGGTTAAACACTCGCTCAAATCGGACAAAAGCCTGCCAGGACACATGAAGCACGAAACAGAGAAAGACCCGACCCACGGGCAAAAACAGTCAAGCGGAAACCAGATAACTATCGCAAGCCATTTTGGTACGGCGGGGCGGTCCCAATTCGCCGCAACGCCATGGAATTCAACAACTGAGGAGGCAATCATCAATCGCGAAGCCAAACGAGAGACAACTATCCCGGTTGGACGCACGTGATTCTCCGTTCGATCAGCTCGTGAACACGCGCATGGGGGGAAAACAGGAAAAAGAGGAAGGCTGAGGGCTAGTCACCGGCAGCGGCGGCGGGGAGATCGGAACGGAGTTCGGACAGGTCCAAGCCTTCGGCGTCGTCATCTTTGCTCATGATGAGTCGTCGCTGTTCGATCGGTGAACGAAGCGGAAGATCGCGAGAGAGAACGAGTGGGAAAACCAGAGAAACCCTAGGAAAAGGAGGGAAAGTTTTTGCGGGTCAGAGGAGGGAAAAACACTCATGAGGAAGAGAGAGAAGTTTTATGATTGTGTTGATTATTAATTAATAAACAGACAATACTATCAAACAATTAATTAAAAAAACCGTACATCCTTCAAAGTACTGATTGTCTCGTATTATACCTGCATTTGTTACGATTAAAAGTGCACCGAAAATATTTTTTTTTATTAAAAAAGGGTTTATCCTGGCTAAAAGGATAGGAGCCGAGATAGAAAGAAGCGCTCTCTAACCCGACGTTACGGTATTGAGAAAAAAAAAATTTTTTGAGGAAACTATTTATTGTAAGCCCATTACGTAGTAATAAAGAGTATGTTGCATAAGACAAAAAAAAAAAAAAAGAGAGAATATCAGTGGTGTGCAAGCATCTCCGTGGCTGTCTAGGGCGCTTATGGTAACATTTTTTTTCCCATAACAATTTTTGAAACAGAAACACTTTTTTGGTATGCTTATTTTGGTATGCTTTTAATGGAATGCTTTTTATGGAAATATGAAATTCTATTTATCGGCAGATAAGGAAGAGAGTTAAATGAAATCAACAATACATAGTCGTTATAAATTGATTTGCGATGACGGTCACCATTAAAGCCGTCACATGATAATTATTTTTGGTAATTAAAAAATCGTCGAGATGTGCAACGCGGTGCAAGCGTTAAAGGAGACCGCTTATGTTTATATTTTGGCAAATGTGCATAAAGATAATGTTCGATAATATGTACGCCACCAATCGAGTGAAGGAATATAAGCTTAAAATGTAACCGAATTATTAAAGCACGACGAGTCGTATTTGTAAAATATGGCGAATCTCGCTCGCACCGGTAAGTAAATGATTTTTCAAAAACTTATATCGCTCGTGGATAATACTTTATCGAAAATCTTAAATAAACACGACCGAATGGGATTGCAGCTTTTTCAATTAATTTTGAAGCGCAATACCAATACTTCAAACGTTTTTTTTCCCCATCTCACTACAACCCCGAACTTGTACTGATGATCCGAAATTGGTTTTTTTTTTTTTTTATCACAGTTCTGTTCAAGACGGCCGTTAAAAAATTGACGCGGCAGCTTGTGCGGACACGGTTAGGCAACGGAGCGTATTAGAATATGAGGTGGCTCCGGCGTGGTCCGAAGCAACGCCGCTTCATGAACTACGTCGCTCCTGAAATTGGAAAAAGTTGTCGTGGAGTTCCAGTTTTTGAACGAAATTCCAACCCAGACTAAGGTATTGCCCTGAAATCTGAGTTCCCTTCCAATGGTTTTTCACACACGCAAATCCCATGCTTGTCAAACCTCCTAACGAATTAATTAATGTTGGATTACGCCCAAAGTCATGTCGGGTTCACGTCAGCTATGGATGAAATTGCGGATGTTTACGCAAGCTGCTACGTCCGATCTTTAAAGATCGTCTTAGATGGAATCGTGATAGAATTTTGGGTCACTAGTATAAGTTTAGGATGTTGGTGACATGGGAAAAAAAAATTTCCAATATTGATATCACGCTGGGTAAAGTTTAAGCTTTTTTTTTTTTGTGGAAATTTCCCAAGCCAACCAAAAGACACGTTAACTTCGTTTGCCTATTGTTGTCCATACGCATCATCGCGTCGGATTTTCACGGGACAAAACTGTGTCGGAAGGTAATTTTGGCTGTCGGTATAAGTAGGGAGATCTCTATGATACGAGTTTCTTTTCCTTATTTTTGGGAATAGGTTCGGCGTGACCAAAATTCAACTAGAGTTACAAATATTCATATGACCCAAAAAAAAAACACAGAAACGAACTTTTAATATGACCAAAAAAAAAAAAAAAGAATGTTTGCATTGGTTTTATGATAAAAGCCACCCTTCTTATGTCTTGGCGCTATATCGCCTAGCAATCGCATCTTTACTAGTATCAAAGAAAATTAAGATTTTTCTTAATTAATTTTTTATGATAAAGTTCTCTTGATAATCACATTATTCTCTATATCTCTTAAGATAAGATTGTGCATATATCTTGATTAATATATTACCCGATATAGCCATCTGAATCCTCTTTTCATTACACATTAAAATACACAGAAATTCTCTTTTCCACGTTATTCTCAACTACTACCATAGTATATATAGGTATAACATATACAGAAGTGTTTATCTCGTTAGCTTTGATGACATACGATGAATTTTAATAAAAAGAATCGAAAGACACGGAGCCACCCCTCTCACGTTAACTCGAGATGACACGGACATATGCTATCGGCATGCCTAAAAGAGCGTCATTTGTATTTTTCTGGCAGTGAAGAAAAAGCGCCTTAAATCCACCAATGTCCTCGTGGAAACTAGAAAAGATCATTCATCTTTTATCTAGATGGATTGCTATAAGCAAAGATCCATGCGAGAAATTCCTAAGGTACGTTAGCGCGCCTTACTCCCACTTTTTTTTAATCTGTGTAATAACTCTCTTCCCAAATGATTCAGATTAAACCACTGATTTAGCAGAAAGCAAAGAATGTCCTAAAAAAACAGGCTCATATTCATCCAGGATCATAAATTAAGCATCACATCTCAATCCGTCTGATAATTACAAGGTGCCCTGTTGGTTGACTATGCTATTATGCACAGGAGAGGTGTTAATTAAGTAACAAGCCCTAACTGTGAGGGACAAACGTCCCTCCATCCCGCATGCATTGCATCCATCTCCAAGCGACACTTTTCGAGCCGATAAAAATCTCATCTCCCATAAGGATGGTACCTTTCGGCCACTGCAGCCCCATTTGCTGCGGAATTATAGCCATACCCCTTACCACTGCCATGGATACCGCCGCTGCCACTGCCACCGCTACCACCGCCACCGCCACCGCCGCTGCCTCTTCCATAGCCTCTATTACCAGCATAAAAACCACTCATGCCATAACCACTAGGAGCACCATAGCTGCTGCCGCCTCCATAAGCGCCGCCACCATACATTGGGCCCCCAAACCCATAGCCATAACCATATCCACCATAAAATGCAGCAGAGCTTGCACCGTAGCTTCCAATATAACTTCCATAGCCTCCATAACCATCAAAACCTCCATACCCCCCGCCGAAATTCCTGCCTACTTTCCCACCAGACCCATCTCCTGGATAATATTCTTTAGCGTAACCACCCGCACTACTGTTGAAACTGCCTCTGAATTTGGATTGGCTTCCACTGTAGTCGCTACCTGCCCTTTTTGGTTCAGCCTTCTTAATTTCCACCTAAGCATTATGGTCGGAGCTGTGTTAGAAGACGCTCATCTCTGATGGACAGGAGGAGGAAGTTTCCTACCATTAGGAATTATAACTCACCTGTTTCCCTCCAAGTTCATGCACTTTGCCTTCTGATATTATCCTTTCAACTGCTTCTTCTTCAGCAAATGTGACAAACCCAAAACCTCTAGACCGTCCAGTTGTGTGGTCTAGCATTATCTGATGCTCAGCAACGCTACCATAGAAAGAGAAGTACTCCTTCAACTCATCTGCAATAGTAAAGCACAGTCTCAACTAATAAATTCTCATCTGAGAGAGACAAAGTCAAATGTGGGATACGCCACCTTCACTCAGGAATGCCGGGAGTCCACCGACAAATATTTTTTTTGTTCTCAATGCTGATTTTCCCTCCATATCCCCCCGGGGGATCGTCCTCTTCACTTCTACCTGACATGATACAACATCCAAGAAAGCTCTAACGAGACAAGGAAGTAGTTTTTGTGCAGTAAAAAAGTTGACTGCGACAGAGAATATTACCTCTCTACCGTCTATGACGTGGCATTCCTCCAAAACCTTATCAGCAACTGATGAATCAGCAAATGTGACAAATCCAAAACCTCGAGGCCTTCCAGAATACTTGTCCGTCATAATCACAGAGTCAGCAATTTCTCCATACTTGCTAAAATAACTAGTGAATCTGTCTGGAAAAAAAAAATACACAAAATGCTACAAGGTTGAACAGTGTATTGGTACTTTTCTATATTTGAACAGATGGCATGGTCGATATTACAAATTGACAATACTAAAAATATGAGAATGTTTTTCATGATTAGATATTCTGTTCTACGTTGCATCCACTCCAAATGCACCTATAATCCTCATTTCAATCCTAAAATGTGTTTAGGTGCACAGTTACTAGCACGTGCAATCACAGGTTATTACTAACGCATGCATGCCATGTTTGAGGAAAACGCCGTTGTTGAAGCCAGAAGTATGCATTCAGCAAGGAACAGAAGACAGGAAACCATCCAATTTCACTGAGTAGAATATCTATTTAGCAACAAAATCAAATTGAAAAATGACAGTAATTCGTGTGATTACTCGTCGAATTTAATTCTAGGATAAGAATACATAGAAGGGCCTATGCCAATTGCCAAAACTATATAGATCACAACTCGTGTTGAGAAATTGTTGAGACACATCGGAAGACAAGGATCTCTCAGAGCAGCCAAGAAAATCATCGACATTCACTACTCTGAAAGGACAGCATGCGAGCACAAATTGAAATCTACGATGAGGACCAAAGATGATTTGGATACTTCCTATTATGCACTTCAAGGGACTTCTAAACCATTCCCCTAAGACAGAAAAAACCGAACTTCTTAAAACAAATTGATTGCCGGCGGCAAGTGATGATATGGAGTAGCAAGCAACATGTTATACTTACAAATTATGATCCCTATGCACTTCGGATTTGCGACACTTAGCATTAAACAGTTTAAACCCCAATTTATTCTAATCAACAAGAGAATTTCCAAGAATACACTTCATGTCCAAAGTAATCCATGAGAAACTCAGTATCAAAACGCTTGACATACCTTCAGTAGTCTCCCATGAAATGCCTCCAACAAATAATTTCCTATCACGGGAGGGGGCAAAAAAGAAAAAAGCCAGAATTACTCTTCACTCGGCAATCACGTCATCTTCTAATAGCTCAAGGAAACGAGAAATAAAAACCCAAGTGCGCGCAGCTTCGAAATTCCCCAATTAGCTTAAAACCCTGCAAAATCTGAATTACTCAACTCCTGAAACCTGAACAAGCTAACCTCGAAGAAGAGTCGCGGTGTTCCACCGGACGCCTCCTGTCAGCTTCTTCGCCATCGCCGCCACTGAACGAGTCCACCTCGCGTCCTAAATATCGCCGCTCCGTCTGCTGCTGCTGCTGCTGCTGTTGATGTTGGTATTGTTGACGAAGTTGCTGATCTTCGTAATTTTCCTCTTCGCCGTAGAAGGGAAACGGGTTGTCTTCTTCGTAATGACTTTGCCCTCCATAACGCTCCATCTTACGCAGCTCGTCGGCTGATGATTCTCGCCAATCCTCCTCGATGTATCCAAAGCGAAAGCCCGAGACTTGAGCAGAGACTGTGCAGATGCCGAGAGCGCTCAATTGATTTTGACTGTTCAAAACCCTAGTCAACGTCCGCAGTCACGCCAACGCTATGCAAGCTCGAGCTGTTAATTGCTTGCTGTTGTTATATCCTTGAGTTTTGGTGGGGAAAATAGAAAAGGGAGAAAGGACCCTAGATAAATTTAATTCGATTTTCGACCAAAATTTTTTTTAATTCGATCTGCAGTATTATTTCCAAAATTTTAATTTTTTCAAAATAATCCTTGAACTTCGATATATATTCAATTTGATTTCTGAACTATATAAAAATATTTAATATTATTTCAAAACTTAATTTAATAGAATAGTAATAATTGATATTTTTATATGATTCTGAAGTATATTAAATATTTACTGAAAGCTTAAAGATCATATTAAAATTTAGATATCATTTCGATCGAATTAAAATTTCGATAACGAAATTGCACGACGGAATAAGGTTAAGAGACTATTCATGTGCCTAAAAAGCCAATGAAAGCAGCCTTTATAAATGATCTCCACATCAGAGTGGTCGCAAATATGGACCTTGGGCTGGGCTTGAGCTGATTCCTCCCAAGAGGATACGGGTAAATTCGACCCGAGATCTAGTTGAACCGAAACTCGGACTTTCTGGCCCAAAAGAACCGAGTCTAATATTTGGATTAGTTTTCATTTTTTCTTATAATCTGATTATAGAGAAAACATTTGAATTTGGTATTACCCTTGGGTTTTATAAAAAAAAAATGTCGCGTTGACTTTCTTATCTTTTATTATTTCGTTAAAATCTTTTTACTTTATATCAAACTCTTATCACCCAGATTAAAGTGACCACTGATTCAACAGCCGATTACCGCTTACAATAGCACAAAAGCAATCACGTGTTTTTTTGTACTTTTTTCTTTTTCTTTCTTCATTTTTTCGCTAGCTGGGGAAAGGCAAGGCCACACCGTGAAGGCACTAGGCATGGCCTCGCCGCCAAAACTAAAGGAAAAAAAATAACAAATAAAATAATCCAAAAAGTAATTTGAAAATGTCAATGTCGGCGTTAATCGTGCCACATGAGATGACAGTCGTTCACTTAAGTAATTTCTAGCCAAATTAATCGGATGAATACGATTGGCAAAATATAAAAATATTTATAATTAAACCCGACATATTGAAAGGCTTGTCGTTAAATTGGTATCGTTACAATATGATTATGATTTTTTTGGTACTTTCCTCGTTTAGATTCGTCCGGATTTTGGAAACTTTCCATTGGCTAATTCCTCCTTGTCGCAGATCGCCCATGATCGAATACTTTCGACTCTCGACAATGACGAGGAAGTCAAAAGGAGCTCGCACACTCTCACCTCGACTCCTCGTGATATCTAACCCCGTGGAATTGATTCAACTATCAAGGACTGAGCTCAGGTTGCACAGGATTAGACTCGCCGTACGTACTCAACGACCCGAGACCGTCGACGATTCTATTTTTTCGGGTCATCGGCATTTCGGTTCGGATATTTTGTTTTTTCAGGGGAATTAAATCCGAACAAGAGTCGTCTTTAATTTCCACAATTAAACGAATCAACACCCGTGGATTCCACGTTATGGGAGGTGAGGAATTAATATCGCACTAAAGCCATTGGGCCGGCCACCCCCATCAACTAGCGAATCTCACTAAAGCCAGACCCACATCGCATCTGTGTCCAGCCACCTTGTTCATGATTATGCCTCACATGCCTTGAAAAAAAAATTAATAAATAAAATGGCAAAATCCGAACAAAATTACGTCTCCTATGGATGTTGGTATTATCGGGTGCATTTATTTGGCAAAAAAAATAATAATTTAAAAATATTATTTTAAACACGATCGCTTGTGTTGCTTACAAAAATGAATGACGAAAAATATTATCATCATACATGAAATATTATTTATTAAGAAGTTATTTCAAATGATTTTTTTATAAACATATTTTTAAATTATTTATTTTTCAAAAAACAAACAGAATTCAAAATTCAAAAAAACATCCAAATAGCAAATAGTCCTACCAGCATAAGAATTTTTTACATGAATCGATAATGATTTTCATATTACCTAAATGCGATGGTACATTAAGATTTCAAAAAACTCCAAACAAGGGTCTAAAGCATCCTTATTTTTTTTCATATAAGGTATAAAATAAATCTTATTTCAAATAAACGTTTAAAGTGTTCTCATTATTTCAAAAAGAACATGACCAGAGATACGTTCATCCTTGATATTTTCTTAAGTTTTTTCCTTTTAATTTTTTTCTTCCTTGTCGCCAATGGTTGACCACCAAGGGTTGGGTGATGTCGCGAGCTTGTTGGCAAGGTCGGCCACAAGAGAGGGCGATATCGGTTGGGCAAGGCAAGGTGACCCTCGATGATCGCAAGTGAGGCTAGTCACCCACAAAAGGAAAGGAAAGCAACATAAAAAAAAGAAAAAAGAAAAAATTATAAGATATAAATGATGACAATATAATTGGCTAGGTTATTTTTTGAAATAATGAGAACATTCCAAATTCTTATCCGAAAAATCCTTATTTTAAAAACTAATGACAATTTAGGTCTTATTTGAAATTTTTTCCTCAAACTTTTGACTAAATCTTCTTTCCTTTTTCCTTTTTTTTTTCAAACTTTTGACTAAATTCGTACAGGCGTAAGTGTGCCCCAAATGGTGGGGCCCATCCCTTTGACCTTTAACATCCAATCCAATCTGACGGCCGGGATGTAATCCAGTTGACTGCGACAACCGCGGACGACAACAGCTGAGTAATTGCGCCTCCCAGGACAGAAATCACCGGGGGGGACAAGGACAACCCACTCGGCGACCAGTAACATCCCGCCACGTGTCTCGGTCGCTCCTCCAACCGATTAGACCAACAGAAAAAGATTAGCGAAGTGACGAGGACGACGCGGCCTTAATTCGTAATCTACGCAGGATTAAGAGGGGGAGCTGTCAGGCGACATCCGAGCAAGAGACCGATCACGTGCTCGGACTGATAGTCACGTGGGCCTGTAATCGTACATGCGTCCTCTTTAAATTGAATCCTCGCTTAAACAAACGACTTTTTCTTTTATTACTTCGAAACCAGCATATCCCTAAATTAGACCACTTATGTTTTTATTTCTCTATCAGGATATCCTCCTTTTATGACATCATCGAGCGACGGCGTAGCCTATTTTATTCATAGATACATTTTTCTAAAAGAGGAATTACTATTTATAAATTAAATTTGGTAATAATGCTTTTTATGTCATAGAGTGATTACCATTTATCCAATCTAAAAGTGAATTCCTGCCCTTTAGGTTCCCCGACAGACATAACCTCTCGTTAGCCTAGGTTTTCAAAGCATTTCACTTCAATCCTCGAACCACAATCACGAATGATCTCGCTTCTCCATTTGTTTTGGTGCTATTGATGATTCTCCACATAGAGCTATCGTACGCATTATTGTTTTGGAAAGACCAAATATCACGTTATGAAAGTACATGATCTCTACGCGATGAGGTCTGAAACTCATGTAGGTGAGCAATTACAAAGTTTCGACAGGCAACTTTCTATATTGTCCATCCATAAAACTATGATTTAATAATAAAAAAAACTTTAAGATGATGTAAAAAGTAGTTACTATGCTCTTAATCACGGTTCAATTTTCTCGTCGAATTTCTAATTAATTCCAATTTAATTTTTGCTCCCTCGAATCGAAAGAGTATTAGTTATCTCATCATACCATATTTTATTCTTTGGTATTTTATTCTCGGTATAGGTCCATAATAACTCTTTGTTTCATAATCTTGGGATGGGTTTATTTCTAACTAACCAACTAAGAATTCTCGGATGTACTAGTATTAGTAAGTGCCAAAAAAAAAAATTACAACTACGGTTTGGTCCGATTGACATTTGCCATACCAATACACTTCAAGCATGGAACCCACGATTATTGACATGATCACTGATCATCGGAGATTTTCAAAACAAAGAAAAGAAAAGGGAAAAAAAAAGATGGAGGGGGAGAGCGACGTGCACGCATATTTTGCGAATGGTTAAATTGACCCGATTGAAAGAATATAGGGATCGAATCGAATAAAACTAAGATTCGATCAAAATAAGTTATAGGTAAAGAGAATGCAAACAATTTGCTTGACATTGCTAATTAAAGTTCAATGACTGATTTTGAATCAGAAGAGGCTCAGTTACATTTTGGACAGGGGTGGAGGACTTTTGAGCGAAGAAAGAGGAATCGTCTCCACTAGCCCACATCTCTTTCTCTCTCCCTGTGAACCCGAGCCACTAGACTTCTTCTCTCTCAATTGTCGTCGGCTTTTCGCTTTCTCTCTCCGCATAACGCCGTTAGAATCGGTCCATCATCAACATCTCCTCTCTCCCATCAAAGCTCTTTCCTTTCCTCTCTCTCTCTCTCTCTCTCTCTCTCTCTGTGCTGTGCCGAGAATCCGAATCTGTGCCTCGTAGCCATGGCATCCGTGAAGGATAACCTGCTGCCTCCAGGCCTGGTCTCCAATCTCCAGCAAGTCCTCTCGCGCCGCAAGGAGGAGGACGGTTCTGGCGATTCCGCGGAGCCGATCGAGCCTTCGACCTCGGACTCCGGCGCGGACGCCGACGATTGCTCGAAGCCGATCGTCCTGGTCACCAACAGCGACGGAATCGAGTCCCCCGGCCTCGCTTACCTCGTCGAAGCTCTCGTCCGCGAAGGCCTCTGCAATGTCAATGTCTGCGTTCCTCAATCGTAAGTCCCCTCTCTCTCGCGCTCGGTCGCTCGGTCGCTCGCCATTTCTCTCGGCTTCGTTGCTCGTCTCCCTCTCGTCGACGTCGCTCTTTTATTTGGATTGGCGTGCGATGTTGCTTTATTTCGGCTTCGCTGAATGCTTGCTTCGTCGGTTTCTGTTATTCCCTGAATTCTTCGGCTGTATCGTCTCTGTTTGGAATATAATTGTCTTCTGCGATTGAGTATTGAGATTCTGGTAGTTTGGCCGTCCTGATATGTCGTTCCTTACCAGTATGCTCGCGACACTGATTCCAATCAGCGCAGTGGTTGTTAAAAATGACGTTTTTTTTTTCCCTCCGCGTTATCTGAATTTTCTCAGTTTTCTTCGCACTTGCCCCTTTCGTCAATTGTGCAGCGATATTTGCTTCTTCCTTCCTATTCAGTTTTATTAATTTTGACTCTGGGACGATACTTTGACGTGTTATATTCAGTTTCTATTAGCGATTGTTAAGTGTTTCCTTTGGCATTGTTTAGGGACAAATCGGCCTCGGGTCATTCCGTGACTCTTAGAGAAACGGTTGCTGTGACATCTGCCGAAATAAATGGTGCCGTGGCTTATGAAGTTTCCGGTATGGCTGCTACTTGTGCTTTTGACTTTCGATGATTTATGTTGCTTTTACTTTTGGGAATCTGAATGCATAAAGTGCTAAAAATCTAGTGTGGCGGTATCCATATCCGAGTATTTTCTTTCAGTTGGCTAACCTCTGAGCTGCGGTTTGATTGTTACTTTCGAACAAATTTTATGTTCTTGTATTCCATCCTTCCATCTGTACGGGAAGCCGTGAAAGCGCGGACACTATTTATTGAAAGTGGATCCGTAAATTTTGCTTGTATCTTATGCGGGTGATGTGGTGAAGTTGAAACTGCTTGCTTATAGCGGTATACCTTTGGCATTGTACTTTTGGTCAGGGACTCCTGTGGATTGTGTCTCATTAGCATTATCTGGAGCGCTTTTTTCATGGTCAAAGCCTTTATTGGTAAGTGTCTGATACTGCTAATGTGATTCTGTCCTTTGGTTTTGATATTGGACATATTTTAACTTTTACCATTTTCTTTCGTATTCAGGTTATTAGCGGAATCAATAGAGGTTCAAGTTGTGGCAATCAAATGTAAGCATAATTTGCTTGTATTTTCTGAATTGATGAGGCATAACTATGCTGTAGAGTTTCAGAAAACAGTGAGTCATTTCGCTGTGAAAAGTCTGAATTGAGACTCTGTCAGGTTTTACTCTGGCGTCATTGCTGGAGCTAGAGAAGCATTAATTTGCGGTATACCATCTTTATCTGTATCGCTGAACTGGTAAGCTACTGTTCTTTGTACTATTGAACGTATGGTCTTCTTGGGGTTCTTCTTTTTCTTTATAAGGCTTTTCCTAAAAATTCAATGTTTACAGGAAAAAGGATGAGAGTCAAGAAAGTGATTTTAAGGATGCAGTTACTGTCTGCTTACCATTAATAAATGCAACTATCAGAGATATTGAAAAGGGCACTTTTCCTAAAAGTTGTTCGCTGAATATAGAAGTTCCAACATCTCCTTCGACCAACAAGGTTTGTGTTCTGAAGTTCCTTGAAATGCTCCTGGAATTAGTATTAGCATGGTTTGTGTTACCCATCTTGTACATATAGAGTATAAGATGACTTTTGTTGGCTATGACTTGTGCACATCGGTTCCACTTAATAATGCCATCTTTTGCTACTTTTAAAAATTCGCAAATTCCAGAAATGGATGCATTGGTTCATGATGTTTAGGCCTTGTTTAGTAGAAGAATTTTTTGCTCTTTATGCCTCTGTATGTTAGGTGGCATTCTTAGGCCTGAAACATTTGGATAGTTAATGTTCTCTAATGAATGTTGCAACTATGTGGGGCCTCTTCTTAACTTTTGTTGGCATGAGTTGATTTTGTGAAGTCACTTCATCTTTTTTGTGCATTTTAATGACCTCATAAAATGCATAGATGGCAGAAGCAGAACATCACTTTCTTTTCTTCCTATTCCTAATTATACCTTAGCATCCACCGAAATTCCGACGGCATAGGATTTATAGAGCTGAATTGTCTCTCTTCGGTTGAGTATAAACATATATGTGTTGATAATTATTCACTCAAAAGCACCTGCAAAAGTATTTAGTTAGCTGAAAATCTCAAGGTTATGTGAAAGAACGTACACGAAATTTTATTTATGACGAGGGTAAATGATTTTGGTACTATATTATATTCTGCAATTCTCTCTTGGACATCTATTTCACTGGATCTGCAATTCTGAGTACTCCTGGATGGGGACACCTTGTTGTTGTTGTTGAGAGCAATTAATCTCGTAGCTTCCATTTTCGGGGAGCTCAATTTAATATTCAATCTTCAACACTTGTTCCTTAGGATGATCTCATTTGGATATTGATGCTTTTGAGCTTGTGCTTTTGTCTTTGGCTTTCCTTTTTAATGAAACAAAAAGAATTCCCTGTGTAGCTGCATAACTCTTTAGCCTCTGCAGTTCCTAATGCGTGATAGAAAAAAGAAATTGTGTTTTAGCACCTTTCTTTGGCCTTCAACGCCTGTTTAAACATGGAAAACAACAATGTGACTCTTTTTCAATTACGTTTTGCACTGGTAGTCTGTTTATACGCTATTTATACTTGATTGACAGGGTTTCAAAGTTACGAAGCAAAGTTTATGGAGATCCACTCTGAACTGGCAAGCCGTTTCAGCTAATAGGCATTCATCTTCTGGGCATTTCATGTCCAATCAACAAAGCCTTGGCATCCAACTTGCACAGCTTAGTCGAGATGCGTCTGCTGCTGTGAGTGCCTTACATTGAGGATCACCACATATGCTTTTGTTGTGTGATCAATTAGGCTGTGTCCTTTTGATTCACCTCTTGTGACATCCATTACTCCTCCCAGGGTGCAGCTCGGCGTTTAACCACACAAAAGAAAAGTCTTCTTGAGATAGAATCAGTTGGTGCTGCTGGGAAACCTGACACAAACCGAGTGAAGAAGTTCTTCAGATTAGAGGTAAGGAAAAGTTAGTAACTAAAGTAATTTACAAATGCGTAGCGGATTTTACAATTACGAAAGTTGTAGCTTGATAATTTATTTGCTATCTGGTTTCCAGTGGTTACAGCATTTTTTCTCCTCTGTCTTGCTACAACGTAAATAGTTAGTTAGTGTCTTTACGCCTGTACTGAAAGCTTTCCTAATGAGACCTTTTTAATCTGGTTTATGTGGATGACGTGTTATGTTGATTATTGGTATATGTGGAATACACAGTTCATGCACAGAGAGCAGGATGATGCAGATGAAGAATTGGATATCAGAGCTCTGGAGAATGGATTTGTAAGTTTACCTATTGTGCCTCCTTTCTTTGAGATCTTCAAAATGTGCAAGTGAATATGTAACTGAAGTCCCAGCAGGGGTATGCATGATTCTTTCATGCCTAATCAATGGGAAAGAAATATGTCCTTGGATTTAGTCCTCATTTATTCAGAGTAATTGCTGTTCAGTGGTGAAAAGCTATAGGTGGCTTAAAGCAATCCGTTAATCACATCTAGGTTAATGGATGGATTTGAGAAGGCAGGAATTCTAGAACTGACCATTAAGAATTGCTGTGGTAAATGTCTGGTGGAAAAAAAAATAAAAATTGAGGGGATCATGTAGCTACGACGAATCAGGTGTTCTATCTAAAACTTGAACAGTGTGAGCACTTTCGGCACGAAGGAATTAGGTGGACAAACTTATCTTGTTGCCTACCTGGAAAAGACGCAGATTAATATTTGCGGGCCCTTACAATCTTTTGTGCCTCTATTTGGGAACTGTGCATCTATTGAGAAATTCTGATTGATTCTGTTCTCCGTTGGGTTATCTTATTTTCTGACGGAATTTAGGTGGTTGGAACTCTGCTGGTCCTCCTTGAACTTGCTTGGACGCTATAGTTTTTAGTTGTCACATATCAAATTTGCAGTGGGATGATCATGTCATACATCTAGTTCCATAGTCGATCCATAATAGGATGCTCATTCATGAGCAGACACCCCTGCTGCACAAATGTCAGAAATAGCACTATTAGACTATTAGAAGCTCTTGCCGCTATATACAATTGGACGCTGTGGAAAGACAAAAGGCCTTCTTAAGTTGGAGACTAAGTTAATATGCATGTAATTAGACCTCTGACAATGAAAAGATGGAGTACTTTCTTGGTTGCTAGGATGTCTCACCTCAAAGTTCCACCTTCTCATTCAATTTCTCTCTGATATAACAGGTTGCAGTCACGCCTCTATCGCTTTCCTTAAAGGACCAGGAGGATGCCACAGCTGCTACATCGGACTGGATTTCCTCTTTGCTTCAAAGAGAGCAATAAGGATTTGCCAAATTCAGCGACACGCAATTCTGTATACATCCGAGATTGTAATGCTAGACTAGTTCTCAATTGATTTAAGATATGCTTAATTTTTCAACATATGTTTCTAAGTTATTGTTCGCTAGCTAAATTATTGGTGGGGTTTGGGTGGGGTTTGCAGTTTCTTTTTGAGATGGCCGAACTTGAGCACAGGGGTACAAAATACCGACTTTCTGTTTTGCCGAGATTGTTTTGTTGTCGCTTTCTCCGTTGCTTTCCTTTTTCACTTAAAGCGAGAAGGAAGATTGGTCTTTTTGGCAATCTGGTTCTTGACACTTGAATGATTGTTCTGTCGACTTTTGAGTATTGAGTGATATCCAGTGCATGTCTGGTTTAACCCTTCCTTCATGGCTGGAGCAGAACTTTTCCGATCCGAGTCAGCTCATGATGTCATTCCCTTCGTTTCAAGGCCATGATGAAGATAAGTCCTTTGTTATAGATACCATAGCATCGCCTTGTGGGACAAGCAGATGCACTCTGTGTAATGATCCGCATCACTAATTAGAATCTGGAGGAAGAAAGAAGTAGAATGCATCGACTGGAAAAGAGGCAATGCTTCGTCGGATCCTGCGGGAGAAGGAACTGGACCCTTAAGACTACGAGGGGAGTACAGGAGCCGGCACGCTTCACATGGGCCTTGTTTGCATTTGGGCGTAAAGTGATTGGTAATACGATTGGGGTAGAGGTGTTGAACAGGCGTGTCGAGTCGAATTTGGGTTAGATTGAATATGATTCTATTTATATTGATCTGTTTAACCCTTTTTGGATTTCATGCAGTACAATTGTAACGATCCATACTCAATCTTAGTGGAGTAAGATGGTTCAAACTTGACTTTTCATGAATATGGAATCACACATTCACTATTTTTTAGTGCGTTGACTAATTCTTCCTAACATACCCGGTCCATATCATTTAAATATTTTTATATTTAATCAAATAATAGAATATTTTTTTTTATAATTTGATTAAAAGAATAATATTGTTAAAATACTTTCATGAAATACAAATTTCATTTTTAAAGAGGTTTTCTGTTTTTATATTCTATTTTCTTTTCCTTTTTCACTCCGGTGACCGGTGGTGCGTGGCAGCAATGTTCCACCTCTTGAACAGTCGTGTATGTTGGGGTGTTCTTACCTCATCAAGGAGAAATAACGATTTATTGATATTAAACCTGTTAAAATGAATCATAAACACATTTTTAGCTTATATATAATGGATTGAGTTGTTATAGAGGTTAATTATAGACCCGTCAAATGGGCGGGCCAAGTCATAAATTGACTGATCCAAAATAGACCTGATTAATTTGTTCATAGCCCATTTTATAGCAAATCTAGTGACATATATACCATGTGATCCAAACTCGACTTGCATTCCTAAAGCACCTCCATATTTAATCCAATTCACTAATACTCATACCCAAATTGAGGTGGGAGTGTGGAGTGAGGGCGTGAGATTGAGTGAGGGCAAGAAAAAATAAAAAGAGAATTATAGAGGTGTGTTGATTCTAAACAAGTTGTAAAACTCATTTATGATTCATTTAACACTTACATTAAGTTAAATCCATTTATAACAAATTTATTAAATTAACTAACTCATATAACAATTCAATTTGGATACAAGTTTTCCTATATTGAATAAAATATGGAAGTGATTTAGGAATATATTTCGGGTATTGGTCACTATATTTGCATGGCAATAAATGTGTCATAAATGGGTTAAATTAGTTTATTTGAGTTAGAACACTTATGATACGACCTGACCCGACCCGACCCGCTCGTTTGACCGGTCTAATCAACATGTCGGATGCATTGCTTGTTTGTGGCGAAGGAGAGTGCCGTGTATATATATTTCATTGAAAATCTCTCCCTTCATACTTAAATTTGTATATTTACATTTTCAGACCTACTTCTTCCCTTAATTTCAGTACAGGGTCGATCGGGATGCTTGGGAGGAGAGATTCCACGGCATGGGCGGTCATTGTTGGTGTGCTTCCCAGGTCCCACCACGAATTATGACCAAGAAAGAAACAACAAGTGACCGAGCGTCAGAGGAACTCCCTTTAGTCAGTCTTCTTCATCTCAGCGAATGGGGAAGGCGATGAAAACTACGAAATGAGCCAAGGCGATCGACGGAATTTGATTGGTGGGGGGTCGTTTCATGCATGCAAATTTGATTAGTCCGACGTTTCCTCCTCGCCGACACGCCGTCTTTGAATGTTTCCATTCCGCGTGTTTTTGTCGCAGGAAAGACTTCGCGCGAAGCAGTTAGGTAAATAGAAAATTTGATTGCGTCCGTTCCAGTTAGATCAGGAAAAAAAACCATACGAAGTTCCCTAGACGACGGGAAACACCTGTGCATTGAAATCTCAGTAAAGGAGAACTTACATTTTTTTGGTCTGGAGTAAAGAAGAACTAAAAATGAACAAATAAAGAACTGTGTTGCCCCTCTGCAGCGTGTTATTCTGTACCATTTGCTCCGTTTGTTTCACGGAAAATGGCCTCCCGGGGAAAAACATTTTTCAGGAAGTCATTTTCCAAGAAAATAACTATATTTTCCGGTGTTTGGTTAATACTTAAGAATGAACTGGAAAACAATTTTCGTCGTTTGGCAAGGAATTGATTTTCCGGCGGCGGGCGGTGACCGGCGGCCGGCGGCGGGTGGCCGTGGGCGGCGATTGATGGCCGGGGACCGACGGCCACGGCCGACGGAAAATGATTTCCGTTTTTAAAAAGAGGAAATCGTTTTCCACAATTTTCAAAGGGATTTTTCCATAGGAGGAAAATGTTTTCCGGGGTTAACCTATTTTCCGCCCCCCAAACGCCGGAAAATCCGGAAAATATTTTCCAGGAAAACTTTTTCCCCCAAACAAACACAGCTAAATCTGTCATCTCTGCAATGAATTTCCCCGGACCGGAACGCGATCAGAAGGGCCGATCCGTCGAACCGAGAGTATCTAGTGAATCATGTATACTACGGGTCCGTCGCCCCATGTGGGAGATCCGAGGCGAGAGGTGGATTCTAGGACTGGGCCGTGGTGATGGAATAGGGCCGTTACAGGTTAAGGAACTGCTGGCGCCGAGGCTCCTCGGGGATAGCTTCACGTGCTCGAGCGCCTGGAATTGTAGACTCGACGGATACTCTCTCACGCACCCGATACGCGGGCCTGCTCCCGTGCTCCATTTCTGCCTCAGCGGCTTCCCCGGATTGCAGACCAGTTTGTCTTCCTTGGCCTCGGCTCGGTCGAGCGCGCCGTCGTCGTATGCGGTTGACTTGTCTTTGCAGTCTTCAGGGGGTTCAGACAGTTCCTCAAGAGCGAGTTTCGGGGGAATGTCATCGTCCGCTGCACATCGCTGTGGCGTAAAAGAACGGATGTCAGCTTTGAACTAGTGAAGAAATGGTTTAGCCCAATAAGAAGCTGCTTCATTCATGCTTAAGACGTCAGGAATTTACCTTGACGTTGGTCAAGTCGACATTGTGCTCTCGAAGAAAGCCGACGAACTCCATGAAATTCTCTTCTGTTGGGCGGTAGTGACCACTGTAAGGCCATATCGCCTGCAATACGAGGGAAAATGAGAGATGATAAGGAACATCAATTGCCACGAGCGATACATTTTCTTTACAGGGAAGCTGCCGGTTCGGGCATATGTGTTTCTTCTGTCGATGGTTGAGGGTACCTCGAGGATGCCGTCGTGTGCCACTACTCTCCCAGCTGCGGTGGCGGCTCCTCCCGCCAAGAAACTGGAGTGCTGAAATTGACCTTTTATCTTCCGTCCGACGTACAAATTCCTCGACGTGCTGAGGACAAAGATCCATTTCGATCCCTCCACCGTGTTAACAGGCACGCTGCCTTTTCTATAAACAAGCTTCCCGTCCTCTATGATCACTTCATAAGCTTTCCTCTCTTTCTGTGAGAAAGCATAAACACATATCGGACGATATAGTGTCGAAAACGAGCATCGGTCTGGCCAAAATGTCGTGTCTGGGCTAAGCAATTTAAACCCTTTACTCTGCTCTACTTACCGGTCCAAGATACTTGATGCGCTGATGCTTAAGGGCATTCCTCGAGCACTTTTCGAGATTCACTTCTCTTCCATCTCCGATGTCCAACCTTCAATTATGCAAATGCGAGGTTAAAAGCAGATCCCAGCATGCCATACTGTAGCTTTGTTGTTTATCAAGGATTTACCAGTAGAAGAAAGGTTGTGAGCTCTCACTTGCAAACCAGACATCGTAGTAGAACTGTAGATTGTGTCCGTAACGATGGCACGGGTCAATCTGCGAACGATGAGAAAGGGTCAATGGTCGAGTAATCCATCTTCTTTTTGGGTTGATGTCAGATTAGCCAATATAAAAGACATTCAAGACCTTTGAAATCAAATTCAGAGGGTATGAGAAGTTTTCGTTGGCTATGGTTGATGACATCAGTGGTTGACAATTGTAGGCAGGGAAAGTTAGTCTAAAGGTATTGATTAACATAGTTCTTATCTTGGAAAAGTTCCTCTCTCAAAAGAACTGGTTCGATTTTGGTCATCCGATCGTAGTATCCTCATGCTAGTGGCGGAAACAAACGATAATATCCCGGGACACCAACTGTCTATTTGGTGGTACTTTTGTTGGTATGTGTAGTAACTTAGCGTAAGTTTCATTCTTGAAACTACATAAAAAGCCCACAAATGCAGAAGAGGTGCTTACAGCTTCAAGCCAGTGTCTCAAGGCTAGTTTCTGAGCTTTTTCATCCTTGGAAAGACCCTTCCCTACCTGCAAATCCCAATCTGAATCATGCAAATGACTACCCCAAATAACCAAAAGACGAAAAAAGTGCATTTTTTTCTGCATTTGTTGTTGGGAAGATTGGACCTAGAAAAGAAATAAAAGTGACCAAAAATACTCTCTAACATGGTGGAGAGGATGAGAATTAGACATTAGGATTTCAGCAAATAAGGTCAAGAAGGGCAGCGTGTATAGTTTGGAACAAGTCAATAGTCAAGATTGATTATTCGATGACAAAGAATGAATTCAAATGGAGTGCAAAAAAGGCAAGAAAAAGAAGAGAAGTTACCTTTGCAGCTCTTGTCCTTGCCCTTGCCCACCTAGAAACAGCAGTTTCTGGCTTTTCAGTGTCATAGTAAGAGACGGAACTCTGTTGAAGCTCTGTATAGTCCCACACCCTCCACCTGCAACACATCAGTAGAGACATTTGCATGATGCCAGAATCATCACAACCCAATTTTTTTTTTTTTAAATAGCTTAAACCCTCCCTGAACATAACCGCAAGTAGGGATCAACTAGACTTTACCAGAGCTCCTCGATGACAATTGCGCAATCTGCAAGGTTCCGTCTTGTTCGGTAGCTCTTGTAAACTTTCTGCAGCACAACGGCAGCTGCATTGAGCTCATTGGCCAGGGTTGGAGACATCGAATCCTCGGACTCAGATATTGTCTTCCCGGAATAATACAAGTCGAAGGACTTGCACTCATCACGGGAGTATTTCGCTTCTAAACATATGCACTTTAACAGAGCTTGAGTCTTGGGCTCTAATTTCTCAGACTTATGCCTCTTGAGGTGCTTCTCCTTGGAACCATCCGACCTGTTCGCTCCATCCAAGGCCCTTTTGCTGAAGTTAATCGCTCTCAGCGTCATCCTTCCGCGTTTCGCGTCGTAAGTCGCAGGAGGTTGCTTTTACTACCACTGTTCTGTCTGCATCTCAAAATTTCAAATTGTGCGATCAGTGCTTCAAGATTTTATCAGGGATGAAAGATGCAGAGCGCCATACTGCCATCTGATGAAAAAATTCGGTCTCGCAACCTCTACATGATTGAAGAGGACATTTTGATCCGGAATTCGATCTGAATCTATGACAATAATCTCAGTTCTTATTAATCTGGAACGAGTGCAGGCACCCTCATTTGATCTAGCTCTTCCAGACAGACAATAGATGGATGAACTTTTGCAGTTCTTGGAATCTCAGAATCACTTGAATGAGATGATTAAAAGCACAACATCCCTTTCAACAGAATCTGAAAAGTCAAGAAGATGAGTTCTGCATGACTCGGCAGACCCAATGAACGCAATATGAAAAACCAGAAACTGAACGAATGAGCCATGTCACAGAGAGAGAAAGAGAGAGAAACACTTACCTCAACAAGGCTCAAAGAGCAAAAGGCAGAGTGCTGCTCAAACGAACATAACATCAGTGTTCATATGTCTATGAATTCTCCTTCTGAACCGACCAGGTTCCCCTTTTATACAAGCAGCCAACCACTGGAACGGGGGAGCCCACAACGTACGTGCAAAGACACAGCATTTAGAGGGGGGCTTACTACAGCGACATAACCTCGTACCGCGTGGGCAAAGGACATGGGCTTTCTTGCGGTGAATTCTACTCATCAAAAGCGAAGTACATTTCATTTTCTGTAAATATTCATTTTTTGCAAAAGGAGAATGAAACTTCTCGTGCGGGTATTACTAATAACGTCCTATTTTTCGTGGTACATCACATTGATTGATCTGGATTACTCGTAATATTTTTCAATCGATAAGAGATTTGATTTTATAAGTCACTTTATGCTCCTGTTTAGATTAGAGGGGTTGGAAGTGAGAAAGTTTCGATTTTAAAGGATTTTTTCAGGATGTGAAAGCAAAAAAATTTATTTCTAACTTTAGACGTCTGAGAATATTCGGCATTGACCAAGAACTGAGTTGGAGCCCGGAGTCCTAGATTTGATGTATCGGCGCGCTTTGTACGATCGGGATACTGCGAGATGACTTCTTTATGTCGAATCTCTCGATCCATCAATACACATCCGGCATTTTATCGGGCGTATGATTTGATAGGACTTATGCTTTCTCATTGACAAAAGAAGTTCGAACCTCTCTACCATCTACCCTTTGTCGTAGAAAACGAAACCCAATGAGGGAAAAATACACTGCATGAAGTCGTGACGAAAGCAGGACAACAATCTACTCGTCAAATCTGCCTTTTTTCCACAGAAACTTCACGCCACGTAACACCTAAACCGCCTTGTCAAACCCATGACGTTCTGGGAAATTTAGTAACGTTGGCTTGGAGGGCAAAAAGAACGATTCAAAATGTTTGAAAATGGGTTCAGCTGTGGTATAAAAAGTTCAATCGAATAGGGAGTCTTGCGCGGGTGTTGCACCACGACCACTCCTCGTGGGTTTGAACACGAACCTTTCAAAATTTCTGGGCAATTTCAGCAGTTTCTTGCGCGAGCGTTGGTCAAGCAGCCGAAAGGGGCGCGTAGGGATTGAGCCGAGCTCTTCACTTCTTGTGAGTTTTCCAAACTTGGAGTCCACGCTACCCCGGATGCACAATCGGTCTTTCTTTTGACGGTGCTAGAATTCGATTATAGAACGGCGAGAGCCGACACTCGTTGTTAAAATCTTCCGACGGTGGAAGTTGATTGTCGGAAGAGAAGACGGCAAAAAAGGTCGACCAATCGAATTAACAAAAATTAGAGCATGTGTTAGCAGTGTAAAGGGAGACTCTATTGATGCGAATCTCTCACCAATAGTCGAATCAAGGGTTAATACCACGAAAAATTCCAAACTGGTACGCCCGTGACAAATTTACCCCAAATTATTTTTTTGACCACGAAAAACCCCAAACTGGTACACATGTGACAAATTTACCCCAAACTATTTTTTTAACTTCAAAAAACCCCAAACTGATACATTTGTGACAATTTTACCTCAATCGATATATTTGCGACAAATTTACCCTCTATTAATTTTCGTTAAATTTAACGTTAAATTACTTAGTTGGATGACATGTGGCACTTCACGGGTATACCGGTTTAGGATTTTTACCCTCCGTTTACCACAGGTTTATCAATTTATGATTTTTCATGGTACTAATCCAATTTAATAAAGCGTAAATTTGTCATAGGTATAATAGTTTTGGGGTTTTTCATGGTAAAAAAAATTAGTTTTGGGTAAAATTGTTACAAATGTACCAATTTGATGTTTTTTATGGTAAAAAAAAAATAGTTTATAGTAAATTTGTCACATGTGTACCAGTTTAGGGTTTTTCGTGGTAAAAAAAATAGTTTGGGGTAAATTTGTCACGTGTGTACCAGTTTGGGGTTTTTCGTGGTAAAAAAAATAGTTTGGGATAAATTTGTCACAGGCGTACCGGTTTGGGGTTTTTCGTGGTATTAACCCTCGAATAAATGGTGGATAAGATTGTTTGAAGAAACTATTTTCTCATTGACGGCATATGCTAAAATTACTCGTAAATCAATATGAGAGAATGTCTTAATAGGAAATTAAAAAAATTACAAAAAAATCTCCCAAATTCTCGCTTTGCGTTCTCTAATTTCAAAACCCATACTTTTGTGGATTTGAAAAATAGTGAAATTCTAAAATTGAATTTACTTTAATTTCTAGGCACAACACATACTTTTTCGAAACTACAAATTTGCAGTGTACATTTCAAAAGGAGAGGACGGGAAACATAAAATAAGAGAAAATTAAAGATTTTTTATGTAATTTTGCTTACTTAAAATATTCTTGCAAAAATTGCTTTTTAAAGAAGGGTCAATACCATGAAAAACTCTAAATTGGTACACTTGTGATAAATTTATCCAAAACTATTTTTTTTTACCATAAAAGATCCCAAACTGATACACTTATAATAAATTTATTCAAAACCTATATATTTATGATAAATTTGCCTTTAGTTAATTTTCGTTAAATTTAGTGTCAATTACTAAATCGAATAGCATGTGACAATTCACGGATATATCAGTTTAGGATTTTTACCCTTTATTTGTCATTAGTGTATCAATTTGGGATTTTTCATATTATTAATCAAGTTTAACGAAGAATAAATTTGTCACGGGCTTAATAGTTTTAGGTCTTTTGTGGTGGAAAAAATTCGTTTAAGATAAATTTATCACAGATGTACCAGTTTGAAATTTTTGATGATCAAAAAAATGATTTAAGGTAAATTTATCATAACTATATTAGTTTGAATTTTTTTCACAATATTAGCCTTCGACGTGTGAAAACTTTTTCCACAGGTGTCTTTACGATAAAACGTAATCTCCGCAATCGGTCGGGTCAAATCCTTTGATGAGATTTTGTCAAAGGGACCGGTAGACATCCAGAAATTTCTCTTCTCTATTTAGTCTTCGCTTTCATCCATTCCCTAATGTTTATTATTTCTTTCTGTGGCGGCATATTCCACATGTACAATACAAGCTGCCCTTTTCTCATTTATTAAAATAAAGTCGTATAACCTTATGTAGCAAAATGAAAACGAACGATCACACGATAAATCCTAGGCACACTTTTTTTTTTTTTGGTTATCAAATTGAGAATTTATCCGCTAGGCGATGTGCATCATTCGATAGGATATTTGAATAAGTCAGTCACTTTTCGCATGGGCCTTGTTTACCTTATCGTTTAACGACGGTCTTATGATGTGATTACAATAAATGAAAATTATGGAGGTCCAAGGGTCCACGCACTTGGTTGATACCTTCCCATGCAGCTTCTAGACCGCACGTGTAATGACTTCAATTGTGGTCCGATTGACCTACGAACTGTAGCTCATATCGCATTGGAAACATACCCAATGTTGAATGCATGCGCCATTATATACGACGATTTAGTAAATCATACAATGAGGATTTTAGGGCAAGTACTAGGAGAAAGGGAGTCTGGAAGACGACCAGAAGTTGTCTTTGCATTCGAGAAGGTTCAATCTCGTGGCATGGAAAAAAACGCATGCAGTTTTGTGAAAAAAGTAATTAATGTAAATTTGCTTCGGTTTAGGTACGTGTGAAACTTCGGTCGGCCGGGGTGGTGGGATGCCTTTGGGACATAAGTTTGGTCAAGTCATGGTTGTGAAAAAAAAAATCAAAATAACCTAAACCAAATTATAAATTGCGAGTTGTTTTTAATTAGTTCTTTATTTTGATTTGGAAAAACACAATGATAAATAAAGGGATTGTTTTTAACCATAGACAACAATAAAGAGTTTCTCCGTATGAATGCCTAACCTAATTTTTTTTTGGAGGGTCGAAAGAAAAATTCTATTCATTGATCATGATAATATTTGAGAAGCACGTGGAATGCTTTCAATCTTCTAAAGAACTACAGAAAAATGCAGATAACACAAAGCAAATTCTGCAGTTAAAAGCACATTCTCATCTTTCAAGAATAGATTTGCCACCATAAAATTTTGGAGACGAATCACTAGATTTGGTGATGAACACACCCAGAGAACTCCCACACTAATGCCCAACCCAACCCGGTCAACCAATCTGTGGCAAATGTTAAAATCAACTGGACTTTTGCCCGTTGGACAAAAATACCATAATTTTTCAGATGACCCCCATATAAACTCATGAGCCTTTATATGATGGACTGAAATATCTGCTGTTATTATTATTTGTTTATCCAAGGAAGTTCTCAGTGGCACGTGACGTGATTAACACTGACGGTTTTCGAAAGCATAATTGTTAGAAAAAAGAGTTACAACGGTCTTCTAAAATGTTTTTAAATTATATTAGTCCCAAATACAAAAAACGAAAACGACGATGTTTTAGAGAAACTATGCTAAAGGCTTTTTGTTAACGAGTGTCCGGCGTCTTCTGGTTGTTGCAGATGCGCCTCTTCCTCGCGTCAACGCGGCTTAGCCATATCATCATGTGCGACATCGGCTTGCATGGACAAAAAACTTAACAATGGGCATTTTGTTTCTAGGTTGTTAGAAAAGCAAGGGCGGCAAAAGTTTGTGTATTTCTTTTTTTTTTTATCTGGCCGCCAATTTGCCCACTATCGATGATTAGATTTTTCAATATATACGATTTGATATTATTTGAACAAATGCGAAGCTATAAATGTTACAAGGATAAAGTTCAATAATCAAATTCGAATAGAGCGAGTTTTAAAAATTTTAAATACATCTTAATTTATGAGGTTGGCGCCATTGGTTACGACATCAAGGTATTTCCATCTCGAGATTCGAATCTCACCAACTGTGTGGAAATTACTAGGAGTCATCGATACTTGCACGGGTCTTTGACCCGAACTTAATTGGCTCGTGGAGTTTGCATAGTGTTCCATAAGTCTCCTTAGGCCTCTACGCTAATACCCTACATTATCAGCAAGCAAGAACAAAGAAAGAGGGAAAAAAAAAAAACTCGAGACGGGGCCGACCTGGGGCCACAAAATAAACACTAGATTTGGATTGAAAATACTCGCAAAGTTTTCCAATCCACGATGGAGCATCAATCTCCAAACAACAAGTTTCAGACAAAAGAATTGCGGGGATCGCGACTGCTTTATTGACGCCGTCCGAAGCTTAAATCCCCCGGCAAAACTTTGGAGGTATCGTCGCTTTCCCATTCGGATGGAGACATCGACAGCAATGAGTCAACCACGTAACATAATGGCGACACCGATGAAGAGGGGACGATCATTTCCCCCAAGAGATTTCCCTTTTATCCATTCGTGATTTTTACCCTCCACCTTTGATCTCTCCCCACGTCCAGATGCGCGCAGATGATGTCCAGAAACGACGATAATAATCATGTAATTCGTATGCGTATTGGAACTAAACTCGAGGGAGGGGAGCTGTCGGTCTCGACATTTCTATCCGACTTCCGGCAGACCGGCTCAGCTCGGCCCGAGCAGGAAGGGGGAGAGAGACCAGACAGACATGGCAGAAGCTTCTTGGAATTCTGAGGCTAGTTGAGGACATTTGCTGCCCCCCCTTCCTCTTTCACAGTTGTTTTTGTGTCTGTTTCCACACGGTTTGAGGACGAAAGTTGGACGTACCCACTGCGTCCCGTGGCCGTAAGAAACGCTCGAGGGTTTGTTTTTTCTCTTCTTCTTCCTTTTCTTGTCTTCGGGGTTTGCAGTCAAAACTCTATCCTCTTTGTGACCATTGCAGTCACGTTCAACGATGCGGAAATCTAAGAGGAAGGACAAAAAAGAAAAAAGGTCCTTGATGGGACCTTCCTTGTCCATCGAATATACGGGGGCGTTGCGTTTCCGTGACTCGAGGGTGAGCTTTGAAGGTCAGTCTTTGGAGAGTGACGACCTGTCATGATGAACAAACGAAACTACCGAGCTCCTGTTTCAGTCCAGAAGAAGAACTATTATGATGAACAAAACAAACTGCCCATCTCTAGTTTCTGTCGAGAAGCAACGCTACTGATCTTGTCGAGTCGAATCGAATCCAACCCCATAAGGGACGCATAGCATCCACGGCTCCCCCCTCCCCTCTCTCTTATGCAGCGAGAGCCGACTTATTACGCAAGGTTACTGTTCTACTTTGAGAAAATGACACAAATGATCTCCAAACTTTAGGTCAATATATAATGTGATCCTTGAATTTTTAATTTGATCAATATAGTCCCTAAGCTTTAGCTCAATGTGGTCCTTGAACTTTTAATTTATTCAATGTGATTTCTAAACTTAGTTTTCGAACTATAAAAAAAATGTTCAATGTTGTTCCTGAACTTGAATTAATAAAATGACTATATTGAATATCTTCTTATAGTTTGGGGATTAAGTTTAACATGTTCCAAAAGTTTAAGGACCATATTGATCAAATTAAAAATTCAACTACCACATTGCACACTACACTAAAGTTTAGGAAACATATTGATCAAATTAAAAATTTAGAAATCACATTACGCATTGAATCAAAATTCAGAAATCATTTGTGTTGTTATCCCTTCCGTTTTATGCCCCTGTTTATCATCAAGAACATAAATCGACCTCTGATAAACTTTTCGTCAATCGAAGCTGTTGGACCATGCGGGCCCCCGAAGTACCCACGCCAATTCTTCGCATCACGATTTAAGATATTGGGCCAATATTGGGCCATTCATAGGCCCAAAGCCCATTAAGATCCATCCACCTCCTGAAGAAGTGACGGAGAGGTCTGTATTCAGCTTGCTATTTTCTCTCTCGCAGAGCTCCCAATGGCAGAATCAGCAAAACCGGATCACAGTGACTCATCATCAGGTTTTTTACTCTATCTGGGTCATGTCGCATCTATTTCAATCTTCATTTTGTTAAATAATCTACGTCGATGCGTATATGAGCTACAGTTATCTTATTCTCTATTGTTTGTTCGCGGAAGAGTTTGTCCTTTCGAATTTACTGTGATCGTTGCGTTTACGTTGAAATTCATGTCCTTTTGGTTCTCCTTGATGCAATCACAGGTTCTTGCTTCTATGGAATCTTCAAATTTGCAATTTTAACCTGAAAAAGAGCAGAAAAATCGCTTTTTTCATGTGTTTTGTTCATTTCTTTGCATTAGGAACACTCTTCTTGGAAATGAATGGAAAAAGAATAGTTTATATACTCGTGCAAGAATTCATCCTTCCAGTGGATTTTGAGAAATTTGATTTCAGGATAATTGCATAGCCCTCCCTACAATTTTGAGAAGCCCAAAGAAATTTGTATCTGATCATATTGGTTATTCACAACTCCATTGTTTTTCCCTCTTTAACATGAAAGGGAAAGATGTCAAGGCTCCAAACATATTTGAAAGAGCTAAAGAAGAGGTTGAGGCAGTGTTCCATGCCAACAGATCGCCGCGCCACCACAAGGAAACTCATGGGATGAGCAACGACATCGATGAGAACACGCCAGTCGATGAAGTCAAGGGGCCGAGTGTATTTGAGCGCGCGAAGGAAGAGATAGAGGCCCTTGTTGAGGCGATCCATCCAAAGAAGGATTCTGATGGTCACAAATGACGTGACTTGGCAAGTGTACTCTTCGAGCATCTGTCACGTGTAGGTCGAGTACCATCGAGGTATCTGCTAGTCGTGGTATGTTGCGAGAAGGAGAGCATTCGAACATTCATGTGTATCAGTGTTTGCTTTTGGCTGAAGAAATTAAACTTATAGATCAACTAGAAAGTATTGTTTGTATTTTGATCGTTTCATTTACATGGAGTCCTTTGTGGCTCTGGTATGTTGAATTTGAATTTGATAGGTCATGGAAGGTGATGGCAATATCTATGGCTCCTTGCATATACTATCTTTCCATATTGACAAGGTTCGGGCTTAAATCTGAAAATGGATCTATTTAACTCCATATTCCTCTTTTTCTTTACCACCCTCCATATTACTCTTTGCAACCAATACTTTTGGTTGACTGGCTCATTGCAGAAGTTGGTCTGCAGTGGTTGCTGCATGCATCTGTGGCAATATGGCTACTTAAATACTTATTGATGCATCAACCTTTTAACCTGATGCTGCCGCAGCAACAATTGAGGATATAGTCATGATGATTGAGAGTTGTTGACTGGCTGCTTCCAGGTTGTAATTGCATTAGCAGGCAAGTCCTGGATTTGTGAAAATAGTCGTGTTAAACGTCTGTTTGGAGGACGATGAATTGCAGAGTTTGGTGGCTCTAATGCTCTGGACAACTTCAGGTTCTTTTGCAATTGGTTGAAGATTCGCCTGGTTAATGTAGAGCGCATATGTATTTTGGCTCACATGTAGACTGAATCGAGTCAACCACGTAGACTAATGATATGGTACTCCCCGTGTACACGAGTCTTCTCGATGGAAACAGTGGGGTATGATGAAAATATGGTTTGGACGAGGATGGCGATGCCGTGATTTGGCTTCGTAATGCTTCATTGCCATCTGGAATGCTGTGAAAAGAGTAGCAATGGAGTGCATCATATGGTTCATTATTCTGCAATTCTTGTGCCTACCTTGCGTGTGCTTCACGGAATTCCTTTTGTTTTCTCTTTTAAAGGATAGTCTGTGCTAATCTTCTTTGAATGGGATAGTGCATATTTCCCTTTGTGAGAAGTTGAACCCTTATCCACACCTATAATATACATAATCATACCTGAATTCAAATGTAGGTGAGAAACTGCTAGGCACTCAGCCTCAAGTCGTCAAATCTTTTCAGGTTTGTCAATGCATTTGATTAGTTTAGCTTATCTCCTACTTTGATTGTGTTTTCTTGTTGTCACATGGTGCTTTTGATTCAATTCTGGATAGCCCATATCAGGTCTGTCTGTGTCGACCAGCGAATGCAGCTTCTAAGCTTATAAATATTGTGTCCACTTGTGAATTCCTAGGCTGATAGCTGAAGGAATTTTAATATATTGCTGTCGGCCGGTAGGATGGCAAGCGTTGAGTGAGATTTTGAAATGAAAGAGAGCAGTCGAGCCAAAACTCGTGGTCCGGTCAAGTACAAAGCCGAAGCGACGGGGCTCTTCACTTGAATATTTATGCTAAAGGGAGACAGAGGTGGACCACATGGTGTCTCCATCACTTGAAGAGATTCAACTCACCGGATTGAGCCACTGTCAAGTTGGAATGATTCATTTGTTGAATCGCAAGTCTCACTTGCCACTCCTGTTACTGTCCAATTATGTGTTTGGGCTTTCTCTGAAGTCTTAAAAGGGAGAATATGTGAAGCAGCTACGTGTCTGAAAATCTTAGGGACATGATCCTAGTGGAGGGCAGAGGCAACAAGGAAGATTCATGCATGGAACAAATTCACGTAGGATAATGTCCTTGGAGTAGAAAAGTTCTGGCATGATCCCCAACTCGCGGGCGCCAGGATCATGCGGTGATCGCTCGTTGGACTAGGCAATCGAATGTTTTCTTTTGAACTCATTTGCCATGTGATTCGGCGTTACATGATAGGCGATGAACGCAAACTGAGTGACTTATGTCAGATCGAATTGTTATATGTGTTGTCAAGTGGACATTACTTCTGTTGATTTTTCTTTTCAGTCCTAGAAATGGATCCATTCAGAGTCCTATGATATAAGCGTGATTAACAGTAACAAGAGTACTAAAGCCTTGGAAGAACTGGAATAGATATGTGAACTCGCTTAGAATGCTAAAAAGAACAGCAAAAGAACACTTTTGAGAACTGATATTCAGATAAGGAGAGAAAAGGAAAAGGAAGATAAATTAGTTGGTAGATTTATGTGAGGTTGGCTGAATTAAGTGAATCTTATTTAGTGCTAGGCAAATATTTGATATTTTCTCCTTAGCTAAGGGTGGTCCCCGTGAAGGTTCTCACCTCAAATCAGGTATGAATTTCTTTGTTAGAGGTGTTCTAGAAATGTCCATGCATTCCTCGATTAGAGAGGTTCCAAAAATGTCTATGGCCGCATAAATAGCTTTACAAATTAATGCATTGGATCGAATCGCAAGATGAGAAGATTTTTACAAATTAGACCTTTCGTCGTCATTTTGGGAAAAATCATTCGAACGCACGTGTTAAATGCTTGCGACTCAGTTGGCGAAATAGATAAATGCATATATGATTTGATTTCTCATGCACCGTTTTTTTTTTTAATGAATGAGATCGTGCACCGTTTAGTGGAGGAGTGATTGTCTGATTTGACTTTGTTCTTTCTCTAGCCGTACTAATTAATCATTATTAGTGAGGCATAACAATTTTTCACAGAAATTTCCGCACGTATTATTTTTTTTTGGGTCGAACTACGCGTATTAGTTGATCTTGCAGTAAATAGACCTTACTTGAAAAGGAAAAACACTTCAATGCATCAAATTGACAAGGTAATTTCCGTCTAGGAAAGATTCAATTAATGGTTCAAGTGGATTTTGCTCCATTAAATAACAAGCAAGTTTATACACATGATCAAAAGATGATACGGCCCTTTGAATCTAAATCACTTCACATAAACGTCATGATTTAGTATTGAACATGGATGATAAATACTGGGAACCTCCTGTGGAGAGAGGATGGATGATACGAAGCAGTTCGGGAAAAGAAATTCACGACTCGTGAGCCTTCCAATTTCATTGAAATTGAAGAAACAAAGCATTTCTCTTCTCTTCCAAGAGAATTCGCAGCATACCAAGCCCCGGTAAAGTTCTTTGCATGGAATCAAACCGCATACTCCACCTTTGCTAAGCATTTCGAGCTCACGAGTTATTATGCATGGCGAGGGTGAAAACGCTCGTGTATCTCCTCATCCTGGCTGGCTATTAATTTTTCGTGCTCTCTGCCAGGTCATTTTTGGCATGCAAAGATTGCAATATTGGCTTTCCAAGAAATAAAAACTTAACAATGGCGAAAAATAGTGACATATTAGGAAACAAAGTGAGTGATGGCTGATGAGAACATAAATTTAGGGAGTCGATGGTTTAGATCTGCCATCGCCTCTTTTTTTTTTTTTTCTTTTAACCTTCTCCCTCTCCCTCTAACTCTTTGTCTCTTGATCTTCTCTCCCCTGCAATTGATCTGCAACAAGCTGAGTTTTTGGCTATTGCCCTTCTCTAATTGTATGATTTCTCAAGTGGGTTTTTCTTTTAGCTGGGAACGACGATCATCAACTTCCTGATTGCAGGTGATTTTTCTCCTATTTTTGCGTTTTGTTAACGTGTTCTTCGTATCCGAAATGTGTTTATATTATTGTAGATGAAAAGCTTGCACTTGTCTCGCCAATTGCAGGCCGGGTTTGGCTGCATTCTCGCCTTCTTATATCTATTTGGGTTTTCTTGAATTTCAAAAGATTTATAATGTGTGTAAATATATTTTTGGAGAAGAACTGTGGTGAATTCGAGATAATGTTTGTGATTTCGGCTTTCAACATGAAGTTTATTCTATCTTCTAAAGCAAGAAACTGTCAAAAACCTGTACAAAATTGGCTGTGTTAAATCAGTTCTCTTAGGATTCCCCAAACCCAATTGTTCATACAAAGAGGAAAAGGGAAAAAATTTCAATCTTGGCTATGCAAGAATATGGAATTCAATTTCTTGTTCGAGCATGAGCTACCCTTTTCAATTTTAATGGGATGTGGTTTAGCGTGCTGGTGATCAACAAGTTTATCACTCAACGTGCCGATGTTAATGAAATGATCATTCTTTGATATTAGGCCGAAGAAGAAGGAACTGGTGCTGTGATTCTGCAGGAGGAAAGGCTTTGAGGACACTGTCAAAGGTTCTTCATCACATCTTTTCTTTTAGTTACTGAGTTTGTCATTACGCCGGGAAGCGCTGTAAGCCATTCATGTCGGTGTTGACAGCTTTGGTTAAAATATGTTCAACAGCAGTGTGAATGAGGTGAGGTAGCCAAGGATGGCGCATGGTCGGATAAGGGCGAGGATCCGCCGGAGCCACCTCTACACGTTTGCTTGCCTTCGCCCGAGCACTGTCGAGGGCGATGAACTGCACTCTATCCAAGGCCCTGGATACTCGAGACGTGTTCATTGCAATGCATCCCATATGCACAAGAAGAAGCCTCTCAACTACTCCTCGAATTATATATCCACGACCAGGTACAATGTCATCACGTTCCTGCCAAAAGCATTTTTCGAGCAATTCCGCCGTGTCGCCAACATATACTTCCTTGTTGCCGCAATCTGCTCTCTCTTTGCGTTCTCTCCGTTCACACCATTGAGCATGATCGCTCCTCTGGCATTCGTTCTTGGGGTTAGTATGGCGAAGGAGGCTGTAGAAGATTGGCGCAGGTTTATTCAAGACTTAAAGGTTAATACCCGCAAGGCTAGTGTCCATAAAGGAGGTGGCATATTTGGTCGTAAGCAGTGGCGGAAGATTCGGGTGGGTGATGTTGTGAAAGTGGAGAAGGATAAATTTTTCCCTGCAGACTTGCTTCTGTTGTCGTCCAGTTATGAGGATGGCCTTTGCTATGTAGAAACTATGAATTTAGATGGCGAGACAAACTTGAAGGTGAAGAGAGCGCTGGAGGTCACCTTACCATTAGATAGCGATGAGAGCTTCAAAGATTTTGCTGGAGTGATCAGATGCGAAGATCCAAATCCTAGCCTTTACACTTTTGTGGGTAATTTGGAGTATGACAGGCAAATTTATCCCTTGGATTCAAGCCAGATCCTTCTTAGGGACTCGAAACTGAGGAATACGGCTTACATTTATGGTGTGGTAATTTTTGCTGGCCAGGACAGCAAGGTCATGCAAAACTCGACTAAGTCCCCTTCTAAGCGAAGCAGTGTTGAGAAGAAGATGGACCGCATCATCTATGTTCTGCTCGCTACTCTTCTTGCACTCTCCATCATTAGTTCAATGGGTTTCTTTATACAGACAAAGTATCAGATGCCGGATTGGTGGTACTTAGAACCCCAGAGTTCTCAATTTTGTTATGATCCGGACCAAGCAGCTGCGTCAGGGTTCTGCCACTTCATCACTGCTCTCATGCTGTATGGGTACTTAATACCCATCTCTCTGTACGTGTCAATTGAGGTGGTGAAGTTTTTACAAGCTATATTCATAAACCAAGACATCAACATGTACGATGAGGAGAGTGGAGTTCCTGCTCAAGCAAGGACGTCCAATTTGAACGAGGAATTGGGCCAGGTTGATACGGTCCTGTCTGATAAGACGGGAACATTGACCTGCAATCAGATGGATTTCCTCAAGTGTTCTATTGCCGGTACAGCATTTGGCGTGCGCGCCAGCGAAGTTGAGATTGCCGCCGCTAAGAAGATGGCCATCGATACTGAGCAAGAATCAGATGCTTTGAGTCTCAGAGCATCTGAAATCAAATTGGAGAGAGTAGTTACTTTCGCTGACGAAAAGGGTCTGAAACCAAGCATCAAGGGCTTCAGCTTTGATGATAGTCGTCTTATGGGGGGAAACTGGACGAAGGAGTCCAATGCAGACATGATCTTACTGTTTTTACGAATATTAGCAGTTTGTCATGCAGCAATTCCCGAGGTAAATGAGGAGACTGGCGACTTTACTTATGAAGCCGAGTCACCGGATGAAATAGCATTTCTTGTTGCGGCAAAAGAATTTGGGTTTGAGTTTGTCAGAAGAACTCAATCAAGCGTATTTGTCCGTGAGCGATATCCTTCCTCGGGAAATCCAATTGAAAGGTAAATGCTCTGCTGAATATCTAGTGACTCGGTATTTGTCCAAGTTCCGTTGCTTTCATAGAGCATTTGGTTATCAACTGCTGGAATATTTTCAGGGAATACAAGATTCTTAATCTCTTGGACTTCACTAGTAAAAGAAAGCGAATGTCGGTGATTGTGCAGGATGAAAATGGGCAGATTATGCTAATGTGCAAAGGCGCTGACAGGTGAGGCTCATTGCGATACAACTCTTCCGATGAATAAATGGAAATATTGCCTTGTTAATTTATGGCAGGATCATTTTTACCTGTGGTTTCAACCAGGGAGGATCGATGCTCCACAGCCATACATAGATACGCCATTTTCTTCTCAAAATTGAGGATAATTTGGCATCAAGACCGACTATTGTTTTGTGTCTTTACATCGTTTTCCTTTGAAGATCATATTGCACTACCCAGTTCTGCTTGTGATTCATTTCGTCTGTTTGATCCCTAAACCTTCCTAGCCTTAACTCTGCAGCATCATTTTTGAACGTTTAGCTAAGAATGGAAGAACGTACGAGGAAAGTACTACAAGACACTTGAACGAGTATGGAGAGGCTGGGTTGCGCACGCTGGCGCTTGCTTATAAGCCACTCGATGAGGCTGAATATACGGCTTGGAACAATGAGTTTGTCAAAGCAAAGACTTCGATCGGGGTCGACCGAGAGGCAATGCTTGAGAAAGTATCTGATATGATGGAGAGGGAATTGATTCTTGTGGGTGCTACTGCTGTAGAGGACAAACTACAGAAAGGGGTAAAAAAGAAGTGTGCTCTCAAAATTTACAGGGATAATAGATCGGTTCAGTTCAGCATACCTCAACTCTTACCTTCTAAATCTTTTATAGGTACCTCGGTGCATCGATCAGCTTGCCCAAGCGGGCCTTAAGATCTGGGTTCTGACTGGAGATAAGATGGAGACTGCAATCAACATCGGGTAAATTGAAGATTAAGTGGACTTCCCTCCTTGGCTTATTCCACTTCAGAGCTGTTACTTGGTTAATTTCATTCTTCATTTGAAAACGATTCATCTAGAAGCTTATCAATTGGTGTTTTTTAACTTCTTTCTAAATGCAGATTCGCTTGCAGTCTGCTGAGGCAGGGGATGAAGCAGATTTGCATATCGGCAATGAACTCCGACACAAACCCAGATGTGAAAAAGGTACGAATGCTTTGAGAAAGAGTCAGAGAAACCAATTTCAGGAAAATGATTTTCATTCGAGGATAGACTTCGTTGCTTTTTGTCACCCATCAGGCTGTGAAGGAAGACATTTCGATGCAAATGACCAACGCCTCCCAAATGATCAATCTCGAAAAGGATCCACACGCTGCATTTGCATTAATCATCGATGGTAAAAGTCTCACTTACGCTTTAGAAGATGACATGAAGCATCAGTTCCTCAGATTAGCAGTTGATTGCGCATCAGTCATATGCTGTCGTGTCTCTCCGAAACAGAAAGCGCTGGTAGGTTTTCTCTATGCTTCTGATGATTGGCGTTTTCTGTAGATGTTCTGTTTACAAGAATTAAGGTAGATGTGATTATCATGGGCTATCCGTCTGTACTTCAACTATTCAAATATTGGTGGCAGGTGACGAGGTTGGTGAAAGAAGGAACTGGAAAAACGACTTTAGCGATTGGCGATGGTGCCAATGATGTTGGAATGATTCAAGAAGCTGATATTGGAGTAGGGATTAGTGGGGTTGAAGGTATGCAGGTTAGTAACTCATTTTTTTCCCCCCCTGTTTTCGCGATTTGTGAGAGAGAGATGCTTATCCTCATAATGTTTCCCCTTCCCAACTTGTCTTGTCGTCTTCAGTCTCGGTTAGAGTTCTCACATCACTCGGTAGGAAATTGTCCTTGTGGATGTTATGTCGAACTTATGGCCTGAAAAATGTTGCAGGCAGTCATGGCTAGTGATTTTGCTATTGCCCAGTTTCGGTTTCTGGAAAGACTTTTAGTAGTCCATGGGCACTGGTGCTACAAGAGGATCACTCATATGGTACCCGAGCTTCTTTACATCCATTCTCTCGTCTTCCACTGAATATACCATGAGTGTACCCAAAAGGAAAGCATCACACACGCACGCTGACGCATGAGAAGTGTAGCTTTCACCGGTTCCTATATTCGTCTTTTAACTGGAACTGTCATCCGTTCAGATATGCTATTTCTTCTACAAAAACATAGCATTCGGCTTGACCTTCTTCTACTTCGAGGCTGTCACGGGTTTCTCGGGACAATCCATTTATGACGATTGGTACATGATACTCTTCAATGTCTTCGTCACATCAATTCCCGTCATTTCGCTCGGCGTATTTGAACAAGACGTCTCCTCAGAAATCTGCTTACAGGTTAGGCTGTCAAGAAGCATTTTGAAAGTTCCTAGTGTTATAGATGACTTTATGCGGATCTCTTTTCGTTTCCTCCCTTTTGTTGTTCACTCTATTGCTAATGCGCATATTACTCTGCTTCTAGTTTCCGGCTCTGTATCAACAAGGGCCTAAAAATTTGTTCTTCAACTGGCACAATATACTCGGAATGATGTTCAACGGCCTGATTGCTTCGATAATCATCTTCTCGTTCAATGTGCTCCTCTTCGCTGAGCAAGCATTCCGCAGCGGAGGGCAGACTGCCGACATGGCGGTCATGGGGACCTCTATGTTCACTTGCGTAGTTTGGGTGGTGAACTGCCAGATCGCGCTCTCGATGAGCCACTTCACTTGGTTCCAGCATATCTTCATCTGGGGAAGCATCGCCCTCTGGTACTTGTCCCTCTTCGTCTACGGCATGCTTTCCCCGGAGTACACAGGCAATGTCTACCAAATCCTTGTCGAAGTCCTGAGCCCCTCGGTGAGCTTCTGGTGGATCGTCCTCGTGGTCACGGTCACCTGCAATCTGTTCTACTTCCTCCACATATCGATCCAGCGGTGTTTCTACCCCATGGACCACCACATCATCCAGGAGATCAAGTACTCCAAGAAGGACGTCGAGGACAAGCACATGTGGACCCGGGAGCGGTCGAAGGCGAGGCAGGAGACCAAGATCGGCTTCACGGCCCGCGTGGAGGCGAAGATCAGGCATTTGAAAGGGAAGCTGCAGAAGAAGCAGTCGATCCTCGGAAGGCATTGTGCAGTAGCGACATCACAATGAGGGGACAGACAACAGATCAAGCAGGCAATCGACATCCTCGGACTGCTCATCCTCCGATTCGGCTTGATCGTATCATCTGCATTACACAGTTAGCGTAAAACGGGAGATACCGGTTTGACGAGGAAACACAGTCGATGGGAAAATCAGTAGGTCGCCTGTTGTATGGGCACATTTTTGAAACTGCTGCTTAATTTTTAGAACAATGTGCGTGGTCCAACTCGATTTCGCATTCGAAAGAAACGTTGAATCGACCGTCTGGCAAGCCATCAAAGCCAAGTATAATTGAATGTTTCAACAAGTAGAAGTTGATTTTTATTTATTTCAGGGAATAGGTCTCGAAATGCTTTTGAATGCTCCAGCAAATTCAGGAATAATTACTAAATTAGTTTTAAACCTATTTGTACATATGTAAGTTCGGCCCTAAACTTTTTGAGTCTGTCAATGTATTCCTCAATTTTTGTCCGAAGTTTCAATAGTCTTTTTCTGTCAATTGCTGTAGGAAATTGCTGATGTGACGTCCAATCAATGCTGATCATCCCGCGTACATGGATATCTTTACTCAAAACAACATTCTACATGGACCGCCATGTTAGCAAGCGATTGGTTGGAATGATTATGTTGGAAATTTGCCCACCATCATAGTGGACATCTTTATTCGAAATCGCCATGCAACGAGCAATCAGTCATATTGATTATGAATGGCTCAAGACTACATTGACAATGAAAAGTTTAGAACTGAGTTGATATCCATATAAAATGATTAATTTGATAATTTTCTGTACTGATTGAAATGACAGAGCTTATTCGAGCTTTAATAACTTCTATGTACAATATCATATCTACACGATGGAAACATAACAAAAAGAATTGAGCAAAAATTAGCAAGTGCAACCTTAAAAGATAGAGTATAATCTATGATAATTTCGTCACGATTTTTGCCCAAAATTACCCATGCTCTAATCACCAGAGTAAGTCGATCGACAAAAAATATGACTAGCCAGAGACTTGGAGACCTTAAGTTGACAATTTTAAATCCTTATTTGAGACAGCACCTTATGTCCTACTTGTGAAAACATCTTCACTTCAACTATTTATTTGAAAATTTCCCAAATTTTTTATTCGCGATAATGCAAATGAAAAAAAATAAATTCTAGCAAATTATGAAGAAAATTGGAAAATTGAATTTAGCTTTAATACCAATGTCTATAATTTAAAAGTTTTTTTTCAGTTGAAAAATTAAAAGGTTTGACATGATGAGAATGCAGCGTTTTGAGACAAAGTGGAAAGAGAGACGAGGGAGAGAGAGAAACCCACCCACTTCTCTCTCTAGCGTCTTGTCCATCTCGGCTTTGATGGAGATAGAATTCAGCGGTTGCCTCTCGAGCACGCAGGGTTAGGGTTTCGGCCTGCGATCGCCTCCATCTCTCAGCCATGGAGCCCCGCGTCGGCAACAAGTTTCGGCTCGGTCGTAAGATCGGAAGCGGATCGTTCGGGGAGATATATCTCGGTGCTCCTCCTCTTAATTTTGCTTCTCTTCAACTGCTGTGGTTTCGTATTCTGTGGGTTTTCGTTCAATCTCTTTCCTGCAGTAGACGATTGTAGTGACTTGGGGTTCATTGATTTGGCAGGGACCAATGTTCAGACGAACGAGGAAGTTGCAATTAAGCTCGTGAGTGTTCCTTCATTCTAGCGTAATAGTTGCCGTGTCGTATTGTGTGATTTTTGCAGGTTACTTCACAATTTTCGCTTCTATTAGTGTGATTTTGTGGTTGCTCGGTTTTTGAGTTGTTTCATATGCGCGTATTAGCTTTGGGTACTCTTTTAGACTTTAGCTGTCCAAGTTAACTTTGGATTGGTCACAATTTTTGCTGTGTGTGATTGTCTCAACTTATCTTAGTAACGAAACAAATATTGTTCTCTCCTGTTGTGGAAGGCTTTGTTCGTGATAGGAGCTAATAGTCAACATGGGCAGTATAGTGGTTCAAACCTTAGTTAAAGTGTTCTTCAGATGATGGATAATGGAAAACTGTTTGTGGATTTTCACCTTTCCTTTTTTGAAGAAGCTGGCTGAACAATTTCGTCTTTGGTGTTCCTTGATGCAAAAACTTGTGCGGGCATTTGTTGCTGAAGTTATGCCTTTCTGCATTTTTTCTGATGATGTATGTCTTGTTGGCTTTTTTAGGAACCTGTCAAGACTAAGCATCCTCAATTGTTATACGAAGCAAAGTTGTATAAAATTCTTCAAGGAGGAAGTAAGATGTCTTTTGAATCCTGGGTATTATGCTAGTTCTGTGTCGTGTGCTCGTGGGTTATTGCCTGACCGCTGATGTCAATCGTGGTAGCTGGCGTTCCAAATGTGAGATGGTTTGGTGCTGAAGGAGACTACAATGTCCTGGTGATGGACTTACTGGGGCCCAGTCTTGAAGATCTGTTTAACTTTTGTAGTAGAAAATTGTCTCTCAAGACTGTTCTCATGCTTGCAGACCAGATGGTAAGTGGAGTGTTTTTCTCCCTGGTATGTGATTTTGAATATTGTGCTTTATTAATCCTCTTGCGTGTGTGTCATCTCTATTCTTTTCAGATCAATCGGATTGAATTCGTTCACTCTAAATCATTTCTTCATCGAGATATAAAGCCAGACAATTTCCTCATGGGTTTGGGGAGGCGTGCAAATCAGGTTGCCATTGGTACTCTTTGTTTGTTGCGATAATTCTGTTTTCTGGGTTACTCAAGTATGGCTGGCATGCAGGTCTACATAATTGATTTCGGTTTAGCAAAGAAGTATAGAGACACATCAACCCATCAACATATTCCCTACAGGTTAGCTTCATTTAATTTATGAAAGTGCCTTTTAAGGTGCTATGCGTTTCATCTATTATTTTTCTTTTATTGATGCATGTGCAATGTTGTTCTAGACAGTATGGACCTGAAATTGCTGTCATGTTTTATTTTATTAGATTGCTTGTTCTGTGAAAGACCATGCTTGGTAATTTGTATGTGTGATTTTATGTTTTCTATCCGTGGTCACTAGAGGGCGATACTGGCCTATGGATCCCAGGCTTCAGGGTGAATACTACCTCTTAAGTGAAGGGGTGAGATCGCCTACTTTGCTTCCCATGCAGATCCAAATGTGCGGAAGCCTCATCTAATATATTTAGACACATTTTAGTAAGGGGAAGAAAGCATTTGCACTAAGATTCTGTTTTAAGTCATGGGCATGACTTTTATGGCAGCATAGACAGAGTGTCCTGGAAAATTTATGTTGCCTTGTTTCAGGATTAGAAAACTGTTTAGCTTGATTCTTCTTTTCTTTTTGTGCATGGACTGTGAGGTACATTTGCATTTACAATGGGTTCTTATGTAAAGCTGGCGAGGCTTTTATGTCCTCCTATTGCTTAGCTATTTTGTATAATTATGTCTCATATTAAGTACCTGGCTCTCCCCTTGGTAGATATTCAGAGGGGAAACCAAAAGAGAAACAATTTGGGGCCCATTGTGAGGCCTATATTTATGCTAACCTCAGCTCAACGGTACCTATATGGACCTGCATATGTTCTGAACAACTCTGGAGATGCAAAATATAGTTTGATGTGTTACCTGATCTTCTTGCTTTTCTTACTTAAAAGACCTTATATAGCTTAAAGTAATCAATATTTGTACTCAGTTACCTGATGCTAGTAACACATATGTTGTGCAGTAATGGTTTGCTTGTGCTACTTCTAATGTGCGGTAAATGGTTTGTAGGGAAAACAAAAATTTGACAGGAACTGCGAGATATGCGAGCATGAATACTCACCTGGGCATTGGTAGGCCTATTGCATACTCATTTGTGCTCTTGTCACGCACTCATTAATTTGGTATGTACTGACTACTTCTTATCCTGGTTATTTTCATGCTGTGCGAAGAACAAAGCCGCAGGGATGATTTAGAATCACTTGGATATGTCTTAATGTACTTTCTGAGAGGAAGGTGGGACTCATCAATGCCTATAGCTCCTCATTTTTCAATTTTTTAGATGATTCCTTAGCAATGGCCCTATCCATCCTGCAGCCTTCCCTGGCAGGGACTTAAAGCAGGAACAAAGAAACAGAAGTATGAGAAAATAAGTGAAAAGAAAGTTTCAACTTCTATTGAGGTAAAATTACTACTTACAAAGAAATTTAGAGTTATGTCTTGAGGTAAACTTCCCCTTGTAAAATGTCAGAGGGCAAGGGAATTATCCTTTCTCTAGTGTATTGATGGGGATAATTCACCCATCTGTAGGCCTTATGCCGGGGCTATCCATCAGAATTTGCATCGTACTTCCATTATTGTCGGTCGTTGAGGTTTGATGACAAACCAGATTATACTTATTTGAAGAGACTTTTCCGGGACCTTTTCATCCGTGAAGGTTTGAACTTCATCTGTTTCTGATAGTCTTGTCAATTTTACAATTGAAATGAAAGTAGTTCAACACATAATGGGCACAAGTTAATATTTCCTGTATGTTTTGGTGATTTGCTTGTAATGTTGTTTGTGCTTTAGGTTTCCAGTTTGATTATGTTTTCGACTGGACCATTTTGAAATATCAACAATCACAGATTGCTACTGCTGCTCCTCGTCCTCTTGTAAGCAGCTTTTCTTTGTTTTGTTTGGGTATTAATGTCCAATATACTGGGGTTTTACACCATTGTGAGATTTTTATGCAGGGTTCTGGTGCTGGGCCAAGTTTCGGCGGAACTTTCCCTGCTGTCAATGCCGATAAGCAATTAGGTAGTTCTCCATGCCCACTGACAACACCTGCTGGCAGGTGCAGTCTGCCAGCTATGCGCCATATTTGGGATTGCTGCTTGTCAGCTTGTGTACTTTGCTGCAGGTGGTGAAGATAAAAGACCTGCTGGTTGGTCTTCAGCAGAGCCTTCTCGCAGGATGCATTCTGGACCATTAGTGACATCTGGAATTTTATCTAAACAAAAGAATCCAGCTGCAAATGATCCTGCTATCCCTAGAGATGCTATGGTTAGTAACTCTGTGCATTCTTATGTTAATGTACATTCATTTACACTCCTTTATAGCTCAGAGTAGAATATGCTTGTGAAAATTGCCAAAATATTTCGAGAGGAGAGCACTCATGTTTTTAAGCGTCGTTAATGTGGAATATGTCTGTTGCTGACACTCTACAGCTGGATTCAGTGATCATGAAGCAATTGATTATGACACATGAAGAGATCTGAAGAGACTAAATTGTTGCAAGACAATGTTTTCAAAAAGATGTATCAGCAACTAAACTATGTTTACATAGAACGAGGTCCTGTTGGCATGCATATACTAACTTTCACAAGTCTGGACTCCAATTTTTGTTCAGTTTACTAGAGTGAGCGACTTTGCTGCTTTTTTTATGGACTTGGAACTGTTTGTATGATAAACATTATGATTGTTAATTGGTTGGAAAAGGCAATGCAGCTAATTGGAGTGATTTCCAGGGGCTTATGTGTGGTGCTGATTGTTTTCATGTGAAGTTATAGATTTTACTGTTTACCTGACTCATTGTGCGGTGTAGTATAGTGCCTCATCCATGATAATCCTTTCTTGTAGCATAGCTATCAAGACATTGTCAACATTCCAGAGGGGCAGATTCTGTAGACGATCACTGTGACTTTGATATATTTATGTTTGTGATTTTGCTTCTACTATAAAATATTTACATATAGTTGCTCTAAGCTACCGTCAGAATTATCTGTGCTTTTTTTTCAATGAGATAATTTCTTGCCAGGTTGCTTAAGTAATATTACTGAATTATTTTTCACATCCCCTATACACAATGCTGAGGCTGTGTGAGAGTTATAATACTTGTTATGCAGCACGTGCTGTTTTTTCCACAAATGTCAGTGATGTCCAATATGTTATTGACGACCTTCTTATCTGATCACTATTAAGCTTGATATCTTTTTTGTATGTATTTTAATGTTAAATGTGATTAATAGATGGTCACCTGAATCTATGCAGCCATCCAGTTCTAACTTTTTGTGGTCAAGTGGATCATCTAGGAGAGTGGCCGTCTCTAGCAGTCGTGAAGCGGTTATTCCTGGGAAGGAATCTGATCCTTCCGGCCTGCATACAGCAGATATGAACCCTGGAGCATTCCAAAAGTTTCCAAGTGGCCAGAGAAGTTCGCCCATTACATCATCAGAGCAGAATCGTCCTTCTGGTAAAAGTGCCTCAACCATGAAGAATCTTGAGTCCACTCTTAAGGGTATCGAGAGCTTGCACTTCAATAATGATGAGAAATTGCGGTACTAGTGACTTCCCATCTCTCTGTCCACGCCCTTTGTATATTCTATGCGATTACCTCGTCATCATTGCCCGGAGGCTTTTAAAACCTGTAAATACTGCTTGAAGAAAGATGCATTTCTCAGACTCTGGTGCTACTGGGAGCTTTTGCATCCAACTGCAGAATATGTGGTAGAGTGCATCTTCTGCAAAAGAATCTGTCTAGACGCTCGGTTTTGTTTTCATTTATTTGGTTTGACTGATCATAAGGTCATTGGCTGGTGAAACTAGATTTACACTTGCTGACTATAGGTAACTATTAGTAAGTGAAATGTCTCATGAAAGATGAATACTGTTGTACTTTTACTGGGATGTTATGGATTGCACATAAATTGAAAATTGTAGTGTGTGAAAATGACATTTCTAGCGTCAATCTGCAGCTCCTAAGCGGGTCATTGTTCTTGATCAAGGCAATTGAAGACAACAGGTACACATGTCCATGGCGAACATGAGCGATTTTATGGAGGTTAGAGCTCAGCGTATGGTTTCGGGGTTTGTGTACATGGGCGATTATATGGAGGTTAATTCCTGTCGATATGTCCGCATTTGATGGCTTAAGCCCCCGGCGGGGGGTGGGATGGATGATACGGTGAAGAAAGAGGGCGTGTGTGGTGAAGGTGTGTGCACTGTACAACGCGGTCATGAAAATCTGTTCTCCTAACTAATTAAATTGTGCCAGCAAGGACCTAGCTGTTGCTTAAATAGTGAAAGGGGGCTTCCGTCATGCAGATTGAGACTCCGTCGTTAGGAAGGTCATGTGGAAACAATAGAGGTAGTAATTGCTCTGGGTGCAATTGGAACAGCACTCAGCGGCTTCAACTCCAAACATATACCGTTAAGGACTAGCGTACCTTCTCTGATGACCCTGGATCGTGTTAGCTAATGCTCTTGGCAACAGCAAATGGCAATGACTGCATTGAACTCCATTTTCTTTTCGCTGGAATGCAAATGATTGAAATGTGTAAGGAGAAAGACCATAAAGAAACTATCCAATTTTTTTGCCCCTCCTATAGCTTGACCATTCAAGCTAGCTTCAGTTGTCGAGTCTAACAAAGAAGGGTTGACTCTAGCAAGAGAAGAAAAATCATGGCCAGAACACCAAAGTAGGATGCGGAATAAAGCAAAGACAAAAAGGTGGCAAGCAATTTGAAATATACGGGAAGGGGCGTATCAAAACAGAAGCACTTGGTTCAACCCACTGCATAACTTTTTCGACAACATTACCAAAAAGACCGTACAAAATCAAACCTTCCGGCAACATGAGCTGCAGGTATATCGCAATTGAGCCTCCCATACAATTAAATGGTCATATCGACTTAGCAAAGTACCTTAAAAATTTACTGAAACAAAAGAGCAACAAAGACCGCTTTAAATAGATGGAAAATTTTCCCTCGCCACCACGACCAAAAAACCTCTTTAAAGGAGATCAGCCACATTTGATGGTAGCTCTTCGATTACCACATTGTAGAACTTTTGTATATCAAACAGCATCCTCTCATCATCCCTTGTCACAAAGTTTATGGCAACACCTTTTCTTCCAAAACGTCCACCTCGTCCTATACGATGTAGGTAACTCTCCGGTTGGGTCGGCAGATCATAATTTATGACAAGTGAGACTTGCTGCACATCAATTCCACGAGCCAAGAGATCGGTGGTGATGAGAACCCGAGAAGACCCAGACCTGAACTCCCGCATGATTATATCACGGGTATTCTGGTCCATGTCACCATGAGTAGCAGAGACAGTGTGGTCTCGGCTTCGCATTTTGTCAGTCAGCCAGTCCACTTTGCGCCTAGTATTAACAAAAATGACGCTCTGGGTGATGGCCAGGGTTTCATAGAGATCGCACAGCGTTTCCAGCTTCCATTCTTCCTTCTCGACGTTGACATGGAACTGCTTGATACCCTCAAGGGTGAGCTCTTCACGCTTCACCAAAATTCTAACAGGCTTGTTCATGAATTTCCTAGTGATCTCAAGGGCCTCTGGTGGCATTGTAGCCGAAAATACACCAACCTGAATCTTTGATGGCAGCAGCTGGAAAATGTCGTAGATCTGAATAAAGAGAAAATTAGTAGTGTGTCACAGTTAAAATCACATTGATGATGTAAAGCACAGTGCAGTGCAAGAAACTGATGAGCCTAACCACACAAAAGAAGAAAAAAAAGGCATCCCTTGATAAACCTAAAATGTGAAGCTAGATCAAAACAGAATTGCACAACTGAGAAGAAATACAAGCATACGTGTACATATGTAAAATGTAAAATAAAGCGGCACAGGTCTTTTTTGGTAACTTCATGACCAGTCATTGAGTACATAATCCGATGATGCATACAAAAGGGGCCAGGACTTGTAAAACAACTCCATGATTAATAGCAATTCGTTCAGCTCATTATATCATCATATATGCAACAGCATTTGCTGATCTACTAGTCCAGGAGACTTTCCAAATGGTACGACTGTAAAAGCAGATTCTCTACATCCACGATGACTGCTCTTGCCTGCCATTTTGCTTGGTAGGGTCTATTAGCTATGCTCACAATTTTCTTTATACAGATGTTTATAACTATATTCATGTTACCACGAATGGTAGGATCTTAACAAATGTATCAGAACAAATCAATTATCCAGATCAAGCTTCTGATTAGTTCCAGACAAGAAAACTAGAAAGGAACAAAGATCTTAGACCACTGCAAACCTGATCTTTGAATCCTCGTGAAAGCATTTCATCAGCTTCATCTAACACAAACATTTTGATATAATCAGGCCGAAGTGACTGTCTTCGCAGCATGTCAAAAACACGGCCAGGGGTGCCCACAACAACATGCACGCCACTTTGAAGAATACGCTGATCCTCCCGAACACTTGTTCCACCCACGCAAGCATGAACCTTCACACCCAAATAGTCACCCAATGCTCGCATGACCTTCTCAATTTGTTGAGCCAATTCCCTAGTTGGGGCCAAAACTAGCGCCTGGCATTGAACGACACCATAGTCAAGTTGTTGCAAGATTCCAGAACAGAAAGTTGCAGTTTTTCCCGTTCCAGATTGAGCCTGTTGAATCACATCAAGACCCTTACAAAATGGCACAATTCCCCTTTGTTGAATGGCAGAAGGCTTCTCAAAACCTTGATAAGAACATAACAGGAGGAATAATCAATGCGCGAGCTTGAATATAACAACCACATAAACATATGAACAATGGTCAAGTAGCAAATCAGAATTCACAAACTACATTTTCAGAGCAACACATCTCAGATAATCAAAATGCAGCAGAAAGTTCTCAATGATCACACCATCAAGTAATCTGGGTACTTGTTGGACAAAACAAGCCAATTAAGCAAGTTAATAGAAAATTTGAGAGTAGCAATAAATCTGTAAGTGCGATCTCCTCTCTGGACATACCATAAGCATAGATGCCCCTGAGAAGGTTTTCCTGCAAACCCATCGAATCAAAACTCTCGAAAACCTCATCATAAGAAGTAAAAAATTCTTGCCCTTCAGTTGTCCTGCAAACAATTTACGCACCATGCAAATAGTCCATTAGAGCATGAACCAAACCACTTCTACTCAGAATCATTCAATAAAAGGAGTGTTCTTCGCAAGGTCCTTCAAGAGTCTCACAAAGAACAGAAGGAAAACTTACAGCTCATTAATCTTAGTATCAAACTGACGGGGATCAAACTGAGATCCTTCTGGTGTCAAGCCTGCCATGACTGCAGGGAAAAAAAAAAAATTAAGGACAGGAAATAATTGAATTTGTCTTATTTGTTTTAGACATCTATAAATACTAAATAAGATACCAACAAGAAGAAGAGTTTTCCTACTCCTAATTCAATGTATAAAACAAAAGACCCAGTGGGGTGCAGTAATCCAGCTTCTAAGAAAGACTCGCTGCATCAAGGCACCCCACTCTTCAACCCCTAAAATTGACCAACCAGCTTCCGGAACTCCCGTAAACTCCCATTCCTAGCAATTGACAAGTGGACGGGAAACTTGTCTCAGAAGGATTTGCCAATGCTAAGACACGCTAAATTCTCCAACTTTGCGCCCCAAATCAAAAAGCGGCGTCTACACAGGCACTAAATCACCCATCAGCACAAGCATGAAACACAGGTAGCCGGAGCGGACCCCAAAAAAGAAAAAGTGCAATAAACCAGATTAACTTTTGATCTCAGTACATCGAAATAGCCTCAAGATCCAAATCACGGGGAATCAGTCTCCACAGCCATGCCTCTCCGAAGCAGGCTATGGAATGAGAAAAAAACACCGCTAAACCCAACAATCGCGCCGTCGGCAGACAAAAACAACCCAAAACTAACCCACACATCGCAATCACCAAAACAATACGAACGCGCGAACTTCAACAGCTAGAGAGCGAACCTGAGTGATGCTGGAAACGGTCGCTGTAGCAAGAAAGAGAGAGAAAGACAGGGATTTCACCAAACTCCTCGGATCTAAACCGCGGAGTTTGAAGGGGAACAGAAGCGAGCGCTGTTTTTCAGAAGACGAGAACCAACGAAAGTGCGGGCGAGAAGGGAGCGTCGCTAGGTTATTTTTGTAGATTGCGTTGGCGATTCTGCTTCTCCTACCTTTCTTCCGAATTTACCCTTGCCCTTCTCCGATTATTACTACTACTAGTTCTTTTCCAATTATTTTCGCTTTTCCACTTAGCTTTGCTCATTTTAAGTGATCTTATTAACTAATATTAAGTATTAGATACACCCCGAAGAGAGGTGTGACAACAAAAGATTCCAGAAGTAATGTCCTTGGCTCTATTGATAATCTGAAAAAAAAAAAAAAGACACAATGTAAACCGATAAAAATAAGTTTGTGGGTCACATTACCGTGCGAAAAATAGATAAACTACGACGGCTTATTATATTCGATTTTCGAATCAAGTGTAATGAGATATTATTATCATGCGAGAAATAGATAAATTAAGACCACTCGTTATATTCGATCTTCAAACCAAATATAATGGTGTATTGCATTTATTAAGTGAAGGACTAATTACATATCCAGACTAATTATATATCCAATCGTCCAAGACTTTGGCCTTCAAAGGGAAGCTTTGAAATTTCAGAAAACCTTCGTTTTTTAAGTCAAAAAATCATGAAAGTAAAAGTCCCACTTTAAAAGGCTGTGTTTGTATTACAAAAAAACTCTAGATTTAAAATTTTTTTCTAAAAAATAATCATCTGTATCGTTTAAAAAAATAAATGAATAAAAAGTATTTTCATTGTTATAGTTGGGCAAAAATTATTATCGTAATATTTTCAATTGACTAATTTTATTTTAACTATATATCCAATTATTTTTCAGAAAATATTTCTCAAATGTCTTTTATTTTTCAGGTGACGTCTGCTTAGACTGTTTGGAAAGATTATTGAATGATAACGAGTCTTTTTTACCTTTTATTTTTTTGGGAAAATTAATCCTCCATGTTTTTGCTTCGACCAAAAAAAAAAAATAGCCCCACGATGGTTCAAAAAGCGTCCCAAAAAGCAATCTTTTGCAGGTCAACCATTGAAGGGATAAAGCATGAAGAAAAAGAGGATACGTCAAGGCCGCCTCTTTTCTTAGCCCGACCAAAAGCATAACTTAAGAATTAAGCAATTTGTCAAGGAAGCAGATACAACAGATCATCCTAGAGAAACCATAACATGATGCCATCTATTTTTAATCCATACATTCGTTATCTGATTGGCATCTGCAAAGAAGCCACTGACCTTTGAGCTCCTGAAATATAAATGAGAGTGTGCATCATCTGAAGAAATCTGACAGACAAAGATCAATAGATTGCAGCTAGCGACACCCAAATCTTTAAATAAGATGGAGATGGAGATGACTGGTTCCCTTTTGCAGTAAACAAAACCAGTGTTTAAATCGGTCTTCCACGATCGAATTTCTGCGCGCATGGGTATCTGGGTAGAGGAGTCCGTTTCTGTAAATTCAATTCCTTCCAACACAATCATAATCTGACATTTATTGGCTCAAAGAAAGTGATAACCCACAATCTGTAAAGTGTTGCTGGAAGGCCTCAAAGTGTTTTTTACTTGTAGGTACTGATTTCTGCATCATAAAAACTTGACTAGCAAAAGCACGTCAAAATCATACGGTAGTTCTTTCTTACCCTGAATTCATCAAGTTGTTTAAAAAAAAAAAAAAGCCTAACCATATCAAGTCCATGGAGTCAAGACAAACAAGAAAATATGAAGCTCAACAAATTTCTGACAGCGTGTTCAAGGGATCTTCATGGAGTTATTCTCCAGTCAAGTAAATCACAATTGCAGTTTGCAAACCAAGAAGCCTATTATCAATTTAAATTCTCCCTTTAAACCTAGGTGAAAATAGAAAAAGCTTTTATTGTGGCACTTAAGTTATATAGGAATTCTTGAACCCAAGAGTTAAGAATAGCAAGTTCTTCATTACCCCTCCCCCCCCCCCCCCCCAAAAAAAAAAGGCTCCCTTAGGGTCGTTTGTAATAATTGACAAATAGCTGTAGTTAGCACAAACCTTGAAGGTCAAAGGAAAAACTCAAGAAAAGACTAATCTTCTGAAGCAGAACAAATAAAGAGTTATATACTCTCAAACAGCAGCATATATGATCTAACAGATATTCAATGAAATAAGAGCGCTTGATTCGAGAAGATCTTCAGTATTTACCATGGAAAATATTTACATGCAAGGCAATTCAGATAATTACAGCAAGTATAATCCTTTGGAGTTGCACTGAATGAGTTACGCCATGAGAAAAATTTCACCTTGCAAACCTGCAAAGCAAATGCCCACAAGAAATTTTTTCAGAGCTCAGCACTTCAAGGGCATTTATAGAGTAAGAGGTTTGAGTTACATTGTTCGTAGATCTCTTGTACTAGCTGCAGCATCATAACTGCGTCATCTGCCATTTTTGAGACTCGTTCAGCATCCTTAACAGCCTCAGCAGCCAAAAACGATTTGTTCTCTGCTTCAACTACGTTGTAGGCAGCAGCCATTGCCACCTCTTTCAGTGTCTCATGGCTTGACAATGCCAACTGCTGTGATGGCAGGGACCTAACATCCTTCTGCTCTCGCACAGGTGTTTTTGTTCCTAGAGGAGCTTGTAGACTGATCCTATAATTATTATGCACCTGCAGTAACAGTAAGAGAAATCGAATGATGCAACGTTTCTGTAGAAGACAAGAAAGATCCAGTAATATCAGCCAAGGAAGAAAAAGAAGGGGGGGGGGGGGGGGAGGAGAGAGAGACCCACCATTGATACTAATGACAAACCTTGCAGCAAATCCAAGCCTCGTCAAGGTCAACAATAAATATCTTGAAAAACACACGATTCAATAAAACTCGGATTAATATGAAAGAAGAGAATTCACCTTTTCAAGTTTGCCTTGAGAAACAAGCCTTCTCAATTTTGAACTCAGTAATCGTCTAAAATTTGGCAGCACCTCTTGCCTTTGCTGCATTTTGGGCAAGTAAACTATTGTTACCACCACCTGAAGAAAAGTGCCATTGCAGCAGAAACAAGAATCGACTAAACAACTGACACCATCTCTTTCCTCCTCATAAATCAATTTGAGTAATAATTACCTATGGGATACTAAGGCAAACTTCAGCATTATATGCTGCTTTTGAGATTGATTTACTCCCTCCAAGACAAACTAAATACACAAAAGATTCCACCTTCGACTTAAGAAAACATATCCACGGTGGCGAGGGATTTGTGGCACTACCTCTCTAGTCATCAAGTTGAAGCTAAACACACGCACCCGAAATACATATAGATGGAGTGCGGCCTGTAAAGCACATGTAACACATCTCGCAAGCCATGTGCCTGTTAACAGAAGTTCACTAAAGATTTTTGTCGCAGCATTCAAAATAGTGCATAAGAAAACCACCAAATCATATTCCAACACTCCCAATGACAAATTTTTACAAGTACAATAATGCTGTCACAAAAAAGCGCAACTTACCTCTATGTAGCTAATAATGGCACCAATATCAGATCCATTTGAACCTTTTGTGGATGAAAGTGCTTCAAAGATTAGCGTGTTGGGCCTACATATCCAAAAAAATTATCAATGAAAACTTGAAAAGCCTGAAAAATGCAGCAAAGTAATTCACTACTTCCAAATTACAAGAAAGAACTCAACTTGAAGCCTGTGAGAACTTGAAGCAATCTAACTAGATACAGAGTCGATATCAGAATATACAATGCAAAGACTGTCCTTCTTTGTTCCACAGAGTACCCGGAACGGTACACTATGTGACTCAGAGTGTGATATTATTGTATTGTGTTGAGAGAAAAAAACTGAACTGAATGCTTGATTAGGTCAATGTGACCCCAAGCTATCTATTTATAATAAAGCCAAAAGGCCAAGAATTACAATATGCCCCCCAAGCTATCTATTTATAATAAAGCCAAAAGGTCAAGAATTACAATGGGCATATTGTAATTCTTGACCTTTTGGCTTTATTATAAATAGATAGCTTGGGGTCATATTGACCTAACCAAGCATTCGGTTTAGTTTTTTTCTCTCATGGCAATATTGTAATTCTTGGCCATATTGTAATCCTTGGCCTTTTGGCTTCATTATAAATAGATAGCTTAAGGTTAAATTGACTTAACCAAGTATTCAGTTCAGTTTTTTTCTCTCAACATGGTATCAAAGCAAGATTATCCCTTTCGCGAATGCGTGTGGTCAAAATTCCACGTGAATATGCATAGTCAAAATTCCACGTGTCGCTTGTAATCCGGCTTACACGTGAGAGGGGGTGTTGAAATATGTCCCCCATCAGTTGACAATGGGTCTTAAATGCTCTTTATATTCATCTGGTCTCTCTCCACCTATAAGCTTAAACTTTTGGATTATAATTTTTAACATATTGTTCTATCATGCACAGTGTGGTTGGGGACATGCAATGGACTGATGGCCGAATGAGTTCCACGTGATAATTGTCTTACACCATACAAAGGAAAAAGGCCTATATAAAAATCAAGTAGAAGTAAAAGCAAATTTTCATCTAGTAAATGCTCGACCAATAAGAATGCCCGCTCAAGAGATTTCAGCATATGCTACTTTCGTTTTATTCCCGACAAGGTCCAATACGCAAGTTTACAAATCCTGAGCAGATGCCAAGGGAAGAGAGTATAAACAGATAAAATAACAAAGGATGGAAGTGAAAAATATTGTCGTTACTGAAAAACAAAATGAGCATGGATACTCACAGTGAATAATTTTTGCCATCTTGAAAGCTATTTGAAGAATTGACCATGGAAACATCAGTAGGTGCAGTATGAGCTTGTGGAGTTAGAGGCACAGAACTTGGAGTACTGGACTGTGGAGCGGCCATCAGACCTTTAACTTTTGGCAGCCTTTGTTTATCTTTAGAACCTTGTCCAGAATTACCGACGCTCAAGTTACGCCACTTGTCCTGGATATGGAAGATGAAAGGGTGTAAACGACCGTCATGCGTTTTACAAAAGAAAAGAAAAAGAAAATTGGAATGCTATTATATCTGTACGAAAAAATAGGAATAACAAGTTCTCACATTTTGTTTCAGCTCAGAAAGAGCAGATTCGACCCAGCTATGCATAAGTACATGATTACGGTATTTATCAACACATTGAGTAGTCTACAGCAGCTGCAGAGTAAGCTGATATGGCAACAGAGATCCCCAGCTTATCTAAACGTGGGATGAGTAAATCATGTTTATATCGATAATACAAAAATGAGTCTACCCCCACAACGCTAGAATATTTGCTTACAATGATTAGATAGTTTTGTTCGACAATGCAATTGCATCAAACAAGGCTTGACATGATGATAGATTCTCAGATTGACTCACGCAACATGAGGCATGTTTCAGAATTTTCAGAAGCAATTAAAAACGAAAACAATAATGCTTTAACCCGTTTTTTCCGTTGACAAAAGATTGTGTTAGGTACTATGAATGAGTTAAACTCCTTCAAACTTCGATTAAAGCTGCCCATACTTCATTCAACATCGCACCTGCATAGATTATACAACGCCATCAAAACTTTGACTTCAACGTGAAACCCATAAAGGAACTTTTCTCGCTCAAATATAAGTCCCTTATCCCATTTCCCCTAGTTCTGCCTGCATCACTGTCGAAAAAACAGCCCCAGACGATGCCAAGTACTTTCTACGGAAGCCAAGATCCTCATTGCAATTTCAAATTTTCAGCAGAACGCGAAACTCCTTGCACTGGAAAGGCCAAAATCGCCGGCATTGCACTACAGCGAGAAACAAAAGTCTCTGTCGACATAGTGCGTATCAAACCTCGAGCGCAAAAAGCCAAAAAGCTAACACCTTGCTGAGCGAAAGCACGGGACAGAAAGCCCCGGGAAATTCATATATGCGAACGCTAAAAAATCCAGAGAAAGAAAAGGGCGAGGACATGGAAAAGACGACCTTGAGGTCTATGTTGGAGCGATTGACGAGGGCGGGAGCGAATTCGGGGTCTTTGAGGATGTTCTTCCACTTCCCGGGGCCGTGCTTGGCGATTCCGGCGAGAAGAGCCTCCTCTTCCTCCTTCGTCCACTTCAGCTTCTGGTTCCCCATCTCGCTGCGATTCTCCAACGACCAGTGACGCAGAATGTGCAGACTCTCTCTCTCTCTCTCTCTCTTTCTCTCTCTCTCGGTTTTTGTGATTTATGAAGACGGCATTTTGTGTTTTCGGAGCTCCCGCTCGGTCGAGGCGTTGCTCTTTTTCATTTGTGGTTTTTCAATATTCTGGCGGTTTTCTTCCGAGTCTTTTTCTCGTTATTTCTCTTGTTATTTGAAACTTATTTTATTTTAAAATTTATCTGAGATCAATTTTGATTTATAATTAATCTACGATGTTTCTCTCTTATATCCCAAAAAAATTGAATGAAATGATAAAAAAAAAAATTAACCATGAATTTTGAATATTATATGTACTCAAAATTAATCAACCGAATCGATTTTAAAAATTCCAATGTAACGATTTTCTAACGGATGTTTGCCTTCTTTGAGTAGAGCACCAAATGATTTATTCGGGGTCACGCTCAATTTCTAAAATTTTGCCTAAATTGAAAATTCAAAATTTATATCTCATCAGTTGCTCGATCACCAAATACATAAGAACCTCTTTTTAGACGACGAGAAAAAGTTTCAATTTACGTATTTAACCGAAGACATTTATTTATTTATTATTTCATCGCCGACATATTTAGCTCTACTTTTACTCGTTTAACGAGATTTTTGTGCCTATAAATATGCGGTGTTGGTCTATTGCCAACGTTCACATCCACTAACATGCTCAAAAGAGGTTGAAAATCCATTATGGAGAATTATTCACGCTGTATCACCAAATAATTAATACTTTTAAAAAAAATTACCAATTATGGACACTTAATTTGCGTTTGTGCTACCTTGGTCACATACCCAATAGAATTATGCATTTCGATGTACATTTATCGTCGCCATCATGGGAAATTTATGTAAATACCTAATGACAAACTCTTATTTAAAATTACCTCTAAAAACTGACGCACAGTGATGTAAGGACTGCTCCTTTTGTAGTCTTCACTTGTTACTCCTCTTCCAATCTGCATTCGTACTTGTCTCGTTGAATTTTGCAAGTTTTGTTCAACATAAACAAACAAAAAAAAAAATTGCTTCCAATGTTTCAATTCAACAATCATTTTAACATTTCGCGCAACTCTCCCTATTGAGTAAGTTATTAACTACTAATTTACTTCACCGAATACTACAAGTTTTGTTCAACAACAGCACAAAAGGAAAATGCTCTCTCTCTCTCTCGATGTTCCAATTCAACAATCATTTCGACTTCGACGCAGATCTCCCTGCTAAGTTATTAACTACTAATTTAGAAGATCATTATTAATTTTTCTTAATTTTATAATATTCTTGAATTTTTCTCATGTCATACAATAATGAAAATTATGAATTTTTAAATACTTATTTTCGCAAATAAAGACTCGAAATGGATCTTATTTTTAAGTACTAAAGTGCTCCAATTGTTTCAAAAAAGAATATGGTGAAGGGTATTATCATTATTTTTTATTTTTATTTTATTTTTCCCATTTCTTTTTTTCTGGCCCAAGCAAGCCGTCGAGGGTCCCCTTGTCTATGGGCCCGCGAAGGTGCCCCCGCCCAGCCCTCGCTTGTGATCAATATGGCCGGCCACCGGTGACGAGGACGGAAAAAAAAGAAAAAAAAATGAAGAAAATGTCCTTAGCGAGACCATTATTTAAAATAATAAGGGTGTTCGCCTCGTATCTTTATCCGTAATTTTCCCTTATCCGGCCCTCAAAAGTCAAAACGACGCCGCTCGATAGTTGCTTGGTTTGATTTTCAGCCATGCTCTCTCCTCCACTATAAAACCATAAACCTCACCCTCCGCTCGCCTAGAGAGAGAGGGAGAGAGCTTTCGTCTTCAACGCTTTCCACCAATTCCATAATTGCTTGGTTGATTGGTGGGGACGACGAGGGCGATCCTTACGTACTTGAAAAGGCAAGAAAGGAGCGAGCTTTTGCCTCTCCCAAGAGCTCTTCCGCTTCCTCTCGGAGATGGAGCGGAAGCGAAGAAGCTGTAGTTCCTGAATTCCATTTTTCTCCTTCTCGTGTGTCTCTCGTCTGTCTTCGGAAGGTGAGCTCGGTTTTCATTTCGCCATCACTTTTTGCTCCTCGTGATTTCGATTCTTTCCTTGCTTCCTTTGACTGGTAGGTGTCGTTCGAGAAAAACGATCTGAAATTTGACGCTAATCGATTAATTGATGCCCATTTTTCATCGTATGGAGTTCCGTTGGATTTAGCTAGATTCCTGTTACGTTGAGATTGAAGTTAAATCTGTGGGTTTTTTTGTTGTCTTTTTGCGTCATTAGCATATATAAGATCCTTTGCGATCGTGCTGGCTTCATTGGGGTTTCTGGAATTGTAGATGGCGAATCTCGTGAAAATGCTTAAGTTTCTCTGCGTCTATACCACTTTTGGTACTCAGGAGTTGCACGCCAGGCTCAGATCGGTGATGATGGAACGGTGGGCTGCACGTGATTCTGCTCCTGTCTCATGGATACTCGATTCATCTGCCACAATTTCTCATATTGCGCTGTCGTTTTAGATGATCTTTTTAATTTGTTCTCGGGATGCTCCTAATAACCAATGAATGCAACACCCGGATTTGAACTGTGGAAAAAGGATTTGCGGTCCCCCCGCCTTACCTCTCGGCCAAAACATCTCTTTTATAACCCCTTACAGCAATAAAGGAGCGAGAATATTGAGTTCGCCAGCTACCTATGGACCAACAACTTAGTTATTCAGGAGAAGATATCTGATATCTGTTGCGGCAATCTACTTTTTACTCTTCTATAGGTCTGTGCTTTTAGAGTTCTTTATAGAACCATATTGACCCGCGCGAAATTGTCATGTTACTTGGTCTCTCTTTTTTTCCTATCTTTTCTTTCTATGTTGGATGTAGCTTGCTGTTTAACTTCGGGAACTCGGAGCTAGTATAGACTTGCCTGGTAATTGTTGTATGGTGTGATTTTTCTACTTCTGCAAGATATGGTAATGAGCATAGAGTTTCTCTCCTACGTTGCAGGTGCTCGGTGGCGAATACATTCGCCCCTAGGAGGCTTAAGATCAACTTGCTGTAAAGATCTGTCAAATTATGGACGAAAGTACTCCCTTTATCCAACTTGTACTTTTGTCGGGTTCATTTGCTTTGTTTTTGCTGGTAGAAATATTTGAGCACACGGTTGATGTGAATTGCAAACTGGTCTCATTACAATCACACTTTCAGAGAAAGAAATAGAGAGTAAGAGAAACGGAAGACAAAGGTGAATGAGGAGAGAGGGGGGGGGGGGAATTGTACCGCTTGAATGTCCAATATGTTTATACAGATTATTGACTTCTTAGTGGCATTTGTCTACTGTTGTTGTCATATCTTAGTGTCCATGGTCAACCTCAAACATACTGGCTGGAAAAGCGCTTTTATCTTAGCAAGTACCAGCCATTCTTCATTAACATGAAAATATATACTGGAAAATCGCTTTCATCTTAGCAAGTACCAGACATTCTTAGCTAACATGAAATATACATAAGACTGTCTTTGTCATTATTTTTACGTGTTGGTAGATAAATTTTGATTAGTTTCTGGAATTCTTCTTTGACTGTAGAGCTTTTAGCTAATGGAGGAGACAAGCCAAAAGGCCACTATACCCTCACTAATGACGTGGAAGATCACAAGTTGGGAATATATGATAAACCTCTTCCTTATTTTGGCTTGGGAATCGGATGGTTTTGGTACGCATTGCCTTTCCCTCCCGTCTCTATCTTCGTGCCTCCTCCCCCCCCCCCCCTTTTTCTTCTTCCACAAATAAAAAAAAAAGAAAAAAAAACTCTCTCTCTCTCTCTCTCTCTCATGCCTCTCCATTTTGCAGCTTACTTGTTGGATTCATTTTTCCTGTTATGTGGTACTTTGCAACAATACTGTACTTCTGCAACTACTACCAAAGAGATCCTAGAGAGCGGGCTGGACTTGCTGCTTCGGCAATAGCTGTAAGTAGAGAGAAATTTTCCTGCATTCATGTAAGTGTCAATAGTGTGTCCTCTGATGCTCCTCATAAGTTTAGTGGAATTATGGTTCGAGGAAATTTAGAGAAAGATTACGTGTCTTCCTGCAAGGCATCTTGGTGAAAAATTATGGTTTCTTTTCAGTGTATATATGTTAGGATCAATGCTGCTCAACCTATGATTTTTCATTTTTTTTTTATAACTGTGGCACCAAGTATATTATGGTTCAATCTATTTTCCTTGCGACAACTCTTTTTGGAAACAAATTCACATAAAGTTGAAGGGCTAGCATCCATCCACAAGTTGAAATTTTTTTCCTTTTGCTGCTTTTCCTCTCCTTATATTAGTTATATTTTGCAGGCACTGATATGTACAGTTGCTGTGGTGATTGCTCTAGCTGTAATATTGTTGTAGCCCAGGAGGTCAAAACTTTACATCACCTTATCCTTCTCCAGTTTCTTGCGGATGGCATTGTACATAACGGGCTGCAACTTGGGCGACTGTGGCAGAAGTCTGAGCAACTTAAAGATGGTCACATGTCCCATTTCTCTGTAGACTTGTGCATAGTAGGAGTTCTGCAATATGTAGCGCCGTTAAGGACCCCTTTCTTTGGTGGGGCAATCGGGAAGAAGCAGAAGCACGCGTGTTGTAAAGAATGTACACTATAGGATTGAAAACTTCTCCCAACTGGAAGCGACTAAAATTTTTTCTCTCATGAGGATGGGTTCTAGATCACTGTTTTTCGTGCTCTGTGGTTAAGAACGCAACCTCATTAGTAGCAACTCCCAGGTGAGGTACATTCGAAGTAATATATACGCAAGAAAAAATTCCTCAACTTCGGCCACGTGGCTCTAAACTCAGGGTTGTACCGTTACTGATTAGCATTGGGAAGGTTTTTGCTTTGTTGATGAGGGCAGTGCCGTCATCTAAAATTCCAAACATGCGGTTCTAGTTTGGCTTAGCGGAGCCGATAATGTTGTATAGGAGGTACTGCATGAAGCAATGTGTGAAAGAAGGAAGAAAGGGAGATAGAAAATATATATACAGGGAGTCGTTTTCCTGGTCGTCGAGGTCCGCATACGAGGAAAAAAGTTGATATGTTCTCCTCAGTTATGGTTGATTTTACATTTTCAAGAGTCTTCGAGCCTCTGTAAGATATGGCAGCGACCCTGATATCGTTTCAAAACTGAAGACGATCATTAGCATTCCAATCACAGAGATGATAAATGAAATTTAAAATTTAAAATAGGCCTCTGTCCAGAATAATGATGTCCAAAAGTTAAATGCGCATTCGAATTTAATACTAAAGTAATCGTTTAAAGTAAAAAAAAAAAACTTCCGCAGTTAAGTGATATGATTGAAATTTTTAGCATTAAAAATGATTTTGGTATCAAACTTTTGGCATCAAAAGTGTCATCCCCCTCTTCCCCCTTTTCTCTCTCTCTCCGCAAATGCATCAAGCTCGACCCGATCGACGCCAGCAGTCAAGACTGATACTGTGAGGAAGGGACTGAACAGAGAGGGAGAGGGGAGATCATATATCAGATTAAGAAGATGAATCTATAAGGCGGACTCAAATCGTCGTTTACCATTCTTATTATCTGACTCGCCTGAATGAAACAAGATCGACAGAAAACAAAAAAAAAAAAAAACAAAAAGCGAAAATCAAAACCGACCCTTCACTTCACTTTCTTTTTCCATCGCGCAAGTTGAAATGGAAACGGCAAGAACAGAAGGGGGCGGAAAAAGCAACGCAGTGGGTACCATCACTTTCTTCCGGTTGGTCTTGAAGATTTCGATGCTTTGCAGGTGGTGGTGAATATCGAGAGCCACCTTGTTGTCCAAGTTTCAGGGAAATCGACCCAGTTTCTCCCTTTCTATCCAACTCGGCTCGAGTAAGATCGGAACTTTTCTCTCTGCAAATGCACCAAGCTCGACCCGATCGACGCCAGCAGTCAGACTGATACTGTGGCAGAGGAAGGGACTGGAGAGAGAGAGAGAGAGAGAGGGAGAGAGGGGGGGGGGATCATATACCAGATGAAGAAGATGAATCTATAAGGCGGCCAATCAACAATTCATTCCTGGGTGTTTGTGTGGGTGCGCCTTTTAGATATAACGAGCGCTGCTCTGCTTGCTGAAGCACGTGCCCTGGTCGCTGGATTGAAGACGGTCAGAGCGCAGAGAGAGAGAGAGATGAGGGTGAAGAAGCTTCGAGTGTATATGGAGTCCCAACAGATTCTAGCCCAACCACCAGAACGCAAAGGGGAGTGCTAATCAGGTAGCCGACCCTTGCTGGCCTTTCTTTTTCTGTTTTATGGGTTATTTTAGTTCTTAATCTGATAACATTATTACTTTTACATTTAATACAACGAAAAACTTTTAATTGATACATCCATAACAAATTTATCTTAAATTAATTTTTTGACCATAAAAAATTTAAAATTAATATATTTATTATTATTTTACCTCAAATTGATTTTTTTACTATAAAAAATCTTTTAAAAAAAAACTAAATCGATATACTAGCCAATTACCACGTGTTATTTAGGTTAGTAATTTAACGATAAAATTTTAACGGAAACTAACGGAGAATAAATTTCTTCTAGATGTACCAGTTTGGGTTTTTTTAAGTTTAGGATAAAAATTATCATGGGTTTATCAATTTAAAATTTTATAATTTGGAATAAAATTATCATAGATATACTAACTTCAAGTTTTTTTTTTGCAATATTAGCCTTTACTTTCAACTTCTACTTTGTAGACGACGAGGGAGGTGACAAAGCTGAGTCCTTTAAAATTTTCTTCTGATCTTTCGAGGAAAAAACTAGTCCAATCTCTACTCGGCTCCATAGAGTCGAATGCCCTTTGGTCTCTATGGTTACTTATCCTTGTTCTTTCTCATTGGACAGCCTCATCCTTTGCTTTCTTCTTCCATTGTTAGTCAAGAGTTCCCAAAACTTAGCTCTAGACATGCAAAAGAGATAATCTCCTGAGCTCGCCCTGGATGAAACAAGCGAGGTTAAATTCAATTCTCTGGCTCAAGAAAATGAACCGGACAGAAAAACAAGACCATACGGTTTGTCAGGAAGACTAACTAGAATAAAAGAAAAACAACTTGGAAACAAGCCGACGTTCATTTTGGCTACTCACAAAATGAGAACAAAATTGATGAGTACCTAAAGAGGGTAAATTGCAAACAGGTAGGGAGTTTAGTAAGCCAATTAAGAGAAATGGATCTTTTCGATGGGTCTTCACGACCCAATCCGTCACTTGATTAGTTTCATGAGGGCAAATTTCATAAGATTTCACAAGCCAACCAAGTTTCTATCTTAATAACTTTCTTTTAAGAGCTTGTCTGCATGCTCTCCCTGAACATCACCTAGCGTGGAGGAGACAATGACGTCACCATGACCATTAGTGTTCCAATGATAATAAACGAAATCTGAAATTTAGAAGGATTCTATTAGCATGACAGTATAACGGTGAAAATGCTAGGCATAAGACTATAGGAGGAGTTCCACCATAATTACCAAATATTTTTTGCTATTCATAACTGAGATTGTACCGTTATACTTTTATTCTATCAGCTCTTGAATCCCAATTTGAAATAGCTGTGCGAAGATCTATATTTTCCGTCATAATTAATGATGTAGAAAGCGAAATGTACACGCATGCTTGCACTTGTCGCTACACACAAATATTTATGACCCTCGTCGACCATCATCAGCGAAGCAGCACAGTTGAATAGACCAGCGGGACCCTTTTCTCGGATCCTTGTCCAGGGGCCACGGCACTAGAAAGGAAAGCAAGTGAAGGCTGCTGTGAAGCATGGGCCAGCAGCTTGACCCCACCGGCTTATTCATATTATTCATAGTCTCATGAATTCGAACTTTATTGGGTTTCTGTAATCTGTGATGGATCATCCCTTGCTTGCTAGTTGTTTGACGAGCTCCGGAAGGGATTCTTCCTGCTTTATGTTCTGAACCCACCTTGCTTTGATTCGGATTTGTTCGACGCTTTGCTTCAAGCTCATGGCAAATGCGGGAGTTGTTCGGTTCGCAAAAAATGCTTCCACTTCATCGGCCTTCTCATGGCTTGAGAACTGAAAAAAACTCGGGGACAACATAATTTGTAAGAACTGAAAAGTTTGCACGGATCAACACCATCTAGCAGTGAGCAGCTTCCTAGAGCATGTAATTACTCATTTCTCCATTTGGAAAATGTGGGCAAGAGGATAACAAGAATATCCACTCAAACTAATAAATGCCAGGAGGTTATCCAATTCATACTATTCTTTCTGAAAGGTGGGTCAATTTGGCATGCAGAGGAACGGTACAATATTATCAAGGGATTGCAACCTCATACGCAGTTGCAGAGAGCATTTTCCTGTGAAGTACACCTGAAATTCTAAGGATGCAATTTAACAGTCCCATGAATTCAGTTGCTTACCGGAGCAATGATGTCGGTTATGAAGTGGGTGAACAGCACACCAGTACCGTATTTGTTCAAAATGAAGTCCCAATTATCCTGCATTCAGTAGCAAATGCCTCAACTGTTCTGATAATGTAGAGAATCAAAACATGGATTGGCTAGCGTGGCTACACATCTATTTCATGGCTTTCTCCCTTCTGCTTGGAGAAGCCTATGAAATAAGAGGTGTAACCTTGCAGAATCAATCTGCCTCAATAGTGGTTTCAGCAATTCATAACCTTTGCATGAAAATGAAGACACCCAGAAAAGCACATCAATCATGGAAGCACGCCCAGGCATGCGTAAAATCACCAACAAAAAAAATCAATGAGGTCAACTGGCAAAATCTGCTGGGTAACTCCTCTGGTTCTGATTTTTTCTAAAGGAAGTCCCACTGATAGTCAGGAATCAAGATAACATTCCCTGATCTGGCAGCCGTTATGTAGTCGCTCTTAGGGATCAATTACAACTAATGAAATCCTTTCGGCGCAAGGTACATATAATCTTTGTCAAACCTGGCCCTATTTTTCTCTTCATAACATATATTTGGCAACAAAATTTTGGACTTGATAGTTGCTTCCTAATTTCGCTCTAATACTTCATATTTGATAGAATATCAACTGACCATCAGATTGAATATGAATATTTTGCAACAGTACGCTTGAAGCATTGTGGTTGGAAGTAGAACTCCGTACCTTCAACCATTTCCATGCTGTTTCACGCCCTTCTGAGCTTATTCCCGCAAATCCATAAACGATGTCTTGATCTCGAACCTGGAAAGATACTCAGATAGCCTCAGTTCTTCTCAAGGAAAGTCTAGGTGGACTTTCGTTTAACTTTGACTGTTACGATCAGTACAATAGCCAGCAAATATGCAATACCTCATCTGACACAATAAAGTTTAGGACCTCCAACACTATATCTGGGTCTGGAGAAGCTGCCAGATGACCTACATGAGTTCCTCACATGAGCACTTTAAATTCATTACACTCTGAACAAAAAAGTTCAACAGCAAAGAAAGAAATTGGCATCTAAGACATTTCATTAGCCTCGAAAACTTACGCAGAATTCTTTCTTTTTCTTGCACTGCATCTGCTTCTCTGTAAATGCTCAACAAGGACTCGAAATAATTCCTGCTCGCCACAGTAGTTTTCCTCATCACAGCAATATAAGCAGCCTGTGGAGAAGCTAAAAACTCATTGAGAAGCTGAAAAGGAGTACTGAAGTCTTTCTCCTTATCAAATGGTAGACCAATAATTATACGCTTGGATAGCAAGACAGATTTTCAAAAAAAAAAAAAAGGACACATTCTCTTTTATTATTGATCAGTAATTACTATTGAAGAAAACTGCAAACCCTACAGACAAAGGGGCCGTGACCAGGTCCCTAGGTCTGCCGGTTTTCTTACCCTTTTTGTATCAGCTGAAAGAAGAGGAGTGTTTTTATCCATTAAAAACGACTCAAATCGTCTAATTGCATCTTCATGAGTTTTCTTGTCACCAAATGATGCCAAAGCCATAAAGATTTCACCCCTCAAGAGCACATTTAAATGAGGTTCTCCAGGTACCAATTCCCAGCCTAATCTTCTGCGAGGAAGAACAGAAAAGTATAATTATAGCTATTAGCAACACAAGTTTAATTTCGGTAAAAAAGCTAGGCATTATATCAGTGTTCGCATTTTTTGCAATGGAAAAGTCAGAGGTAAAAAAAAGGGCAGCCCGGTGCACGATAGCATCCCCGCGATGCTATCGTGCATATGTATTGCAAGGAACTACAACCATTTTCTAAATTGTTGCAACAGAACTAGTTTTCATACAGCTGTTAAATCAATTCATCACCATGAAGTTAAATAGAAAGTACTTCATCTTACTCAGCAGAGGGCAGGAGGATATTGATAAAATATTGTCTTAAGCTATCCACTGAATCTGGAAAAGCATCGCAGTATGTTTTCACAATACTGTAGCAGACCTGCAGCGCAATTTACTGGTGATCAACTTTCTAAGTAGATGGGATATAAGGTCAAGGACCACATTGTTGCAGAAATACTTACATTGATTAAATTTGATACCACAGTATAATCTGTATCTTTTCTGTATACATCCATCAAGGTGAGGAGATAAGACAGTGACTGTTTGCCACCCTGGCAAAGGGCATGAGAATCATCCAAGATCCCTAAAAAGGAGTTATTCAATGCAGTAATTAGATCTTGGACACTTGCTGACGTTCACAATAAGGAAATAACTGATAGAGAAGCTCATTGGTTATACTGCATTATAATACCTAAACTGGTGCACTTGTTCTATGTAAGACAATTAACAAGATGCACTATGGCCAGAATAGAATAAAAGATATACTAAGGTCTTGCTAAAAGTGAGGATAGTTCTCTATGAACTTCTTTTCCAGGAAAACTAGAGGGGCACAGTTGAATCCACAAGTCACACCAAGAGAAAGAGTATGGTAATAGGTTCTATGCATTCCATTCACAAAACCTGGCCAGGGAGTTTCATCCTTGCTTTACAAATACCTGTGCCCTATTGATAGTCTTGACACATAAATAAACAATATTTTAGTATGTTCAAGCTAGCATGCAATCACATCAAACTTGGCAGGATGCACCCACCAAATTTATCTGTTGCAGAGAGGTAATTGCTTTCTATTGCTTTCATAAGCTGAGCTGCAAGCTTGTCCTCATATTTTACCCTATAAAATCCACTCTGATCAATATTAATCTTGATCCAAAAGTGCTCTTTGAATTTTTCCGGATCCTTCTCCTCCAATAAGCCTAAACTGTTGCTAGAAGAATTGAAAAGGTCAGATACGTCAATTTCTCCGCATCGTGTTTCCAAAAGGAACTTCTTCTGTCTCTCATATGAACCAAGGCACAAGGTTATGGGAACAATCCATAGCCCCTCGCCAGCCAATCCAGATAATATGAACTGCGACTGCAGTGATGAGCAAAATTTCAGATTTCACTTGACACAAGCACATAAAATGTAAAAGTGTCTGCTATGAATGCCAGGCAAAGCATGTCAAACTTTCTTCGAGCTTATAAACATTACAATAACACCTGTTCAAACTCCAATATATGGCTGTTTAGGTTCACGGATATGAGTGGGTATCCTTTTTGCTTTGTCCAAGTGTCCATCAGATTAGTTACATCAACACCAGATTCGTCTGTCAGAACACTCCATAAGTCTTCAGTCTTTGCATTTTTCCAGGCATATCTTTTCATGTATGAACCCAGTGATTTCTGTTTTGAAGAAGCAAAAAGAATCAGTCAATATTGCTGAATATCTCCATCTAGTTCATCAATCTAACGAAAGTTGCACTGAATCGCATAGTGAAAAGTATGACTCTTGACTCCAACCATTCACCATTCATGATATGTACTAAATGTTCCAATATAAATATCCCATTCACAGTGGTGGGATATCAGTAGTCTGAGGTCTGACAAGATTGAATTAGGTCTCGAGCACTGGAAATAGCCAGGTTTAGGCTACAGGAAATCAAGTGCTACATCAACATAAACCATATAAGATTAATATAACTCAAAAGTGCAAATAACGTAGTGAAAAAGTTTGCTCGGACACAGAGGAATAACTGTTTCACCTGTTAAAAAGAAAAAGTGGAAGGAAGCAAGAGAAACCACAAAGCCATGTCAGGGTACTCTACTAAAAAGGCAAAGAGTTTTTCTTGATCCTCCATGGTCTAAAGCCACGCAGCTTTCAGAGAAGCACTGATGATACATCTGAATTATGATATGGTACAGAGAATCAGGTATTATGATTTGGAACCTAGATAGAAGTTTCTCACCTGAAATATTGCATCTCCAAGGTAGCTTTGCAACATCCGGATAACGGCTGATCCTTTCTCATAGCTTACAGCATCAAATATCTCAAGAACTGCTCGAGCATGGATTATCTCTACCTAAAGGTTAGCCCGCACAGTATCAACAACATAAATTAATTGACGGATACCATGCTTGAAAGTGAGAAACCCATACCTCAATGGGATGTGATTTTTCCAATGAGTCCATATACAATCCATTAGCAGTTAGTTGGAGAAACTGAGTCCATACTTTCCACTCAGGAAACAGATTGTCAGTTGCCATATAGCTCACCTGAAAAAGATTATGGAGAAATAATTAAAATCAATTATGGAGAAATAATTAAAATCAGACTAACTTTTTGTTCTCTAGTGTTCATCTTGTAGAATAGAGCCTAATGAAGATTACCCATGTAGCAAAACCTTCATTCAACCATAGATGTGTCCACCATTCCATTGTAACCAGATTGCCAAACCACTGATGAGCAACTTCATGCATTGCAACAACTGTGATCTGATCCAACAGTTTGTAGATTTATTACGCATATTTACCCAAATTTTCGGACTATAAAGAGGACAGGGTAACATAATTTCAGGTACAGAGAAAGATGTTGAGCATCACTTCTATATGTTAATTCGTTTATGAGCGGGATACAGAGTAATCAACAGAAATCAGGTCGGAGGGAGAAAATTCCTTACACGTTGCTTCTTAGCAGCAGTGGATTGCAATTCGTCATGAAGCATCTCGTTTTCCCGGTATATGATCAAACCGTAGTTCTCCATTGCCCCAGCAGAAAATTCGGGGACTGCAACCATATCTAGTTTAGGAAGGGGATAAGGCGCCGAGAAGTACCTAAGCAGCACCATATTCACCAGGGAAGATGGTCTTCTGATTAGCATCGCCACCAGAAAAGAGCTACGTGCTTTCTTTAGGAAGCAAGCAAGGCATAGATGAAGAGATGAAAGAAACAATCCATCATTCAATCAATTATGAAGCAAATACAGCACTTGTGCCAGATGCAAACTCCTTTACAATTTCTTACCAAATGGCCCCAGGACGAGGGGGGAAATTTATCACTATAGTTTCTTTTAATCGTCCAAAAGGAGGGAAAGGAAAGCCATGCTACTCAATATGTTTACACGTGCTTTATATCAGGCAATCCCTATGATTTGGTTCAAGCCTTAAAGAGGAGTGCAGAGGTGCAGCATCTGTTCTGACATCAAGAAAAGAGTTCGCCAAGATGCTCACCTAGTATAGAGCTCAAGAGCCTTCACAGCAACATGCAAGGCAAATATTCCGTAGTCACTCTTACCGGGAGGACAATATACACGGACCCTAATCCCTGCATGAGAACTTTCAAGTGCCATCAGCAAATGAAAATATTAGTATCAGCAATTGAGATGGAAGAGGAGCTTTTCGATCTTATGCATACCATCAGCCGTCATTTCTTCAACAGAATGAAATAAACCAACTACAACAGCCACCAAATAAGTAGACATCATAGGGGATTCTTCAAAATATACAGTCCTAATATTGCCGTCAAGCTTTTCCTTGAGAATCGGCATATTGGACAGTGCAGTCACCTCAGGGGGCACGTCCAATGTTATTTGGAAGGTAGCCTGCATGTCGTCTCTCTCTCAATAAAGTTCATACAAGTTACCATGGAAAAGTATGGTAAGAAAACACAAGCTTTTCAATTTCTACACCGTACATGGAAAACATGAAGTAACAATCTGCATCTCTAAAATAACAGTTTGACGATTTGATGCCACGGGTGACTATCAGATGGGAAGTTCCACAAAGTTTTGTTATGGTTCACTGATGCCGATTAATTTTATAGTGATTTTCAAATTCATATAGTCCAGGATCGAGCTTTATGGGAGAAAAGTCAATTGCTGTATGATATAGGCGCAAGCAGAGTCTGTAACAGACATACTTTAAGAGCAGGTTCATCCCAGCACGGGAAACACCTCCTTGCATCTACAGCTTCAAACTGGGTAGCAGCCATATACTTCTTTTCACCTCCATCCACATAAGCACTGTAAAATCGGACACGGCCAGGAGAAAGTTAATGAAGATCCAAGCCAAAAATAGAACAAATCGAAGGAAAGATTGCGTGCATCCGCACACGGCGTGCGTCTTTTTTTCGTTTATCTATTTGCCAGGAGAAAGTCAGATACAGCATCGTCAAGCACGGTTTCTATCTCAGTGTGTCCTCGAAGTAATAGGTGTCAAAGCAAAATAAGCAATAGTATTATGAAAAACGAGTAGAGAAAGAGAACCATTTGTATAAGCCCTTCAACTGGGCATTAAGCATCCCGGAGAACTCGATGGTCAGCACTCCTTCGCCGCAGCCCAGTGCTCCATCGAAAGCCAAAACCAGTATCTCATCCTCTTCGTCTAACAAGACGTCACAGGGACGAATCTTCTTCTGCTCATAGCAAACCCAGAATGAATCCCCCCCCAAAAAAAAAAGATCCTGAAAAGCACCCAATGAACCAGAAAATCAACGATCGGAAGCCAATACTAGACAACGATCACTCACTTGATCGGCCGAATCGGCGAAACAGACATCGCCGATCGCGAGCTCGAGTGCATTCAAGACGAGGAACTTCGTTTCTTCGGCGACGGCGAGGCTGATGCGCACGGCGCCGGAAAAGCTGCACGCGACGAGATCGAGCTTCAGATGAAGATCGTAGCGTCTCGGCACGGCGAACTTCGGCAGCCTGGCTTGGCCCTTGAACTGACCGATGCTCGGCCTCTTCTCCATCTCGGAGCCCGAAGAAACGCTATACGAGATTTCTCAGCGGATGACTGCGCCCCCAGAAGAGAGGGAAGTCTTCGAGCTGAGCAGAGAAGGCGATGATCGAGCTTGAAGCTCGAGCTGAGTGAGAGTGAAGCTGAAATATGATGTCACACCGCCTCCAACGGCTTTGTGGCGCGGAACGGTTTGACAAAAAATCGTTCCGACCGATCTTGCCGCAAAATTCACGTAATTAATAATGACTTTCGTTCGCATGATTTATTATGGACCGCACGATAATATGTCATCGTCCGTCTTTCTCTAGCCATCGCTTGTCCATTATGGTCGATCTGCCATATCACGTTAAAGATAAGCAATTATTTTAAAAATAATAATATTTAATGTGGGGTTGTGCAACCGATCCAGTTCTACTAGATAATAGGATCAAATCAGTCCTGAAAACAGATCCGGCTTTCCATTCAAACTAAGGTGATTAGCTTTAGGATGGATCTTTTTTCAACTTAGAACCGAGAACTATGGCATTAAGAACCAATTACAGTTTGTGATAATATAGTTTTATGCAATTATATTTCCTTTTTTTTTAATGGATTGTTAATTTAATCCAAAAACTTAAAAAGAAATGTATTTCACTACATTTTTAGGCCTAATACCCTAAAAAATCTCCAACTTTAGCTCTTATTCCAATTTTGCCTTTTATCTCACTAAAAATTTTGAACTTTAGAAATAGTTTCGATTTTTCCCTAAACATTTTTTTTTTGCCTCGTAAAAGATCCCAATTTTAGATTTAGTCTTGATTCTTTTTTATCTCATAAAAACCGCTAATTTTAGATCTAGTATCAATTCTACCTTAAAATTTTTTTTCTCGTAAAAAAAGAACCTCCGCTTTAGGTCCAATTTCAATTTTTACTGAACTTTTTTGCCTCATAAAAAATAACCAATTTTTACTTGAGTAATAAATCTGCCTTCATTAACCCTCCGTCAAAATCACCTTGAGTAAAATTTGCGCTCGATTTTCAATCTCTTGTGTTTGGGAACGTGTCATCACTCGTGGTCGAAGAAGTTATGCATGCTCATGCCTGGGAGTTTTACATTTCTTGGTTATCGACGAACAAAAAAGGTTCAGGGTATAATTGGGACATGACCTAAATTAAGGATTTTTTATAGGATAAAAAAAAAGTTTAGGATAAAATTAGGACCAAACATAAAGCTAGAAAAAAATTAGAATTCGGACAAAAGTTAATTCTGAAGATTTTTTAGGGTACTAAGCCACGTTTTTAAGTCTTCGTGGGACCGGAGAAACGTCTCCCGCCAGCGTGCGAAGGCAAACTTGTGGTCGTCCCTTTTCCTTTTGTTGTTGCAACACCCACACCTCCCACTCTCTACCCTCTTATCTACATCAAGCACCCGGCGGTTCCTCCATCGACGGACCTCGTTCATCTTTCTCTTTCACCCTTAGTTTCCACAGAGCTTTTACTTTCATCCAGCTCTGCTCCGACAGTGACTTTACTTTCGTCTAGTTTTGCTATGATTAGGTGTACAAAACAATTACACCGAATCGAAAATCGCCTTAGCCGACCGAATCATGACGGTTGTTTTTCTGAATCCGACCTCTATATAAGTTTGGGTAAATACATCGTACGGGTATAACTTTCGAATTATTTGTGTCACAAAAAGAAGAAGTTTGGAGTAGATCCGTCTGGGCATAGTTTGAAATTTTTTCGGTGGTTTTTTTTAATCTATATTTAATCATCACTGCTAATTCATTTTCACGCCAATAAATTCAGATTCAATCCCTTTTACACTCTGTAAATGGAACTCTAGGGCTCAGTATTTGCTTTGCAGTGTCGATAAACACGCCTTAAAAGAAAAAATTGCGGTGCTTGAAGATCAAACCCTCTTTGTTATATGGACTTAGCTTACCTTTCATGCAAGAGCTTCCTGTGCCAAGTAATGGAAATTGCGTAATGTCTCCTTCGCTTTGGTTCTCCTACTTCTAGCATCAATTGCCGCACCCGAGGAGTCAGGCTTTAAAACTTACGCAGGTTCAACTCTTCCCATTGCTATCCGAAGCCCGCAGAGATGCCATTGATGCTTCGTCCTCACTCGCCAGGTGTAACGCCAGCCCATCTCCGCCTTTGTGTTCGCAACTCAAGACGCGGCTGGTTCCGTGAACGCATCTGGAACTGGACTAGGCCGTAGTCCGAAAGTGGAAACGGTCTTTCGTGAGCGATTTCCTATTTCAGGGTGAGAACCGATCCACCATGTAACTCATCGCCCTTATTTACGATGGTGGCTGCATGAGACTGTAGTGGTTGGGGGTGATCGGTTCCCGGTCCGATCCGATTCCTCTTAAGAACTGAGAACCGGACCGGTGGTCCCGGTTCCCAATTTGTAGGAACCGGGAACCTGACCGAACCGAACCGAACCGGATCGGACTGGACCCGATAAAAAAAAATTACCAAAATTATTCTATAATTTTTTAAATTAATAACATTATAGAACTTCAATATCCATATAAAATGACTTCCCAATAGAAAAAAAATAAGAGGCCCAATGAGCCGAAATAGATTCACGGACCGAATTAGGAAAAAAAATTTTTAAAAAAGGACCGGTCCGATCTAAGCGGTCCCGGTTCGGGTGGGCCAAGTTGCTCGCCCCTGGTAGTGGTAGTGGTAGTGGTAGTGGTAGTTGCCTCCGAGAGCGAGGTTACAGCATCAAGTGCAAGAAAGGGAGGTGAGACGCTGTCCGATTACATTGGTTAGGTGTATGGGTCTGATTCCGCACAAGGAATCGAGAACTAGACCAGCCAGCTACTCCCGATTCCACATTTCAGGAATCGAGAGTCGTCCAAAACTGGCCGGTACCTAAGTTCTGAGTATTAACCCAGCCACTCTCCCGAAAACCGATGATTACAACTTGTCTTGTGAAGTTGGAAGAATACAATCTATATTTCTCAAAGGACTCAACTTCCCTATTACTTCATATATCGGTGTTTTACTTTGAGCCATTTTTAGCTTATATTATTTTGCTATAAGAGTGATTTTTTTTTAAACGAAGAAAAAAGAATAAGTAATCAGATCGTGAGTAGACCCTAGAATCGAACTAGAAAAATAGGATAGGTCTAGGGTCGATTCCAAAGCAAATAGAGTTAGTTCAAAGATCAAAAAATTCGGAAACCGATTCCACCATGGAAAATTCTTAGGTTTTGGATTGCAGCGTCCAAGTTTGTGACTTTGATATTTTGTCTTATTTTCGAAAAAATTATCGCTTATATCACTTCGAATAATTAAGCAATGAAAAATATTTTTACCATCGATAATAATTTTGGTATAGACATTTTCGTAGACAAGGAAAATGTCTTTAGTTTATTTATTTTTGTAAGCGAAATAGACGATCATTTTTATTTTTTCTTTCATGTTACTCATATTTTGCGAAATAAATGCACCTTTCCTTTCTTTTTTTTTTGACATGGCAATCGACTTTTTCTTTGATGTAGGCTAAAAAGAAAACATTATATAATTAGATCAATCTCGACATATTTCCGGACGTGATCTGACTGGCACTCGTGTAGCAACTTAATTCAGACATTTGTTGTCGATCTTTGCTCATCAAGATGAGCAAATTTTGGAGAAAATCGGGTGAATGGATTGAATTTTTTTTTTTTACTTTAGGCAAAATTGGAGAAATGATGGGACCCCCTGTGCGAATTGGGACAGAAAGGATGGAATCATCACTGTGCTTAATAAGATCCTCGGATTTGTGACAATAAAATGCTGCGAGAGTTTGATGCTCCCCAAGAATTTTTTACTCTACGGAGTTCAAAAGCTTTTTCCTATAACTATACCGAAAAAATGAATGAAATTGCATGCGTCAATTATGTAGATCTCGAGTTATACCAAAAAAATGAATGAAATTGCATGCGTCAATTATGTAGATCTTGAGTTATACCAAAAAAATGAATGAAATTGCATGCGTCAATTAAGTAGATCTCGAGTTATAGTCAGGTAATCACCGACCTATTCGTAGGTTTGAATTGCATGCGATAATTATCGACGACATGTTTGGACATCTTTTCATCCGAACGTTTGGGATCTTAATTTCGTTAACATCAAACTAAAATGTTGTAACAGAAGTGCATGCACATTGACATTTTCCAGCCGAACCATCATTCTGGGTCAAACCAAATAGTCCCTTAGAAGTCAACCAATTTCGTGGATAAGCAACCAAGGCCCCTGAAATAGTTAAGGACACCCGTTGACTTGACCCACAATGGAAAGCCAAGTTGAAAGACCGAAACGACGGCGAACACCTTTACGACAAGCGTTTTTGGACAATTTCGTCTCTTACGATGCTTTTTCTTTCTTTTCCCTCTTATCTTTTCGCGAGAACTGCGCCTACGGACGAGGTTAATTTGGTCACTTCAGTAAGAGTGGTGTTTGGGCAATCGATTCCGTCGAATCGCATGATTCCTTTTTGGAAAATGGCATTTTGGTCAATAAAAAATTCAAATAAAATAATTCTCAGGAGAAATGAGCGGGTGTCGTTGTCGGGGAAGGAATGGTGGAGGAGTTGTAATAACGGGAACTTCCAATTACGAGAATACCCTCGTCATTAGTTTGGCGATTTGTCTTTCTTTCCTGTTTTTCTCTTTGTTATAATCTTTTTATTCTTTGAAAAAATGATTTTTGATTTCGTGTTCACCTTTATCCTGCATGAATCTACTTTGGCGTGAGGGGATTGGGGGAATCATAGAGGGTGGATTACCAACTTTTTCCAAAAGATGAGGTACTTTTTTATTTTTCTTTTTTCAATTCAAGAAAAAATTTATTTGTATTCTCAAAATTCAAATTAAGTAACTCTGAAAAAGCTCGAAAGAAAACCCTTGGGCATTTGATTTTTTGAGTGGTCTTGGAGACGGTGACGTGGCAATTGTGTAATAAAGCTCATCTCGGAGGGCGATTATGGGAAGCGGTTGATTTGGGGAGCAGCATCGGAAATTTGCTTAATTAGTCAATAATGACGTTTAGATGGCTTGTCTTTTTGAATTTCCCCGGGGACGGAGACGGAGAGAGAAAGCTCCTGTGTTGAGTGTGGGACACCACAACTGTCCCTACCTCTCCTTCTCTCTCTGTAACCACACAACCAAAAAAGCTTCAAAACTTTCAAGAGAAAACCTCCACGAGCTCTAGAGAGAGAAAGACCCGTGGCTGCACGTGTTAGAGAGAGAAACGGGGGGATACGGTGGCGAATCGAAACGGTACGGTGCGCTGTGAAGCGCGGCGAAATCGGGAGAGAGAGACACGAGCTCCGGTTATACAAGCTCCGGGGCGCGCGGGCGCTCTGTCATTCGGGGGAGACGCAAGCTGGAAAGAGAAGAAGTCGTGTTTGGAGGTTGGTTGGCTTTAGTCGAGGAGGTGCAGAGGTGGAGATAAGAGAATTTGAAGCTATAGCCGTCGTGAATCAGCTCGCTGATCTGCACAGACTGAGGCTGAGCTCTCGCTCTATTTGATGAGCTGAGGATTGCGGTGTGTTTGTCACATAATGGTAATTGAATTCTGCTGACTTTTGATTGACTGATTGCTTTCGCTTACATTGTCTTTTACTAGCTTGGTGATGGACCTGTAAGTTTGCTTGGCTGGAAGGCTCCATTACTCTCTGTGTGGTAATACCATTTGTTCTACGGAACCTGAATTTTGGTTTACTGGAGGCTGTGTTAAATTGTTGGAGACCTTTGCTTTTTATGTGGTTAGTTTTTAGGGTGATGGTGTGCATAATTGCTGAGCAGCGGATTGAGTCGGACTATGACGGATAAAGAAATTGTGTTGGGAGAAGTTCATGCGTTTAATCTTCCAATGCTGAAGTTAGCGTTAGTAATGAGAGAGCAAGGAAATAAAGAATAAGCTACCCGAGAAATGCAATGTACTGGTGTCGTTTAGCTTTGCACATTGTACATGATACTGATACCTTCATGGGTGCGTGGAAATGAAGTTTGAAATGACTTAAAGGCACCACTTAGCCAATCAATTACCTTACTTGAACACTTGTTGTGCCCTAAATGCCAGGCCAATATACAGCTCACTCATGGACAATCTTTTATGAACCATTCTAGGACCCCCGCCCCCTCCCTTCCCAATATCAAAGAAAGCTGCATGATGTGAATGATGGAAAAACAGTGTTCATTGAGTGCGAGCATTATGATGTAAATAATGAGAGCCATTGAAATTGACTGGTTATATATTGTGCAAAATCTGTTTCTAAACACGGCAATGCTTCTTATTATTCCTCACCTAGTAATTTATTTTGCTTCCTTTTTGGTGTTTTGATAACAAGTTCTATAGGTCTTTGCTTTATTATTGTCATTTGTTGGTGTTCATGTTGTCTTTAAATTTTTTACTTTAAAGTAACTCGATATCTCTATTACAACTTTGCTCCTGCAGGCTCAGCCAGTGCAAATAATTGTGGGTTCTCATGTGTGGGTTGAAGATCCTGTTCTTGCATGGATTGATGGAGAAGTTACTTCAATTAATGGTCATGAGGTCCTAGTCAAGACGACAAAAGGAAAGACGGTAAGTGCACCATCATCAAATGCATGTCATACTCGGAAATGTAAACATCTGATAGTAGTCAAATCGAGAGTCCTGACACACGTTAAATTTCTGTTTGACAAGTCTCTGCAAGTTCAGCTACTGCCATGTCCCAATTGAAAAAAGGAAAAGGAAAAACAACCAGAAAAGGTTTCATGCATCAAAGTATATTAATTAGAAGAATTGAGATCAAGAGAGCTTGATATGTTCAAAAGACTTTAACTTACCATTAAACTTTTAATTATATGCATACAGTCAAACTAATCAATAATTCAAGCTTCAAGCATAATATGGAAAATTACTGCGCAGTTAATGCATCCATCTTTGAAATGTCCATATAAGCAGAGTGAAGTCTTTTCAGAGAGTCTTAGCAACTTAAGCACTCTATGGGGTCTAAATATTGCTTGGCATGTTATTTGCTTTTCTACAGTCTTGTTTTATGCTGATCCACAACAGTAGTCTTGATTATTTGTATTTTTCAGTATAACGACTAGTGGATTGCACTTGTAGGTCACGACAAATGTATCGAAAGTATACCCGAAGGATTCTGAGGCACCACCTGGAGGTGTGGATGACATGACAAAGCTTTCTTACTTGCATGAACCTGGAGTGCTGGAGAACCTAGCTACGAGATATCAACTCAATGAAATTTATGTGAGCTACTGGCAGTCCCTCACAGGATAATCTTTTAGCCTTGTAGTTTTCTTGCATTACTGGTTTCAGTAAATAAATTTGTCTGTTGCTTCCAGACCTACACAGGAAATATACTTATTGCTGTTAATCCTTTTCAAAGATTGCCTCACCTATATGACACCCACATGATGGAACAATACAAGGGAGCTGATTTTGGGGAATTGAGTCCTCATGTATTTGCAGTTGGTGATGCTGCATACAGGTGAATTTGGTTCCTAGTTGCACTGATACAACCTTTTCTTTTCTCTTTTGTCTTCTCGCTGATGTGCTGAGACACAAGAATATAGGGCTATGATCAATGAAGGAAAGAGCAATTCAATTCTGGTCAGTGGAGAAAGTGGGGCTGGTAAAACAGAGACGACAAAGATGCTCATGAGATATCTTGCATACTTGGGGGGGCGATCAGGAGTTGAAGGAAGAACAGTGGAACAGCAAGTTCTAGAGGTAGCATGACTTACCATATCTTATTTGACAACGTGTTTCGGGATCCGAACTTATCTGTTTAATCACTATGTCCATTTGAATTATGAACATGGCAATATCAAGCTTCATTATTTTTGTTGCATCCGAACATTTCAGTCAAACCCTATTCTTGAAGCATTTGGCAATGCGAAGACTGTGAGGAACAACAACTCAAGGTGCATCTCAATGTTGCTGTCTATATACTTTTGTTTCATTTTGAAATAGCGTGGGTTTACTTCAACAACAATGGGGTTTGTTCTCATATACTTCTCACCATAATGTAGTCGGTTTGGTAAATTTGTTGAAATTCAATTCGACAAAAATGGGCGGATTTCGGGGGCTGCTATTAGAACTTATCTGCTTGAAAGGTCACGCGTTTGTCAGATTTCCAACCCTGAGAGAAACTACCATTGCTTTTACCTTCTTTGTGCTGCTCCAGAGGAGGTATTCTCTCAATGGATTCTGCTGGAAATTTCATATTAAGCTGTTTATGTGAATGATATGCGGCATTTTTAAATTCTGCTACTTTTTTCAGGATATTGCAAGGTATAAGCTAGGAAGCCCTAAATCTTTTCACTACTTGAATCAAACCAGTTGCTATGAGTTAGAAGGAGTAAATGATGCTCATGAATATCTCGCAACAAGGAGGGCAATGGATATAGTTGGAATCAATGAGGAGGAACAGGTCAGCAATTTTTTGTCCAAGCCATTCATGGGATTGATGATCCTTCGATAGATTCTGAATAAGCAGAAGTTGTTCAGGAGGCAATTTTCAGGGTTGTGGCGGCAATCCTTCATCTTGGAAACATTGATTTTGCTAAGGGGAAGCAGATTGATTCTTCAGTGATAAAGGATGAGAAGTCAAGATTGCATCTTAATACCACAGCAGAGCTTCTTAGGTGTTTTCTATTACTCCACTGGATATTGTCAATGTGTTGTGGTGATATAACTTCTGTATCACTTCCAATGACTATCTGAGAGGGGCTTTATCTTCATTTTAATTAATGGAATGATAGATGTGATGCCCAAAGCTTGGAAGATGCTCTGATCAAACGTGTAATGGTGACACCTGAGGAAGTGATCACGAGAACTCTTGATCCTGTTAATGCAGTGGGTAGCAGAGATGCATTAGCCAAGACGCTATACTCTCGCTTGTTTGATTGGTAATGAACTTGCATCATGTTTTCTTTTGTTTATCTGACTGGTCTATCCTAATTTCTACTCCCTTACTTATTGCACTCTAAAAGTCATAATTTTACAGGATTGTTGAAAAAATTAACCTTTCAATCGGGCAGGATCCAACATCAGAGTCCTTGATTGGGGTTCTTGATATATACGGTTTCGAAAGTTTTAAATCCAACAGGTAAGTTCACTGACCAAAACTGTTTTAGGTCCTTATCCTCCATGGTGCTTCCAAGAGAGGAGCATACTTTTTCGATTTGAGTGTGAGCTAAAGCTTTGTTAGACAATTCACGCATAGTGACTCTATGGCAAAAGACCATAATAACGATGAAAGTGAGTTTAAGCAGTTGTAGTTTATGGGAGTTACCAAAATGAATTGTGGTGAGGTTCTTTGTATAGATGGTAAATATAGTGGAAATTAGTCGACTTATTAGGTTGAAAGTTCCACTGGGCCTTCAGGGGAGGTCATTCTTTGGGTTCACAAAGGGCCAGTTGATATTTTTGTAACATAATGGTGGTGTTTGGATTTCAGCATTTGGATGGATTGGCAACAGCCACTTGTGCAATTTGCGCATCCTTGAGATCCTTTTTATTGTCTTTTGATATTTTGAGTCTGGATAAATACGTCAAGATAGAAGAGAGGTATACTTGAAGCATAAATAGCATTACCATTTTGTATAAGAGCTTGATCCTTAAGAAGAAGTTTGGTATACTGGCAGATTTGATCAACCTCTGCATGTTCATACATGGACTTCCTGGCTAGCATGCCTATGTGTTGCCATAAGTTTTGCTTTGCCCTGGCCATTGCAGATAGTGACCAAGTCATTAAAACAAGAGATGTTGAGCATGTTGTGTGGGTTATATCCTAATTTGCATTTTTAATTGACAGTTTTGAGCAGTTTTGCATAAACTTCACCAATGAGAAGCTGCAACAACATTTTAATCAGGTTAATTTAATAATTCTGTTTGTTTATCTGGCAAGTTTTATAGAGTTCCATGCTCATTTAGTTTTGTTATATGTGACCAATGTGCAGCACGTCTTCAAAATGGAGCAGGAAGAGTATAGTAAAGAAGAGATAAATTGGAGCTATATTGAGTTTGTTGATAATCAAGATGTACTGGATTTAATTGAGAAGGTAGGTCATAATTGACACCATTGAAAATCTCATGCTGTACATTCCACTACCTTTTCTTTCCTGTTTGTGTTGAGCTGTTATCTAAAATCACTGGATCCTCTTCAGAAACCTGGAGGGATTATTGCTCTTCTTGATGAGGCCTGGTATGCAACTTCGATTTCTATTTTTCGTTGCCAAACTATGATATCCTAATTTTTCTCTCCTTCAGGTGCTTCACCTTGAATTGATCGTTCGTTTGTGGTTTGGTGCAGTATGTTTCCCAGATCTACCCATGAAACATTTGCCCAGAAGTTATACCAGACTTTTAAAAGCAACAAACGTTTTATCAAACCAAAGCTCTCTCGCACTGATTTTACTATATTACACTATGCTGGGGAGGTAAGTGTTAAAGTAGTTCAACGTGCTAAGTTATTGGAATCTGAATTAATTTGTAATCTTTCTGGTTTCAAAGGTTAGAATCTGAATTAATTTGTAATCTTTCTGGTTTCAAAGGTTAGAATCTGAATTAATTTGTAATCTTTCTTGTAAAGGTTACCTACCAGGCCAATCTATTTCTGGACAAAAATAAAGATTATGTGGTGGCTGAACATCAGGCATTGCTGACTGCATCACAATGCCCATTTGTGGCAGGTTTATTCCCCCCACTTCCAGAAGAATCATCCAAATCTTCTAAGTTTTCTTCCATTGGTTCCCGCTTCAAGGTACTGGCATGCATTTTTTTAGCTTGTTTTGATGATGGAACAACTGTACTAGAATTTCACTAAGATCCACGTATGGTATGGATGTTACATGCATACCCCACGTCTAGTGAGTAGTGACCACAAGCTCCCCTCGTAGATGTCAAGGTTTAATGTTGAATCATGTATGGCAATTCCATATTAGTTGATCAGATAAGTTTTCTTCTTTAAATATTTATGATATTGTTATACTTCATTGTGAAGTTGAGCAATCATTATCTGAACTTAATATTTTCCCTGAAAACTTGGATATCTTTGGATCGGCATAGCTCATGTGGAAACTTAACAGCGACCTTTTCTTCTTTTACTTCACATAGCTTTTTGTCCTGTTCTATTGATCAGAAGCATCCAGCAGCCTCAAAGTATTTCGAGTTGGGACCATTATCAAGCTTAATTGTTGCATCATATATGACTACTCCATATATTTGATAGATGAACTTTAGTCTTTGAATTTTTACGATGTTTTGGCAATGAAAAAAATGGGTTCATGCTGTTGGTTTTGCTATTTAACACGAAATTTAGGAACCTTTGTTTGCAGCTAACAGTACCCCTCAGAAGTAGGATATGTTTGCATGATCTGTGCCTGGAACTCAATTTTAGCAGTCTAAATGGGAACCATTATGAATCTCAATTCCAGGCGTTTAGACATGATTACGAAGCCCTTCTGGGTCTGTTACATACATGTGGAAATTCCTCGGGTAGGCTGTGACTTGAAATGAACCATTCTTTTTTTCATTAAGAGAAAGGAAACATTTATTTTTGCTAAAAACAAAGAGAGAAAATGGGAACATTTTATTCATCAAGCCATATTTCGGATAATTCAAAGGGTAGAAATCAAGGGATTTTGAGATACTAGTGTCTCATTTTTCTTTTCTTACAGAAAGAACATGTGGTTGCAGGTTCTGAGTTTTTGGGTTAATCATATTTCAGCATGAACACTCTTTCTCTGTAATTTTTATATGGAGTGGTACCCCCTTGTACCTTTTCAAGAAACAATTTATTTGCCTTTCATTATAAAAAATAAAATGCTAATGCACATGTCCCTCTGAGCTGACAATTGAGCCAGAAAAATAAAAGGATTCTGTCGAGTGTAAATATGGGTAAGAAAAAAAGCCGAACTTGCAGTCGAATTCCTTTTTTATTTGGATGTTGAAACAGTGCTCATTGTCCCAACATGTAGCTCTGGTCCAGTAACTCCACTTGACAAATGCAATTGCTTTTATAGTTTATAACTGTTTTTTTGTTCTGAAATGATAATTATGCTTTAACTTCTTTTCTAGTCCACTATAGTGAAAAGTTTTGAATTAGCATATGTGCTCAAGTTCCTGTGAATTTGTTTCTCTCGAGTGTTGTAACAAGAATGAAGGTCTTGCTGATATCTTTGTACTTCTCGTGTGTGAGATTGAATGGTAGCTCTAGCGTTCTTTATTGTGGGAATCGGTTCCTCTGCAGCTTATAGAGGCAATTGAAACCATATTGTTGGATTGCTTAGCAGGTTTGAGAAGGTTGATGTCATTTGATTCATGAGACTTCATTCCAAAATTTAGTAAGAATTTTTTTTGAGAATTAGTACAGCCATTTAAAGACCGACTGATTACATCAAGCTTCATTGTTGTTATCTTCACCTCTCCAATTTCTTGTTTTTGTTTAACTTTCTCATCATAATAATTTAATTCTGTTATTTTGAATTCTATTAATAGATTTATGGGACACCCATAGGCATAGAATCAGTAATTCTTTAATCTGAAGATCTCACAACTTTAAGGTTGACATGTGTACATTCTTGAAATGGCAGCTGCAACTTCAGTCTCTAATGGAGACACTGAGTTCGACTGAACCTCACTACATCAGATGTGTGAAGCCAAATAATGTTCTGAAACCTGCTATATTTGAAAACGTCAATGTCATCCAACAGTTACGCTGTGGCGTGAGTATATGATACATTGCTTGAACTCACTTTGTATGTCCTTTCTGACTTTTATTTTCAGTAATACCAATAATATTGTCGATCTGTAATAGGGCGTCCTTGAGGCAATTAGGATAAGCTGTGCTGGATATCCTACCAGGCGGACCTTTTATGACTTTCTTGATCGCTTCAGCGTTCTATCTCCAGAAGTTTTAGAAGGGAAGTAAGTACCAAATCAATAGTTGGAGATCTTTATAAAGTATTTATTGCATGTCAAAACATTTATAACAAACCATCACGTGTTTTTGTTGTCATCCAGCTACGATGATAAAGTTGCTTGTCAAATGATTCTTGATAAGAAGGGATTGAAAGGCTACCAGGTAATTGGGCGTCACTTTTTAGCCTTCTTTTTCACTCACATCGGCATATGATTTGATGTTTTGGCTAATTTTGTTTGCTCTTTTATTTTGGATGCTGTTATAAACTTGTTTTGGGTATTTGTTGAGAAAATAATATGGGTAACACTTTGTCATTTAGCTTCTTTTTAGGGTGACCGGCGGTGTCCTTTTTTCTCTTAGTCGTGTACTTAGATGCTTAATTATTTGGTGAGGCTACATATGAACCATCTGCTATTTGGATTAGTAGTTTATTTCTTGGCTTACCGTGGTAGTGACTTTAGCATGATGTTGCTCCTTTAAATTAAGATGTCCAAACCGTATAACTCTTTGCTTGACCTCCCCCACCCACTTTGTCTTATGCTAAGTTCAATTGAACTAGTTGGTCAATATACCAAATGCTAGATTCGTTATGTCCCAATTCTTTTAACCTGTACATTTGTGATTGTGAGATTTTGTGGGACCACTGTCAACCATTCCAAAGGTTAAACTATTAAATGAAAGCGTGGTTTAATATTTAAGGATTCTATCAATCCCCCTCATGCTTAGTCTGATCTTTTGCCTAAGTACTAAGCGTGGACATATTTAATTGAGGAGGCAAATGGGGCCTGGAAAGATTTGGACTCAAAACCTCCTGCTCTGACACCGTGTGAGATTTTGTGAGACCACTGCCAACTGTTCTAAAAACTTAAGCTATTGGATGAAGGCATGATTTAATATTTAAGTATTCTATTAGTGACCATTCTCAAGTTTAATTATTAAAACAGTAGGCCTGGGCTTTACCAAATTGGTTAAGCTCTTATTTTGTATTTACAGGAAACTATGAGTAACTTTATCTGAAATATTTTTAGTATCAAAGACATGTTGCTTTTATCATCAATTCTTGCTTAATGTCCATATATCTTCTGGAAGTTCTTTTATATCCAACTTGACTATTGGTTTCTTGAGAATTTTCTTCTATTAAGTTCCTTACCTCCTGTGTGTCTTGACAGATTGGGAAGACCAAAGTTTTTCTCAGAGCAGGTCAAATGGCAGAGCTAGATGCTAGGAGGTCTGAGGTGCTTGGAAATGCAGCCAGAACCATTCAGCTGCGAATACGTACTTATATGATGCAAAAGCAGTATATTGCATTACGCGAGGCTTCTATCACAATGCAGTCTTATTGCCGAGGTACTTTTCTTATTATTGCCTCAAATCAAACTTCTAGGCCATATTTGTTACTCTTTTTTGTGGGTCTAGATTTCACTGTCCTTTACATTTGTGAAATCACCGTAAGATCTTGAATAAGCTTGGAAATACCAGAGCTGCATGATCTAATGGTAGGGTAAGTGAGTTGCTGTATTTAATACTTTACGAATGAATTCTCTTTTGGATTAATGTTAGGCGACCATTTGTTGCAAAAATTAAGTTGTGACAAGCCAATAATGTAAAGAAAACATATGCTTAGACTCTTCCTGCGAAAGCCGAGCCTACATGTGATATACAGGATATGGTTGTGACCACAACAAATGAACTAATGAGAGCACATACACAATAGTAAGAAAATAAGGGGAATAAACATCATCTGGAGTGTCAAGACTCAAACTCTTGTTCTGTGCTCTAATACTTCATTGGGCGGCCACTTGTCCCAAAGGTTTAAGCTGTCAGGAGATGCTTTTGCGAATTATTCAAGCATATTCATTATAAAGAAGGAATAGTGGCTTTTGAATATATTCTCTCATTTTGGTAACTCAAAGTGTATCTGTCCCTGCTCCATATCTTGGAAAGTTGAATGTTTTGAGTCTTCATATCACTTGATCCCTTCTGAATTGTCCATTTGCCCAATCTTAATTGCATTTTGTTTTACCTTTTGCAGGCAGAATGGCTCGTGAGCTTTATGAGCAGTTAAGACGAGAAGCTGGAGCACTGAAGATCCAGAAGAACTTCAGGGCCTTCATTGCAAGAAAATCTCACTTGAAACTAAGGTCATGTGCTGTCGTATTGCAGACAGGATATAGGGGAATGATTGCTAGGAATGAGTTCAGATTTAGGAAACAGACCAAAGCTTCTGTCGTCATCCAGGTATTATCATGTGGAGTAGAACTTTCCTTTCTATTGGTTGTCACTATCATGGTAATTTTGCTGTCTACTATTTTTGTTGGCACATGGAACATGATGGTTCAATTGCTGAAAAATTTGCCAAAGTACGAAAATAAAATGTCTCAGTACTGGTGTCGTGCAGGCTCATTGGCGGTGTCACCAAGCATATTGTTATTATAAGAGTCTCCAGAAAGCTGCAATTGTTTCTCAATGTGGATGGAGAGGCAGAGTTGCAAGAAGAGAGCTCAGAAAGCTCAGAATGGTTGGTCTAGTCAACAATATTAATCTATACTTACAATAGTTGTTTATTCTACAGCTCCAATGATGACTTAGTTTGAATTGTAATATTTCCTTGAAAATGTTGTTCAGTCTGCACGGGAGTCTGGTGCTCTTAAAGAAGCAAAGGACAAGCTAGAAAAGCGCGTGGAGGAGCTTACATGGCGCCTACAACTTGAAAAGCGATTAAGGGTGCCGTATTAATAATTTTCAGCAACAACCTGTTTGGTGTTTTTATTTTTTATTTTTATTTTTTTTATATAAACATGTGGTAGGGTTGATGCTAATATGAGTTCTTCTCTCGTTGTTTTGTGCAGACTGATCTTGAGGAGGCCAAAGCCCAAGAAATTACTAAGTTGCAGGACACAGTAAATGCTTTGCAATTAAAGGTGGAAGAAGCCAACTCTATGGTCATTAAAGAGCGAGAAGCAGCCAGGAAGGCTATAGAAGAAGCGCCTCCAGTTGTGAAGGAAACCTCTGTCATTGTTCAAGATACAGAAAAGATCAATTCATTAACAGCTGAGGTTGAAAAGTTTAAGGTAGATTGCTGGCTTATTGAGGAGTTATACCTTTTTGGAAAATGATAGTCAACAGTGATGGTATCCCTTTGGCATTCAAGGACTTTTCTATCGTTTTCCTAAAAAAATTATTGCTTTCTGCATGTACAATTGAGCACATTTTAGATTGACAAAAAAATTATGGCAGGGATAAGGATCAATAGTCAATTGAATTACTGATGATCATGCTTGATCTCGTATCCCGGCTCCTAATCCTTTAGTGACGTTATTTTTTCCTTGTCTAGTTTAGTTTTATCTAATTAGTAACCTGATACTTTTCCTTGTTGGATAGGCATTATCGATGAAGGAGACACAAACAGCAGCAAATGCAAAAAAGGCTACTGCTCTTGCTGAGGCCAAAAACAGTGAGTTGATGAAGAAGCTTGAGGATTCAGAGAAGAAGGCGGACGAACAACATATTTTAATGCAGAGGTTTGTGAAAAAGATGCAGAAAATTTGGACATTTTTGGAACACTTCAGTAGATTTAAATGGAGTGTTCGTTTGTCTGTCTCCATCCCTTTTGTACTGCGTCTTTTGTACAATTTTGAGTGGTGTTAGTCAAGCACAAGCGTCTAGTGAAATTTAGTCATCTATCTTTTCTGAAAATTTGATTTTATTTTTTGATTGTCGAAGCACGTAATTATGATGTTCAGAGTCTGCAACTTTACTTTTTGCCTTCTACTTAGCTTAACACCTGATTACTGAAATGTGTTCTGCTATTGTCACATTTAAAATGGAAGAATGTTCTTAAGTTTTTTAAAGACCATATGATGAGACACCTTGACCATGAATGGGCTGTTATTAGACATTTTTATGACTTCTCAGTGGAAGTTTTAGGTATCGGCTGAGGTGTATATTCATGAAGTGGTTCAGTAGAAATAGATTCTGCCTTTGAACCCTATATGAGATCCTTGCTCTTGATGGCACATCTCTTGTGTTCTTTAACAAGAGGTCTTGCGACAGGGTTTTACTTAGATATTGACAGATGTAAGTGCCTATGCGCAGGGTAAATGTACGACAAAATCTAAAGTTTTGACCATGATTAGTTCCTGCTTTACAGGCTTGAAGAGAAGCTCTCTAATTTGGAATCAGAAAATCAGGTACTGCGCCAAAAGGCACTTGTCATATCACCATCTGGCAAAGCCGTGTCTGTGAGATCGAAGACAACAATCATTCAGGTGTGAACGGAGCCCAATTTTAAATACTCATGTTATGTAACTTATATAGGAAAATCAACCTGGACCTTTTTTGTCCATTTGCAGAGAAATGCAGAAAACAATACTGCTCTAAATGGAGAAGTTGGAAAAGCTCCGGTAAGATTGAGTCTTGGTTGAGATAAGTGCTACATCTGCATATCAAGAATGAAATTGTTTGGTCATATCTTTTGAAGGCACAGGATTCAGTACTTGCTCTCCCTCCTTCACGGGAACCTGAGACAGAGGAGAAGCCACAGAAATCTCTCAATGAGAAGCAGCAGGTTTGTATGTGTATCTCTTATGCATGTGTGAAGCAGGTTCTTCAATTTGATCAGCATGATTTTGCTAAACTTTTGATATATTCTCATGTAGTCATTCGCATTTGCATGTAAATATTATTCCATGCTGCAGGAGAATCAAGATATCCTTCTAAAGTGCATCTCTGAAGATCTAGGGTTCTCTAGGGGCAGGCCTCTTGCTGCTTGTCTCATATTCAAATGCCTTCTGCACTGGAGAACATTTGAAGTCGAGAGAACTGGTATTTTTGACCGTATCATTCAAATAATCGGCGCAGCAATTGAGGTGTGCTACAGTAATTTTCCTCCAAGGAGAACATTTCCCAAATTGCTTTAGGATGAGCATGTGTTGATTCTGATTCAGTGTTAGTATAATGAAACAAACTGTATGAGTAATGTGTTTGTGTTGATACCATATGCCTTCTACTTATCCCATGCAATTTCTTACTTAAGGTGCAGGATAACAACGATGTATTGGCTTATTGGTTGTCCAACGCTTCAACGTTGCTGCTACTATTACAGCGTACACTAAAGGCGAGTGGAGCAGCAAACTTGACTCCACAGCGGCGAAGGACATCGGCTTCTCTATTTGGAAGGGTGTCTCAAGTGAGTACACAAATTTCTCTCCCTTTGCTTAGCTTTCAACAAAGGCTTCAGGTGTTTTCCTTTAGATTCCTTCGTTGTGTCTTCAATGAGAGAAAAGTTCTTTAGTTTTGAATGACTAATGTTAATGTATCACCATAGCTTCTGGCCTCAAAAAGGGTGTCACACATAGCTTTGTGTTTGCTTTATATACCTTGAGTATCCCTCCACATAATGGTTAAGCTTTTGGTTGGAAATTCTGACAAATACAAACCCTCAGGGTCTGCGAGGTTCTCCACAAAGTGTTGGGTTCTCATTTCTTAATGGTCGGATGCTTGGTGGCACTGACGACTTGCGACAAGTTGAGGCCAAGTATCCAGCTTTGCTTTTCAAGCAACAACTTACTGCTTTTCTGGAGAAGATATATGGACTGATTAGAGATAATCTGAAGAAAGAGATCTCCCCCTTGCTGGGACAATGTATTCAGGTCATCCCTGATTCCTCCTTTGTTGCAACAAGCTACCATGAGATTGGCTATCCCCCTCGTGGAGTCTCCTGCGATAAATAATTTTCTATCACTCACAAAATCTCATTTAGTTTTCTTTGAGCATACTATATTAACTTTGTGTTTGACTAAGGGAACCTGGTTATCCAACTATAATCTTTGCCTATGAGAATTTCTGGCTCCTACATCATATGATGCTCTAATGGAACTTGGTAGTCGAAGGAATAGCTCATAATTTGTTTCTCTTATCGATGGAGCAACATAAATAATATGCGTGTTAGAGTAATTAAATATTAAACCATGTTTTCATCTGATAGCTTAAGCTTTTAGAACAATTGATAGTGGTCCACAAAATCTCACATGATATTAGAGTCAGTGTTGTCCGTGTATGTGAGCCCACTCCCCATTAGTCAAATTTCACGTGCCGCTCGTAATCCGGCTTGCACGCGAGTTGGGGTGTTGAAATTGTTGTCACACATCGCCTGATAAATATGTCCACACTTAGTACTAGGCAAAAAAGACTGGATTAAGCGTGAAAGGGAGTATTAGAGTAATTAAATATTAAACCACGTCTTCATCTAAGGAGAGGGAGTGTTAGAGTAATTAAATATTAAACCACGCATTCATCTAAAAACTTAAGCTATTAGATGAAGGCATGGTTTAATATTTAAATATTTTATCAATTCTCAATTAGATCTTTTTGTTTAAACAAATCAAAATGCGGCTTTGCAACTGTTGATGCACGGCCTGAATAGTGTTTAGCAAATATTGTCGACTTATGGCAAACAAGAAGTCAAAAGGCATGTAGAGTCAACCATGTTTCAGTGAGTCATGAGCAGTAATGTCTATGCTATAGTCTCTGTGTCTTTTAGCATAGCCCTCCACTGTACTTAAGAAGTATTTTTGGCAAGTGTAGGCACCTAGAACATCACGTGCCAGCATGGTGAAGGGGCGTTCTCAGGCCAATGCTGCTGCTCTTCAAGCTTTAATTGCTCATTGGAAAAGTATTGTGAACAGCCTAAACAATTGCTTGAAGACAATGAGAGCCAATTATGTGGGTGCAGTTTCCAACTTAGATGTCTTGAGATGCTGTCTTAAAGGCATGAACTGCTTGAATGTTTTTGTATGTGCAGGTTCCGCCATTAATTGTCCGAAAGATTTTCACTCAGATATTTTCATTTATTAATGTCCAATTATTTAACAGGTAGGTGCACTTAATTCTCAATCCTGACCTGTTCCATGTAACTTTTGAAAAACTTAAACTGCATGTAATGACGGTTGAAAACCCATATTTGCAGTCTTCTCTTGAGGCGCGAATGTTGCTCCTTTAGCAATGGGGAGTACGTAAAAACAGGGCTTGCTGAGTTAGAGCAGTGGTGCCATGATGCAACTGAAGAGGTGAATACGCAAGAGTTCAGCATTTTTTTTTTTGGAGTTTTCCGAGAATTCTATGATGACATCTTCTCTTCATTCAGTTTGTGGGATCAGCTTTGGATGAACTAAAGCACATCAGACAGGCGGTTGGCTTCCTGGTTGGTTCATGTCCTTTAATATTATTTAGAAGCTCAATTTTCGATCAATCATACTGACTTGAACTTCTATCATACTGACTTGGTTTAAAAATTTAATTTTCTTCGGAATTAGGTCATACATCAAAAACCAAAGAAGAGCTTGAAAGAGATAACCAACGATCTTTGCCCTGTGAGTACCTCTACCTGACAACCCCATCCGATCTCTCTCCCTCTCTGTGATGACACTTTACTGGGCACTTTTTTCAGGTTCTTAGCATTCAGCAATTATACAGGATCAGTACAATGTACTGGGATGACAAATATGGCACCCATAGTGTATCAACAGATGTAAGTTTTGTGGTCGCGACATATTTTATATCTAGTTTGTCTTTTTCTTCAGGACTATAAGTTTAAGCTAAATAAACTACAGGAATTTTCAGATGGCCTGATTGGTTCTTGGGTTTAATCCAAAAAAGGTTGTTGCTATAGTTTTCATTAGTTTGCCGTATGGTTTACGATGGGAACTAGCTGATTCTTGCGGTCTTGCTTTTACGGGTCTTAATTTACTGATTTCCATATGTCCTGCACTGCTATTTTGTTTTTTACCTAGTCGCGGGATTGATTCAATCTGATATTTCACTCTTGAATCTGCTCTGGCAGGTCATTTCAACCATGAGAGTTATGATGACAGAGGATTCCAACAATGCCGTAAGCAGTTCTTTCCTATTGGATGATGATTCGAGGTACCAAGAGAGCTTCCAACTGGCACACATGCCTTGCGCAATCCATCCTTAATTTCCTGTCTCATTCTTGGTGTTAGTTAAGATGTGTGTTTTTTGTGCAGCATCCCGTTCACAGTGGAAGAAATTTCAAAGTCGATCGAACCGATCGAAGTGCCTGAAATTGACCCTCCGCCTCTAATTCGTGCGAATTCAGGCTTTACGTTCTTGCTACAACGTGCAGAATGATTTATAATTCCTTTCACGAGGCTGCTCTTCCACCACAAGATTGCTTCTGCTTCGTAAATGTAAATACCGTCGTTCATAGCTCTTTTGTACATGCATTCTTTTAATTTTTAAAAAAGCTCGGGTTGGTGTCCACCGCCCTGGTCATAGGCTATCTTCTGTTTTGTTAGGCGGCAGTGGCGGCGGTTTTTGGTCGCTACTGGTTCATACCAAAGTGTCTGTATCATACGTGTAGCTCTTGATATTTTGAAGATGGTAAAATGTATTCCTTTGTAAATTGTGCTTCATAGCAATCTATTTGATATTTGTACCATAAATAGTAACGTTTCACTTCGTTACCAGGGTTCAACCTCTTATGAACAATTTCTTGATCGTGGCTCTATCGGTTAATGATCTCGAGTTAGAGATGATCTGAGATAGATCTTCTTGCCACTAAATCATCTACGTTGTACTAAGGTGGCGGGAGAAAGGAATGAAGAAACATGCCTGAACGCTTTGGTAAAGATTGTTCAAGTAGAGTCACTGAGGATTATAAAATACTGAAGATGGATATTGGAAAATTACCAACAAAGTCATGAATTTATTGCAATTGTGCCAATTTAGTCTTAATTTTTTTTTTTGTCAATTTTTTCGGGGTGAAATGTATTTTGCTAGTTCAGTGTTAGATTTTTTGTAATTATGTCAATGCAGTCCATTTTACTTATTGACGTTGACATTGAGATTTTAATAATTTTTTATTTCTTATATTTCTTTTTTTTCTCTTTCTTTTATTTTCTTACACGTTACGTACTTTACTACGGTTGGCGAGCCCTAGCTAGGGCTTGCTGGAGCTCACCATCCACTCGCAAATGAAGGCGGTCACGGCGAGGTTACCCTCGCCCATAGTCACCATGGCCTCGCGTTGCATGGGCAAGGCTCGTCAGGGGCTGCCAAGCCCTTGTTAGCAATCGACGAGCACTTCATGGCCCTTGCCTAGTTGAGTTGCCGGAGCTTGCCGGCCCTAGTACAATAGGTAAGGAAAGTATGTGAGGAAAATAAAAGAAAAATTGCTATAAATATCCATGTCAATGCCGATCGAAAAAGTGAACTAAATTGGTATAATTGCAAAAGGTTTTGGACTCAATTGGAAAAAAGAATATATTTAAGACTAAACTGATAAAATTGCAATTGGCTTAAGACTTTTTTGGTAATTCTCCCGAAATCTATAACATGGCTTGATTCACAAACAATGTATATAATCTACTTTATATATATATATAATTTTGACTTTGATGTCATATATAATTTTTTTGAATCCATCAGCACATAAATATTTCACTACAGGATAATTGTGTAATGTATACATTATTCGAAAAGAATAAAAGAATCAACATGCTATAGGATGCTTCCTAAGTTATGTTGAAATTTTGTTCCTATTATTCTAGTAGGATGCTTCTTGAATTTTTTATTATTATTCTATATATGTACGAGTGCAAATAAATTATCACGACATTTTTTATTCCGAGCACGCAGTTAGCATCTAGATATGTATACATTACCACATAGGAAAAATTAAAATAAGAGCTAATAGTTAGGTACAACTAATTCAAGTAGAGTAGTTTTCTTTTTCTTTTTTTTTTTGCATGAAGTACAAGCCGCACCCACTCAAATTGCACTTATTCGTATGGAAATTGAAGATATGATAATGCATATAATTCTTATAAAGTAGCATTAATCCATATCATACACAAATTTAAATCGTCGAGAGTCAAAAAGTAAACTCCATTCGTGAATTAAGCAAGTATATTATAGTAAAAGAATTATGTAATCATAGAAATTTCATGTTGATATTATCTATTAAAAGCTATCCGTTCGAATCATCAAATTTATCTTCATTTTTTGTTTTGGGAGGGGGGTGGGGGGAGGGCTAAAATCAGGCTTATCTTACGCTTGTACAAATGTGATGGATACTCAATTAATTTCATATATGTTTCATTTGAATAAATAAGGAATTCAGATTATTTCAAAGTTTAATTTCTTTAGCTGCGGAACCTTTTGGGCTTCATCTGTTCTTTTGTTATCTTTTTTAATAATAACAGCAATAAATTGTTTCCATCCGATTGCAAGTTCTAAATGACTAAATTGCCCTGAACAAATAAATTTAAGAAACAGAAGCATAAATTTAACTTTGTTAATTGATATTCGATAACAATCACCAGTGACCTAACAAAATCTCCTACTTTCATGTAACATGTATACTGTACTTTTCCTTCCAAAGCAATTTAATTAAAGCTAATTCCAAACTCCTAATTAATAACACGCATACCCAACCCGGGTCGGATCATCTGGCCAACAAGAAAAGGGCGAATCCACGAGAGGAAATAACCCGGCCCGACTTGACCCCCACCGAACCGCGAAAACGCCTGCAACTAAGCGGTCGTCAAGCCCTTCTTTGGTCCTCAGTTCTTGTTTTTCTACATGCTGTCTTTCTTTTGTCCTCAATTCTTGTGTTTTTATTTACTTCTTGTCTTTTGATTGCTTCTGAGTGATCGATTAGGCGAGGCGTTCGAATTGATTAACTGCATATTTATCTTTAAAATATATCCGTGACATGATGTAATATTTTCGAAAATTCTAAAAGGATATCATTCATCAATTGCCATATTTAAACAAATCGCATCTTGAAAACTGAACTCATGTAGATAAGTTGCATATTTAATTTAATTTGTAAATAATTAGAGTTGATTGCATTTTAATTACATGTTAAGTGAGAGAGTTTGGCAATAAGGGAGCACAATTGGAAGTGAAAAACTTTGTATTAGTTTTGTGAGTGTTATAAGAGGAGAAGGAGCGTTTATCATTGGATCAAAGGAAAATTCTAGAAATCTTTCGTGGACACATTTTTAGACTTTTCTACAAAAGTTAATCCGAGAATGCTCTAGAAATTGGATCAACATTCTAATAGCTCGCCGGTGCTCCTCGACGAGCCACAAGTCTGCCTTCTCAGTCCCGACGACGCAGCTACCTCGATCTACGGTCGCCCTGCGTCGACGCCACCATGAGCAATCAATCAAGGCCATCATGCGAGCCGTTGGAAGTCCAGCCAGTGGATCACCGTGGACGACCTGACTCGAGATCGTTGCCCGGCTGGCCGAGTCCAGAGCTCATCAACGGACCAAATCGGGCCGTGGAGCACAAACATGGGAGTCAAAGTTTCGGCGAAATTCAAATTGGGAAGTGCGATATTGAAAGATAACGTATATTTCTTATCTTGAATTTTAATATATCCACTTGCCCTGCTTACAAAATTCTGTTTATTTTAAATATATCTGCATATCTTAAACATATTTGCATATCTAGCATATTTCGAGTATATTTGCATAAAAGCGTGTATATTTATTAAAAAAAAAATACAGGTTGATTATGTACTTTTTTCCCAATCCGCAACTTGCCATATGATTGAAAAGTCCATCTTCAAGATTATCGATGGAAGGCAATGGTTTAAGTTTAATCATTAGCCCATAAAATTACCGATTAAAGATTGGCTTAGATATTGTGAAATATTTCAAAAACTGATTGATGCATATCCACTTTCTCGTTTTGATTTGAATTGATCGACTGTATATCTATCTTTGATATATATTCGTCGCATGATGTAATATTTTTGAAAATTCTACAAAGATTGCATTCACCAATTGTCATGTTTAAACAAATTGCATCTTGACAATTGAAATCATGTAGATAAGTTGCATATTTAATTTAATTTGTAAATAATTGTCGCGACCTAAAATTCATTTTTTAGGTTAATGGATTACCAGATTAATTGATTAAATTAACTAACCTAGTTCGAGAAGCTCTACCAAATCACGACTTTGGTTTTTTTGTTCAAATGGTTTTAAAATTTGGAGTCGCTACTAATCATTTTTGGTAGGTTGATTAGAAACTTAAGTAAATTAGCGGGAGAACTAAATTACTTCTACGAACCAGAGATTATGAGTTCGGGGACTTGGTTACGTTAATTAAAACTAATGCCCTTTCGGTATATTAATTTCATGGATATCCTAATTTGACAACTCAGGCTTGGTTTATTCCTAAGGCTCTAGTGGAGTGTTCTCTTTTTGTATTTTCACTTTTTTAAATGGAATATACGTGAATGACATTTTTTTTGGCATTTTCAAAATATCAGAGCAGATATGGAATTGATAGAAAGTTATTCTTTAGTTACAGTTTTCTCTAGATCTATGTCCGATGGGTAAGAGTTCTCTCATACTATGGAAACAAACACAGATCCAGTTCTTCCAGGTTCTCCATTACACACAACACTACCACTTTCAGTTGATACTCCGTTTCGTACATCTTCGGCCTCCAAGATTGATTACCTTTATGAGGTATCTTTCCAGGAAAACAACAAGATCTCTGAAACAAGCCTTCCTTTGATAAATCCATATTCAGCTTTCACTAAGCCATCTTCCTTTTCACCCATCAAATCCATCAAGCAGCTCATCAAACACACTCCGAAAACAGCCAAAGAATATGTGCAGTCTTCCAAGTTTGATCAACACCCCATATTAGCCACACCACAAGAGCAGTTCATCACCCTCGCCTTACCCAGAGAGTTACCACAGCAGTGGACCTAGCAAGGGTACACTCATCTCCATTTTGGAGCTGTTCGACTTGCTCTGTCATTTCATGGCAAAAAGGGTCTTCCTATAGTTGCTAGAATAGCGTTGCTGGATACACGCTTTCTAGACTATCAACATGCTTGTATTGGTACCATCCAGACCACCCTTAACGCCGACACAGTTTTTGTTACTCTTTACCCTAATTTTAACTTGGCACTTGCAGATCCTCATCTGTTGACAGCCTTACAAATCCAGATCCAGATCACTAGCGCATCCTAGCTCCAGGATCGATTGTAGCAACCCTCTACTATCAAATAGTTTACCGAGTGCAAAATCATGCGATAGATCTAAACACCCCAGCCTCAGAAGATGCCTTGTTCATCTCGGTCGACAGAGACCAAACTTCGTGTGTACATGTTCCGAGGCAGATCCCTCGAGATCAGCTTGTAAAACTACTTCCGGATGCTTGGGTCACAGACTATGAGAAGTTACACCAAACCTCTCAACCTCTCCAGGCTACAGAACCACGATTTGAAAAACTTCGGGATGGCTCTGTTTCCATTCGATTTGGTAAGGACCAGCCCAGTCCCGGTCCTTCAAGGTTTCCTCCTCTCCCAACCATCTTATGTTTTATCCCATGCCCTTCTGATCCAGTCAGAATGGAAGAATCTGACCCTAAACACTTTGTCCAATCCTTCTCCTCCGATGGTGTTCCAATACACCTATTCAAGGACCCCTCAGGTCATTGTTATTGGGATCCTTTTTGTTCGTGCACAACGTGTACGATACCTCTAGGGGAAACGGACCAGAAGAAGAAAAACAACAAAGATCCACTGTACCAGCGGTATCAAGATGGAGATCCGACAATCGGACCTCTAGGAGAAGATGGTGGAAGATTTCAGTTTTTTGTCAAATATGGTGACATGAGAATGAAAGAACCTAAGGTTTCTGAACCTTGTACTCCTCCCCCAAGATCATCACATGACCCTCCAGTGTCACCCTTCTATAAGCCTTTGTTCAAATGGGTAAAGAAAAACCCATCATGTGGCATTCAAGCCCGGTCTTTCGAGATCCGAAAAGATCCCCACATACCATCAGAACCTATTAAACCCACACCTGCTACCCATGTTCACCCACAAGTCTACATGTTCCGACCAGAAGAATTCCTACCGTTACCCTCTCTCCAAGCAGCTTCCTCATCCCCAACCCAACATCCATTTCCACCGACAAAGCAGTTTTCAGATACGGACCATAAATACTTCCATGCACCAAAAATCACTTCCATAACCATTGGTCCAGATGGTAGGAGAATTGCTCCAGCCCCCGCAGAGCTTACCCTCAATTGGCAAACAGAAAATTCTCTAGCTCAGAATGCAGCTCTCTCTAGAATAGAAGCCAACACGGTAAACATCCAGAAGCTGCTCTCCGCTTCCCAGACACAATTGAATGATCTCCTTCAAGAACGTGTGCCGCGTTCCTATCTTGAAGATAAGACACTAGAAGTATCCTCTCTGAAGAAAAGGATAGCACTTCTAGAAAAACAACTCCAAAAGGCCACAGCACCAGTTCCTGAGGATCCTTTCTTTGGGATTGCAGCAACAAATCCGTTTGCAAGACCCTCCAGCTCCATCTCCACTTCTCCTTTACAACTCCAAACACCTTCCTTTTCCGGAGTTATGCCTTCAGTGGATTATGCGAGGCTAAAGGCTAAGTCGCAAGAAGTAATCCAAGAAAGAAGAAGGAAAGAAGAAAGGCAACAGCGGAAAGAAGCCAGGAGACTGGCAAAGGTGGCAAAAGAAAAAAAAGAAGGAGACAGAATCTACACCATCGTCCACAGAATCTTCATCAGAACCCATTCCAGAACCCACATCACATACAGCCCCACAGCAGAACATGATTACAAACCCGCTTACAGCATTCCTACGGTGATAGGCTAATCCCAACCAGGATAAGCCAAATGATCCCATTAGGGCACCACCACTAACACCATGTTTTCCTGTGTTCTCACCAGAATGGTCTGATACGGAGACGCTTCATACAGAACCATTAGACACACCATCCGATACCTTTTCAATACCATCTATACAGTCACCAAAGACCCCACCAAGCAAACCACAAATCTTCATGGCCGATCCCACCCAACTAGAAGATATTGACATCCCCGAATTTGTTGATATCAAACCAGAAATCAACACTTCTTCTATATCCAGGTTCTTCACCTTAGATGATTGCCCAGTCCATAAGTGGCCAGACCGCTTACAGGAATTCCATGCCTGGATTACAGCCAAGTTGCAAACCACCACAGACCTCCATGGTATACTTGCAGAGTTTACCAGTCGATTTATTGGCTCATTAAAACATTAGTGGCTCCTTCTAGGAGAACAGAACCAAATTACCTTCCTCATTGGGACGGTAGAAAATGCCATGCAGATACTTCACCAGTTCTTTATTGGTCATCAGGACGAAATTCTTCAAGGAAAAAGGCAAGAATTTTTCCAAAGAAAATGTTGTTCCTTGGAAAAAAGACATCTGAATCGCCATTTTCAGATCATGCATAAGCTCTTTTATGAGCTAGGAGCAGATGGAAACCTTAAAAGTGTTTTCATAGCCTCAATTCCACAGAGATTCGAGACATTTCGGAAAAACACCTCCAGTCTAAAAGCAGGTCAGTCGACCATGCCACTTTTGGTGAACTCCACCAAGCTATTCTTCTTGCAGTGGATGAGTTATGCCAAAGGCATAAAATGTTTCAGACCTATCTCCATAGGAACACACCTCTCAGATCTTGTGATCATCTTGAATGGGCCATCAAATGCCCTAAGAAGTGTTTCGATCCAAGTTGCCAGCCTAGAAAACAGAGGCACATGAGACGAACCCGATTTGATTTCGGCAGAAAGAAATCTAAACCTTGGAAGTTCTTACGCAAGAAACGCCGTCTCCCCAATGGCAAAAGAAGAAAGGCAAATCGTTGCTTTATTTGCAACAAAAAGGGCCATTTTGCAAAAAAAAATGCCCAAAGGCCAAGTCCAAGAGTCAACAGATGCTGCAAGAACTCCAAAAGGCCACAGGATTCAACTTTGAATCTGATGATGTTGAATCAATCCTTTCTTATGATGAGGAACCGTCACCATATACCATTTTTGCCCTCCAGACCATTGAATATGATTCTATCTCAGAATCAGATGAGTATGCTTTCACATATTTCCCCATCTCATACCACATCTCTACATATACCCCAGAGTACCACCCATATGTCCCAGCATACATATCACCCGCCCCTTCTCATCCACCTATCACAGTCATAGCTTTGGTTGATACCGGAGCATCCACCTCTCTTATGGATAACAAAATCCTCCCACCGGATTTATGGGAACCGCACCTTACTCAGTTCAGGTCGGCCTTAGGAGATATCTTCAGCTCAACTGTCCGCAGTAAGCCTGTTAAATTCCAACTTACAGCTGAATGTTGTTTGGATATCCAAATACTTGGATGCAATTCTCCCGACAGAGATTTCATTCTTGGTTGGGATATTCTATCCCAGCTAGATATTTCCATCCATCCTCGAGGTCTCAGGACAAACAGCAAACTTATCAAGTTTGTAGAAACTCAGAGACTATTCCTCATATCACCCTCTGCGATAGAGCCAATTGCACAAAAACTCTTGGCATCATGTGCCAACTCTCATGCACATTTCCTTGAAACTCATTCATCTCCACTCTGGACAAACCCAGACTTTTTTTGTCCAACTCCCATATATCCCCACTGATCCGGACATCCCAGGTAAAGCTTCCCACAGGGGAATGAAGCCTGAACAATACCAGTTAGCCCAGAAAGAATGTTCTGATTTACTCGTCCAGGCACTCATAGAGCCAACCACATCTGATTGGGCTTGTGAAGCATTCTATGTTTACAAAAGAGCAGAACGTGCTCGTGGAAAACCCAGGCTGGTAATTAATTACCAACCTCTGAACCAGTACCTGAGGAATGATAGATTTTCTCTTCCTCACAAAAACTCCCTCTTCACTAGCCTTGCCAAAGCTCAGATCATCTCTAAGTTTGATCTCAAGGCAGGATTCTGGCAGATTGGAATCCACCCAGACGACAGATACAAAACTGCATTTTGTAGCCCGAACCACCACTACCAGTGGATAGTTCTTTCGTTTGGACTCAAAACGGCCCCGTCTCTATTTCAAAAAGCCATGTGCAAAATATTTGAGCCCATCCTCTCACAAGCACAGATTTACATTGATGATATTCTTCTGTACAGCCCAGATGAAGAATCTCACTGTAAGCTCTTCCTCCAGTTTGCTGACATTGTTCACACATATGGCATCATGCTTTCACAAAAAAAGATGATTCTTGCTCAGAAGGAAATAGACTTCATTGGCATGCATTTATCCCAAGGAACATATATTCCTCAACCTCATATTGCCAAAGAACTCCAGAAGTTCCCAGATGCCAACCTCACCCACAAAGAACTCTAAGCATTCCTTGGCATTGTCAACTTTCTCCGTGACTTTGTCCCTCATATTGCCAAACTCCTCAAGCCCCTCCAGAGGATGCTTAAGAAAGACGCCCCACCTTGGGGACCAAAACAGACAGCTGCGGTACGCACTCTTAAGCGTACTCTCAGGGATTTACCTCCTCTCAAAATCCCATCCACCTGCCAGCTAGTTCTGCAGACAGATGCAAGTGACAAATATTGGGCAGCAATCCTCATTGAAGAAATTGCAGGTGTCCGTTCCATTTGCGGATACACGAGTGGATGATTTTCTCCAGCTGAACTTCACTACCATTCCACGTTCAAGGAAATTTTGGCGGTCAAGTATGGCATCAAAAAGTTTGAATTCCATCTCATCGGCGTAACCTTTCTCGTCGAAATGGACATGTCCTCCTTTCCGCAGATGCTCAAGTTCAAATAGAAACAAATCCCCCATCCTCAGCTCATGCGATGGGCCGAATGGTTTTCAAGATACTCTTTTGATGTGAATTATCTCCCAGGAAAATCCAATGTTCTGGCGGACCATTTCTCTCGACCCAGACAAGAAACCATCAACATGTTCGTGAAAAGAAATTATTCGCGACCACCACCAGGACAACTACACCAGTGGTATACTACCACAGATATTCGTTCCCAGTGGCCGACATACCAATTTCCTCCTGAAATACCTGACCTCATCCACAGCAATAATTTCACCAGGAACTCCATGCTCAACCTCCTCCAGCAGTACCGGGAACGACTCTCAAACAGGTATGGTCCTCTAAACTTTCTCTCAGAAGTCAATGACCAGTACCCCTTTGCCTTTCCATTTCGATGGACCTATTACACGGTCTTTCCAAAAGAACTCATGTGGTACCTTTGGGTACTAGTTCATCTCCACACCATAGCCATCGAAATACCTACAGAACATGGATATCAGTTCTTTCATGAAGCCCGTCGTAACTACCGGACATTACCTGACCACCAAAGGTATTTTCTCACCTTCCTCCTCTGGTTTAAAACCCTTCCCCAATGGACATATTTGTTCATTGAAACCAACCGTACCAGTGTTCCATCCCCTGAACGAAACACCGTCCTCTTTTTCCACAGACCATGGATTTTTATTAGTCCTACAAGAGACATAGCTGATACACCTCACCCCCACGGTCTTTGTACTTTCAAACCTCAGACCAACCAGGAAACAGCGGATGTCCAAACCACACGACATGCCCCCATCAGATCTCTCCCCTTTCAATTCAGAGAGCTCCAACGCATTCTCTGTCAAATGAATGGTCTCATTCCCCCGTCCATCTGGCCACATGACGGATCTATCAGACTTCCATGGGAACCAAACAGGACAATAGTGTCCCAAACACCACCAGCATCACCGGTACCAGAAACACCAGTGGCGGACCTGATGGAAACACAGGACCCACAAAACTCGCAGGACCCACAGAGCTCCCAAGGCTTTCAAGACTTCCAGGACTCCCAGGACCCATATGCATTGGACACTTAAGACATCCCAGAAAGCTCCAACATACGTCCTGATCTTAATCAAGTTCCAAGACAGGAACCGTTTGTCCGAGAACGCACGTGCAGTCCTAGCCCGCGATACACGGAACCATGGACCACCCTTCGCACCCCTTCTGATGATGAAGAAAATGATGACAATACAGAAGAAGGATTCGGCGGAGGACCCCACTGGCCGCACTAAACAACGGCCAATTATAAATGTTACTGTAGCAGAGTTACTGTAGCACTTTTCCCTATTTTCCACTGTAGCACGTGTGTGCAAATAATTCGGCCACAGACCGAAGCGTTTGTTTGTATTCTGTCTCAAAGTCCTATATAAGGACAGCTCTGTAAGAAGGAGGAGGAGGAAGAAAACATCCCCCGATCTTTCCTTTTGTGCGATAATATGAGTGTTTCAGCCTAAACACCACTCTCTTCCCCCGGAGGACCGCTAGATTTCCAGAAACCTGAAACTTCAGGATTCTCTCTATCTTTTCCATTTCCTCTGGTGTGATAACGGGTTCAAGTCCCCAGTTCTCTACACTTGATTTCTTGTGGCAAACAGGCAGTCCCTTGACCAGTGCCGAGAAGGGCTTTGGGGTCGGGATAGCATACCTGCCACCTGAAACGGTGTTAGAGTCCCATGGAGCTTGGATCTCACCAGGCCATGCCCTGCGCATCGTTATGGTACCTGAAGCCGAAAGAAGGAGTGAGTTAACAACTTCTGTGCAGTGCTGCGAGCTACTCATTTTGGGGTTTAGTGATTCAAAAATTAAATTACATGAAGTAAATAACAATAAATAAAAACCACCAATGGATAGCTCAGCATTGGCTTGGCCCTCTCCTTTAGGGTTTAAGGTGCAGGAATTTAAATTGCAAAAATTTAAAATGACCTCCAATGAGCGGGCTCTGCCCTTCACATTCTGGGGTTTAAATTCTTTAAAATAAAACGAATTGATTTGAAAATTTGGGTCGAAATCCATCGACGGATCAATTGAAAATTTAATGGGCACTCAAGAGCTCGTCAACGCCAATTTTACACCTCCATGGGATTTACCGTTGACTTGGAGTTGTCCTTTGCCTGACATAAAAATATGGAGAAATGGAGTAATGGAGCAAATATGATTTAATTCACATTAAAAATTAGAATAATGAAAGAGGCACTTAGCTTCAATGGCATTATGAGAAGTGCTTGATGGATATAATTGGTTCTTGCTTGAAATCAAATATGGGGAAATGGGAGAAGAGTAGAAAATTTGAGCTAGTTTATACTAAAAAATCAAAGAGAGTAGAGGGACACTTAGCTTCAAATCTGGGATGAATTCTTGATTTATGTTGATCGATGAAGAAATTGATGATGATAACCCTCTAGCTTTAAACTCCCATCATCTTCAAAATTCTCTCTTTCTTTTTGGCATTTTCTTTCTCTCAAATTTTTCTTCAATCTCCCAAAAGCCTCTCAAACATCCAAAATTTTCTCTCCAAAAAATCTCTCTATGAAGCTCACTTCTTTCTCCTTTTATAACCCACTCTTCTATCTCCCATTCTAATTTTTCCACTAACTCTATTTCCCATTCTAATTTCTCCACTAACTCTTCTTCATTTTCATCTTCCTTTCTCCATCTCTATCTCACATTCTAATCTCTCCACTAACTCTTCTTCATTTTCATCTTCCATTCTCCATATTTATCTCCTATTCTAATTTCTCTACTAACTCTTCTTCATCTCCATCTTCTCTTCTCTATTCTTATCTTATTTTCTCCATCCATTTTTCTTCATCTTCTCTTCTTCATCTTCCATTCTCTATTCTTATCTTATTTTCTCCATCTTCTCTTCTCCATCTTCCCTTCTTTGTTCTAATTTCTCCACTAACTCTTCTTTTTGTTATTTGCAAAATAATCCTTCAAGAGTTAGGTATTTGCACTCTAGTCCCTGAATTTTAATTTTTTACAATTTAGTCCTTGAAAAAAAATATTTCTTTAAGTCCAAATCTCCTCATAATTTTTTACACAATTCACTGCATGTCAAATTTAAGCTCATTTCTTGTTACTAAAAATAATGTAAAATTTAATTAAAGCCTGTTTTGTAAAATTGGGTCATTCTAAGTATAATTGTGCCAAGATGAAAATTTAGAATATTAGAGAACAATATCACAACTCCTAAAAGTGAAAAATGAAAATAAATTGACTCAAATTGAATTTTTTTAGGCCCGATTTGAGATTATGCTCTTGAATGAATACACGACCTCGAATTGGATTTTTTAAATTTACGATGGCCAACATGAAAAGGGATTTAAAAGAAAAATATTGACTATTTTTATGTATTTTTGTTGCCTCAAATGCTGTTATTTGTGAAATATTTTCCTAATTTCTAAAAAATATATTTAAAAAATACAAAAAAAATATGAAAAATTATTTTTTGCTCAAAAATGGTTGCCTAAGCTTGGCCAAAGCTTCCAAAGTTGATTTTGCAATTTTCTCATTTTTTCTTGATTTTGTTTTATGAATTTTCGAAAATAAAAATATCGAAAAATACTGAAAATATGAAAAATTATTTTTTTGGTCAAAATTGGTTCCCTAGGTTTGGCCAAGGTCCCCAAAGTTGATTTTTTAATTTTATGAATTTTTATGGATTTTCTATTAATTTTTGAAAATAAAAAAAAATTAAAAATCAAGTGTCAACAATAATTAGAGTGGATTGCATTTTCATTCAAAATTACATCTTAATGTTAAAAATACTTAATCTTTAATAATTTAGGATTTATGGCAATTTATATCCTAAAATATATGTATTATAAAGTATGTTGACATTGTTTCACTTAGGGTTGTAATTAAAGCCGAAAATAAAAAGATCACTCATTTGTGCATTGCACATGGATTAGTTTTTACCTTTTTCATAAATAAAAAAAATCACAAAAAGGTAATTCTCTAGTGCATGCTTCATGCAAACCATTGATTTCTAATTGTTATTTAATTGATTGTGTATCTGCATGATAATCTTTGTTAGTGACTTAAGTTAAAATTTAATCATATTGCATCAGAAAATATTTTTTTTTATGAATTAAAATTGGTACCAAAAGGACATTAATGAAATATTAATGTAACAAAGTCCCCAAACTCATTTAATCTCCGGTTCGTAGAAATAAAATAGCTTTTTCATTATTTTAATTAGGTTTTCAATTAGCCTACCATAAATGATTAGTGGCAACTTTTATCGAAATTTTTTTGCATTTAAATATGAACCTAAGTTGCAAATTGATAGAGTTTGGGAAAGCTCGAATTAAGGTTAGTTAGTTCAATTAATTAGCTTGGTAATCCATGAATCTAAAAATTAAAATCGATTTTTGCGTGGCAACATGGACGGTAATAAAATTGAAAAGCAACATAACCAAATGCATGCTTCTCCAGAACACTTATGTTATGTAGCTTATATAGGAAAATCAACCTGCACCTTTCTTGTCCATTTGCAGAGAAATGCAGTAAACAATACTGCTCTAAATGGAGAAGTTCGAAAAGCTCCGGTAAGATTGAGTTCTTGGTTAAGATAAGTGCTATATCTGCATATCAAGACTGAAATTGTTTGGTCATATCTTTTGATGGCACAGGATTCAGTATTTGCTCTCCCTCCTTCACGGGAACCCGAGACAGAGGAGAAGCCACAGAAATCTCTCAATGAGAAGCAGCAGGTCCGTATGTGTATCTCTTATGCATGTGTGAAGCAGGTTCTTCAATTTGATCAGCATGATTTTGCTGAACTTTTGATATATTCTCGAGTAGTAATTCGCATTTGCTGCAGGAGAATCAAGATATCCTTCTAAAGTGCATCTCTGGAGATCTAGGGTTCTCTGGGGGCAGGCCTCTTGCTGCTTTTCTCATATTCAAATGCCTTCTGCACTGGAGATCATTTGAAGTCGAGAGAACTGGTATTTTTGACGGTATCATCCAGAATAATCGGCACAGCGATTGAGGTGTGCTACAGTAATGTGCCTCCAAGGAGAACATTTCCCAACTTGCTTTAGGATGAGCATCTGTTGATGCTGATTCAGCGTTAGTATAATAAAACAAACTGTCCGAGTAATGGGTTTGTGTTGATACCATATGCCTTCTACCTATCCCATGCAATTTCTTACTTAAGGCGGCGAAGGACGTCGGCTTCTTTGTCTTGAGATGCTGTCTTGCAGGCATGAACTGCTTGAATGTTTTTGTATGTGCAGGTTCCGCCATTATTTGTCCGAAAGATTCTCACTCAGATATTTTCATTTATTAATGTCCAATTATTTAACAGGTCGGAGCACTTAATGCTCAATCCTGACCTGTTCCACGTAACTACTGAAAAACTTAGACTGCATGTAATGACGGTTGAAAACCCATATTTGCAGTCTTCTATTAAGGCGTGAATGTTGCTCCTTTAGCAATGGGGAGTACGTAAAAGCAGGGCTTGCTGAGTTAGAGCAGTGGTGCGATGATGCAACTGAGGAGGTGAACATGCAAGAAATCAGCTTCTTCTTTTTTTTTTTTTTTCCCGAGAATTCTATGATGACATCTTCTCTACATTCAGTTTGTGGGATCAGCTTTGGATGAATTAAAGCACATCAGACAGGCAGTTGGCTTCCTGGTTGGGTCATGTCCTTTAATATTATTTAGAAGTTCAATTTTCAATCAATTCCGAGCACACGGTTAGCAACTAGATATGTATACATTATCACATAGGAAAAATTGAAATAAGAGCTAATAATTAGGTGCAACTAATTCAAGTAGAGTAGTCTTTTTTTCTTTTTTCGCATGAAGTGGAAGCCCCATCCGCTCAAATTGCACTCATACGTGTGGAAATTGAAGATATGATAATGCATATAATCCTTATAAAGTAGCATTAATACATACCATCACAAATTTAAATCGTCAGGAGTCAAAAAGTACACTCCGTTCGTGAATTAAGCAAGTGCATTCTAGCAAAAGAATCATGTAATCTAAAAATTTTCATGTTTATATTATCTTTTAAAAGCTATCTTATCTATGTGATGATCAGGCTTATTTCTTCTTTTTTTTGTTGGCTAACATCAGGCTTATCTTACACTTGTACAATCGCAATGGTTACTCAATTAATTTCTTATACATTCCATTTGAATAAATAAGGAATGCAGGTTATTTCAAAATTTAATTTCTTTAGCTGTGAACTTTCTGGGCATCGTTTGTTCTTTTGTTACCTTCTTTAGTAATAACGATTATTGCAAAATTTAAATTATTTCCATCCGATGGCAACTTCTAAATGACTAAATTGTCCTGAACAAATAAGTTTAAGAAATAGAAGGAAAAATTTAACTTTGTTAATGGATGTGCGTTAAACCATCACCGGTCGCCTAACAAAATCTCCTACTCTTATGCAACATATACTATACTCTTCCTTCCAAAGCAATTTAATTAATGCTAACTCCAAACCTCTAATTAATAACAAGCATACCCGACCCAGGTCGAATCATCTGGTCATCAAGAAAAGGGTGAATCTATGAGAGGATATAACTTGATCCCTCAATGAACCGCGAAAATGCCTGCAAATGAATATAAAAGCGGGTTTTTTTTTTCCAAATTAGGCTAATTTTTTTTTACCAAATTAGGGCCAAAAGTATTATATTTACCAAAAAGAGGTCTGTGTGGCACTCAAAATACTAAATAGGCCCCACTCGACTTTCAAAATGCCGCATGGGCCCTGTGCGGCACTCTAAGTGCAAAACTAGACCCGTGCGGCAATTGGGCTGTCGCCTGGGCCCATGCAACAGCCCAATTGCCGCATGGGCCCAACAGTGGTTGTGGCCTTTTTTTTATAAATAAAATAATTTCCTATTTTTAATTATTTTATATTTATAACATTTATAATTATATAACTTGTAAATATATATTTTTAATTTTGGAGCTTATTTTTATAATATAATTATCAATAATTAATTGAACAATTTATAAAGATATATGTAATTAATTAAACTAGTATGCAAATAATTAATAAAAAATATTCACGAGGCCCGTGCGGAGGCATTTTTTTAATTTTGTATTTTTTACTTGTTTTTAATTACTTTATATTTGTAACATTTACAATTATATAACTTTGTAAATATAATTTTTTTAATTTTGAAGCTTATTTTTATAATATAATTATCAATAATTAGTTGAACAATTTATTAAGATATATATATAGATAATTTAACTAGTATATAAATAGTTATACAAAATTAAAAAAATGCCGTTGGGCCTCATAATTTTTTTTATTAATTATTTACATACTAATTAAATTAATTACTTATAAAAACAAGTTTAAAAAATTATATTTACAATTTTATATAATTATAAACATTATAAATATAAGATAATTAAAAATTATATTTTAAGTGCCGCACGCGGATCCTTTTTGGTAAATATAATATTTTTGACCATAATTTGGTAAATATGTTTTTGAAACCTAATTTGGAAAAAAAATCCCTATAAAAGCGGTCGTTAAACCCTAAACCCGGGAAGCAGAGACAGACACAGAGGGCGGAGACAACCGAATGCTACTGGATTCTGTACCGCCCTTCTTTGGTCCTCAGTTCTTGTTTTTCTATATGCTTTCTTTCTTTGTCCTTAGTTCTCGTGTTTTTATTTAGTTCGTGTCGTTTGATCGTAGGGGGATAAACTGTTCTGAGTGATCGATCAGGCGAGGCGTTCGAAGATTGATATCCTCCCTGTTGAAGCCGGAAACGCAGCATACCCCTTAAATTAATTGTCAATTTTGCAGTAGATTATTTTGGTTTTGTGTTGTCAGTATACCTTTTTTTTTATATACAGTGTTAGAGCTGAGATGGCGCTATACGGGAGTTTCAGTCTCGAATTTGCACTCAGAAGGTTTCTGGCGCGGTGCCCTGAGCTCAGAAGCCGGCCGCGGTTCGCCGTGCTAGAGAGGGAGGTAATTACTTCTGCGCCGCGAGACTTGAACCGGAGTTTTTCTAGGAATTTTGGAGTATTTGCGTGATGATTTTTGGTTTCTGTGCTCCCAGGGAAGCGTGTTACGTGAGGATGAAGTGATCGTTTTGGTGGCTGATATATTTTTGCACGATACCTACACAATCCCATTGATGGGGTGTTTCCGGCCCATAGCACGAAAAATTGTGGAAAAGGTGGTGTCTTCCCTTCGACTTGTGACTAACTTAAGGTCCAATTCAAGTTCCATACAAAGAGAGGTCGATGAAGATGATGAAATTTTACAAGGAGCAAAAGATTGTGATGATAAACTTATTGATTGTTACGTACGAAAGGGAAAGGGTTTGAATCTTCATGAGCTTGCTTGCCTGGCCTTCTGTCGCGCACTTGATTTGGCTCCTTTTTTGTTGGGGTATGTCAACATTTATGTTTCTGCTTCATTGTATGCGTAGCCCTACGTGCTGTGCATTCCTATTCTCCACTTGATATTCATTTTGCTTGAGCGAGAAGTGTGGAGTTGTGATGTAGTTTCTGTATGATCCACCCCTAGTTTCTAGCCACAGCACATACTGAGGACAGGGAAGTGAACTTCATGTTCATATATAACTGTCTGCATGAGTACGTCTTTTAGATGATATTTTCCCTGTAGAACTGGTCTACTATGTTAATTGACTCTGCCCATAGAGTTACATTTCTTTTCCTTACCCCATGTAATGGGTCTTATAGATGCCTTCTCCTTGAAACAGAGCAGACTGTTTATTTGGAAAATCGCCTAGCAGCTGGCTTTACTTTTTGTACAAGTATGGACCACTGCTGAAGTAGTTTCCACTTATTAGTTCAGAAAGTTTCTCGTAATGAAATCTGCCCCAAAGGAACTTGACTTGCCCTGGAGCTGATTTGGAGGGTCAAGATTCCCTTCTGAGTTGTCTTCTCCACCTGGGAGGCTGTATGAGAGAGTACTATTAATGACCGACAGCCTTCAGAGTAGAGGTTTTGAGCTCAAATAGACACTTTCCCTTTATATGCACAAGAGTTAGTTGACCACACCCTTAATCATTGCTGTGGGTCAAGACTTCTTAGGATTGATGCGTTGGGACTTTTAGGCATTTACTTGTTTTGTACATAAAAAGAAGAGAAAAGACGGTTACTTTCTACTATTCCTTTTGCAACTTATTTGGAGGGACAGATTTGAAGGTGTTTGAGAATGAGTCTAAGGTTCTTGATGTATAGATAGATTGCAGGTTTTGAGCTTTTGGTGACTGAAGCACCACTATTCAGATTAGAAAGTTCATTAGATGTGGTAGATTCTTGTTCTTTGTATAGCTCTTGTCATCATTCTTACATAATTTCTTACTCAGCTTTCCAATAAAATAGTCAAAATAAAATAAAATGGCATGTGCACACATTGAACATGATTAAAGATGATTATTCAGTCTGCTAGAAATCCTCTTTCTGGTTTGAAGGATAGCTGAAATGGATGTGAGTCCCGTGACTTAATAAAATGTGGTGAGAATTTGTCCTTCACCTGATGGATTGTTTCTTTATCTTAACTGAAGCAATTTCCAGACTTCATATTTGTTTTCAGTGTAAAAGATTTGGGTTTAATATTTGCCATGATAAGACAAGAGCGGTGGATGACTTACAGAGTTTTCTGTCGATGCATTCCATTGGTGCATGATAAACTTTCTTGCTGAAGTTGTTTTTGCTGTAGAACTTATAGGTATTGCTGAAAGGAGCTAAATCCCATTCTGATATTGGTTACCTTCTTAATTTCTGCAGGTCTTTATTGGAGTATTTTAAATTTGCTCCACCACCTTTTCAGCGTATTTTGGAAGGGGGGAGAACTTTGGATTACCTTCGCGAGGTATTTATATTTCTTCTTTTATGATTTTTCTGAGATAATTATAGAATCTTTATGTGTGTGTCAGGTGTGTGCTTGTCTGGTTTTGGAATATGGTGGCAAGGGAAGTTGAAGTTGGTGGGTTTTTTTTTTGGTAAAGAGTTGAAGTTGGTGGGTTTATCTTGGTTGTTTTGGATTATTTGCTTCGGATGGTTTGTTAGACTTTTTAAAACCTTTCTATCTTAATAATTTTGTATAGGGGTGATATCCCCATGGTAACTTTTCATTTTCCTTACAGCCATTTTTTCCTCCAACCATATCTTTGATTGGTGGGTTACCAATAAGGACATCACCCACCAATCATAGTTATGGTTATAGAAAATATAGCCCTTACATTGCTTTCAAATGAAAATAACGTTGGTGAGCCAGATGCAAGTATGAGGATGTTCAGGGACGTACAAAGCATGTGAGTCCTAGTTTGTGGGGCATGAAGATTCTTTTAAGTAATAGTCTGCTTTTTAGTGACTAGTCTGGCAAGGGTGGAAGATGGTTTTGTATGCTACTTGGATTAAATAATATTGTGTTGATGTTGTGGAGAATGCCTGTGATGTTTAATTGCAAAGGAATAAGGTCATGATGTTTTTACGGGCATAAGCTTTACCTGCAAATCCGATGATGGAATTATCCATGATTGTTAAGTTAAGTAAAGGTTTGAAAGCTTTGGGTTGTTTTGGTTGATGATTTATGATTAGTTGGGGTTGGGCTTTGTTTGGTCTGCTCAAATTCAAGGTCTTGGCATTGGAAGCTCAATTTCCTTGTTGGTCTGCTTGGATTTGACTGATTTGGTTGAGGTAACGTTTTTAGACCAGGACTAAGTACAAAGAGATCTCATAAAAAATTTGATGTAAAAAATCTACTACTCTAGATCACGATTTAAAACATCTTTTGATTACCACATAATAAACATTCTTACCCCTAGATTTGAACTGCGTGATTGCCATTAAAGAATTTGATGTTAGGATATTCATGTACAGTGTACATGAATATCCTAACATCAAGTTTTTGAGTTGTTGCTTTGTGACCTACTGGGATTCTATTGTTGTACATGATACTCTTTTTAATCAATTAGGATTATGGAGACATGCATTTCGTCTTGCTTAATGTCCAGATATCTTACTGTTTTAGTATTTAGTAATTAGAGCCTATTCTTTAAAACATCCTTTTATTTCAGTAGAAATACATGCTCTTTTAGCTTTGGCTAAGCCTTGCATTTGGCATTTTGTGGGCATGGAACAATCTCATCGGTTTTAATTATGTGGGGACGTTTTAAAATCTGCTGTTCATTGGGGAGATTGTCCCATTCCGCTGGAATGTATTTTATAGAATGTCAAATTGAGGCAAAAGCTGTCAATAGTACGTGCCTCAATTCATGTCATCCATCTTGCTTATAGTATCATCTGGTACGGCTAAGCTGTTGTCAAGGCAGCTTTGATTATGCCTTGTAAATTTGCAAATTTTTATTAAGCTGAAGACTTGTTATATTGTCAATTTTTAATTACATCATTTTCTTTCTTTCGATTTTTTTAGGAGGCTTAAATAGAACTAATCCAATGTGCAGCCCTAAGTTTCTCCAATGACTTTTTTACTTAGTAATGAATGTTTGGTTCTTTATTTCCTCTTCTAGGCTGAAGGTCACTCGGCACATGTTGTGCGAATATCTTACCGGATATTGTTGACATCACCTGAGGTGTTCTCTAAGCTTTGGGATTGGTCTTGTTTCATGGTTCTTGCATGGCAGTCGTTAAGCTTATTGGGCAGAAGTAAATCAGAGAAGGATTTAGCAGATTTAAGATGGTGTATATCACAAATACTATCGGTTATTCTTAAATTGGGGGATGCAGGAACCTTGAATCTTTGCATTGAACCTGAAGAAGGACTTGAGTGCCTGCTACGGTTGGTTGATGTTCTTAAAGAAATCGTCATCACATATATTGATCCTAAGTAAATACAGTAACTTCTTTGAAGATTTTCCATTTTGACATTCTTACTTTTCTTTGTTAATCATCAGCTGGGAAGAATTTTGTCGGGATGTTTCGTTGGAGAAAGCAGGCACTTATATTGAGCCATCTGGGAAAATAGACTCAGATGAGATGGTTGATGTCCATCAAGAGTGTTGTCTAGAATCCCGTGGTTTAATTTCCCTGGGCTTGTCACCGTTCAGCTATAGTGAGGCATGGCCTCCTCTGCAAAGGCTCGCAACAGGGTAATGTACTGAGGATTTGAAATTTTTCTCTGTATTTGGTAATTTTTTGCTAAATTTGTGAAGTGTGCTGCGAAATTCACTCAGATTTTTAATTCGTCTTACTCCTAGGTAGGTTTGGCCTCACTTATGGAATTTATTGTCCATCAAGTTAACAAATTATTTTTGTGACGTGCCTTAAAATGTTTGATGGAGGTGTTGCTTGTTTGAATGGGTTTCATATTGACATGTTAATATTCAGGGATGATGAAGCAGTTGATGCACCATTTGTGTTGACGTCAACAATGAAGAGAAGTTTTCAGATGGTCATATTGGCAGTCTCCCAGAGATGGCCTGTTCTTCTGTATGGTCCCGCAGGTGTAGGCAAATCTGCACTTGTTAGCAAGTTGGCTCGCGAGAGTGGAAACCACGGTAATCTTCACTGATTAATTTTTAATCTCTGGATTTAACTAAATTTGTCACCATCAAGTACAAGTGGTAAATGAATTGAAGAACCTGTATTATTTAAAGTGTTACTTATATATCAATTCTTGCGAGTGAAAAAGCCACATTTCTCCATCGTTGCCCATACATAAACTTATTATTGTGCATGAGCTGCTTTTGTCTGTAATGGTGATGTGTCTATGTTGGGGGTTAAAAATGCAGAAAGCTCTGCAGCTTTTTGTGACTTGGATGGATGAGTTAGAATTTTTTTGTTAGATTTTGATAGGAAACTTTCCTCCTTGTTGGAAAGCAACAAAATAGCGGCAACCCCTTCTCTCTCTCTCCCCCTTACCAACACACAACCCACCCCCCCTCTCCTGCGCCCCTGCCGGCAAACATTTGACACTGCGAGTCTCCTCTTAAAACTGTCTTCTCCCTCTGAATTTCACAGCCTGCAATGTCTGTTTGGATTTGCTTCCTGGCTGCTTCTTTCCTGACACAATCTCCCTCCCTCCCTCTCTCCCTCGTCTATTGCACATGCATTAGCATTAGAGTACACACCACGAACCAACATTCGGCTTTAAGTTTAAAGAGCAAATTAGTGAATGCTATATCTAAATGGTAAATACTAAATCTAATTTATACTAGTTGTTAATTTTATTTGTATCTATTGGATAATATTCCTGAAACATTTAAAAAAATGGTTCTATGTTGTCACACTTCCAGATTTCATCTTGTATAGGCATCCTCAACCATAAAATTCATTCTCAAATGTGTTGTTAATAGTGGATTGGCTTTAATTCATAAATCATCACTGTCTCTGCTATCTGATCTTACTCTTTGAGTTCCATTCATTTGCTTAGCTCTTTTCAGAGCATCGTGTCGGTCAAGGTCTTGAAGGCTTGTTGTAACTGGAATTAATACTGTTGGCGCATATTATGATTTTTTATATTTCTCGTGACTTTGACTCTTCTTTTGTGTGATTATTTTTTGTGAACATGAAATTTCCCAATATTGATGTTCATGCTGTTTTCTCTTATTCCAAGACTGCTATCAATGAACAAAAAGTCTAGTTTGTTATAACCATTTTAGGCTACAGTAGGTTACAAATTCTAGCGCCAAAATTCGCAAGAATTGGATTTCTTTTTTGATTTCTTTGAATTGAAAATGACAAGTGGGTCCGCAAATTTTATTATTGAATTAAAAGTAGTCCGAGTAAATAGTAGTGGATGATTGACACTGCACTGTTTATAGTTAACGAATTTGCACAAAATATGATACTACTGCCGTTTTGCCCTTTACTTTAGAAAGAAAAAGCGTATGTAGTTTTGTTGTTGGAGGTAGCTCGATAATTCTGGTGACTTTCCTCCAATATAAATTTTTTTTTTCTGTACACTGTTAGGGTAAGTTCTTGAGGATTGGCTTTTACTTTTGGTATACTTGATAAGGGAACTTGCTTGTGGTATAATTACTGGTAGTCCCTAAAAATTGGAGAATGGGAAATTTGTTATATATTTATTACTGCCCACAACTTGTTGCAACTTTATGGTGCCTCCTGTTCTGGCATGATCAACACCAAATAGCAACATTTTCAGTTGTGGTGGAATATAAGGTGCTGACCATATCTCCTTTCCTCTTTCCGTCAATTCTTCCTTTTAGTTTTGTTTTGGTGGAGTTAATAGATCTATTTTTTTTTTGAAGGGAGGAACAGGAAGTATCCTGTTTTCCTCCAAGATGAATGGTTTCACTCCATTTTAGAAGCAGCAGCAATTTGAATTGATACTTTTTCCAATACGTTTTTTCCTCACACTCTTCTTCTTTGTCAGTTTTATACATTCAAATGGATGATCAGATTGACAGCAAAACGTTGATAGGAAGTTATGTATGTACGGAGAAACCAGGTGAATTTAGATGGCAACCTGGATCACTTACCCAGGTTTGTTTCACTCAAGACCATAACATCTCGTTTCCGTGAGTATGCACTTCCGAACTTTAGCAATTATTGGTGGATGTGTGTACTTCTGTTCTTAGGCCATTCAAAATGGACTTTGGGTCGTCTTTGAGGACATTGACAAAGCACCATCTGATGTGCACTCCATCTTGTTACCTTTGCTGGAAGATGCAAGATCTTTTGTAACTGGTCACAGTGAGGTAATTAATAGAAGTAATATCCCATATTAAGATAGAAAGAGATACTTTGTTTCAGTTTTATGGAGGATTTCTTACTATGTTTTTGGTTTTCTTTGTTAGCCGCATTCAATTTGAAAGAAGTAGTCTGGAATAATATTTGAGGATCTATTCTAATTGGAACATGTTTAATTAATTCACAATCATGCAGGAAATAACCGTTGCGGAAAATTTTCGACTTTTCTCCACTATTTCAACACCCAGATTTCATGCGTCTTCTAGTACGGGAGGTTTGTGTTATGACGGGTTTGATCAGCTTCCTTTCAAATTCTGCAGAACCATTGAAAAGCAACAAATCCTTTTTTCTCGTTTGACTTACTTGACTTAGTCTGAATGACTGATTTTCTAGTGTTATTATTTGCTTTCTCTTTATGTACTCATTGGAGATTAAGCATTCAGATGCGTACATGTGCACAATGGATATCTCAGCTGGATTATAAGTTAATTAGCTTCCTCGTGTAGGGTTTAATTTCCCTGGGACTCTGTGGAGGAGGGTTGTGGTCAGGCAACCAACTCATGAAGACTTACAATGTATAGTGAAGGCATGGTATCCAAGATTGGATCCTCTTGCTGAAAGGCTAGTTGGTAAGCTAAGTAGCTATATGAAATAATATGACACTTCCTCCTCTCAAGCAGTTTCAGACTGAATATTCTAGTTGGATGATATCTGTGCAGAAACGTTTCAAAATATAAATGCTGCGATCATGTGCAAAATTGGGGACTCTGTTTCCATTGGCAGGTTTTCAACAAGGTAAGGAACTTATCTTGAAGTTATAGATCAAAGTTATTCCAATAATTTAACGAGATTTTTTTTGGTGGCAGGGATCTCCTTAAATGGTGCAAGCGAATAGAAGGATTAGGTTTTAGCTTAATGGATGACCGGTTATCATCTTACCAGTGTAATTGTATTTATCAAGAGGTCTGATTCGAACATTGTTTTGTGGTGGTCCCTATTTTATGAGATAACCTGTTTAGTGGGACACAAAATTTCATCCTTTCTTTTCTCCTCTCCAGGCTATAGATGTTTTTACAGCGTTTTCAACATCAGCTGAAAACCGGTTGAAAATAAAGAAAGACATTGCACGACTGTGGGGAGTTCCAGTTTTGGAAGCTGAGAGATTACACCCTGATATGAAACCTGTAATTCAGGTTAGATTGAGACAACTGATTGTCTATGGTTTTCTGGTTGTTTTTTTTTTTTGGGAAAGAATGGTTTTCTGGTTGTTTCTATTGCCAATTTTTCATATCGGCTGTTACTACAGGATATGCTCTTTGAGCTAAGAATTGGACGCGTCACTCTCCAACGAGCTCAAAAAGCTGTAAGTTGAATATTCTTACATGCCTTGCTTAGGTGATTTCTTTACTGAGTGTCAATAATGTCATGTCCTTATTTCAGCTACAATATGGGAGAAAACCATTCGTTGAAATTCGTAGATCTCTGCACGCGATTGAGAGAATAGCATGCTCTGTTAAGTACAATGAGCCTGTGCTCTTGGTTGGTGAAACTGGTACAGGGAAAACCACACTTGTACAGAATCTTGCGTCACGATTGGGCCAGAAACTCACTGTTTTGGTATGTGGGAATAAACCCTCTCTCTCTCTCTCTCTCTCTCTCTCTCTCTCTCTCTCTCTCACGTGCGCGCATACTTATACTTTGATGCGCAGTGACATGGGTAGGCTTATTTACTCATGAAATCTGTTTTCATCTTGAATCTGCATATCTTCTCCCTCGGTTGTGCCTATTCGCATATTTCCTTTGCTTCAGAACTTGAGTCAGCAAAGTGATATTGCCGATTTGTTGGGGGGGTTTAAGCCTTTGAGTGCACACTATGTATGCATCCCTCTATATAAGGAGTTTGAGGAGCTGTTCTCAAAGACCTTTTCGGCGAAGGTATTTTATTGAGGTTTGCATGTGTTGCTTCTTTCCTTATTTAATGCTAAAGCACGTGGATGATGTTGTTGTATGCTGATAATTAGGTTAATCTGACTTTTCTGGATAGCTTGCGAAAACATCTGAGTGATAAAAACTGGAAAGTTTTGTTGAATGGTATGCACAAGGGCGTAGATGCTTTCAAGCAGTCAAAAGTGGAAGATTCTAGACATGGGAAAAAGCGGAAGAAACCATTGGATGAGGAAGTGGTCAATGCGTGGAATAATATTTCTATGAAACTTGAAGCTACCCGTGCGCAAATTGGTGCATCATCTGCTATGATCTTCTCATTTGTTGAAGGAGCTTTTGTACATGCTCTTAGGAATGGTTGGTGGATATTGCTTGATGAGGTCAACCTGGCTCCTACAGAGATTTTGCAGAGAATTACCGGAGTACTTGAAGGAGAGAATGGGTCTCTCTGTTTGGCTGAGAGAGGTGATATTAGCTACATAAAGAGGCATCCCAACTTTCGTATATTTGCGTGTATGAATCCAGCAACTGATGCTGGGAAACGGGAATTACCATATTCTCTGCGCACTAGATTTACCGAATACTTCATCGAGGACGACTTGGATGAGGAAGATTTGACTCTATTTGTAAATCAATTTTTGGAAGGTGGACCTTCGAAGAGAGAACTGGTAGATAAAATTGTGCGTTTTTACAAAGCTGCTAAGAAAGAGTCGGAGGAGAGGCTTCAGGATGGGGCTAATCAGAAGCCACAATTTAGTTTGAGGTCCCTCTTCCGTGCTCTGGAATACACAAGGAAGGCAGAAAAGAAGTTTACCTTTGAAAAGGCCTTATGTGATGGATTCTGTATGTTTTTCCTCACTTTGTTGGACAGACCTAGTGGCAAGATAATGAACCAAATGATTTTGTCATACTTATTGGGAGGGAAAATGCCCGGACAAAAACCATTTGACTGTTATGTGACAACCACGAAAAGTTCTGTTCCCAACGAGAGTTATGTCTTGACAAAGAGTGTTAGAGAACAACTTGGAAACTTGGCGCGTGCTGTTTTCATCAAAAGATATCCTGTCCTTTTACAGGGACCCACTTCCAGTGGGAAGACTAGTCTTGTGCGATATCTTGCTGCAGTAACTGGTAATGAATTTGTGCGCATCAATAATCACGAACACACAGATCTGCAGGAGTATTTAGGTTCTTATGTCACTGACAGTAGTGGAAAGCTTGTTTTCCATGAAGGTATTTTAGTTAGGGCTGTCCGCAATGGTTATTGGATTGTTCTGGATGAGCTTAACCTAGCCCCATCTGATGTGCTGGAAGCATTGAACCGATTACTAGATGACAACAGAGAGCTTTTTGTGCCTGAATTGCAAGAGACAATCAAAGCACATCCGAATTTTATGCTGTTTGCAACTCAAAATCCACCAACAGTATATGGGGGACGTAAAATGCTTTCTCGAGCATTTCGCAACCGTTTTGTGGAGATTCACGTTGAGGAAATTCCTGAAGAAGAGATAAGCATAATCGTGGAGAATAGGTGCAAGATTAGCAGAAGCTATGCCAAGAAGATGGTTGAAGTTATGAAAGATTTGCAGCTACACCGGCAGGGTAGCAATGTATTTGCTGGAAAACATGGATTTATAACCCCTCGTGACTTGTTTCGTTGGGCTAATCGGGTTAGGCTTCAAGCAAACACTTGTGGAGATTGCTTGTCTTCAAAACATCGTTATGAGGATCTAGCTAGAGAAGGTTATTATCTTTTGGCTGAAAGATTGCGGGATGATGATGAGAAATCTGTTGTTAAGGATGTGCTCAAGAAACATTTTCACGCTGCGCTTGATGATCATAACTTGTACAAGCAGGTACTATTCTTCTTCTTGGGCTAAATAACAGGTTACCATTGAATGGTTATACTTATGTGAAGTATTGATGCATGTGCATGTGTATGGAAATCCTGTATTATTTATATTATGTTTCCTATGCATTGGCATTTCTATTCTTGGTCTCTAATGTCATTAGTTTGGTAAATGAGTTCAGTTGGGGCACTTTTGAGTTCTAATGTTGGAGTCATCCTGCATAGCTTTTCATTGCCATGTTTCTGAGCCCTGTTTCTGCTCTCTAGAGGTTTGTTTACTTTCTTTTGCTAGGCAGTGCATTTACAGTCCGCGTAAGGACAATTTGATTCCTTTTGTATTTCTTTTCCAAATGTTTTCCCTTGAGTGTCAAATTTGAGTGGGTAGTCTCAAAATTTTCATCCTAATGGAACCCAAGACTGGAAATTTTCAACAGCCTGTTGGCTGTAACTCAATGCTTTTAGAAGTAGAATGACCTAACACAAAGTACGAACTTAAAGAAATTAAATCATAACTATGACGACTTGAAGGTGGGCCTAGTCTAGAGTTATCTTTGAATATGGCTTTAGCTTTGCATCTTTTAAAGGGCTCACACATGTATAATCAAACTAGTCTTTTGTGTTAGATAAGCGCTATGTTTTTGTTTCATGTTATCCGTTTGTGTCAGTAACAAAACGAGAAAGGAGAAGTATGTTTTTGAGTGCCTGAGACTCATCGAAGCATTAATAAAATTTCGATGCAGCTCTTCCACTATTATTATTTTTTTCTGCTCATCCATATTTGTTTTAGAGCTTTGTCAGGCTGCAATTCTTGGTGTCTTTGATGTTGCTCTCTTGCAACTTTTGGATCTTTGTGACTTCATTTATCTTGAAAGTCCCATGGTTTATAGCTCACCTTGTTTCAGGAGTTGTCTGAAGGACCTGCCGTCAATTTGGACAATGTTTCCGACATTTCAGAGAACTTTGGAAAGTATGACTTCCACCAAGAACAGTGTTTGTGTTTGTACTGTTAACTCATTGTGGTGATGTTCTTTTTTATTGTTGACCTGATGTCTGCAGTGTCACCTGGACGAGGAGCATGTGGAGGTTGTATTTTCTTATTAGACGTTGCTATGAGTTGCATGAGCCCATTCTTCTTGTAGGAGAAACAGGTGGCGGGAAAACTACTGTCTGCCAGTTGCTAAGCACTGTTTTGAAGTCAAAACTGCATATTCTGAACTGTCACCAGTACACTGAAACTTCTGATTTTGTGGGGGTGCGTTACTTGCTGATTTCTGCATTATTTTAGTTGTGTAAACTTCATTATCCTGTCATGCAATGTAGCAGCTAACAAATGGTCAACAGGGTTTCTATCCTGTTCGAGAGAGGTCGAGGTTGATTTCCAAGTTTAAGCATCTAGTTGAACAAGTGATGCTTTCAAATACTTTTGTCTTCTATCCTAGCACTTTGGTATGTATGCTTTTGATTGGTAGACAGTATTATTTTTTCACAATATGTGCTTCTTTGTCTGGCTTCTTCATCCATTCCATGTTTACAGACAATTTCAGCAGATATTGGTCAAGCTTCTTCAACTCTCAACCAGCTGTCTGTGATCATAAACAGTTATCGACAGGGTCTGGTCACATCTCCTAGAGTCACTTCGCAAGATCTGTACTATTTCGAGCAAACAAAAGTGGAACTTGAGCAGTTGTACCAGAAATGGCAGACTATTTTTATGTGGCAAGATGGCCCTCTTGTGCAAGCAATGAGGGCTGGTCATCTCTTTCTTGTGGATGAAATATCTCTGGCTAATGATAGTGTACTTGAAAGATTGAATAGTGTCTTGGAGCCAGAAAGAACTCTGGTGGGTAGACTCTTGTCATTTGGGACTTGTGTTGTTGCATATAGACGTCCTATTGGCATCATCTCTTCCTTTGGCACTGATGATGGTTTGCTCGTCCTCATGTTTGCACTGAAATTTCTCGAATATGAATGGTTCTCTTTCTTGTTTTAGTGACTTTTTTCGTACCCTCCTATTTCTATCCTTAAGTCTTCTTTTCTTAGATATTTTTCAAGTGTATGGTTTCTTATTGTCTTCCTTTTCTGCATTCAATTATTTATTTTTTCGTCAGATTTTCCTCTGACCATTCACAATTGCCTCCCATGTAGTCTTTGCCAGAGAAAGGGGGTTCTGTAATGGAGAAAGTTACTGCTCACAATGACTTCATCCTTCTTGCAACCATGAACCCTGGTGGTGATTATGGTAAAAAGGAGTTATCGCCTGCTCTTCGGAATAGATTTACAGAAATCTGGGTACCTTCTGTTGGTGATCCTAGTGAACTTAGAAGTATTTCTCAGCAAAGGTATCCTTGTATGATTATGTATTTGTTGAGGCAAATCTTTAAAAATTTTCTTGCTTGACGGTCCTTCCAACATTTGTTATATGCAGCATATCCAAGCCAGAACTTCTGTTTGTCGTGGATCCCATGATAAACTTTTGGGAGGTAACTCTCGTGTAGTTACTTGTTGCATTGTTATTGTTAACTATTATGCTATGTATGCGTTGTTGTCCTATTTTCTAATAGATTAAGCTTTTAAATTAATTGTTTGTTATCTCACAAACTTTTAACAGAGATTTGTATGCACTTCACCTCTGTCCCTCATTGTGTGAGCTTGTCTCACTGATTCTCTTGGTCTACTCCCAGTTTATCACTCGTAGGAAAAATCAGTGCTTGGTTCTTGTGGCTTATCTCGAATACATATCTCCTCTGTTTTTATTTGTTTCTGTCCTTCCTCCTTCATTTTAAGGAAAATGACTGATGGAAACTTTTCGGGACACTCATAATCCATAGCTATCTCTCCTTATGAACTGTAGTATGCAGTGTGCCAGAGTTACATAATTGGCTGGAAGATGGCTGCATGAGGGCGAGCTATTTCAATGAGTATGAGACTGACAAGAGTTGATTGGCTGGTTTTCATGATGGGTTTTAAGTTGATTTTCATTAGTGAAAACAAAAGGATTGACTCCACTTTCATAAGGAAATATTCGTCTGTGCCGGGATCTCCTCTATAACCGATCAGTTGCCAGTTAGTTCCTCGCAGCGCAATTGATTTCTCACTATTAATGTCCAAGTGTATCAGCTGGTCTTTTGTAGGAAGCTCCTTTTTACTGTTACTATACCTTCCTCTGACAGATTGATTATAGCTCGTCTATCTTCTAAAGCACTTTCCTAATTCATCACTCTGCCCTTGCTGGTGACTGGTGTCCTATCAAACTTAGCGCTCTTGTTACTTCCTTAACAATGGTGCTTTAATTGAATGCCTACCAACAAGAAAAGAAGGATTGTCTCAATTTCTCTCTGTTTTTATGTTGATTTTGGAAGGACCAAAGCAAGAGTACTTGATGGAGTGTAATCTTTCATTTTTTTTTTTGTTGAAAATTGGCTAAAAGTTAACACTTTTGGCATAGTGGAAACTTGCGGATGGATATAGACGCCTTGGTTGATATAGTTGATGCTTTGTCCTGTAATTGAGCTCCCTTTTTGGTTTTGTGATCTCTTTTTGTATATGAGTTTGCACACCCTTGGTGCCCTATAGCTAGTCTTCTTATCTAACAAAGATATAAACAATTGGAATGACAAAAGGGAGAAACTGCTGATAGTGCTGCTGGATGCTGGTATTTGCGTGTACTTGTGTGTTTTTTGCTGCTTGATTTACATTGTACCCCAATTCAGAATGTTGTGCTATTTAATTACTAACAGCATTTTTGATGTGGGGATGTGGGTCCTCATTTAGAAATGAATCAGTAAGTCTTTCAGTTGTTTCCAGATGCTTATCATATACTATTACAGATCTGTAATTTTTTAAGGCGCATTTACCTGGATTTATAAAGAATCTTGCCAAAGTGATTTATGGAATCACCCTTTCTTATTAGGGAACAAGTTGAGCATTTCAAAAGGAATCGTTTGCTTGTATTAGCTTTCACTTCATCTTCTTTTTAACTAATTCAGTTTTATTTGCTTAAGTGTCTGGTGTTGTATCTTGAGTTGTCTGAATAACCTATTCATGTATGGTATCTGGTGCAGTGGTTTAACAGATTACAGACTGGGAGAACACTGACCGTGAGAGATCTCCTTTCTTGGGTTTCTTTTATTAATGAGACTGAGAGAAATTTGGGTGCCAAGTCTGCCTTGCTTCATGGATGTTTCCTTGTTCTCCTTGATGGACTCACTTTAGGTACTTTCTTTTTTCCATGACCACTGGTTAGATATGCGCAATAAGATAGTCTTGATGTGAAGTAGTGTGGCGCATGGGAAAAGGCAATTGGCACAATCAATGGAGAACTGCCCATACTATGGTTGTGGGTTACCAACTCTTAGAGACCACCAATGGGCATAATAGTCACAAAGAAGAGCCTTCTTTTTAGTATTTGTTCAAAGTTCTACCTCTGGTCACTCGACTAAAATGGTCAAATAATTTAAATTGCTTGTGTGCTTTTAATGCTTGCAATTCCATGGCCCAAGTCAGATGCAGCACTTAATAAAATGAAACATTCAAGGAGCTTGTGAGCACGCACGACTGGCTTTTTCTTATTTTTCCAAGTTCTCTATAAGCACTATTCTCAAGTTCAGATTCTCCAGGAATTTTAGTACAACTTGTTTGTTACTTCACAATACAGAAGTGAAATCATGAGGAGCTTCATACATTGCTGATCTGTTGTTGGAACCGTACAGTACTGTAATATCAGTTGATGGGGTTCTCGACTATTTTTTTCTAAATGTAATTAAACTGTTCTGATATTTTCTCTCTAGTTCACTTGATTTATCATAGGAGAAGAGACTGATTGTACAATTAAATTGTTCACAGCTGCAATGCCATTTTCTTTGCTGATACAAGTGTATGAGTATATTATCTATTTAGTTGAGTTCTATCTATTTTCTGTTTCGTCCCTCTCTTTGGGAACAAGCTTCCTCCACTGTTCCAAAATGAAAGTCGGTAGATTTTCATGCTAGGTAGAGCAGAATCTGAAAATATTTAACCTCTTTCTGTATCTTGTAGTGGATGCTCACTTGATACTGAAGTTTATAGTTGATCTCCACTCTGCATTCTACTGAAGTTGGATTTATTATGGCCTTTTGCCTATTGTTACTCAGGGACTGGAATATCTAAGAGTGACGCAGAAGAGCTGAAAGACAAATGCCTGCATTTTCTTTTGGGACAATTACAGGTGCTTTTTCTTTGCTTTTTAGGCTATCACGGCAAATCTGCTATTAAAAAGGGATGTTGTACAATCGAGCTATAATGTTCCGTAAATTGAAGATTTATGGCCCATTAATTGTTATCTGTCATGAAACTATTCTTTGTCTCCTTTTTGCATTAGCAAGGGTTATTGCCTTCTTGCAGCCGAGTTCTATAAATGGTCATGAGATTACGACTAGTTATACGAACAAAGTTCTTTTATGTGTTTGTTTAGTTATCATTGATGAAGCTTGTTCATTAATGATAATGTGCAATGTTTTCCTTGCATTAGCAAGGGTTATTGCCTTCTTCACATTGTTTTCCTTCACAAATTCACATCCCTTGAGAATTGATGCTTAAGTCTTTTGTTCGACATTGGACAGTTCCTTAAATTAGTTGAAGTATTATGACCCATTGATAAATAAAGAATGTTCTTAGAGGATAAGACCCTCTCTTTGTTAAATACAAGAAGAAAAGATTCTAGTATTATTATTCATGTGGTCATCTTGTTTCCTAGTCATCTCCTTAGTCATTCGGTTTAGATATCTTACCTCATGTGATAAATTCCCTTGCTATTATGTTGAATTATAGTAATGTATATTTTCAGAACATTGTTGCTCATATTATTTTCGTGCAGGGGTCACTGCATGCATTATTGACTTTGAATGTCTTACTATTTTTCTTTGCAATTACTCACTTTTTCCTTGTTTTACTTTTGCAGGTGGATGACGATAGTGCTGACTACCAAAAGCTTTCGAGGATAGAAAATTATGGTTGGGGTAAAGCTATAATGGAAAAAAATTTGTCTGGCGATGATAATGTGCAATGTGATAATATATTCGGTATTGATCCATTCTACATTGAGAAAGGTAATGTTTGACGTGGTGTGCTTCAATTTCTTGCAGCACTGTATATTTTTTGGCCTTGGCTTTGTAGCTGCACAGTTTAACTTATGCTTGTCCTAAGCATTTGTATTTGAGTGTGGTCAACATGATCAGTCTTGGCTCTTCATTAAGTTTTGTGTATTTATCGGGAATATCACTTAGAAAGTATGAACTAGGTATTTTTAATCACAGTATTGGAGTCATAAATTGTCATAAATATGCATGACCACGTCAAACAATAACCAGGGGATAAACTAGAGCAATTGTCATAATATATCTAAAGGAAGTGCCAAGATTCAACCCCTTGAGATGAAGCTCTATAAACACTTGTTCTTTATAGCTTAAATATTTGGATTGGATATTCTAGGATTTTTTTTTTGTTTAAAAAAGAAAAAAGATGTTACATTGAAGAATGACAAAGATAGCAGCTAGAAGAAAGATAATTCAACAAATAACATGAACAACTCTTCCACAATTTCCTCGCCTTATCCCTTTGGGGCCGTTTTTTGGGTTTTGTTTTTTCTTTTTTTTTTTCTTTTTTGGGTGGGGATGGGGAAGGGATTACATCTTCATATGATATTGATGTACTTTCATTTGCGTCAAGTCTAAGTGCATAGCAATGGAAACCACGTTTCTTGTAGCTACTGCTTTCAGATAGGTTGGGCATTACTATTTCTCTGAACTTCTAGACCCCTCAGTTTCCTCCCTACTGTAATGAGTTCAGGTCTGTCTTCATGGGGAAGGGGTATTAAGTACATTGTGTTAACTGCACCTCCACCTATGGGCTTAGGCTTTTAATTGGGCCTTGGATAATTTGATGTATGTTCATTCTGATGGTGGACTGTCTCAATTTGTTGAGTTTCGCCGTTGTTCTTTATTAGCTTCCTTCAACTGTTTCTTGTGGGTAGGTGATGTTGGTTTTTTTTTTTTAGGGTTTTTTCGTTTTTTTTTTTGGGGGGGGGGGGGCGGATAGCGAGATTTGGTCTACCTCTCTTACCACACTTTTAGGTCCTTTTACATGCATGACTTATGAACTTAGAACCATTGAAGACTTTACTTATAATAGTCCCTATTCATTTACACGTGTTTGGCAGGACATGAAAACTGTGAGGTTGGAGGGTTTGAATTTTTAGCGCCAACAACTCGAAGAAATGCCTTGCGGGCACTGCGGGCGATGCAGCTTAGAAAGCCTGGTATGTTTTCACCAGTTCGGAATCTCCCCATCCTTTGGTTTGCCTGTGTCCTCTCTCTTGTGCAGATTGCTCAAATCACAGCTCCTCCTTTCAGTTCTACTTGAAGGCAGTCCTGGTGTTGGGAAGACTAGTTTAGTTGTCGCTTTGGGCCAGTTCTCTGGGCATAGAGTCGTAAGGATTAACCTATCAGAGCAGGTTTGTTTCTGTTTATTGTCTCTTCAGATTGTTTGTTCTAGCAATCCATTTTATTGTACAGTTTGCTTGGTTTTTCTACAAGGTTCTAAATTTGTCTATGTTGCAGACTGATATGATGGATTTGCTGGGCTCAGATTTACCTGTTGACAGTGATGAAGGAATGAAGTTTGCTTGGTCTGATGGCATACTCTTACAGGTAGCGATTTTGTCTAAATTTCTTGCTCTCTCTGCCTATAGTTGGTTGCAGATAATTTTGTCTTATTTCTTTAGGCACTTAAGGAGGGTTGCTGGGTGCTGCTTGATGAGCTGAATCTTGCTCCACAATCTGTCTTAGAGGTACTATGGAATTTGGTGTTTCACAAATGTCTTTATGTTTTTCGATGCAAATAATGAAATTCTCGCTTAAGCAAAAAAATGTAATCAGCCAGGCCTTTTCTTGTATTCATCCTCAATTGAATTTTATGTCCAATTTCTCCCCTCAGATGTGCTTACATATTTGAAATGAATTTTTTTTTTCAGGGTTTGAATGCTATTCTAGATCATCGAGCTGAGATTTTTATCCCAGAGCTGGATCTTACCTTCAAATGCCCACCATCTTTCAGAATATTTGCATGTCAAAATCCTTCAAGTCAAGGAGGAGGCCGAAAAGGCCTTCCAAAGTCCTTCCTCAACCGTTTCACGAAGGTTCATTTTTCCTTTGTTTTCTCTCCATTTAACTTTTGCCCTTCGTTTTCCTAAGTTTGTTTCAAAATTGGTACATTATAACTTACGATTTTATTTGCTTCCAGGTTTATGTGGATGAATTAGTTGAAGATGACTACCTCTCCATCTGCAGTTCATTATATCCATCAATTCCAAGATCTCTTCTTTCCAAGTTAATTTTGTTCAACAAAAGGTTATATGAGGAAACAATGATTTTCCGCAAGTTCGCACAGGATGGCTCACCTTGGGAATTTAATCTCCGTGATGTGATTAGGTCATGTCAAATTATTCAAGGTATTCAAATTTCACGGCTCCTTTTTTCAATTTTTTTCCTTACCAGCTCCTTTTTAATAAAATGTTGCTGCTTATGCAGATGCACCAGTCAAGTCAAAAGATGACTGTTTCCTTAATCTTGTGTATGTCCAAAGAATGCGTACAGCAACTGATCGTAAAGAAGTTCTACGCCTCTATGAACAGGTTTTTGGGGTGAAGCCGTTTGTAAATCCTTTCCCGCGAGTGCAACTAACTTCTCATTACTTGATGGTGGGGAATTCTGCCGTTAAAAGGAACAATGAGCTGTTACCTATAGTTTCAAATAAGCTGAAAATCGTGCCTGGAATTCGTCAGAACCTGGAAGCTGCTGCTGATTGCGTAAAGTATCAATGGCTGTGTATCTTGATTGGTCCTTCTTCCTCTGGAAAGACTTCACTTATAAGAACCATTGCTCAGCTCACCGGCAACGCTCTGAATGAATTACATCTTTCATCAGCAACAGACATATCTGAACTACTTGGTTGCTTTGAGCAATATAGTATTTTTCGCAATCTGCGCTATGTCGCTTCTCAGATTGAACATTACATGAATGAGCTTTGCAGATTACCGGTAAAATACTCGAAGGAAGCATCTATATGCGGAAAGAAAGATTTGATTTCTGAATGGCGTGCAGTCCTTTCTCACATTGACTCTGGTAACGTATCCAGATCTGATTTAGGGAATTTGGAGGAAAGAGTTTCCAGTTCATTCAGTGTGTTAATCAAAATTGTTGATCAACTTAAATTGGATAGAGAGGCGAGCTCCTTACCCTTGCTTTGGTCAATGGAGGAACTAGATAATATCCAAAATAGAATTGTGAAATTGAAAGAACTTCATGAAAGGATGACCTTTTCAGCAAAATTTGAATGGGTCACTGGAGTACTGGTAAGAGCCATTCAAAAAGGAGAATGGATTGTTTTGGAGGATGCGAATCTTTGCAATCCCACGGTAAGATATGAGTTTTAATTTGGAATTCATAAAACTTTTTTTTTTCCATTTTTTGTGGACTAGGTACATATTTATGCTCACTTTCTTTACCCTTGTCTCCATCTGTAATAGGTACTTGATAGAATTAACTCTTTGGTGGAGCCTAGTGGGTCAATTACCATTAATGAATGTGGGACAGTTGATGGGAGGCCTGTTGTCCTTCACCCACACCCTAATTTTCGAATGTTCCTCACAGTCAATCCAAACCATGGTGATGTTTCACGAGCTATGAGGAACAGAGGAGTTGAAATATTTATGATGCCTCCTTTCTGGCTACTTGATTGGAAAAGTGGATGTTATGTTCATGAGATGGAACTGAAAGATGTCAAAAGATTCCTTGTTGAATCAGGCATTCCGTTTGGCGTGTTGGTGGATGCAATGGCTAAAGCGCATATTTATGCTAGGGATGAAGGTTTACGTGTACATGTTCAAGTCACGTACTTTGAGCTTGCACGATGGATACAGTTATTCCAGCGTCTGCAAGAAGACGGCAACCGGCCTTTGTGGAGCCTTCAAAAAAGTTGGGAGCATACTTATTTATCTTCTTTTGGGGAGTCTGAAGGGGAAACTATTGTCAGCCATGCAAAGGATGAATTTCTATCAGGGTCTGCCTTCTGCATGGCCTATCCTGGATATCCCCTGTTTTTGCCTGGAGGGTGGCCATTGCCCTTGAACTTGGGGAACTTTGTCCGCTATCCAAAAGAAACTTCAATTAAACAGAACTGCATTTATGTTGAGTTCCTTGGGGCAAGGTGTGCACATGTTGAATATAAAACCACTAATAGTGTGAATGGCTCTGCGATGCCTTACTTAATGGATATTGAGACATTGCCTCAGATTATGTTTCCTGAGGATACAAATCAAAGGCTTTTGCATCATGGTGGAGGTACAACATCTGATTTTGCTCGTATCAGTAAGAAGCTACTTTTCGCTGCTAACTGGGCAATTGACCAGGCAACGGACAGTGATCTAAAGCTGTATCTCCTTTGGTTCAACTGGTTTGATGCTCAATTAGATCCTTTTTGTCAGACTTTTAGTTCCTTCTTGACTTCATTTACAGAGGAGTTGAAACATCCTATATGGGAATATATAAGACTGTGTGGTCACAATCTTAGATCTCTTGGTGAAATTAATAGAGAGTATCCAGTACCTTTGCTTTCATCTGAATTTGTTGATTTAGTTGCTTTGAGTGGTGCCTCGGCTTTGTCCAGTTCCTTTCTCTCGAATGCTATTCAGTCTGTGGTCCTGCTAAGGCACAGTTATCAACAGTGGAATTCTGAGGAAAGGCACGACTTGACTGGTGAATTTAAGAATCTAAGTCCATTGTTAAAATCGTTGCGTGTTCTGGAGAAGCAGATTTTGAATATACTTATTGAGTCTCCATCCTTCAATGTTCTGTTCAAGTTATACAGTCGCCTTCTTGAAGATCACATGCAATTTTGGGAAAGTGTTGTATCGTCCCAGTTTGAGACCTTGCTGGTCTTTTGGCGTTCCTTGTTGAAGGTTGCTGAGAAATTGCAGGTTTTTCATCCACAGGCTGCTTCAACCATAGCTGCTCTGGTAAGATTATACTGTATGTGCGATATCCTTTGTTGTTCAACTCCTCTTGAGCCCTGTGAGCCTGACTAAAATTCTTTCTTGTGCATAGGAGGAGAGTAGGGATCTGGTTGGAGCCTCTACCTGGAACTTACGTCCCAACAAGTCCTTGCTATGGGTAAATTGTGGGCATCCTCTATCTCCACATTCTGCTGATGTGTATCGTAAACAGCTCAAAATATTCAAGCTTTGTGAATCAATTTGGAAGCATTGTAAGACATTCTACTTAGATTATCCTTTGTAGCCTCACCAATTAACAATTCCTAAACTCTTAAACTTATTTTCCCAATTTATTATTGCAGCTGGTGACCGCATTGACCTCGTTGCATCTTCCTGTCCTGATCTCCGCATCTTGGCAATGCAAGGTATGAGTTCCAAAAACATTTTGTCACTTGTATGGTGATTTATTTTGTTGCCCTCCCCTATGCTTTTGGACTAGTAGGTACCGTGTTATGTCAATTTGAAGTTGCTTGATCTGTTCAGTTGTGACCTTATAATGCAATCACATTCTTTGTTTCTAGATTGGGAGTCAGCAACCCACTTGCCCATCTCTCAGAAAGTCAAATTCTATTGTTCATTTATTTCACCCCCTACGAATTTATACCATCACTAGCAACGGAGGTTTCCTATTCACTAATCAGCAATATCACTCACTTAATTTACAACTATGAGTACTATAACTCTTATAATGAGGTTTTTATTGCGATTTGTGTGTTAAATGGTACCTCCATCCAACAGCTTATGTTCCTAGATAAGTCTGTGCTGCATCACTTCTACAAAATTTATAACTGAGATGTTATTTTCGGATGCATTTCTCTTTTGCAATCTATAGCTTCATCTTATCCCATATATTCAGCGGTTTACCGAAAAACTTACTGGAATATTCATGTAGGTGTTTGCCTTGCATCACAACTATCAAATAATCGCACTGAAGATCAAAACGTGATCGTCCAGCAATTAGATGAGATCCATGAGGTTTGCTCTACTGATGTCCTAATTTGACTAGTATACTTTTTTTTTTCTTCAACCCACACTTGGTTTTGTCGATTTCAGAAGCTCTTGGAAAGGTTTGAATTTGAGAAGCACAAAGTGGAGACTAGTATGAGATCTGATGAAGATGCCTGTGTTGAAGCAGACTCAGCTGCTTGTTGTGCTCTCCTTCCTCAGATATTGTGTTCTGACTTGGGATTTTCTTGTTGGATGGAGACCCGTCCGATGAATGATTGCTCTAGTTTTTTCCTTGACACCCAGTTGCTTCAAAATTTATCATCCATTGTGTTGATTGATCCTGCAGAGTCCCACCAAGTAAGATTGCCTAATTTTCAGATTTTTCTGCATCCACTATTATTCGGTGCTTTTTCCAACTATTACAGCTTCTTGGTTGAGTTACTTGTCACATATAACTGGGGTGAGCTGGATTTTGGTGAGAGTTTTAGATGCATTTTTGCATTGTCTATGGCCCTGTCTATTTTCACCTTTGGTCCTGGCCATTTCCAGCCTTCTTTCGAATTGAAAGTGCAAGACATTGTCCCATGGACTTTTGGATTTGTTGCTTGACAATGTGTCCCCTTCATAAGTGATATGTCATGAAGATTAATTCCTTCCTCCCTTGTTTTGGTCCGCAGCAACAGTTTAGGTGAACAAGTAACCGAGCATTGAATATACAATGGCACATCAACTTTACGCACTCTTTTGATGCCGAACATCATGCTGAAACATCATATGCATTTTATTCTGAAGACATTTTAGAAAGTATAATCAGATATGATTTGTGGGAGCATTTCATAGTTAAGTAGAATAACTTAAGGCCACTAAATGCAAAAGGTTAACAGGCAATGCTCTCTTGTAGTTTCATCTCTGACAGAAACACGACTGCATTACCCTCTTTTAGATACGGTTTCTATTAAATCATACTATTAGATATCTCATTTATATTGGCAGATGGAATCATAGGAATATGATGGACTTTACCAGAGGCAAAAAAGAGAAGATATACCATTAATTTGATTGCTTCAAGTTGGTCGCTTAGGTGAACCTGACTGAGTTGTTTCTAGGTGCATTATAATATCTAGCAGAGAATATATAAGTGAACCCAATTTTTTTATGGTACTTATTGCTTTATTTCTTATTCAGTTGCACCTTAAAATGTTGCCATGTTTTAGCATTTATGAGGCTGTCTATTGTCAGATATGAACCCATTTTTCATTTCCATGGTAACTGATCCCTTAGTACTTTCTTCTAGCCACGCCTAATAGATGCCTATAGTTTTTGCTTATTTAGGGCAATCGAGTATTTGATTCTGTTTGTCGAAAGATCATTCATTTGGAAGAAGCATATTTGCTGTTCTCATATTTTTTAGCATAGAGGTTTTTCTTTTTGCTTATTCTGGTTTGGATTGGGTTATATTTCCATTGTGGTCAGAATATATTATTTATTTGTGTATTGTTCGCATCTCTTGCATTCAGGCTCTAAGCAGTGTTTCTCACCTTCTGGAGTCTTCTCTGAACTTTTCTTTAACCTTCTCATCAAGACCTCCACTGACGTTCTCTCCACACCAAAAAGCTCTGTGGACATTGGATTCATGGATGTCTATTGATGCAGGTTTGTTCAATCATTTTGTATCTTTGTGCTGTAATATCAGCTCTCATTTATACATGCATATTCTTTTTCTGGTTTACTGTGTCACAGTGGATGTGAGAATCGCAGCTATTGTTCTCGAAATGTGGTGTATGTGGCATGCATCTCTGTGGAGTCTTTGCTTTCCATCCTTCACGGTAAATGTATATCTCTTTTTGGTTCATGAGTTTACTCCTAATAGAACATTCAGTATTGGCTCTGTACCGGAAATCTTCAATTATCTAACTAGTTATTTTTGGGCAGCAGAAATCCTTGAGACATGATGGTTATGATATTCCATTGCCTGATGTGATCATGCGGCCTTTGAGGACAGCAATGACATTGCAGATGCAGTAAGTGAACTGTCTTTGTTTCTTCTCATATTGCTTGTCTGCAAATCGAAAAAGATGTTGACCAAGGCTTGATTTGTTTCAGTGGCTCAAAAAAGTATTCATATATAAAAATGGTTTACTAGGAAACATTTTTCTGCAATTGGCTGTGTCAGAAGAAAATCTTAGTTGAAAACTTTTGGAAGTGATAGGCCTCCCCTTCAACAGGTCGCCACTGGTGATCTGCAGCTGAGGCAGGCCTGTTGATCACCATGGTGATGGAGATAGAATTGTCACTTTCGCTCATTAGCCACTAAAACATTTTCCATCGGCTACTTTTTAGCAACACAATTACTTTCCAACAGAAGGTAATTTTTTAACAAAAGAAACCGAGAGTTACATTTTTGCTATGTTAAATGGGGTGGATATAACTCGAGATGGGATAACTTTTATCTTACTCGGTGTTTGGGGCAATGTAAAATCTGGAGCTGTCTGGATATTTTCCAGATATAATCTGGATGAAAAATCCCACCTAGGGGTGGGATATAATCCGGCTATGTCAAAATATTGCACGACCAAGATCAACGCAGCCTCACCACCTGTCGACACCTCCAATGATTGCATCACCTGCCACCACACGAGGACCATCACGACGACAACCGATAGTCTCCTCCCTTGACCATCCCTGCATCCTCTGCATTTTACCACCAATCTCCACTGATGCCTCTGATCTTGGCTGGAAGCTTGTCACTGATTTCCACTTGGCAGGCCCCAGTTGTCCGCGTTGTTGTTGAGCCCGAGCTTGGTTGGCATGGTCAAGCTTTAGGTCTTGAATCTGAGATCGACCATGCCCTGGATTTGAAATCTAGGGCTTGGTCAAGTGCCAACGAGCCTGAGACTTCATGCGTGTGCTCGATCTCCTCAGGCTTGTTTGCTGGTGTATCTCCTTCCCCTCAACAGCGAGAGATTGAAGAGCCATGTGCACAGCTGAGGCCGAGTGCCAAGAGAGGGGAGAAGGGGAGAGGAGGAGTAAGGGGGGGGGGGGTGGGGGGTGGAAAGAGGAGGAGGAGGTGCTAGTGGCTGTTCATAGGGAGAGGGTATTGTGGCGTCCAGATTATATCTGGATGCAGTGGCTGCAAGGTTTGAGTGGCAGCAGCAACGTGAGGGTAGAAGCTGCAAGGTTCAAGCAATGGCAGCAACGTGGGGGTAGATGTTGCGGCCATTGGGGAGAGATAAATGGGTGTCACATGTCTATATACAAGTTATATTCGGACATTTATCGAATGATGCATAGGATATAAATAATCCATATTCTTTTATCCTTATCCTATCCGGTGAAAATGTCTAGAACACCTAATGCAGCCTAAGTTCTAGAAACAAAGTTTTTTCTTTCATTTGTTTGGGTGGTGTTTGGGGAAAAAGGGGGGTTGGGGGGGTAGGGGGTTCGAATTAGCATATCAGCAATCAATCAGTCTTTTCTTGGTCTTCCCTTTTGATAGTCCCAAAATATTCAGTTCTCTTTATTTTTTCTGGTATCAATTAGACTTGGTTGTTGTTGTTGCTGGTATCACTGACTACATCTGCTTTCTTCTTGTGGTACTGGATGATTGGTTTTATGTCTCATTTGTTTAGTATTAGTATCCTGAAAAGTGTTCTTATTATCTGTTTGATGGCACCAATTAATAATTCTCATGCAACTTTTGGTGTCAATGGTTGTTCTAACATATCTGCTCTGCTCCACCTGTCCCCCTCCCCCAAAAAAAAATAATAATAAAATAAATCAGGCAACGTTCCTTTACTATCAAGGATTATTCTTCACATTGTCTGAAGTTGAGAGTTGCTTCATCGAATATCTGGAGAAGTACTCCGCCAGAACCTGATATACCTACTTTTCTCCTATCTTCTGCTCAAGTACTTCTATCACAGGTAGGTCTTTTTTTTTTTTCATTTGATGCTTTTGTCATGGTTTGCATGACTCTGATGATTTTGTACCCCTTCCAGATTATATTTGCCCACCAGAAGTCTTTTCAGACAGAAAACTTTGCTGCAATCAAGTCTATCATTTCTTCATTACATGAAAGTGGAGTGAAGGTACACTCGACAACTTCATAACGTAACTCGCAATTTCTAATGAAATTTACATTCAAACCATTTTCTTACAATTTGATATATGTAACTATGAGATATGATGCATAGAAGGTTTATTTCCATCTTGGTGCTTTTATTTGTAATGATTTAGTTACAACTGCATATGGGTTAACAGGAAAATAGCATTCAGCTGCTGAGCACACTTATTTTGTCGTCGAGCCATGAAGGACTGAGAAATTTGGTGCAAACTTCCATTGAGCCAGCCTTTAGAGAACTTTATGTTTGCTGCTCACGTTCTGAACTTGGTATAAACTTCTATCAGAAATGATAGATACACAACCATTTCACTGAACTTTTGTTATTTGATTTTATCTTATCATTTATACTGTGATAGATGTTCAATACCTTGGACATGCATGGTTACATATCGGTGGCTTGCGGTATCATCTCTTGGTTAACTCTGATGATTTGGATCCTGTGCTGAAGTACTCTTGTAAGCAGTCATTCCTAGCAAAGAAGATTTCTTTGCTTAAACTTGAAATAAAGGTAGCTGTCTAGAGAATCCGCTTAATAACGTTTGTGTGTTCTTTGTTTTAATAATTGCATGAAGCTGGTCTTATTATACATATGCCAGGAAACTTTTAACATTTTATTCTCCAATGACTTGGTAGGTTCGAGAAAAGTGCAATTATTTAGCTGGGAGTTTCTCTGCGAGACAGGGTGATAAGCAGAGATTGCAAGTTTTAGAGCATCTAGAGAGAGAACGTGACAAGACTCAAAGAAAGGTATTGTTCGGTTGGGGGGGAGGGGGAGGGGGTGTTTTTCTTCTTTCTTTTTGTAAACATTATCTGTTAACAAGTGGATAACTTGCTGATTCTATGGTATCTTTTTAACTTGTTTATGAGAAGAACATCTTTCATAATTATTTGTGCTACCTTGCTATTGCAATTTATGCATGGAGTCATTTGTATATGTTGTTCTGCGCGATGGCTTGTCGGTTCTCTATTCTCAATGTTGCAGTAATATTTTCATTGTTATAATTGAATTAGCTAGTCTGCTTTTATTTTGCTTTTCAATTCTCTTGACTGCTATTCTTTTGGCTTAGGTTGTGTTTCGCTCAGATCCTAGGAAATTCAAGAAGTTAAGAGGCGAATTAAATGATTTTTCTTTTCTAGTCAAATCATTGATGCTCATGGTGAGCAATACTGAAGGGACAGATTCAGTTCAGCTTATCCAGCAAGTCTGCGACTGGCAGGTTTGAGATGAGTGTATTTTCAATTGGTTTACTGTCTACTTTTGCTTTTTAAAGGTTGCATACCATTTCTCTATTTTTCAGAAAACTTCAACCTCCTTTATGGATCAATTGTCACGTGAGTACATTGAGTATCTTGATATAGTTCAGCCAGTTCAAGTTGCAGTCTACGAGATGAAATTAGGCTTATCTTTGGTTTTGTCGAGTGTCTTAAAGGATAGTTTTCTGAAGAAACTACTGGAGGACAATATGGAGCGAGTTTCGGTATGTAAAAATTTCCGTATAGTCTTGATGGTGATATTGTATATACACCTGGTAGAACTCATCTAATGGTTCTTCGCAGGAAACTCGTCACAGGAAACTACTGGAGGACAGTATGGAGCGAGTTTTGGTATGTAAAAATTTCCGTATGGTCTTGATGGTGATATTGTATATACACCTGGTAGAACTCATCTAATGGTTCTTCGCAGAAAACTCTTCACTTGTTTATGAGATTCCCTAGATGTGGATTACACAAATCTGGTGATGATAAACTCAAAGGAAAAAACCTCACCAGTGGGCTGCCTGACGTCTCCTCATATGAACGAGATTTTCCATCAATTTTGTCATCAGCGGATGTGACACTGCTCGAGAAGTTGGTTTCTGTTGCATGTGTCATTGATGCTGATGAAATGGTATGTGAAGTATTTGAGTTGTTTTTAGTGCTAAATTTTCTAAGTTCCCGACTCATATGGATGTACCTTGTAGGACGTATGCACCCAGCAACTTAAAGCCTCTGTTCAACACAACGTTCTTGTTCGGATTGCTCTTTATGTGGCTAATTCACGACTTATGAGTGACTTATCATTCGTGGTATGTGTTCGCTGATCAATTGTCTGGGAGGAGCATCTCAAGTCTAGTTATCTTTATGTTTGTGCTTGATGGTTAGTTTTCATCCAATGTTTTTTCTGATTCAGATGATGGAGAAAATCTTTGCCACATTTGCCAACCTTTGGATGGTCATGAAAGTTCAAGCCAAATTAAAAGAAGAATCTTCTTCTCAGCAATTCAAATTTAAACCTCGAGCATTTGACATTGACACTGTGGTTGAAGTAAACATATCTAGTCTTAGACAGTCATTTGCAAGCGAAAGCTTTCTAGAATGGCAGCAGTTGGCGGCGGAAGAAGAAAGCACTGAAAGGGTAATACTTCCATGTTTGTTTTCCATTCTTGTTTTATTGGAGCACTTATATTAGTGTGTGTTGTTTTTATGTACAGGCTAAAGAGGTTGACGGTGTGCATGATGCATGGAGTTCCATTCAAGAACCTGTTTTGAGTGACATGGTTCAAATCCACAATCAGTTATTTGGCTCGATTGATCTTGTTGTTGCAGTGAGTTAATTTTCCTTTGACATTACAGGTTCTATAGTATTCTAGGCTTTGATAAATATCCCTCTACTCTGGAATGGTTTTGCTTGTTTACTGCCCTTCGGTAGCCTTATTGTCTTGCTATTAAATATCAATATTTTGAAATTTACTGAGAAGATCATGTTGCGGTGGAAGGAGTCTTTCTTTACTCTTCGCAGTACTTGTTCTTGGCTGAACAGAAGGCATTTATCTGCTGGGATGAAACTAGATTGTTTGGGGCAAGTTAATGGAGTAATTATCACTAGAGAATAATGTGAATACAGTGAGTTCAGGAATGAGAAGTGTCTTTCAAAAAATCTTGTTTCTGTGTTGCTGTCAATAGAGAATTAGATGTGGCAAAACTTTAAGAAACTTTGTCCCATGCATCCAGAAAATTTCCTTTTTAGTTTCTCCATGCAGAATATTTTCTTCTGTCGTATGGGTGTAGCACAATGTTCAGGAGATAAACCACTTTTTTGACTTGTTGGTATTCATATAATTACGTGTCAGTGTGCTTGGGTTTAGGGGTTATTTGATTTAACCATTAGATTTTTAATTTAAGGAACTTTATGTAATTGTATGGACATATGTTTCCTAGTACAAATTTGCCTTTTTTCATATACTTGCTCTGAACTTAAATTTTGGTCTTAAATTGGGAGGATTGATTTCTTTAATGATTGGACATTCTTTCACACCATATATGCATTGTTATTTCTTTTTCGCAGCCTGGAAGTTTCACAATGTCTGATGAAAACATTTTGAGAAACTTCATGGAGTCTTACAGATTGGGAGCAAGAATGATGAAAGGTAGCAATATTTTCATTTGGTACCGATAATTGGTTTCTTTTTCACCCTGGAAACTCAACTTTACTTAACCTGTTCTTGTTTCAGATTTAGGAAGTCCCAATCTTGCTAGTTTGGATGCAAGGCTTATGCCGGAGCACTTGCTTAATCTTTCTTTGAGCCATGTTTCAACCACTCTATCTGGCCGGAGATATAATTTTTATAAGGTTTTGCTATTGTTGCTGCCTCTCTGTAATCTCGACTATGGTTGAAAAGCATGACTATATGGAGTACTACTTACATGTTATTTGCATCCTATAGGATTCAAATGCGCACGATATGGATAAAATGGTCAAGCTCCTGCTCCCGTTGGAAAAAGTCATTCTTGCTCTTATGAGCGAGTGGGAAGATCATCCTGGACTTCGGAGAATGTTGGATGTGATTAGAATGCTGTTGGCACTTCCTGTGGATACTCCCCTGGCTAAGGTAATGATAAAACAGAGTTCTTTCTGTATAGGTAGGTCAAATGATGCGGAAAACAAAATTGCAAGGACTAAACTTTTGGTTGGTCTGCTAGTAGATCAATAATATTATTCTGTGCATTCACTAGATATGGTTATTCCAGTTAAACCAACTGAAGGTACATAACCATGTCAAGACATGGCACTGAGATTGGATCTTTTCTTTGTATTTTTCCCTCTGGATAGGACTTAAATAATATTATTTCCTTCCTCTGAAGGCTCTTTCAGGATTGCAGTTCTTGCTCAACAGGGCTCATGTGTTACACGATAGTATGCCCAGATTGTCTTTATCTGGTATGTCCTTTGGTAATAAATATTCTCATACTCTTCTGCCTTTTGAAAAGGCTGATATTCTGCTTATATATGATTTTCTGATTCCTCTTGTAAAATGTTTTCTTAGATCAACTGGAGCCTATAGTTGGTTTGGTGTCCTCATGGCAAAAGAAGGAATTTGAGTGTTGGCCAGTATTGCTAGATGAGGTGCAGGATCAGTATGAGATGAATGCTGCCAAGGTAAGCTAAGCTTTTGGTGAGAAAGATATTCCAAGACAACAATTCTGTGGGAATTTCAAAATTAAAAAGACTTTTGATAACTAATGATTATGGTTTTTTTTATCTAATCTACAAGGGTAAGTAGCTAGACATTGTGCTTCTGCGGTTTTCTGTGCATTTAAGTTTCTTCTTTATTGAATTGTGGGCCCTTTCTCTATTATTTTGTAAAATGGAGATCCTAATTATCTTGGGTTATCTTGCATCTTTAAACTAGTAAAATGACTTAGCTGTGGCCTCAGTATAGTTGTGTCGTTTCTGTTGGTAAAGTAATGTACTGCAAAAAGAAATTAAACTGTTGATTTTTTTGCTGCTAGATGAAATTTTTGGCAACTTGCTTACAAAATACTAATGACGTGATTCATATTTTCCTACTAAATTAGGAAAAGCTATAGAAAATATGCAGGGTTGAATACATCCACCTCCTAGCTATTTGCCAATGGAATCGATCTTTTGGTCTCCTACCAGTTTAAACCATCTTTTTTTTTCTCTCAAGGGTTATTTTCCTTATTGTTTGTCCATCTGTTTTTGCAGCTTTGGTTCCCATTATATACGGTTATCTTTAGTCATTCTGCTGATGTCTCTGGATACAATGAGTCTACGATACAAAGGTACCAAAAAAAGAGTTACTGGATATATATTAGAGAAATTTAGTGTGTTTTGAGTGGTTGCATCTAACAAAAATATTAAATGCAGTTTGGAGGACTTCATTTGGACATCAAATGTAGGTGAATTTAGAAGACGCGTCCAGTTGATTCTTGCTTTTTATGGTCAAATCAACACAGGTGTACGACTTGGAATATATGCAAGGTATATCATGTGCAATGCATGGTATAGTGCTGAGTCTACCTCGCTCTTGACTGTTTTTTTTTTTTTACATGGAATAAATTCTCTATTTGTATCATCTACTTCTCTACATCTTATCACGTATCCCTAGTCCAAAGAGTATCTTTAATCTTGTTGGCATATGCAATTACGCTGGTGTTGTTGATCGCTTTTTACTTCTGGTGCATCATGTAGTTTCTTTTCTATTGATTTGCAGTTCTCGTCACAAGGAAAATCTAAAAGTTCTGTACAATTTATTTGGTCTTAACATGCAATTTCTGCCAATGTGAGTTTTCCGATACTTTTTTCTTGCATTGCATTGTATAATCCGTATTTTTGGAGATTTGCTGGTTTGCTTATGCTGAGATGATTTGCAGAATACTGGAGTATATGGAGGCTAGTAGAAGTAGTATTGAGAAGGAAATTAAAGAACTTATGAAACTGTATAAGTGGGAAGAACGTGTTGAGAGCTGCTTGTCCATCGAGACTTCAAAAAGGATGAGGCACAGGCTCAGGAAGCTTATGCAAAAGTACAGCGTATGTGGATGGTGTTTCACAGTGTTTCAAATGGATTTCATTTATTGTTTTGTGGAAGTATCTCAAACGTCTGGATTTGAGTATTCTGATAGTTTTTCTTTTCATATCGCATTACCTGGATGTAGTCTGTCATTGTAGGGAAAACATGATAAAGAGAAAAATTTTATTTGTCAGTTTGTTGGATGCGAGGAAGGTCTTTCTGAAAACCATTGTGATTAAATCACTAACATCTGGATTTCCATTTTATGTGTGGTCCTGGATGGCTTTCCAAAACCATCGTGATTAAATCACTAACATCTGGCTTTCCATTTTCTGCATGTTCCAGGATGTACTGCAGCAACCTGTGAAATCCATTCTGAACCAAAAAACTGCACAAAGTGGAATAGATGCTCAGTCTTTGCATTCCCCGAACTTTTTACATGTTTTTCTGGATGACAACACGGGGATGCTGAATGCTGCTTTTGATCTGACAGCTGTTAATAACAAAGACCGGTTAGACTATTTTTCTCCACTTTGACCCAAAAAATAAAAATTTAATCTGCAAGAGCGAGTGCCATATAGTATTCTACATTTTGCACAGAGTGTTTGTGTTGCATGAGCATGCTTATCATTCACCATTTTGGCTAAACTTGCTGTATTAGCTTTCTCTTCTCAGGGTGGGTTGCATCTGAAATCTCAAGTGCTTCATAAGCTCAACACTCTTTTATGAATACTGATTCGTTAATTTCTCTTGTAGATTTGTCTGGTACACAAATTGGAGGATGAAAGTATATGATGTTTCAGAGAATCTGCACACTGGGATGACTCTTGAATCTGTCAAGATGTTGCCATGCTTTAAGCATTCTGAAGGTCTCTCTTTATTCATAATGTAGGATTTTCTTAAATTCTGTCGTGAGATATTAGGGATTTGAGGCTTCATAACTTGTGCAGAAGCCAACATTCTCAGGAAGTGTTCAGCTACTTGGATGGTTGCATATGAGGAAGAATGGAAGGATCTTTGGTCAACTCTTGAAGAGGTGTCTCGGCATGTATTGGATTGCAGCAATATATGGAAAGATGCAACTAAAAATATGCAAAAGAGAACTGCCATGACTGGTCTCCTAAAGTGTTTAGAAAGCAAGGGCTTATCGAAGCACATGTCAATGTTGATCGAGGTTCTAATGACAGAAAGTCCTTGTTCTCTTTTTTTTTCCCCTCTTTCCTATTCTTTTAGTCTCGATTGTTGATAGATCGTCATATGATAAATAGGATCAACTTGACTCTAGCTGGTTGCATCAGTCGGCACATGCAATGGGGCATCTGCTGTCCACGTGTTGTAGACTGTCATCAAGGGCTGTGGACATTTTTTCTCGTTTTGATTCTCAAGGCGTTCCAATTGACACGTTGGAAAGTGAATGGAAGATAGCCAACGAATACTACTTCAAGAGCATCGCATCAATGCAGCTTCTACAGCATATTCGTTTGAACTTCCACAAAGATTTCACTCTTGCTCAGGTTGGTAAGACAGGAAATGGAAGACTGCACCTCACCTGTGCCGGGCACCACCTTTGTTATAAACAGCTACAAGATAGTCTAGTTAAAACATGTTGTGATCAGTTCTGTTGCCACCTGATGAAATTTCTTTTGCTCATCTTCACAAATATTATATTCATTTACATACGCTATAAGAAAGATAAAAAAGTTAATTGATCATCTCATAACAACAGCTACTCTCGGGTGCAACTGTTAACTATTTGGTAAAAGTTGATAGTTGCTTAGCTTGTCCTTGCTATCAATTTGGTCCTGTTCATTGTTGAGGCATCTCCTACAAGTCAAACTGCTTGTCATATAATAAATCTGTTCTCCTTTTGTAGGTCACAAGATCATTCTCTTTTGTGTGCCATCTAGTAGTTATTCAGGAAGAGCAGCGGGATTCCATGTATGATTTAGCTCATCATTTGAAGTGCTTGCGTAAATGTGTATCTACTCTTGAACATGTATATGCCGATTCATCTCTGGAGTGCACCATTGCTAGGAATCACAAAGCCACATTGGAATGCTTGTGGCAACAAAAGGTTGGCTGTGTCTTTCAATCTATATCATTGTTCGATGCTGACATATTACAAATGTGGGCTAATGCATCTCTTTTGTATGTGCAGCATCTATTTGACAGCTTGTGGGCCATGTTGCATGATGGCTTGCTGTTGCTAAAAGTGGTGCAGAACACTCATCTGAATGATAACTGTCAAAGTGTTCGTGCTGCTGCAAATGAAATTCAAACCTTTTTTGAGAGGTTTATTCCAGCCATCCACAAATCGAAGGTGCTCTTTTTTCTTTCAATGTGCTCAATACTTAACGTTGAAATTGTTTGTTTGGAAATTTCCTGTAAAGAACTATAGCTATTCTAGTCTGGAGATTCACGTGAACTTAATTACAGGAAGCTTTGGATCATAGTCTTCTTGGTCGTGATGGAGCCATAAACATACTCAATATATCCTTGGATGCTATTGTAATTTCAACAGATGAGGAAAGGCTGGTATTCCAGAATTTTGAGGTGCTAAAGGAGTTTGAGGAGCATCTCATTTCATTTCGCAATCAATGTCGTGATGGAAGCTCTGTGAGGTCCATACTGCTTGGTTGTTTGGATGACATACTCAAGCAGGTATGCTTTTTTTTTTTTTTTTGGGAAAGTAAGCAGGTATGCTGTTCTAGACTTCTTAATTGTAGATAATTTTTTATTTCTTTCTTGTTTTATTATGTTTACTCTATAGTAATATTTAGCATATCCTATGCCTGCCTTTGTTAAATATAAGTATAAATGTAACTTTGGAGAAGGAAATGCCACTTATGCCAGCGCTTTGGTTTTGTCGTCCTCTAGACCTGTCAAAAGAGCAGGACAGCATCCTGACTTAAGTGAGTTAGAAGAGTTTTATTGTCTGAGAGGCAGCTATAATAAAGTGTTGGCAATTGAGCCAATTGGCGTGATTGTAATATATGGATGGCGTATGATTGGAGTTGACTTGTGATGTGTAATGTGGATTTAAATACTGAATTTAGAAGTGGGACAACAATTCAAGACCTCTTCTTATGTGCAAGCCGGATTACGAGCTGCACGTGGAATTTGACTAATAGGGGTTGGGTGGCCCCACGTATGTGGACAACGCTGGCTCTGATACCATGTTAGAAAGTCCAACCCATAATCTCCACATGAATATAATGAGCATATAAGACTTGTTATCACGCGATGTGCGACGACAACTTCAACAAAAGTGAAGTACTAAGATGAATTTAAACTAATAACTGCATTGACAAATGGGATAATTCGTGGCACACTCCGATGACAATTTGGATGGAGGATACTATTGTTGTCTTCATGGTACGGTGACGATCTGTACCAGATCGATTATTCAATGGAATATCTGAGGTGATTAACTATTTATCTACAGCATAAAAGTTGGGATAAATTGTGACATGGTAATGATTTCAAGATTCATTAAACTGATATTTTAGATAAGCTTGAACTGTGTAGAACTTGTTTCTAAGAGTCCTTTGGATGGATCAGCTTGTTTTCTTCTGGGGAACTTTGAGATAAGCTAATGTTGAAGAGCCTTCCGATAGTTCCCTTGTCTTCTTTTGATTCTAAAGAAAAGGGTGGATACGCCATGGTGCTTTTGTCTTTGAGTTTGACCTCTTCTGTTACTAATTATAGATTGTGATGGATACCGTCCTCTGTGGATTTGGTAATAAATTTGAACTATTTCTGATAGGACCGCAGTATGTTTACAATGGTGATGTACTTTTCATTTTTATTCAGGGGAAACAGATGCAGGACGCCTTAGCATTGAGAATGGAGTCAACATCTACACTCTACTCTGAACACGAAGCGGAATTTCGTGGGGCCTTAATAGTGGCATACGAACATGTTATGCACGTGTTGCAGAAACTTACCTCAGTCTCTGATGGTTGTGGTCTTTCTAAAGAACCGCTACAGAATATCACCTCATGGAAAACTCTGTTCAAAGCTTATGCAACAGATTTGGACATAGGCCCATTATGTGACAATACTTTTAGAGCAATTTGTTTGGCGGTATGTGAACACTGTATTTCCTCTTTGTAAAAAATTAAAATATTACTTGAGGAGATCATAACTTGTTCTTCTCTTCCAAATTTACAGGAAAAATTAATTAATTTCCCTGGTCAAGAAAATGCGGGGCTGTCATTGCAAATTGGGTTGTATTTTAAGAAATTGCGCACTATGTTGAGTGTACTCTTGGATTTCGGGAATGCTCTTCTAAGAGATCTTTTGATTGTGAACAGAAGAGTAAGTCCTGTTTTAGTGTCGGATGTATAATTCCACTTGATGATAATGGCTACTATATAGGGTAGTGTTTCCCTCTATATCAAAGGTAACCCGTCTGACTTGCTTACAGATCTCTTTAATGACTCATACACTTGCTAAAGATCTAGCTCTGCTATACTCAAGAGGGTTTGGCACATCTCTCGAAGATCAGGTGGATGAGAGTGGCCATGCCACATCTCAGAATGATAGAGGAACGGGTATGGGTGAGGGGGAAGGAATCAATGATGTGAGTGATCAAATAATTGATGAGGATCAGCTTCTTGGGGATTCTGCAAAGGTAAAGATACAGTTCGACCACCCCCCTTTCACGCCTTGTACTGATTTGTATGTTGAGTACCTTTTTGTTTGATTCTCACAGCCAGGTGAAGAGCAAAATGCCTCCACAGAAGTCCCAAACAAGAATGAGAAAGGGATTGAAATGGAGCAGGATTTTGCAGCTGATACGTTTAGCGTGAGTCAGGATTCCACCGAGGATGACGATGACAACGGTGATGGTGATGAACTTGAATCTGCAATGGGAGAAAATGGGGATGACAGTGAGGTTGTCGATGAGAGACTTTGGAACAAGGATGATGATAACATCCCAGAGAAGGAAAATGAGAAGTATGAATCTGGAGTTTCAGTCAGAGATAGAGATGAGAACCCAAGGGAACTTAGAGCAAAGGAAGAAGATGCAACGGCACTGGATGAAGCTCCCAGTAATAATGCCGATGAAACAAATGATGCTGCTGCAGATAAGGATAATCTCGTTGATGTGGAGGATATGGACACAAATATGGATGACAAAAAAGCAGATATGGATTCTTCTGGATCAGAGGTAAATGAGTTGAATCAAACCTCTGAAGAGGGCATGCAGATTGATGACAAAGTAAAGGATATTGATGCTATGGAAGAAGCAGGTCAAGAAGAGCAAGATGAACCCATAGAAAGCGAATCTCAGCAAGAGAAAACAGATGCTATGGATGAAAGTTTAGAGGAGGCAGAAATTGAGCAAGCAACTGAAACTTCTCAAAAGGATGATGGAGATGCTGTCTCTGATGATAGTCAAGCAATGGATTTAACAGCAGAGAGAGACTTTCCAAGTAAAGAAAGTTCCAGGAATGATGATGATTATGTCCCTACGGCAGATTCAGGAGTACAACTGAGGTGTGACTTAGGAGCATCGGATTCAGTGAATGAAAGGCCAGAAATGAACTGGTCTAATAGCAGCAATACTCGAAATGAAGTAGCTCCTGACAGGAACTCACCTTCTGGTACTGAACCTGAAATTATGGATGCCGATTCATCACATGGTGGTAGATTAAGTGATGATCAACCGAAACATCAGCTACCTATGGATGAGCTGTCACCTCTTCCAAGACCACAGCCAAATCCCTATCGCAGCATAGGGGATGCACTTGAAGGTTGGAAAGAGAGAGCAAAAATTCCTGTTGATATTCAAGTAGACAAACAGGAGGCACAGGATGAGATGGAGGATGGAAATGCAGATGACTATGCTTTTGTTTCTGAGGGTGAGAAGGGGACAGCACAAGCTTTGGGACCTGCAACCGCCGAACAGATTGAGCACCAAATTGATGGTGACATGGTAAATGAAAAGGATTCGGCAGTAGACCGTACTGATGAAGTTGCTGAGATGGAAACTGAGATGCAGAGTTCAGAAGAGCCTAGACACGATTTTACTTCAATCCCGAGTAAGAAATCTGAGGAGACCTCACTGCTCTCTGATTTGGACAAGTTGCCTAATGAAGGATCTCCTCATGGCCAGGATCCACGTGAAAGTTATCCTGGAAATTTGTCGGAGAGCTTGGTTCGTATCAACAAAGTACCTACGAGCGATGACATTCTTCAGCTCAGTGAAATGTCTATTGGTGTTGACAATCTGCAAAATGGCCCAGATTCCCAAGATATTTCCAGCGATGCAAGAGATAATGCTGCCTCTCTTTGGAGGAGATATGAACTGCGTACTACGAGACTGTCTCAGGAGTTGGCTGAACACCTGCGTCTAGTGATGGAACCTACTTTAGCCAGTAAGCTTCAAGGAGACTATAAAACTGGCAAAAGAATAAACATGAAGAAGGTAAAATCTATTTGCGAGTGAATTAGTTGCAAACTGAATTAATCAGGTTTGTGATGTTTCCTCTTATTCCTTTTGCATGATTGTATATCAGATAATTCCATACATAGCGAGTCATTACCGAAGGGACAAAATATGGCTGAGGAGGACTCGACCGGACAAACGTGATTACCAAGTTGTGATAGCTATTGATGATTCTCGTAGCATGTCAGAGAGTGGTTGTGGAGATGTAGCTGTGGAAGCTTTGGTTACGGTGTGCCGTGCTCTATCCCAACTCGAAATGGGTAACCTGGCTGTCGCAAGTTTTGGAAAAAAGGGAAACATGAGATTGCTGCATGATTTTGATCGGCCTTTCACGAGGGAGGCTGGAATGAAGGTTGGTTTGCCGGTTCTGTGATTTCTTTGCTTTCATATTCTCTGAATGAGAAAGAAAGCTTTAACATTTCCATAACCCTGTGCTGCAAAAGCTTCAATTCTCGCACTTATTTCGCATTTGCATATAATGGGGAAAATTTGACCGGGGTATGCCTTTCTTTTTTCCTTGAGCAGATGATCTCCAGTTTGACGTTCAAGCAAGAGAATACAATTGTTGACGAACCGGTTGTTGACCTGTTGAAGCATCTGAACAAATTGCTAGACGTTGCTGTCGCCAGAGCCCGTCTTCCTTCTGGACAGAACCCCTTACAGCAGCTAGTGCTGATCATCGCCGATGGGCGCTTCCATGAGAAGGTAACTTCCATGTCAATGAACGGAAATCAAAGGCTGATGCCTCAGACCTTCTCCAACGCATTGCTTAATAAGCTTCTGAATTTTTCTTGCAGGAGAGCTTAAAGCGCCAAGTTCGGGACTTTCTGAATAGCAAGCGTTTGGTGGCTTTTCTCCTTTTGGATAGCCCGGAGGAGTCGATCATGGATCTCATGGTAAACCTCGAGATTTTCGCTTAACCATGTCTCTCAAGAACTAACCACTCTAATCCAACGTCGTTTCTGTACTTTCTTCTCCTCACAGGAAGCAACCTTCCAGGGTGGGAATATCAAATTTTCTAAGTACCTAGACTCTTTCCCTTTCCCATTCTATATTCTGCTGCGGAACGTCGAAGCACTGCCCAGAACTCTCGCTGATCTATTGAGACAGGTAATTTCCAATCGAACCCCATGATTTCAATCAATGTTTGTCGTCTGGGATGCTGACTTTCAACGATTCGTGGTTATGCAGTGGTTTGAGCTCATGCAGTCTTCACGAGACTAGATCATCTCATATGAGCCGATGCCTCGCTCGAGCGAAAGGGCCATATCTTTGGGGCAACGGGTTTGATCGTAATTTATCGCGCTCGGGAGGAATACAAGATCGATGTGATACCCACTCCTCTTAATCCTGCAAAAAGATGGTCGTTGAGAAGATTTGCAAAAGCCATGTACGTGCAAATGTACATAAATTGTCACACGTGCACGTAAGAGTTCCGCACAAAATCTTCTTGTAACACCAACGTGCTATGCAATTTCGAATGTAACTCAAAATACGGCACGGCACGGCACCTTTGTACAAGTTACATTAGTTCTTCGAATCTCGAACATGCTCTACTAGTTTTCGCTCCTCGATAATTGATCAAATCTCGTCGCCGGAGGTCTTCTTGGCGATCTTCTCGACGAATGGAAAAAATTAAAAACCATCGGTTCTGGTTTAGCTCGCCACAATTGTCACTGTGAAGATGACGCTACAGAAAATGCTTGGTGAAGTTTCGTATTTGGTCCGACCGATCATATTTGGGTGGAATGCCTATCAGAAATTTCTGGATTAGTCATCGTTTGATGGTGGACTAACATCGAAACTCTCATGAAATGGAACAAAAGTAAATAGTACTCCCGGGTGAAAAGACGTCGTTTTTGAGGCCCTAATCCGTAGGGACCTAAGCGTGTGCCCGCCCGCACCGGATCACCTTCCTCCCATCCCCAATTCAATGGATATGGATAACACGTCACTCTCTCTCTCTCTGGTACCTCTCCCCCCAAAAAAAGAAAAAATTCCCTGACAAAAAGGCTCCCCTCTCGTAACCCTTGCAACTAGTAACAGAAAAACAGAGAGACGAGAGCTCCACAAACTCTCTCGATCCGCGCTCTGCACTGCTAACATCGATTTGCTCTCCTTTTGTGTGTATTTTGATGTGTATATCGTGAGAGTTTGTGCTTCAGTCGAGCTCCGAGGTTGGTTCCTCTGGATCCCCAGGTTTCCGGGGGACTTTCTCGCGTCCCCAAGGGGGCGGTGGTGCTGGCGATGATGGTGGTTCTCCGGTCAGATTCGTTCGGCTCCTTCTCTCGGTTTCCTTCCGACAGTTGAAGCTGGAGATGTTCGATCCTTTTGCTCTGATCCGAGTCCGATCCAAGACCTGGTTCCACAAGCGGAAAAAGAACCTTAATCCTTGGATTTGAGGCCGCGGATAAGTGGTTTCGTGATTGAGCTTGTGTTTGGGTGGTGATGGTTTTGTAGCTGGGAGTGTTTGGTTGGCGGTGCTGGGTTTTCTTCTTCATTTTTGGGGGTTTTTTTTTTCAGCTCTCGAGGGTTGTACAGTTCAGTGTTGTTAACTGACAGTGACATAAAGGGTAGGTAGGTACGTAAGAGAAGATTAGCGTTTTCCTTGATATTAGAGTGATTTTGGGAGAGCTTTTGAAAGTGGATAAGATGAATTTGAGCGCGGCCGAGGAAGAGGCCGAGCAAGAGATTCACATTCCAGCTGATATCGATTGGCAGATGCTCGATAAATCCAAGTTTTTCGTCCTCGGTGCTGCGCTTTTTTCGGGTGTTTCGGCAACGCTATACCCTATCGTATTGCTGAAAACTCGGCAACAGGTAGCTCTGTCTCAAGTCCCTTGCATAAAGACAGCGTTCACAATTGTGAGGCATGAGGGTTTTAGGGCTTTGTATAGGGGGTTTGGGACTTCCCTGATGGGTACAATTCCTGCCCGGGCTTTGTACATGGGCGCTCTAGAGATCACCAAGAGTAATGTCGGATCGGCAACTCTACAGCTAGGGTTCTCAGAGCCCACCGCAGCTACTACTGCTAATGCAATGGCGGGTTTAAGCGCTGCGATGGCCGCGCAGCTTGTTTGGACTCCGGTTGATGTTGTGAGCCAGAGGCTCATGGTGCAAGGTGGCCCTTCTAATTCGGGTGTTTCCAATGCATCGGTGTGTAAATATCTCAATGGGATCGATGCTTTCAGGAAGATACTCAAAACCGATGGTTTAAGGGGCTTGTATAGAGGTTTTGGAATATCAATCTTGACATATGCACCATCAAATGCACTGTGGTGGGCATCATACTCTGTTGCGCAGCGCCTTGTGTGGGGCGGAATCGGCTGCTATTGTTATAAGAAGGATGGTGGGAGCAATGAGAACGGCAGCAATGTGATTAAGCCGGATTCAAAAACGGTAATGGTGGTTCAGGGAGTCAGTGCGGCCATGGCAGGTGGTGTGTCGGCTCTAATCACAACGCCCCTGGATACAATCAAGACGAGACTGCAAGTATTAGGCGGGGAGGAAAAGGGAAGGCGAGGACCAACCATCGGACAGACCATTAGGAACTTGGTTAAGGAAGGTGGTTGGACGGCTTGTTACAGAGGTCTGGGACCAAGATGGGCTTCCATGTCTATGTCGGCGACCACGATGATCACTACCTACGAGTTTGTGAAACGGCTCTCAGCGAAGAATCAAGACGGTTTGAGTTGACAAACAATAAACGGGAACGCGAAAGGAATTTTCCCCTCTTCCTCTGTCAAAGCTCTGTTAATTTCTCTTGCTGTGTCTTTTCTTCTTTTTCCACTTTCTTGCCTTCTTTTCCTCTTTGCCTGCCTGCCCGCCCGCCCTGAGAGCCGATCAATGTACAAGCTATATAGCAGGTTGGTCTATGAAATATGTTTATATTCACTTGACTTGCTCTACGGCTTCTCAATTTTCCATTTTTGGTTTGCCAGTTGTGTGACGTTGTTCTTGGCATTTTAGGGTTATCTTTGGTTCCGCAAACTTTTTGAGTTTGGCTCCGTTTCTGTCACTGAGCCATAGAGGGACTTTTCAAGATTCTCCCAAAAATTGAAGTAGCATCTGGTACCTTGGAATTTGATGGCCTTACGAATCTCTCATCCTACTGAGGCCCCTCCATAAAGTCTCTTTAATGCTTTAACCGTAGGACTAAGTTTTTTTTTTCAACTCTGATGAAAATGATTGATAGCACCTGTGAGGGGAGAGAGAGAGAGAGAGAGAGAGCGCCTGTTTGTTTCCAGCAAATAGAACGATTTGGAAATATTTATGCTTCGATTTGGAAAATATTATGTTATAAATTATCGCTTATGACTAATAAAAAATAACGAACGAAACATATTTTTGTCCATCGTTGAAAATATTCATAATAATTTTTGGCGACAATGAAAATATCTTTAATTGGTTAATTACTTAAGGGTCAAAACGAATAATCATATTTTTTTAAAAAATTAAAATTATTTTGATTTTTCACGAAACAAGAGAAATCAAAGTTTTTTGTTAGTTTTTTTTATACCGGTTCTTTACCGCATTTTACAATTTCTTCACTCTGTGGATGGCTTTGCCTGGAGGGGATGGATTTGGCACGTAGAAGAACCGTTTCACATGTCCCTTACACAATCCACTTTTCATTGCCTTGGCATCCACTCTACTTGGATATCTTGAATAACTCGAGTAAGATCTTATTGTGATGACGATTACGGGTGTCTAAAGAACCTTCAGTGAGAGTTTAGACGAGATGGCATAGGTTTACGTCACAAACCCCAAAATTAAAGAATCTCGGGGGTGTATCAACATGTTTGATTCTAGTTCTCTTCCAAATGGCAAATGGGGCAAATTTCACCTGGACAATGGCTGTTTACTGCAAAGGAAGAACTAACTACAAGTAATTGACACACAATCCCAACGTCGGCTAAGCAATGAACTACCAGCAAGCAAATGGAAAAAGGAGTCCAAACATCTTGTGTAGCGTCTTGCCTCACAGCATCTACATGTGTAACCAAAAGTCGAAATGGAATGTCACATGTCAATCAAATAAAATAGATCCCAACATCTAATTTCAATATCCTAAAAGGTTATATGTGGTGCTAGTAAAAGATAAACAAGAAACCAGCAGTGAGCCCCGTGCCTCACGAGAGATTGCAGAGCAAGGGAAGCACGCTGCATTGCCTGGACCACTGTACTAATTTCAAGCCCGAACTCTCTTGTTGTTGCATGATGGGCACTTGTATTGTTTAATATGCTCGGCCCTAGCTGGAGTTATCTTCACACACGCGCCATGGAACCACCTCTGGCATAGGTCACAGCAGATCCAGAAGTCATCCGAGGCAGTGTTCTCCCCACATGCTCCACACAAGGTTTCCCCATTCTCCTCGTCTTCCTCGTCCAACTCCTCATCTTCTTCCTTCTCCTGTGATTCTCTCGTAAATTTTCCCCGAGGTTCAGATGCTTGCTGTGGGACGATGTCAAGAAAAATCTCAATCAAAATCGTGGGGGAAAGGGAGAAGACCACCAAAGAATTAGTTGAAAAACCACATTCAAGTATTGATAGTTACACGTATCATGCATGAGTAACTCCATCAGCCAACCCCATGTGCATATGAGCACAAACCGTGTGTCATACATATAACACATGCATTGCACACTAAACCTCAAAGGGGTTATAGATGCAGTATGAATCACAGTGCTAGATAGAACAGAACCAGGCTAACTCGAATTTGAAAGGTAGCCAGCCAGACAATTCACATGCAAAACGCACGTATGTCCATGCAGTCAAACCAAGTTGACAGCTTATTATAGCTGATGAAAATGGATGAACAGATTAAGTACAATTAGCCAGCCAGTTCGGTCATTGACGTCAGATATTATGAGTTGCATGGAGGAATCCAGGGTAACAGTTAAGCTATGATATGTATAATCTAGCAATTACAATTATTGGTTGGCCAACTACAACTGAAAAATATGTACAACCTGGCAATCAAAATGACCAGTTTGCCAATTAGAGTTAAAACAATATGGAGCATCTGCATAGATGAAATATTTGAGGAGGATCGCTTATGGGTAGCTTTATTCTGACTAATACTGCGAAAGTCACAGTCAAGTCTAAACCTAGATTTTCAGCATGAATTCTCTAGAATGCCTAAGATCATCAGAAATCCTCTGATTGCAAAAACTTATTGGATGTTAATAAAGTTTGAGCATTTGAAGAGATAATAATGGTCAACTCTTCTGAAAATCATCAATCCATGTAAATATAGCTGTATACATCTACCAATTCCGTAGATACTGAAAGTAAAGTTCTTTTTTTTTTTTTTTGGGGTAAGGTTGAAAGTAAAGTTCTTTGTACCACTTTGGAAGTAGATTTGGATTTGCTGCTGCTGTGATTGGCTACAGACGACTTTGCCTTTTCTTGCTTCTTTGCAGCGCCAGTCACCACTTCAAAGATTGTTGGAAGGTCATGTATCATATTGGAGAGCCGCTTCCTGCCCCATAAAAGTAAACCATACGGTGTCGTTTAAAGCCACATGAACTATTAAAAAGTTACAGCAGAAGAGTAATAGATTGCTAGCAGAGCAGAAAGATTTATGCTGGTTAATGTTATTCACGGTATAATTTAGTTTGATGAGGAAGTCCATTCCAACAGTTTGGAAACAGCAAGAATTTCCTTCATGGAGAACAGTAAATCTGTCAAACTATAGCTAGAATCACCCTTATATCTGGTCTGCTGCCGCATGATAATATAAACATCTTCCTCAAAAATTGCCTCGCTTCACAAAAATCAAGCATAACCAAGTTGACCCTGTAAAAGAAGAATGGAATGTAAAACTAAGATCTTACCTATCAGCCTTATCAAATCCAAATCTAGCACCGAAATAAAAGGCAACTGCAAGCAGCCAGGAATCACTGTGTACAGCCACTAAAGAAATCCAGTCCTTTTCGTGCATGCCATCCCTTGCAAAGTTGATACCTAGAACCGGCTCTGGGAGCTCTGGGGGCACTTCTTCAGCAGGTAAGTTCACTTCCCATTGTTCACTTGGAAAGCCATACAAGCAGAGGTTCTCTTTTCCTTTGGAATAATAGTAGAAAGTCTATGATAGTCAGTCGTAGAGACAGCAAAAAGATTTGATGGTGGAAATAAATGTCAAACAAAACTGAAAGAACCACTGAGAAAACCAAAACCATCTCCTAATTTGACCAATTCGAACATGGTCAATGAATTCAATTCAATTGATACACTTAATAATCAGGACAATCATCATCACCAGATCAGCTCCCAGTATTTCATCTGCTATGTAATAATAATACGAGCTAGTAAGCAACAGATTTAACACGACCAAGAGATAAAAAGAAAAATTTGCTCCATTTATGTAACTAAACAATTGACCCATCAATAAAAAAAACCAAAGTTTACAAGGATAAGCAACATACACATCATCCGAGAAACAATTCGGATTATGGAAGTTTTGATATGAATGGAAGAAACTGAATCCATCTTATATATATGCAACAGTGGGAAACAAAGGCCAGCTCCAAAGTGTGTTCAATGGTTGTGCACCCCGGAATGAACAATGACAATCAGACAGTCCAAAACTTGCAGAAACTACAGTCAACAATATACAACAATGCTAGGGCAAGGCTGAAGTAAAACTAACCTGGATCACATTGCTGATAAAATTCTTCGACATCTGCAACAGTAAAGCAAGCAGCCTTTTAGGGAAAAAGCAGAAGAGAACGGTCATGAATATCTGTATGGTACTAGGCTAGCAAAAACTATCCATGAAAAAGTGAAAAAAAGCACTTGACTCAAGATATCTTTCTTGGAAAAAGCACAACTACAGGCTCCTTATAGCTTGCCCTAAATTCACCAAGGCATCAAAACTTCAACCATTTACATTTTTTGTCTACTCTTCAACTGGATAATCATCTAGCTAACAAACTCGACACTTCCATCTTTGCAAAAAAATATCCAGGACAAAGATCACATTGCCGCTAATTGACATCTCTTTCTCTCATTTCCCTCCTCCAATAAGGCTAGATAACCCAGCTGACCTCACATATTCTCCTCACCAGAAATAAAACAGAGAATTCAAAGTCCCAGAAGGTTCCCAAGAATACCCATCAATCTATTCGTGCCAAATCCGCAAAATCAAATAACTCGTAGTCCAGCGACCGACCATACAAGACATAACATGGGGGGAAAAACAAACAAAACGCCCACCCCTCTCCAACACCCACAAGAACACACGAGAACGTTATTTACGACTACAATTTCCCGCGAAGAAAAACATACAACATACAGTCGAAAAGAAGCAATGCTTGAACTGTAGAAGTAGAGAGCCAAACAACAACCGACAAGAATCGTCCGAATCGAAAAGCAGTCCTCTCGCCCCTCCTCTACTCAGTTTCGTGCACGAAACCGCGAAAAAACACACAGCGTTCGCGGAAAATTCAGCACACAAAAATTACCCACGAAAGACAACAAGAAAAGAGACGGCGAGGACGGACCGGTGGTAAGAGCCTTGATCAAGGCGGTCCGGCGGCCTTTGAAGTCCTTGAAGACTTCCTCGACAGTCCGCGGATTATACTGCGCTCCCTCCATCGTCGAACCTCTCTTTTCTCTTCTCTCTCTCTCCTTCCTTCTGCGTCGTAGAAAGCAAAAGAATACAGAATTGCGGAAGTCAAACGCATATTTAAGGCACAATTTTCGATTTTTCCCAATATCAATTTTCCTTTAAAAAAAAAAAAGAGAGACATGAATTATCCAAAATTATTATTATTATTAGGATGGAGACATGAATTATTTACTTCGAAATCCGAGATTCATAACCACTTTTGGTCTCCTTTCGCAATTACTTACTTAGGTTATGGGCCAAAACCGGTCCGAACGCGACTGGACCGGGGGACGGTGCACGCTTTTTGCACGTGCTGAGCTGAATCCCGAGGAAATGGTGCCTTGGGTACGGAAAACCCTGAGAAGACGTGGAGTTTTGAATTCGGAAAGCGACAGCATCAAAACCTATCCATGTAGGAATGCTGTCGAGAACATTAATAATAAAGGAAACGTCTCCAAACCGAGGCCTGGTTGGTGTTCATTCATGCATTCTTGAATTTGAGCGGCCGACCAAGCAACTTGTGATGAATGTGTCTTGGCCCCGTACAAATTTTCAAATGGGTATTCTGAGAAACTACTACTTGTTGACGAATAGACCCCCGGTTAAAGCGTTTCGAAAGTTCCTAGGACGATGTTACAATGCGGAACTAAAGGAAAGGAGCAGGGATGTGAGAATAGATTGGCTCTGCCGTGTCTGTCAAATTACTCTCAGCAAACTTGAATCAAATCATCGATCCGCTTGCTTCGAAATAGTTCACCATACTCCGCAAAGAGGGAGACGGTAGCTCATGGGATGCATGCCGAACGGCATCTGTATAAAGACTGCGGTCACAGCATTCAGGAAGTCTTCGTTCCTCAAGAGGGCAAAAGAGAAGCTTTCAAATGATGCTTCTGCAGATAAAATCTGCTCGGCTCAGCACCCATTGATGAAGATGAAGCGGCTCCAACAGACCAAAACATGGGAGGGAGTGAAAACTGACATTTGACAAAACCTTCTCAAGAACCTCGACAACAAGAAAGGGGCAGAAGAACAGATTACTGGATCCTCATCCATATGGAAGTCCTAGAATCTAAGTGAAAAACGGTGATCAAATGGGAGGAAAAAGCGTTCACGGTTTCAGACACTTCAATCTCATGGGATTCTTGGACCAACCAACAAGCAAGGATTTCCTCTCTTTCCTCCAAAGGAAGTTGTCACTGGTACAGAAATGACGCAACGTAGCGTGGGAACAATTGTCATGTCTCCAAATGTACTTCATAGAAAGTTTCGGACTCGGGATGGAGTTTCAACCCTTTTATCTTGTCCATTAAACATCTGCCATATTAACATGGATGTTTTCCTGCAGATAACTAAGTACATGTACCTTTCTCCATGCAGACGTTCTCCAGCAACCTACCTTAGCATACAACGGTTGATAAGTAAATCACTGTACTCTTTTGGTTGCTTTTACAGGGATGATTCACACCCTGTAAGTCTAGGTTCCACTAGTAATGAAGAGAAGGTTCGTCACAAACGAACTTCATGCACAAGGTACAACTTCGTAGACCGAGGATGCAGACATTGTCAAAGAATGCCGAGTACTAGAAATTTACGACTTGCAAATGAAAATAAAAACAAAAACATACATACCATGTAAAATTACAATGCCAAATTGATCTTCTCGGACCATTTAAAAATGTCAGAGTAGACTTGATCACCTCCCAAGTCTTCTCCGTTAGCTCCAGCGGCCACCCTTATAATGTCCTCTATTAATGCAAAATTTCCCATTACATCTACATGCGAGCCACTTTGAGTTCCTCGACCTTCTAATAAATTTGCTGGAGGAGCATGATCATACTCCCTATTGTATGTGCGAATTCCTGAGGGATTGAATCTGGTCTTACCGCGCCAACCTTTAGCACACATGAACCCTGCACTTAACACTGGAACAGTTTCATCCCCATCAACAGTGTACACGCCATCCTTCAGACAGCTATCTTCATCTTCACCTTCAAATGAAGTATCAATCTGAAAGGGAATGTAACATTCGGCAGAGGGAGACAGTTTGTAAATGTAAGCTCTTTCAGTCGGTATGCCAACTCCGTACATGGAGAAGATTTCAATGTCGGAGGCATTTGGTAATCTGTAAAGAAAAGAGAGATTTTAAGTACACGAAAGGTGAAATATCAATAGCAAATCAGGAGCTGTAAAAGCGAATATTTCCAAACATCAGTTGAAAGAAGAATGCAACATCTCGCTTAAACTATTGCCGTAGTCCAAAGTGCTAAAGATTCTCACTTTGTTTCCAAAGGGTTTGACCAATATTTGTAGTGCTTGTACTTTGGGTCATCCAAATCATCAGCAATTCCATATGAAAAATGAGCACTACCACGTGCCATCATCTTTGGAGCAACAAAATGGAGCAGATCTAAAACTGCTTCAGCACTGTAAACTTTATGTTCAGCTACAGCTCTGATCCCCTCAATTCCCATATCATGGTACTCAGTCCACACATCACGGCACGTTGTATTGGCAAGATTCCGGCCTTTAACAGCATCCTGAATTGCAATAGTAACCAGCAACATTAGTAAACTTACTTCAACTTACATGTTACAATATGCACAAATATACAGGGAACTATGGCACCAAAACTTACTCATTATTTTAAAGGAAATAAAAGTTCGGAAAGAACATTCGCCGGATAGTGATATTGCTTGACCCGAACAAGATTATCAATTTGTAGTAGTAGGGAAAAACATTGCATATAATTTGGCATTGGCTACCAAGACATTGTCAATGAATGATGCCAAAGTCTTGGTATGGCTTCCATGAAAATGTACGTGCGCTAAACGCATACACACGGCTTCCCACCTCCGTAAGTAATTACATTCAGGAATGTAGAAGTTCAAAATCATCAGCTTTGCAAGCTAAAATAATGAAAGGGAAAAAAGAAACCCGCAGAGGAATGACACAATTTACCAAATTGAAACAGGTAGTCATCTACCCAACATAGCCTAATTTTATTTTCTACTTTTAGTCTCATGCAGCATATGAAAAGATTGAAGCATTTTAGTACCGGGAAAGCATGAGCAAGTGGCCAAAAACTGCTTGGCTATAATACGGAAAATATGCTTAAACTTAAAATTATAAAAGAGAACCAATGACCGACAGGAAACTTTTAGTTCTCTTTCACTTAGTTACCTTATCTGACAATCAAGATTGCAAAACCTAGAGCCTGTTGTCACCAGGGATAGATACCAAAGAGTGTTAACCTGCTGATGGCTAGCTAGCCCCTGACTTTAGAGTCATTTTTAAAAATTTTCTATCCAGTTTCAAGATCAAGCATCATGAGAATGATATATGCAAACAAATAGGAAATAATGTGACCAGATAATAAAAGCATAATCAGGGCATCAGAAAAGCACATTGAGAAGGCAAATTCACCCTAAAGTCGATCATCTCGATCTCAGAACCCGGAGAATCTGCCACATCTTTACCAAATGATATGATCCTTCCATAATTAACTTTTGCTTGAGAACCGGAACTGTTGGTGCCACTTTCACTTGAAGCCTGTGAGTCATTTATTCTTTGCCTTCTCTTGCGAGGAAGATATCCTTCCTCAGGTGACCAATCAAGACCACCCCAAATTGTGTCCCCACCCTTTGGGATCATTGACATGGTGGAGTCCCATGTGCGGCTCATCTTCATTACATGCTGCAGAGTTTGGACGCGAAATATATCATTGCTCAGGAAACCTGGTGCAATTGCCCTGCATTCAAAGGTAAACAATGAGACAATCAGCTCAGTTGCATGGGAAAGGTTTAAGATGTAAACCAGGAGAGTATCAAGGATCGCATTATATATGTGGAAGTGAAATGTATTGTCTTTGTCAGGCTTGGATCAGATTTTCAAGAAAGAAATCCAAAATTATAGCACTTACAAATGTATTTAAATTATGTAAGTCAAGAAAACATTCTGCCGAGCATAGAGTATTGTTGACACAAATGAACTTCGCAGGTAAGACATCATGTATTTTCTAATTGGTTTGTTCATTAAAGTAATGAGGGATGATGCAGACAAGAAAATGCGTCTCCATTCAATGCTTTGCCTCCAGTAAAAGTATGCAAAATTTCCTCTTCCAAATTCCCTGTCAAACTTTAGCAGCAAATACTGGCTCTTCATTCAATAAACAAACTAAAGTTAACCTGGCAGCTGCTATATCCTTTGCTTCGGCAGAGAAAAGCCCAGCAACAGCCTTTGGAACTCCCAGAAATGGTCCACCAATATTCATGATTGCTTTTATATGCTTAGAACACCAATCAGGTCCACCACCTCCACCCGTCGGAGCTGGCTCCTCAACCCATTTCATGAAGTGCAGAAAGTACAAAACACCCATTGAATGAGGGATTACAACAGCTTTTTTACCTCCACTAGTAGCCACCATAATTTCTATTTGACTTTTTATCCGGCTCAGAGTTTGATCCCTCACCTGATCAATCAAATGGTAGCAAGGAGGTTGAATGAATTTCTATTGAGAATGATGGGCTTATAAGAATTGAATATTCAACACACTAGTTGAAAATAGTGCTGTTTAATAGACAGCCGATTGAAGTGCGTACCTCAGTGTTTTGGAATGAGAGTCTCCAATCATATGCTGCCATATACATATTCTTCTCTTCATATCCTATCCGAGCTAAGTTAGCAATCAGAACCGCCCAAACAAAATAGCCAGGCATGAAGTAGTCAGCAGCGACAAGTCCAGTCACTGGACGGACTCTTATACCAGGAGGATCCAATCCAGTTTCGTTGTCCAATGACATGTGCTCTACCCAGCATAGAGGCCTAAAGGTAATATTCACCAAATGATGAGGGTGATCATTTCAGCACCCTAGAACCTAAAATAGATCATAAATAGCAGTGCAAGATTGAATGAAGAAAAATCTAGCACTGGCATCATTGTAAAATTAGAGATGTTGGAGGCTTCGCATCAAGACCTGCATAAGTCCTTCACGGTCGTCTTTATATATGTCCTTCATTGTGGCATAAGATGTTTCGGTCTTTTTAATTAGTTAAACTTGAGCTATTGGACACGTTTGCATAATCTAGCAAGAAAAGAGAAAATCATTCTTTCATAAAGAATTTGTACATCATCTAAGCAGCAACGCATTTGTACATATGTTCAAATGTGAAAGGTTAAATGGTCGCCCCAACTATACGAACACAACCATAACAGAAGCATGAACCTTAGTACCTATTGTTGCAGATGCAGGTTCAATGGGAACTCTAAATTTACAGCATTAAGCTCAGAAACAGGGGAAAACAGGCCTTGCTCTAGTCCACAGAGCTCGCGTTTAGCAAAGAAATTAAGTTTAAAAGGGTGCATACAGAGCCAGCATTATGATCTGCCTACGCTTGCCCAAAATGGAAAAGAGTGGCTTAAAGTTGCATGAGGGGAATGCAATGATCATGATCAGGAGACGAGCCATGTCACAGTAGTTTGACATTGTCTTCAGTGAACCGGACACCTCTATCCCAGGTCAATTAAATAAAGGAAGAGTTTAGTTAGATAATGTCCTGAACCTCACAAACTAGTACTCATTAAGCATTTACTAAAAACAGTCAACCACTTCACCAGTAAACACCCAACTGATCACCCACATAGTCCCCGGCGACAACATCCAAATTCGACCAAACATAGCAACTCATACACTTACATACACGACCAAAGCACAGCTAATCATATCACAACATGAAACATCTCAAACACAATGAGAATTCTTAATCAAAGAGCCATACCTTTTGTACACTTCTCCAAACGTGCCGCCCCACAAACGCTTCCTAAATAGCCCCTCCGAGCACCCATGCCCTTCCCATAGCTCAAGCCCGCCCGTCACGATCCCCGGCACGAACACCACAGGGTGCTTCGCCGTCAGACCTTCCTTCTTCAACTTCACGCCCGGCGGGTCCGGCAGTGGCCCCGTGATCGCCTCAGTCACGTATTGTGGGAACGAGGACGGCATCGCATTGTACAGGAACAGCAGCAGCCACCAAATTGTGCATACGCAGCCCACGAACCAGCAGCAGTTGTCCACGCACGACCACTTGTTCTTCTCGGATTTCTTCTTCTTTTTTGACGATGATTCCTTCTTCTTCCTATCCTCGTCTTCACTAGCATCCTGGGCGAGTTTCTCATCGGAGCTGGGGGCTCTATCAGCCTCTGCAGCTTTCCTTCGCCGAATCAAAGGCATTTTCCTGAATTTTCCCTCGCTACTCCACTCTGCTTCTTTCTAGGAAAATCCTTCCGACCCAATTCGCCAGCAAAACTTTTTATCTTTCTCTAGACAAAAAACACGCACCTGCAAATCAAAAGGCAACACACCAAATACCTTGCCTCCCCAATCTTTTTTCCCATTTTCCTCTTCTCGCATTCAAAAATTAATCATTACGCAACTGAAGAAGCCAAAAGTAACTGAGGAAAAGAGAAAAGCTCGACCCCGCTTCGCCATCAATTTTCTCCTACGTTTAAACAGGAACGGAAACCGTAGGAATGTAGAAAAGGATCGAACTCGAAAGCGTGTTCGCTCCTCCTTTTATCTTCCCAGCGCTGAGAATTTTCCTCTTTCCCGAGAAACAGGAAGGGGAAATATTTTCCTGGGCGAGAAAACAGTGGAAGCTTCGGAAACGACCGGTCGCTCAATGAAGTGAAGTGAAGTGACCATGTGATTATGAGTGGTTGGCTGAGGAGACGCATGGCGGGTCTGCATGGGACAGAATATTAATTTTTGGCCATTTTATCGGGAAGACAAAATATTTATTTTCTTCCTTTTATCAACAAGAATCGGAAACGTGTCGAATGTATAAGGGCCAAATCTCTGATCAAAAAATAAGCTGCGTCGGTGCTAGGCATATCACGTATGATAATTGACGTCAATGTGAGAAAATTTTCAGCCAAAAATTAACTATATCGACTCAATTAACATAAATATAAAAAGTTTGAAGACTGAATTAATATCAATATAAAAAATTTATGACTAAATTGAGACTAATAAAATGTTTAGAATTGAATTGGTATCAATAAAAGGTTTAGGATTAAATTGGCACAAAAGCAATATGCAATGCGATCCTTGATTTTTAAATAGTTTCATATAATTTACAAATTGCATGGAACGATTAGCCTTATTAAATTGCATAACTTACAAATTCGAGGACCACGTTGCATAATGGGCTAAGTCCGTTTGGAGCCTGAGGTCTAGAGCCTTGAGCAGAATGGGCTAAGTCCAGTCCGAATTCAGATCTCTTGTTGGGCCTTCTTGGGCAATCTCAAAGTCTCGCGTGCAAGGATGAGCATGTTTCTATTGTCATTTTGTTTTATCTTGTATACTGAAAAAGAAGAATCATTCTTTTTTTTCCTTTTCTTCTCCTATACAATTGAACTACTCTTTTTTTTTTTCTCGAGAAAGCATACGAAAAAAAAAAAGTGCCAAACTAATCGCCGGCCGCCACCCAACATAAATTTTCTACCCCATCATTAACGATCGCATCCGAATTTAGCTTTTTTCTTTCGTATTATAAATATTTTTACGTCACAGGTAATTTGAGATATCGCGAGTAAAAAATACGAATAACTTCACCGAACATTTAGTGTAGCAATTCGAAACATATAATGCACTTTTTGAAAAAGATGCAAACGTGAAATTTCTCCTCCTCGCTCGAAAATATTTTATTAACTTTATTATATATGTAATTTTTTTTTTTTTGGGCACTGAATATGATTTAAGTACTCAATCTTGAACCTTTCTTGACAACATATGCAGTTGCGGTTGTCGCAAAGCCGCTAGTTTCCGTTGAGTGTCGTGACGCGAAGAGGACGGCGCCGGGAACGTGCTTGACAACACAGATCAGCCCAACTCCCAGGACGCTGGACCGCGAGCCCATAGCTTTTAGAGGCATTGAGGTTTACATCAAGAACTCGTTTGTGACGTGGGAAATAAATATTTTGAAAGATGTTTATTTAAAAATGATTGTTCGAGATAACTAATCAATTAACAATATATTAAAAAGGATGACTATTAATTAGCAAAAAATATTATCAATTAATACTTGATTGAAATTGATTCTCTGATTTTCTTCCCCGGAACAAAAAAAGATTAGAAATGCGTTTGGTGACGTAAATGATTCCGATTCCGATTCTATTCCCTAGAATAGTTTTGGAATAAAAAAAAAGTATACTGCTAAAAAGGAATCACTTTTGATAATCACAAAAAAGGATAAAGTCTCGGTTCTTTTAAAAAAAAAATTAAGTCTACGCAGAATTCCACTTGAACTTTTGAACTTACAAAAAAATTAAAATTAGATTTAAAAATTTAGTAACAAATAATTTTTAAATAATTTTTTTAAAATTAAATTTAAAACTGAGCTTTAAATTTTAATAGAAAAATTCAAATATTTTTTTAAAAAAATGGAGGAAATTAAAAAATACAAAAAAAATCATTTTTTAAAAGATGGGGGAAATTTAAAAAATTTAAAAATTTAAAAATTTAAAAACATTTTAAAAAGATTTATAAAGGATGAAAAATAAAAATAAAAATCTCACCATCTAATTTTTCATGGGGATAGAAATTTTGTGTAGTTACCAGACACATTCTAATTCTTTAAGATTATCTAATGAGTAGAATAAAAAAAAAATATGATTCGAATCAAAGTCACTACCTTGCTTCTCTCGTGATACAATCCTCTTCTTGCTAAGCCCTCTTTCTCCCCTTTCTTTCAAATACAAATATACAACAAGGATTCTAGCAACGAGCTAGACTCTCTTATTGATATGAATGAATAATCCTTTTCGCAGAGGTAAATCTTTGCCTACTAAGTAAGATGATAGAAAGTTACAAATTGGCTATGAAAATTGGATTTCCCTACTTAATGGGATAACCATTTGTTACCAATGATGAATTTTTTCTCGTTGGAAATCATAAATTTCGTATACAATAGAAGAATTGAATAGGGTTTTAGGGATAATTAAGCTCAAATTGATGACTCTCATCACATTAAGGTGACACTCTACCGCTAAGTTATATCTCTTACTTGCTCCATCAAGAAATAGAATTGACTAATCCTAGGACAAAAGGTCAAGAAACTCAACGCCGCTATTCCGTTATTCTTGAACAACTTGGAACTGGACCTTCATTTCGCACTATTAAGGATACGAAAACAGAATTTGTAACTTACTATTCTCTTGCCTAGCAGGCAAAGATTTATCTTTACGAAAAGGATGATTCATTCGTGTCAACAAAAGAGTCCAAATCGTTATCAGAATTCATGTTGTATATTTATATTTAAAAGAAAGATGTTGATCTCCTTGTTTCTCTCATGATGCAATCCTCTTCTCGCTGAGCCTCCATTCTCTTATAATATTGCTATTTTGTTGTAAGCCTGAATTGAAAATCGATTTCTAATTAATAGGATATATGACTTCCCCCTCAACCCTAGCACACAGAACACCAAACGGAAACCTGCTTTTGAAAGCATTGTAGGCGAAGGGTTCTCAACTAATCTCGCACTTGACATGCAAAGCATGTGTCGAATGGATCAGAGAAGGTAGGGTTCCTCTACAAACCATTCGAGCTAAAATCGATTATTGTTCCTATGGAGTCCGAACGGTCTATGGAGTATTAGGCATCAAAATTTGGATATTTTGGGATGGGACTAACAAGAGGTAGTATAGAAATATTCGCCTGTTGTCCATCGACTATGCCTTTCGGCCTAATCTTAGGCCCTGACTCACCATTGTTGCGACCCTCTAAAAATATTTTTAAATTAGGGGGTTAACGGATTATTAGGTTAATTAGATTTGACTAACTTAACGCGGACCCTCCCAAGCCCTACCGAATCGCAACTTTGGTTTTTGTTTAAATGATTTTGAAATTTGGAGTCGCCACTAATCGTTCTTGGTAGGTCGATTAGAAACCTAAATAAATTAGCGGGAGAACTAATTTATTCCTGCGAACCAGAGATTATGAGCTCGGGGACTTGGTTACACTAGTTAATTAAAACTAATGCCCTTTCGGTACCTTAATTTCATGGATATCCTAATTCGGCAACTCAGGCTTGGTTTATTCCTAGGGCTCTAGTAGGGTATTCTCTTTTATGTTTTCACTTTTTAAATAGGATGCATGGATGGTATATATTTTTATTTGTTATATTTTTTTAAGTGTTAAAGACTCCCTGAAGCCGAAAGAGGGAGTGTGTTAACGACTTATGTGCAGTATTACGACCTACTCATCTTTTGAGTTTGATGATTCAAAAATTAAATTATAGGAAGTACATGACAGTGAATAAACACCTCCAATGGGAGGCCTAGCATTCGCTTGGCTCTTTCCTTTGGGATTTAAGGTACAGGTATTTAAGTTGCAGGTATTTAACTACTGTAAGTAAAAACCTCCAATGGGAGGCTAAGCATTGGCTTGGCTCTTCCCTTTGGGATTTAAGGTACATGTATTTAAGTTGCAGGTATTTAACTACTGTAAGTAAAAACCTCCAATGGGAGGCTAAGCATTGGCTTGGCTCTTCCCTTTGGGATTTAAGGTACATGTATTTAAGTTGCAGGTATTTAACTACTGTAAGTAAAAACCTCCAATGGGAGGCTAAGCATTGGCTTGGCTCTTCCCTTTGGGATTTAAGGTACATGTATTTAAGTTGCAGGTATTTAACTACTGTAAGTAAAAACCTCCAATGGGAGGCTAAGCATTGGCTTGGCTCTTCCCTTTGGGATTTATGGTGCAGGTATTTAAATTGCGGATGGACTTTGTCCTCTCCATTCTGGGGTATGAATTCTTTAAAATAAAATATAACGAATTGATTCAACAATTTGAAATTTGTGCGCGCTTGAAGACTCCTCCAAGCCGATTTTGTGCTTCCATAGGGTTGACCATTGATATAGAGCTGCGGCTTCCTGACATAAAATAGAGTGAAGTGTCAGTATACAAAATATATGCCAATCTGCACCTAAAACCAGAAGAGTGGAAAGAGTACTTATCTCCCATTTTTTTGGGAGGGATTTCTATAATTGATTTTCGCTCTCTATGTTCCCAATATAGAGAGTCTCTTTTGAATTAAGAGAGACTTTTAGTCACAAATCAACTGAGAAATCGGTGGACAGCTTAGGAGCTTGTTTGGGCGATTTTTGCATCTCTACGAGATTTTTTGCCGTTGACGTAGAGATATCCTTCTCCTAACATAAAATATGGAAAAATGGAGGTAGGAGAAAGTGTATACAATTTGTGCTAATTTGCGACTAAAACCACAAATAAATGAATAAATAAAAAAACACTTAGCTCGAATTTGTTTGCTCGTTGACGAGGATGAACTCTTGATTTATGTTGATCGATGAAAAAATTTGTGATGATAACCCCTAACTTTAAACTCCCATCATCTTCAAAATTCTCTCTCTTTTGGTATTTTTTTTTTCTCTCTCAAATTTTTCTTCAATCTCTCAAAACCCTCTCAAACATCCAAAATTTTCTCTCCCAAAAAATTCCTCTCTCAAGCTCACTTCTTCCTCCTTTTATAATCTACTCATCTATCTCCCATTCTAATTTTTCCACTAACTCTATCTCCCATTCTAATTTCTCCACTAACTCTTCTTCATTTTCATCTTCCATTCTCCATCTCTATCTCATATTCTAATCTTTCCACTAACTCTTCTTCATCTTCATCTTCCCTTCTCCATATTTATCTCCCATTCTAATTTCTCCACTAACTCTTCTTCATCTCCATCTTCCCTTCTCTATTCTTATCTTCCATTCTAATTTCTCTACTAACTCTTCTTCATCTCCATCTTCCCTTCTCTATTCTTATCTTATTTTCTCCATCTATTATTCTCCAACTTCTCTTCTTCATCTCCTCTTCTCCATCTTCCCTTCTCTATTCTAATTTATCCACTAACTCTTCTTTTTGTTATTTGTAAAATAATCCTTCAAGAGTTAGGTATTTGCACTATAGTCCTTGAATTTTAAGTATTTACAATTTAGTCCCTGAAAAAATATTTCTTTAAGTCCAAATCTCCTTACAATTTATGATATACCTTCCCTATACTTAGTCAAAATTCACCACATGTCAAATTTAAGCTCATTTCTTGCCACTGAAAATAATGCAGAATTTAATTAAAGCCCTTTTGCACAATTGAGTCATTCTGGGTATAATTTGGGCCAATATAAAAATTTGAAATATTAGAGAGCAATGTCACAACTCCTAAAAGTGAAAAAATGAAAATAAATTGACTCAAATTGAATTTTTTAGGCCCGGTTCGAGATTATGCTCGTGAAGGAATACACGACCCCGAATTGGATTTTTTAAATTTGTGATGGCCAACATGAAAAGGGATTTAAAATAAAAATATTGACTATTTTTATATATTTTTGTAGCCTCAAATGCTATTATTTATTAAATATTCTCATAATTTCTAAAATATATAAACAATATATATAAATACAAAAAATTATTTTTTTGTTTGAAAATAGTTGCCTAAGCTTGGCCATGGCTCCAAACTTGATTTTTCAATTTTCTCAATTTTCTTAATTTTTTGTTTTTATGAATTTTCGAAAATAAATAAATAAATAATACGTAAAAATACTAAAAATATGAAAAATCTTTTTTTGGTCAAAATTGGTTCCCTAGGCTTGGCTAAGGTCCCCAAAGTTGATTTTTCAATTTTATGAATTTTTATGAATTTTTTTATTACTTTAGCAATAGAAAAAATGATTAAAAATCAGGTGTCAACAACCATTTATGAACAAACCTTGCGAAGGAACTCTTAATTTTTTAGGGAGTTACTCTATGTATTGCTTGAAGTAAAACGAATAGGGGATTTGTTTTTATCTTTTGTTGAACTTTTTTTTATGGCTCAATCGATAATTTGATAATGAAAAAATTTCCAAAAATTTACTCTTTGCTTAAGTTGGTAGCGAAGACCAAGCGACATTTTATTGATTCATTCTTATTTTCGTTTTATTTAGATTTGGCCCTTATTCTTTTATATATATTTAAATATTTAAAATAATTTTTAATAAAAATTTTGGTTTTTCCTTCTTTTTCTTTTCTCAATCATTGAAAATTATTAAAAATATAAAAAAAATATCCATGTCAATGAATTTTCTAGCTAAATTGACCTAATTAACAAAAATATAAAAGGTTTATGACTGAATTGACATAAATGTAAAATATTTATGACTGAATTAGCGCCAATACAATAGGTTTATGACTTTTTTGAGTCAATCTAGCCAATTTTCACTAAAAACTTGCTAACATGAAAGTTGGTTGTCAAACGTGGTATGCCTAGAATCAATGTGGATTATATTTTTTTTATTTTTAATATTTTTCATAAATATTTTAGTTATTTCTTCTTTTTCTTTTCTCAATCATTAAAAAATTATTTTAAAACATTAAAAAAATCCACTTCAGTGAATTGCCTAGCCGATTTGACTCAATTACCAAAAATATAAAAAGTTTAGGACTGAATTAATACAAATGCAAGAGATTTAGGATTGAATTTGTACCAATGCAATATGTTTATGCCTTTTTTTAACACTTTTCTCCACATGAAACAAAAGTTCATGAATCAAATCGAACAAGTTATATGTTCATGGATGATATTATATATTGAGCTAAAATTCACAAATCATTTAATTGTGTCATTCTCTTCATAACTTTCATAACTCTTCACTATGGGCCTATTAATTTTGAATCCCTTGTAACATAGACCTGTTTATTAGTCTAGCGGCTGGCTAAGCCCGTCACGGGGGGAAGCCGTAAATTGGGTCATTTGAGGAAGAAAATTAATGCTTTTGTAATCACGATTTGGGTCTGCACGAGATTTTTGTGTCGGCGCAAATCCGTCCCGCCCAAGGTAAAAGAACACAGGGGCAATCAATACCGATCTCACAAAAAGAGGAGGATTTTCAGCGGTCCTAATCACTCCGACTTTGCCAATTCAACTCCTAAATACATCATCCCAAATAAGAATTATGCATAAGGATGACTTTAATAACGTATTAAAAGCTCAAAAATTCACTACATTCTATAGACCTCACCCTCTCTGCTTCCATTAAATGCAAAAATAAGTCTACAACTCCATCTATTTCACAAAGAATGAATTATTTGATAAATATTTTCATAAAAATAATTGCTCGTATCGCTTACAATAACAGGTGAACAAAAAAAAAATTCATCGTCCACAATAATGGGTGTACATAAATTATTGTTAATAATGAAAATATTTTTTCTATTAATTAATAATTAAATGTGTTAAATGGGTGCGTTAGATCGGATTTAGGTCGGGTCGAACATGCTCCGACTCATATTGACTTGTGTAACTCGTGTTAACCCATATTCAATTACTCATACCCGACTCGACTCGACCCCACCAATTTTGATCCATTTTACCAAATCACACTAATATTCTAAGAAAACTTATATAACTCATTTAACCTATTTTAAGCTCTTCACATGTATATGTTACCAGATAAAAACTTTACATCAAATAAAAAAGAAAATTAAACAATAAGAAAAATTAGTAAATAAAATAGAAAAATGATATTATTAAAATACTCTCATGCAATAAAAAGTATAGTGAAATTTTTTCTATTTTTGAATTTTTTTAAAAAATTTCCTATTTTTTTATTTTTTTTTATTTTTTTAAATTAAAAAGTATTTTATTTTATTTTTTCTTTCATTTTTTCTCCGGCCACCTATTGTGGTGGGCGGCGGCAACTAGTCATGAAGGGCAGAGGACCGCGGCGAACAGTGATCAGTGGTGACGAGCAACAATTTTTATGCTTTCAAATTTTATTTTTCTTTTCTAATTTCTTTCATTCACTTACAAACATAGAAAATTTTTAAGAAATAATAATAAAATTGAGCCTTTGAGGCCTTGGGCTCATTTGTAATTTGTGAGAGTCATGGGTCGAAAATAAATCTAAATGGGTCCAAAATGAGTTTCATGTGTGACCAATTTTCAACCAATTTAATTTCACTTCAACTTTTTGGACATATTTTTATTGAGTCATCTAAAAGTTAATAACCTATATAAGAGATCCAGTTTATACAAAATATGGGTCTATGACCCATATCGATAGCTCTATCAATAATTTTAAGAGATACGAATAATCATTTTTAGAAAAATATTTTTCAAATTATTCAAGAAAAAAGAATAATATGAAAAATATTTTTTGTGAATATGATCGCTTGTACTATTTGAAATAATTAATCAAGTAATTTTTTATTAGTAATAATTTATGTCTAAATATTTTCGTGGGTTACGGACACTTTTACCTTTATTCTTTTTTGCAAGCAATACAAGTAATAATTTTTAGGAAAATGATTTCTAACTCATTCATTTTTCATGAAATAAACGGAGCTTTAATCCAAATACATAACTTCTTAAAGTATCAACAAGATAGGATTTGAAAAAGCCTCATCTTATCAACGGCTATCACGGCATTCTTTTTTGTAGTAAAACCTAAAGTTTCGCAGAATATATACTCAACGTAGCAGTTAAGTACCTCAGGTCCTCAAAAGCTTTAAAAAAAAAAGAAAAGAAAGAAGTGAAACTTCCATTGTTCTTCGTGGTGCTTCGTGCCAACTTTTTCTTGCATCTGGCTCCATTTAAAATCTCTTCCCACAAGCAATGCATCATCGCCCTAACTAAAGTTTCCTCACCCAGCAAGCGACCCCCTTTATGCAAAATCCACTTTAGTTGCAGAACCCTATAATGCATGTTAAGAAAACCCTAACTCTATAAAAGCTTAGCTTATGGGAGACAGAAAGTTGCCTAAACTGCTTCTATATACAGGCTACGTCTGATCGCAACTTTGGTGTCTATCAACTAGGGATAATAGGTCCATAAGTTGGTTGATAGGTACTATGCGAAGCATAGGCTGACCTTGCAGGAAGCCGAAAATTTTCCTTCTATGACTCTAAGCGCGGGAGGCTGCTATATTAGCAAGCGACCCTTTTTTTTTTTTTTTGCCAAAATCCACTTTATTTGCGGAACCCTAAAATGCTTGTCATGGAAAACCCTAACTCTATAAAAGCTTAGTTTATGGGAGACAGAAAGTTGCCGTAAAGTGCCTCTGTATAGACTTCGTCGGATAGCAACTTTGGCTTCGAGTGAGTTTTCGGTTTGCGTGCTTTCGCGTCCTAAGGGGTCGCCCCAGCTTTTCCCCTTTTGTGGAATCACTCTTGCCAAGTTGTTGTTTCATACCTGGGTCTACCGTAAGGATGTCTTGAGGCGCAATGGTTCTAGTTCGAAGGTCACGGCATGCTCATGCCGCATATTAAACTACGTTTTCGTCTAATAACTTAAATCTTTATAATAATTGACAGTGATCCAACGAAATCTCATATGATATCATTAAAAGCGAGCGATTTTAAGTTACGTACAAATTCTACCTGAAATCTCAAACTTACTAATCGTTATAAGTCATCGTTTTTTTTAAACCTAAAACCTATCCTTCACAAGCTAGAACTTGAAACTTACTCCGTCACATGATCCAGGGTCGATTTCGGATTCTGTCCAAGTCTCACATGTATTCCTCATTGAACGGTTACGATAAATCATCACATTTCATGATCACCACCAACTGTTAGACACGAAAAGTACGAAATATTAATAAAATAAAAGTATCGATGATAAAGTGGTCCCGTATTATACACTTATCGTATGATACCATAGAATATCGCAGGATGGCGTGAAAACATATACCAAGAAAAACATAAAAACTTGCTTCAGATTTTAGGTTCCGCCTACTTGAAACCTGGAACCTATCTTGCGTATTATGGAACTTGAAACTAACTAGTTCCCATCAGTTCAGTTATCTAGGTTCCAAGTTTCATCTTGAAACCATGCTTACTCCTTGGTATCATAACATAAGGTCCTTAAGTATCTTTTTAGGATCAATTTACATCCTCAATTGAATACTTTCTCGCTTAGTACTAGGTAAAAAGACAAGATTAAACGTGATGGGAAGTGATAGATCAATTAAATATTAAATCATGTCTTTATCTAAAAGTATCATGCCACGTCCGGTCTCCACACCATAGATGTCGCAATAATACATTTTAAATGAGTGTACCATGTCCATCCGGTAGGCTCCATTTGAAGTGTGTCGAGGTACATCGAAGCCATAGCATCGGCAGACCTAGTGGGAAATGAAAATTATATCCGATCTGTTAATTGAAAATTTTATCTTGCTTCCCTAGTGTTGAATTCTCTCGGTCCACCATTGATCGAAAGAGATTAATGTACCATAATTGCCAAGCTTCCATGATTATCCAGTCACATAGAGAATCTCAAATACAACATTGATGTTCTCAAGATTGTAGCAAAGTTTTTGAATTGGTTAACTCATTGAACAATCAAATAGGAAGCTCTGTCACGAGACTCTTTTAAGTATTTATCTTGTTGTGAGAGCTTTCCATTTGTTTTAGTTTCTTTTACTTTTTGCAACGTGGATCGATCATCAAACTTTGATCTTCAAGGCTTTTCACTTTGTGTACCAAAAAAACGAATCCTAACAAAAGAAGGACTAGCGCGATGTCTTGATCACTCCAAAGAAACAGCAGGCCCAAAAAGAAAAGGGGGTCAAAATCACAAAAAAAAAAAACAAAAAGATGAGGGGGGAGAAGAGCAACAAAAAGCCAAAGAGAGAAAACAAAGCAAAAGGAGACAAAATCAAACGATCCTCCCTCCCAAACAAAAGAGAAGTCTTTTTCATGGATGGGACGACTAAAGTACATGAATTCGATTTCTTTCCCCCATGTGAAAGTGACGTAAGATTTGCCGTATGAAGCCTCTTGTTATGGATATTAGAATGGTGACGTGATCGATTCATTTAATTTCGAAATCAATTGAGTGCTGCACGACTTATTTGCGAAATTCATGATCTATTTATACCGTTGAAGCCTCGTGTTAAGGATATTAAAATGGTGACTCGACCGATTCATCTAATTTCGAAATCAACTTAGCCCTACATGACTTATCTACGAAATTCACGGGCCATTTATATACATATGATCTCCCTCGATCCATGAATTTAAGGTTATCGAATTAGAATTTGCCCAGTTCATTTCGCATGTGCGGTCTCCCGATTCATCTAATTCCACATGTCATCCACATGAGTAGAATTGAAAAAGAAAAAGAAAACGAAATAATCCTTGAATAGTTTTTGGCGAATTAATGCCATCCCCCTCCACATCATACTATGAATGCACGACAATTTTTTTTTCCCCCGTAATTAACGAGGCTTTGGTGAAAGTTCTTGCCATTTAAATAAATACGACCCAAGGTTTTGGTGGTGGGGTCAAGTGCAACTCCTCCTTTTGGGACCCGCATCCTTTTGATGCCCAAAACTTGAAATCCCCAACTTCAATGCAAAATTTTCCTGCTTTTTTATTTTGAACTCCCTCGCTTTATCAATTCTTTTGCTTTTGGGGTCTTTTCTTGCCAAAAGTTGTCAATTAAGCCCTCGTCCACCTTACGTACGTGCCATCTTATGCTATCGCTAGCTTATCTCTGGAGCAGACACTCTTGATCATCAATTAGCCCACGTGGGCAGCACCTTGGATCGAACTAGTGGGCTATTAAAATTATGCTTTTTGGGCCCTCATAATGCATGGTAGCTCTAGCTTTTAGGCGTAGGTAGCACAAAATAGGGGATGGGTGGTTCGAATTAAAGTCGATTTGATCACTCTCTTGTGTCTAGTCTCTCCTAAGTCTTGGTTAAACATGGTAACAATTTATTGAGACTAACTCAGGTCTAGGCCTCAATTCATGGTCTGGATGCTTATTACTTTAAATGCTTCTGCCCTACCTTGCTTTCTCATTCCATTTGATGGTTTTGCTTTTGTTTGTTTGTTTTTTTTGTTTTTTTTTACTCTTCACATTATGCTCGTGATCTTAGATATGGTTAATCTTTCGTTGAGCAACTCTTGCACGTAAATATTGTCCATCCTCACTCGTAGGTCGTCCATAAACGCATGAATCGCATATGTTTATAGATAATCACGTGCATGGGGCACGGGCGTCACTACATATATGCTAGCTTATCGACAAAAATAGAGATTAACACATGTTAATCAACACTGTCATTTATCAACACCACATATCCGTTGTTGAAGTACGATGTTGGATGGTTGGTAGCCGCTGATATGAACATCGGCGACAAATATTCATTGGAGGGACACTGAAACGTCGTTTTGAAACTTAAATTCAATAGTATAGGTGAGATTAGGACTCAAGGACACATATTTTTGGAGGGACTGGATACCACTTGAAAGTAAGATCGTTGGACAACCATTGTTATGGGAAAGAAGATTATGGAGTCGTAATGTATAGCGAGGGCAACCATTTGAGAATATGGGTATGAAATTTGCGAGAATATAGAAACATGGAGGCAATTGACAAAAATTATTCGAGAAAATACAACAGTTGGAAATCGTCAATACACAATTGCCATAAAACTACTATAGATACTGCTAAATGTCAATTTTGTAACTATAATTTCCAAATTTGTAACTCTATCTTTACTTTCCATATCATCCTCTTTTTTTTTTTGGTAAAGTACTTTCCATATCATACTTTATCTTTTGTAATTGTAGTTTTCGAGTCTGCGATGTCAATTAACTTCTGACTTGTGTTTCTATCTTGTGTATTATGTCATCAATTAGATTTTGTTATAGCAGTTTCGCGTTTTCAAGTTGTGCCGTCGGTTTAATTTCGGCTGAATCTATTAATATATATTTATTTTATCAAATCTTTATTATCAAATAGTATCGTCAATCGGATTTCATCACGATTTTATATCTGTGTATTCCTATTCAACTTGAATAGATTATTATTCATTTTTGCCTTTGATATTTCTTGTCAGTAGTGGGCACGGGGACCCTAGCCTCTCCAATTAAAGCAGCGATTTTCGATTAAAAATACTAGAAATTTCGGCGGGACAAGAGTTTGAGTATGACCCATTCGATTTGTTGATCCATCGATTATATGAAAAGGTCGCATTATAGTAGACCTTGGCTCTAATTGGGTGAGCAAAAACGATTTGCCTTCCTGGTTTTCAGGAACGACCCTTTGTCCTTTGGCCTCGGAAAGGAGTGAGCGATTCGCAAGTGATGTTTTATTTGCTCTTATTTATTTTTTTATTTATTTCTCGAGCGAGTGTTTGCTGGGGGAGGCAAAGGTGGGGCCCGCTGCCAACTCGATCATTGAAGCGGAATCGATCAGGGCCGCGGAAGAAACGACATCGGTGGGATCAGACGGACATGCATCGGTGTCCGTGGGTCCCACGTGATCATCACCGGCAGACTTGCGTCCTCGGCCACGCGGGTGAATCCTGGACCGTACGATCGCCGGAACCTCGGCGGATTGATAGTGTTTTTTTTAAAAAAAAAATTCTTTTTCTCTTGTAATTTTACCACCCCCATCATTCGTGGATTTATCTTTGCCCCGAAAATTAATCATTGCTTGACCGCATGATCGTGTCTTATCATCAATGCTAACGTTGATAGAACCCCCAACGATTCTTTTGTTGTCCCAAAGCCTATTTTCGCAAATTCGATTTACTAAAGCCACGCGAGAAATTCATATCGATAGCTGACGAGTCAATTGATTTGCACGCTCAATTAAAATGCGTGTGTATATAAGTCTAGTTCTAAATATTTTGATAATATTAATTTAGTTATAAATTTCTTGATTATTTATCGATTCGGTATTAAATATGTTATCTGAGCAATTAACTAAATTGCCAAAAGATTTATGATCAGATTGGTAAATTCATAAAAGATTTAAGATTAAGTCGATATAATTAAAAAATTATGACTGAATTAATCATCATACGATAAATTCAAATTTTTTTTTTCTTATTATTATTCACGCGCCACAAGAGCCGCACCCGTCTTCGGTCCCGCAAGGGCCAGACGGGTAACAAGAAGATGTACGGATGAGTTTTTTTTTTTTTTTGTGAATCGGATCGGATCAGACTGGACAGGATTTTCACGAAACAAAGGTAAACGGAAGGTTAAGGCGCTCTGTTGTTTTTTCTTAATTGGAGTCCTCCTCCATTCATCCGTATGTCGCCATTTGAACAGTGGAAATGAAGTCTCACTTGGAGAGAGAGCACAGGCTGTATTTAACTTGCAGTTCCTCCCCCGCTTATTCTATGCATGAACTCTCTCTCTCTCTCTCTCTCTCCTCAAATCTCGAAGCTCTCTCTCTCTCTCTCTCTCTCTCCTCAAATCTCGAAGCTCTCTCTCTCTCTCTCTCTGCGTGCGAGCTTGAGCCTGTCCATCCATGATCCATGGCGCTTCTGAACCACCGTTGGTTTTAGGGAGAGAGAGTCTCTCTCTGTAAGTGTGAAGGAGACGGTGTGCTGTGGAGATCGCGGCATTTAATGATGAGCAGGTCCTCGTGAATCCCCCTCTCCTCCGCCGTTAACGGTAACCTCTCTCTCTCTCTCTCTCTCTCTCTCACACAGCATATACAGTAATATTCAATACAATACTCAACTCGCACACGTTACACCCCTCTCTCTGTCTCTCTGCGTCTATCTCCGCGCCTGTGCGTTGAGAAGGGAAGGGACCGATCCGTACGATTCTGGCGTTTGTTTAACCCGTGCATGTAAGCGCTGAAAGTGACATCCCCTCTCTTCGAAGCCGCTTTCCGATTTTGCACTCTTTCTTCTGCTGCTTCTTCTGCCTTTTTTTTGTTGGTTTGTTCCTTGTCGTTGCGTCTCTGGTGGTAGTACCACTGATCTGGTGCTCCCTTTTGTGTTGGTTGAAGTCGGCGACGAATCGAAGGATGTTGACTTGCGTAGCCTGTTCGAAGCAGCGGCTCAACAGCAGCGGATCTCATTCGCTCCGCCCGGAAGAGGACGACGGCGATGCCGTGGGGACGCCGAGAACCAAGCAGGCCATTAGGGCTCTCACGTCTCAGGTAATCACGTCCCTGCCTTTTACGTCCGTTTGATTGCTGAGGAAATGCCGGGATGGGAGTATGCGCAGGTGCGTGGGCGGTTTTTGAAATGCGAAATTTGGTAGACTCCTGAATGAGAAAATTCAGGAGTTAGGGGTCTTTATGTCAGGGCGATTGGAAAGACCAGCTCTCGAAAAGAACGTGATCGAAGTGGCGTAGGAAAATTTAATCTACTGTTGTATCGCTTGGGGCAGTCGAACTGGGAACGAATTATGCCTAAATTAACGAGATCTGGAGCATTGCTTTTCTTTTTTGTGGTTGAAGTAGAGGATAGATCCAGTGAACACAGTCAAATTTTGTCTTTCAGATTAAGGACATGGCTTTGAAGGCTTCAGGAGCATACAAGAATTGCAAGCCGTGTCCAGGATCGAATCGCAACCAAAATCAGAACTATGCTGACTCTGAAACTGCCTCTGATTCAGCTAAATTGCACTGTTACTATCGCAGAGCGGGTAGCTTGAACTCGACCCCTAGGTTGTGGGGTAAAGAAATGGAGTCAAGGCTTAAGGGGCTTTCGAGTGGCGAGACTACACCAGCGTCCGTGAGTGGCCGTACTGAGTCAGTTGTGTTTATGGAGGAAGACGAGCCTAAGGAGTGGGTCGCGCAAGTGGAGCCTGGTGTCCTCATCACTTTCGTTTCATTACCTCAGGGAGGGAATGAACTCAAGCGGATTCGATTCAGGTACTTCACTATTGTTTGTTGTTGAAGTTTGGTAGATGTGAGCTCGTTATCGTTCTGTTGGACATGTTTGGGGATGCATAATCTCTGTAGGGGCCTCCTTTAGTTGGATATTCTTTGCTTTTGATTCGACAGAAGCTTCATGTTGTTTAGATATGTTTCCAATGTCTATTTGTCAGTTGCACCTGGGATTTATGGAGATATGGAAACCCCTCCAGTGGAGCTGTTCTGTTTTCCTTTTCAAAATTTAAGGTCTTTCTATGTTTTACTTGATCTCCTCACTTCTGAGAGTTTTGTCGAATCGGGTAGCCTCATGAACTACTTCCCTGGTCTTTTATAGAGTGGACGCTGCTCGTGAGTTGCTACCTGATCATTTGGATACTATCCAGTTACACTAATTATGAGTGTATATCATAGCTGCAATCCATCCATACACGAGATCTTTAGACATACAGTAGGATGTCAAGTAGAAATTTCACTGTCAACACATGGATCAGGTGCTACCGTGTTGGTAGTCTTCCTCTGACATTCTAATATCCCAACTCACCTGATTGATTATGTTTGATAGGATAGGACCTATAAAAATAATGGAAAACTGCACTGGCAAAGATATCGATGTCACGAGCAATGCATATATTTCGTGATTCACCATAGTATCTCCCCCACAAAGTTTAATGAGTTATGTCCTTTCCTCTTTCAGGAGGTGGGATTGGTGATGGGGAAGGAATAGGGGGATGGGGATCACTTCTCAATGATGTCGAGAGCACATGTTCTTTTTTATTTTGGGTGGGTGGGCGCTAAATTCTCATTTGCTGATAATCCTCTTTAAAACAGAGTTCTTGCTGGTTTCATGTGGGTTCGAGATAATTTAGTTGATACCATTCTGTCAACACTGTCTTATGTCAAGAGTGTCTCACTTGCTGGATGGACACTGGTTTCATGCTTTGCAACTGGTGAACAACTTCTACATTGAGCTTGCTTCGCTAAATGCTAATTGCACAAGTTCACATCTTATATGGAGCTGTTTGTCCTCTATAAGGTTTCTGACTTAGAAACTGGGTAATGACAAATTCCCATTTTCATCCTAGTTTCCCGGAATCTATATTGTACATGTGTAATCTGGACAGATTCACCACAAGGGCAATGGGGGCCACTTGCCTCCACTAAGTATTCTATAAATTAATATGGACAACGGAATCCTTTGTAATCATTTGTTGAATTTGCCCCCGCATAAATGCAAGTGTGTACTTATGAGGCTTGATTCAACGTAGGAAGAAATGATGACTATATTTTGTGTTTTGCTTTGCATTATGACTTGATAGAGATGGTGCAGGATAACATAAGCTCTAAAAAATTAGGAGATAACTATTACCTTAATTAATACACATAGTATTGCTTATAAGGTATCTAAGTATACAGATCATATTCTATAGTGTATATGTCCAATTCCTAAACTTTAAAAGATGCACATTATTTTGCTATTGAACTATTTACATGCGTGTAAATATACACTCTACTTTGGCCACTTAAGAGTTCTTTAATTTACCTAATTTCAAATATGATCTTCAACCATATGCATTTTGCTTCTGTATACCAGAAAAATTTATGGTGTTTCATAAATATACTCCTTAGTTAATATCATTTGATATATACAACTGAGATTACTGAGAGAAGATAACAAAATCACATTGCTATGTACTTATTTTGGTAGGCTTATCTATTTTATGATTATGATTCAGTTTGCATTTTTTTTTTCAATTTAAACATATCTATGGTAGACACTTTTTGAAAGCACATGTCGATCTATTGCCATGTTTCTAAAACTGACCGCATATCGTATACATATTTGTTTGTCAGTATATAATTCCCATGTCCATTAACTGATCTGGGTATCATATATTCAAGCCAACCCACCCCTCCCCACCAACATACACATGCGCGCACACGCATAGTGATCCATCCCATCCATGTCTAAATCCTTCATTCTGCTGCCTATTCCTGTCAAGGTTTGACATGTTTTCTCTCAGTGAAGTAATCTCCCATATCATGTAGCCTTGAGCACTCAAGATGGATTGATCCATATCTAGATTATGCATACAATATTATGCTTGATATCAACTCTGTCAGTACCTTTAGTACTCTCTCTGTAATATTTGTGGTGGGAGCTGCACGCATTTTTTTTGCTGTATCTATTTTTGGCTTGCTCAAAAAGATACTTTGCTGTATCTAATGCCTAGAAGGAAGTGATAATATCATTAGCATCAGAAACTGCACCATTGCAAATCTGGGATTCGAATTAATCGATTTGGAAAATATAATTTGGAATGGAAGAGTAATGCTGGCTTTTTCCCTCCATTTATCTGAGAAGAAGTACAAATTTCCTTGAGAACAAGGGAAATTGTCTAATGTATTGAAAAGGAAAATCTAGCCATTAATTTTATCAATAAAATGGTGAGCCTAGATGTCGCAATTGGTTGTCCACAATATTTACTCATGATTTGCTCTTTATGCTGTGATTTCTCCTGGGACGTTGTGTTTGATGCCTGCAGAATTCTTTCATTCCTATATTTCTGCAGCTGCTAATTACCATTGTTTGAATTGATCAGCCGGGAAATCTTTAACAAATGGCAAGCTCAGAGATGGTGGGCTGAGAACTGCGACAAAGTCATGGAACTATATAATGTTCAGCACTTAAACCGGGAAACGATGCCGCTTCCAACACCTCCGAGGTCCGAAGATGAGGTGTGTTTTGCATGCATTAGGACACAAAATCAATTGTCTCTCACATCCTAAATTGAATAGTTTTCCTATAAACACCCCCCCTCCCCTCTTTCATTCTCAAAAAGAAAGAAAAAAATAAAGCAACTACATTCCTGATTTATGAGGAAAAAAGAAATGGAATTTGACTCTATTTACCTTTTCCAGAGCACCAGGAACGAATCTGCAAAGGAGGGCCCTGTGACTCCACCACTGAGTAAAGAATGCCTACCTCGTAATTACCACCAGTCAATCGGGATGGGCTACTCATCATCGGATTCACTTGATCATCGCCCGATGCAATCTCGTCATTGCTACGACTCGGCCGCTCTTGCTTCAACCCCTAAGCTCTCCAGCATAAGTGGGGTAAAAGCAGAGACATCATCTGTGGACGGTTCTATTTCTTCTAGAGAGGCAGATCACTCTGGAGAGCTTTCTGTCAGCAATGCCAGTGATATGGAGACTGAATGGGTGGAACAGGATGAACCGGGAGTTTATATCACTATCAGAGTTTTGCCTGCTGGCACCAGAGAGCTTAGACGAGTTCGTTTCAGGTAATTTATTTGTTTATGAAAGAAAGGGTACCAATCGTCAGATGATACTCTGTCGCTTAGTTTCCTTCGTTCACTTTGTTGTGCTATAGGTTCGGGGCAGGTTTGCTGGATAGTCAATCCGCTGCACTTACTTTACATTAATTACCAATGTCTCTTTACATGTCGTGGTGCTTCTTTTCAAATAGACTGGGCAGTATTTGTGGATCCAGTGCAGGTCATGTCAGATGAATGTTACTGCAACTGCATTGGTGAAATTGATTGAGCAGATCTCAACTCATATCTCTATTTCTGACGCAGTCGGGAGAAATTCGGAGAAATGCATGCTAGATTATGGTGGGAACAGAACCGAGCAAGGATACAAGAACAGTACTTGTGACTTTACAGAAGTACAAGACGCGTGCCACTGAGAAATTGATTTGCCTTCTAGAGTCTGTTGATAAGTGTAGCTTCCTGGCATATCCTCATCGGTATAGCTTTCGCCTTATTTAATTTTTCCTCCTATCTAGTTTGTTGTTAAAATATGTCTGTTTGATCTGGATACGTGCGTCTTTTTTCTTGCTTACGGTGTTTTCGAGTATAGACGTTCTTGAGGTTCAAAGTCCGGGAGATTGGCTAGAGGTTCTGGGGATTGAAGAAGATTATTGGGAATGTCGATTTTACTTATGCTGATGTCAATTAGTTAAATAAACTTCAGTCACGATGATGATTTTACTGCTGACTTCATTCTTGAACTGTAAATGACATACTACGATCGTTGAAAGGTACATAACATGCTATATTCACTTGTCTGATTCTTTTCTGTCGCCCATGCTCGAAGGAATCTGAAACTTCTCTGCCTTTGATTTCCAACCCAGGGACGCATGAATAGTTCATATCACGTACACAACTTCGCACACAACGTAAACGTATTTGCTGGCATAGCCTCGCTCGTGCGCTCTTTTATTTTCATAAGCAACGTTGGGCCAGAGGTTTTTCCTCTTTATGAGAGATTCTGCTGCAGAACCAGTACGGATAGTACGTGCTGCAACAATATGGCTGGTTTTCAGAGAATCGTATCTATCGATAACGACTTGGATAATGCGTGCTTCAGAATACGACCCTGATAAAAGAACATACGTACCCAAAAGAAACACATCCATACTCTGATAACTTCTCGCGACACATCGTCGGATTTCCAGAAGAGTTGCTCGTTAGACATCCACCGAGAACTCGTGGAAGCCGATCGCGCCGCGCGCGAGAATTCTGATCACAGATAGGGCTACATTGAAGGTGGCTCGAGCTTTGGTGCTCAGTCCAACTCCAAGATTAAGGGCGTACATGATAACGTTTCTATTTTTCTATTTCTGTTCCAAACATATTCTAGAAATAGGTTTGGAACAGAAACTCGTTTGGTAACGCAAATCTATTTTTCTATTTCTGAAACAAAAATTTGTTCCATAAATAAATTTTGGCCCAAAATCAAAAATAAATTTTTTTTTGTTTCTGGCAGAAATAGAAAAATCTATTTATGTTCCAGAAATTATTTCTGAAACAGAATGGTTGTCATGCGCGCCTTAAATGACTAGGAGATAGCTCGCAGATTCCTGTTCATGGTGCTTCCGCTTGTCTATCTCTCCTCTTAATGTATCTGTAATTGGTTTCCTAGTAACGTATTGTTACATAGGGAAAATTATCTAAAAACTCTATGGCAGTCATCTTTTAATTGTGTCAATTTAGTTTTAAATCTTTTGATAATTTATCAATTTTGGCATAAAATCGTCGAGTTGTGGTCTAGTAATAAGTATCGGCTGTCTTATGTGGCATGGTTGATATCAACGTGTACAGTTTTTGCAATTATGTAATTTGTTTAGTTTTTTTTCTTTTCTTTTCCACTTCTGGGCCAATGAGGTTGTCGGTGAACTCTAGCAATTAAGACTTACCTGGTCTGGGTGAGGTTGTGGGCCCTTGCTTGTGGCCAGCAAGGGTCAGCTAATGACCTCGTCGGCCCAATTTTGGGAAAAAAAGAGAGAAGAAAAATAAAAAAAACATGAAACTCTAGTAATTTAAAATTTGTATAATTGTACACGATAGTGTCGATCATGCCATGCAAGACGGTGACATTCACTAGGCCTCTATATTAGCGGGTCTCGGCCAAAATTGACTAAGATTAAATTGACAAATTGTTAAAATATTTAGAATTAAATCAATAAATCGTCGAAATATTTTATAACTAAGTTGACACAATAAAAATTTTTAAAATTAAATTGGTAGCCGTACAATAGATTTGCGGCTTTTGGATAGTTATCCCTTGCATGGATCATATATGCACTAATAGACTTGAAACGTCTTTCAATTAAATTTTCTCGTTTTGCTATCGAAAGGTCCTCGCTCCGACATATCCTCGCCGATCCCAAGGTTGCGGCGTAGATTGCCCGTCGTTGACCCAACCGGACACGAGACCAGGATTAATTTGTTACGTAGAAATTGGTCCATAAGTAACTTAAAACGAAATACAAAAAAAAAAAAAAAAGAAGATTGAGGCCCAAAAAAATAAAATAAAACAAAATTGTGCACGTGATGGACGATAGAAACTGGCGATCTATCACGTGCAGAGGCTGGTCCTCTCGTTGAGAGGAGGGAAGAGCAGTTCATCATGGCCACTCGTGGTGGTCCGGCTCCACATAGAGGAATCTCCTACCATTTATTTAAGCAATGCTACTAAGTATGAAGGTCAATTTCCTCACAAAATTTGCAACCAAAAAATAAAAATAAAGATAAAAGAATTCAATACCTGGAGATGCCTTTAAAATAAAGTTTTTAAAAATTTTTTTGATGTAGCAAAGCAAGTAGCACGGGCGATTTATGAATCGGTGCAAGAAAATCCCACTTTAATTCGATGATCTAATGCTAAAACAAAAAGATTAGCGTGGACTAGACTTTGGCCTAATACTAAGCATGAAAATGGATAATGGAAAGGACAAATGAGGGGTCTACAAAAATTCAAAGTCTCGACAAATTTTATTTTGATATCATGTAAGATTTTGTAAAATCACTACTAGTTGCTCTAAAACCTTAAACTATTAGAGAAATTTGTGATTCAATTTTGGATTAATTCCACGAAAAATTCTACACCGGTACATTTGTGACAAATTCATTACGAACTAATTTTTTGAGTATAAAAAATTTTAAGTCGATACATCTATGATAAATTTACTTAAAACTAAACTTTTGACCACAGAAATTTTAAGTTGGTATACATGTGATAAATTTACTCAAAATTAATTTTTTACCACAAAAAATTTAAATTGTTACACTTGTGACGAATTTGCACCAAACTAATTTTTTTGACAACCAAAAATCCTAAATTCGTATTATAATAAATTTACCCTCCAGTAATTTCATTTAAATTTGGTTAATACTAAGAAAAATTCCAAACCGTTACATCTATCATCTAATTGAACAATGCGAAGGTAAAATTTAAGGAAAACTAACAGAGGAGGGTAAATTTATCAAAGGTATATCAGTATGGAGTTTTTGGTATTCAAACAATCAGTTTTGGATAAATTTGTCATGAGTGCATTAGTTTGAATTTTTTGCAATAAAAAAATTAATTTTGGGTTAATTTATTGTATGATTACTAGTTTAGGGTTTTTGTGGTAAAAAAATTAGTTAGGGTTTTTGTAGTAAAAAAATAGTTTGATGTCAATTTGTTACAAATATATCAATTTAGAAATTTTCGTGCTATTAACTCTTAATATTTCAATATTTTAGTATTTGATGGGATAACGCCAAAAACAGAAAAGACTAGCTTCTACTTCACTTCACCGACAAGCATTTATCATGACCTAGTTGATTTGATGTTCCTCGAGTGACTGTGCAATGAACATATGAAATCATATTAAAGAGAAAGAAAATTGCAACCCAAAAGAATAAGACCAAGCATGCATGACCAACAAAATGATGGTATGGCTTTCCAACTTGGGATGTCCAAAACCCTTTTTTTCCCCCCTAAAAGTACCAATTTTCAATCCATCAGCAGCAATTATAGCTCATTTAAAAATGGCAGATTTCAAATTTTCTTTTTCCTTCTAAAATTACTGTTATTTATTTTATTTTTTCCCTCCAAAAGTCAAAGGGATAGGAATGATGAACACAAAGCCCAGAGGGCCAATTGATGATGATGAATGTATAGGGCAATGGAAAATCTAGGGATCTTTAATGGTTGGTAACGGTCCATTGGTAAGTCTCCACCCTACCAATGAATGATGGAAAATTACTTGAATATCAATCATGAATTGGGCCATAGAGATCTAAGGCTTGAGTCCAAGATAGTTTCCTTTCCATAATCAAGATGCATGCGGAATATAATCTGCCGAGCACTCTTCAGCTTATCTCGACTGTCGATTGATGCATACCTCGATTACATGTACCGATAATTGCGAATTGTTTGAGATACTATTGAGAGAGTCTTGTGGAGTGAAGAAAAGAATCTTCATTCAAATAACCACTTACTAATCAATATAGGTCATCCATGGAGTGGTAAATAGATGGTCACGAACATAGAGAAAATCAATGAAGTCGTGCGAACCATAAGTCACGATTCAAGTTAGATCATTCTATATCGACTCACGACATGATGTTCGATAGTCGACCATGTACTACCTCAAAAGGCAAAAGAGAATATTGATAGAGGGCAAAAAATTAACCCTCCTTTTTTTTTTTCCAAATTTTCCGCATGTGTTTTCATTCGAGAATGAAAAGAAAAATTGCAGAAAATGCGGTCAACAGCATCTTGAAAAAGGATTTTTCCAATGTGAACAAGAGATTATTTTCAAAACTAAACGTGATGATCCAAATAACTTTTGGGTATATTCTCATCTTTCTCCCACCAAATGACCACATGGAACAATTAAAAACCTTTCTTAAAATTTATAAGTTTGATAAAATAGCAGTTTGAAAGGAGAATATTTTCTTTTTCTTTTTCATGTACTAAAGTTGTATATAAGAAAATAGAAGAAACTCCTTTCTTTCTTTCTCTCTTTCTTTCTTTCTTTCTTTTTTTTTTTCCCATGAAAACGAAGTACGAAGATGCTAATGATTTCCATTTGTCCTTGGTCTACCCCTATGCACGTGGATGGACATATAATGGGGGGGTAAGCTTAGACAGAAACATTCAAATGCTTTTCAAGCATGGCTTTGAATATGATCCATTGAAGCCCCATTGATGCAAAAGGACACCATATCATTCATATCCTAAGGGCCAAAAATAATAACACCCCCTTCCTCATCTTTACACGTCACTCTCTCTCTCTCTTCTAGAACGATCGATTATTGAATTCCCCAGCAGATGTAAGTTGACCGTAACCATCACACTAGGAAAAAAGAGGAATAGAACCAACGAATAACGTTTCTCGGGAAAATTGTTTGATAGAACCTATTGTATAGATGCCAATTCGGTCTGAAGCCTTTGCGCGAGATTTCAATGCAGCCCCTCTGACCATTTTGTGACGGGAAGTTGCCGAGGCGGCGATCCTTCGTCGCTGGCCGTTTTATGTGGCACGTCACTATTAAAACTTATAATGTGCCATCACGGCACGTGGAGTGGGAATATTCGTTTAGATGGAAAGATGTAAGGGACAGTGATTGCGATGGTGCAATGTCTACCAATATGAATGTGTGTCCAATGTTAAAAGCTATGGTGGGCTGTTGGAGAGATTGCATTCTCACAAGTGTGTGGGGTGAGACATTAAGACATTGTTCATTAGTGGATTGATGTTGATGATCAATGTAGAGAGAGAGAGAGAGAGAGAGAGAGAGTTTTTTTTTTTTTTTAACTTTCTTTGGGGGAGGAAGATGGTTGAATCCTTGTCACTTAATGCTCATCTACTATGATTCTGGGTCCCTAGATTGGTCATTTCTTGATCGGAATGGAATCCCCAAACGTCACATACTTGATCCCCATCAAACTCCTTCATAAATAGAGAGAGAAACAGAGGAGAATCTTGCACAAGAACATCATAATAAGAAATTCGAAAGATTAAGTCCAACTTATACGAATTGATAAGGTAAGAAATTCGAAAGATTAAGTCCCAAACGCTCCTCCCGAAGGCAAAAGCACTAAATTAGAGCCTAAACAGAAGCCGAAAACGCTTCACGTTTCGAGTCTCGGCTACGTTCCCTACCACCAACAGCATCACCGTTTCGGGCGCCGATCGGCACGACTTGAGTAACCCTTTTTTTCTTTTTTTGCGTGCATATCCGCAGCAAAGCGAAGCACGTTTTCGTGAGCTTGAAGGGAAGAGAAATGAGTCAGGAGAGAGATGAAAGAGAGAGAGAGAGAGAAAAGAAAAGAGCAATTATAAAACGACCCGCACGTTGCTTTGCTTTTCTTGGGTTTTGTTTTGTAGCCTTGTTAAGGATTCTCAGTTGATTAATTTGCACTTTATCACCCCCAGCCCCCCCTCCCTCCCTCTCTTTGCCTTACCGACATTCCCCTGTCCTAATCCTTTCTTACACTAATCAAATCTTATCTCACGTCACTCGTTTTTATTCTTTGGTTCCAATCCATTCCAATCCCCCCCCTCTCTCTCTCTCTAAAAAGGTTTGGGAGCCACGAGTGCAATGATTGCCCTCAAACGATGGCCTCCTTCGAATTCGATTTTCCTTCTCGATCGTGTTCGAGATTAAGGAAAGAAACGGCAAGAAAAAAGAAGCAGTGAAAAAAAAAATTAAAAAGACGACTGCTTTGCGTCGAGATGATCCAACACGGAATGAAGAAGTTCGAGAGATTGGGTTGACGCTCGTTTTGAGAGAGATCATCATCTCCCGAGCCCGCGAATTTTGTCAAGAGCTGTTAGAGCTTGATCGAGGACCAAAAAAAAGAAAAAAAGAAAAAGAGAAAGCCTAGGAACACGATCGGCATAACGTCCCGTCGAGCGCCGTTGGCCCGGCGGGCGGGCGGGGTAAAGAAGTCATTCGTTTTTCCTGAGGTATCATGATTTTGCGATTCACGTCGATCACGACTAAACATCTCCCGGCGGCTTGCGCCACATCGATCGACCAGCTGCACCTTCCTGAAGAGATTTCCCGGGCCATCAGCATCTCGGTAAGAGCTGTGGCGACGAGCTCGCAAACGTTGAACTCCCTTTTCTTTTTCTTTTCTTTTCTTCCCATGTACTTCCATGGATCCAAAGACAAATGTAAAGCCACATGCTTTTGGTACATGGGCTAATATCGCTTTGGCATCCTAGGCATGTGAATCCAAGAAGGTACGTGCGATCCAATTCGACAAGGTCAAGCAAAATCATTCAACGACCACATGTTGCACAAATCAATACTTTTAGCTTTAGGGGTAAAACTGACGTACATATGAAATGTCTAATTTAATGAAAACGTTGCGCCAAAAAATTTGTCAGTCTACATCGAAAGAAGCAAACCTCAAACCGGCCGCATCATTTGACCCTCCATCTCTCGACCCAGAAATAAAGAGACTGTTCACACAATTGATCCCCAAGCTCGGAGATTTTCGTACGTGTTAATAGAAATTTAAATTTAGGTAAGAATGTGTCCCTTCTAATCTAGGGTTAGCTTTAGGGAAAGTGTTTAGCTTTCGAGCAGATGGGTCTAGCATTTCCCCTACATTTCAACACCAAGTAAAAGAGACAATAATCTTAATTGGACCAACTTTTGTACTTCAAAACAATGTATGGAAGCATAGCAAACTTGGGTAATCTCATTTTCAATAAAGAATATCGTCAAAATAATGTCCACAATATCCGTTGCTGCTGTCTACGTGTAAGTCGCGAATCGAGAATCTCCCAAAATATATCCGGACATGTTTAGACTGCTTGCGTGAACATCGAGTTGTCGAGCTCGTCTATTTGGAGATCTTCTCTTTCCGACGATACGAATTTTGATGTGCCGAGATGATCTCATGTCGAATGATATCCTGTTGCCACATCGCTAAGTAATGTTTACTCAACCTTAATAGGAGTTATGAAGCAAAAAGTTTTCATCTACCAAAGTAAAAGATGTATTTTTGATTCATCAAAATCACATCTTCCATGGCATAATGCAATTACCTGCATATATTATCCACCTAAGTCAAGAATAATTTTGTTAAAAGGCGCTCGTGAAATACTTGTTAAATAACCAAATATTGGGACGTTGAATGCACCAAGAGCTCTCGTGATGCACACAATCGATATTTTGCAGGTTGAATAAGAATGTTTAACGGGTATCCCGAGAACACTCGTTAAAGAGGCCATAATAAGATAATATTGGCCTAGCGCAATAACAAAAGATTAAAAAAAAAAGGTTATTTACGTGCATGTATATATATATATATAATATATTGAGAGGCGAAATAGTACATAGTTGTCGCGAGTACGATGAAATAGTAAGAACGCCACGTCATCGCATGCCAAGCTGGCATCTGTTCCAGCTCGGACATGCTTGCTCGATCTCTCCTCCCATTATAAGAACCCGACGACGAAGAGAGAGACTCAGGAATCTCTCTCTCTCTCTCTCTCTGCGTCGCCATGGGCGTGGCTTAAGCTCTCATTGCTCTTTCTCTCTCTATCTCTACCTCGAACATGCCACAGCGACTGCGTCTCTGAAACTTTAGCTTTGTGTTACGTACTCGCATTCTCATAGCCCTAGAGAGAGAAAATAAAAGTATTCTTATTCTCAGAGACTCTGCACTCTCTCTCTCTCTCTCTCCCCTGTTCTCTCTCCTCCATGATCGATCACACTTTGCTTTTCCCCTCTCTCTCTCTCTCAAGCAGCCTTTTGACACTCTCGCAGCAGACAATTAAAGATAGCCCAAATCATTGAAAATCTCCCTCGACCCAATTCACTACACTTCACTTCCCTTCCCCCCTCCTATATGAGCCATGGATCCCTGTGACGGATCCCACCGTACCCGCCACCGCGAGGGAAGAGACAACCCCTCCTTCTCCTCCACTCTCCTCGACGCAATCTACCGCTCCATCGACGGCGAGTCTCCCCCGGAACACCCCATGGTCTTCTACGCCGCCGACGCCACGAGGATCAAGCAAGACAACGCCGCCGGCTTTCGGCGGGACTACCGGATAGAGAAGTGGATGGCGGCGGAGGAGGAGGAGGAGGAGAAGAAGAAGAAGGAAGCGAGCGACGAGAGAGAGGCGGTTCGCCGCAGCTCCTGCAACCGCTCGATGCTCTTGACGAATTCCAGCTCGAGCTCCTCCGATTCCAGCTCCAGATCCGGAGGAGGGTTCTCGTCGTCCGAGTCGGAGTCCAGGTCGCGATACTCCGCTTCCTGTTACTCGGCGAGGAGGCCGAAGCCGAAGCCGAAGCCGGCTCCGATCCGCACCAGCGCCTCCGACCGAGCAGCAGCCGCGTTCGATGGCGGCCGCCTCGACCCGAGAAAGAGTCACCACGCCCAATCTCAGAGGCCGAGCAATAATAAGCACGAAGGGCTCGGCTTCGTGAAGACGAAGTCCAAGGCGCTGAAGATCTACGCCGACCTCAAGAAGGCCAACAACAAGCTCAAGCAGCCGAACTCCCCGGGCGCTCGCCTCGCGAGCTTCCTCAACTCGATCTTCACCGTGGGCAGCCCCAAGAAGCCGAAGATCGCCACGAGCTCGGTCGAAGGAGACCAATCGGCGTGCTCCTCTGCTTCCTCGTTCTCGCGGTCGTGCCTGAGCAGCACGCCGTCGTCGCGAAGCAAGCCGAGCGTCGTCAGCAGCGGCCCCAAGCAACGGTCCGTGAGGTTCTATCCCGTGATCAGCGTCATCGTCGACGAGCCTGGCCGACAGAACAAGGACCCGAAGAAGATGACCGCGGAGATCTCGCCGACGAAGGTGGAATTCGACAAGTCCAGATACGTCGACGTCGACGAGAGCCGGAGGATCGCGGAGGCGGCGAGGGAGATGCTGAGGAGCTATCAGAAAAAGGAGAGCTACGACAACGTAAAACAAGAAGACGAGGACGAGGACGCGGCGAGCTGCGCGAGTTCGGACTTGTTCGAACTGGACAATCTGTCGTCGATCGGGTGTGATCAGATGAGGTATAGAGAGGAACTGCCGGTGTACGAAACCACTAATCTAGACACTAATCGAGCCATTGCCAGTGGTTTAGTTCTGTAATTCATGCAAAAAAAAAAAAAAAAAGAGTTCATATATAAATTAATGGTGTGGGGGGGTTTACGTGAAGGGCAATAAGATTGTTCTCTTTGGGTCTTTTTTTTTTAATTTATATTTTTAGTGTGCTCTTTGGTAATATATCTATCGAATTATCATCTGGAAGGTATCGAACGACAGATGTGCTTGCAGTCAGTTAATTATCTTCAATTTTCTCGTATATCAAGCATTATCAACGACGGGTGATTACTTCTGTCTTACCGTGAAATCGATTAGCAATTCACGTTATAATTTGATTTTGATGCTTTAAAAAGCGATGGTTTCAAAGTGAAGAAGGGGTGGATGTTGAGTAGAGTTTGAACAGTATCCATGGAGGGAAGAAAAATGATGGCTTTTTATTTTTATTTTTTGTTTGGGAGGTTAATTCAATGTCTTTTTTTTTTTGTTAAATTGCTAGTCTAACAATTCGATAGTACTGTTAATTATTTTTTTTTACCACAAATCTCTCAATCGATAAATGATTTATGCCAAACATGTGGTGACAATGTGTAGATCTACTATTGACATTATAACTTACTGTCAGAGAAGCTTTTTTTTTCTTTTTAGCTCTACGCGAAATTGGGGAAAAGGGTAAAGAAATTTAAAAAAAAGTTGAAGGGATGAAGTAAAGGTGAAGGTGGCAGTAAAGGAGGCAGATCTTCCACTCTCTCATCATTCATGAGAATACAACAAAAGTAAACACCTCTCTCTCTCTCTCTCTCTCTCTCTCTCTCTCTCTCTCCCAATTGCATGAAAATGGAAGTCTGGTTACCTTGTATGCTAATTCCAAAATTGATCACAAGACAATCTACTATCAATAAAAAAACAATAATAATAATATGAATTTGCAAGTTGAAGGAGATATCTTATCTTTTTGTTGACTATTGTTTTAGATTGGCAAATCGCCACTTAAGTTGCTTAAACATCAATTAATTCTACCAATAAGTACCGTCTCCCTGTTAACAATAATTGCGAAAAAAGATAATCATTAACGATGGATTTTCCTTACATTTCATCGAGCTTTTCATTTCAATTCCACTTTCTGACAAGCTTAATCTATCATTGGAGAGTGGTCGGGGCTCTTCCAAACATGATAAAATTTCGAGCCTGGGCAGTCAACATTGTAATCCCAATCGAATAGTGTTAGGGATACAGAAGACCTCAAATGTTAATCTATAAAGTCACGTAATACACATCTTTAGTCATTAGTACAAATCTTGAGGTAATCATAAGGGATTAACGGGGGAGAAAAGATGGCAAAGGCATCAAAAGGAACATAATGCACTGTCTCAAAAGCTGCGGACAGAAAATCTAAGGTTAGATATCCTTTTTAAGCTTGGTGTCCTCAATTTGAGCTGGCTTCAATGCCAAAACGACAACATGTTTCGCCAATGTAAATCTCACACGATGAGCCCTTTTGTCCCCCCCAATATAATGGCCTTTCTAACTTCCCCCCCCCCCCCCCCCCAAATTAACACTAAACCCGGCCATTAGATTTCATATTTAGAAAGTGATTGCTTGCATGTCATCTTGACGAGCATGCATGCTTGTCATCTTCACACCAAGCCCGCGTGCGCCATGCTCAAGCTAAGTTGCAGAGCTAGGGTTTCGTGGTCCATGCACCACTGGTGTACAGCCTACAAGTGCATCCAATGCTAATAGACTATTGGGATGAAATTTTTCGGAGAAACTGTTCGATCGGTCCTAAACTCATTGTAGCGATACCAATTCATTCCTAAACTTTTCAATCTTGTCAATTTCGTGCTAAACCTTTTGAGCGAATTCCTACTGCAGCCCTTTCGGCTGTTATTGCGGGAAATCGCTGACGTGGCGGTGTGCTACGCAGGACAGCCGTCGATGGATGTATTGCCGCATCAGCCATTCTCGGAGAAAAATCTATATGTCGATTAAGTAAACATCAGCACAATAAGTCTATCATTGATTAAGTAATCTCCCAGAATTTGTTCTTGTGATCAGTATACTTACGTCAACATAGAGCGTGATATGCAGAAACATCAACATGAATACACAGGTTACCTGTCGATTCGACCAGTATCACCAAGAGATTAAAAAAAAAAAAAAATGGAACATAGGTTATCTTAAACATTAGTGTATAGATGGATGCTTTAATGGCGTGTAGGCGGGCTTTTGAATGCGATGGCCTCCTTTGGGGGCGAACCCTAACTTAGACCCTCGTACTTTATGACATATTATCTCAACATAAACAGTTCCCCCACAAAGATTCTCGACGAAAAGAATGGAATTTGAAAAAGTCGATCAAAGCGCTAAGCAGACTTTCAGTTTAAATTATCACTTTGTCTAATCAAAAGATGGAGGGCTACAAAAGTCTAGGGGAGCGGATCGGCTTTGGAAGGACCACGAAATCATAACAGTTGCGATCTGCTAAAAATTTTAAGTTATATGGCCATTATGGCAATCGGCTTAGCTTGAGGATGTAGGGAATAAAAGGCAAAGGCTAAGCCTACATATCCGATGGTCAAAAGGTGGATCGATAGGCTCAATCGAGCTGCGCAATGGAGAGGAATTTCTCGGTGGGGGCCTCGGCATTAGTTTATGCCTAGGGATGAAGATGCCCGGACATGGAGCACGGGCGATCATGCGGCGGCGCAGTCCGCCGTGATCGGATTCGAAAAAGATTGACACCTTAAGCGATGGTGGCGGGCTCTTATGAATAAGGGTCCCGTGTTACGGTTTGCAGCCCGTTTCTCCATTCGATAGATCAATGTCAATGTACACGACATTACTCCTTTTTTACACCAAATTGTTGGGGATGGTTCTTACTACCCTACGATAAGAAAGCACGTGGGTCTTGTTCTATGCTGAGCGAGCGGGGGTTCGGGGGAGCCTCCTCAACGAGGGGGCAGCGCTCCCTGGACACCAAAGGGTTTTTTATGATTTAAGCCAATATTTTTTCTTTAACAGTTTGGATTTGGGCTTATGAATAGCTGTTATTATATATACTCTTTTTCTCTTGTAATTGAGAGATATAACGAGAGGTGTGAGGTGCAGATTATAGTGAAATCCTCTGCTGGACGCAGCTCTAATTTAATGGTGAACCGGGATAAAATCTCGCGTCTCAATTTTCTATTCTTGCTTTACGTTTTACTTCGACTTGATTGTGTGCCGAATCCTAACATCATCGCTATAATTAGAAAAGGGAATTAAGTGAAATTGGAAAGGCAACTCTAATTCATAGCCCCCCTACTTGCTTTTTTTTTTTTTTGGCTAGAAATCCTATTTCGCAAGTTGGGGCTAGCGTGAATGTGGAAAGTTTGCTTAACCATCGCTAGATTTAACGGGTTGGCAGGCGTAATATCACCTTTTTGTGGGAGCAGAGCAGCCTTTTTCCATAATTACCCAAATGTCTTAGCTAACATCCTTACTTGGCAGTCCCATCAACGTCTAACAACGTGACATTGACGTTATATTCCATGAGATTAGTGATAATTCGCATTAACCGTAGAGGGGTCACGTCCCTAGATTCCGTGGATGATGTCTTAATTAATCAACGCACAAGATAAAGCTTTCCATTTAGCCAAATCAATTGCCAATTCACACGAGAACGACGACGCAGCGGACATGGGTCGTCAAACCCTAATGCCATGCCGTGATATTATCAAGCACGGACCTTGCTCTATAATGTTTGGTTGAGCAGTCAAGCGTTCGATTTGAATGGGAATTGGACCGTCCGCCCGAGTAAATTACACCATTTCTCGCTCGGAGTAATCGCGGAAGCTAGGTCCGTTGCTTCTATAAACCGAGTCTCACTCGATACATCACAATGACATTTATGGAAAAATTTGTCCAAATTGTCGTGAACTAGGTCAATTCGGTCCTAAAATTTTTAATTTTGTCAATTTAGCCTTTAATATTTTGATGTTTCGTCAATTCTTTTTGGCTACTTCGAATAATGATCCAAATAATAAGTTTACGATTAAATTGACAAAACTTTTAAAGGCTTCGGATTAGTTGGCACAATCGAAAGGTCCACGATTGAATTGGCAAACTGTCAAGAGGTCTAGGATTAAGTTGATATGATTAAAATATTTATGATCGACCGAATTGACACGATAAATTTATGATTTTTTTTTCAATAATTATCGCGAGACAGCTGTACACATGAATATTTGGGTACTCGTATCCAGGAGAAAGAAAGGACACTGAATGCACGATTGAACAGTCGCATGCTGCCAACTGCGACACACGAGGACGTTCCACTAACTTGAAGTACGTATGAGCGGTTGCTGTCCCACGGGCCACCGCACTCCGTGGGGTGGGGGGGTGGTGGTGGCCAAAAGCTGGGTAGTAACACACCATGCAATACTGTCAGTCACCAACCATGCACGAGTGCCTGGCAAGATAGTGCGTGAGCACATACATGGAAATCAACTTATCAATGCCATCTTGATGTGTGGACGTTTCCTTCACGTGTAGGTCCAACGTTGCCTTGGACCCCGTGGTACGTTGCTCGAGAAAATTATCCAAAAAAATTTTAAGCGTGTTACACTTTTGTCGGTCTAGTCTTATATTTTTTAATTTTATCAATTGGGTCATAATTATTATTATTTTTTTACGTTTTGACAATTGAGTTCGTCCGTCTAATTTTGACAGGAAATCACTGACGTGAACGATGTACGTCCTATATGGCACGACCGTCAATGAGGTGAACAATTCTTATTAATACTTTATTTTTTATTTTCTTTTATTTTTTTTATTACGTTGCTTTCTTCTTTCGTTTTTTTTATTTCTTTACAACTGTCGCCGGCGAGGGTGTCAAGCCTTCACCCAGATATAGACGAGGCCCAAAACCCTAGTCTGGTCTGAGCGAGTTGCCCTCTCTGGCCACTAGCGAGGGCGCTCGCTTGTGGCTAGTGAGGGTGTTGCCGCCCTCACCAGATCACCGGCCATAGTTGTAAAAAAAAAAATTAAAATATTATCAAAAATTGTTCATGTCGATGCCGTTTATGCACTGACTGTCTATCTCAATAGTGAGCGTTCATGTCAATGATGTCAATTTAAAATTGATCAGATGAACTCAATTAATTGGCAAACTGTGAAAATATTTGGGATTGAATTGATAAATTTTTTTTTAAAAAAAATTAGCGTTTGAATTGGTAAAGATGCAATAAATTCAGAAGTATTTTTCGGATAATTTTCTCATCCGATGATCGACCACGCATGGGTCGATCCTTGGCTTGACCCCCCTTCACGGTGTCCGCCTACTGGGGCGCACGGCGGGTCGACGGTCGCTTTAGGGAAAATAGATCGTGGCCTCATATTTTGTACTTTGGCTTGGAGATGATATTTGTCGTTGATATTGCATTGTTGGCTGCTCAATTATCTTCAGGAAGCAACAAGAAAGCTGACGAGATTATTTAATAATATCCTCTTTTTTAATTATCAATTCGGGAGGGGAAAAAAAATTAGTGAATTTTTCTTGCATATTTCGCTGACGTGAGGAATGCAATAATGTGCAAAGATTTTATTTGATTTGTATTGCTTTTGGACAGCAAGGGTTACGTAAGATCTAGGTGTTCTCGACGAGACATATGTTCATCCAAAGATCTAGCTTCGAATGTCGAAGGATGAAACCATTTTTGTGCGACGGTCACATTATATAGAGATAACATGTGAAAAAAGAAAAAAAGAAAAAAGAAAAAAGCGACCCATGGGGGATATATATTCGAACCTCAAATTCAAAAATTGCGATCGATCTGTTACGAGTCACGCACCGCACGTGAGCTCGCTCCATCTCGACCGTCGGATTACGGGAGTCTCGTGCGAGGACCACCGCAACATTTAGCGGCTGCCACGCCGCCGCACGTGATGGAGTGGCGTGCAGGTCGCATGCCTGTCGCGCACGCGCACGTGTGATCCTCCATGGATCCCCGTAATATCCGCTGCTCTCACCACTGACCTTTACTTTAAAAAATAAGTCATAAATTAATTATACTCTTCGCACTCTATCCCCGGCAGCGTTCACAGGTCTATCCGCTTCACACACGAACTTCTTCCCAGATAACTTATAGAAAATAATTATGTGATAGTCAAATAACAGCATGAAGTGCGATCGTTTTCTCAAATAAAAATTCAAAAATGAATCTTATTCCAAATAAGAGTTTCAAGTGCTTTAGTTTTCTCAAATAAGGATACGAAGTAGATTAGTGACCATGTCATCCTCTGTCGACGTCGGAACATCTCGTGCATCAAAATAATCAATCCATGAAAGTAAAAGATAGCTGTGAAACTTAAAGGCTCGGATTTGTCAATACTCCGACGAAGATAAGTATGGCCGGTAAGGGAAAAAAATAAAATAATAATAATAAATTGAAGTTTATTATGGGGTTCATTTAAAAAAAAAAGAATTCATGGCTCATTACCAAGGGTGATTGATTTTAGGATGGGTGGTTCCCATTCTAGAATCGAGAATCGCTCACTAGGGATCGGTTCCGCAAAATGCGAATCATGAATCACCCGCTTGTTCTATGGATCCACTCGAGAACCGAAATATCGGTCAAATCTGGTTCCCAGTAGGATCCTAGTTACAATCCTACCGAGCACCAACATACTACTAAGCACCTACATCAATTAAAAAAGATGATGATTGGAGGAGGAAGGCTCAACGTGGGACTTTGGACCCCATGTTTGGTTAGTATTCTTATCACATGAAAAACTTAAAGACGATGTCTTTGCAGGTAAAAGTATTATTTCGGCAATGGAGTCCAGCATCGTAAAAAATGCAATAACAGTCGATCAACTAATTAAAAAATGTTTTCAAATACATCCATAATGCACAATACATATTACACATGAAAATAAGTTGCGTCTGGACTCCCTTTTTTTTTTTAATAGATGGGTCTAAACTCTAGGCTTTTGAGGGAGATATCTTCAATTAAAAATATATATATATTTGTATTATATAAAGGGACCAGCTTGGTTAGGCTAATGGGATGTTTTCTATCTGAAATTGCGAACCGAACTAATCCCCACCGGTTCTAGAAAATTAGAACTATGAGCCAGACTGGTACTTGTCGGCTCCATCCAAAATCAATCGATTGGGTATGGTCCAATCTGGTTTGGGTGAATCATGTTTTTTTTTCCTCTCCCTTACTCATAACATCCCGTTATTCTCAAGAATCACCAAAGTTCCGTACCGTCTAGCGAGAACCATCCCACCCAATCAACCGTCGACACCTATAACATCCTCCACGTGTGTCTCGCTTACTTTCCTCCCCCTACAATCACTAGAGAGCCCTCGAAGCTCCAATGGCGATCCCTCTTTTGGCATGGGTGAGCAAAAGGGGTGAAGGAAACAATGGCAGCTTTAGGTCAAGAAAAGCAAAAGAAGAGGGGGGGGCCAGTTCCTCGTATTGTTATGCGATGCGATGGTGTGTGTGAAAAAGAGAGAAAGCAGAGGGAGGCAAGAGAATAATTCTCATTCTCATGTTTTTTTTTGGCGATCCCAAGGAGATCGCAGTGACGCCAAGTTTAAAACTTTGGCAGCTTTGCTTTTCTTTTCTTTCTTTTTTTCATCTTGTACACTTTTTTTATACCGAGATTGGATTATTTATTCGTGCCTTTTTTTCGATTTTATGTATCTTGGGAATAGGAGGAATTTGGAGGGAGGGAGGGAGTGTGGGGGACAATGACAATTGGTCTGAAACTTCGTATCCCCATGAAAAAGATAAAGGGCGGGGAATGGATCGTCCGATGGGGATGTTGGGAACGATCAGTGCCTCACCTTTTGTTCTTGTTTAAGGCAGAAATTCTAGGCGAACGATGTCAAAAGCATCTCTCTTTATGTTATGGGGACATGCAGTGAGCGATCCCCTATGTGCTAGGGTTTGGAGAAAATTTCGAATCTTCTATGGCGGGCTTCGCTTTGCTCTTTCGCCCCATACGTCTCAACCCTAATCTACTTTAAGCCATAAGCCGCTTAGAGTTTTGAACTTGCAAAATATCCGAACTCGGGCTTCATTAGATCTTCACGTTTCTCGATCGAGACTTGCATGATTGGTGCCTGATTTCGTGGAACCGGCGCTTGCGCCGACGTTTGGTTGGTCACCGGATCAACGACCATGCGTGGAGAAAGAGACAAAATCTCGGACGCACGCACACATGCTCCTCGGCCCTTAGATCGAACTTGTGTGTGAAACTGTGTTGTTTTGTTTTGTGTGCGCCTCCAAAGCAAAGCATTAACCTCATTTTCCTACGAAGTCGCTGAAACGGATCGAGAAATAGAATCATCTGAACGGTGGGTGTCCCGCTGCCTATAATTTTGAAAGTTCGTACCTGCACAGGAAATGCTCGATTCTGCTTTTTCCAAAAAGGAGTCAACTTGCTTAGGTGGAGATCACACGCTGTACGAGCTTTGACTAGCTTGAGAACTTGACTTCCCTCCCCGAGTCGTGGCCTAAGCTCTGCTGCATTCTGTGAATGAGAAGTGGCAAGTTGTTAGGCTGCTCCTTCAGCCATTCGGGCTTGGGTCAAACCCTCTCGCTTAAGGTGTGAGTTCGAATCACCAACACCTTACCCACACGATCGAATCTCCGAAGATAGGCCCGGCGTGCACGAGACGTTTAGCGCACGCTTCGCATTCGTTGGGCAAGCCACCTTTCGAATTCGGTCGATCAAATTAATCAAATTTCGAAACCCTTTTGCCAAGAGAGAGATCTTAAGAGCCAGTCATGGAATAGCTAGGGTTTCCATCTTGGAAATAGTGGGATTGTTGCGAATTGGCTTTCACTGACCAAATTGAGTCTTAGAGAAAGGGACTGCACACGAACGCGCAGTGTTGAGCGCCATAATTTTAGGGCATCCTCGTTCGGTGAAAGATTGGTGGAATAGAAAGACCTGACTCGCAGAGAGAGAGAGAGAGAGAGAGCTGAGTGAAAGAGAGAGAGAGAGAGAGTTGATAGCGACTTGTTATTCCTTGGGGACGTCGCTTTCGGCCAACTTGCTCGCCTCGCCTACGGCCACAAGAAAGAAGACCACGTCGTTTTCGGCCGCGAAAAGCCTCTTTGGGATTGCCGGTTATCGTCGTCCGAGTTCGAAGTTAATCGCACGAACCTTGACCATGTTAAGGCAAACCCTAGATTGTGGAAGACGCATGAAAGGATGGACATAATCATAGCCAATAGATTGCATATTAGCCAAGTAATGTTTTTCGCATCATGAACGACTACGATTAGCCTGGTCTATGTAATGGAGGGTGTAGAAGGCAATTCGATCCTAAACCTATTTTCCAGCGACCAATTCAGTCATAAATCTTTCGATTATGCCAATATAATCCGAAACCCTTCGACAATTTCCCAATTTAACTCTAAACTTTTTATTGTGCGAATTTAGTCTTAGACCTCTGACAGCATAAAAAGCTACATTGACAAATTATCAAAAGATTTAATACTAAATTGACAAATCATTAAAATTAAATCAACACAATTGAAAGGTTTATGACCGAATTGACAAATCGTCAAAAACTTTAGGATTGCATTGACACAATTGAAAGATTTAAGACCGAATTGGCCGCCGCAAAATATATTTAGGACTTCTTGGACAAGTATCCCGGAAAAAATACCACTCTTTACTTTCACTTAAGCATAAACACATATACGCCCTAAGTTCGGTGCACAAGAATGCTTTAAGTGTTCGCATTATTCTAAGTAGGTAGGATTGTTTGATCTCACATAATACGCCTCTTGTCGCATTTTTTTTCCAATGACCTTGTGCCTCATCACATTAACGTACGAAGTAAACGAATTCGTCGCTTGTGGGTCACGACATTGAATCGTATTGTTCAGATCGTGATGGAATTTAATGACCGCCAAATCAGAACTCAATAGGCTCCAATGGTCATGTGCATGCTTATGTTGACGAACAATACATTGACCTAATTGATTGGAAATTGAAAAGAGACGAGCGTGGGAAAAGACTTGGAAAATGAAATCACACGCATGCGTAGTGAATGATGGAAAAACAAAGCCATTTTCAAAGAAGAACGAAAGCCAATCGGGGGGTTTTTTTTTTTTCCCTCTAAAGCCAATTGATCTATCAATGCTTTTCACATCCTTACGGGTTTGGTGGAGAGACTAAGGCACGGGACCATCGCCAATTAAATATATTCATGCTTAGTATTAGGCGAAAGTCGAGACCATGCATTTGTTCATCTTGTCTCAAATATTTTCAGGCAATGAACTTGAAATCTCATACTCTGATACTATATGAAGTTTTGTGAAATCATTGGCAACCGTTCTAATAGTTTAAGTTTTTGACTTAGACTTCCTAACATAAATGGGGGAAGCGCAGAGAGATCTCCAAGGAAGAGCTCAACTTAAATCTCCATTAAAGCCTAACTTTATCAGGCCTGCCTTGTTACACCACGACGTCCATCACATCGGTCAACAGATTTCTTCCTTGAAATATTTGTCAAATATCAAAACATGTTGGGCGCCTACCAATCTATGATCGACTCTAATCCCATTAATTGTGAGCGAGCAACAGAAATTCGATACTTTCAATTGGAGAAAGTTCAAGCTCGAGCCTATCAACATATTCAGTTAGACTCAAATTCGCTTAAAAATTTAAACCAACGGTTTATGGACCAACTGAGACACATTAAATGCTCCACACCACACCATTCCTCCAAAGATGTGAGACTTCTTTGCGTGACTCGCAAGCGTATCTCAACAACGAGTTGCCAGTCTTTGTTAGGTGCCGATGAGGAAAGTTTGGAAGTAGCTACATAGCATGGCTGCGTTGACCTTGACCCTGCGTGATCGAACGCATATGTTTTTGGTATGGAAACATGTTTGACAATCATGGATAGGACGAACGTAGCTTATTACTAGGATGGAACTGGGAACTGAAATGGACTGTGCTGGGGTCTTGGTGACATAAGGAATTTAGGCACGCGTCCTTGTTGCGGCCTCCTACGTTGGTGTTCTCCCTTGAATCTTATGTTGCCTTCTCGTGTGGACTTTCTGACCTTTGCCTTGACATTTACAGGTTCGTTTCCTCTCCTATTTGACACCAAAGATATTGACCCGAACTAATATAATCATAATAAAATTGACATTTGATAAGAAAAGGTCTTTTTTTTTTTTCGCCCCCTCGATTTTCCATGAAAATGACATGCATTTCACTCTCTCAATTCCACCTGGTTTTCGTTCAAGAATTTCTTTTAGCGTAACTGTATAAAGAACCATCGTTAAGCGACGTCGTCGTCCAGATTTTGGGCCATGTGGGCTTATCATTTGGGCTTCAGTGTACCCATAGTCAAACCTTGTGATGGATCCAGTTATTCAAAAGCCCAAGTCAATCCTCTCAGTCCGAGCCCCTTCCTTGTCCTCCGAATGCCTAGGAAAATATTCAGTGGTATCAAAGCGCCATGCGCGCCACGGATTGAAACACGATAAATGCATTGTAATTGGATAAAACAATCGGAAAATGATTTCGAATGCTCGGCCGAGGAAACTCCCTCTTCATAGAAAAATGTTTAGTGGTATTAAAGCGTCATGTCAGCGGCTGATGTGGTGCGCATTTATCTAGTCAAATCCACTCACGGGTTGACACATGAAAAACTTAGTACGTTAGTCACATATCAATCTATGAATAGATCTGGCTAGATAAATCATGTCACGTCAGCTGCTGATATAATATGGTGCTTTGATACGCCGAAAATTTTCTCGACACAAAATAGCCGTTGTTAGGCCCGTGATTAATTCGCCAACTGGTCCCAATTCTAATTTTATGGGCCTTCTGCGAAAGTCTTCAATGCAGGCCCAATAGTTTATTTGGGCTTCAGATAGGCCCATTTTCCAATTATTTGGTCTGAGGACAGAAGCCTGGCTCGATCTTAGCTTTCTTCCCCAGCGACTCGTTAGTGAGAAAAACAACGCCAAGCCACGTTCTTCTGCGAAGAATCGTCACTGCGAGCGATCGACACAGCGAGGATCGAAGCGATCCATCGCAAGGAAGAGCTTCGTACGTGTAAAGCGCGAGGATCTTTGCAATTTTCGGCGAGCACGATGAGTTTCCTCTTCGGCCAAAGGAAAACTCCTGCAGGTGCACAGTTTTTCTTTTTTGCTTCTTTTATTTGGGTCATATTTTATGAAAATTTCACTGCGCGTATAGATTTCATAAGCTTACTACTGATTGTGAGCTAAGTTCGAGCTGAACGTGATCGATTCTGTGTGGAAGTTACTGCAGGAAGAGGGATTTGTCGAGGATGTGACTTTTTCTTTTGTTGAGCTCGGACAAGGGTTTGATGAGCAATTTGAAATCGGACTGTGTTTTGCAGAAATTATCGTTGAATCCTGTCCGACTGCAATTTCAGCTTTGGTTGCTTTTTGATCATGTCTAGTGTCTCTGTAGTTGGCTTTGGGTACGTTGCCGATCCATTCTGGACGACGGATTGATTACATTCATGTTGGGTTGCGAGCGAGTATTAGGTTATTGAGATGCTTGTGTTTTCTTTATGGATGACTCGATGATGACGAATTCGAAAACTTTGGACCTAGTAGTAGTCAACTTGCCTTTGAGCAATTGCAATACTTGTATAAAGCTACAGTTCTTGTCGCTGTATAAACCTGGCCATTATGATTTATGTGAACTACCTGCTCTACTTGGATTTCCGTCTCTGCAGAGGTTGAAGTTCATACATCCAATTTGCTGGTGCTAAAGTCACTATTATTGCTCTTACAATTTAAGAAAACATGTCTATGTCGTGGTGCAGAACTTCTGCGGGAAAATAAGCGGATGCTGGACAAGTCCATTAGAGAAATAGAAAGGGAAAGGCAAGGTCTTCAAAATCAAGAAAAGAAGTTGATCGCTGAGATAAAGAAAAATGCCAAACAGGGACAGATGGTATGACGCTATTTTTCATTGCTTTTATGTAATTTTTAATTCTTCTTTGGTAATGATACTGCAAATACCTGAGCTTTCGTCCTTTTTACAGTTGAATACTCAAGCTTTTCTTTTTTATTCAAATAAGCACCTCATCTTTTCAAATTACGGAGGATAATGTCGAATAGGACACTAACACTGTTAGATGGCCATTAACTATCCACATTAGCATCTGATTTGGTTTTTTGAAATGATGCCTCGTCGACAGAGACATATTGGACAACCTAGTCGTCCAAGTAAGCAGTCTCTATCTCTCCTCATCACCCGACACTTTAGTAAACGAGCCATGTGGCTAGTTGGGGTTAATTTTTGCTAAGTAAGTGAGTCCTGAAAACAAGATCACATAAGAAGGCAATTTATATAACTAAGGCTTGACACTAAGCCTAACTTGAAAGTTACTTGATTGGAAAAAAGAAGAAGAAGAAGAAGAAGAAGAAGGTGTAGGTACTTGATTTTAAAACGTACAAATATGCTTGCGGTGTCATTATCCTTTATGTTTTGGTGGCTGGTTTAAATTAACCATAGTCCAAATTCCTTGACAATATTTCTGCTGCACTGCAGTTTCACTTGTGTTTACTTCTTTGTGTCTCTGTTTGCTAAGTTATCAATCTTTTTTTCCTTTTTTTCTTTTTTTGGGTGCGAAGGAAGTGATAAGGTGGTCCTTAGCTGGTAGAGAACTTAGCAAAAAAAGCAGTTGCTATGATTCGATTTGATTGTAAGTGCTTTGGCTTTCCCTTACTTCCCCCCCTTTGGTACCCTTTTTGGGATGTAGAAGATGGTGAACTTAGGCAGATCAAAGAATGATACAATTTCATGAGAAATGTTGAAGGTAACCCTTGGTGGGTGCTTAGGACGCTACTTCATTTCTCAATCTTCCCTAGGTAGGATCTTGATTATTGACTTATATTTTTTGATCAAACAAAGAAAAATCAGGGGACTTGAAGGATTGGTGTGACTGCAGATCTCTGTGGTAAATCAAAAGTGTATTGGGCACTTGTTACTCTTTAGTGGAAGTACCTAAACACATTTGCATCTGATACTGTACCTGTATGAAATAGTGTTACTCGAACGTGACTAGCGAGAATTGTTCATTTTCCAAAGCTTCCTCTCCAGATGTCTGGTTATGTCCCTGTTTTTTTCTTCTAAGTCATCCTCTCATGAGTACGCAATTGTCCTGTTTAATCTCCCATTTGTCACACAGAAGATAAAGCTTTGCTAGTTCGGAGTTTCTCTAACAATCTATCTTCTTAGTCATTGCTCTTTGGAAGTTGTTTATGTTTAGGGCTTAGAAATGGTTTAAGTTTCTGGGACTATGTCAAATGTCCTTTACTGATTCAAAATTAAGAATTAGCTGAACTATTGCTCTCCTTTCAGGGTGCTGTGAGAGTAATGGCTAAGGACCTCATTCGAACTCGACATCAGATCGAGAAATTTTACAAGCTGAAATCACAACTTCAGGGTGTGGCTTTAAGAATTCAGGTCTCTCTCTCTCTCTCTCTCTCTCTCTTGCGCGCGCGCGCGCGCAGACAAAATGTCATAATCAGAATTACATAGAGTATTTGTTAAAATTTTTACATGCATGGTGACTGGACTGATCCTCAAAGGCAGGCACGGCTGCATAGGATATGATTTTAGAACTTGTTATGCCATACAGCTTATTTATCATTTGAAAGCAGATATAGCCAGCCTTATATCAAACTTCTGCAATGGTTTATGTGGGAGAAAAAATGATGTGGCAATCATATATCTGCATATGGAAAACATCCAAACTTTAGCACAACTGCAAAGAAATGAGAGTAAAAACTAATTATACTGTCAGCGAATCTTCGAAGCCCAGAGTTCTTTTCTGCCCTTTTTGGTATACACGCTATACACCTTCTGGATGTTCTAAAATTTTCAATGTATCCTTTTAGACCCTGAAATCAACTCAAGCAATGGGTGAGGCCATGAAAGGTGTAACGAAGGCAATGGGGCAGATGAACAGACAGATGAACTTGCCATCATTGCAGAGGATAATGCAGGAATTCGAGAGGCAGAATGAAAAGATGGAGTTGGTGAGCGAGGTCATGGGCGATGCTATAGATGATGCCATGGAAGGCGATGAAGAAGAGGAGGAGACAGAAGAGCTAGTTAATCAGGTGCTCGATGAGATTGGTATTGATATGAACTCAGAGGTAATCCAATGCCTTGTTTCTTTCTCTGCCCGAGCTTATCATGATTAAGAAACCTACTTACCAATGACTGCTATAATCTAACACAGCTCCCTGGGTGTGCTAATTTTTTTCCCCTTAAATTGCAGCTTCTAAATGCCCCCTCAGGTGCTGTCGCTGCTCCGGCGGCAACAAACAAGGTTGCACAACCTGAATCTGCAGGGACTGGTGACAGTGGAATTGATGATGACTTACAGGCGAGGTTGGATAATCTACGAAAGATGTAATTAATAGCCGAGAGGTAAAGATAAACTAACATTTGGAAGCATATGCTTGAATAACGAGATGAATTTGTTCTTGCCCACGGCACTTCTTTGTAGATATATGGGTACAAGACGTTGCCAGTTTTAAGATTGTAACATTGGCCGGGAATGTAATTTACCCTTTCAATTATAAGCAGAAATGGGTAATCGTTGTGCTTGTCTGGGGCGTTATCGTGCACATTAGAAAACATCTCGTTGTCTAGCAGTCTGTCGGTTATGTCGGCGAGTCTTTGGCAAGAAATTCGGTTGTTTTTTTTCTCTCCGTGCCTATGACATTAGCGTCCTCATTTTGATATCTTTATCTCTAAGGCTGTATGTTTATTGGCATGACTCCTAAGGAAATTATTTTTGTACAAATGATTTCAGATGAAAAAGTATATAATTTTTTTTTAAAATAACGAATAACTAAGTATGGTTATTTCCCAAGTAATTTGTTTTGCAATAATCTGCTCTTCTATAGTTTATACCCACTAAAATCTTTTCTTATTTTTATTCGTAATTAATCGAACAAGATGCACTAATCCATAATCAAGAGAAAATTATAAGAAAATCATTATTTACTATGTTCTTTATCACGTCGGAGAAAAAGAGAAATAAGACCACCTTGTATGTTTTGTTAGATGTGTGTTCTCCATAATAAAAAATCGAAAATAAAAATTTTAAGTAAGAGAGATTAGGATAAATAAAATAATTTCTCTGCATTATTAAAAAAAGAATTGTGTTTAAAATTTTTCTGAATTATTATAAGGATTAATGCCACAAAGAATCTTAAACTGACACGCTTATGATAAATTTATCCTCAGTTATTTTTTCCACAAAAAAATAACTGACATGCTTATGATACATCCGGTAATTGTCACGTATCATCCAACTCAGTAATTTGACGATAAAATTTAACGAAAGTTAACGGAGAGTAAGTTTGCATTAATTTGGAGTAAATTTGTCAAAAGTGTATTAGTTTAGAATTTTTTGTGATAAAAAAGTAATTTTGAATAAATTTGTCATAAGTGTATCAATTTGAGTTTTTTCGTGATATTAAACCTTATTAAAAAAAAAAAAAAGAATTGTGGCTCCAGCATAAGCGAACCCAAAGAAGCCGTCATCTTCTTGATCATCTCCACCGGTTTGCCATGCATGAGTCGTCGGACTCGTCACCAAGACCAACCGGCCATTCCTCTGCTAAAGCATTACCTCCAGATTAGCGATAGCGTCGATCAACTGAAACAATCTCACGCCCTCATTCTCAAAACCCTGACTGAACCAGACCCGCATCAGTGCTTGCTCATCAAGCTCCTCGGGTTTCCCAGTGAAAACCTTCACTATGCACGCCACCTGTTCGACCAAATACCCAACCGCAAGACCCAGTTCCTTTGGGCTTCTCTCATCCTTGCGCACGTTGCCCATGGCCACTTCATCCGGTGTATCTCTTTGCATGCTCGAATGCACCGCGTGGGCGTGTCGCCGTCGGCATTTATCTTCTCGTCAGTGCTCAACGCCTGTGCTCGTGTGCCGGTCCTCTTAGAGGGAAAACAAGTCCACACGAGAGTACTGAATCTTGGTTTCTTGGGCAACAGGATTGTGGATACTGCTCTCCTGGACATGTATGCCAAATCTGGGGCGATATCTGATGCCAGGAATATCTTTGATGGTATGGGTGGGAAGGATGTCGTAACATGGACCGCAATGATACGTGGGTACGCTAAGCTGCGCATGATGAAGGATGCACAGCAGTTGTTTGACGCGTTGGAGACCCGAAACGACATGTCTTGGACGACCATGGTCGCAGGGTATGCAAATTGTGGTGACATGAACGCGGCTGGGGAGTTGTACGGTAAGATGCCGGGCAAGAATTGTGTTACTTGGGTTGCTATGATTGCAGGTTATGGGAGGATTGGTGATGTGATTAAAGCGAAGAGAGTGTTTGATGAGGCACAAGTGAAGGATGCAGCATGTTGGGCAGCGATGTTAAGTTGTTATGCACAGAATGGCTATGCAATGGAAGCTTTGGAGATGTATAGGGAGATGAGGAAATTGCGAGTGAAAATCAATGACGTGGCCGTGGTAGCGGCTATTTCTGCTTGTACACAACTCGCAGACATAAAAATGGCAAATGAGCTGGCTGTGCATGTGGAGGAAACATGCTGTAGTGAGTTTACTTTTATGCCTTGACCATCATTTTGATATTTTCTGGTTTTGCTGTCATTTCTGATAGCATAGGTGGAAAAAATTCTGTCAAGTAGTTTTCATATTTCAAGCTAGGAAATTTTCACTGCAGTTTGCAAACCTTGGGGACATGACAACCATGCTAATAAGTAAGATTGGTAAATGGAATTCTCATAATATGCATAGGAACGCCAAGAAAATGAAATTCAGGGTGTATTGTCTTTATTAACACGTTATGTGCGCCAATTTTTTGGCTGCAACTGGATGCTACATCTGTTCTGGCAATGTTATAGACAGAAGTTATCTGGCTAACATGATATGAAGATGGTGAAGTTAAGATCTTGCATGTGCAACTACATATATGCCAGAGCCTATATAAACATTTGATTCAACTGGTTTGATAATCCACGTCAATTTATTTGCATGGTTTGTGATTTCAGGTAGGACAAACTTGGTATCTGGTGCACTGATCAACATGCATTCAAGATGTGGAAATATTGATCGAGCACAGAACGAATTTAAAAAAATGAAGGTTAAGGATGTTATATCCTATAGTTCAATGATTAGAGCCCTCAGCGACCATGGGAAGGCTCTTGAAGCTCTGGATCTGTTCCAGGAGATGCTAAAAGATGGTTTTAAACCGAACCGGATCACTTTTGTTTCCGTACTTAGTGCATGTAGCCATGCTGCACTGGTGGAAGAAGGATTCGTGTACTTCAGTCGGATGACAGAGACTTTCGGTATCGAGCCATCGATCGAACACTACTCAACCATAGTCGACCTCCTTGGAAGGGCTGGCCAGCTTGAGAAGGCATATGATATCATGATGAACTCTCAGGGCACCTGTGATGCCGGTGTCTGGGGCGCTCTCCTAGGAGCTTGCAGGGTTCATGGTAATGTGGAGTTGGGAGAGATGGTAGCGAGAAAGCTATTTGCAATCGAGCCTAACAATGCTGGAAATTATATGCTTTTAGCAAGTATTTATGCATCTGTAAATAGATGGGAGGAAGCAGAGGAAGTGAAGAGGCTGGTGAGTGAAAGAGGAATTAGAAAATTACCTGGAAGTAGCTGCATATGAATGTGAATACATCGGTTTGACCACAGTTTCTAGGATATCTCATCAGAGAGGCATCCTTTTCTTCCCTTTATCATTGCGGGAGGTCAGGAAGAGAGAATAATTTGTTGATTTACTCTCGATGACTGCTTCCTTGACAGCGCAGGTCATTAGTTTAGTCATCGAGCGATAATGGGAACGGCCCCCCGGACGGAAGAACTGGGAAGTTGGCGATTTGTCAAACGCCAATGCATTCGTTGGAAGTCCAACTAGGACAATGAGTGGTGAGAAAAGTTCTGACGTTTGTATGATTTGAAGCCATAACCCAGAGTGATCGGTGCGATCCACACACAAAAAGGTCGTGTGATTCTATAAAGGAGAAGCTGAAAGCTCTAGCTTCTAATTCGGTGAACAGTGCATACCTGGTGAGGCACATACTTCCTGGAAGATGGAAGAGGGTGGTTTACTGCAGAGAATGTAACAATATCTTCGTCCTTACTTGAATGCCAATGCTGATAACTTCTTCCAGTTGGGATACCCCGTGTCGTTTAGGGTGGATCTTGCAAACTATGTCGCTGAATAGCTTCATCATCTCTGATGCTTCATTAGACTCAGACTAGCACGTGCCCCCTTTAATGATAACCATTTTACCAAACAAGATTAAAAGCACTAAACAACGAGCTTATGTCTTCAAAGATCATCTTAATCTTGTCCCCATCACGATACCGTACAAGAAGCCTGGACTATTTCATTAATTAAACTAGAGCGAGGACATGACCAATGACAGCATATCAGAGAGTCCGTGCTTCCAAGATATTCAATCAACTCGACAGATCACATTTTTCATCGATTCATTATGCGCCAATGAGGTTTTCTTGCGAATATAAGCGAAACTATCAAGCGCCTCAAGTTGCTACAGGAGTTCAATACGTGACCAAAATTTCCTGGTGACCGATAACTCTCGCCTCAATATCCTGTTGGATCCCTCGCTTCGCAAAATTACGTCTTCAAAGGAGCTTTCTTCTCTCTATCAGATATTCGAGAAGGAGCATTTGAGTGCGACTTAAATCTTCCTCTTCCCCCATCTTCCCTTTCCTGTTCAACACAGATGGGATTTAGCTCAAGTTTGTACTCATCTCGTTGCAACGAAGTTTGTACTCATCTCGTTGCAACGACATTCCAAGGCATGTAAGCCCCGTCCATGGACACAGAATCAAGTGGCAGTCTAAGAGTGCAAAAAGGCAGAAAGAAGTAGAGGACAGTAGAGAAAGTGGGAACTTCTTCCTGACCTTTTTCTTGACAATCTGAACGACATCCTCATCTTGGAGAACGTGACCGAGACCACAGTGCTGTGGATAGTGTCTTGCACTAGTACCCCATACCAGAACATACTTCACATCCTTCACCAAACTCCTGTGAATGTGGTTGCAGAAGTCCTCAACCGAGCAGCCGCCTCTATCCTACATCCATGTAAAAGAAAGAAAGAAAGAAAGAAAGAATGGATGGGAATTAGAGAAAATTCACGCCAAACTATCATCTATGAATTTTCCTATGGCAGGATGTACATACTGTGGAAAGAACTACGGGATCAGTAAAATCTGGTTGTTGGCCTTGGGGCTTTGTGTAAATTCTAACGAGCCCCATCTCTTCCCAAATCTTTGAAAGTAGTCGGTCAAAGTTGAGCTGCTTGAGTGATCATGAAAGCAGAAGCAATTAATTTTCCAAAATAGAAAATGTCAGATCCGGTGAAATATTGCAAACAGATCTGACAGCGTGAACATTGTTAAAGCAACATATATTATGATATGCCTCAAACTGTGAAATCAGATGCTCAGCCGATCCTACAGTCAGTCAGTATATGGATTAACAACACACACAGCTCCCATTGCGCTCATTAACAGAAACCTCTTACAAGGAACACACATCCTATGAAGCAAGTTCTTAGTGGCAACAAGAAGAATTCTTTAGGCTCCTTTTGTTTTGCGGAAAACGAGTGATTTGGAAAACATTTTCCTAAAAATAATCGCGAAACAAACACAGCCTCAGTGATGTACAAACTTCTTCACATACCAAACAATTTGAACAAGAACAAGATTATTAACTCAAGTCAAGAAAATAGAGGATGCATCAGAGACGGGGAAAGATTGTCATGATATTTAGAAGAGGCATTGGTAACTCCACATGGCCCCGCAAACACTCTCCAAAGATTCAATGTGAAGTTCCTAATAACACCAGAATTTAGCTGCAAGTTATAACTCATCAGCGGAAACCGTAAGAAATCACAATGGAACTTGCCTTCAGATTGCAGCTAATAACAACAGAATTTGGCTGCCGGGCCAACCTGTCCACGTCATCAATACCAATCACGTCTATTTTGTTGTAAACATATACGCACTTCATGTATTTTCGGTTTCCTTCAATGACATCTATGAGATCATCCACAGTAGCATCCTCACGAAAGAGCACCTGGAACCAGTTTGATTAACCTCACATTAAGGTTCTTTTTGGACTCCAGAATAAACATCAAAATATAACATGTTTAATGCAAAACACCCAAAGCAACCGGGAATTTGCACGGTTTTAGATTATGGAAATCATCAATCCAAAAAGGTTTCTATGATCAAGAATTTAAGTTTTATCAATGAACCAATGACCACCAAGGAGCAATCAACTTTTGTAACTTCCACAATTACAAATATACATTCTCATTAACAAACACACGCACACAACAAAAGAGATGCTCAACCTTTGACTGCATTTCATATTATAAGGCCATAGCATTACTTTGAATAACAAAAACCGACATAAGTAAAGGCAGGATAGGAGTGGTACCTCCGCATTATGAATTTTGTATTCATGTAGAATCTGATAACAGAGCTTCTCGTCCACATGAGTTAGAGGAATAGTGCTGTTGAATGAAATGCCGCCAGTTTTTTTCTTCTTAAAATAAATCTGCCAATGACATAAAGATTTTTGATACAAACAAGTCCTAATCACAGAGACATATTTCAAAGAAAGGAAACTTTCACTAACTACTTGAAGGCTGTTCATTAAATGTTTAAATGCCTTCAGAAAAACATAGTTCATCTTGACCATTAAATAACAGAAAAGCTGGACAAGAATCACAAGATATCATCAGCGCAGATCTTGAGCAAGAATTTACTACTGTAATATATCAAGCGACCCCCTTCCACTCCTAAGAGAAAATAAACCGCAGTTCTTGGGTTGATACTAAACACATCCTTGAAGAACCACCTTCAACTTGTTCTTGTTAGTTAAATCCAGCGGCAAGCTCCAAGCTTTACCAGCAAAGTACCATTCCATATGATTAAAAAGAAAAAAAGCATCTTAATCCGATTTTTAACCATTAACAATCTTCAACTAATCCATACACTGTTTTCATCCAAATGGATGCATCAAGAACTTTGAACTCCATATCAAAGCCTCATATTATTCCTGGCATGTAAATCATCTTGAGAATGAAAGATCTACAACTGCTTCCGCTTTTTCCTGGTAACAATGTTTTAACTCGCCAATGGCTTGAGATCCACCCCTCCTTCATCCTCGATATGAAGAGGTCAACTCCCAAGGCCCTCCCTTTACCTCGCTTGTTGTATGGGAACTGGAACATCAGCCTAGTTTGGGTGGCTTTACCAAACCCAAAGACTTCTGAAATATGCTCTTTTACTAATGTCCTCCATCCAAGGATTGATTTTCATGGGCTCTTCAGAAAGCCAAATCTTCAATCTTGTTATCTTGTCAACAGGCCCAAAACAACCTTTTTTTCTACGCTCAGACTATCAAGAGTTTCCTAACTATTAGGTTTTTTCTTCTTTGCTCAAGTTTATAATCTCACCAGAATGTCCAAGCTAATCATGATTGATGTCAAGTGTGCTTTTTTACTGTTCACGCCTAGTTGGCACATGCAGAAGTGTTGATGTCTGAGACTGGGCGCTCTTCTTTGTTCTTGTTGACTCAAATCACTAAAAATGTGCTAAATGTGAGGTTAGCTTGATGAAAGACATTTCGAGTAGGATGCTAGACTATCCTAGGCAACCAGAAAATCAGTTCATTGCAAGGAGACTTAAAACTATCACAGAAGAGAAAGTGTAACTGGGCAAGGGGAAAAAAAGAAAAGGATAGTCCAAAGAAACTCACTTGAGGCGGCCTCTTGTTCAACCGCAAACCCACAGCTTCCAGCTCCTTCGTCAGTATTTGCCGATGGCCTTCACTCTGCCAAAGTTTCAAGAAAATATCAAACAACTGCAATGAGGCTACAGCAAACAAAGAACAAGGCAGGCTGCAAGTTAAAAATGTGTAGTGTAAATTGTGAATCACAGTCCAACCAATTGAAATTACTTGCAAGGTAGGACAACAAAACCTTGATGTTAGTCCTCCATGCCAAAGGAGCAAGAGAATATAGTTGATGTATAATATACAAAAACAGGAATACATCCAATAAGATCAGGACAAAAAATTTCATGCAGAAAAGTCGCAATTAATTCTTGATTGGGCCTCTGCTATAATCAACATCCTAGGATGCTCTTACCAGCATATGCAGTTTAGCTGATTACATCATGCTGATTAGAGGATCTGCTAGAAGTTACATGATGAGCATCTGCTAGATGTCCCTGAGTAACATTGCTTGTTAGCCATCTGAAATACATCCTTTATCCAATCTTGGTCTATGGGAGTTCATCAATATTAACATATAAAACCTCCACTTGATTTTTAAGATTCAGCTCTTGGCTTAGATTGTTCCCATGCAGTCATTTACTCAGTGCAGGGATTTTTACCCAAGTAACAAAATAAAACATGCTGCTGCCTCTTATACATATCACTTACTTTGGAGGCATCAAGAACCATCAATACGATGTCGGAAGACTTCGCAACAGCAATAACCTGAGAAATTTCCATTAACATTCAGCTGAGCCCACAGATACGGAAATTACAATCATGTAGCAAAATGGAGATCTAATCTAGCTTGGTAGATAAAAGAGCATAAGCTATCCTTCATGAGAATTTTACCGATATACCTGCCGACCACGTCCCTTGCCTTCAGAAGCACCTTCTATAATTCCAGGAAGGTCCAACAACTGAATTTTAGTATCGTTGTAATGTACAACTCCAGGAATGCAAGTAAGTGTTGTGAACTCATAAGATGCAGCTTCTGAATGTGTGCCAGTTAACATAGTTAAAAGTGTCGACTTTCCCACACTACATATAAAACATCAGTAGAATGTTAGAAGGTTTGCTTCCTAAATCATGCAGAAAAAGACTAAATCTGCACCAAATAATATTGACGATAGAAAACCTTGGAAATCCTATTAGGGCCACACGCCCATGGCCATATTTCGTAACCTCAAAACCCTCTCCAGCTCCACTAGAACCCTGATAAAGCATTTTGAAAGACGATTAGCAAATCCCCAACTCTAACCAGCAACAGAACAAAGAAAATCTAGCAGAAAAGAAGAAAATAGGAATTTAATCGTAAAAGTGAATTTACTTTTGCTACAACCTCTATATTGAACTCATAAATAGTACAAAGTAAAGCTTGGGTTTTGTTAATCCTCTCTACATGGAAGTTTAGGCTAAATGAATCTTAATGATTCCAGATATATGTAGGTGAAACTAAAGAAAGAAAGAAAGAAATCATACTTTTGGAGGCTCCAGTAATTGTGTCCTTAGCTTTGCTATCTTTGCCTTGAGCTGACCAAGATGATACTCTGCACATTAAAATCACAAAATTAAATCGCACATTCCATTCTATGAAAAAGGAAAAGGACAACAAACAATAAATAGGACTACCAATCCAATGACCAGCAGATTTCCAGTGCGCAAATGGACAATAATCAAACCGATAACACAAAAAATTTAAGCGAACCAAGTTAAGAGAGACAAGAAAACGCGAACAAAAAACATAAAAAATCCCGAGGACATAACCCGACAACATACATCAAGTTTGATTAGATATAGCATGGACAAAACTACTTTCTTCTTAAGTCAGGAAATCTTAAGTTCAATTTATACATAATCCGAAATCCATGCGGGTCAACAAGGTTCAGTACGTACGGGAGCAGAAAATACAAACACGGACCTGTGGCCTTATTCTTCTGCGTCCGAGCCATCTCGGCTTCAATCTCTTTGATCTTCTCGATGATCCCCATTGCACAAAGGCAACAATCTGCGGAATCGAGAGAGAACAACAAGCTCTCAGGAATCGGAACATCGCAAGACCGAGGAACAACCACGGCTCTCGTCGCCAGAATCAATCGTCAGAAGACATTCCGTAAACTAGAGGAGCTAGCGAAGGAGAGGAAGAAACAAACAACCGTCGCGCGTGCATCGTCAAGCAAGCGAAGCTCGTACAATCCTCAGTCAGCTAATCATCAGTAAAAATCAATCGCTCGAGGATATTCAGCGTACCTCCAGTCCTTTATAGCCTTGGATTCTGCTCGCAAACAGGTGGAGTCAGCTTTACAAGCTCGGTGAAATTGAATCGCGAGGCGTCGTCAATGGAGTGAAACTCCGTGAAGCAGAGAGAGAGGTTGCTTTGGAAGGAGAATGGAGAGCGGAGGAGGAGGAGGAAGAGGAGGAGGAGGAGGAGTGACAGCAGTAGACGAGCGAGCATTACCGGCCTGGGCGGGCTCTGGCCTGTCTTGGTGGGTACGCGTTATGTGCCAGTTCGGGCCCGATTCGGCCCATTGACCAAGCAGTCCTTTTAACCCTTTGAAAGCTCCGGCCCAGGCCCCCCTTAAGTTTCCCACCGGAAGCCGTGGGCTTTTTTTAGGCTTCATTTATTTCGCAAAAAATAAATAATTTAATAAATATTTTTTTAAAAAAAAATCACTTGTGTTACTCATAAAAATAAATTTAAAAAATATTTTCTTATCCATGAATGTGTTTAAAATAAATTCTTACTGACAATAAAAATATTTTTTATTGACTAATGATTTCAAACTATATAAACGTTTAATTTTTTAAAAATTAATTTTAAAATCATCTCGCTTTTGCAAAACAAATAGAGCATTGAAGCATTAGCACTTGAATGGAGCATTAGTACTTGAAATGTGAGTTTTCCAAAGTACCGTTCGACTCGCTTGAGGAATGACTCTGATTGAAAATCATTTTGAGGGTTTTTGGTTTTTCATTTATGAGTTCCCTTTACACCTGACCATGTGCCTGAGGGGTAAATAGACTACCACGGGGCAGTAACTAGTCTTTACCGATGAGATCCATTCGGTCAGACCGCGCCGCCCTTTCACCCCAACAGAAAGTGGACAGTGCCTTTCCCACTCGTGGATTCACCCTATGATGGTACCCAACGTGGACTAAGATCAGAAATTAATCATAAAGAACGTTCTTAGAGCACACGACTATTGTCTAAATGGCATACTAAGCCACAACAAAATAAAAGGTTGAAGCCTAGGTCTCGAGTCTCTCAAGTTATGCCTTAGTATTTTGGCTCCCATCTTCACACAGAATACAGATCACATGCATATATCTAGTTCTGCAGCTGAACTGTTCCTGGGATCATACGCGTCAATACCGTATTGTATAACAGACTCGGCGTTTCGACCCACCAGGTGAATCGGGATTACCCATCTAAAGCAGGGGAGACATCAACAGTTAGATACGTACATCTGGCGATCCATCCTATTGCACCGACTCAAAAGTCTGAGAACTTGATACTTCAGAGGAAGGGGGAGGGTGTTTATTCGAGGCTAGACAAAACTAAATCTCTGTTTATTTTACAATGGCTACAAGTAACCTGATCTAGTCCCATTTACACTTCCACCACAACCCACTAACTTGCTCGTGCTCAGATTTGGTGATGCCTGAGCATGCAACTCGGCTAGTTCTCTGACCCGTAGCAAGATCGGAGCTGGGATCGGCACTGACACGTGTTTCCTTGGATTCATCTGGAGCATTCACATGAAACAAACGAGCCATTTAATAACTTAACTGTTTCTGGATGCAAGTAGACCAACAAAAATGTCTATAGGCATGGCTTGCTAGCACTAAGCATGAAGAAAGCAGGTCATATGGTAAAACAACCTCAAAGTGGAAAACATAGTAAGTGAACTCAAGTCCCCAATCTCACATCCATGTGAGATGTTTGGGAAGACATGGAGAAAACAAAGAAATTGCTTACCACTTTATCTGTAGGTGCTGGTGCAAAGCTAGCCTTCAGCAAGTTTCTCCATTTGTCCTGGAGAACACATTCTAGTCTTAAGGGAACAAAAAAGGAGTACTCTGATTTTTAAACCAGACACAAGGGTAGTTAATGAAATACCTTAAGATCTACAGAGGTACGGTATGAATAGGATGCAAAGGCAAGCCTTTTGATCTCAGACCACCTCCCAGCTCCATACCTTGAAACGCCATCTACTAGTCTCGTCACTTCTGCCAGAGTCCAAGCTCGATGATGTTTCCTTCTTATTCCACCTTTTGCCGTTGGCACAGTAACTATATTGTCTTCTGATGCATCATCCAATGAATCTCCATGCTTCGCCTCGAGATTCTGGTCGGGCTCAACTTTATCAATGGCCAAGCACTGGTTATCTTTCTCCGCCAACTCAATACCCTGAATCAGCCCAGTAAGACTCAAACTAGTGCATTTAACCAATTGGATCTATGATTCTTCCAAAATCAAACCAAGATATGATCAGAAAATCTCGACAAACAAATGGCACCAAAAGACTAATGAAAGAATGCCAAAGTAAAAGATTTACAACTCAAAAGGCCCTTCTCATTCATCCTATTGAACCAAGAGACACAGAACCACAATTTACAGAGACTGAACATTAATCTTACCACAGATAGAAGAATCCAAAATTCTCCAAACTAGTTTCCTCAAGTGAATAAATCCTCTCACAAAAAGTTTCTGAGTCCCCTGGCCATAAAAATTCCCAGGAAACAAGAACGTGAAGAAGACTGACGTGTTGAATCTTAGGAGATTGTCTACTGCTCACACTTCCATTTTTTCCATTATTCTCTTACTATGCACCTCCAAAAATGTCAAGTGTTTGTCTATGACTTCTACCATCTTAATGTGAGCGTAACCACAGCCAAGACAGACTAAGACTCTGCTACTCATATAATGATGCTCGAGAATAACGTGCTAAGTTCTATGTATAAACATACTCTTCAAGCACAGCTATGACAAAGATTCATCCGTCCTGTTGGTATTATTCACATCATGATATCCTTTTCTGGCTCAACCAAGTCCCATTTTTTGTGTTGTTATTAAAAGTTCACAAGTTGAAGAAAGAAAAAAGAAAAAAAAAGGACAGAACTAAAAGTTCAGGAGTTGAAGAAAGAAAAAAAAAAATTAAAGAATTGTATCAGCTGTGCCAGCTTCCTTCTCACATATCGAGTCAACCTCCCAGGATTTGCCACAGGATCTACTTCATTACTGTCTTCCAAATTGAGACACGAACTCCACGCAGATAAGCGTCAAGTCAAATGTTCTCACACAGATGAGCAACAACTACATTGGAACATGAAGTTACATGTTCACATGCAGATGAGCAACAACTACAACCAAAATCCACATAGAAAGCATCACACAGAAATCAATTAACAAAAAATCTACTACTCCAGATGAAATACTCGAAGTCCTTATACAAGATTTCAATCCATAACACGAAAACAAAAAGTCTAATCTTACTTGTTTTTGTATCTTTTTAGGAACAGAACTGGTTCCAATAGTCTTGCTCACCGATTTCCCAGCCATGCCCCCACTACTATGATAAAATCCCTATCGAGTACAGGCAAAAGAAGCATCAGGGATTGCATCAATTAGAATTATTTCACTCCCTGATAATTGCTCCATGCAAATGATAAGACAAGCCAGTAAACAGTTTCCACTCAAAGATAATACACATCACCTCCTCTTGTAAGCCTTAACTTTTATTTTTGTACATACTCACATGAAATGTAATTCTACAAAAAAAAACACACACGAGCAGATAAATTATTAAGTGTATGATCCCAAAGTATCAAGCTTTGACTGTAACTTAAAAGAATAAGAGTCCGCTAATTACCACAAGAGCCATTATATCTTTACGGGGACGGCTTCTTCTGACCCGAGAAACACATGGGACCCGTAGACCGGCTACAGAATCCAGCCTTGTGACATAAGTTCTACTATCAGGAGAGACGTTTTTGGCAGGTCTAGCACAGGATTTTGGACAATCCCATCCGCAGCTTTTAGCTGGAGTTATTGACCTCCCAGTATGTTCATGATGTTCAACTTCAGAAAGTTCTTCGATATACCTTTTTGTAGGCTTCCGTAATCTCTTGACAGTTTTCTGCTCCTGATTTAGAACTTCTGCCTGAGAGTCCTCAATATACCCACAGTTTCTTAATCGTTTTCCAGAAATTATTTGACAATCTTCCGAATGCTTTTTCTGAGAAATGTCCAAGTCTGTCTGTTGGTCATCTATTGCCACAACATCCTCATCAGTCGCAACAGCACAATTAACATTCTTGGAGTTTTCTTCTTCACCAAGTTTCAGAATTTGGTTATCTTTAATGACAAAACTTGTACTTGGAATATCACAACAGTTGGTCAATCCCATAGCAATTCTTCTTTTCAACCACGTCTTGTCTTTGACAGTAGTCACTCGCCCAAAGGTAGCTCTAAAAGTTTCATGTAGTTCTCTGATGGATAGATTATCTAGGCAAATTTCTCCCTTTAATTTCGAAAAATCAGGCAGCAAGCTGGTAGCAGCACATGACACCTCACTTTCTCTCATTTGATCGGGAGATTTTGAGCATTCTGCAGCATCTACAGATTGTTTCATCTGATCGATGTCCAAACTAGGAGCTACAGGAGGAGCAGTTTCCTGCATTTGCATACCAAATAGAAGCTTATAATGAATAGTAGGTAAATTATATCCTTACGAAAATATCAGGGGCCCAATTTCAGTTTTGTGGAAGAACTATGGGAACATCTGTAACGTGCAGATATTCTATTCTTGTTGGGTAGAAAGAGCATAGACTGTAGTCAAGTTACCACAAACACGAATCCAGCTACACCTACTTGGAATAACAGGGGTTGTCACACATTCAGAGAAATACACTTCACAAGCAAACCCACAACAACTAGATCCCACCCAAGGAGAATTCTACTTTTTTTTTTTTTGGTAAAGAAGGAGAATTCTACGTTTATATGCTGTCGACAGAATAATTATCATTCTACTAGTACATTAACTGTATTTACTCAACAAGAACAATGAGATTATCTAAGAAACTCAATAGTGCCCTAAACTTGCAAATAATCACATTCAGCATAGACCTGTATTTAACACTACCATTGCGGCTTTCACATCAACCATTTGCTATTGAAAAAGGCATCACACGCTACGAAATGGAACTTGCAGTAACATCTGGGAAAATATGATGATCATTAGCCATCTCAAATAACTAGTATCATACTTTGGGAGTATACAAAAATAACACTAACGTATTAAAGTGACTTAGTAGTATTTCACTGCTCCCTCCTGTTTCTATTTGCACAATCTGTAAATGAAAAAAGGAAAATCTCAAACGAATCAGCACCTGAGTTGGTGCTTCCAAATTCTCTGCATCAGCATACACATCCTCAAACTTGGAAAAACCTGGGAAAACAACCAGTGAGATAGAATAGAGCCAACTGTATACGCTACAAACATTATTTTCTGATAGTAGTATCCGATCATGTCTAACTAGACATCTGACAAGGATGTTAACTGTCCAGTAAGTTGCAGAAGCCCACATTTTAAAAAAAAAACGCACTTCAAGAAAGAAAGCTACATGCCATGCTAAACTTCAGGCTTAGAAAATAAGCAAAAGAACCTACTGATACTCCTCTCAATATCAATATCAATATCACCTTTATCCCAAACTAGTTGGGGTCGGCAGTGGATGAACCCGAAGTGAAAAGCTTAAAATATACTAAAAAAGCAAAAATATAGGTACCAAAAGAAAATAATAATAATAGTAATAATGAAAAATAAAATAAAAGAATAAAAAAATATAAATAAGAAATAAATATAAATATAAATATAAATATAAATAAATATAAATATAAATGACTAAACAGGGCATTCTGGAATATAGGAAATCCCCCCCTCTATAACGCGGATAGCTTTCCTCCACTCCGTCCTAAGATAGATCGTACGCCAATCTATTTCCCACTCCATTAAATCTTGTTTTACTACCTCCCCCTAAGTAAGTTTCGGCCGACCTCGTTCTTTCTTCATATCGTGCTCTCGATAACATACTTCTGTTCTTATCGGAGCATCAAGGGGTCTACGGAGGATATGTCCAAACCATCTCAATCTATGTTCTCTCATCTTCTCTGCCACCGGTGCTATTCCAACTTTTCGTCGAATATCGTCATTTCTTATCTTATCCATCCTTGTATGACCACACATCCACCTTAACATCCCCATTTCCGCTACCCCAATTTTATGCTCATGTTGCTTCTGTACTGGCCAACATTCAGATCCGTATAGCATTGCAGGTCTTATTGCTGTTCTATAAAATTTTCCCTTTAACCTAAGAGGGATTTTGCGATCACACAAAAAACCCGATGCACTGCGCCATTTCATCCAGCCTGCTTTGATTCTATGACTAACATCCTCATCAATCTCTCCCCTCTTTTGCAAAATTGATCCCAAATATCTAAAGGCATCTTTCTTAGGTACCTCCTCTCCAAGCATATCGACGGATTTTTGATGATCTCCTCTTGTCGTGGCAAACTCAGACTTCATGTATTCCGTCTTACTCCGACTTAACGTAAATCCTTTGGACTCTAACATGTTTCTCCATAATTCTAACTTAGCACTGACCCCAGCTTTACTCTCATCAATAAGCACAATATCATCTGCGAATAGCATACACCATGACACCTCATCTTGGATATCCTTTATTAGCTCATCCATAATTAATGCGAAAAGATAAGGACTTAAAGCCGAACCTTGATGTAAACCCACTGTGATTGGAAAATAACTTGATGTGCCATTACAGGCCTTCACACATGTCGAATGAAAAATGAAATTCTTTATTTGCCAACATCACAAATGTCAAACCAAAAGGAAGGCGAAAATCAAGAAGGTCGAATGAAGCTTCCCATATTCAGTGAAATTGACTAATTCAATGCACAATGAGTACATGATGAAGAAAGGGATGAAGGGAATTACAAACAGATATTCAGGCACTAGACACACTTTTTCCTTTTTAAATCATGCAGATGATCATCTTTTAAAGTATTTTCATGAGCTACGAAGAAGAAATGGCGGTTTTGATGCCAGAAAGGTCTTCGACACTGTGTTGACTGTGCTGGTGGTGAAGACAGTATAAACAAATGGCTACAAACCTGACAGCTCTGAGAGAGATTTTCCAGAGGAAGAATCCTCAATGGAAATTCCCATGGCCTGCCCAGACTCTGCAACAATATGCATTTCGCTGTTGTCATCTTTGAGCAGATCCACAACCTCCATGATTTCATCATCTGTTGCAGGCACTAATCTCCCATCACCTTCCACCTAAGATCAAGTAAACTAGTGATAAGAACGAACTGAAAGAAAGGTTAAGTCGGCAATGCAGTAGAGAAACGAAAATCTTTGCAAAAGATTTGGTGAGAGCTACACAACATGATACCCACACAAGGTAATCCTGTTCCACCTTCTGTCTTCCATCAAAAGGAATTGCATAGTGGACAAAGAAAGCCAAATATACTCCATAGAAGTCACCAGCGTGCCTACCGTTGAAAAATTTGCCTACAAATCATGGTTGGGATTACTACTAGAATTATCCCAATTGAACAACTTCCCACAGTTCCTGATTAATCTCATGGATTATGCAATTTTAAGTTTGTGCAGAACCAGATTGAAATGCTCCATTCAATTCCTAAAACGAAGTCCAATGAAACTTTTAAAAGGTCACGTTAGGCATATCCTTGATTAGATGCCTGACAACCATTAAAGATAATAAGGTGAAAGCAGAAGAAGTTTTGCTGCGCAAGATAAACAATGGGAAGAAAAGTATAAATCTCCAAATTTAATTTACCAGGACAGAAAATTCGACTGTTGGATTCTTGGTTGATTTTGGTTTGAAAAGAGGAAAAAAGAATTCTTTTAATTCGATATTGACATGCCCACAGATGACTCATGGTTTATTTCATGTTCGAACCTGTAATGGACGATATGTGGATTACAGTTCACCAAGATCAACATCAACATCAACATCACCTTTATCCTAAACCAGTTGGGGTCGGCGGTCGAAAAGCGAAGCAAACTAAAACTACATTCTAGTCAGTTTTGCTTGTTGGAATCTCAAATTATGGTCCTGGTTTGATTATTCCTCTAAACAAAAATGGCTGGTCAGTATTGGCAGATCAGAGACACTATTGGCAATTACCACCACTATAAAGAGTATAAACCAAAATATGATGCTGGTTTTATCCTCATTATATCGGTCATGGATGATAGTAACAAAATTTCATTGACCAAGTATCCATTCAAATGTCTACTTTGAATGCATAGCCATTTGCTCCTCTAGTTTAGGAAAGAAAAATCTAAATTTTCAGCATATAATTGCTACCTTTTTCATAGAATGTGAGTATTAGCCTTCTAAATCAACTATACCAATTTCCATTCACGAATACGATAAACTTCAACCTGAAAAGGGATGTCAACATTAATCTAAGATAACAGCTGTAGATCGCAATCTCCACCAGAATATTAAAAAAGCCAATAAGAGGCCAGCTTTGCTACATTGAACTAATTTTATTTCTATGGATAACAAAAATTAATCAAAGGTCATTGCTTTTGTGTCCCCAACTACATCAGCAGACATGGAATGTCTACTAAGAGTTGACAAGTCCAGCTAGTTACGGCATTGAGATGGTATATACTCCTAGCACAGCATGTCTGTGACTCCTTAGCATTCCCATCTAAGACATCCAAGAGAGTACCAGACAATGTAACATTACCACACGCATTAGCACGATTAAATTGGTCACATAATCAAACACAACACCCAAACACCAAGTGCAGCCACAAATATGATAACTTGTTGAAAAATTATGAATACGAGGATGGCAAGGAGACCAATTACCCGGACAAGCTTATAGACGACTGGGTCCGAAATCTGCTTTGTGGGTGAATTCGAGGGGGAGGTCTTCCCAACCGGGCCATCCTCGAACATGGCTTCATCAACCCCCTCAGTTCCGACCACTGTTTCCATGGAAAATCCACCACATGCAACTCAAATACACTAACTGAAAGCTCAAAAAAAACCAAAGAAGAAAAAGTAAGAACATTTCCCCTCAAAGTTTACAAATTTAAGAAAGAAACTTAGCAATCAAAATCATCCTCAAATACCGAACACAGAAATTTCTCCCATGCATCAAACTCAATTAATTTGGCCCCTGATCACCAATTCAAGTAATCGCTAAAACCTACATCAAATCAACCGCACGAACAACCAATCCCCAATGCCTTCAACAGATAAGGAAAACATGCACGAGCCTCCTCACATACATTGCAAGATCAAATCCAAAACACAAACCAAGTCAATCCAGGTAAGCGAAAGCGAAGCCCACGCGAGGCATCAATCGACACTCGCCAGTTCAATTGGACTGAGAAATGACTGTCATTCAATTGTAGAGCCAGAGAGAACTCCGAACCCACTCACCATAGGAGGCACCGGCGTCACTGCGGTGGCTGACCGAGCTCGACTCAGTCACTGAAGACTGAGGGAAAACCACCGGAAGAAACTGAGTTGGTGACTCGGGAGGCGCGTTCACGCGGAGAGGGAAGAGAGATAGAGAGAGAAAAGACTTGATTGACAAGGAAGTGGAATTTGCCGGGAGATATATCGCGACCCTTTTTCACTCTTCGCTGTTTCGGGCTTTCCCTTTCACTTTTCTTTTCTTTTTTTTTTCCCTACTTTTTTCTTTTTGTGTTTGGTTCTTGCTTTTATGGTACGCTGAGTCTATCGTCGCGCACGCTTCCGGACTCGAAGCGTGTCTGAGCTGCAGTTTATGGTTTCGGTTGGAATCCGCGTCAGTTGGGTGGTGTTGCCTCGTTACGGACAGCGAAGTCAATGATCAGGTCTCCGCCTCTTTCCCTGTTTCGACTGTCTTAAACAGTAAGAGCTCGTGTGTGAATGCATGAGTAAGAGAGCAAGCTTTCTCAACCTGCGTCAACACAACGTGGCTAGTGAATTATAAATAAGATGGAGCGAGGGAAAAAAAGAAAAGAGTTCAAATGAAGATGTTGGATGAAATTGTCATCCAAACTCGGTTCAAAATGGATCGAGCGATCGGAGGAGCCGACGCCCCGCAAATTGCCGGTTAAGATTATCCCATCATCCATAGTGAACTAAGTAGAATGCTGGTTTTGGTTATCACATAGACGGGACACACACTCTCTCGAGCATTGATGCCGAGAGCAGATAAAAGAAGGTGCCGATCGCTGATTTCGCAACCCGCATGGTTAGGGACACCATACAAGTTTTCTCCTTATAGGTACGAGGCTAAACAAAGAGGATCAGATCAAGCTAAGAGATGCGAGAAACGGGCTCAGCAGAACCAGGAAAAAGAAGGACACGGGGACTCTGAATTGAAATTTAGCTCAAGAAATAGCCATCGCTACGAGGCGTACAGAGACTTTAGCCATCAGTTAAACTGCTGTTGTGAATGCAGCAGAGCTCATACAGCCCATTCTGCAAATTAAAAAACCCCAAGCAGCCTGTCGCCCGTGATCATGCTAAGCGAGTGCACCAGGCTCAAAGTTGAGCTTTTCCCGTCGCAGGAGGATGTCGCCTCTCGCCCATGGACTTGCTCCGCCTGTGAATCCATTTTCGAATACCTCACAACCCCCTTGGCACATGGACCCTCCGATTCTCTGCTCATAGCAAGCTGCAGGAAGCAACAAACGCGGTTAATGTTCAATGTCTCGTTTCTGCAGCAGAAAGCTGCATGCCTGGCTAACAACACATTAGTAAATGATGGCGGATGCAGAGTAAGACTGAAAATTTTCCGTCAAAATAACCACCGGGAAATTGCAACACGACAAGAATTTAAAAGGGTCATTGGGCAAATCATTAAAGTTGCAGCATCTCCAGAAGATTCCTATGCCTGAAGTTATTTCATTTGTGACCTATCATCAGCAAAGAAAAACTTTGTTGGACGGAAATTTGCAACCTGTTCTCAGCTTCCCTTAGGACATTGAAGGGATCACAAAGCCGTGCCACTCGAGTAAAATTCATATAAGCGATCGCTAGGTCGCGATAAACAACGAACAGAATGAATAAGTATGATGTAGGAGCTACCGAACTCCGAGAACTGAATGAGCCGTTCAGAGAGACTAACTAACTCCGATAGAATCAATGTAAGCATTCCTGATATCCCTCTCAACCATAGTCATTAGGGAAGAGAGGACTTAAATTATGAATGCTAAAGACTAGACTTGTCAGCAAAAGCACCACCACTTCAAATCACCAAAAGAAGAAATCATGACGTTCTTATTTGACTCCTCACTGTAAATAAAGGACTACGGTTTAGATCCACGCTAGACCGAAATAAGATCCTGACCCACTACACGCTCCTCGTTCATCAGTAGATTCGTATCTTTTCTCCATTGGGATCTCAGTCCGATCCGCGTTCAAACAAAAGTCCCGTCTTTTATTAGTTGCAGGGGAGCAAATCCTCTAGCTGCAGATCATCGATGCGTTCCTTACTCTCCTGGGATTCCCCTGAATTTCCATAGGCCACTTGCACATGCAGTCGAGACACGAGTCAAGAAAGAAGAAGCGGCATCGATCCATAATTCCAATTCGGATCAAACTAAAACGAGAACGAAGAGGGTCATCGAACTGCAACAAATGAAGGCAAACGATACGATGAACGGGGACTATGACAACTCAGAGGTTCGAGCTGTACTCACCTCATCGTAGCGACAAATCGACCGAGGAAGGCTCCGTCGAGCTGCGAGAACAGAGAGGGGGCGGCCAATTGCAGGCGCGAGGCCATGATTAGGAGTTAGAGAGTGGAAGAAAGGGAAAAGCTCGAGAGGATTGGGATGGAAGAGCGAGGTTTTGTGGTGAAATTAGAAGGTGGGAGCGCCGGATGACGTCTAGCGAGAATCCGAGGAGATTGGCCGAACACTTCGGTTCGACCCGTTTCTTAAGCCAAAAATAAACCATTAGAAAGTATTTTTTTAAAGGATTAATATTACAAAAAACTTCGAATTAATACACATATAATAAATTTATCTTAAATTATTTTTTTAATATAAAAAACTCCAAATCAATACACTTATAACAAATTTACCTCGAATTGATCGTTTGCGATTATGTATTTATATTTACATGTGCTCTGATACCACATGTAAATATAAATACATAACCGCAAACGATCAATTCAAGCAAAGTAAGCAAGCGAAAGCCTTGGATCGATTACACAAATTTACGGTCACCGAGAACGTTAGTGAATAGAACACGTACCTTTTGACGCCATCCGTAATAAACCGTTGATTGCGACGAGATTCTAAACCGACAAAAGTCTTCTTCACCTTTTCCTTCCTGTACGGCTGCTCGATGGAGAGAGCGTAAAAGAAAAACCCTTACCGACCACCAGACGTTCACACTTTTTACACTACGTCAGAATAATTGACGTTTATCTTTTATTTCTCTTTTAAACGTCAAAAGTCGGTTTCGTCCCCTTTTAATTAAAAGAGTCTGAAGGACAGGGGAAGGGACCTAGCCGTAAATATATATAAACCGTAACCTATGGTCCTATCCATCAACAGACCATAGGATATAAAATAGCCTACACCCAGCCGTAAGCCACATTAAAATCAAACGAGATGTGCATATCCCAAACAACTTTACTGATCACATAACTTTCGTGGGATTTCATGCACTGTCTTACGTTATAGCCCATTTTATAAAAAGTAAAGTAAAATATGACAATTAATGGAAGCCCAAACAAGAAAAATTTCTAACATTCTCCCACTTGGGCAACATTAATTGTATTCTCTAAGGAAAAAACCTTTTCAAAACGACTCTCGGGCTATAACTACTGTATGGCCAATACAAAGACAACATCTCAAACAACCCCGACCAACTAAATCACTAGACATCGAACTATGACCGTCAGAGCATCTATCAACGATACAGACAACCATAATCACGACACCAAGTAACCAAGCCGTCACGGGTCAATGTGGCGGTGTAGCCGAAATAACATCCTTTTCGTGATCAAATTTGATGCTATTTCAGTCGGTCCTCATCTTTCTGTAACTTTACACCCATAATGAGTCAGAAAGATTACTCTTTATATGTCTCACAAACCTTAATACGCACAAACTTTACGATGCTTTATTTGAGACAAACTTTAATGACAAATCCGTCCTACTCAAGACTAAGCACCAAGTCTCAAGATTTTCTTTAGTTCCTGTCATGTGCACATGATATATATATAAAAGCAACCGCATGCATGCAAATATAAAACCAGCATATTCATCTCGATGATCATCATAATAACTGATACTCAATATCCAACATAAATCAATAGTCATAAGAAACCAAATGTCGGATACAACATAAAGAGTATCTAAAAACTCCCACTAACCAAAAACATCAAAAGACTCTAGTACACCCATGTCCATAACATGTTTCTTAAAGGTTATAGGCCTAAGTCCTTTGGTCAGTGGATCTGCAAGCATTGACTCTGTACCGATATGCTCAACAACTATTTCACCTTGCTTTACAAGCTCACGAACTTTGAGATACTTAATCTCCATATGCTTAGAACCACCTGTAGTCCGGTTGTTCTTGGAGTAGAACACCGCAGCGTTGTTATCATAATAAATAACCAATGGTCTAGCAATAGAATCAACAACTTTGAGGCCTGAAATGAAATTTCTCAGCCATACGGCATGGGAAGATGCCCCATAACATGCAACGAACTCCGCCTGCATAGTCGAGGAAGCTATGAGTGTCTGTTTAACACTCTTCCAGGAAATAGCTCCTCCAGCCAACATGAATATATAACCTGAGGTAGACTTCATATCATCAGAACAACCGGCAAAATCAGAATCTGTATACCCTACAACCTCAAGATTATCATCTCTCCTGTAAACCAACATGTGCCCTTTAGTTCGCTGCAAATACCTCATTACCTTCTTAACAGCAGTCCAATGCTCCCTTCCCGGATTTGACAAGTATCTGCCAAGAATACTGACGGGAAAAGCAAGATCTGGTCTAGTACAGACTTGAGCATACATCAAGCTGCCAACGGCACTGTTGTAAGGAACATCTTTCATTGACTCTTTCTCAACGTCGTTCTTGGGACACTGATTTTTATTAAATTTATCACCCTTCACTATCGGCACTTCACCAGGTTTGCAAGTTTGCATAGAGAACCTCTTAAGTACCTTATCAATGTAAGTCTTTTGGCATAAACCAAGTAAACCTCGGGATCTGTCTCGACGAATCTCAATGCCAAGCACATAAGCAGCTTCACCCAAATCTTTCATATCAAAGGATCTAGACAACATCTTCTTTGTTTCATGTAGCAGCGACAAATCATTACATGCTACATAGAGTACAAGAAAAATAAAACTGCTCCCACTGATCTTCGTGTAAACGCACTGATCAAACTGATTTTCAACAAAATCAAAGGATGAAATTACCTCATCAAATTTCAAGTACCATTGTCGAGAAGCCTGCTTCAGTCCATAAATGGACTTCTTTAATTTACAAACCATGTGCTCCGATCCTTCTTATACAAATCCCTCCGGCTGCTCCATATAAACATTCTCTGAGAGATTACCATTCAGAAAAGCCGTTTTCACATCCATCTGATGTAACTCGAGATCAAGATGCGCAACAAGCGCCATCATAATTCTGAATGCATCTTTGGAGGAAACGGGAGAAAAAGTCTCGGTGTAGTTAACACCAGCTTGCTGAGTGAAACCCTTGGCCACTAATCTTGCTTTGTGACGCTCAATATTACCTTTAGCGTCCTTCTTGGTCTTGAAGACCCATTTACATCCCACTGCCTTTTGTCCAGCAGGCAATTCAGCGAGCTCCCACACTCCATTGTACGCCATAGACTCCATCTCATTTCTCATAGCAGCCAACCATTCCTCGCCTCGAGATCCATTCACCGCTTCTTCAAAAGTTATCGGATCATCTATCGACTCGGTGCAATCTTCTCCAAGGAAAACAATGTAATCATCAGATATAGCAGATCTCCTCACTCTTGTTGACCTCCTCATAAGAACATTCTCCTGAACAACTGGAGGATTTTCACCAATATCAACACCCATATCCTGTTCTTCTTCGTGTACATCCACTAGTGAATCAGCATTTTCTATAGGGACCACAACATCTGTAGTACTCGTCATCGGTGGTATAGGTATCACAACGAAGTTTCGCTCATCAGATGAGGTAGTAGGAAAATCTTGTACATCTGCAATGTCATTCTCAAGAAACTTCGCTGTCTTTGACTCCACTACTTTATTACCCTTTGAGGGACAATAAAATCTATACCCTTTAGACCTTTCTGGATACCCAATAAAGAAAGCACGAACTGTTCTGGGATCTGTCTTCTTCTCAGTAGGATTAAATAATCTCACCTCAGCAGGACAACCCCAAATGCGGAAATGATTAAGGCTCGGCTTCCTTCCAGTCCATAACTCAAAAGGAGTTTTCTGTACAGACTTACTGGGCACTCTATTGAGAATGTACGCAGCTGTCTTAAGTGCCTCACCCCATAGATAATTGGGTAAATTGCACTTATCCATCATACTCCTCACCATATCCATCAGAGTTCGGTTCCTTCTTTCTGCCACGCCATTTTGTTCAGGAGTATAAGGCATAGTATATTGTGGAACAATACCACATTCCTGCAGAAATTTAGCAAACGGTCCCATCTGCTGTCCTGAATCTGCATGTTTGCCATAGTACTCACCACCTCTATCTGATCTTACAATCTTAATTGTTTTCTCCAACTGGTTTTCAACTTCTAACTTGAAGACCCTGAATTTCTCCAAAGCCTCTGATTTCTCTTTAATCAAATAGACATAGCCATAACGAGAGAAATCATCAATGAAGGTGATAAAATACTTGCTGCCACACAAAGTAGTCTGGAGAGGTCCACTGATATCTGTATGAATAATCTCTAACAAACTAGAACTACGTGTAGCTCCCTTCTTCCGAGTTTTTGTCAGCTTTCCTCGGATACAATGAACACAAGTTCCCATATCACTAAAGTCGAGAGACGGAAGCAAATTGTCCTTTATAAGACGCTCAACACGCTCTCTTGATATATGACCCAAACGTCTGTGCCACAACATCGAAGACTTCTCATTTGACAAAACTCTCTTGGAAGCAGAAGATTCAGCACATAGAGACTCAATACCATAAGAAGAAACCAGATTCAACTTATACAAGCCATCAGATAATATTGCATCACCAACAACTTTAGAATTCAAAGATAACTGCATTAAGCCGTTCTGGAACAAACAACAATATCCACATTTGTCCAAAACAGGAACTGAAATCAAGTTTCTCCTAAAAGTGGGTACATAGAAAACATTCTCTAAAACAAGTTCAAAACCAGAATCTAAAGGAAGATGAACAACTCCTATAAATTTAACAGCAGCTTCCACATTAGTCCCCACTTTCAGTTTGCCTTCAAACTTATTTGGCATCCTTTGCTTCTGGAACCCCTGCAAGGTCATAGCAATATGAACAGATGCCCCACTATCTATCCACCAAGTATTCGAAGAAACATCAGCTAGATTAGATTCAAAACAAACCAAAGCTGATTGATTACCTCCCACATTCTTCTTCTTTTGCTTGTCAAGCCAATTCTTATACTTGTAACAGTCTTTCTTCATATGTCCCATTTTCTCACAAAAGAAACACTTCACATTGCTTTTAGGTGTACTCTTCTGATCTGATTTACCGTGTCTCTGAGTAGCACCAAACTTCTTAAAAGTATGAGGCCTCTGAGTGTTACGAGGCTTAAACCCCTTCTGAAAACCTTTTCCTTTACTGGAGCCGATCACGACAAAAGCACTCTGACCTATATCCTTCTTGATCTTCTCCTCCTCAGCAACACAACGAGTAATCAACTCGTTCACAGTCCAACTCTCTCCTTGAGTATTAAAAGCAGTCTTAATCATTCCAAACTCAGTGGGCAGAGAGCTGAGAATGCGAGGCACTATATAATTCTCTGGCAGATCAATCTTGTGGGCACTCAGCTTTGATTGCACATGCACCCACTTCATAATATACTCCCGCACATTTGCAAAATCCTTGTAGTGCAACGCATTCATCATCTCCAGTAGGTGTGTAATCTCCGCATTATCAGAGACCTGGTATCGCTCTCCAATAGCAGCAAGAAGGGCCTTTGCACTATCAGTATCCGGCAAACCACTGAGAAGATGTTCTGGAATCGACCTTTTCATAGCCAGCATACACATCTTGTTTGCATGTGCCCATTTCTCATAATTCTCCTTCTCCTGGGTTGAGCTTTCAGTAGTGGGCACAACAGGCTTATTAGCAGTAAGACCCATATCCTGATTAATGCAGCCCATAGCGAACTCGAGATCTTGCTTCCACCTCTTATAGTTCGAACCACTCAACACCTCAATGGTAGCAGCATTGTTGCACATAACAAAAGAAACTGTTGAAAACAGAAGCAATGCAACTATTAAATGTTATGAGCCATATAATAACTGATCATATAATCACGAAGAATTCTCACACTTCAATGTTCACTCTCTTTTAGGATAGAAGAAACACGAAGCAGAGAAACCTTCCCATGAGCATCCATGAAAACACAACAGCTTTCGACAGGTTCATCCCCTTTGGGGTGACAAACCGCCTAGACTATTATGTTCCAAGCTCAAAACTCCCATCACCAATCACGTGTCACTATGCATGAATCACTTTGGTGAAAACATACACAGCACAATGTGCTATAATAAAAATTGTGGGAGACCATCACATGCAACCTTTGAAGAATCATCACCTGTCACGTATAAGTGAGCCACTTTGGTAGCCAAACACTCATAGCACACTATGATATTCTCCCAATAAATATGAATGCATGTCAAAAATAGAGAAAGTTCAACTGTCACCGTAAACGGGTCACTTTGGCAACCAAACATTCACAGCACAACATGGTCACTGGGCTCATAACAATAAAAAAAATAGTTGCATAAAATAACTTTAATATTATGTATAACATTTTCACCAGTAACGTTTTCTCCATTTCGTGGTTACTCTAAGGTCACGAAAAAACTTAATTTCGTTCCCTCAATATTCGAAAACTTCCATTTATTATATATATATATTTATTAAAAAAGGAGAAGGCCACCTTCTTTCAAAAACATCCGTGAAGACTACTTCTCTCAAAAGCAATCGTGGGCACCATTTCCCTCATTATTTTATTATGAAGAGGGGAGGTCTTTATTTTAATGATTGAAAACCTGCACGTGATCTTCTTCTTCCCTAACGCGATGAACAGAAGCATCGCTCATCACTTCGCAAAAAAAAAAAAACACTACTCAGTTCTCCTTTGATAGTCCACCGTAAACCAAAAAAAAAGGGGGGGGCTTTTGAAGATCTCATTGGCGTGAACACATAGGTCCAAGAATCTATGAAAACGGTGAAGAAAATTTTCTGGAATCGAGCAAAATTTGACTCGGACGCAAACCCTAACCCGAGAACTTCCTCCGCGAAAATCGCCTCCGACGAACAACCAAATGCCGAGGTACCTTAGGGCTTTTGTTCCCCATGCTGAAGCAACCCTACGGTTCCAAAAGTGGATCGCAACTTGCCGGAGTTCGACCGAAATCGGCCAAAATCTCTTGCAGCGAAAGAACCCCAAAATTCCAATTCATACAACAATTATACTTCTCAGAATCGTAAATTCGTGTAACCTGGCTCTGATACCACATGTAAATATAAATACATAATCGCAAACGATCAATTCAAGCAAAGTAAGCAAGCGAAAGCCTTGGATCGATTACACAAATTTACGGTCACCGAGAACGTTAGTGAATAGAACACGTACCTTTTGACGCCATCCGTAATAAACCGTTGATTGCGACGAGATTCTAAACCGGCAAAAGTCTTCTTCCCCTTTTCCTTCCTGTACGGCTGCTCGATGGAGAGAGCGTAAAAGAAAAACCCTTACCGACCACCAGACGTTCACACTTTTTACACTACGTCAGAATAATTGACGTTTATCTTTTATTTCTCTTTTAAACGTCAAAAGTCGGTTTCGCCCCCTTTTAATTAAAAGGGTCTGAAGGATAGGGGAAGGGACCTAGCCGTAAATATATATAAACCGTAACCTATGGTCCTATCCATCAACAGACCATAGGACATAAAATAGCCTACACCCAGCCGTAAGCCACATTAAAATCAAACGAGATGTGCATATCCCAAACAACTTTACTGATCACATAACTTTCGTGGGATTTCATGCACTGTCTTACGTTATAGCCCGTTTTATAAAAAGTAAAGTAAAATATGACAATTAATGGAAGCCCAAACAAGAAAAATTTCTAACAAGCGCCGGATGACGTCTAGCGAGAATCCGAGGAGATTGGCCGAACACTTCGGTTCGACCCGTTTCTTAAGCCAAAAATAAACCATTAGAAAGTATTTTTTTAAAGGATTAATATTACGAAAAACTTCGAATTAATACACATATAATAAATTTATCTTAAATTATTTTTTTAATATAAAAAACTCCAAATCAATACACTTATAACAAATTTACCTCGAATTGGTATATCTATGTCAAATTTACCCTCTGATAGTTTTCTTTAAATCCAATCGTCGTATTGCTAAGTTCGATGGTACATGACAGTTTATGAGTGTGTTAGTTTGGGATTTTTACCTTCTAGTTATTATAAATATATCAATTTGAGATTTTTCATAGTGCTAACCCTATTTGACGATAGATAAATTTTTTCATAAGTGTATCGATTTGGATTTTTTGTAGTCAAAATATTACTTTAGGGTAAATTTATTGCAAATGTATCAGTTTAGAGTTTTTAATAGTCAAATAAATATTTTAGGCTAAATTTGTCACAGGTTAATCGGTTTAGGTTTTTTAGGGTCAAAAAAATAATTTGGAATAAATTTATTATAGGTGTACCAGTTTGGAGTTTTTTTTGTATTAACTCCTTTTTTAAAAGAGATAATTCACATTCCTTGAAATAATTAATTAATAAAATTTCATTCACATTATTATTGTGGACAGCGAATTCATTCGTGTAAACAATATAAAGAATTGATTTTTTAGAAATTATTTTTTAAAATCATTTATTTTTTCACGAAACAAACGATATATCAATTCATTATTTTGAGACTCATGGAGCAGTGGAAATATAGGTAGGGTATTACTGATCGGTCATCATTGATTGTATTGTGCGCGATAGTTTATTACTCTAGACAGTGGTCCTGTAAAGCTTACAAATAGGCCCACATACTTTTCACTTGACCATGAATCAAATATACACAAATTCCAAGCTATGTTTTTTGCTTCATTGCTCTTCAATCAATTTGGACTGCGGTCAACATGGATTTCGCATGATTGATGGTTTTTTTTTAAATAGTTTTGAGTAATCTGATTTACACGTCATGCGATAATTTCAGGACAAGTGAGAATACAAATTGATCGATCAAGGGAAGAGCAAACATCACAATGAATGAGCAACGAAATCGAATCGAATCGATCGGGTCATGAATGGGCCCTAAATCGGAGTGAACAAGTCTTTTTCCCTTTTTAAGTGGAATATGTTTTGTGTCGTGACTATGTCAGATGACAGGTACGAGTGGAAAAGCAAGCCCAACAAAAATACTAGGGGGGAAAAAATTGTAATGCTGCCGGCAAAATTCCAACGTTGCATGCACGAAAAAAGGACAAAAGATTGTTCCTTTATTGACCATTTTCTATAGTCCTAGGTAACAAAAATGCGACTAATAAAGTTATCATCTAGTAAAATGTTGGGTAATTCAGCAAGTTATAATTTTCCTTTAATTAAGTTAAAATTAATTATAGATAGCCGGAAATAAAGATCATGAGTATCATAATTTTCATACGATGGTCACATTAATACCGTAACTTTTTCTTTTCCAATCACTTGAATGCCGTAACTTCTAAAAAAGGTTCATTTGACTATTGTAAGTTTCAATCAACCACTTAAGTGTCATATATTTTAGGAAAAGGTTCACCCATGGTGAATGTTTTTAAAAATTAATATCACTTAAATGATCGATTAAAAAGTTATATGGCACTCAATTGATTGAAAGAAAAAATTATAGCATTGAAGTGAATATCGTACGAAAGTTATGAAACTCAAGTGATCGAAAAAAACTACAGCACTAAGGAAAGGTCTCTACATATTTATTTGAAAGTTATGACACTTGTGATGTCGTTATCTCTCGATAATTGCATTTTATTCCAAGTTACTTCTAGTGTTTATTTGGTCAATTCTAAATTGGCCTCTTTCCTAATAATATGTCAAATGATCGGCTTTATTTGAGACACTCACCAACTTCTATCTCTTATGAAAGTAATAACTAGTTTTACATCATCCTGTCGTTCGATCGCTAACTAGCGTTGATTAGGTAATTTCCGAGTAACCAAGCTGTCTAAAAACTTACCAACATTTACTGAATTCACCATCTCTTGCATGAAGTTACTAATTACATGTGAATTACTCATCAAGTTCGGTTTAATTAACTTAGCAACGAGATTAACAATTCACATTTGCGCCGCGGTTCATTTAATCGACTCCGAATTACCAACTTAAAAGAATGAGACGTGCCATGATGATCGGAAAGCAATGGGAAACTTTCCGGCCACCAACAAACGAGAGGCATTTCGCGAGATCAATCCTCCGTCCTAAGACGTCCTACCACCACGTTCTTACAATTCACATACAAAGTGTCGAATCGCCGGAACAAACAAACACGAATAAAAAATTTCGAAATGGCCATATAACAGGATGTTTTTTTTTTTTCTAAAGAAATCGCGAAAGAATAAACTTGAATAGGAGGCTAACGACACGGAGTGGAAGTAAAAATTCCCTAATTGAAAGCAAAAAATCTCCATCGCCAATCACTTTCGGCAAAGAAGCATTGGGCCCCGACTTTCCTTCCCGTCACTTTCTCCTCGCAATGCCTCGCTTCGTGCACGTCACACGCGTTCCTGCTCGTCCCACGTTCTTCCATGGATGAAGAGTTCAGGTGGTCCAAACAAAGAACTTGGAAAGTCGTCGTCCCCCGGATTCCATACAACCCATGACGCCAAAAAACCCAGAGAGATATCTTCACATTTGAGTACGCTGAAACATGCGACATTGTACTAGTTCATACCCTGACCAGATCCTTGTAATTCATGCTTTTCCTACAAGTTCTCCAGCTAAAACGTGGGCAGCGATGAGATTGAAAAAGGGGACAATCTTGTCAATACACCCCGTCGGAGCGTTTATCCCGGACGAAAGTGTTCCTCACAAGTTCTGGTTCCTCCCGACTTCTTGAACACCCGTACCAATCAATCACGTCGACAATGCACAAATCGAGCCGCCCAGATAAGAGAGCAGTTCGCGCCGTTGTTTGACAATACCAGAAGCTTCTGATGCACAATAGGCTGAGATATTTGAATTCGCATCGTGAAATGATATTCTAATCTACCATCTTATGACACCCGATTGCACAAAAGGACGCATATCCTGTGCTCACATGTTTCCAGTTCTTTGATTGAAAGTATTTGAAGTCTCTTTGACTTCCAACAAAACCAGAAACATGGCGTAATGTTACTGTGGCCAAGAATACATTTAGTAAGCTTCCAACACGAGACTTTGCGTTGTCTGACCCATCCCATGATTGCACTGTAGAGACCAAAACTTATCCTATAAAGGAATATGTAAGCATTAAACCACACATCTGTAGAGATGTGATCACACATGCATTCAGGCAGTCAGAGATCAATAGCACGAAGTCACAGATAAGGAATATGTAAGCATTAAATCACACATCTGTAGAGATGTGATCACACATGCATTCAGGCAGCCAGAGATCAATAGCACAAAGTCACAGATTGTCTTAACAGACAAATTCAGATGACTATCTTCCACGAACTCAACAGCTTAACAAGTATGCCGACTTTGAATAAGACACTACCCGTTACGACATTCATTGTAATGGTCCTCCACCCACTTCTTCGTAAATGAAGTTAAATTGAATCGATTAAATGAATTCCAGAAAATTTCATCCCACGATCACCTGCAAGCTCTTCCTTACATGCTATCTAATCTGGAGGACAATTCAGCATACAGAAAACCTTTTACCCCATTCCTACAGCTAACAAATAGGTCTACTACTTGAAGAAACTGACGAGCAGTTATAAGAATATTGAAAGTAGTAAAATTGAAATACAACTAAAGCTAGCGCGCAAACAAGAAAAATATGTCCCTGCTAAATGAGACAAAATTCAAAAAAAGGGGTAACCACAGATGAAATGAGAATCTAACATACGGCGGCACATAACTCAAACTAAGCTTCTGTTTTTAAGCCAAAGCATCTTCAACAAAGAGCTTAACAAATCCCAAAGAAACCCGGGGAGTTCATGTTTAACACAAGCCAAGACACACAGACACATGCACATACATCTATATAGGGCTGAAGGGATCATGCACACACAAAGTGGAAAAGAAAGAAAGCCATGCCTAGGTCACATGAACATCATAGACCAAAACCATTCCTATAACCATCAATCAGCAAATTCACATCACGGGGATTTCATTTCACACGGTGCGAAAAGAAGGTTCACAATTCAGATTCATATCTTATACCAACCAAGTTAACAGAGAAGTGTTGGTCAAATCTTCATAACCGAAAAATGGAGTGAAGCCAAATTGCTTAAGTACTGATTGGCTTCAAGTGCAGGTCAAGTGACCAATCACTCATCCATTAGACCAGAGCCTAAAACCGTGCCATGAGGTTAGGATCCTCCAGCACCACACTCCATCTTTAAGCCCAAGCCCACGTGTAACCCACACTGAAGTCTCAACTACCTCCAATATGGGATCCAATCCCCATATCTTACAATTGGGAAAATAACATAAAATTCAAGATTGGCTAGTCAAAATTGGAAGAATTGATATGAACTTCCATAAGATGAATTTACTGATTACAATTACAGATTTGCATGTCTGTTATGTTTTTATTAAAGTAATGACAGGTAAAAAAAAAAGAGACATATCCTAAAGTACTAGTGGATAAAACAATCCAATACTTTGAAGCATCCTTCCCCGTTCATTGCATGGTCTACTCTATGGTAAAGATTAAATGAGGGGAATCTTTCCTTCATTAGTTACCCAGATCTAATTCTCTTCGGAATGGATTTACCATCTGATCTAGATTCCCCCTCGGAGGAAGCTTCCACAGACCTAGTAAATGAGCTGGAGAGATCAGCATAGAGATCAACCACTCTTCTGATATTGTTATTCAGCTCTCTAATCAGACCAACATTCCTGCTCAAGTTATCCGGGATCTTCGACTCGTGATTTAGGTTAATCTCATTGATCAGTAACTTATTCTGATCCAATATGCCCTGAACCTGCAGAAAGCTCTTTTGGAACATCTGCAACGTCTTGGCATCAACAGGTGTTCCATTACCGATGCCGGAAAAAACGTCACCTTCCATTTCAGTAGTTCTCAAACTGGATCAAATTTACAACAACACCTGAAACAAAGATGATTTGAAGAGTAAGAGCACTAAAACAAAAACCCCTCGAAGCAAGGCAAAAGTCACAGTCTCAAGCCCAAATACTGATACAGATGAAGTCCTCAACCATTTCGTAGATGCTAAAAGAGTCGTAAATCCAAGAAATATTTTAAATCTTCATTATGCCAAACCACAATATAGAGAAGCTTTCATGGCTCTTTCCTACTTTCATCAGTCCTGCAATTCAGCTGCTATCTTAATTCCATCCATCCATTTGCCAGAAAATCAATGTAAATAAGGGAAGGCAAGACAGATGGTCTAATGAACTCCAATGACTCCAACTTTTCTGCTTCCTTGCTGTATAGAAAATGACTTGAATAAAAAACAAATCCGACTTGATAAAAGCGGACACAAAAGCCTCTATGCAATTGGCAACAATGCCCAAGAAAGAAAATTACCAGCTTTCAAGTGAAAGGTTGCATTTTTCTGCTCTCATGTCTCATATTCCTTCATAATTAATTTAAAGGGTAGAAAAAGAACAGGTGTTGAGAGGCAAAAAGAAAGTAACAAAACGAAAAGTTGAGGCCTGGGAAGCATAACCCCTTTATTTCTCCTTAGTTTATAGACATCGCCACCCAAAGGAATCTTCCAATTATGTCCTCTTAGAAACCATGCCAAAACCCATTTCTCAGAGAGACGAATTTTCAGCAGCCATAGATCCCAAAGAAAAGGCAAGTCATCGTCAAGCTTGACGAACACCTAAAGACACCGATACCCCTGCGAAACTAGCGACGACCTGCAGTTGCGAAAATGGGTATTCACGAAGACGACCTGCAGTTGCGAAAATGGGTATTCACGAAGACCGCCACAACGTAGACCAAGATAATCAGCATCCACGATAAATCACAAACAAACTGCGTAACTTGTGGAACAGGGGAAAACAAAAGAAAGATTTGTGCGATAGAGCTCATCAGCTGAGATAACACAGGGCAGCACCGCAGCAGTAGGAGGCTATGAGCAGCGACGAATGAGATTGGATTCCACGGCGCCAGTTTGCTTGCTTACCTCGATAACTGCATCCTCGTAGCCCCGCGACATCGTCGGTGGCGATTTGAGCAGGGGAAAATCGATGTATCAATAGGCCGTGCGGATTTTCCCAAGAGGCCGTGCGGATTTTCCCAAGAAAGAGAGGGAGAGAGAGGAGAAGTGGGTGTGAGTGTGAAATCAAACGCCTAATCAGGAATCCACGAAAGGAACGTGTAGAGAGAGAGAGAGAGAGAGCGAGCGAGCGAGCGAGCGAGCGAGCGATGCAAGATTTCGTCGACCGTCGCTTGTTTTGGTCGGAGAGCCGATTCCCGTCTTGGAGCACTTTACTCTTTTTAGCCCGTTTTGGACCGTCGGCAATATTAGGAGGATCTTGTTAATGGGGGCGCTCGGGCAATTATTGAATTTACTTGGCTCGGTTTGTTTCTCGAACAAAAATATGCCACTTCTGAAAAATTCATCTTCTAACCAAACGATAATATTGTTTTTTTTATATATTTGATAGAAACTTCAAAATGAACAGAAATCTCATTTTCCTAAATAGATATAAATTGCTGGAGTGTTAACGAATTGGATAGGCAAAGTCAGGCAATCATCCACAGCACCGAAGTCCCGAGCTTGAATTCCCCGACTCCCTCTAGTTTGAGCACGAGCACCAATCCTGGGTCTGCAAAAGCCGTGCTAGAGAGCTCAATGCTCGTGCGTCACCCCTTGTCACCCGGGCGCAAGACCTCGGTACCCATGCTTGAAACCTCACTCTTGAGCTCGAGTCTAGCGAGATCAAGCCCCAAATCCAAAGCTCGGCATCGATGGACCCAAAGTGGGTGTCGGGAATTTGGGCGTTGATGCCAAAATTCTGAGCTTAGCCTCGATGGACACGAGCTCGGACTCCAAGTTCTTGGTCTCACGCTCGACCTCAATGGATAAGGGCGCTGGAGCATGAGAACCCATTCATGGGCATTGGGGTCTCCACCTCGGGTGTCAAGGTCTAAAGTTTGGCCTCTATGGATCCGAGTGCGAGCACACGAGGATCCGTGCATGGACATTGAGATCTCGAGATCAACCTCGAAGGACCTAAGCTTGGGCACTAGGATCTCGAGCACCGGGTCCTAGGCCGGGGCGCCAAGGACACAAGCACACGCAATAGGGTCTTGAGCCTAGTTTTGATGGAATCAAGCTTGCCCTTGGTGGACTCTGGTAGGCTCAGTGTCACATCTTAGGCATGACACTTACTAAGTACGTTATGTTTAATATGATATTATGTATATGATAGAGAGCACATGCGGAGGTTATTAAAAAATAATCATCGGCCACACAATAACATATAAGTGCATTCAAATGACGCAAGCATGACTCCTAGGGGTATTGCCTTGATAGGGATCACTAACCTGTAGCGGATACGTAGTAAGATCATTTGGCAAATTGAAAAATTTGTGCTATATATATAGCTTCATAATCAACCATTTCTCCAAAAAGGGCTAAACATAACAACATCTAGGAGTACAAAAATAGGCCGCTGCTCCCAACTCGTCACCTACCATCGATATACTCCATTAACGCGACTATAGGTACGTCCACTTTATGGCTAACACCAAAAAAGGGGTTGCCATGACACCTAATGTGGAAAGCCTATCTATATACAACCTTCACCACCATCGAACTACGCCACCATCATGTAAGAGGGGTCCCTAAAGACTACCATCGTTAAGCCTCATAAGTACAAGCATGAACCAATAAGTGTTGGAGTTGGCGAATACTTCGGGAACCCTTATTTCTCACACCGGGTACGCCCACGTGAGCTTAGGAAAACTGAAATGTTATCTAACAACATGTGATCCCTGCGTGCGGAATGCAGGGGTTCGGGGGCAACGCCCCCGAAACCTCAATGGGTTTGGGCTTTTATTTAAGTTGGCCCGTATAATGCGAGATTAAGAGATTTATTATAGGTTTAGGTTTTTGGCCATGTTTATGGTATATATATATATTTGTTCGTTTCCGATCATTGTATTGTGCTGAGTGGCTGTAAACCTAAAAACATAGTGAAATCTCTTTACAGGACGTATCCCTACTTTAAGGGTGAACCTGGGTAAAACTGTGTGTCATCTATTCTTCTCTATTTTTTCGTGATCAAATTCTCGTTTACTACCCTTCAATAAGTAGTGTCCCTATCTGGCCCTATAGCTAGCACTAGGGAGGTATAAAAGCTTCATGAAATGAACAAAAAGAGCATTTGGGTTGGTGAATTCCTCCCATATGTGCAAGACATTGATAGGAGCGCCATAATGAAAGCTCAGAGTAGAAGGCGAGGTCAGTATATCTATCTATCTGAATAAATAATGAAAACCACAAGAGTGGGTTTGAAAACGCGGCAAGTAAGACTACTAATTCAAATGACCAAACCGTCCATTGTACCACTAGATCAAAGAGCATTCCCAAATGATAACTTGTCAAGGTCCCCAGTCATAAGGTAAAACCGGATCTAGTGAAACTAATGCAAAAATCTACAAGTTGAAAATATAGATCACGAGACACTTTACTTAGCATCCTAATATACGTAGCCGACCACCCATTTAGTGTAACTTTCAATCTTCTTGGTCCACTGTTGACACATGATTTTTAATCATTTTTTCTATTGCTAAAGTAATAAAAAATCCATAAAAATTCATAAAATTGAAAAATCAACTTTGGGGACCTTAGCCAAGCCTAGGGAACCAATTTTGACCAAAAAATAATTTTTCATATTTTCGATATTTTTCGGTATTTTTATTTTCGAAAATTCATAAAACAAAAAATTAAGAAAAATGAGAAAATTGAAAAATCAAGTTTGGAGCCTTGGCCAAGCTTAGGCAACTATTTTCGAACAAAAAAAATAATTTTTTTATTTATATATATTGTTTATATATTTTAGAAATTATGAGAATATTTAATAAATAATAGCATTTGAGGCCACAAAAATATATAAAAATAGTCAATATTTTATTTTAAATCCCTTTTCATGTTGGCCATCACAAATTTAAAAAATCCAATTCGGGGTCATGTATTCCTTCACGAGCATAATCTCGAATTGGGCCTAAAAAATTCAATTTGAGTCAATTTATTTTCATTTTTTCACTTTTAGGAGTTGTGACATTGTTCTCTAATATTTCAAATTTTTTTATATTGGCCCCAAATTATACCCAGAATGACTCAATTGTGCAAAAGGGCTTTAATTAAATTCTGCATTATTTTCAGTGGCAAGAAATGAGCTTAAATTTGACATGTGGTGAATTTTGACTAAGTATAGGGAAGGTATGTCAAAAATTGTGAGGAGATTTGGACTTAAAGAAATATTTTTTCAGGGACTAAATTGTAAATACTTAAAATTCAGGGACTAGAGTGCAAATACCTAACTCTTGAGGGATTATTTTGCAAATAACAAAAAGAAGAGTTAGTGGATAAATTAGAATAGAGAAGAGGAGATGGAGAAGAATGGTTGGAGAAAATAAGATAAAAATAGAATGGAAGATGGAGATGAAGAAGAGTTAGTGGAGAATTTAGAATGGGAGATAAATATGGAGAAGGGAAGATGAAGATGAAGAAGAGTTAGTGGAGAGATTAGAATATGAGATAGAGATAGAGAAGGGAAGATGGAGATGAAGAAGAGCTAGTGGAGAAATTAGAATGGGAGATAAATATGGAGAAGGGAAGATGAAGATGAAGAAGAGTTAGTGGAGAGATTAGAATGTGAGATAGAGATGGAGAATGGAAGATGAAAATGAAGAAGAGTTAGTGGAGAAATTAGAATGGGAGATAGAATTAGTGGAAAAATTAGAATGGAAGATAGATGAGTAGATTATAAAAGGAGGAAGAAGTGAGCTTGAGAGAAAAAAAAAATTTTGGAGAGAAAATTTTTGGATGTTTGAGAGAGTTTTGGGAGATTGAAGAAAAATTTGAGAGAAAGAAAATACCAAAAGAGAGAGAATTTTGAAGATGATGGGAGTTTAAAGTTAGGGGTTATCATCACAAATTCCTTCATCGATCAATATAAATCAAGAGCCATTTTCATCAACGAGCAAGCAAATTCGAGCTAAGTGTTTTTATTTATTCATTTATTTATGGTTTTACTCGCAAATTAGCACAAATTGTATACACTTTCTCCATCTCCCATTTTTTCCCATATTTTATGTCAGGAGAAGGATATCTCTACGTCAACAGCAAAAATCTCGTAGAGATGCAAAAATCGGCCCAAACAAGCTCCTAAGTTGTCCATCGATTTCTCAACTGATTTGTGATTAAAAGTCCCTCTTAATTCAAAAGAAACTCTCTATATTGGGAACATAGAGAGCGAAAATCAATTATAGAAATCCCTCCCAAAAAATGAGAGATAAGTACTCTTTCCACTCTTCTGGTTTTAGGTGCAGATTAGCACATATTTTGTATACTGACACTTCACTCTATTTTACGTCAGGAAGCTGCAACTCTATATCAATGGTCAACCCTATGGAAGCACAAAATCGGCTTGGAGGAGTCCTCAAGTGTACACAAATTTCAAGTTGTTGAATCAATTCGTTGTATTTTATTTTAAAGAATTCATACCCCAGAATGGAGAGGACAAAGTCCATCCGCAATTTAAATACCTGCACCATAAATCCCAAAGGGAAGAGCCAAGCCAATGCTTAGCCTCCCATTGGAGGTTTTTACTTACAGTAGTTAAATACCTACAACTTAAATACCTGTACCTTAAATCCCAAAGGAAAGAGCCAAGCCAATGCTTAACCTCCCATTTGAGGTTTTTACTTACAATAGTTAAATACCTGCACCTTAAATCCCAAAGGGAAGAGCCAAGCCAATGCTTAGCCTCCCATTGGAGGTTTTTACTTACAGTAGTTAAATACCTGCAACTTAAATACCTGTACCTTAAATCCCAAAGGGAAGAGCTAAGCCAATGCTTAGCCTCCCAGTGGAGGTTTTTACTTACAGTAGTTAAATACCTGCAACTTAAATACATGTACCTTAAATCCCAAAGGGAAGAGCCAAGCCAATGTTTAGCCTCCCATTTGAGGTTTTTACTTACAGTAGTTAAATACTTGCAACTTAAATACCTGTACCTTAAATCCCAAAGGGAAGAGCCAAGTCAATGCTAGGCCTCCCATTGGAGGTGTTTATTCACTGTCATGTACTTCCTATAATTTAATTTTTGAATCATCAAACCCAAAAGATGAGTAGGTCGTAATACTGCACAGAAGTCGTTAACACACTCCCTCTTTCGGCTTCAGGGAATCTTTAACACTTAAAAAAATATAACAAATAAAAATATATACCATCCATGCATCCTATTTAAAAAATGAAAACACAAAAGAGAATACCCTACTAGAGCCTTAGGAATAAACCAAGCCTGAGTTGCCGAATTAGGATATCCATGAAATTAAGGTACCGAAAGGGCATTAGTTTTAATTAACTAGTGTAACCAAGTCCCCGAGCTCATAATCTCTGGTTCGCAGGAATAAATTAGTTCTCCCGCTAATTTATTTAGGTTTCTAATCGACCTGCCAAGAACGATTAGTGGCGACTCCAAATTTCAAAATCATTTAAACAAAAACCAAAGTTGCGATTCGGTAGGGCTTGGGAGGGTCCGCGTTAGGTTAGTCAAATCTAATTAACCTAATAATCCGTTAACCCCTTTAAAATTTTAAATTTTTTTAGAGGGTCACGACATCCACTGATCATCACACCAACCCACGACAACTAGTCTTTGAATCCCGATTATCCAAGGCCATAATTACATAATCCAACCATCACACCTCAAAACCACAATAATAGAAGATATGACATAGCCATCCTTTTCTCAAAAGGATACAGCCTTAACTTAACAAAAACTCAATCTGATAATAAATATGTATATCCATAAACTAGCTTGAGAAGTCCTTTGGTTATAGAAAATCAAAGTTTTAAACTAAACCATCAACAAATATATATATATATATATATATTAAAAGGATAGATACATCTAAAATCAACTTAAAGGGGCTCACCAAAGCTAAAAAATAACTCACAACTATAATAAAAGTCCTCCAATAAAAATGTCATCCACTAATGATCACTCACGTCCTACGGGTGACTTAATGAACCTGAAAAATAAGAAGATGAAAGGAATGAGTAACACGGCTCAATGAGTAATACATTTCTTCTAAACAGATTGAACAATCATTATACACATTTAATATGCAAAACAAATACTAATGGTTTAATTTGTTGGTTGATCTCAGCAAAACACATGTGTTGCGACCCTAAAAATTTTCGATCGGTGGAAAATTTTCAGGTTAACGAATTATCAGGTTAATTAAATTGACTAACCTAATACGGATTCTCCCAAGCCCTACCGAATCGCAACTTTGATTATTGTTAGAATGATTTTAGAATTTGGAGTCGCTACTAATCATTTTTGGTAGGCCGATTAGAAACCTAAGTAAATTAGCGGGATAACTAAATTACTTCTACGAACCAGAGATTATGAGTTCAGGGACTTTGTTGCACTAATTAATTACAACTAACGCCCTTTCGGTACCTTAATTCTATAGATATAATAATTTTGGCAACTTAGACTTGGTTTACTCCTAAGACTCTAGTGGAGTATTCTCTTTTTGTATTTTCACTTTTTAGATGGAATGCATGTGAATGAAATTTTTTTGATATTTTCAAAGCATTAAAAATCCCTAAAGCTGAAAGAGAGAGTGATCTAACAACTTATGTACAGTGTTACGACCTCCAGCAGGTGGCTCGACCTATTTATTTTGGGGTTTGATAATGCAGAAATTAAATTACAGAAAGTAAATGTAGTAAATAAAGAACTTCCAACGGATAGGTCAGCCTTCCCATTTTGGGATTTAATGGTGCAAAAATTAAATTGCAAAAAATAAAGTACAATAGATATTTACACCACCAAGTGAGGGGAAAGAGCCTATCACAATTTGGGGTTCGGATCTATTAAGCAACAAATGCAGAAAATTGCAATATGAGTACGACATGTGGATACAAAGATATATGAATACGACATGGCACAATCGAAATTCAAATCAATCCATATAGGCGATGAAATTCTCGAAAATTTTAATGGTTAGGATTGTTACCTGATTTAATGGATTTGATTGTCGAATTTGAATCTCGTATCATCTTATGGATCAAGATTGCAGCTCAAATGACGGGAATGAACTTGTGACTTGTGTTGAATGTTGGAGGAATTGGAGATGGTAACACCTAACTTTAAGCTCTCCCTATCTTCAATATTCTCTTTTAGAAGAGAATTATCTCTTTTTTCAACTTTTTCTTTCTTTTTAATTTTTCTTCAATATCTCAAAACTCTCTCAAACATCTAAACTTTTCTCTCCCCAAAAATCTCCATTCCAAGTTTACTCTTCCTCTTTTTATAACCCACTCATCTATTTCCCATTATAATTTTTCCACTAACTCTTCTTCATCTCATCTTCCCTTCTCTATTCTCATCTTATTTTCTTCATCTCCTCTTCTCCATCTTCCTTTCTCCATTCTAATTTCTCCACTAACTCTTCTTTTTGTTATTTATAAAATAATCCCTCAAGTGTCACGTATTTGCACCATAGTCCTTGAGATTTTAAGTATTTGCAATTCAGTCCCCGGAGAAAATATTTCTTTAAGTTCAAATCTCCTCATAATTTTCAACACATCTTCCCTATGCTTGGTTGAAATTCATTCTATGCCTAGTTCAATCGTTTATCAAATTTAAATTCATTTCTTGCCTCTGAAAATAATGCAAAATTCAATTAAAGCTCTTTTGTAAAATTGAGTCATTCTGGGTATAATTGGGTCAAGATGAAAATTTGTACTATTAGAGAACAATGTCACAACTCCTAAAAACAAATTGACTCAAATTGGATTTTTTAGACCCGATTCAAGATTATGCTTGTGAAGGAATACATAACTCTGAATTGGATGAAAAGAGATTTAAAGAAAAATATTGACTATTTTTATGTATTTTTGTGGCCTCAATGTTATTTTTTTCGAATTTTTAAGTATTTTTGTATTTTTCAAAAAAATATTAAAAAATACAAAAAATATGAACATTTATTTTTTATTCAAAAATAGTTTCCTAGGCTTGGCCAAAGCTTCCAAAGTTGATTTTTTTTCCATTTTCTTATTTTTTTTTTATTTTCTATAAATTTTCGAAAATAAAAATGCTGAAAATATGAAAAATCATTTTTTGGTCAAAATTGGTTCCCTAAGCTTGGATAATGTCCCCAAAGTTGATTTTTTAATTTTATAAATTTTTTATTTTTTTAAAAAGAAAATACGATTAAAAATCAGGTGTCAACAACATGCTATTAGTTTATCCATTGACTAAACTCATGCTCAAGACTTTAACCGTAGTCATATATAATGCCCGTGATAAAATACGACCAAAATTTTTCCCTTGGCAAGGTCTTTATCTATAATGCCGGTAGCTCGACTCACAAGAATATCTTAAATAATATGTGCGTGCCCACAAACCCATCAGTCGGGTTCACAATTATTTTGAGCACACAAATTCACAATAACATCAATATCATAAACTAGAATGAACATCGCCATCAACTCAAAATTAATAGTACAAAGTAATAACAAACCATCTTGAATAGATAAAACAGTAATAAATATTCAATCCTTTTTTAATGCAATAAAAATGCTCTAAATACTGCTTTTACTTCCTTTTTAAAAGAACAAATCACATTGTAAACTTATTATACCTTTTTAGAAAAATATGAGTTTACACAGGTTAAAGAAGAAATAGTATCACTCACTAGACGAAGGAAAAATAAAAATGCGATGGCTACTCGAGCCGACTCATTCGAATTCTTATTCAAAAGTACGAAAAATGGGTAAAAAAAAAGAGAGTAATATGACACTTTAATTGACAACTCAACTAATTTACACATATTTAACAATAGAACGACAACTATGCATCAATAAAAGCTCACCCATAATGGATACCCTTTATTGTCCGCTATGGATAGCTTGCACTGCAAGACGAATAAGGCCATAACGCACTCTATAGAGCTCCGTTTCAAGCCGTCTTGTAGTCCAAACGAAGCTTATTCAGCGTATTACAAAATTCTTACATGGTTAACCTTAAACAATGACAAAAAAAGAAGAAGATATCAGCACTTGAATTATAATGTTCTCGCATGCACTGTAGTAATCATAATTGAAAATCTTGTTTCAGGCAAATTAGAGCATCAAATTAAGATTTGTCACATTCTACAACTTCACAATGTCCTAAATTTTCATCCTTGTACAAAAACGTAGCATAAAAACTTCTCAAATGAACTCAGTAATTCAAACTCGACCTAGGTTTGAAATTAAACCATAAATCCGAAAATCACTTCAAAAGGAGGAACGATGGGTACAAGCACTTACTGGACGTTGTTAAATGACATCGAGATAGCTTGGCGAGGTATATGGCTTGGGCCCCTCTTTTCCTTTTTTTTTCTTTCTTTCTTTTCTCTTTTCCTCTTCTCTTTTTTCTTTCCTTTTCTTTTCGTGCATTTTCTGTACAAAGAGGAGCTGCTGCCTTTTTTTTTTCTTCTTTTTTGTTGACTTTTCAACTCTTTTTTTTTTTAGATATACCCTTGTGACAACCACAGGCAGACTGAACAGAGTGCCGTCCAAAATCTATTCTTAAAATGCCTTGTGAGATATGGCAAATAGAAATAGATTAGTTGGAGGCAATGGATATTTGGTTCAGTGGGAGCGTTCGATATATGTATTAGGTAAAACACAAGAAAGTCTCGTCCTATCGAGAGTTATAGACACTTGGTTGAGAATTTCAACCGTTGTTTACAGCAAACGATGGTGATCTGTTGAGTGATAGTATTGCCTAAGAGAAAGAGATGTTTGCCATCAATTTTGGACATAGCTCAAAGCTTGGAAATTTGTAACGGCCTCGTAACATTTCAACGATATTTTGAACATTTGTTGACTTGCCTAATGGTATCGTACTTATAGGTTACTTGTAGATTTTCTAAAGAAAATTCACTTTCAAAGTCAATTTGAGATGTATTAGATGTATCTGATTGAGAAAAGTTCTCGCCTAAAGGCCTCACCATAGTCCATTCAGATTCATTTGCTGTAGTTGCACGTTTGGAATATAAGTGATTTCACGAGGACTTACTAGTGGCTTTCCTAAATAGATTTCCTAAAAAGGACATCTAGATAGAATAACCGAGGGATTTAGAATCCCAAATGACAATCCAAAGATGCACAAGCTTGGTAGGTCCATTTATGGACCTAAGTGAGCTTCCAAAAGTTGGAACATTAGTTTTGATGAATAGTCCAAATAATTCGGACTCATCAAAATTTGGATGATCCTTATGTATATGTGAAGCTTAGTGGGAGCGCTTTTTTTGTCTCTAATAATATATATCAATGATATTCTTTTGATTGAAAATGAGTTTTCAATGCAAATCATTGATTAAACTTCTTGTCATAAGAAATTCTCCATAAAGAATTGAGAGAGGGCCACTTATGTATTGGCTATTAAGATCTATACAGATAGATCTAGATGATAAATTGGCCTCTTGTAATCCACGTACATATTTAGCATTAAATTCCTTTCTCCAAGGATAGAGTCCCAAGATCCTTGAAGAAAGAGAACGAATAATGTCTCCGCTAATGAGAGCATAAAATATGTCATACTATGTACGAGACCTGATATCATATATGCTGTAAGTATTACTAGCATATATCAATTCTAAATCTATGTTAAGAACATTGGATGATAAATAAGAATGTCCTTGAGTGCTTTTGAAGTGCTAAAGATCTAGGCTTGATATGTGGAGAATTTAAGAATGAAGCGAACGAGATTTTGATTTTGAATCAAATATCTAAGACAATATGTCTAATCTTTTGGGTTTATCTTAACAACTAATGGTGGTATAATGTGTTGAAAATGTTCCAAACAATGAATAATTATTAATTCCACCCATAAAAACACAATAAACAAAACAAGTTTTGAAGTTGCAGTTGGAAGACGCTTGGATGAAAAAGTTCATCCTAAAACATGGATTTGTTCCTTTTATTGTAAGGAACCAAGATCTCATTAGTCCGAGTGTCCAAAAAGTGTCTTCATCTCTTTGAGTTAATGTTGAGAGCAGGTTAAAATTGCCTTGCAGAAAATCACCGCAGCGGAAACGTAGCGGACTCCCTCACTGAGGCATAATATCAATCTATGTTGTGAGAAACATGTTGATAGAATGGGTTTAGAAAACCACAAGGTTGCCTTTAGTGCAAGTGGGAAATTATTGGGAATATGTCTTAAAGACAACCATGTAATCATTACATGGTGGGTATATGTTGAACTTTCGATTTGACATCTAATTAATTGGTAAGATGTGTTCATTCATCTTGTCCCATTACTTAGATTAATGAAGTCCATAAGATCAAATATGACTAAAACCTATTCTTGAGACGTTAAGAATATATGTAATAGGTCATCAATGAATGTGCAATCTTTAAATGGTTCTTGGTCAATGGTTCAATGAATGGGCATTAATGAACCCCTTGAGATTGGTGCGTTTCTAGAAATTTCGTTATTGAGTATTAAATACTAAATGGGGATGATGAGTTACAAGTCATTGGACATTAGATGTCCGAGTTCGAAACGCAGGTGCTTGTCGAGAACGAGTTCACTGAACGTGACATACAATGAGCTATTAGTAAGCATGGAAAACTTCGCGCTAGGTCAACGTCTAAATGCTTAAGCTTTGATGCGTAAGTGATTCTCAGACCTGAGGCACAATATTGACTTATATGTTGGGTGGCCATGGTTTACAGGTGCGCATATTGGTAAGTCATCGATCTGCCTTTGTATTTGATGATCATGGTCATTCGTAGGGCTTTTTCCCAATTTAAGTTTTAATTTTTTTTTTACAAAAATAGGGTTAAAAAAATATTAACCAATTTGGGGCCCAAGCGGCACTTTGAATGCCGCCCGGGCCCGGGAGGCATTTTAAGTGCTGCGCGGGCCACTCGGGCCCATTCGGCCCAAAGAATCCAAGCCCCCCCTTTTTTTTCATTTTTTAATAATTTCTTATATGTTTTTAATTATATTTAAATATATAAAATATTATAGAAATGGTTAAATATAAATTTATACATATAATTATATAAATAATTACATAAATTTTTATATAATTAAAAATATTCATATAAATAATTATATAAAATTTTAAATACAAATTTTTATTTTGAGGCCTATTAATATATATGTAATTAATTTATATAATTATATAAATATATATAAAATTTTCAATATTTTTTTTTATTTTGAGGCTTATTAAGATATATGTAATTTATTTATATAATTATATAAATTTTTTAGTATAAATAATAATATAAATAATTATATAATTTTTCATTATAATTAAAATTTTATATATAAATATAAAATTTTAAAAATAAATTCTTATTTTGAGGCTTATTGAGATATATGTAATTAATTTATTTAGTATGTAAATAACTAATATAAATTTATATTTTTCATGTTTACATACTAAATAAATTAATTACATATATATTAATAAAATTTTCAATTAATTATTGATAATTACGCTATAAAACTAAGCTTCAAAAGGGGAAAAAATTATATTTATAAATTAATAATTAATTGAAAATTTTCTTTTTTCATATAAATAATTATATCAATAATCATATAAATAATTACATAAATAATCATACATATTAATAAAAATTTTCAATAATTAATTAAAAATATATTAAGATATATGTAATTAATTTATTGACTATGTAAATAATTAATAAAAAATATTTACGAGATCGGTGCTGGACCTTTTTTTAATTTCATATATATATATATTTCCTATTTTATAATTTTATATTTATATAAATTTATATATATTTTTATTTTGAAGATTATTTTTATAACGTAATTATGAATAATTAATTAAAAATTTTATTAATATGTACATGATTAATTTATTTAGTATGTAAATAATTAATATAAATTTATATGAAAAATTTATCTTAAGAAATTATTTATATGATTATTTGTATAATTATTTATATGAAAAATATAAATTTATATTAATTATTTACATACTAAATAAATTAATTACATCCATATTAATAAAATTTATATTAATTATTTACATACTAAATAAATTTTTTCCCTTTTAAAGCTTAGTTTTATAACGACATTATCAACAATTAATTGAAAATTTTATTACTATGTACGTAATTAATTAATTTAGAATATAAATAATTAATAAAATTTTATATGAAAAATTTATCTTAATAAATTAATTATTTATATTAATAAATTTATGTAAATATAAATCAATTTTATGAATACTTTTTTAATTTTTTACATACTAAATAAATTAATTACATTTATCTTAATAAGCCTCAAAATAAAATTTATATAATTATTTATACTAAAAAATTTATATAATTATATAAATTAATTACTTATATCTTAATAAGCCTCAAAATAAAAAAAATATTTAAGAATTTATATATATTTATATAATTATATAAATTAATTACATATATATTAATAAGCCTCAAAAGAAAAATTTGTATTTAAAATTTTATATAATTATTTATATAAATATTTTTTAATTATATAAAAATTTATGTAATTATTTATATAATTATATGTATAAATTTATATTTAACAATTTCTATAATCTTTTATATATTTAAATATAATTAAAAACATATAAGAAATTATTAAAAAATGAAAAAAAAGGCCTTGGATTCTTTGGACCGAATGGGCCCGAGTGGCCCGCGCGGCACTTAAAATGCCGCCTGGGCCCGGGCGGCATTTAGACTGACGACCGAGGCCTGGGCGGCATTCAAAGTGCCGCTTGGGCCCTAAATTGGTTAATATTTTTTTTAACCCTATTTTTGTAAAAAAAAAGTTTAAAACCTAAATTGGGAAAAAGCCCGTCATTCGTATACGAAGTCACATGTATGCGTAACAGTGGGATCTGTCTCCTTACTATGCGAAGCGAGATTATTGTCCTATACGATCTACTCGTGACGGTGCATTGGAAAATTCTCAGTTGGGGTAAGACGAGATTATCTTGTGAATGCACATCAGATAGGCTTGACAATTCCATGATTTCAAGGCGAGATTATTGTCGCGACCCTCTAAAAAAATTTTAAATTTTAAAAGGGGTTAACGGATTATTAGGTTAATTAGATTTGACTAACCTAACGCGGACCCTCCCAAGCCCTACCGAATCGCAACTTTGGTTTTTGTTTAAATGATTTTAAAATTTGGAGTCGCCACTAATCGTTCTTGGTAGGTCGATTAGAAACCTAAATACATTAGCGGGAGAACTAATTTATTCCTGCGAACCAGAGATTAGGAGCTCGGGGACTTGGTTACACTAGTTAATTAAAACTAATGCCCTTTCGGTACCTTAATTTCATGGATATCCTAATTCGGCAACTCAGGCTTGGTTTATTCCTAAGGCTATAGTAGGGTATTCTCTTTTGTGTTTTCACTTTTTAAATAGGATGCATGGATGGTATATATTTTTATTTGTTATATTTTTTTAAGTGTTAAAGATTCCCTGAAACCGAAAGAAGGAGTGTGTTAACGACTTCTGTGCAGTATTACAACCTACTTATCTTTTGGGTCTGATGATTCAAAAATTAAATTATAGGAAGTACATGACAGTGAATAAACACCTCCAATGGGAGGCCTAGCATTGGCTTGGCTCTTCCCTTTGGGATTTAAGGTACAGGTATTTAAGTTGTAAGTATTTAAACTACTGTAAGTAAAAACCTCCAATGGGAGGCTAAGCATTGGCTTGGCTCTTCCCTTTGGGATTTAAGGTACATGTATTTAAGTTGCAGGTATTTAACTACTGTAAGTGAAAACCTCCAATGGGAGGCTAAGCATTGGCTTGGCTCTTCCCTTTGGGATTTAAGGTACATGTATTTAAGTTGCAAGTATTTAACTACTGTAAGTAAAAACCTCCAATGGGAGGCTAAGCATTGGCTTGGCTCTTCCCTTTGGGATTTAAGGTATAGGTATTTAAGTTGCAGGTATTTAACTACTGTAAGTAAAAACCTCCAATCGGAGGCTAAGCACTTTGGGATTTAAGGTACAGGTATTTAAGTTGCAGGTATTTAACTACTGTAAGTAAAAACCTCCAATGGGAGGCTAAGCATTGGCTTGGCTCTTCCCTTTGGGATTTATGGTGCAGGTATTTAAATTGCGGATGGACTTTGTCCTCTCCATTCTGGGGTATGAATTCTTTAAAATAAAATACAACGAATTGATTCAACAATTTGAAATTTGTGCGCGCTTGAGGACTCCTCCAAGCCGATTTTGTGCTTCCATAGGGTTGACCATTGATATAAAGCTGCGGCTTCCTGACATAAAATAGAGTGAAATGTCAGTATATAAAATATGTGCTAATCTGCACCTAAAACCAGAAGAGTGGAAAGAGTACTTATCTCCCATTTTTTTGGGAGGGATTTCTATAATTGATTTTCGCTCTCTATGTTCCCAATATAGAGAGTTTCTTTTGAATTAAGAGGGACTTTTAGTCACAGATCAGTTGAGAAATCGGTGGACAGCTTAGGAGCTTGTCTGGGCCGATTTTTGCATATCTACGAGATTTTTGCTGTTGACGTAGAGATATCCTTCTCCTGACATAAAATATGGAAAAAAAAGAGGAGAGGGAGAAAGTGTATACAATTTGTGCTAATTTGCAAGTAAAACCATAAACAAATGAATAAATAAAAACACTTAGCTCGAATTTGCTTGCTAGTTGACGAGGATGAACTCTTGATTTATATTGATCGATGAAGGAATTTGTGATGATAATCCCTAGCTTTGAACTCCCATCATCTTCAAAATTCTCTCTCTTTTGGTATTTTCTTTCTCTCAAATTTTTCTTTAATCTCCAAAAACTCTCTCAAACATCCAAAATTTTCTCTCCAAAAAAAAATCCTCCCAAACACTTCAAATTTTCTCTCTCAAGAATCCTTTCTCAAGCTCACTTCTTTCTCCTTTTATAACCTACTCATCTATCTCCCATTCTAATTTTTCCACTAACTCTATCTCCCATTCTAATTTCTCCACTAACTCTTCTTCATTTTCATCTTCCATTCTCAATCTCTATCTCACATTCTAATCTCTCCACTAACTCTTCTTCATCTTCATCTTCCCTTCTCCATATTTATCTCCCATTCTAATTTCTCCACTAACTCTTCTTAATCTCCATCTTCCCTTTCCTATTCTTATCTTCCATTCTAATTTCTCTACTAACTCTTCTTCATCTCCATCTTCCCTTCTCTATTCTTATCTTATTTTCTCCATCCATTCTTCTCCAACTTCTCTTCTTCATCTCCTCTTCTTCATCTTCCCTTCTCTATTCTAATTTATCCACTAACTTTTCTTTTTATTATTTGTAAAATAATCCTTCAAGAGTTAGGTATTTGCACTTTAGTCCTTGAATTTTAAGTATTTACAATTCAGTCCCTGAAAAAATATATTTCTTTAAGTCCAAATCTCCTCACAATTTTTGACACACCAAAATTTACCACATGTCAAATTTAAGCTCATTTCTTGTCGCTGAAAATAATGCATAATTTAATTAAAGCCCTTTTGCAAAATTAAGTCATTCTGGGTATAATTGGGCCAAGATGAAAATTTAAAATATTAGAAGACAATGTCACAACTCATAAAAAGTGAAAGTTAAAAATAAGTTGACTCAAATTAAATTTTTTTAGGCCCGATTCGAGATTATACTCGTGAAGGAACACGTGACTCGAATTGGATTTTTCTGAATTTGCGATGGCCAATATGAAAATAGATTTAAAATAAAAATATTAACTATCTTTGTGTATTTTTTGGCCTCAAATGTTATTTTTTCAAAATTTTCAAATATTTTTGTATTAAAAAAAATTAAAATATATATAATATGAAAAATTATTTTTTGGTCAAAATTCGTTCCCTAGGCTTGGCTAAGGTTCCCAAAGTTGATTTTTCAATTTTATGAATTTTTATGGATTTTCTATTAATTTTTGAAAATAAATAAATAAAAAATACGTAAAAATACTGAAAATATGAAAAATCGTTTTTTGGTCAAAATTGGTTCCCTAGGCTTGGCTAAGGTCCCTAAAGTTGATTTTTTCAATTTTATGAATTTTTATGGATTTTTTATTACTTTAGCAATAGAAAAAATGATTAAAGATCAGGTGTCAACAATTATCTTGAGGCATATGATTGAATTTGTAAGCTTGACAATTCCATGGCCTTCGTTCGATCGGGACGAGGTTAAGACAGAAGGATTGAATTACACCGTAAGCCAAAGCGGACAGGTTCATTCATATTCTTGTAACATTCATACTGTGTGGGTAGCCATGATATGTTGTTAGACGTCTCTTATGGCTTGTGAGGCCCAGAGACTGATTGAGACAATTAGTTTTCTTATAGATATTCATTTGATAGTATAAGTCTCATTGCCAACTCAGTGGTGAACTTAGGGATGTCACATACTATAACCAGTGCGTAGCGACATCAAATATGGAAGACGATATTGCAAAGGTGTTTGTAATTGACTATTGAGATAGTCAGATAGAAAGTAGTTCAAATTGAATTTGATTCTAATTTCTAATCACGAACAGATAAAGCACTGATACAAGCATTGATGCAATCACTGCGCAAGCATGATGTCATATAGATGACTACATGATGCAAGCGCTACGCAAACATGATGTCGTATGGATGACTACATGATGCAAGTGTGCACAAGCATAATGTCATGTGGATGACTATATGATGCAAGCGTGATGTTATCTTAATGTAACATCTGCACCAATCACGAGATGATAAGAATAGGATTTCTTATTCATTAAATAGTCTAAAGGATAAGAAATCTTATCTAAAGTAAAGGATTCCAGAAAGTCATAACGGATAATCCAATAAGACGGTACGAAAAACGAGGAAAATAAAGAGATGCGATTGCGACTTGAGGAGGACATCAACGAGGGAATAGCAAGGTGGTGCGGTGCAGTGTGGTCGACGGGCTGGCGTCGCCCTTGCAAAATGGGCTGGTTGGACTGGCCCACCGATCGGCGGTCAAAGGCAATGGAAGAGGGGTGGTGTTGCTGACCCCTATAAATAGGAATTGGGGATTAAGGTTTTAGAAGCTTTTGAAACCTCTCCATTTCACCATCTTCGAGAGAATTTCGTGTCGTTCTCGTGATAAATCTTAGGGAGTTTCGAACTCTCGTATCACCAAGAATGACCAAAGGATCGTGAGGTAGTTCGTAATGAAGAAAACGAGCTCCGTTCGTTGTTTCTCAACGGTCGCTAGCACGATTGAGGAACGGACGGCTGTGAGCTTCATCTTCCGTTGCCGTGCGTCTAGTGGTGTGTATGAACTAGAGGTTCGGTATTTGACGGACTCCGAGAACATGAGAATGAGCCCATCCAAGCTTTGGTTCTCGAGGAAAGCCTGAAACCCCCTTAATGTGTGATTTAGATTTTCGATTAAAACGTGCGAAATACCCTAAGATGATCAAGGTGCGCAGAATCGCATGCTTCCGCTATTTTTATCTATATTTGAATAAAATTGATTGTTGTTTCTTCGCGTGCTGCCCGAGAGGGAATACAAGATTCCCAATAGGGGTTGGTTGGTGGGGGGTGTGCGTCGGCTAGCAGGAGGGGTTCGCGTTCTACTTCAGTCAAAACTTTATGTGCGAACCATACTTTCGAGGTCCAACATAATTATTGGCAAATAACAGTCCAACATCCTAAATTTTATTGCGCCCATCAACAAACTAAAGTCTAATAATCCAATTGAGAAATAATTAACCCCAAATCATCAACATCGAACAGTTTAAACCCGTCATCGACCATTCCGCTTGTTAATCCAATTTGGTAGAAATTTAGATCGTCACACTCGGCCCTATTACCAATTTCAGTATCCAAGCGCAAAGCATCTAGTCCAAGCCTCAACATTTTATTATTCTTTTAAAAAGAGAAAAGCTAAGATGATGGTCCGTCAAAGTGACGAACCAATGCGTATATCAAAAAGGAAGTTGCCAAAAGCCCACGTCCTCCTAAAATGCATGATCAATGTCGTCCTTTCTGGGATAACACTTTTGAAAATGATTTTCGATTTGTTAAATAGGGAGTCATATTCCATTCCATTTAACTTATTTATGCATATCCGACGCGGGACTTCAATTCATCTCGACCCGTCGGGTACTCGAGTATTCTGAGCTTAGGCCCACTTCAAAATAAGATAAGTCGACGGCCCATGATAATCGGGCGGAGCCCCAGCCATTGAGGCGGGCGGTCAATTCGGCCCGGATTCGGTTTCGAATCCGGACCTCCACCTCTTTCCACTGCAACCCCCAATCCCCGTGAATTCCCCGGGAAACCGCTTTCTCTCTCATTGCCGGGAAACGCCTCGCAAACACACACTTCCTCTCTCTCACTCTCCGCAATCCGCATGCTCTCCATCTCCTCCTCATGGACTCCATCACCTCCTCCGCGCTCGAGGAGATCTGCTCCACCGGCACCGCCGGCCTCTCCCTCCCAAGCCTCTGGTCCAAACTCGCCCCGTCCGTCTCCTCCAGCGGCCTCGACCTCTCTCCGGGCGTCAAGAGCTCCATTTGGGGCGGTCTGCTGAGAAACCCTAAACTCGAGTTCCGCGCCCGGGGCCGCGCGCTCGGCCCGGCCGACGGGACGATCCAGTGGTTCGAGGATGCGGAGAAGGTGGATATGAAGGTCGTCGCCAACGAGAGCTTGCGAGACGTCTTCGTCGGGCTCTACGACGCTCAGTTCGCCACGGCGAACATCAAAGATAATCAGCGCCGAGTTCTCGAGCGGTTGGCCCTCGGGAGGTGAGTGTCACTCCGAGTTATATGTTAGTTCTTTTTTTAGCTCCTCTTGCGCGGCTATATGGGCAGCTTGGCTAATTCATATGGTACGCGAATGTGTGTACATCACGAAGTTGTGGCAGTTATGGAAATGACGCATCTATTTGCTTTTATTTACATCAAGGATGAGGGCGTTAGAAGTTCTACAACTTATGCTCAAAGTGCTTTCAACTCTTAAAACAGTGCGATGAAGTCCTAAAACTTGAAACATTGTGTAAAAAGTTTCTCCATTAGCCCCGCATATTTTGTGTGAAAGAGAAATCCTACATGGCTTAGTTTAATCCTCTATCTCTACCACATGGCTAGTAGAACTATGGCTTCCAAATACCCACCAAAACAATGCGGTTTCTGATATATTTTTTTGTTTGAAAGACCACCATGTCACTCAATTGGACAAGTACATTTGCTTGCCTATTTATGTTGAAAGCACCCAATTGCTGTTTCGCCTAATCGTAGACCTTTTCATTGGTGTATCACTTCGTCATCATAGCTGGTTTTTTTTGCCAAACATAAGCAAATTACCCCCTGAATTGACTTAAATAGAAGCTATGCCAACTTTTTTGCCTCATTTTTGTTATACTCACTGTCCCTCTTTTGGGTAAAAGAGAAGGACAAAGGGCCTCATATCATCTCAAAATAGTATTACGCCATGCAAAAACTCCTACCTAATCACCAAGTAGCATAGAATTAAATCTGTAGGTTGAAAATCTAAATAGTCATGTCGCATATCAGAATTCAAAGCAAAAAATGCTGGCCAACCTGTGCAAGAATTCCCTTCTCTGTACACACAAGAAAGCCTTATGTAATCGAAATTTGAAAGCGGATCTTGGATATGAGGAATAAGACTATCTGTGAAAGTAGTTTATTTAGATTTCATAGTCCAATTTTGGGCAGAATTGAACTTCATGGAAGATGGTAGTTTTGAACAATTAGTTTGAAAATGACATCGTTTTCATGGATATTACTCTCGGTGAAGAAGATGCTTTCCCTCAGTCAATCTGGAGTTTCCCTTTGTCAATCGTTTTTGACGGCCACGCAGGAAAGAGAAATTATTAAAATAAGCCATCTAGTTCGGTAAAACAGATGGAGCTAATGAAGAGATTTGATTGCACAATTTTCACAAGTTTTGGGACATGAATACATTATTGGAAACTTTTAGAACTTGGTTGCACTTGGGTGTAAGCAGTAGGATTTTTGGTGCACTTATGCCATTTGTCATTAACAGCTGATGATGTTTGCTAGCTGCAATGGCTGTGCTCAGGATGAAGGGAGTGACTCAGAGTCAACTTTCTAGGGAATTCGGCATGGACGGGAAGTACATGTTCTATATACTAAAGAGTCTCGAGTCTCGAGGCTTAATTATGAAGCATTCGGCTCTCGTACGAACTAATGAACCTGGTGCTGAGGGAGAGTCTATAAACAGTTCAAGCGTGACAACTAATGTGTTATACTTGTATAGATACGCAAAGCAATTAGGGCTGCAGCAGAAGTTTGAAATTACCAAGGACGAAGAGCAGACTTACGAGGGTTTTGAGGATTCTAGTGAAACTTTCGTGAGTGAAGAATGTTTGCCTGGAGATTATGCTAAAGAAAATGTGGTTGTGAAGGATTATCAACCTGTAATGAAAGCTATATGTGACAAACTTGAAGCCACTGAAGGCAAGGTATGTCATATGTAAAGTTTTGTCCCAGAAATTTACTTACCCAATTTCTTTTCATCTTACATTTGCACTAATTTCGATTTCATCGAACCTTTTTTTTTATTCAAGGTTCTTGTCGTCTCAGATGTCAAGCAGCATCTTGGTTATCATGGAGCACCATCGGCCCATAGGGCTTGGAGAAATGTAAATTTGCAACCACTTTCAGGCTTTATCATTGCTACTTTAATGAAGTTACTGGTGGTGATGGTGGTGATAAAATGCCTCTAATTTTCCTGAGGTTCTTGTTCCCAGATTTGTCGGCGACTGAAGGATGCCCATTTAGTGGAGGAATTTGAGGCAAAAGTGAATGGGAAGGTGATAATGAAGCATCTAAGTTGGACTCTGCCTTCATTGACTATGTTTGTTCAAATACAATATATAGAAATTTGACTTCGCTTTCCAATTTGCTTGAAGGCAAGATGTTAGCTTGGTTTGTTGTTGGAAATAAGCTGTTCTGCATGTTTTAGTTTTACTATTCTATTAGTAAACATATCTGCATGTGTTTTTACAAGCTATCAATTGAATGATCTAAGTTGGATTTCTATTTCTTTTCATGCCCGTTCCTCTTCCAGCGTTTAGTTTGAGGTTCACATTAAGGTTAACAGCGCAAAGCTCCCTCCCATTCTTTTGTTAATGCGAGTATCCATGCAATATAGCTTGATGAAAAATTTCAAACTGTCTTTTGCAGGTTCAAAAATGCTTACGGTTGCTGAAGAATTTCCCTGTAGAAAGTATTGACCCTCAACCCTTTGGAAGTGGAAAGAGTGATCAGGGTGAAGAGTTTCTGAACTTTGGGAGGAGATCTCATGTTACTGAGCAAACTGCCGAGCTTCCTATTGAGCATCAAGTTTTTGACATGATTGATGCTGGAGGACCTAATGGGCTAGCAATGAAGGAGGTCTCTGTACTTTCCTCTTTTTTTTTTTTTTTTTGAGAAGCTTCATATTATGTTTCCACATTAATAATCTTATGATTGAGTACATCTCACATCTTGTTTTCCCCAGGCATGCAAGAGGCTTGGTATTGGTAATAAACAGAACCACAGTCGGCTTCTTAACATGTTCTCTAGATTTGGGATACATCTCGAGGCTCAAAATAGTAAGAAAGGTTTTGTTTATCGAGCCTGGACCCCAGAAAACTTCAATAAAGTTTCAGCTGATGCATTTGCATTCAAGGAAAAAAATGTTGATAGCGGCAGTGGAAATTCAAATCTAGACCTGGTGGACAAAGTAGCTCCATATTTACCAGAGAATTTCACCTCATCTTCTGAAGACCCGTTTGTTCAGCTGAACAGCACAGAAATTTTGTCAGAGCTTCCTTGTGGAAATAAAGGAGATATAGAGGCTGACAATGTGCTTGCCTCAGTGGTTGAGCCCAAAGGATTACTCCATCAGCCTGAAGTTTCTGGTCCAAATTCAGAAGTTGACTTAGTGGTTTTGCCAAATGAAAAAAGCATTGTCCCTTTTGAGGCAAGCCCTCCTTCGAGATCTTGTAAATCAGAGTCACATCAGAGGTATCCCTGTTTATCCTTAACTGCTGATGGTGCTAGGAGGGAGCAGAGGATATTGGAAAAAGTGCAGGTCTTGTCCTCCATCTTTTCTGGTGGCTTATGTGCGAATCTATTTATATTTTCTTCTATGACAAATATTAAATTGGAGTTGTTTCCTGTTTTTCTTTTGCAGAGGGAGAAGTTTATCTTGAGAGGTGAACTTTATAGGTGGCTTGTTAGTTTCGAGAAGGATAAATGCACAACAATGGACAGGAAGACTATAGATCGCATAGTAAACAAGCTACAGAAGCAAGGGCAGTGCAAATGTTCTTATTTGCGGGTCCCAACTTTCACAAACTGTAGGCGTACCCGCAGCATTCAGGTGGTTCTTCATCCATCTATCCAAAATTTATCTCCTGAACTTATCAGTGAAATTCATGACAGAATGAGGTCCTTTGAGATGCTAACTCGTGGCCATGGCTCATCCAATCAGAAGAACACTCAATCTGTTCCTGTGCTTGACAGTGTTGAAAGGATTCGGAGTCGTATATATCCTGATGTGACTGCAACCAAATCAGAAGCAATGCGTGCTAATGGATTTGTGTTGGCAAAGATGGTCCGCGCGAAGCTTTTGCATTGCTTTCTTTGGGATTATTTGCATGCTGCTCCTGGCTGCGGTCATGATTTTCTGCCTACATCAACAAGTGATGCTAACAATCCACATAGCAGCTGTAGACTGTTTTCTTTAGAAGAGGCTATTAAAGCTATTCCACTGGAGTTATTCTTACAGGTTGCAGGTTCCACTCAGAAGTTTGATGACATGATTAACAAGTGTAAAAGAGGCTTTTGTCTCACAGATCTTCCTCCTGAGGAATACAGGGTCTTAATGGATACTCAGGCAACAGGGAGACTATCCGTGATCATCAATATTTTACAGAGGTTGAAGGTATATTAACTTTTGGACCATGTTTTCCTGCAACTAGTTCTTTGATTGGTGTGACAGAAACATGAATATTGTCCACAATTTATATTTACTTATGCTTTCGTGTGGTTGATTCCATGTTGTGTAATCCACCAATTAAAAGCATGGCAGAGGAAATTTTCTCCAATCAGAGATGGAAGTATAGACCTTCATTTTCAACTTTCATGTTCATATGGAGACTGATTGCCATCCTCTATGGCTTTGCCTGTTGGCTGTGTTTTATTTTGTCGAGTAGCTTCATTGCTTCTACTTTGACGTTGAAAATAATGATGATATGAAACCCCCTTTTAAATGCTTAAAACAATGGAACTAAATTCTCGAGTGTATGTGTCCATAAGTTTGCGTGAATGCCCCAGAGCTGATGTTATGTTTCTACTTTCTCTGGTTTAGACTATTTGGGCCTATGACCCTGCCGAAAATGATCGTATATTTTATTTTCAGAAGAGTGTGATCCTATGAATCTATATTTCTGACCTATAACACATTCTACAATATTCTATGTGTTCATGTTGACATATAACATCATTCTGGATGCTAGAAGCTTGGATGAAGGAGATATAAGGTTGGTGGCTTGAGTGGAACAAGTGGGAATTTGCTGATGAAAACTATGGGTTTGTCAAAACTGGTTCCCGACTTCTAGCCCTTAATCAATATCACAATTGGTGGTGTGTGATATGATTTGCATACTTGAATAATAGAGGGTCATCCAAATTGATGGTAGTCTATGTTGTTGGTCCTGATTGTTTCTTAGTGAAGAGTATGACCTCACAGGACTAAGCTTTATCTCCTTTTATGGGGTTTCAGAAACCTTTTTTACTTGACTGCTATCTTTTCTAATCGCCTCCTCCATGTCCTTTTAGGTCTTACCTTTCCCTTTTCATAAAGTGTCCATCTTCTAGTTATATGTCAGCCTTGGCATACTTGGAAGACTTCATTGCATGTGTCCAGACCACCTCAAATGACTGTTTTCATTTTATCCTCAATTGGGGCCTAGCTACCTTTTCTTGTATAAATTCATTTCCGATCGTAATTTCTCTAGTGCTTATGTGTCCAACAAGACATTTTCATTCTTTTGCGCTTGCATTGGCATTTGTTGGTCACATAGAGCACCGGATGCACTCCGATCTATTTTTCTTTAACCTAGCAAAGAAAATATAAGATCGAAACCATTTTTTTTTTTGGGGGTTTGATTTGGGTTGGCTACCAAAAACAACATTTAACTCCAAGTTCATTGACCTCAGATCTATTTTCATACGGTTTGTATCGTTTCTTGAAGATATTGTTCTTCAAATATGGTGTCATGACTAGTTTTGCATCAAAACTTTTTTGACTTTCCTTAGCATAGTTTTTGTACTAAGTCCACAGGTGCTGCTTTTTTGTTGGTTTTTTTTTTGGTCAGAGCTTTTTTGGTATTAGCTGCCTTTAAAGTCACACACTGTTGATTGATAACCTTGTTTTCGTAATATATATGATTTTGTTGCTCGAACTTTATTCTTCTCATTTCAGATGTTCATGTTTCAGTGATTCTGTTTCATCTTTAGTGTAGTTAATGATAGTTTTGTCTCAGACATTTTTCATTGCCATTTATGTGTATGCTTAGGATTTTGCAGGACTTTCTACCTCTTCAATTGTAGATACTTCTTCTTGGCCATCGTTCAACAGTAGATCTTTGAATCACATGGTTGCTTCAAATAATCAAGTGAGAGAGAGAGGAGAGTTAGAGATATTTCTTGTGTAGTTGATCAGACTGGTGAAATAACTCCTGACCTTCTCCACCGGAGTTTTTGGGTTCATTATATTAATGGCATTAAGCTTAAATAAGTACCTCAAGTGTAGATATTTGTTCTTGGCCATCCTTCAACTGTAGATCTTTGAATGCCATAGAATATGAGCAAAGCTGCTTCTTCATATACTAAGTCCTGAGAAAGTTCTTTTCTATGATACAAATCAAGGGATTGTAACTTTCTAGGACTCTTCACTGCTTTAACTCCACTGCCTTCTATAGCTAGATAACATGGTTGCCTCAAATAATCAATGTGGACCTGCATGATCCTTCTGAACTAAAATGCAAACTTTCACTTCAAAGTTTCCTCCATTTGAAGTTAATATTCATTCAAAAATTTTCTGACCGTAATACGGTCTTAACTGATAATTTTCTTGTGTAGTTGATCAGACTGGTGAATTATGGGCATAGGGAGGATGGAGTCAAGGTTCCACATGCAATTTTAACACATGCAATGGAACTTAAACCTTACATTGAGGAGCCACTGTCAAGTGTTGCAGAGTCAATGAGTCATGTGTCTCTTGATCTCCGCCCTCGAATAAGACATGATTTCTTTTTATCAAACAGGGGTGCTGTTGACGAGTACTGGCAAACTCTAGAATATTGTTATGCTGCTACAGATCCAAGGGCAGCTATTCACGCATTTCCTGGATCCGCTGTTCATGAAGTACTCTCTCTCTCTCTCTCTCTCTCTCTCTCTCTCTCTCTCTCTCTCTCTCTCTCTCTCTACCAAACTTAAGCTCTTACAAAAGAAATGGAATGGAATGTTATTTTGGGTGTTTTCCCTTTTCGATGGTCCTTACTATAGACTAGCTTTTCATAGCAGCTGGCGTTTGTAAGCTACTGGATTCTAGGACATATGCATCTCTCAAATGGTCAATGCTATAGCATGGGGGAGTGATCAGGCGATGGGATACTTAAATTTTGCAGGTCTTCTTTTTCCGTTCATGGGCCTCTGTTCGGGTTATGACGGCTGAGCAACGTGCTGAACTTCTCGAGCGCATTATGACGGATACCAATGAGAAACTTCCATACCATGAATGTGAGAAGATTGCAAAGGATCTCAATCTTACCTTAGAACAGGTGATTATCCTGTCTGTTTGAAGCTGATTGCCTGTATTAACCATCAACTTTATAGATTGCTCCACTTATTTTATTTGCCTATGTGTATGGACACTTGTCTATTTTTCTTTCCAGTTTGTCTTGACACGCTTAACACATGAAAATGAAAAGTTTCTTACATATAATCTGCATCATAGTTTGTCCCTGTCATCAGGTGCTTCGAGTTTATTACGATAGGCGCCAAAAGCGTCTTAATAGATTCCATGGCGTTCAAAATGCTTCCCGCAAACGAAAGAGATCTTCGGAAGAGGTGCTGTCAGCGCATAATGGAATTGATGTAGTGACTGAACTTGGCCATGGTAACAATGATCTACTATCTGATAGTGCTGAGCAGTTTATTGAAGAGCAGGTTAAATTCTTACCTTCATTAGACAAGCCCGGATCTCAATGTCAAGATGCTGAACTCATTAATTGCTTGGAAGAGCCTGAACCAAATGAAGGAGATGAAGGGTGCTCTTCCAGAACTAGCCAGCATGAGCCTACAGGGACGAGAACAGCACGGCAAAGAAGGTCCTTGTGGTCAGATGAATCAGATAGGTAAGTGGGTGCAGAAGAAAAGCTAAGGATTGTTGTTAGAGTGCCGCCGCAATCTGTAGGTGACTGTGTGGAAAGCACTGGTTCTTTGTAGAATTGCTTGACTAATTTCCCTACCAGCCATCAATTATTTTGTGGCAGCTTATGTGAGTGCCCCAGCGACTTTTATTTTCAGACAGTAGTACGTAAAATAACTCTTTGAACTGGTCGTATTGAAACTGGGTTTATATAGACAGTAGCTACACCATTTGTTGCATACATCCAGATGATAACTCAAGTCTGAGTGTTGAATTATTTATTTTGAGTACTTGAGGAAGTGGTTTGGCAAATACAGTAAGTAAAGTTTTGTCAAGTTCATATATGGACGATCTTGAACTTTGCCTTTTCCATAAGTTTTTGTGGGTGGCATTAGGGATTGGCTGCTTTCAATCGAATTGGTAGCATTGTAATGTTCTCTTCATCTTTGATACTTTCTTTTTTTTGGGTTAAATCCTTACAATATTCTTGAATTTTTTCTTTTCACCATTTTGAATTCACTAGCATAACTGTTCAGGCAATTGGTCATCCTATATGCAAGAAACCGAGCATTTGTTGGGGCAAAGTTTCACAGGACAGATTGGGCTTCTCTTCCTGACCTTCCTGCACCACCAAGTGCCTGTGGCAAAAGAATGGCATCTCTCAAAAAAAGTGATGCTTTTAGGAAATCTTTAATGAGGCTTTGTAATTTGCTTGGTGAACGATATACCAAGCACCTGCAGAAGAATCAAGAAAAGCAATTCAATTGTGGTGATGATGGACAACTTGTGCGAGTTACAGTTGAGCATGGTCACAGTGCTGATTTCTCTACCATATCTCAAATCACTGAGCATGATGCTTTTGAGGAAGATCGATGGGATGACTTTAGTGCTGAACCCATCAAGACAGTGCTTGAGGAGGTTCTCCAGTGCAAGCGGATGAATAAGTTGGAGGCCTCTAAAAGTGTTGGATCTAGCACTAAGGAATGGTCTAATCTAAATATTGGTGCCCAGCATGTAAGTTGTAGCTTCTTGCTCATGTGTCGTATTTTTTCTGTTAGAGAAAGAAAAATGGGTTGAGATTGTTTTCAGTGGCATCGCAAACTTTGGGTAATGTCTACCTTTGTGTTGCACTTGCTCCATCATTCATAGATTCCTGTACTGCTTCAGTTTAGTTTGCTTCTTTTGAAGGATTTGCTCCTCCTCAGTAACGTCCTTTTTGGGGCATAAGCAACTGTTCCATGGTAGTTTTTGTGCTGTCAGGTGATTTGTTTGCTATACTTTGGGATAATTTGTTTTACTTGCAGGATTCCCGAGTTTTGGGATATGTTTCTTCTGCTAATACCCACAAGGATATCCAGGAGAAAACTGGTGGTCAGAGTAAGGGTTCTCTCCGTAGATCTAAGTCCAGCTGCCATCGTCTTCAACGGAAATTTGTCCGGCTTTGGAATGATGGAGGGCATGTCAGTGGACATATCTGTGAATCATTGGCCATTTCAAATGCCGTAGAGCTGTTCAAGCTTGTCTTTTTGAACTCCTCAACAGCACCTGAAGTGCCAAGTCTCTTGGCAGAATCTCTACGGCGATATTCCCAACATGATCTTTTTTCAGCCTTTAGTTATCTCAGAGAGAAAAAAATCCTGGTAGATCATTCTTAACAATTCATCATTATAGCCGACATCATTCCGTTAAGTTTACTTTTCATACGTTGATTGTCTTGACATGGTTCTAGTTGTTAAAATGTTACTAATAATATTAAATTACTTAGTTGCTCTCACTGAATATCTGCATGGTGCCATCTATGGACCCTTCACACACTGACTTGGTCTCTGAAATTATTCGTAAACTGTAAACTTTTGCATAGCATGGTTCTGCCTCATCTGGATATTACTTTTTCTGAATCTACGATGGACGTGCTTTCCAGTTATGTAACTAGGTTGAAGGCATCAATCAGTCATGTGCCTCAATTTTGTCATAGGAATTTAGGAACTCAATTGTAGCCCCATTGGTCGAGTAAATTCACTTTTATCTGCTATTATGAGCTAGCTTCATTCCCAGAACTAGGGACTGATCTGACGGTATCTTCTGGAATTTTGCTTATGTTGGCTATTCCAGACTATTTAATTTCAGTTAACACATAAAATGAATTCAGAAACTGCAGCTGGATCACCATGGTGCCCATACTTAATTCTTTTAACTTGTTAAGTATCGATCAACCTAAATCTGCTCTGACTTCTAGCACAGATTGTGCATGAGGAGGCCATAGGCATTATTTAAAGCTTTGTTTTGGTGATTACAAGATATTTCTAGTAGTAGCTGCCATTTGATGCTTCAAAGTTCTGCTGCAATAATCTTGAACCAAAAGTATTATGCAGCACATTCATGTGAACTTACATCCTCTTCTAAGCCTGTGGAGTAACTAGATACTGTTGTAACACTCACGGGGGTCATCAAATAGTCCTTCCCTTCCCTCTTTGTTCCTTCTACTACATCCCATATAAAAGAACTTATAATGATACCCAAAGTGCTTTCTGATGGAACTGGGGTCAAGTATGTTATGGGTGCATCAATGCCGATTATAGATTAGAGATTCTCTTCATCTTTGGAAAGGAGCTTCTATGTTGGATGTTGCCACTGTGTTTATATTTTTGTCTAGTTAAGTATAATTTGTTTTCATAGGGTATATCTGGATGACTTTTCTATCACTTTTTTCCTTTCCATTTCCTTACAGCTTTTCAATTGGATTTCTATATGACGTGAACGCCTGAAACCTTGTAAAGCATAAAAATGTTTCTATGACTTTTTTCCTTCCCCTTTGCTTGTAGCTTTTCAGTTGGATTTCTATATGATATGAATGCCAAAACCTTGTAAAGCATAGAAATTGAGATAATAGAGTCTATTAGAATTGTTAAAACTCAAGATTTGTTTGTCTATAAGTAAAGTTCAATTTATTTGTTTTCATATTTTCAAAACTCTGGAGGGAACGCAAAATGCAACTCTTTTAATGCCCCGAGAATTGACCCTTACCTTTTCCTTCTTTTGGCAGATTGGGGGTAGTGGAAATCAACCATTCACACTTTCTCAGAATTTTTTGCATGACATTTCCAAGTCTATGTTCCCAGCCAACACTGGAAAGAGAGTTGCTAAATTTTCAAAGTGGCTTGATGAAAGGGAAAACGATCTTGATAACGAAGAGGTTGTTCCTACTGATGTTTTGCAATGTGGGGATACTATCTACCTGTTTGCTTTAGTATCTTCAGGTGAATTTTCTCTCTCTCCCTCAATGCCAGAGGAAGGTGTTGGAGAAGCTGAAGTCTCGAGAAATTTGAAACGTAGAGCTGATGATATTGAATCTTATGGTGGAAGTAAATATAAGAAACTGAAGTCTACATCAGAATGTGAGGTTGTTTCCCGCAGGGAAAAGGGGTTTCCTGGCATTATGGTATCTATACAACGCGCTACAATGTTAAAGGCTAGCTCTCTGGAGCTGTTCAAGGATGAAGAACTTCGTGCTGGGCACCTGAGTGTCCAAAGTAATGATACTCCATGCTCTATGTTGCTTCAGACAGAGAGCAATTCATCTGGTTCTGATTGTGCGAAGAAAACAGTCACTTCTGCCAACGCTACCAACATTTCAGGTCTTGCTAATGGAACAATCTGGGATTCTATGACAAGATATGCAAACGAAGTTAATTTTTCCCATACTGCTTTCGAACACGGAAGTGCCATTAATCCTAATGTCTTCAGAGTTATGTATAGTGCAATTCAAAGAGCTGGTGATCAAGGACTGAGCCTGCGAGAAATTTCAGATGTTGTAGACATGCCTGGTATGTTTGTTTTCTTCGTTCTCGTCTTGATAATTATCCTTAAAACACTATTTGGTGCAATATTCTGTAATCTCCTATTGTTTTACTTCATTTTCTGTTCCTCCTCAGGGCTAAATACACCAGAACTTCTTGTTGAAGTGCTGCAGTTGTTTGGCTTGGCATTAAAGGTTTGTTTTATTGTTTTAAAGAAAATCTGGGACTGTGCATTCCCTTTCAAGAGTTTCTTTAGGCTGTCAATTTTTCAGCAGCTATGTGGCTGGAATTGGTGATCTTTCCTTTCTGTTTCTCTTCCTTGGCATCGCCTTCTAATATCTTGTCTGATAATATTTGCCTGAAAATGGTAGCAAAGTAGGGCAGAGATGAATTTTGCTGTATCTGGTGAGTTACATTTTGGCTGCACATTAAGTGAACAATCACGTGGGATCTTATTGGTTTGTAAAGAGTTAGTCGCAATTTACGCAATAAATGCTTTTTCTCTAGAAGACTAGAAGAACCTTGATTTAGAAATAAAAGCTGCAGCCTAAGAAATTGAAGCTGGTGTTCACCGTCACAATTGTTGAAATGTATTGCAAAATATGCACTTCTGATATTCTAATACTTTTGAACAGGTCAATTCTTTTGACTCTGTCCGTGTTGTTAACTCTCTGTTTCGTTCCAAATATTTCTTGACATCAATTGCTGGTTCCAGTCGAGACGCAAAAGAACTTTCGTCAACGGAGTCATTGATGAGGATCGGAGAAGATCACCTCATTTGTCATCCCAGGAATGATGATCCGGGTGGTGCTAATTCTGAGAGAGAAACAGTCAATGACCAAATGCATAAAGTTACCATCCTTAATCTTCCTGAAGAAACTGACGTATCTGCAGATGAGGTTCAAAATAGTAATGCATTTGAAGGGCCTATGGAGGGAGAAGTCAATCTGCCAAGAGGCACTCTTGAGATTGAATGCTCCAACTTCTCATCTGGCAGGTTATGCATGCCCATATTGCCTTGGATTAACGGAGATGGAACTGTCAACAGGCTTGTGTACAGGGCACTCATACGCCGCGTCCTTGGTATCGTGATGTTAAATCCTGGGATATTGGAGGTATAAGCTCCCTTGAAGTTCTTTTCCTCCTTTATCAGATCTTTGCCTTAGTTACTGCACTTCTTTTTACTTCAGTCTGCCATTTATTGTGTTGATCCATCTATTGTAACATCAGCCCACTATTAGTGATGATTTAAGTATTAGCTGTTGCCGTATAAGTCTATTTGCTGTCGAGTGAAGACCAACTTAATTATAGTACTACTACATTTTTTTGGCCCCTGTAGTTCCAGTGAGAAGTTTGTTTTTGGCTTGAAGTTTAGTTGGCGGCTTGTAAGGCAACCTTTATTTGAAGTTTGTTGTTGAGACTTTTGTCTTCTCCAATCTGCAGGATGAGATAATTGGCCGATTGGATGTTCTAAACCCTCAGGTATGCACTGATAAACATTCAAATTAGCCCACAATAAATGTGGAGGTACCTTTTCTGTCTGATGAACCTGTATAGAAAAAGAATATATTGTAAGGATTTTGAATGATAATTGGCCCCCTCCAAATTTTGAGTGCAATATCTAAAGTTCAATTAAGAGTTGGTAAAAAAGAGATTACAGTTTCGACTAGTCTGTCAGTATTTTCATGGAATGGGATGTTCATATGACAAATTTGTGAACCATGTAATTAATTGCATGCATGGATGCAATTTTATGTGGTTAATGGTCTGTGAGACTAAGGTTGAACTTTACTTTTAAATGACTTTGGGCTATTATTCTATGGTAATGTTATCATCTGGATAAACTGTAAGTGCATCTCCTTAATAGACTCTTTCGTGGACTGTAATTGGGTTGCCTAGAGTCAAAACTATTGTCGTGATATGAGTCGAAGGTGAGTGATCACATGCATGTTTCATTTCTTAATTGGAGAGATTTCCTGTAGCTTATGTCCTTGGGAAGGGATCTGCCTGATTTAAGAAAAACATCTGGTGCACCTATTGCCATGTTGAGATTTGCAACCGACAATGTTTTTGTAGCAATTATTGTTCTTGCTTGTACAAAAGTAATAATTTGAAACCTTTCTGCAGAGCTGTAGAAAATTGTTAGAGCTGATGGTTCTGGATAAGCACCTCAATGTCAGGAAGATGCATCAAACTGAAGGCTCTGAGCCTCCTCGTGCAATGAGGTCTCTTCTTGGTGGCCATTTCAGAAAATCGAAGTTCATCTGCCGTGAGCATTTCTTTGCTAATCCACTGAGCGCATCACTATTATAATGATGTTGTACTCTGTTGTATCCACGTAGCTGCCTCAGCTAAAGAGAAAAGGAACAAGATTTAACTGTGGACGCCACACAAATGCCTTGCGAGTGTTTACCATCTTATTTCCTTCTCTCTTTTTGACTTATGTAATCTTGCACGTGTGTATAGCAGTGTAGCTCTGTATACTAATGTTCCCTTCTTGTCAAGCTTTCTGAGTGATGTTGCCGTCCAACCAAACTCGATTTCAGAGAAAATTTTTCGCGTCACTAGAACATGTGTAACGAGAAAAATCAAGAGCGGTGTTTGCAAGCCCTTAATTCGGCTCTAGCTCGACTCCGCACTGAAATTTGGAAGAAGATAAGTCCTGCACCAACCTTGCTTTTCGACTTCACTGCATGCGATTCCCTCGACTCTAATTGTCACGTGATAACAGGGTTTTCTCGGCAAACCTGTTCTTCGCCTATCTGTCATACAATATCGAAGTAAAACGAACGACCATAAAAAGAGAGAGAGAGAGAGAGAGAGAGAGAGAGAGAGAGAGAGACGTTCTTTGATGGTTACTACTGGTGGACTCTGAGGGGGTGAGGCTGTAGCTACAAGATATAATGACAAGTTATTGCATCCAGACAGATTCTCTTTTCATATTTGTACTTTTTCCGTGGATGAGGGTTCATATTTCACTGGGACGCATTCTAAGTGTATACACAATTTAGATTCACTGAACAGTTCGTCAAATGTGAACGTTGGTGGCATGGCGCTGCTTCTCACCCTTCTCTCCATATGGGACCCCACGAAACAAAACGACATCTCTCTCTCTCTCTCTCTCTCTCTCTCTCTCTCTCTCTCCACATGTTATTTGTCATATGCCTGCAAGGCTGCACCGTCCATGGCCATTTAATGCGTCTGATTACAATCATGCTCAGCTTCTAAAATATATGCCAACTATTTAGAAGCGGCGTACCCACCAAGATTTGCTACATCAGTCTTGAAATCTTTTGAGGGACATAATTTTGTGGAGAGAGAGAGAGAGAGAGGGAAAATGGCCAGGAGACCATGTTGTGAAAAGGGAAGGATGAAAAAAGGAGCTTGGTCCGCTGAAGAAGATGAAATCCTCATCAACTATGTCAAGGTTCATGGTGAAGGCAAGTGGGGAAGTGTCGCTCAGAATGCTGGTAATGATTTATTTATTTTGCTTTTTCCACATTTTCTCTTCTTTAGTTTGACGGAATAAAGCGTTTATTGAGAGGGCTTAGTCGGTAGGAATTCCAATTTGTATCAATGTATGTCCTTTTTTGTTTTTTCGGGTTTTTGTTCCTTCAAAATGTGAGTTTGCTCGAGAAAAGTTTATTTATTTTGTGATCTTTTGAATTTTTGGGATATTGCTTGGAAGGTTTGAAGAGATGCGCCAGGAGTTGCAGGCTTAGATGGTTGAACTACTTGAGACCTGGCATCAAACGAGGCGACATCACCAAGGACGAAGAAGATCTCATCATCCGGCTCCACCGCCTTATCGGCAACCGGTCTGTAAGCCTCTCATATATTCTAAAGAAGAGTCACTCCACTGTTAATTATACGATGCGGTGGACACAGTGAATCATAGCATCTGGAGGTTCTTGTGAAGAGATTGAGTTGTTCATCCAAGCTCTAGAGATTCAGATTGAACTGCTCTGTGCAATGCTTTCATTTGCGGAATCTATGGAGTTCGCGTAATGTAGCGCTTCGCTGTTTAGCCGAACTTGGCGCTTCTAGACATCCCCGATCCATAATCCTTCTCGCTTGAAGATTTGTATTGATATGTGTCTAGGAGATACATTCATGATTCTGTGCATGCTCCATTCATGTGGTCCACTTGAATTAAACCGCTCAGCAGCTGGTCACCGGAAAGAAATCTTCGACCCCAAAAAAAAAAAAAAAAATCTGTGAAGAAGTCTCAACTATCTTCTGAACGCTTCCTTTATTACAGTTACAATCAGAAGGTTCAGTCATGGTTCTTTTGTTTTTACGTAATTTTCATGCACATGCAGGTGGGTCTTGATCGCAAGGAGGCTTCCTGGACGAACAGACAATGAAATAAAGAATTACTGGAACACCACCCTCGCCAAGAAGTGCGGATCTTTCTCGTCCCCTGCTTGTATGAGAAAATCGAACCATGAAGAGGAAACTTCGCACTCCCAAAACCGCCGGACGGTGATTGGTTTCGATCAAGTTAATGCAGACCAGCCATCCGTGGCCGGCATGCGCGGAATTCCTATTCCGCCCCAGGAAGAACAGCACTGTTTGGCGGACAAAAGCACAGGCTTGATGAATAGCAGCTGCAGCATTGACAGTCAAGGCATGTTCTTTTCACCTCTGGTCGGAGATGACGGCGATGAGGATCATCTGAGATTTCTGATGAACGTGGATAAGGACAAACACTTCGGTTCACAGTTATTTCCCGATATTAGAACAGTGCGTGAAGACAAGAATTCTGGCATATTTGGTGGGCTTGACAAGAACAATGTCGTGTCTTCATCTCCTTCTGATGATCAAATGGTCAGGGTTGACACTGAGGCGATGTATGATCAGCAACCGTCGCTACATGTGGAGCTGAAGAAGCTGGCTCTGTTTCTTGATTTGGAAGGTGAATGGAAGGAACCCTGATTTGGCAAAAATTAATAATGGCAAGCAGTAGCGATCAAGATTGACCCGCAAATTGTTGGGCCACCAAACTTTCACATTCTGAGCATTTCATCAATAATGGTTGTTTGTCTCTCTTCCAATGAAATATAGAAGAAATTCATTTTGTTTCACGAAGGCATTTGCTGTGCCCTTAAATAAATAAATAAATAATGGGTAACTTCACCACAATTGTCCTTGATTTTCACTACTTTTGGAGAAAGATACTATCTCACCAGTCGAACTACATGTATCTTTTTCATTAATCGTTCATGAAAATAGACCGGATTGCTTAAATTGTGATCAATTTGGATATTCTTTAAAATGGCTTGACATGGTCTCTCCATTTGTTTTGATCAACGGCAGCGATTGATATACGTCAGATGAGATTTTTGATTTTAATAAAGCTAGCGATCCACGGTATTCTATTAATCCATTAACCATTGAGTTGATAGGGCATTATAAAAAAGAAATCAAGGTAATATCTAATGCCGGTATGTAGAAATGATCAAAGCTAGTAGTTTTATAAAGTCACGGTACACGATTGATTTGATTAGATAAAGTTTAGCAAATGATGTCTACGTACTTGGAAAAAGCTCGGAATTAGGGATATTGTTATCCCAACATGTGATCCCTGCCACTATCCCATATAGATAGAGTTGAAAAATGAAGAGGAAATTATCAAAGAAGTCTTAAATCTATTGCATTTGTCATAATTCAATCACCCACCTTTTAATTATACTAATTTAGTCCTAAACCTTTTTATGTTTGCTAATTGAGTCCATTCAATCATTTTTTTTTGTTGGAAATCGCTGACGTGGATATTGATTATTTTACATGGTATGACCAATGCCGAGGTAGACATTTTTTTTTTGTAATTTTTAAAAATAATTTTAGATACCTTTTGAAACTTTTATAATTTTTTACATGGTATAATTTTTTTTTTCGACCTCACCAGAGACCTTGCTAGCTTGGGGTGAGGTCACTTCATTGGTATTATGGCAAGGGTTGACCTTGCCCGCTTTGGGCGAGAATCGACCTCGTCGGCGTCAAGCAACCTTGCCCTTGCAAGGGCGAGCCTCACTCGGCGGGTGAGGTTGGCCCTTGCCAGCAGCCATCGAGGAAGGGAAAAAAAAAGCGAACAAGAAGAATGTAACAAATATTATAAAAATTTGAAGACAAATTTCACGTTTACATCTACTGTGTCATGTAGGATGGCTAACATCCATATTAACAATTATAACCAAAATTGGCTCAATAAACTTAATTGACAAAACTTGAAAAATATTTAGAACTAAATGAGCACAATTGAAAGTTTCATGATTGAATTGGCACCGTAATAACAGATTTAAAAACTTTTTTTTTTGTTATGCATTTATAACATGTATTCTCAGGACATCGTTGGACAAAAAAAAAAAAATCTGAGGGACGGCATTGTGGATATTTTAGATGATGGTCAAGGTGAGGCCAACAAACGGTCCCTCCATTTCTCATCATCTCAACCAATTTTTTTCAACGTTCCAAAAAAAAAAAAGGTTTTGCCCTTTCCTCCCAAATATATATATATATATATATATTAAAAAAAGAAGAAGGGATCTTCAAATGGGGAGCGTTTCTTTAAGAGACGCGAAAACAAATGTGGAGCACAAAGCCACATCCTCATCCATCGTCTCCATGTGTATACATGCTCGTGTGTCTTGCATATCTCGTCACAAACTGTGTGGCTCCTAAAGAAAGTAAAAAGCTTGGAGCAACGATCTGGGTGAGGGCGTCGTGGATCCTCGCTCGTTGGCCGAGGAGGGCTGCAACACCCTCGCCTCTGGATGGCGAGGGGTTGACCGGCGAGAATACTGGTCTCCGTCTATTTTCAATAGGAAATACTTTCCCGAAAGTATTGTCAGAGAGACAGTACAATCTCAACTACAAATCCATATATCATCATTGCGTGTTTTTGCATAAAATACTCATTGATTAGGAGGTCGTGTGATCAGAAATGATCGATAATACTATCAAACTTTCAGGATTGCGGCTTTCGTTTTCATCGCGTGTTCATGTGACCATCGTTCCCCCCACATTTATTCTCTCTCCCCGCATTTGCCTACAAGACAAAAAAGAAAATTGTTTTTGAACTATTTTCGAAAGATGAATATTTCTGTGATCATTTTCCACACGTGTCCACAGGACCATATCTCTCTCTCTGTCCACATTTGTTCTGATATGTCTGCTCCGTCCATGGCTATTTAATGCCTCTGATTTTATTCTTCAAGATACTAACTATTTAGGAGCAACGAACCCGCCAAAAAAGTTCCACACCCACCCGTTTTATAATCTTCTGGCGGACGAAGAGTTTTGGGGGAAGAGAGAGAGAGAGAGAGAGAGATGCTCAGTTCAGTTGGTACGAATTCAAAGTTGTATCAGCGTATCTCCTTTCTGCAATTTTTGCCTTCGTTTCTTTCTTCAAAACGAGAGCTTATTTGAGATAGTTTATTTATTTTCGCTACCTTCCTGCGATTTCGAATCTTCTGATTTTGCCTAGAAGGTTTGAATAGATGCACCAAAGAGTTGCAGGCTTAGATGGTTGTACTAAACGAGGCGGCATCATCAAGGATGGATAAGATCTCATCATCCGGCTCCACCGCCTTCTCGACAACCCCGGTGCGTAAAAACCTCGTATGCTTATAAAGCAGGCTTCCGACTAATCATTTGATGCGGTGGACACAAGGAATCACGACATCACAATATATGTTATTCCTTTACGGGGGATATTATGATGTAAGAAGAAGTGCAATGGACTATAATTTCGAGCCTCTCGCGAACAAAGTGAACAGTTCATCCAAGCTTATAGATTCAGATTGAATCTGGTTTACGTGTCTAGGAGTTGCTTTCGCGTTTTCAGACCGCTTAATGGCTCAAATGACTAAACCTGTCCTCCTTAGCATCATCGTCCCAGTCACTTTCAATAAGTCTCGACTAATGTCTTCTCCATTCTTCATGTATTACGGGCACAACCAGAAAGATTAATATTCTTCACGTAATTTTCATGCACATGCAGGTGGGCCTTGATTGCAGGACGAGCAGACAATGAAATAAAGAATTAGTGGAACACCATCCTCGGCAAGAAGTGCAGATCTTCCTCGCCGCGGTCTCGTGAGAGAAAATCGAACCGCAAAGAGCAAATTTTGAGCCACCGGATTGGTGGGTCGACGAATAATTCCGATCAAGTTAGTGCAGACAAGCCACCGGTGGCCGCTGGCCGGTATGTGATCAGCGACCTTCGCTGCATGTGGAGCTGAAGAAGCTGGCTTCTTATCTTGATTTGGAATATGAATGAAGGGCACTCTGATTTGACAAAACCCAGCAAAGAGAAGTAGCAACAATCGAGATTGACCCACAGCTTGTCCGGTCACCTCACTTTTTTCTTTGTAAGCATTTGATCATCGATTGTTGCTGTCATGAATTGAAGGTGTGGTTTCTTTTTTTATTTTTATTTATTTATAATGAGAATGATTTTCATGGAATGATTTTTTTTTTCCCAATTTTTCAGGTATTTGGTTCGCGTAAAGTTGATGGTGAATGAAAAAGACGTCATTGTTAATGAAAACAATCGTGACCAAAATTGAGGAAAATAATTCCCACATTCTAAAAGGAAGAAATTATTTTTCCAAACTCTTTTTCAATATGCGTGCTCAGAAAAATTGGAGAGCCATTTCCATGTGAAGCTTTATGAGCAATGTGAGAACAATATCTTAGACAAGGATTTACATAGGAAAAATTGTCCAAAAAGTTATAAATCTATTGTATTTTTTGTCAATTCAGCCATAAACCTTTTAATTTTGTCAACTGAGTACATTCAATCAATTTTGATATGAAATCGCTAATGTGGACGTCAGTCGTCTTAAATGACATAGCCAATATTGACGTAGATAATTTTAATATTATTTATTTATTATTTTGTTCTTCATTTTTAAACTAGATTAAACAACTAAAAAAAAGCTAAAAATTTATTTAAAAATTAAAACTAAAAAGAAGAAAAATGGTAGACTAGCCGGTTGGAGTGCTACTGCTACAGTCGCCCATGGTCGAAGGGACCAGCGGAGATCACCCATATGGGTGACGCAGACGCTCACCCGGGCCTAGTAAGGGTTGCCAATGAGACTTCACTTGGGGGGACAATGGCCATTGGCCCTAGGAGAGGGCTGACACTGCCTAGATCTAGGTGCCTTGGCTTGGGTCTAGGGAGGGTTGCTGTCCCTCGCCTGGGGTCGGTGAGGCCTCACCTTGGCCTGGTGAAGGCCGATTACCCTTGCCTAGGGTCGATGACCTCCATTGGCCCCTCCAGCGACAGACGACGGTAGAGCTCTAGCTGGCCAGCCTACCATACTCTTTTTTTAAAAAAAAAATAGAATTTTAGCTTTGCTCTTTTAATTTTTTTTCATATATTTTTTAAAAGAAAAGAAAAGAAAAGAAAAGAAAGAATAAATAAAAATTTGAAAATTTAAAACAAAATATTATTAATATTGTCCACATTAATGCTGATTGTGCCATGTAGGACGGTCGACGTCGTCCATATTTGTGATTTTTGGTCAAAATTGGCTAAATGAACTTAATTGACAAAATAGAAAAATATTTAGGATCAAATTGATAAAATTAAAAGGTTTACGATTGAATTGACAAAAATACAATAGATTTGGGATTTTTTGGACAATTTTTCCACTCGATTAGCTTGCTACATCCTTCTTTTGACCTTATAGTTCTTGATTCAAATTTTTGCTTATGGACAGATTCGGATGACGGCTTTTCAAGCATGTTATATATTTTTAAAGAATGATCGCAGTACTAGCATAGCAAGTCCATATCCATCCTTACCCTTCATTCGTTGCATGTTCTTAGTTGATCAGCAGCTGCACAATTTTGACTTTGAATCTTAGATCAGTCGATAAGCGAAGCGGTCTTGAGCATGTTTAATAATATTTTTTTTTTTACCTATTATTTTTAAAATTTTCAAATAATTTTTATCCTGTCCTTTTATTTTATTTTATTTTTGTTAGGTCAGTCAGAGGCTGCCGGCCACTAGGAGAGGGCTGGCGAGCCCTCACCGACTGCTAAAAGAGGGCTCCAGATCCTTGCCCAGTGGCCGGCAAGGGTGGCGAGAGGGGTTTGCCAACATACCCAAGAAGCTTTTGCCCCAGACACAAATCTCTCTTGGACTTACAATATGCAGTTTCGTGCCTTTTCTTGTCGCGAGGCAAAACGCGCTCCGAGGAAGGCTTCGTTCTGTCTCCACGTACCGCAAATGGAACCTCGGGCTGAAATAGATCGCGAGTGAGGAGGAGGAGGACTCCAAAAGGGAGGGGAAAGTATGAACCGGGTTCGTGCCTGCAATGGACAATATATGCTCTACACAGAATATATGTTTGCAATTAAAATGATTGGTCAGAGCCAATCAATTGCCACATGCATAAAACCAAACTCACCATCCTTTCCGGATAAGACCCGACGAACCCAAGCAGTCTCTCTCTCTCTCTTCCCACGTATTATTTCTTATATGTCTGCTCCGGCCATGGCCATTCAATGAATCTGATAAAAATCAGGCCCAGCTTCTAAAAGGCCAACTATTTAGAACCGAGTACCCACTAAAGAGCTCCACACCAGTTTTACATACTTTTGAACAAAAGAAGTTCTGTGGGGGAGAGAGAGAGAGAGAGAGAGATGGTGAGGAGACCATGTTGTGAAAAGGAAGGGATGAAAAAAGGAGCTTGGTCTGCTGAAGAAGATGAAACCCTCATCAACTATGTCAAGATTCATGGTGAAGGCAAGTGGAGAAGTGTTGCTCATAATGCAGGTACCAGCCCTTCTTCAATTGATGAATTAAGGCATTGAACTCTTAGAGAGCTTAGTTAGTACGAATGCAAGCGTGTATGGGTGTATACCTTCTTCTTTTTAGTCCCTTCCTTTCTTCAAAATGTGAGTTTATTCGAGTCAAGCTCATCCGTTTCGCAATCTTCCTAAGATTTTGAGTCCTGGGATTTTGCTTGGAAGGTTTGAATAGATGTGCCAAGAGTTGCCGGCTTCGATGGTTGAACTACTTGAGACCCGGCATCAAACGAGGAGGCATCACCAAGGATGAAGAAGATCTCATCATCCGGCTCCACCGCCTTCTCGGCAACCGGTGCGTGTACCTTATGCTCCACCATTAATCATTAAATGCAGTGAACCAATGAATAATGACATCAATGTTTATATTATTGTTTTCTTTTATGTTAGTAATATGGTGCAAGATGCAGTGCAATGGACCGTCATCTTGAGGTTCTTGCGAACAAACTGAACAGTTCACCCGAGCTTAAAGATTCAGATTGAACTGCTTTCTGCAATGCTTCATTTCTGACTCTCTATCATATCGAAGTCCTCATTTATAGTGCTCCGCCGCTTAGCCGCTCTCGGTTGTTCTAGATGTCCAGATCGATCGCATGTTCATGTCAACCGTTCTGGCTCAAAGATTGTATGACGTGTGTAGGTTTACTCTCACGTTTTTGGGGTGACATAAAGGATATGGGCCGTCCAATTCAAAAATGGACGGCCCATATTGATTATTTTAAAATTTTAAAATTCCCGCTGAATTTTTTCCTCTCTTTAAAAAGTTTATGTGGCTCAATTTGGGCCGTCCATTTTGAATTGGGCGGCCTGGATTGGATAATATCACCCCTAACATTATGTTAGGGGATCCAAACACACGTTTTTGTGCATGCTCCGTTCATGTGCTCCACTAGAATTAAACAGCTTCATGGATGGGGGAGAACTTGTCCTCCTCGTTCATTATTGCCCTGGTCCCTGTCAATAAGTCTCAACTATCTTCTAAACTCTTCATAAATTGCAGATATAACCAGAAGATTTAAGTCGCGATTATTTTGTTTCCACATAACTTTGATGCACACGCAGGTGGGCCTTGATCGCGGGGAGGCTTCCCGGACGAACGGACAACGAAATGAAGAATTACTGGAACACCACCCTCGCCAAGAAGTGCGGATCTTTCTTGCCGCAGGCTTGTGCGAGAAAATCGAACTGCGAAGAGGAAATTCTGCACTGCCAAAACCTTGGGTCGATGAATAATTCCGATCAAGTCATTACAGACCAGCCATCATGGGCCGGTATCTGCCGAATTCCTATTCATCTCCAAGAAGAAAAGCACTGTTTGGTGGAGAAAAGCATAGGGTTGATCAGTAACGGCAGCAACGTTGACAATCAAGGCATGTTTTCTTCACCTCTGGGTCGAGATGAAGGCGATGAAGATCATCTGAGCTTTTTGATGAGCATCGACGTCGATAAGGATTTCATAATGGGAGTTTCTGGGTTGGATTCACAGTTTTTTCCCGGTAACAGGGCGGCGCATGAAGATAATACTTACATATTTGGTGGGTTCAACAATAATAATATCGTGTCTGCATCTCCTTCTGATGATCAAGTAGTCAATGTTGAAACTGAAACTGAGGTGATATGTGATGATCGGCAGCCGTCGCTAGTTGTGGAGCTGAAGAAGCTGGCTTCATTTCTTGATTTGGAAGATGAATGAAGGGTCCGCTGATTTGACACAAAATGATAACTAGAAGTAGTTGCAGTAAAGATTGACCGACAAATTGTTGGGTCACCTAACTTCTACATTGTAAGCATTTTGATCAAGGATTGTTGTTGTCTCTCTTCCAATAAATTGTCGAAATTTGTGTCCTGCTTTTGATCAAGTCATCTGCTTTTGTCGAAATTTGCATAACATCAACCGTAGAAACCATCAAAGCTAACGACTTTGAAAATTCAAGGTACTTCAACTGATTCGATTAGACAAAGTTTAGGATGATGCCTACATAATTGGAATAGCTCGGGACTACAAATAACATAATTCAAAAGTCTGAATTATTGCCATTATCCCTTATAGTTTGAGGTGGAAAGCGATGCGTTTGTACACAATCAAATAAAATGCAGCGTCGTATTGGAATATTTAACATATGTCAGTAGGCCCTCTAGTAGATTAAAAAGAAGGCTCGTGCTCAATTCGAGCCCTAGATCTCAAGCTTCACCCCTTCGCCTTCCCAATGTCAGTGACAATGGATATATGTATTATAGTTTTCAGGCAGTAGACAAACAGGCGCTCTTCCCGAGACAAACAACTCCCTTCTATTTTTCTTGCATTAAATCTCCTCTCTCGATCAATTAGATGCCGCGTGTTGTAATCAAGTCCTAAAGTTTTCGATCGCGGAATTAATGAATTTTTCACATAGCAATCTATTCGTTTCTCTTGCAACCGAATGATGTCCCTATGTACGTCCTGACATGGAAAAGGCCTCATTATTTCAAGCAATTTTGTCCCTTCCTTGCTAAAAAAATAAAACAAAATGGCTACCGAAGTGATTTTTTTTGTCAAAATTGACCGGATGGACTTAATTGGTAAAATGCGAAAAAAAAATTTAGGACTTTTTTGGGCATTTGCCGCCTAGGCAGTGTTTCTTTGGGAGACAAGGACAACTACAGAGGTGGAGCCCTAGAACACAGGGCCCCACATTAACTCATCCAATGCCTTTATTTCTGGCGTGGGTATGTGCTCATGACTATAATGCAACTTGCATTGGAGTAGATCAAGTATTGGCAAACAAAAGAAATGTTAGAGAAAGAGTGGCCAAAAACAAAAGAAATAAAAGATTATCACTTCTTGCATTTATCAGCATTTATGTTGAGTACCATACTTTTTCTTGTCACTTTTTTTTTTAAAATGTGGTTCCTGAATAAAGCAATATTTTTGAATCAGAGCATGTATTTAAAAGGCTTAACGGAAATAATATGGGAATAAGCAGTAATTTGGAAGAAGACGGTAGATAGAAACCATTGAAATTCGGTCGTCGACCAGGAGAGAACAAACGTTCAATTTGATATTGATAAGAAGTACGTGGAGAATGTTGCATGAAGCTAGCTAGGGTTTGCTATAAAAGAACACAAAAACAGAAATAGGGAATATAGATATTCGTTGTCATGTTCTAAAGGTGGCTTCTCTAGAGTCTTGTGTTCTTTTAGGCAGATAGATCTTGGCATATAATCTAATAGCATGTTCATGAAGATAATTTATAGTATAATCAATGGCTTAATAGAATAATGTACAATATCCGAATTGATGAAGCCAATCTCTTTTTAATCTTTTGCTATGGCAATGTTCCCATCCTCCTAGGAAATTACATGTATAAAATGGTCCTTTTTATGATTTACATCGTCTAGATTTGCGCTCAAGTTTTACTTCCTTGTCAAATTGTTAATGAGGATAGAAAACCAACTCTTGAGTTAAAAGTTAATAATGTAGCCCCATGAATTAATTTGTAGTGGCCTGACATGGTCATTTTGGATAGTCATCTGATCTGATCCCACGGCCATTTTATGTTAGATAAGATGTAACAATTCTATGAGAACTCAGAAATCTACAACATCTAAAAAAATGTATAGAAAATACTCGAAAATACATTATGCATGAAGAAAATTCACTATCTGGTAATTTCCTAATTTGTCTCAAACTCAATGCACACAATTCACTCTTAAGAACTTCAACGGGAAAATTATCAAAAAAGACCTAAATCAATTATAATTGTGTCATTCAGTCTTAACTTTCTTTATTTTCCAATTAGGTCCTATACTTTTTGAAATTGTGCAAATTAATTTATTCTATTTGACCGATCGAAATTGACATGAATAATTTTTTTTTATAATATTTTAATTATTAATTTTATTTTTTCATATATTTTTTTTGGGCTAGGGCCGGCCTCTTGCCGCCGGCCTTCCACAGGAGCGCCTTCAACTCCACCACATTGTATGAACCATTTCTTGAACTTTTATTTTGTAACAAGTTGTGCATTTTTGTTTCTATCTTTTAACTTTGATAAGATTTGAAACTTATTCCACCGGTCCCCTCTTTTCAACTCGATGGGATGTATCCCTTTAACCTTCTGGCGTGATACTCAGTGTTTGCTACGGTTGGTCGGGTCCAATTGGAGTTATTAATCTCCAAATCTTTAAAAATTTCATTTTTGCTGCTGATTCAAAATAAATGAATTTGACCAAAGAAGGGACTTTTCCACCAACTTTCCCAATTGACAATTAATCACTGAATTTTTGCTAAGATGTTAACCCCCCGGGACCACATTAGGTTAACTGAGACTCAGGATCACGCACGTTTGTAATAAATGCTAGCATTCCCTGTGTTTGTAGTGGGGGCCAAAAGTCAGGCAAATTATTGCTTTAATTGCTTGGAGCTTGCATCGTGAAAAATTAAAAAAAACGTATATTTATTTTATGAGCTGCCCAAATTTTACTCAAAGCTTAGTTTTTTTTTTTTTTCAATTGAGGTAATGTTTGTAACTTGTAACCCATCAATAAGAAGTATCGTCAATTTACTTAATCTGCGATGTTCATATTTAATCAAGGGTGTAGGTAAACATGCGAAGTTTTGATTTGTTTACATGAAATCATACGATTTAACTTAAATAGAGTGTGAAAATAGTCCCACTTTTAACAAGATTAATGTAGTCCTTATTACATGAGTACTTTACCGGTTATGCACATCGTTTCAATATTGGTAGTGACATGGGCAGTCTCTAAACTTTTTTTTTTGTTGCTCAATTAATTTTCAAAATATGCTTAATTCTATCAACATCATATGCACTTGTCTTACATGAATTGCCACATCAAGGTTTATTTGGCCAAAATTACGAGGTGGATCGCCAAATTGTCTTCCCTTGCCAAACAAATCTTTGTTTTCCTTTTTTTTTCCCCTCTCCTAATATGCCAAAATAATTAGACAAAGATATCACGTAAAAGCCACATGTGAGCCACGTGGAAGTCAACGCGACAAATCAAAGGTCGAGTCAACATAAATTATGAAAACATCAGCTAACGATATTAGAAATTTTAATGAAAGGCAGCATTGAGAACAATAGCGTAAGGTTGCTACGTTTTACAGGCTCAAAATATGAAAATGCAATCATAGTAATATAAAAGACCTCTTTAATTGACTAAACTCTATTGACCAAAACAAGACAAAACTCTTTTCCTTTTTTTTGGTTGCAGGCCTAGGGTTTTTTCCTTCCAAGACTACCCTAAAATGTCTATTTCACCATAAACCCAAGAGGGCGAAAAAAGTGATCCATGATTAGCATTGCCCTAGTTCTCGCTCATGCTTTTCGTCTTTGCATGATAAAAAAAACGTGGGTTTTATTATTTTAGAACGTGGAAGAATAACAACATCGCCAGAAAGATCGTGGCCAACTTTAGTCCTTATGTTATAATATTTATCTGTTTGTTGCATGCGCGCGTGTTAATTGACCATTGATTAACGTTGAGCTAGGTGCTACGTAGCCAAGAAAAGAACCACGTTTCGTCACTGATTCCTAGAAATCTGTGTGAGTCAATGCTTTCTGTGGAATCCCTTCTCCTTCGGGATTCGGATCCCCTGCTATAGCTATTCTATGACATGGTGACATAGAATGAATCTCGGCCGTCTGATTTAAATGGATGGCCGAGATTTTGCCACGTTACCGGAGACTAAAGCCCAAATTTTAAGCTGGTAGAATCAGATTTCAATTTTAAAAAAACAAAAGCCCAAAATTTGGTTTCTCTTCTCCTCTGCCCACCCACAACTCCCTGCTCTCTCTCCTAGAGCCGTCAATATGGGTTAAAGACCCATATTTAACCCCTATTTGTATAAAATAGGTTTTATATGGGTCATTAATATTTAAAGGACTCACTAAAAATGAGTCCAAAAGGTTGAAGTGAAATTAAATGGGTCAAAATTGGGCCACGCATGAAACCCATTTTCGACCCATATTGGACTCATTTTCGACCCATAACTCTCACAAATTACAAATGGACCTAGGGCCTTTTCGTTTGTTTCACGGAAAATGTGATATTTTCGGAAATCATTTTTTAGGAAGTCATTTTTCAAGAAAATAATAATATTTTCCAATGTTTGATTAATACTAAAAATTGAATTGGAAAATAATTTTCGTCGTTTGTTATAGAATTGATTTTTGGGGCTCGACGGTGGCAGCGGCTGACGATTGGCTGCGGTCGGCCACCCGCCGCGGAAACCTGCGATCGGCCACCCGCCACCGACCGGTAAAGGGGAGATCTGGATTTCATCGAAGACTAAACGTCCAACTACAAAAGAATGTGAGGGTGAAGTGCAACGGGAACAACACAATCAGCGACCTCAAGAAGCTTGTCACCGCCCACACGGGCACCCGATTCCGAACGTTAGAGAGGTAATTTCTCATCCTCCCTTTTGCGAGATCCACTTCACTCTTTATTGATTCATTACCACTTCCGGCTTCGTTGGACTGAAGAGTGTCATCATAATACCATTGCGTTCAATCGAGTCTCGTCTTCCTGTCACATGCTGTTCTGAAGCACTCGAATTCGACAGACACCCAGTTGGTTGATCGAGCAAGGTCAGATCTCTGGGCGATTTTCTGTGGAAAGTGTATGATTGAACCTTGAATACCGTTTCACATTTTGTCAATAAATAGGAAGGGAAAATGTGTACTTTTACGTTACTAAGTGGAATCGCGATTGACGACTATGCTGCTCCTTACGAGATTAGGTTCGCGCAAAGAAAAATAACAACGGCTGAGGGCACTTAGTCTAGTGTTGTCTCTTTCCTGTGCTATCAAGCATCAAGAAACATACTTGTTCTCAATTCATCTTAGATGCTAAGAATAGGCTATTAGGAAGAATGCGGTCTTTGAAGCTAGAGTCTAGCTCTAGGGCCTTTAATATTTCTATTCGATATCTTTACGATAAGTAGAAAAAAAAAAGACTTTTTGAGAGTAGATGCGCGGAATTGCAAGATACTATTATCGTAGGAAAATGGCACTCATTAGTTAGCTATGTTAACTAGGGATTCATTGAATTTTTTTTTTTTGAAAAGTTAGGCTCTGTCCCTTGACATGAAATGGAGAGGGTAAGATGCTGAGCATGCATTTGATTCATGAATAATTGTTGAATGTATTCTGCAAATTAAATGCTGAATGTATTTGATTGTAAGACATCGATCATAGACGTTTGGACCATAGTACATGTATTAACATTTACCGTGTATTGTTTAGATCTAGAACAGCGTATATCAATGAGGATCTAGGTGTTTGCACTCTAGCTGTAACTGACTATGTTTGACAACTTACTTGCTTGTTAGCAAGTCCTTAAAAAAAAAATGGTCACAGATAGAGCCTCGAACTTTTTGACCTTGCATTTGCCTCTTACTCATTTTATGTGAGAAGATTTAACCTTGTAATATGTCCATGCAAACTTGTTTGGTGGCTTCACTTTTATGGTACATAATTTTTAAGTTTTTGAAATTATATACGTGCTTATATCGTCATCAATCATTTTTAAGTGACAAGATATCTTCATACGTAACATATCTTCATATGTAACACAACTTTTCCGTTACTCCTACTCTTCAAAGACAAGTGAACTTTCCTTGTTGATGCTTGTAGTAAGTTATGTATAGCTGTGATGCCCAGTGAAAAGAAAACGATATATAAATGGTACCTATTTGGCTCTTCTTTTGCTAAGTTTTACTTTCTATATACTAGTCACAAGAGTAGGCATCATTTAGGGTTTGAGAAATAAAATTTGCATGGTTATGCGATGAGAAGATAGAAATTCAAATTTGGGATGTAAAGTACGCAGAGGATTGGTTAATACTTTTGTCGATCATTTGTAAGTGTAATATTACGGTTTATGTAATTAGAAGGCATGAATTTTAACGGAATTTATGGGTAAAAATTTGAGATTGAAAGGAGTGGTTGAGTTTGCTTCCTTTATAATAGAATTTATTTGGATTGACAAATAATACCCCTATATTCTGAATTCATAAAAGTAAGTTGCTACCTCAAGGCTATTCATTTGTTTGTCATCAAGGTGGTGAATTTGAAGCAACCAACCGTGCCAGCACAAAAAATTGGAATAGGTATTTCAGATGTGTCGTGACATAATTCATCCTTGTACATAATATAAAACAGTGGAAAAATTTAAAAGATAAAGACTAAGATACTATGTAATCCATCAGGGCAATGTATCAGTAAAACTCCTTTTGCCTATCAAAGTTTATAGCTCAAAGGAAATTGCAAGAACAGGCAAATGATTCAGGAATTACTCTTTAAAGTGGACATTTAAAATACAGCAGCAAAAAAAGACAAAATCCTTAGAATTACATAAATGCCCTCATAAAACCTGGCAACCTGGAAGTACCCATAAAAATCATAGTCTAAATTTCCATGACTCCTATACTTACCATGCGCAACAGTTCAAATGGAAAAGGATCCATACTTCTATTCAAGTCACAAAAATGCGATCCTGTCAGTCTTGAAGCTCGTGTAATGTGAAATAACAATAGGCTCACCTGTAATGCAAAGCACAGTTCCACCAAGTGATAGCCAACCTTCCTTGCCATTTCGCCAGAAGAAATGGACAATGTCGTGTGGTGACACGGCCTTGAGTATACTCGGATAATGCTTTAACATGCTGTAAATTCCTACAAGTGGAGTGGTCAAAGTCCATTCTCCCACGATGGGAGAAAAGAGGAAACTCACTTTAGATGTACCAAACTTTTGCAGTAGGAATAGAACGACAAGAACTATCGCAGAGAGTGCTTCCACCAAAGCTGAAAAAAAAGTGAACATCTGTAAACCTACGAATGCTGGATTCTCTTTTATTCACTTCAAACTTAACATGGAACTTACGGGCTTGACAATTTCCCACTGTGAAAAAATAAAAGAACATGGATAGCAGTTGATTCTTACATTTGCTGACAGAAGGAAAGGGTGCTGACTTTGCTTTTCAGTGCCCCCAGGCAGGCTATGACGTAGAAAACCAGAGTTTGATTCAGCACGTTTGGAATGGAGGATGCCAACATCCATTTTCCTACATAGCAACGAGTACAATGCAAATGTCCCACCTGCAATATCAGTTGTCTTCATCATCCAAAAACATAACAGCTCATAATTATAATAAAGCAATCAATTTAAATTTCCAAAAAACCATCAGAAAGGTCTAAAGGCCATATTGAAGGAGAACCGAACATCATCACACACCTCATAGCTATTGCCATGTTGAAAGTATTTCATTAGAAATTCATTAGGTTGTTCGACGCTTGAATGTTTTACGAGCACGTATACTGCAGAGATCAAGTTAACGATCAGCAAGCTTCTGCGCTTCCCTCAGGCTAAATAGGTTGTGCATCTCTTCTGCTCAAGACCTTATTGTGAATATGAGCCAGCAAAGAAAACAGTATCATGTCAGGAAAGGAAAGGGAAACCAATGGAGAGCGAGAGAGAGGCTGTCTGTGCACACAGATTCATAGTCAAGCAACCTTGCTCACACCTTACCACGCAGTTCATGTCACCAACTTGAAATTCTTGGGTCAAATAAGGAGCAAGGGGAACATCAATGCAGCCAATTCCTTCGCCGAATCCAGCAAACCATCAGACATAGTTATCAAGTGCTTCAAACATAGGATAACAATATCACCAGCTAAGGCAATGCTATTTACTGAGCCTGCAGGCGAAAACGGAAACTGTCAAGCTTCAAGATCGAGCACTTTTTATTCTATACCACTAATGCAGTCTATTTGGCACATGGTGATAGAACTAGACTTCTCCTTTGGGTGGGGGTGGGGTGAAGTGATCCTGACCTAAACAGTTCCTGTCAAGCATTAATATTTTGGCTGACAAATATAATTAAAAAAAAAAACAGAAACACTAGAGGAAACACTTTCTTCCTTACTATAGAACTTCTGTGTGTTTGCTTTTGGTTGGCATGTTACTTCAGCTTTATGCTTATGAAGTGAAATCAGCAAAGATGGAATTGCAAGATTAGCTTTCAGAGTTCTAATGGGTACTAGATTGAACAACCATGCATCAGTGTAGCTACTGCTACTGGTCCATATCTCTGTTGCTGCTGGTCCAAACACTAAGCACCAACCCTGCCAACCAATCTCTGCTGCTGCTGCTGTTGTTGTTGCTGCTGCTGGTCCATATCTCCCATGTTATTTTGTTGACCCACTAACTGGTTCTGCTGCGTCATCTGTTGACTTGAGAGCTGATGTTGCTATTGCTGCTGTGAAGTCAATATCAGGCATATCAGGCTGTGCTTCTATCACCTGTATAAATAAAACAGAAGCACACTTTAAGTTGCTTGAAAAATATAGGCCACTCACCAAAATAGTCAATACCCTCTATCTGACTAAGGACGTGCAAGTTTTTCCCAACCTGAAAAGAGCATATTCAGTTAGCACATGTTCAACTTCAGCTGTCAAAATCACCAATCAGTGGTCTTTGATTTTACAAGATCACGCAGCTCGCTTCTTTCCTTCTCCCGTTTCTCCTTTTCCCGAGTAGGTCCCTGCAGACGAGAAAGCCCGAAACCAAGCCTCAACTCAGGATCACCAAGAGTATGAATCATACATAAGCACTACAATACCTGCATGACCATCAGTGCTTATTACTTAATCACTGTTTTACATAAAGAAAAAAAGTGTTCCTTTCCCTTGTAGAAGGATTATGGAAATTGTCTTTGAGAATTTTGACATACCTGACCAAATGACAGGAGTGACGGTATACTAATGTCAATCATTTTCTTCATCATCAAAGCAAGATGAATTAATACTTAAACTGAGTGACGGTATATTGAACAACATATCCAAGGTACACAATTAGGAGCAAAAAAAAAAAATGCTAGATCCACTAACTACACAATAACCACACACGTTGATGTTGACAATGGGGTAGATCAGTAGACTATTCTATTTGAATGACAGAGATACAGTGCTGAGGTTAGGATTAAGTGAATGTCCCAAATGACACAACAGTTACAGTGATGAGAATTTTGACAAACCTGACCAAAAGATTTGGAAGCAGCTAAGTTCGGTACATCTAATAGAAGAGATATTGGTATAGGAGTTACTGTCCTCTTGTTTCTTCAACTGGGGTCCAAGAAGAAACAATTCTCACAATGCTAATCAAGTGTGCTTAGTCATTCCTTTTTTAATTTTGGCACATCACAAGGATCAATCCCGTGACCTATAATTACCAAACGCCCCCCACTGAAAGAAAGAAAAAAGAATACCAGACAGACCCTGAAGGTCTTTTTTTCCCTCTCATGCAACTAAAAGTTGAAGCAAGTATACAAAGCAAACTAATAAGCAACCAAATCAGTAGGTCAGTCTCCAAGGAATATTTTCTCTAGCTCACTGGGAAAATCATGCAAAATGGCGTACCTTTTTTAAGTACCATCTTGTACCGTCTTCTTCTCCATTGGTTGTTTCTCAAAGGGTGGATAACCATCATGCTTCCACCAAACCTGAGAGCAGATGGATACGGAAAAATCAGGATACATAAAAGTCACAATACCTTGAAGTAATATTACAAAACTTCAGTCCGAGAAAGAGAGAAAGAGAGATGCTCACCCAGTTCTTTACTCGTTCTAGTAGATGCTCAATCTTATTAAGAAAATCTTTGCCTCTAGGCAGAGTCATTTATAGCAGCTTCTTAACGCGATCCTCACAAGATTTTATTTCTTCTCACTAGAAGAGGGAAGAGTTCAAGTCTTTCAAAGAGTTAGGCCTCTATAATTCTGATGAAGAAAGTGTTGGGAAATAAAAAATGCTATCCAAATTCTAAACCTATTATTTAGAAAAGCACTAACCATGCTTTCAGAGGGCAAATCCTTCTTATTCTTTCCAGGGGACTGAGCAATAAATGTATGATTAGCATGCTGCCACAGATATGTAGAGGAGTCACGAAAACAAAGCTTGAGATGATTGTTACCCTTAGATAGTCAAATAGGATGAGGCACTGAACAAGAATATGGCGACGAAAACTTGGATCTTTTAACTGTAGCCGAAAAAAAGAGGAGGCTAGAGTCAATTCATTGAATCAAACTTTCCAATTTTAATGCAGGTTCACTTCCATACAACACTCACTTCCAGAACCATATGTCTACTACTTGTTAGCTAATTTATGCTGAAATTTGCTGCCTCTTTCTCCATATTAATGGCATCTCCCTCCTCGTCACTTAAGGGCTGAGCTTCAAAGTTACTCAGAACAACCCGTGAATGCAAGGAAGAACACATGCACATGAGGCAACTAACAAGTGGCATTGTAAATCCCACTACAAAGTAATCCAACCTCGTCACTTCTCTCATGTGCATGTGTTCTTCCTTGAGGCAACTAACAAGTGGCATTGTAAATCCCACTACAAAGTAATCCAACCTCGTCACTTCTCTCTATTTGAACATGAACAATGTATTCCCCTGCAGAGTTCATTTTGTACCTGCCTATGTCAACCCTTACTCCTGTTCCATCCCTTTGTACCAGATTTGCCAGACAAAGAAAATTATGCAGAGGGCATGGATAGAAGAAGGAGAAAAAACCAACAAGCAGGGCAGATGAAGAGCAACCATCAGCAAATACGATTGCCATGGTGGGAAGGAAACACAAGAAGAAAAAAGAAACTACAAAGTAGTACAACTTCATAATGACTTATCCAAAAAAATCCAGACATCAATGTTCCAAGTTTCACTTATTTTCAACATTTACGCATTCCAAGACCAACAAATCCCAATAATGCTGCCGCCGTATGTTCCTGTTAACTTTTTATACATTTACATTGTAAATGTCATGTCTCTGAGACCCACTTAATCAACATACACAAGATTTGCCCCCAAAACAATGATCCTATCCTAACAAAGGTCGAAGCACAACTATGAACTAGCCAAGTAAGTAATGAAAATCATCAAGTGGCTTCTCTTAGTCTGCCTACAGTCTATCGAACAACTTTTTCTCCCTCAATTATTACTTACCCTTTTTTTGCAAAAAAGGCTAGTTCTGCTTGATATACTAGTCAGAGACTCAAAGCCCTAGGACATGCTCTAGCAACAGTACAATGGGAATGACTGAGAGATCATGCTAGAAAACAATAGAATTATACAACAATCACATTTTCTTCATCAGTAAAAGATAATCACCACATAAATTGTCCACCCATGGTACAGAGTCTTTAAACAACAGCAATTTTGAATTAAAGCAAGTTGTACGCGTACCAAGCGAAGTGGTTACTTTATCTGAATATTAGAGGCAACATGACTTCCTCCTGCTGCAATCAGAATGGTATCTCCAGGTCTATGGGGGTAGAATAGCATCAGATTCCCATAGCTCATTCAGAGATTCTATTAACTACAGATAGGATGTTTACAGACCTTGCAGCTGAGACAGCCAACTCAATATTAGGGAAAGCTCCTCGACCTTGCAGCAGAGACAGCAGAGACAGTCGACTCAATACGTCAGGATATGAACATAATAGCCAGGGCATCGAGGACTTTGCAATTAACTGCAACAGAAAAAGAAAAATAGATATTTTGCAGTAATTAAGTTCCTTAAAATAGGAATCAGTTTACTTCTTTGGTTGGATCATTTTCCACCTCAGGTCCTCTAATCCCACTTAGTTTTTCGTTCAGGAACTGAAGAGGGTAATTCATTTTTTCGTTCTGTTGAAGCTACACATGGATCTGACTCAGTGAGCATTCTTACCGGACGTTCGACAACCTCACTCTCCGCAACGACTCCGGCAGACTTGACCAGACTCCTTTGCCGCCCATCTCTGACTTTCTGATGTGGAGCATGATTATGTGAACTTCTATAAAGAGTCTCTATTGTGTGGCTGGACATATCAGAGCACTCGATCTTTTTGGCAGAACATTCTGAATTAGTGCACCTAAAGTAGCTACGAGAACATCTAGCACTTTTAACTTGCTTCTGACCATATTTCCTCCAACTATGCCCGTCTCCTCTAGATGCCTTCACAGCAAATGTAGTCCCACAATCAGAAGAATTCCGTACCATAGCATGTACGGTACATGAATCTGTGACCTTCAATTAAACCTTCTGCATATCAATCATCAAAGGCAGAGTAAAGATTAGCTAAATATGTGTAAAAGGAAAAAACAAAAAATTTAACGCAAAGCAATGGAATTGCAGCTGTTCTTACCTAAAAAATGACTTCATTGTAGGATTGCCCATCTCAAACATCAATGACTTGAGTATGTTAGACTCCATCTTAACGACCTTCATATTAATGAAAAGATTGTGTCAGACAAATTACATACTTAGCCAACTATGCTATGCAGAATCAAGAAAGGGGAGATATGGAAATTGAAACGATATGATAAGGGCATACCTCTTCCTTAGTGTAAGTGTTATCCGTTATGTAACAGAAGTCTTCCACATGAGGAGGGCTGATCCCTTATGCACAAGTCTTGACAGTAAAATGCAAATGTACATACCCACAATGCACACTCATTGACTCTCTTATGTCATATGAATCATTCCTCTGTCTCAAAGTGGGATAACCACCAAAATCCGATGTCGCTTATCCTCCATCTCTACTTAAAATTTCCTCATATACATACGTCAAATCCTTAAGCACTGGTGAGGGTGAAGGGTCTTTTGGCATTAAGGCAATGGATTCTTCATCAGGAAGATAACAGACAGGACACGCTGAAACCCACACAAACAAAAGAGAGTAACATTACAATAAGAAAAGATACAAAACAGAAAATATAAGAAAGGAACTTTTCTAAGAACTCTCAAACAACTAGGACAGAGAGTGTTTCTTCATTAAAAGGCACAAACCAGTTTTCAAAATGGCAATCTATGCTTCAGGAGGAGCTGCAGCAAATGATCCACCAACCTCCGAACCAATAACGACGTTAGTGAGTAGATTACTGTAAAAATCGGGAGGGTTATTGTAACTTTGAAGAACTTGAGGTGCAGAAGAAGCTTGCGAAGATGCTTGAGGTGTGTCTCCTTGCTTCTTTAATTTTCTTTTACTCTTCTCTAGGCAGCTCTTATGTTGCTTTCCTCCTTTGCGACCATCTTTCTTCTCGAGTCCCGTACATTTCGCAACGAGACTCGTATCTTCACTTATTTCATTTCTCTGAAACTCACCTCCAACAGGCATTTCATCAAGAGATTTGTTTATGGTCAAGATCATCTTCTTGATAAATTCATATCTCTGAATAGTTTGTGAGCCTTTGACCGCTATTTTCACAAACTCGGGACACACCTCTCTATATCTATCAGTAGCATCCATGTCACCATTACCCTGAACAAACATATAGAAGTTATTAGCAGGTACCAATAAATTAGAACACTAAATTGAGTAAAAAAGAGTATAAGGAGAGTTCATACATGAGTATCTAAACCATGCTTCTCTAGCATTCCATCTCTTGCTTCGCGTGTCCATCTCTTCAAAATGTAAGCAGTAGGAATTAACTTTATATCCAAGTTATCAAGCACCTTCAACGCATGGCAACATAAGATCCCAACGGTCTCGAAATGATTACATGCACAATGCACAACTTCATTGCTTGGGCCACCCGTGACCTTGTACTCCGGTTCATTTGTACCAAATGAAGCAACAACATATTCACGCAAGACACCCAACTCATTACGATCCTTAATAACCAGGGATAAAATTTTCATCCATTCCGTCTGGAAATTTTCAAACATTGAAGATGTATAAATCTTACTTGCTTGCTGTAACATAGGTGATGTCTGACACAAAATCGTTGGCAATTTCTCTCTACCATTAAACTCAGCTTGTAACTCTTTGTACCGCTTATCACTCACCACCTTATCAAATCTTTTGAAAAATCCATCTAGATTTGTATTACATGTAAGATAATCCTTTAAATCTTCATTCAAACTCTCACTCAACTGGGTGTTACGTATTCCCAAGGTCACTGTAGATTTCATATAACATCTAGCCCACTTCTCTTTCAACCTATACAGATTTTGAAGCCAATAATTGTCACTAGCTTCATATGTTGAAAGTAATGAATCCCAAGCATCCTCAAATTTTTTGACTTCTATATATTCATACACAAGCTTCTTCAATTCAGTCAAAAAATTAGATCCATTCTTCATTAAATGACCAACATTTTTTATGGCATTTTGCATTAGATGCCACGTACACAATCCATGTCTTGACTCAGGAATCACCTCTTCTAATGCTTTCGACATTGCTGCATCTTGATCGGTAAAAATTGTTGCAGGCCTCTTATTTTTGTGCGCGCCCAAGAATGTTTCAAAAAGCCATCTGAAGGAATCTGCAGTTTCATCATATAAAAGTGCAGCCCCAAAAATCACAAGCTCTCTATGGTGATTGAATCCAATAAATACACCGAGTGGCCTATACTCTTTATTGGTTGAAAATGTCGTGTCAAAGGTGACAACATCACCAAAAAGGGCATAATCAATAACCATCCTAGAATCTGCCCAAAATATGTTTGTTATTTGCTCATTACTATCTAGCTGAACAGCGTAGAAAAAAGAGGTGTCTACGATCTGTCGTTTTTCGAAGTACCTCAACAAACATCCTGCGTCTCCAAAGGCCATGTCTCTCCCTCGTTTAGTGCGAAGATAGTTTTTTACATCCACTCTAGTGTAACGAACATTTTCTCTTCCCCCAACCTGTACACTAGATAAGTCATGCTGCTGTCTTTGTGTGAGACCTGCATTGTCAGCCAATATAATTTGATGGGCTTGGACATCGCTAATTTGCCTATGTGACCATATCAAGTGAGTACACTCTGCAAAGTGGAGTGGATGGGAATGATTTGGCTCAAAATCATACACACAATATTTACCACTCCCTCGAACTAATTTGATTCCCATTCGAGCATGGCAATCCATCCTCGTTTCAGGCCTAGGCTTCTTTACTAATTCCAACCGTTTATCTTTTTGTCGATGTCCCTCTTTTGTACAACAAAAGCGGGTAGAAGTTATGGAACCATCATTCCTTCTGTTAGTAACTCTCTTACGTGTACCAAAACCCATTTTCAATGCATACATCTTCCAAAACTCCCATGCCTCATCTACATCATTAAATTCCATACCCATTTGTGGTGTCCAGTTATTACAGCTGATGAAATCATACAAAAAAAAGTGGACAAAATGGCGTCATTGGACGATAAACTTTGAAAACAAACAATGAAACATCACAAAAACTAACATAATTTCATGAAGACATTAATTACCTTGTGCCATCATCATCCAATTGAGAAGGAGTCTCAATTTGAGGCATAATTTGACTGTTGGTCATGCTCACCCTTTTAAAACCAAAGAAATACCTGCATACCAAAAAACCAAATTAGTATGCAAAAAAATCTAAGGGCATTCAATTGCCTGTAGGATTTACTCTTCTTACCTGGAAAAGAAGAGAGACTCAAAACAGGTCCATCCTCTTACAATTGAATTGCCTTCATGGTTACTCCCTCTAACATCTTGATCGATTGATCTCTTCAACTTATCTATAACAGAACATCACACTTATTGAAAAATTGAACAAGGCATAGCATACAAAAATAGATATCTAAGCATGTTTTACAATAGATACCTGCATACCAGACCAGAGCAAAATTTGCCTGCCACTTCCAACAATATTCACGCTTAAGTTGAGATTACCTGAAAAGCAGTAGGAGGACCATAAATAAATAGCTGATGCAATGAAGGAAAATAGACATAACATCAATGGACAACAGCACACTCCAAAGGTCAGATAGTGAGAAGAAGCAGAAAGCAATAAAACATCCACTCTCCATATTGCTTCTGTTTAACCTTCCATCAAATTCCATCATCACATTTGCAGCAAACTTATAGAGAAATTCATTTGCATCAAACTCTAGCAATATCAAATTAAGAAACAATACAATAAAGAGGTGGGCATTGACTATATTATGAGCATGTTTACTATTGTAAATTAACAAGTGTCCATTGGCTAAAAGGAAAAAAAAAAACTTCAAAGTTCCAAACTTTAAGTCTAATTAGGAAAATACATTTTATTTGCAAGTTTTAAAGAGGGAAAATATTCACCATTAGCAATATGAGTATAACAACATCGATTTTCTCTTCACATGCACAAGGACAACCTATGCAAAACAGTCGTTGAGCATTATATGATTCCTAATACAACATCGATTTTCTCTTCATATAAGAATTTTCAATGACATTGACGGGATATTTACGACATCAAAGACTCCTAAATTTTGTCTATTCATCATACACCAATTAAATTGGAAAACGATACAAATCATTTAATATTCCTAAACTCATTAACTAAGATTATGTAAGAGAAACCTTTTATGCCACTGTACACATTTAATTATAGCAGAACCACAAATCTGGCGGCAAACTTCTTTTCGTCTGTTTCCACGGTACGCATGTTGATCAATGTTGTAACTGTCCATTGCCATACAATTAGGTAACAGACCAGTGTATTGGAGAGACAGACATGGGTAGAATCTCAATGAACACATAGACTCAGTATACATAAGTGTTACTACCATCTGACATTATGAACTAGACAAGAGTTTCCAGTACTTTGCACAACAATCAAACACTACTGCAGACATCAAATGCAGAAATTTTCACGCAGCACCAAGTCCTACAAACCAAGAGCTTGAAGGAAGCACAGTGCATGAACATTTAAAAAAAAATAAAATTATGATCCAGTTCCATTCGTCGCCTAGAAGCAAATGACACTCAGTATCAATCTTTTTCCCAGGATAGTACTTGCCTTCTTGTCATGACCAGCACTTGCCAAATACTTCCCATCTGAAGAAAAATGACAGCATACAACTTTGCTATTGCTCTTGCGAATGGAACTAACTTCATTGAAGGAAAACCCTGGAAAGGGAAAAATAGAATCAGCTATCAACGGCTAATAAATATAGAAGGAAGAAGTCAGTCAATTACCTTTTGAAGGATCTGCAGCATGTTCAGCAGCGTTCTGCTTTAGCTATCCAAACGTGTCTCTTCCATCAATAGCATCATGGGAGAGAAAAGACTCTACATTATCATCTAAAGAGCCAACATCGCCAAAATGATCTATGTCATCCTGCAATCCAAATGGAATGATAAACAAGGTCTGTGCCAATGACTCATAAGAGTGATGAATTATCTAAAGGTGTTTCCACATAAGATGCAGGTGCAACAATATATGCAGACCAAAAAGTGCAAAAGATCAATGTACTATGATACTGGACACTCCTGGCTACTTCTTGCGCATATATTTCAACAATAATCTAGGCAGATTTTTTGTTCCTGAAATGACCACTTATGCTAGCATTCCAGCGTCACCACTCCAAGAAATTAAACTAGCAGAGAATGCCTACAGGAAGCAACACAAGAGGGACATCAGCCGCGCGAGCCTTGGGAAGGAGAAAGAGTTGATGGCCGCCTATCATCAGGACGACCCGATCATGGTAAGACGCCCTCTAGTTCTAAACTACGCAATACATTGTCCCCGATCTTAGAATTTCAGTATAAATACTTACCCCATTTTCGGCTCCTATGCCTGCTTCCTCCTATTTCAGCTCTTCGACGGACCAGATCTGTCTTCGCTCGCCGTGAGATGGGAAAAAAAGAGAAGAGTTCTCGGTCGCGAGTGCCGGTCGACGGAATGTGAAGGGAGGGAGGGAGCGAGACCAGATCGGGAAGGAACCGAGCAGAGAAGCGATCTCGGCCGCGAGTGGACAGAGATGGAGAGGCCAGAGCGGAATCGCCGGTCGACGGAATGTGAAGGGAGGGAGCGAGAGCAGATCGGGAAGGAACCGAGCGTGCGAGGCTTTCTTCTTCTTCTCGGCAAGGTTTTATTCGTCTTTCGTGATCTTCTTTTTTCTGCTCGAAAAGGTATGAACAGATGCGCTAAGAGCTGCAGGCTTAGGTGGTGGAACTGCTTAGTGCTTACGGCCTGGCATCGAACGAGGTGACGCGAATCCGCCGGCTTCTCGGCAACAGGTGCAACTTCGAATCTCGCGTGTTCTTGTGGAAAATAATAAATTAAAACCATCATTTGGACGCTTGTTCGGCTTGTTGACATTATCAAGTCGATTATCTAATCGTAGTTAGGATCCAAAGATGCCTCTGCACATGTAGGACTCCAACCATCATAGTGCACTCATTCTAGTTAAATTTTTAGGATAACGTCAAGTGTATCGTATGTTATATGTGTGATTAGGTCATAAAATTTATTGCGCGTAAGCAAGCGATCGAAGAATAAAATAGACAGAGCAAGAAAATAAATCGGATACCAATTTACGAAGTCGAATCGTAGAGACCTACGCCCGCGAGGAGAGCAATAAGGAATTCTACTATAAATTAAGCAATATAACGGAGATTACAAACCACGCTCAAGTTACTCAAACATTCTCAGTGTTTCGCAGCCCCGATTACATTCAACAATATACACAGTATTTAGCCCCATAATTTCTTATAAAATAATCTCTCGATCTCAAAAAGAAGAATTATACGCAAATTCTTACCACAAGAATTTTTCGACTAAAATAAAAAAATTATCAACGCAATTCCACGAAGAAACCCATGCCAAGCACTCCCTTAAGAACCACGCTTCAAGACTTCTCTACTTGAAATCCAATGGCCAGTGAACATTGTATATGAAACCAATTGATCGAATATTGGTCTTCAAGTCTACGTTGGACTTTCTAATTCTTACCACTAGAATTTCTCGAATAGAACGCAAAATTATCTATACAATTCTACGAAGAAACCCATGCCAAGCACTCATCTAAGAATGACACTTCAAGAAAATTCCATGAAGAAACCCATGCATGCTCTTAAAACTTATCAGATTGGTACAATCAAGTTTTTTGGTTAAATTCGTCTAACTTTTGTAATGAAAAATGTCTGTGTGGCTTTTAAAAAAAAAGTTTTCTCTCTTCTACGTGGTGATAACATGGCTAAAACATGAAATATAAGGTTGAAAGGACATCATTTAGGTCAAAATCGAATCTTTTTGTATATATTCTATTTAAATCATAAGAATAAAATGAAAAATTTAGAAAAAAAATACATAAAAGAGAAGCAAGCAAGGGTTTCTGCCACCTCGCCATTGACGGCCCTTCCTGGCAGTGATGGGGTGGCAGCAATGACTGCAAGCCCTTGCCTACTGCTTCTTCCTCCTTTTTATTTTTTTATTTTTTTTAATTATGCTTATTTTTATAACTTGAATAAAATTTGTATTAAGAAACCATATTTTGATAGAAACAATGTCATTTTAGCCCCGTCTACACCACGTACGAGAGAGAAAATAGGCAAAAAAAAAATATCATGTCAATATTTTTTGTTAGCCAGATTGGACGGAGTTAACAGAAGAACTTGATTTCACAAATTTAATAAGTTTTGAGACTTAATTGCGCTGTTCGAAAGTTTTAAAACTTTCGGTGCATTTATCTAAGTGGCAATGACATGCTATTTTGGCAATTTTTTCGGGAGTGCGTTTCACGTTGGGCCATCCGAAGGCTTTGTGCCAGCAGTGCGTCACCGGTTGCGGTCCGATTGACGGCCCATATTGCCCACGGACAACGTCGGTTGGTCATCTACAGAGTTCGAACTTTTGGTCGTGTAATGCTCCTATTCCGCTTGCAGTATGCACTTTAAGCCTTTACTTGAAGGAAGCAAGGTATAAACGTCGAATCTCATCTACACGTTACAGATCGCATTCCCTCATGGCAAATCTTCTTCACCAAGCAAATACAGTCATGCTTTGATGAAGATCAGCGTAAGGCTGAGGGAGTTTGAACTTCCTAAGTACAGGTAATGCTCATTGCTCATGAATTCATGATGATCTCACCTCTTCTTCTTTTGAAATATAACACTTGCTGTAATGGAGACTCCGTGTTCTGCAGTAACTACGGATTCCTAATTGCTGCCGGGTTTCGAGGCCACCCAGTTTCACGATGTCTGCTGGTAAATGTTTTTCGATTGAACTGTTCGAGGTTAATGTCCAGACCCGGTTGATTGTTATTTACATTGAAGGTTTAGTTATTACGATGACTGACGGAGATTTGATGTGCTTTCAGTCGCCAGTGGCCTAATCTTTCTCGCCGCGAGGAAGGCCATCCAGATTTTCCCGGAAAATGTGAAGAAGCTGTGGAGCAAATGGGAGCTCAGGGTGATGATCGTAGCGAGCCTTGTCTTGCAAATTGTGCTCGTAATGCTCGGTTCGAGGCGGAAATCGACGAAAGCCAGCTGGATATCTTTCGTGGTCTGGTTATCATACTTATTGGCAGACTCCATTGCGACCCTCTCGCTGGGGCTCATCTCGAGCAGCAGCGGCGGAGGAGACTCCTCGGACATGAAGAGTGGGCTGCTGGTGTTTTGGTCCCCGTTCCTCCTCTTACACCTTGGAGGCCCTGACACCATCACCGCTTACTCAACCGAGGACAATGAGTTATGGTCGAGGCACTTGCTCGGCCTAGTAACCCAAGTTGTTGCCACCTTTTACGCCTTCCTGACTTCCTGGAGCACGGGCTTTCTCACGTTTATAACGATCCCCGTGTTCATTTCCGGGGTGGTAAAGTATGGAGAGAGGACCTGGGCGCTCAGGTCTGCAAGCTCTGACCACTTTCAAGCCCCTGAACTGTCGCCACCTACTCAGTTACTAGCCATGAATCTAAGGCCTGATAAGAAGTACCTTCATGAAGCGTTTTACCTGTTCAGCATGTTCAAGCATCTGTTCACTGGTGTCATACTTAACACTGAGGAAGCTGAATACAGCTACAGTGTCATTTGCAAGAAGTCTGCTGAAGAAGCATTCAAATTGGTTGAAGTCGAGCTGAGCCTCATGTATGACCTGCTCTACACGAAGGCGAAAATAGTCTACTCGATACCCGGGATTCTCCTTCGTTTCCTAACCTTCTCTTCTGCCGTTTCTGTGCTGATAATCTTTTGCATTGCCATGGACAAGCGTGTTTACTCGCATGTCGATGTGGCATTAACTATGTTATTGTTGGTGGGAGCTATTGTCTTGGAGGTTTACGCAGGATTGACTGCTGCATTGTCTGATTGGATGATGCTGTCATTGATAAAGATGAGGAATCCTTTTGGGGATTTCCTGTATCGAACAACATCAACTTCCCTATTATATTCGTTTTACAAAAAGAGGTGGTCGGGATCCATGGGACAACTCAACTTAATAAGCTATTGTTCAACTAACAGGTTCATGAAGTTCATCGAAGATGAGCCATTTGGCTTCTATTTCATGTTAGAAACATATTGGCGAGTGATGCAGGTGGAAGTGAGCGTCGATTTAAAAGAACTGATCTTCAAGCGGCTGATGGAGAATCATTCTAGGTGTCAAGATTCAGGGTTCGATCCCAGAATCATCAAAGAGTTGCTTAGTGAAAGAGGTGATTTCACACTTCGGAAGAGGAATTGTCTCACAGAACTCCAGTGGAGCACCATTAGTATAGACTTTGATCAGAGCCTCCTCCTGTGGCACATAGCTACTGATCTCTGCTTCTACTCTGACCTCAATGAAGACAGCCTTGCCGCTTGCAAAATGAGCCAATTACTGTCTGATTACTTGTTGCATATCCAAGTCATACGTCCCATTATGCTACCTAAATCAATCGGTCGAACGAAATATCTCGAAGAAACGTACAAGCAGGCGATGGCTTTCTTTCGCCAGAAAGGGTTGAAAACAAATGGTGGAAGAGATGCCCGAGATCTGTTGTTCAAGGAATACAAGCAAACCTTGCATTCTCAACAAATGAGTACGAGCAGCTTGGTACTGCTAAATGGCCGGAGGCTTGCCGAAGGATTGCAGTCGCTTGTGATGGAGTTGGGTTGGACAAAGGAGCAATTATGGGAGATGGTATGCGAACTTTGGGTTGAGATGCTGATTTATGCAGCGGGCAAGTGCGAGTGGAACAACCACGCGCAGCAACTCCGGCGAGGCGGAGAGTTACTGACTCACGTATGCCTCCTTATGGCGCATCTTGGCTTGGCAGAACAGTTCCAAGGAAAGCTGGTGAACATTATAGTCCCAGAAAGGATGGATGTTCCTAATCTTGCAGGAAGGAGCATAGACGATCCCACGTTTGACGTATTTCCTGCATAATCTAAAGGAAGAACAGCACTCCGTAGGTTGTTTCGATCTCTTGACCATCACATTCTTACATATCAACTGATGAATGATCCACGTAAAATACATGTTATCATCTTTTAATCTGGTCTCTGAAGTTCTAGGAGGTACAGAGTTGATCTTTTCACTGTCAGATTTCCTTTTCCCTATAAACTCTGCTAGTTCATCAGTAACTTGCTTAGCTTTCTATATTTATCAGCTCTCCAAGCCGACGTCTTAAGCGTTCGATCTACAAAGTCACCTTCTCTCATGTGTTCTCAATGCAATCATCTTTACCTTGAAGAAAACAGAAACCAGTTCTCGTTCTTCGGAAAGTATTACATATAAAATCTAGAGTAAATGACACTGACGCCTCTTCAAATTTGCTACTACCATATTCGTACTTCTCGTGAATTTTCAAAAACTATTCTGACGCCCATTTCAGAAATGATCTAAGTAGGAAATTGATGCCGATAATTTTTTCACATTCCATACTTTAATGTGTTTCTTTCTAAGCTGCCTGCAAATTGATGACGCGGATGCCGCATTGTAAAAGCGCGGTCCACATCATTGGCAGACAAGGAGAGAAAGCTAGGTGGTAATCACCTCTGGAGATAGGACCGGCTCTGGATCTGGTCGTGACTCGCTAGCGGGTAAGGCCGATCCCTCTTCTGCAACTTTGTTACTGTTATGCCTGAAGTCCAGCGATCTTTTTCTTGCCACTGGCTGTTACCAACATTCACTCTAGCCCGTTTGTTTACACCGAGGCAGAAGAAAAAGTACTTTTCTGTTTCCCGCAAAATTTCAAGTATTATTCCAGTTTCAAAGATGAAGAATTTTACGTGCCAAATGGAAGTTTCGGGAATTTCAAATTTAGAAAAAGTCAAAAGTGCGTGAACCGCAAGAGTCGGATTAAGCAAAAGGAAAAAAACGTAAAAGTCAATCCAGCTAGGAGACTATCATTTGCCCTTGCTGTCCTAAGAGCCAGCATGTTTGATGTATTCCCCAGAGATGTCGGTCAACTTCTGCAACATTTTACTGTCATCAATTGGTCTCAGAATGGATACCAACAAAACGGAGCAAGTCTTCATTATGAAACAGAGCTCAAAAACAGAGGCCACCCGGATTTCCACCTCCTAAATCTTTCTGCTTTACTGCAATAGGTCCTCATTCATAGACATAACAGAGCGACGTCTCTGGCCATTCATCTAGGAATCAGTTCCATATGGGTACAGAATTCATGAGTTAATTGCTTGTCTTCCATACTGCAAACCTTCCTAGAGCTCTGTAAATTACAGAGGACGACTACCTTCTGCAGAGCTGTTGGTATGTATTCATCAGTACCATCTCAGAGAACAACAGAACGCAAGCAAACACGATTACAAAAATGAAGATGGGAACCAATAGGATCGAGTCAACATGGAGCAGTGTGAGTGGTGAACTGACTTAGGCCACAGCAACACAAGGGACAAGAGAGTCCCCTTAAATTTAATCACCATCGGCATAGTATTCTAACCTACAAAAAAGTGTCATGCAGAGGCCAACCTTCAGAAGGGACAAAGCAGAGCATAACAAAACAGAGAATCCCAAAATATTAATCATTGCTTTGCCGGCTCTTCACAATTAAAATTCAACCCATCGCTGTCTCCAACTTTCTCTCTCCCACAGTCATTTGTAGATCTCAACCACCATGCCAACCAATGGAATAAGTTAATAATCAGAACACAAAGGAGCATGAAGGGTATGTGTCTTTTGCTCCTTTCTTTTAAAACCCTTGAAAGAATCTTATCAAAACATCGCTACCTCCAAATGAACAGCACGCCAACGCATAAACAATATGCTCCCCACCGTCCTCTTCCTGGTTAAAAATCACTGCCCAGAGCAATTGTTTAAGCGCGACTTGTTTAATGGCCATCTCTATCCTCCTCCGGCTCGGTCAATGATCAGACGCTTTCTTTTAAACGCAGAGAGCCTCCTCCTCATCTCTCTCTCTCTCTCTCCCTCTCCCCCCGGCACTCAGGTCATCGTTCTTGTCGAGTGAAAATGACCATTGAAGAAGCCGAGCCAAATCCTCACATTCTAGGCTGGATAGAGGATTCAGTCTCCTTCTTCCCTTCGTTTCTTGACGACCCGTATGACTCCGCCGAGATCAATGGTTACAACTGGTGGGATCCGAATCAAGATTTCGTGCAGGATCTTATCAACACCAGCGCAACAACTTCCATCACCAGCACCATCACCACAGCAGACAGTAGTGCTCACACCGATGCAACCCCGGACACCATAGCCACAGCCACGAATCCTACGGTCGCCACTAACCATTCGGAAGAGTCGGTCGAACAAGAATCGTCGAAAAAAAGGAAAGCATCATTGGACAATCAAGATCACACGCAGAGGAGAAACCAAAGTCCTAGTACCATTGAGAACTCCCGATCCATCGATGTGAAGCTGGCGAAACCGGCGCTGGGAGTGAAGAGAACTGCTGGTAAGAAACGCTCAGCTGTGTCCTCGGGAAACAACAGCAACAACGGTAACAACAAGGAAGGGAGGTGGGCGGAGCAGTTGCTCAACCCATGCGCAGCCGCAATTGCTGCCAACAACCTTAACCGGGTGCAACACCTCCTTCTCGTTCTCCACGAGCTCGCCTCTCCGTCCGGTGATCCCAACCACCGCCTCGCCTTCCATGGCCTCCGTGCCTTAACCTACCACCTATCCTCATCCGCCTCTCTGCCATCGCCAGCTCCTTTCACATTCTCATCTGCAGAGCCGCGCTTCTTCCAGAAATCTATCCTCAGGTTCAACGAAAGCAGCCCCTGGTTTGCCTTCCCGAGCAACATCGTGAACTCCTCCATCCTCCAAGTGCTCAGCGAAGAACCCGAAAAGTCGCGGAACCTCCACATCCTCGACATCGGCGTCTCCCATGGCGCGCAGTGGCCGACGCTGCTTGACGGCCTAAGCCGCCGCCCCGGTGGACCCCCTCCGCTGGTCCGCCTCACCGCAATCTCCCCCACTGGGGACGGTGGAGACGCGGACACGCCCTTCTCCATGGCTCCCCAGGGCTACGACGTGTCCCCACTCCTCCTCGGGTTCGCCAAGACCCTCAACATGAATCTCCAAATCAACCGCCTCAATAACGTTCCCCTCCAAGACCTAAATCCCCAATCCATCGACGCCTCCCCCCGCGAAATCCTAGTCATCTCTGCCCAATTCCGCCTTCACCACCTGAGCCACAGCGATCGCACCGAGTTCCTCAAATCCCTCCGAGCCCTGAGTCCCAAGGGCGTGATCCTGAGCGAGAACAACGGGGACTGCGCATGCGCGGGGTGCGTGGACTTCGCGACGGGGTTCTCGCGGCGGATCGAGTACCTCTGGCGGTTCCTGGACTCGACGAGCGCGGCGTTCAAGGGGAGGGAGAGCGAGGAGAGGAGGATGATGGAGGGGGAGGCGGCGAGGGCGCTGACGAGTGCAGCGGAGATGAACGAGGGGAGGGAGAGGTGGTGCGAGAGGATGAGGGAGGCGGGGTTCGCAGGGGAGGGGCTCGGTGAGGACACCATCGACGGAGGCCGAGCGCTGCTGAGGAAGCACGATGGGAACTGGGAGATGAAGGTGGAGGAAGACGGTGGGAGCCATTGCTGCGTGAGCTTGGGGTGGAAAGGTCAGCCTGTGTCCTTCTGTTCGTTATGGAAGTTGAGGGGTGGCGGGAAATGATGATGATTAATTAGCGAAATTGGGGTTTAGAGATTACTTAATTCAGATCATGCCTAATTAATATGTTTGTAAAATAGTGAAATTCGGTGCTTTTAGCTATATTTTTGCGTTCACTTGAAATGCAAGGAGCATCAAAAGTGGGTATGGTGAGCGCTCTGGATTTAGAAAATGTCTAGATTTCTACTTTATAAATTAAAAATGTTATGTTTTCATGTTTCAATAACATATTGATAATAGTTCATTAGTAACAGTTTCAGATTACCAATGGTACGTAATCGTAATTAGGGACGAAATCGAGTTGAGTTACGAGTGAGTATCTCGAGAACGAATTTTAATCATTCATCTAGAAACTCGATTCGACCCCTTAATTTGGTTTCGAATGTACGACTTACTCAGGGGTTAGAGATAACCATGCCCTGTGAATTGTGATGACAAGTTGGCCGTCCTCTCCAAGATGGCAAGTATTCAAGTCGACGTTCATCTTCATTTGATTGCCACTGGAGGAGTTTTATGAGAAGCAACAAGCAAAAAGATTCCTGACCACCGTTCCAACATCCATAAACCCTAACATACCATCCACAAGGCCCTAAGTAGCTAGGTCCCATGGCCCCATCATCTCTGTTCCGCGCCGGCGCTAAGTTCACAGAGCACCACTAAGGTGGTCGCGCCACCACGGCACGTGATGTTCTCGATCACAACTTTACTCCGTCGAACGAACGGCTTGCTTGTCTACCGGTTCCCATACGTCGTAAATGGCACGAGAATATTGTATCAATATCTTACGCGTTCGACACGTATCCCTAGTATGTGATCGAACGACTTTGGACGAGTAGGTATTCACTCGTCGCCAACCCCGACAAAGCGCAACGGGCTCGTCAAGATTGTGCACATGCTTGGAAATTATGTCCATGCAGGGACAAGAACAGCCCTTATCTTATGCCCTAATTTTTAATCAACTCAAATCCATTCAGTACGCGTGTGATACAATGGGCACGGACCCTCTGTACATAAACCACCAATTGCTTCAATCACAAATAACCCTTCTCTTTCCAGGAAACCTCCCAACCGATCATGTTCACGTTCGACATTCTATGTTCAGACCACATCAGTCAATTAATGCAACTCAACTCAACAAAGACAATTGAAGGCGACAACCGGAAGAAGAGAACATGCACGAGCACTTTACCCTCTGCACTGTTGTTTCCCCTGGTGAAATGCAGGCAACAAATCATTAAAAAAAAAGTTTATCAAGATTCTCTCTCTTTTCCACGTCAATGTCCACCTCATTTTCCGCCACGATCTGTCTCTCCCGGGAACTGTTTTTGCCCCGTTCTCGCAAGAATTTCCACCACCCTAGTTTCTCTCCACGACAGTTCTCGTTCCTAGGTTAGCTGGACTCTATAAAACCAGAACAGGACAGGCTAAGCAATCTCAACACGAGCTGTGTCGAAATGGAATCAAGAAAGCTTTTGCCATTCCCTCCGCACCCTGCCATCTTCGGTCTCTGCCTCCTGCTTCCATGCACTTACTTCACTCTCTCTCACTCTGCCAAACTTGGGAATGACACAGATAGACTTGCCTTGTTGGCCTTCAAGCACCAGATATCCCATGACCCTTTTGCCACGCTGAGCAATTGGAACGAGTCGGTCCATTTTTGCCAATGGAACGGGGTTATTTGCAGTGGGCGACACGAGAGGGTCGTGGTGCTAGACCTCCAGTCCAGGAACTTGACAGGTACTATCTCACCGCATATAGGAAACTTGACATTCGTGAGGCAAGTCAATCTGCGGTACAATTACTTCCACGGCGAGATCCCAAAAGAAATGGGAAGTCTATATCGGCTTCGAGCGATCGGACTCACCCAGAATCTTTTGCGAGGTGGGATTCCCGTAAATCTCGCTCAGTGCTCGGAGCTGAGGATTCTCGATCTAGTCGCAAACAGCCTTGAAGGAAGAATTCCACCCGAGCTGGGCGAGCTCGATAAGCTTACGGGATTAGGACTCGCTGTCAACAACTTGACAGGTCCAATCCCGAAATCACTAGCGAACCTCACGTTTCTCAGCCAGTTTTCTCTATCAGAAAACAGACTGAGCGGCGGCATTCCTAAAGAGCTCGGCCAGCTGAGGCAGCTCCGCATGTTCCAAATCTCATCGAACGGACTCTTGACAGGTTCGATTCCTGGTCAGCTCTTCAATCTCTCTCTTATGGAGTACTTTGCCGTTGGCGATAACCAACTTGTCGGAAAAATTCCACCCCACATAGGATTTACTCTTCCAAACGTTCGGATTCTTCTCTTGGGACTAAACCAGTTTTACGGTTCAATTCCAAACTCCATATCTAATGCAAGTAAGCTCGAGTGGCTTTTTATTCCATTTGGCCAGTTGACCGGTTCGATACCTCAAGATTTGGGGAAGTTGGAAAACCTGGTGAAGCTGAATCTCGGGATGAACAAACTTGGAAACGGGGATGGGAATGACCTTGGATTTCTTTCCTCATTAGTGAACTGCACAAAACTCGAGGTCCTTGCCTTCAACAACAACAGTCTCAGTGGGGTTTTGCCAAATCACATGACCAATCTCTCTTCAAACCTCAATTACCTTCTGATGGGAGCGAATAGGATTTCTGGTAGCATCCCGACTGACATTCAAAAGCTCGAAAACCTGATCATGATCGGCATGGAGGAGAATCTCTTCACAGGACAAATCCCCGCCTCCATTGGGCTTATGAAGAACCTGCAGGTTTTGTCAATTTTCGGCAACAAATTTTCGGGGGAAATTCCTCACTCCATTGGTAATCTTACTTCCTTGGTAGAACTCGGCTTAAATGATAATTCTCTCCAAGGAAACATACCTTCAACCTTAGGAAACTGTCAGAGTCTTCAGAGGCTCTCTTTGGCAAATAATAACCTTTCCGGCACTATACCTAAAGAGGTGATTGGCATTCCTTCCATAACAGATTGGTTAGACTTGTCTGCAAATAAGCTAGCCGGTCCGATACCCTTCGAATTAGGAAAAATGAGACAGATCACACATCTAGACTTATCAGACAACAGACTATCAGGAGAGCTACCTAGTTCCCTTGTAAGCTGCGTTAGCTTGGAATTCTTGTATCTAAGCAGAAATCTCCTCAAAGGATCGATTCCTTCCTCCTTAAAAAGTCTCAAAGGGATTCAAGAACTCGATCTCTCGCGCAACAACTTCACAGGCAACATCCCTGATTTCCTCGGCTCTCTCACCTTCCTGAAAAATCTGAACTTATCGTTCAATGATCTGGAAGGTGAGGTCCCAGAAGGTGGAATCTTCAAGAACGCGAGTGAAATCTCAATTGCAGGAAACAGCAATCTTTGTGGGGGCCAGGCGGCACTGCATCTGCAGAAATGCACACCCCCGAGAGCTCATTCCAGGAATTTGTGGCAACGTTTGCATATCAGGATAATGATAATCCTCGCAGCTTCTGGTGGGACATGTGCAATCTTGATATGTTCCATTCTCGTACTTTGTAGAAGGAAAAGTGTTAGGAGGAAGAAATCCTTCGAGACGACTCCTGCAGAGGATGAAAAGAAATTTCAAAAGATTACGTATGCTGAACTTTCCAGAGCAACAGATGGCTTCTCTTCAGCTAAAAAGATAGGGACCGGCGGTTACGGTTCAGTGTACAAAGGATGCAGCGGAGAATTGGTGGTTGCAGTGAAAGTGCTCGACCTCCAGCAACGTGGAGCTTCGAAGAGCTTTATGGCAGAATGTGAAGCATTAAGATCGATCCGGCATCGGAATCTCTTGAAGATAGTCACTTCTTGCTCGAGCATTGATTTCTCTGGGAATGAGTTCAAGGCATTGGTCTATGACTACATGCCAAATGGGAGTCTGGAGAAGTGGTTGCATGTAGATAATGCAGATGACAAGAATTCTGGCCGGAGGCAACTCAGTTTTGTGCAGAGGGTTAGCATAGCCATTGACATAGCTCAAGCTCTGGACTATCTCCATCACGATGCGGACCCTCCAGTTGTTCACTGTGATCTTAAGCCGAGCAATGTCCTCCTCGACGAACACATGACCGCTCATGTCGGCGATTTCGGATTAGCGAGGCTCCTCTATGATAAGAACCCTCAGATTCAATCGAGCCTGAGCACTGGTGCCTTTAACGGCACCATTGGATATGTAGCTCCAGGTAACTTCTTTTTGCCCCTATAATCTTGGAAAGAGATATCTCATAGATCCTTCATTTTCCAGGACCCTTTCTGTGAAATATGAACAAAAAACATTTCAAAATTGGACTGCAGAATTCAATCTCTTTTCATTTCGAGAATGCTCGTATACAAATGTTTTGGGATTATATTTGTTGAACTTATGCCAAACTGGTAATGTGTTTTGGTGAAGAATGTGGAATGGCCGGTCAGATTTCAACTTGGGGGGATGCGTACAGCTTTGGGATTCTAGTGATGGAGATGTTCACTGGGAAGAAGCCAACTGATGAGATGTTCATGGAAGATCTCAGCCTCCATAGCTATGTGAAAAGGGCTATTCCAGATGGAGTGGCCCAAATAGTCGACTCAAAACTACTCGAAGAAGTCTTCAACCATCAAGACATCGACAGGGCAACCACTTCGAGAAAGCAAAGCAAAGCTCAAGAGAGCTTGACCGCAATACTGAAAATTGGCATCTTATGCTCCGTCGAACAACCCGGAGAACGACTCGACATGAAGGACGTTGTCGTGCAGTTGCAATCGCTCAGAGAAATGATCTAAAATCTATGGATGTGTAATAGTTTCACTGGGTCACGAATAAGAGTGATGCGGAGGGGGAGCACCAGAAGTTGCCATGGTAGTAGATGAAAACTAAGTTAAAAGATGTACTAGCTAGGTTTGTATTATATTTCGTTTTAAAAGAACTACCCAATCCGAAAACCCATGGTTGGACAATGAAGGAATCTCAAATATGCATAGCATTTTACCTTTTCTCTGCGATGCTGTTTCTAATCGACTTTCCTGAAGTAAACTCAGATGCATCAATAGGAATCATTTACTTCTATAGATACTTGAAGGATTACTTGAATCGGAGAGCATCAGCAAAAGTTCAGATCTATTAGAGTTGCAAATTCTACTCCTCTAGCTGTTGCAATGCACGACATATTCCTAGCTTAAATACCGAAAGTTGCAATCAAAATGCTTACTTCTTTGGACACGTGCATTTACCAGAGATAAAGGCTCTTATAAAATTGTTCACAGCTCCAGGGGATTCGACGTTTGCAGCGCGACCGGTGTCCTTGATGATCTCTAGCTTCAACATGGGTCCCCGATGCCCGAAGATAGAAGTTGTAGGGTTTATTACATTGGCAACGTTTAAGCAAACCAAGAAACCGATATAAAGAATACACACTACGAAAGCTTTATTTTTGCAAGTGATGTGCAAAGCTCAATGGGAAGACCTTATCCTGATCCCCCCATATAATCAATGCTTCCCACAAAATACCACCCAAGAAATGAATTGATAAGAGTTAGTCATTTTCTATCGATATGATTGCACGTACATCTCACTTATGATGTCTTCAAAGACATTGGTTCTTCAAATCACACAAGTGCTAAAGTCAAGGAAGAGTCTTCACAAGCACATGCTAAGGTCGAGAGATTGTAAATTCAATTTGATTTGATCTTGATTCCTTGATTTGTGCCATACTAAAGTCAAGGAAAAATCTTCAAAAACAAGTGCTGAGATCAAGGGATTATAAATTCAATGTAATTTGATCAAGCCGAGGTAATCAACACAAGCAAGTATCGAAGTATTATTGGGGCCCTTCAATATCTCATTATCACAAGACCCGACATCGCATTCTTTGTCAATAAATTATCTTAGTTCATGCAACATCCCACTATCACATATTAGGCTGCTGCTAAATGACTTCTCCAGTACTTAAAAGGAAGGATATTTCATGGGTTACATCTAACGCTCCTCGATATCTATTCTTCACGGGTTCTCTAATGCTGATTGTGCGGGTAATGCAAATGATTGATCATTCACCTCTACATTTGTCATCTATCGTGGCCCTAATCTAGTGTCTTGGAGTATGCAAAAACAACACACAATTGCCTAGTCTTAGACCGAAGCCGAGTACCACACCATTGCCGCCGCCGCCGCAGAACTACAATGGGTTTGAAATTTGCTATCTGAAATTGGCACACAACTGATCACCGCTCCAACTCTGTATTATGACAATGTGGGCACCGCATATGTATGTGCAAATCCCGTATTTCGCTCCCGAATGAAGCACATTGCATAGATTACCATTTCCTTCGTGATCTAGTCGCAAGTGGAGCTCTTCGCGTCTCCCGCGCCTCCCCCATCTCAACCATAGATCAATTTGCAGACGCCCTCACAAAACCATTATCCAAATCTCGGTTAAGTTATTTGCATCCCAAGATTGGCGTCTTCGATGGAAGCACCGTCTTAAGGGGGCATGTTAAGGATAATGGCGCAACTCAAGGAATCAAGATCAAATCAAATTACACGAGTACTAAAGTCAAGAAAGAATCTTTACAAGCAAGTGCTAAGATCAAGAGAATGTAAATTCAATTTGATTTATTCTAACTGCGTGTAATCTATTGTATAAATCCATGTACTCGGCGCATGGAAAATGAATAAGTTGCAAAGTATCTATTTGTCAGAATTCTGTCGATTATCATAAACTTTATACTTAAGTAGTCCAAATGCTCATGTGAATGAACTACCTGAGTCAAAACAGGAAGTTTGCCGTCTGCTTTTCCGAATGGCAAGTATTCTGCTGGCTCCGACGTCTCTTTCCTGTAATTGTTGCACGTGACCTGAAAAAGCACGCCGGTGAATATAGGAAAATGAGGGGAGCTCTAGGTCGTGACTAAAGTTGAGGACCCAAACATCAGGCCAATGTGTTGCTCAAACCCACCCATTATCATAAAAATTATCGAGAAGGGATGTTAGGCCAGCCGTGTATGAAATACGTGGGCCGGGTTTCCTCATGTAAGACCTTTTCTCAAGTTTGCCAATTTACATCTCGGGCCTCAAGGGTGAGCGAGCCGTCTGTTGTTGATCACCTTTAGTGCTAACCTATGAACTAATCATAGAAGTAAACATACACAACGAATCACCAAAACCAACTCAAACGAAGGGTGTGCACCGGGTCTGGTTCAACCCAAGAAGCGGCCCAAATCGACCTGGACAGACCGCTGCATGGCTAAATATAGGGAAAATCGGTTCCATTCCAATTCTAAGGCTTGAACTATCGGTTCTATTGGGGAACTAGTTCATGATGGTTCAACCAATTTGGTTCCCAGATTGAAACCGTTTTTAAGCATTTATTTACTAGAAAAACAAAGGGTTTGCAACTTTCTGAGAGTCAAACTAGGTCTTCAACAAGAAGAGACGACAACATATTCTATTAGTGAAATACTTTTATAACTTACTGTAAAAATCTGATTTTCAATGTAAGACAAATAGGTAACCGGGGCCTGGCCAGTCTAGATTTGACCGGTTCGGCTCTCAATTCCAATCTTTGGAATCGATAGTCACACTATCGATTCTCGACAACACACTCGGGACCGAGACCCCTAATTCAAACAACACTTCTTGGTAGCAAAAGTTGTGGAATTCTATGGAGAGATTCCAATTCAAGCAAGTTAAACATATTGAAAAAATTCTGTTTCGAGGAAGTCCATTAGTTTCAACCTGTCAAAGCTAGGATCCAAACCAAGGTAATTCTAATTCCACCTTAATATAACTGATGACGATATTTGGATTCTGAAAACCAAAAGTCAATACAGTACGATTCTCTCCTTTTCTACCATTTAAAAGCCAAGATTCTAAAAATTTCCTCTCTTTAGTTGAGGAAAAACTCCTAAAGGTTCATGCCCTTTCCTTTTCACTTTGTTTTGCATCACTTCTTCCAAAGCTAGCATATTACTCCAAGACAAAATAAGATTACCAGTCAAATTCTCCCATAAACTGATTTATGTAGCAAAGCAAAGGCAACTTGAGTAGACACCTTAGAGTCTGTGCTAGAATATGTCTCGAATTTGAGCCCGAAGTGAAAATTTTGAATTTCGAAAACAAATATATCTTGATCTTAAAATTAAAGATAAGATTTGTTTTGAATATCACGGAAATCTATCTTGATAAAAATAGTGTGATATATTTTATTTGATATATTTCAAATCAAGATCAAGAATAATATTTATATTGGAATTGAACTTTTCACGTGAGATAAAGACAAAATAGAAAAGTCAATCTTGGTTTTCATTGATTGAAATTCTCTATTTTATTTCTCCAATATGTGTGTGGCATATTTGTTTATATACAAGTATGCCGTTGTTGAGAAGAAGAAGATCAAGGAAGCGTCGTTTCATCGAATGCTTGGCAAGGGTCTATTTTCGTGGAATTACATCAAGAATTCAAGTGTTGAAGCAGATTAAATCTTGTAGTAAGATTTGCGTATTAATTCCTTTGTGAGATTGAGAGATTATTTCATTAAGTATTGTGAAGCTAAACACTGCGTGTGTTTTTGAATGTAATTGGGGCTGGAAAACACTAAGAGTATTTAAGTGACTCGAGTGGTGTTTGTAATCTCCGTGTATCGCTTGATTTATAGTTGAATTCGTTGCTGCTCTCCCCGTGGACGTAGGTCTCTACGACCGAATCACGTACATCCAGTGTCCGATTTATTTTTTTATTCTGTCTATTTATTGTTTGATCGCTTGTTTCGCGTAACAAATTGGTATAAGAGCTTGGTTCGGCTGAAGCAAAGTGAATCGATGGCAACAAAAGAAGTTAAAGTGAAAATCGATAGATTTGAAGGGAATGACTTTGGTTTCTAGAAGATGCAAATTGAAGATTATCTATATCAGATGAAGTTGCACTTGTCCCTATTTGGGGAGAAACTAGAGACGATGAAGCAAGCTGATTGGGAATTATTAGATAGACGAGCGATGGGTGTTATTCGGCTGACGTTGGCTCATAACGTCGCGTTTAATATCGTCAAAGAGAAGACCACTGCGGGTTTGATGAAAGCCCTATCATATATGTACGAGAAGCCCTCTGTAATCAACAAGGTTTATTTGATGCGACGTCTATTTAATTTGAAGATGAGGGAAGATGCATCAGTCACTAATCATATCAATGAATTTAATGTGACCATTAGTCAATTGAGTTCAGTTGAGATTTACTTTGAAGATTAGGTATGTGCCTTGATTTTATTATCCTTATTGCTTGATAGTTGGAATACTACTGTTACTGTTGTTAGTAATTCCTCTGGATCAACAAGTTTAACTTTTGATGGGATTTGAGATTTAATTCTGAGTGAGGACATTCGTAGAAGAGAATCTGGCGAATTTATATCTGCTGCTTTAGTAGATGAAAATAGAGGAAGAAATAGTACTCGTATTAGCAGGAGTAGTACGAACATGAATAGACGCAATCAGTCTAGGACTGGTGGTGCTGTCTGTTGGAACTGTGGCAAGAGGGGGCATCTTAGAAGGGATTGTCTTAAGCAGAAAAACGATAAGGGTAAGGGAATTAGAGTTGAATCTGCGGATGATGTTGCAGCTATAGCTGATGGTGGTTCGGATAATGCTGATTTTGTTTTGTCTGTCACTGATCATTCATCGTTTGATGGGTGGATTATGGATTCTGGTTGTTCTTTTCATGCTACATCAAACAGGAATTGGTTTACTACTTATCAATGCACGGATAGTAGTAAAGTGCAGTTGGGAAATAATGCTGAATGCGATGTTGTAGGAATTGGCAATGTGAGCATCAGAATGCATGATGGTATTGTGAGGACATTGACTGAAGTGAGGCATATTCCAGAATTGAAGAAAAATCTGATTTCCTTGAGTATCCTAGATTCAGTTAGGTATCAATACTCTTTAGAATGCGGAGTTCTAAAAATTGTTCGAGGTGTCTTGATAATAATGAAAGCAATCAAGCACAATGGCCTATATGAACTTCAAGGTGAAACAGTGACAGATTTCGCTGCGGAGACGTCGGATGCATTTGTTCGAGAGTCTAACTTGTGCCATATGCGATTGAGGCACATTAGCAAGAGAAGCTTGAAGGTTCTAAGTAAAAGAAATTTATTATGTGATTATGTTACTGACCAACTAAATATATACAGGTGCTGTGATTTAGATCAACGGCGAAAATTGCAGTTTAGTAAGACTGTCAGAGAAACTACGAAAATTGTAGAATTACTTCACTTAAATGTTCGTAGATTGTCATGGTTTCCTTCAAGGAAGAGTGTCAGATTTATGCTAATAGTTATTGACGACTACTTGAGGAAGACTTGGGTGTCTATGCTTAGGCACAAGTTTGATGTTATTGTCAGGATCATGCAGGTAAAGCTTTAATCGAAAAGGAGACTAATAAATCGGTCAAGCAGGTGCGGACTGACAAAAGCATGGGGTTTTGCTCGAAGCTGTTAAATGAATTTTGCATGAAAAAAGGCATAGTGAGACACCGCATTAGTGCCGATGAATCACAACATGTTACAGAATTGATGAGTATAACATTACTAGAGATGGCCCATAAAATACTCTCTAGTGCTGATATGGCTAGAAGATTTCTAGCCGATGCGCTTAGTACGGCGAGATACCTGATGAATGGATCCCCATCAACTGCGATTGGATATTGGATTCCCGAATAAGTGTGGTCAAGTAACATTGCTGATTATTTTATTTTTAGAATATTTGGTTGCCCATGTTATGTTTGAGTTAGTGATGGTAAGCTCGATGAAAGGGCAAGAAAATGCATATTCCTAGGCTATGCACAAGGTGAGCAGGGTTATCGGTTGTGGTGCCCGGAATTAAATTCACCTATTATCAGTAGAGAAGTTACGTTTGACAAGTCTCCAGTACTTCAGGTTACGAGCGATTATAGCAGTGTTCATACGGATCTGAACGGTGTTCAGCTTGAGGTGGAGTTGCAACCAGAAACTCCTAATGTAGCTGGTACTAACGAAATAATCGACACAGATAATGCTTGTAGAAAGGTGTAGCATTTAAAATCAACAATTGCTATAATTGCTGATATTGATAAGGTACATATTCGGTTTCCTGACAGATATGGATGCAATGATAGTTTTGCTTTATCTGTGGTAGAGGAGGTTATGTTAGATAAATCTTGTGGAGCAGTTAAAAGTACAAGTGCAATTGGTGTTTTGATGAGATCCTTAGTTATGGCGAAGTTCAAGCACGGCTTGGACTTGGATAATATCTGTGGCGGTTAAGTCTACTGGGGCTGTTGGGAGAGTAGTAGCGATGGTTTTCAGAATCCTAGCAAAGTGATTGTGACATGGCTTAAATGTCGAGCCAAGGTGGAGATTGTTAGAATATATCCCGAATTTGAGCCCAAAGCGAAAATTTGAATTTCGAAAACAAATATATCTTGATCTTAAAATTAAAGATAAGATTTGTTTTGAATATCACGGAAATCTATCTTGATGAAAATAGTGTGATATATTTTATTTGATATATTCCAAATCAAGATAAAAAAAATATTTATATTGGAGTTGAACTTTCCACGAGAAATAAAGACAAAATAGGAAAGTCAATTTTGGTTTTCATTGATTGAAATTCCCTATTTTATTTCTCCAATATGTGTGGCTTATTTGTCTATATACAAGTATGCCGTTGTTGAGAAGAAGAAGATCAAGGAAGCCTCGTTTCGCCGAATGCTTGGCAAGGGTCTATCTTTGTGGAATTACATCAAGAATTCAAGTGTTGAAGCAGATTAAATCTTGTTGTAAGATTTGCGTATTAATTTCTTTGTGAGATTAAGAGATTATTTCATTAGGAATTGTAGAGTTAAACACTGCGTGCGTTCTTGAATGTAATTAGGGCTGGAAAACGCTAAGAGTGTTTAAGTGACTTGAGTGGTGTTTGTAATCTCCGTGTATCGCTTGATCTATAGTGGAATTCGTTGCTGCTCTCTCCGTGGACATAGGTGTCTACGACCAAACCACGTACATCCGTTGTCCGATTTATTTTCTTGTTATGTCTATTTATTTTTTGATCACTTGTTCCGCGTAACAGTCTGAGACCAGCAACTGCATCAAGCAATGAAAAGGGCATTACTTGAAGGGCAACATAAAGAGAAAACGTTAGCTCACATCAATGAACTGCTGGAGGAAGAAATTGGGGACCAATTTGAATGTGTTGAACTTAAAGATTGACAAATTCACAGAACCCTCAAATCATGAGGTTTCTCCGCCCAATTCCGCCTCCACCACTTGAGCCACAGCGACCGCACTGAGTTCCTCAAATCCCTCCGGGCCTTGAGTCCAAAGGGCGTGATCCTAAGAGAGAACAACGAGGACTGCTCATGCGCGGGCTGCGTGGACTTCGCGACGCGGGGGAGGGGGGGGGGGGGAGGGGTGGTTTGGTTGGTGTTTCACTCGGCGGATCCAGTACCTGTGGTGGTTCCTGGACTCGACGAGAGCAGCGTTCAAGGGGAGGGAGAGCGAGCAGAGGAGGATGATAGAGGGGGAGGCAGCAAGGGCACTGACGAGCACGGTGGAGATGAACAAGGGGAGCGAGAGGTGGTGCGAGCCGATGAGGGAGGCGGTGTTCGCGGGGGAGGGGCTCAGCGAGGATGCCATCGACAGAGGCCAAGCGCTACTGAGGAAGCACGACTGGAACTGGGAGATGAAGCTGGAGGAAGAGGGAGGCGGCGTTCGCAGGGGAGGGGCTCGGTGAGGATGCCATCAACAGAGGCCGAGCGTTGTTGAGGAAGCAGGACGGGAACTGGGAGATAAAGGTAGAGGAAGACGGTGGGAGCCATTGCTGATTGAGCTTGGGGTGGAAAGGTTAGCCTGTGTCCTTCTATTCGTTACGGAAGTTGAGTGGTGGAGGGAAATGATGATGATTAATTAGTGAAATTGGGGTTTAGATACTATCTAATTCAGATCATGCCTACTTAATCGGTTTGTAAAATAAAGAAATTCGGTGCTTTTGGTTAAATTTTTGCGTCCACTTATGCGTTTGAAAATGCAAGTAGCATCAAAAGTGGGTTTGATGAGTGTAGCAAATGCCTAAGTTTCTACCTTATAAATTGAAAAGACTTATCATCTATGTTTCAATAACGTATCGACAAAAGTTCATTAGTAGCGGTTCTGGATTGCTAACGGTACGTAGTTGTAATTAGGGACAAAACCGAGTTGAGTTACCCACGAGTATCTCAAGATTGTGTACATGATCATTGGAGATCGACTCGCACGATGCAACTTGATCTTAAGTTGCTATCACTTGATCTAGTAACTCCTCGAAATGAGCTTGAACTCGTCCATAATCAGCTCGATGGGCTGAAGATCCTGTAACCAGGCTTGCATTGTTTTTCCTTTAATAGTTAACAATCATAAGACTCATTCGTAGAAACCTTTAAATGTGCATTATACCCAAGAACACTAATATTATAAATCATTAAGCTCAGTTCAAGTTCCTTCAGGAGTTGACCGTAATCGAATCGAACTAATCTCGAGAACGAATTTTAATCATTCATCTAGCTCAAGCTTGCACCGTATTGACTCGACTGAAACTCAATTCGACCCTTTGATGTGGTTTCTAACGCAAGACTTGCTCCCGGGTTAATGATAATCATTGCACTGTGATGACAAGCTGGCCATCCTCTCCAAGATGGTGAGTATTCAAGTCGAAGTTCATCTTCATTTGATTGCCAATGGAGGAGTTTTATGAGAAGCAACAAGCAAAAAGATTCCTGACCACCGTACCAACATCCATAGACCATAACATAACATCCACAAGGCACTCGTTGCTCGGTTCCATGGCCACCTCATCTCTGTTTCGTGCCACGCCAAGTTCATAGAGCATCATTAAAGTGGTCGCGCCACCACGACGAGCGATGTGCTTGATTATGACATTACTCCGTCAAATGAACAGCTTGCTCGTTTGCCGGTTTCTATATGCCGTAAGGGGCACGAGAAAGTCATATCAGCATCTGACGCATTCGATGCATACCCCTAGAATGTGAGTGGACGACTTGGACAAGGTATTCGCTCGTCGCCCACCCCGACAAAGCGCGAACGGATTCATAGCGGAAATCATATCCGTTTAGGGACAAGAACAGCCCTTGTCTTATGCCCTGATTTCCTGGTCAACTCAAATCCTTTCCGTACATATGATACGATGGGCATGGACCCTCTGTAGCTAACCCACCGATTGCTTCAATCAATAACTCCTCTCTTTCCAGGAAACCTCCGAACTGGCCATGTTCACATTCGACATTCTATGTTCAGACCACGTCAGTCAATTAATGCAACTCCCAAAGTCAACAAAAAACTGAAGGCGACAGCTCAAAAAGGAGCACACTGTTGAAACGCGGGCGACAAATCATAGTAGAAGTTGATCATGATTCTCTCTCTTTTCCACGTCAATGTCCACCTCATTTTCCGCCAAGATTTGTCTCCCGTGAGCAGTTTTTGCCCATTCCTGCAAGAATTTCCACCACCCTAGTTTCTCTCCACGACAGTTCTCGTTCCTAGGTTACCTGGACTCCATAAAATCAAAACATGACATGCTAAGCAATCTCAACATGAGCTTTGTCAAAATGGAGTCAAGAAAGCATTTGCGATTCACTCCACACCCTGTCATCTTCAGTCTCTGCCTCCTGCTTCCATGCACTTGCTTCACTCTCTCTCACTCTGCTAAACTTGGGAATGACACAGATAGACTTGCCTTGTTGGCCTTCAAGAACCAGATATCCCATGACCCTTTTGCCACGCTGAGCAATTGGAACGAGTCAGTCCATTTTTGCCGATGGAACGGGGTTATTTGCGGTGGGCGACACGAGAGGGTCGTGGTGCTAGACCTCCAGTCCCGGAACTTGACAGGTACTATCTCACCGCATATAGGAAACTTGACATTCGTGAGGCAAGTCAATCTGCGGTACAATTACTTCCACGGCGAGATCCCAAAAGAAATGGGACGTCTGTATCGGCTTCGAGCTATCGGACTCACCGAGAATCTTTTGCATGGTGAGATTCCTGTAAATCTTGCTCAGTGCTCGGAGCTGAGGATTCTCGATCTAGTCGCAAACAGCCTCGAAGGAAGAATTCCACCCGAGCTGGGGGAGCTCAATAAGCTTACGGGATTAGGACTTGCTGTCAACAACTTAACAGGTCCAATCCCGAAATCACTAGCGAACCTCACGCTTCTAAGCCAGTTTTCTCTATCAGAAAACAGACTGAGCGGCGACATTCCTAAAGAGCTCGGCCAGCTGAGGCAGCTCCGCATGTTCCAAATCTCATCAAACGGACTCTTGACAGGTTCCATTCCTGGTCAGCTCTTCAATCTCTCTCTTATGGAGTACTTTGCTGTTGCCGATAACCAACTTCACGGAAAAATTCCACCCGACATAGGATTTACTCTTCCAAACGTTCGGATTCTTCTCTTGGGACTAAACCAGTTTTACGGTTCAATTCCAAACTCCATATCTAATGCAAGTAAGCTCGAGTGGCTTTTTATTCCATTTGGCCAGTTGACTGGTTCGATACCTCAAGATTTGGGGAAGTCGAACAACCTGGTGAAGTTGAATCTCGGGATGAACGAGCTTGGAAACGGGGATGGGAATGACCTTGAATTTCTTTCCTCATTAATGAACTGCACAAAACTTGAGGTCCTTGCCTTCAACAACAACAGTCTCAGTGGGGTTTTGCCAAATCACATGACCAATCTCTCTTCAAACCTCAATTACCTTCTGATGGGAGCGAATAGGATTTCCGGTAGCATCCCCAATGACATTCAAAAGCTCGAAAACCTGATCTTGATCGGCATGGAGGAGAATCTCTTCACCGGACAAATCCCCGCCTCCATTGGGCTTATGAAGAACCTGCAGGTTTTGTCAATTTTCGGCAACAAATTTTCGGGGAAAATTCCTCACTCCATTGGTAATCTCACTTCCTTGGTAGAACTCGGCTTAAATGATAATTCTCTCCAGGGAAACATACCTTCAACCTTAGGAAACTGTCAGAGTCTTCAGAGGCTCTCTTTGGCAAATAATAACCTTTCCGGCACTATACCTAAAGAGGTGATTGGCATTCCTTCCATAACAGATTGGTTTGACTTGTCTGGAAATAAGCTAGCCGGTCCGATACCCTTAGAATTAGGAAAAATGAGACAGATCACACATCTAGACTTATCAGACAACAGACTATCAGGAGAGCTACCTAGTTCCCTTGTAAGCTGCGTTAGCTTGGAATTCTTGTATCTAAGCAGAAATCTCCTCAAAGGATCGATTCCTTCCTCCTTAAAAAGTCTCAAAGGGATTCAAGAACTCGATCTCTCGCGCAACAACTTCACAGGCAACATCCCTGATTTCCTCAGCTCTCTCACCTTCCTGAAAAAACTGAACTTGTCCTTCAATGATCTGGAAGGTGAGGTCCCGGAAGGTGGAATCTTCAAGAACGCGAGTGAAATCTCAATTGCAGGAAACAGTAATCTTTGTGGGGGCCTGGCGGCACTGCATCTGCAGAAATGCAACCCTCCGAGAGTTCATTCCAGGAAATCGTGGCGACGTTTGTATATCAGGATAATGATAATCCTCGCAGCTTCTGGTGGAACATGTGCAATCTTGTTATGTTCCATTCTCGTACTTTATAGACGGAAAAGTGTTAGAAGGAAGAAATCCTTCGAGACGACTCCTGCAGAGGATGAAAAGAAATTTCAGAAGATTACGTATGCTGAGCTTTCCAGAGCAACAGATGGCTTCTCTCCAGCTAAAAATATAGGGACCGGCAGTTACGGTTCAGTGTACAAAGGATGCATCAGAGAATTGGTGGTTGCAGTGAAAGTGCTCGACCTCCAGCAACGTGGAGCTTCGAAGAGCTTTATAGCAGAATGCGAAGCGTTAAGATTGATCCGGCATCGGAATCTCTTGAGGATAGTCACTTCTTGCTCGAGCATTGATTTCTTTGGGAACGAGTTCAAGGCATTGGTCTACGACTACATGCCGAATGGGAGTCTGGAGAAGTGGTTGCATGTAGATAATGCAGATGACGAGAATTCTGGCCGGAGGCAACTCAGTTTTGTGCAGCGGGTTAGCATAGCCATTGACATAGCTCAGGCTCTGGACTATCTCCATCACGATGCGGACCCTCCAGTTGTTCACTGTGATCTTAAGCCAAGCAATGTCCTCCTCGACGATGACATGACCGCTCATGTCGGCGATTTCGGATTAGCGAGGCTCCTCTATGATAAGAACCCTCAGATTCAATCGAGCCTGAGTACTGGTGCCTTTAACGGCACTATTGGATATGTAGCACCAGGTAACTTCCTTTTTGCCCTATAATCTAGGAAAGATATATCTCATAGATCCTTCGTTTCTCAGGACCCTTTCTGCAAAAAATTAACAAAAGACATTTCAAAATTGGACTGCAGAATTCAATCTCTTTTCATTTCGAGAATGCTCATATACAAATATTTTCGGATTATATTTGTTGAACTTATGCCAAACTGGTAATGTGTTTTGGTGAAGAATATGGAATGGCCGGTCAGATTTCAACTTGGGGGGATGTGTACAGCTTTGGGATTCTAGTGATGGAGATGTTCACTGGGAAGAAGCCAACTGATGAGATGTTCATGGAAGATCTCAGCCTCCATAGCTATGTGAAAAGGGCTATTCCGGATGGAGTGGCCGAAATAGTCGACTCAAAACTACTCGAAGAAGTCTTCAACCATCAAGACATCGACAGGGCAACCACTTTGAGAAAGCAAGGCAAAGCTCAAGAGAGCTTGACCGTGATACTGAAAATTGGCATCTTATGCTCCGCCGAACAACCCGGAGAACGACTCAACATGAAGGAGGTCGTCGTGCAGTTGCAATCACTCAGAGAAATGATCTAAAATCTATGGATGTGTAATAGTTTCACTGGGTCATGATAAAAGTGATGTGTAGGGTGAGCACCAGAAGTTGTTAAGGTAGTAGATGAAAACTAAGTTACAAGATGTACTGGCTAGGTTTGTGTTATTTTTCGTCTTAAAAGAACTACCCAATCCGAAAACCCATGGTTTGACAATGAAGTAATCTCAAATATGCATAGCATTTTGCCTTTTCTCTGTGATGCTCTTTCTAATCGACTTTCCTGAAGTAAACCGAGATGCATCAATAGAAATCATTTGCTTATATAGATACCTGAAGATTACTTGAATCGGAGAGCATCAGCAAAAGTTCAAATCTATTAGAGTAGCAAATTCTACTCCTCTAGCTGTTGCAATGCACGACATATTCCTAGCTTAAATGCCGAAAGTCACTATCAGAATGCTAACTTCTTTTATCACGTTCATTTACCGAGGATTAAGTCTCTTACAAAATTGTTCACTGTCACGCCCCGAATCCCAAATCGAGCACGCGGCATCCCGTTCATACCATTAAGTCTCATCGCGCTCGCCTGGTTTACGAAACACGACGGCCCGGGAAGTCTCTTCGTCGCTACCAGACGACGCGACCTTCATTGATCTCTTGAACCTGTGGAAACGTGCCTCCTATCCATACATACATGCATACAGGAATGGGATAGTGGCCAGCGGTGGGGAGACCGCCAACAAACGTAAGTACACATATATATAATCAAAACATGAGCGTTAGATACAGACTGCCAAAAAGGGAACGCACTACAGTCCAAAAGTTCTACGCTCATCTCCCAACTCGAGGCCTAGACCTAAACCCCTGGCGCAGTCACTCCTCTGGGTCCACTGGCTCCTCGGGGTCGTAGTCTGCATAGGGGTCGAGCTCCTCGTCGGGATCGGTGTTCATGGGTCGCCCTCCTCGTGGTCATCTATGACGGTCCGTCCTGGCGACGGTGGCTCCTGCATCAGCTCCGGATCTACCACCTCTCCCTCATAGGTGACGGGTCGGAGAAGACCGGGGTCATCCTCCATCGGTATCGGGACATCAAAAGCGCGAACGGGTCCCTCAAAACTAAAATCTCCTTCGGCTATCCAGGCCTCGAAACTATAGGGGACGAACTGGGGATTTCCCCGATCTACCCAGACGGTGGTCAGGTGTCGGTGCCAAAGCCTGGCGTCATCGTCCACATGATGAGTAATCTCGACCCTGATGTCCATTGGGAGTCCAAAAAGCAATGGAGGCGGTGCGGCCATCACTGGGACCTAGGATCTGAAAGATTGGCAATCAACGCAAGTGAGTCGAAACTCAATAAGTTCACCACTAATTCTAACGTAGGGTAGAGTATCCTAGTGGGTTCGGACCTATCCAGTAGTCTAGGGTTCCCACTACCTCCCTACAGGGTTCTCTCTCAAAAAGGTAGGGTAGCAGTTCACCAGGTAAAGGTCGACTCAACAAATATTACGAAACAGCGTGGAAACTAAATCACACATTCAAATCGTCAGCCAACAAGTACACGGACTCAATAGGCCCTCAGGACGTCAAGTATACCATAACAATCAATTTATGACCCAGACTGGTTCGGCCCGCGTCTCGTGCGCTTCAGGCTCGTGTCTCAACCCGCGTGTGGTACGCCTCAGGTTAGCACGCTCGACTACACTTTTCAATGTTACAGCTCGGTGTGCATTCAACAGAATGGTACTCCGCCATAGTAGACAAATAAAGGAAACCAGATGGTAATTTGCCACAAATATAGATTAACCAGTCAATCAAGGATCGCAGAAATTTCATTCATTTTGTTTCAATCACGTGACCCGTTAAATTCCCAAAGGTAAGTTAAATCCCAATTGGATTCGACCCGGGCCCGAAACCCAATTAAAGTCAATTAGCTTAAACCAAGTTCAACTTGTTTCCGGCCCATTACCCTTCATTAGCCCATTCTTGAATGTTAATAGAAAGTCTTAGGACGGCCCATGATTAAAAGGTAAATTCGGCCAAGGCCCAAGGCCCATATTTTTCTCAAGCTTATTGAGCCCTAATCTTATTAATTAGGCCCAATTCGAACCCCTTAGGCCCACCTATCACCTTGGGTCATAAGTCCACATGTTCAAGCCCATAATATAGTCTATTGGACCCTAAATTTTCGTCCATATTGCTGCACAACAGAAAATGGCCCAAGTTCAATGGCCCAACAAGTTCATTTGGGTCCCAAATGAGGCCCCAAGCACACCTAACATCCCTAGCCCTTCTCTCTCACGCCCAATCTCCTCCATACAGCTCATGATTAAGTTTTCCAGTCCAATATAAAAATCCACACGTCCACGATTGAACCCTACATGCTAATCTCCCCACCGGTCCAATTAGTTTAAGCCTAAATCTCCCATTTTTCCCTCATAGTCCACCCAAATACCATGCAAACCAGCAACCACAGAAGCATACGGTACTCCTAGACTACAATTAGTGAGTTGGCTTACCAAAGTAAAGCTGACACAAGGAGGACAACGGTGAGGACTTGGACGGCCGAATGAGCTCACGGCTTGAGGGAGAGGAGGCGGCGACGTTGGCTGGTTCCGGTGGCCTCCAAGGGTCATAACGGGATGGTTTTAGGTGTTAGAGGAGTTGAGAAGTCAAGTGGAACAAGTCCACACGGCTGGAGCTCCATTGAACCCAAAACGACGAATAAAACACCAGGGGAATCGGGGGCTGTTTCGGGGTGTTGCAGGGGCCATTTGGCCACGAAAATGGAGGGGGAGGTGCTTGAGAGGCTTACCGAGGTGTGTGTGTCCGTGAGGGTGGTGGACGGCGACGAAGGGACGGCGGACGGAGCTTGGGGGCGGCGGACAAGGCTTGAATGTGGCTAGAAACGGCGGTGCAACGGCTGAAATGGGGCGGTGATGATGGCGTTGGAGGCGGCCGACAGACGGTGTTTTCAGCGGACGAAGGAGAGAGAGACCGAAGGAAAGAAGATGGAGTTCACGAGGGAGAGGGGAGAGAGTGATGTTCGGTCGAAGGGGGTAGAGGAGAGAGAGAGTTAATCAAATTTGAAAAGCAAATAAAATAACATGGTGAGTGGGAGTTGGTATTAGGATATTTGACATATGAGGTGATACATGTACTTTGACTTGACTTTGATTGACATTCTAGGAAATTGTGCCATGATATGATTGATTTGATTGACATGACACTTGATTGACGTGACAACTGATTTGATCTGCCTCGATTTGTGTGCCAAATGCACTGATCGGGTCCCGAGCGCGAACGGATCTCAGACTAGAATCGATTTCGCTCTAGCGCGTTTGATCCCAGAAAATTCTATTTATTCTAATCTAAAGATTGGGCATTGACCGGGGGCATTTCGGTAAATTTTCCATCCACGTCTTGCTTTGCGACGTACATCGGCTGACTGCCTGACTGGCGTTGCTTCTGCCAGAAATTCCAATTCTCCACTGTAACTGTCATAAAATTTCGATTGTCCAAGGTCGGGATTCATCTCGTGGTCAAATTCACTAAACAACGACTATGTCGAAGTCTCGGACCAACGGGCGGCTGTTTAGGAAAAAAAAAATTCCTAGGTAGCCATTCCCTTCCGGTTAGTCATCTCATGGTAGCTAATCCCGAGCGAGAATCAATTAGAGTGTATTAATGAAGTACACCAATTCATTTAGAAATCCCGACAATCAGGTCGAATTTTCGGACTGTCACATTCACAGCTCCAGAGGATTCGATGTTTGCAGCGTGACCAGTGTCCTTGATGATCTCTAGCTTCGACTTGGGTCCCAGAAGCCTGATGATTGTAGATGTAAGGTTTATTGCATTTGTAGCGCTTAAGCAAACTGAGAAACTGATGTAAAGAATAGACACTAAGAAAACCTTACTTTTGCAAGTGATGTGCAAAGCTCGATGGGAAGACCTTGTCCTGATCCCCCCAATATAATCAGCGTTTCCTGAAAAATACCACCCAAGAAATGAATTGATAAGAGTTGCAGTCATTTTCTACTGATATGATTGCACGTACATCTCACATGTGAATGAACTACCTGAGTCAAAACAGGAAGCTTGCTGTCTGCTTTTCCGAAGAGCAAGTATTTTGCTAGACCCCCAACTCAAACAACACTTTGGTAACAAAAGTGGAATTCTATGGAGAGATTCCAATTCAAGTAGGGTAAACAGATTGAAAAAAGTTCTGTTTCCAGGAAGTCCATTAATTTCAACCTGTCAAAGCTAGGATCCAAACCAAGGTAATTCTAATCCCACCTTAATATAACTGATGACGATATTTGGATTCTGAAAGCCAAAAGTCACTACAGTGCGATTCTCTCCTTTTCTACCGTTTAAAAGCCAAGATTCTCAAAATGTCGTCTCTTTAGTTGAGGAAAAACTCCTAAAGGTTCTCACCCTTTCCCTTTCACTTTGTTTTTCTTCACTTCTTTCAAAGCCAGCATATTACTCCAAGACATGATAAGATTACCAGTCAAATTCTCCTGTAAACTAATTTTTGTAGCAAGGCAAACGCAACTTGAGTGGACACCTCAGAGCCTGAGATCAGCAACTGCATCAAGCAATAAAAAGGGCACAACTTTGAAGGGCAACATAAAGGGAGAACGTTGGCTCACATCAATGAACTGCTGGAGGAAGAAATTGGGGACCAATTTGAATGTGTTGAACTTATAGATTGACAAATTCACCAGAACCCTCAAATCCTGAGGCTTCTCAGGCAAAAGAAACTCCAACAGATTCCTGCCAATCTTGCTCATCTGCTCAAACTTCTGCTTATCTGTACACGCAATCCCACTGCTGACAATCACCGCTTTCTCAACTCCATCACCACCAATCTCAGCCATCCTGTACCCCACCATAGCTGATCGCGAAAATTGAGTACTTATCAACCCCAAGTTTCTTCAGACCCTCCACAATGCATGAGGCCTGAAACACATCACTCCTTTGACGGCTGACCGTGTGCGATTTCTCAAAGAAGAGCAAGTCTGGTATGAAGACGTTGAAGCTTCAAGATAAAGGGCCCACTTGGGCCAGGAACTGCCACCTCGAGTTGCCCCCGTAGCCATGGATGAGGACCAAGTATGGCTTCTTGGACCTCCGGTGAGCGGAGCACCAGAAGGGATGGTGGTCTGCTCGTCGTCCAAGTCCACAGTGCAGGGTGCGAGGCCGCATGACAGGAAATAGAGTGACGGGATATGTAAACAAGAAGTTGTTGTTGGATATAATACGTTCGTACGTGCAAGATATATGTTTGCTCATGAACAATAAGGGTTGGCAGACAAACCTGAATTGCAAAAATGAACGCGTAGCTGAATTGAACTAGCCCGACGAATTCAAGGGTCTTGGACAATTGCCTCCCAGAATAGAACCGATCGCCTGGGTTTAACCCGAGCCCGAGCTGGTCGGACCGATCCCGAGCTAGTCGGCTGAACAGTCGCGCGCACGAACCGGTCCGACTTTGTATAAGACTTCTCTTCTCCACAAAAGTGAAGTGCCTCTTGGAGCCCAAACCCATTAAAGAGGCTCAATTATTTAAACTCATTTTCTATCTCTCTTCTAACCTACGTGGAACTATTTCATTCGCCATTCTTTTATGGGTGTTGAACACTCAAAATCCCAACAGTAGCGTCCTGTGGAGGGTCGCGAGGTGCGAGAGCTGGTTCTTGAGCGTGTGAACGGCGGTGGAGAGGTAGAAGGCGAGGAGGTGTGGGGGAGTTTGGAGACGGCCATTGAAGTGGGCATGGAGGCGCTTGGGAGTGGTGTTTCAGTGTTCAGTCAGACCTCATTGTTGGCATCTGAAGCGTGCACAATCACATGCAAAGGAAGGAACAAGAGGACGAGATCGTGAGAGACACACATGTCATGGTTCTCTTTCTCTCTCTTTCTTTCTTTCTTTCTTTTTTGCCATCCTTACATTTCTGAACGCAACAGACACACGTGTCGCTGTCGATCGGAGAAGAAAGGGCAAAAGCATGAAGGAAGAAAAGGGCGAGGTGGTTTTTCTGTTCTTCCTTTGATGATAAGTATAGATGATTTACGATGATTTCAAAGCGATAACATGATAAATTTTTTGCTACTTCGAACTCATGAACTGAACAGACGTTTTTAAATCAAATGTTTTCCCTGAAATCACTAGCGAATTAAGTAGAAAATGTTAAGGTGATCCGCGGGCAACACACCATAGCGAGCCATATTGGTTTGCATTTCATCGTATTTTGCTGCATTCCGTCATAGCACGTCATAGCTAATCGCTTTGGGTGTCGTGTTTTTTCAACATGCGACGGTAGCAGATACACTACAAACAAAATCTAAGAATTAGACGGATTATAAAAAGTTTCGTCGCGCCATCGTAGTGCTTCCACGGCACGTGATGGCACAAAATATGGGCTTAAAGTCCATTGTAGTTCAGTGCATTCTAGCATGAAACAGCACACGAAAACCTCACGACCTACCTTTTCTAAGTGTTAGTGCAATACTCGTAATGCCATCGTACCTCGGCGCATTTCGTCATGGCGGGTCGTAATACTTTGTTTTCCTTCGCGTGACTTCACCATCCGTTCTAACTGTCAATATGGGTCAAAGCTCCATATTTGACCCATATTTTGTATAAAATAGGTCTTATATAGATCATTAACATTTAAAGGACTCACTAAATAAGGGTCCAAAAGGTTAAAGTGAAATTAAATTGGTCAAAATTGGGCCACGCATGAAACCCATTTTCGACCCATATTTGACCCATTTTCGACCCACAACTCTCACAAATTACAGATGAACCTAGAGCCTTTCCGTTTGTTTCACGGAAAATGTGATACTTTCAGAAATCATTTTTCATGAAGTCATTTTTCAAGAAAATAATAATATTTTCCAATATTTGATTAATACTAAAAAAATGAACTGGAAAATAATTTTCGTCGTTTATTATGAAATTGATTTTCGGGGACCGACGGTGGTGGCGGCCGATGATTGGCCGCGGCCGGCCACCCGCTGCGGAGATTTGTGTCCGGACGCGGCAACCAGCGGCCGACCGAGGAGATCGGCCGCGGCGACCGGTCAAGGTGACCTGCGGCCGGCCGCGGAGATCGACCGAGGCGACCAGTGGCGACCGGCCGAGGCGACCTGCGGCCGGTCGCAGTGGCCGGCCATGACGACCGGCCGAGGAGACTTGCAGCCGGCGGCTGTGATCGGCCGAGGTGACCTGCAGCCGATCGCAGTGGTCGGCCGCGACGACCAGCTGAGGCGACCTGCGACCGGCCGAGGCGACTTGCGGCCGGTCACAGTGGCCGACCGCAACGATCAACCGAGACGACTTGCGGCCGGCGGCTACGACCGGCCGAAGCGACTTGCGGCCGATCGCAGTGGCCGGCCGCAGCGACCTGCGATCGGCGGCTGCAACCGGTCGCAGTGGCCGGCCACGACGACCGGCCGAGGCAACCGGCGGCCGGTCGCCGCGACCGGCCGAGGCGACCTGCGATCGGCCACCTTCGCCCACCCATCGTCGTCGGCCGCCGCCGCTCGTCGTGGTCGGAGAAAAATGAAAGAGAAAATAAAGCAAAATAAAATATGTTAAATGAGTTATATAATTTTTCTTAGAATATTAGTGTAATTTGGCAATATAGGTCAAAATGGGTCAGGTCTAGTATGGGTTGGTTGCGGGTTGGGTCGGGTTTGGGTTATTGAATATAGGTCAAAATTGGTTAGACAGATCAATACGGGTCGATCATATTCGACCCGACCCAAACCCGACCCGACCCACCCATTTGACACCTCTATCATCCGCTGTGATGTAAAGACAACGAAGAACATCAAAAGTAAAGAAAAAAACAACGAATTCCAATGGGTTAATTTAGTGCGTTCCGTCACACGCGTAGTAAAGAATGGGCAAGCAGATGCCCAGGCAGAGTGATTTTGAAGAGTCCCAGAAGTTGCTTCTCGCGAGGATTGGATTTTACTGTCAAGGGAAAACTGCTTTGCAAATGTGGCCATGTCGCCCGTGGAAGCAAACATGTCTTAAAGGGGTTGGCGTATGATTAACACTAATCACACGTCTTAGTCACTAAAAATGTTTGTTTAGTTCGATAAACCCGTCCAATTCTGCCGGTTGTCCGTCCTTAACGTCGGCTCTCTCTGCCAAGCTTGTTGTTAAGCACAAGTGAGCATGTTTTAATAGTGAGTTAATACCATTACAAACCTCAAATTGATACATTCATGATAAATTTACCCCCAAATAATTTTTTTATTACCAAAATCTCAAATTTGAGATAAATTCAAACCCTCTATTAGTTTTTGTTATATTTTACCATCAACTTGTTGAGTTAAGTGACACATAACGGTTGACAGGTGTAGCAATTTAAGATTTTTACCCTCTATTTATCATAAATACATCAGTTTGAAATTTTTTGTGGTATTAATTCCATTTAAAGAGAACTAACAGATAGCAAATTTGTCGCATATGTATTATTTTGATATTTTTGGTAGTCAAAAATTTAGTTTAGGATAAATTTATCACAGGATGTGCCAATTTGGATTTTTGCGATTAAAAAAAAATTGGAGTAAATTTATCACTAGTGTACCAGTTTGTGATTTTTTTTTTGTTGATAATAATAATAATTTTAGATAAATTTGTCTCAAATATATCAATTTGAAGTTTTTATTGGTATTAGTCCTTAAATGTGGTGCATAGCTTAATTTCACAGTAATCTCTTTCGCCTTGAGGAAACAATGCAATGATGTGATCTATTCCTAGCGTGTGGTTCGAGAGTTGGGAGAGAGATCTTTACAGAACATCTAATTATAATTTAATAGACCTTGGTGGACTATGATTTATATTCTCCATCAACCAAAAAAGCATTAGGTTTTGTTCTCTAACGAGCAGGAGCTGTCCTAGCAAGAGTCTTAATGAGGCAACACCCCCCTTCAAAGTCATAGGGATTTTATAATTTGAGCCTATATTTTATTGGCTATTTGGGATTAGGCCCACGAATAGCAATTATTATATATTTACTCTTTTTTCACTTATAATTGAATGATATAATATGGAGGTGCAATATGCTTATTACAGTGAAATTCTCTGAATATAGCCCTAATTTAAAAGTGAAAAAAAAAGTGAATCAAAATAATATCTTATTGCTCTCTTTCTCATTTCTATGCTTTATTTCGTTGTAGTTTTGCATCAATTCCTGACAGATCCAATGAGGTTGGATGACGGGTTCCACCCATTTCTTGGGTTACAATTCAGAATCCATTAAAGAGATTCTGCTAAAAGTTGGCTGGAAGGAAAGGGGAAAAGAATGCAGATGAAACAAGCTTCAAAGATGCATAAAGAAAGATAAAAGATAGCTAAGTAAAGAAAGGCATTAACCTCCAGCAAGATCTGTGTACAGCTAGCAGTAGCAACAGAATCACTTCTTGTCACATATGAACACACGCCCATCTGATACCTTGCCTCCACTTTGTTCCAATCTCATCTTTCTCACTCATTCCCTCCAATAACTTTCAAAGCCCCTCCCCCACTTTTCACACTTTTTCCCCGTTGAACTTTATGGACGGCTGTTTAATTTATCACCTCTGTCACCCAATAGAGACTCTTAGGCCCTTTCCCCACCATGATTCCTTTCCTTCACCAGGTTCATCTTCTTCCCTCTTATAAATCTCCCATCAAACTCAGCCCCTTCTCTTCAACACTTGTTTCTTCCATTTGGCCATAGGGTTCCCCTGCAGAGCCCCCATCAATGGCTGCTCATCTTTACGCAGCTCGAAGCTCGTCGCAGAGAGGAGTGGCCATGGTGTTGGCTCTCATATCAGCAATAGTACTCTCTCCACTGTATGTTGACAGGAAGAGCGAGGCTAAGTATTTCCACGAGGCCAGATGGAGTTCTGGATTTGTGCTTCCTGTGGTTCTTGCTGGGCTCATAATTGCGATCAAAACCACTTCATCATCTTCCTCTTCTTCTTCAGGGTATGTTAGAAGAGGTTCGACGATTCCATCTCCTGATCCTTCGTGGGTGCTGAGGATTGGGAGCTCAGCCTGGGGACTCGCTGGGGTTCTGTTGATGCTGATGCTCGTGCTGTCTTGGCAACATTCTGTTCAAGAGTTCTTGTGGAGATAGAGAAGGAACATGCATTATTACGCTATTCTATGACTGTTTTCGCTGTAGTGGCGCTAGTGGTTGTACTTATCATGCGACTATTAAGTTATTTTAAAGTACCAATTATGAATTGATATTACATTAGCATGAGACTATTTCTTCTGTTTCTTGAGAAGCCACACAAGATGACAACATCAATAATTCGTTTACAGATCATAACGGTCACCAAATATTAGCAAAAGGGGGGAACAAACAAATGACGCTCCGGACGGTGCATCTTCGAACTGAAAAGGATGGAGCTGACAACGCAGATACAGATTACATACATGATGGATTTTGGAAAATCAAATTCTCAAGTCTATGCAAGAGCAAAATAAAATGAGAAAAATATAACTTTTCCAGACAGAATGAGAGTCCAAATCCTGTCCTATATATGCATACATATTTACAAGCAAACCTGATTTTTGACAAATGATAAATCACAAAGGTATTATCTCGTAAGGGTCAACTCCTCCAGCCAACCAAAGTGCTAGTAGACTGCCCCAGCCTCGATACGGGAAGGCCGTGATCATACATTCGCTGGATCTCTTCCCTATACTCCGTCAATGACTTATTGGGTAACGCAGGAGTCAATTCCACAACATCCCCCATCTTCAACTTGCACATAGGCTCACCAACTGGCTCACGATTCAACCTTGGCCTCAGTTCTTCCTTGAGAGGGCTCCTGTAAGGCGTCCATTTTGAGCTCCCCAACCCAGCCCTTTCCAGCAAATCCATGACTGTAGAGTCAGGAGGAAACTCTTGGACCGACATCTGCAGAATCCAACCATCAGAGAACTTCATCACATCCATCATTGAGCAAGACAGAGTAATCATATATTAGCATACTGCCAAACCAAACTTCAAATGCGCTACCCAAGTCATCAAGTATTTCTTGCACCAGAGAAAAAATAGTTGAACTGTCTTGTGACAATCAGGTAGTATAAGCACCGACATTAGACACACACTGTAGGAGAAAGAAACAAAACATGGAAGTTGAAGAAATACCTTATCATTGGTAATCATAACGATAAAGATAGGCCCATCCTGATCAGAGAGAGGCTTGTATGAGAATGGACAATCTTCCGTGTGAGTTGGGAACGTGCAGGTTGGTTTGACAGAATCAACATGGCCAATTGATGACTGATCATTTCTCATTGCCTCACACTGCCAGCTAACAACCCATCGAGCCCACTCAACCATCTGAAGCACGAAAGCAGAGTGCTTACATTCACCTTCTTTGTATCTCCAGTGAGCAGCAAATCCAAATTCAGCCTGCAAATGCATTGCTTTTGTTCGGATTTGAACTTCAAGGGGAACCATCCCATCACCCATCACTACCGTATGAAGCGATTGATACCTAAATGATAATGATGAAATGTTAAGAAAGCAAAGGCCCTTGGCGCTTAAGCTCTCAACCAATGTATTTTAGCAAACATACCCATTAAGCTTTGGATGGGCAATGTAGTCTTTTGATCTTCCAGGAACTTCAGGCCACAAACTTTGAACAATTCTCAGTGCCTCGTAACAGTCCTCTTCATTTTCAACAATTAATCGTAAACCATGCATATCATGGATTTCATCCATTGTAAGCTTCTTCCTGCATGAAAATAACAATCTCTATTAATACAACAATTAGTGCACAAGTTACTTGCTACAAGAGAGACTGGAAATCTATTGTAGGTGCGTTTCGCCGTTGCTGCTGAGAGTGTATATATTTCAAAATATGCGCAGCACTTATTGCTTGAACCAAAAAATGTTCCAAGGCTTTGTGGCTTTTAGTCATCTCTGGACTTCATGCTCTACTCTCCATGCTATAAGTATGTTTGTTAGGTTGTATTATTTGGTTTCTTGTGCCCTGTTTTCATTTACTCCAGATGTACTACGACAGTGTATCTTTCAATAAATTACCTTATAATTAGTAAAAGAAAGATGAAACATCATCCACCCTTGGGAACTCTTTTTTTTTTATTTGGCCAGACACCCATAGCAGCTCACATACCAAAAACTTCGTAATAAACAGTACACGACCTGTTCATTTTGCTCCCTAGGTTTCTGAATTAGCAACAAGTCCATGAAAATCACATAGTACAAGCTATCAACAAAGGAAAGCAGTCCCTCAAACAACACATAAAGGATATGCCAGGGAGGGAGTGAGAGGCATACTTTAACATTTTGCTATATATGCTATATAAGTTTTTGTGCCTTCCCGATAAAGAGTGATAAGAAATGGCCTTATCCTTCAGAGCCAGCTCTAATTTCTCGATAGCAGATGCAATCATTGCTTCATCAAAGGACTCAAGAAGCTGCGAGGATAATCGTTCGTGCATGTCCGGGTTGAGATGCTTAAAGCACAAATTCTCTAGCTGCTCCTTCCAACTATAGACCCCCAAACGGTTGGCCAGTGGTACAAATATCTCCATCGTCTCCTCAGCAAACCGCTGTTGCTTGACCAAAGGCAATGCATCCAGAGTCGCCATATTGTGAAGTCTATCAGCCAATTTTATGAGGACAGCCCTGGCATCTGCCATGGCTAGGAACATGGTATGAAGTCGATCTGCCTCAACAGTCTTGCTTGCTGTATTGTTTTCCCGTGCAAGTTGGCTAAGTTGGCTTAGCTTTGATACCTAGAATACCGTACATAACTGACTTATATTAAAGATCCTCATAAAACATGCATGCATAAGTCGCCATGCAAACAAAGACAGCTCAAAACAGCAAGAGTACATTACTTCAGAAAAGCAGCAACATGGAAAGGAAAAGTAAAAAGAGACGAAACAATCTAGATGGAGAATACAAGCACCCCAGTTGACCTGTTATCTTTCAAATTAAAAGCGTGAGCTTCTGGTTGTTGATTAAAGAACAGTGAACCGTCAGAATCAAAACCCAGAGCATAACATTAAAAGCTCAAATGTCACTTTCCTATTATAGAAAAAAATTTGCAAACTTCTTTGCACTGGAAAAGCAAAACATGGGAAAGAAAGAAATGTCCCTCTTTGCAGCATTACCAGTGGCTCAACCATTAGAAAAAGTCATGTAGGATTGTCATAATCTTCCTGAATTAGAGAGTGAAGAGACTGTTAACTTTCCCAAGGTGTCTACAGAATACAATTCTTACATTGCAAACACATTATTCCTGGACAACAATTCCCAAAAAAGAGAAGCAATTGCAAAAGCTACCACCAGCTATACTCACAACAGCATTCTGAGTGACAAGATAATTCAATCCTGCAACTCTGTTTACATAAATATTCATAATAGAGACCTCGGCACTCTCTGCAGATAACACGACATAGTATCAGTGAGCTTAATGAGGTCATTTCGAGGACACCCTCAATGGGATCTTACTCAATCAGGAAGTAACTATCTACTTAGTTCAGTCAATAACCTGAATAGGCATTGTGCTCTTTCAGTGGCCTACGAATAGTTGTGCGAGGGCATAGCCACAAACAAATACTTGCAAGTGGATATTGCAAATTTTGTATGCTGTGCACTTAAGTTATTATGCCTCCTAACCATTTTCCAGGGACAGAAAAATAGCAGAAACAGCTCACAGGAAAAATAAATGGCAAATGTTTAACTTCTTTCGAGTTTCTTTTTTGTCCAAACAGTTCACACAAGGAATCAAGATGGAAATTTTTTCTTACCCCTACAATTAAGTCAGCCACACCAGGTCCAAAGTTCCTCAATACATAGTCATAACTCATGAAGGTATCGTCAAGGGTGTCATGCAACAGCCCCGCGGCAACCACGGTAGGATTAGCACCAATAAGTGCCAGTGACAAAGCTGTTTCAACGCAATGCTGCAGATACGGATCGCCACTGGCACGCATCTACATGACAAACACATCAAAACCTGTCAAACAATCATAAAACAAAATTGCCCCAATGAACAAAGGCCCTTGTACAGTCGAGAACTATACCTGCCCTCTATGTGCTTTTTCGGCCTCATAGAACGCCTTAATGACAAACTCGTGGCAGAAGATATTATGCCTTAACTGTGCATTCACCAAGAATTCCCTTGCATACGGCTCAAGATCACTCTCCACAAAGCAATCCTCCAAATTAAACGCCAATTCCCCCACATCAGCAGTTTCACCACTATCACCTCGCACCTCAACCGCTGGCATTTCTAGCTCAACACAAGAAGCCACCGCCCTCCTAAGAAACCCACTGAACAGCCCGTTAGAACCTCTTCGAATCGAGCCTAGTGCATTAACGTCATTTCTATCACGCGAAGTTCTCAATGGGAAGCTCTTTGCACAACCGTTTCCACTACTGCTATTGCTACTACACGAAACAGGTCCGTGAAGAACCGATACCGGGCTCTGATGATCTCGCTTCCACGAACCCACAAATTTACTCGGCGAATAGCGAAAGGAGCTGCTTAGCTCTCTAAATTCCTCACCTCTCTCTTTCCTCACCAATTCATCGCCGCCCCCAGCGAAGCTCGAAGACGACGAGGGCTTCGCCACCGTTGGCGTCGGCGAAGCGAAGAGGCACGAGAGACCGCCGACGATTGTCTTCTGAGCCGAAGAAGCGGTCGACGAGGCAGGCGGCGACGATCTGGAGTTGAATTCGAAATCGCACGACACGTGCGCATTGATCTGGTGCGACGTGGAGCAGACGCTGCCCGGCGGGCTGGAGTACAGAGCCACCGTCGGGACGGCCATGGACATTTGGGGCGGGCTGGATTCTAGGGTTTCGCGGGGGACTTCACGGAGTGCAACCTATTCCGTCGGAACCGAGACCGTTTCTCAAGAACCCAGATTCTTTTCCTGCGAGATGGGACGATTCCTCGGGAAAAAGAGTCGAATTTTCCCGGGAAAAGCTGTAGTTTCTTTCTCAGGGAAACTGCTAGACCGACGAGAGGAGGAGCAACCGATCAAGGAAGACGGCAAAAGCACAGTTGAGGGCAGTGATGCGGACCAAGTCGTACGACTAGCGAAGCTCTGGACGTGAGAATTTGAGAGAATTCGGGAGAGATTTTCTGGAAGAAGGATTAGAATGTACGGGAGAGATGGAGGTCCGACAGTTTCAGATTTTCCAGAAGGTTGAATCACTCACTCACTCTCTCTCTCTCTCTCCCTCTCTCCCCTTTCTCCCTCTAAATCGTGACCGAGAGACGACATAATTAGGCATTTACAACGCTGTCCTCGTATTGCACGAAAAAATCTCAGTTGTTAAAAGTACAAACGAACACATATCCGAGAAAAATATTCTTGGCCAATCAAAGGGAAAATGTTTAGCGGGGAAAAGATAAATTAAATTTTTGGTGTTAGCGTATATATCATCTTGTACGGCTGTTGATCTGTTGTATATTTGGTTAGTTTCCTTTATTCTAGGTGATAGCCATTCAGTAGCTATTTTGTAGGCTTTTTCATTGGCTAAATTCAAGCCCAACTTTTGTATAAGTCTGACACATCTAATCAATGACAATCAGAGAAAAAATTTCTTTCATCTTTTATCTGTTTCACGTGGTATCAGAGCTGCTCTTTTCCTAGGGTTTGCTCTTGGCGCCTAAACCTCAATGAAGAATTCAACAAGCAGCTCCAGGGATGATGGAAAGAAAACCATCTCGCCGTTTGCCCTGACGTCAAACGATAATCCTGGTAATTAAAGATCACGCATACACAATTGAAAGGTCCTAATTTTGAAGAATGGGCTAAAGCCATTCGGATCTCTTTACGAGCGAAGATGAAAATGGGATTCATTGATGGTACTCTCGAGCAGCCAGCGGACGACTCAGTTGATATCGAAGATTGGTGGACAGTAAACTCCATGATCATATCATGGATTTTCAATACCATAGAGCCAACCTTACGCTCAACGATCTCCTACAGAGAAACGGCAAAAGAGTTGTGGGATGACATACAACAACGATTTTCTGTCCGCAATGGAGCGAAGGTTCATCAATTGAAGACGGAAGTTTCCAACTGTAAACAAAACGGAGATACTATTATGGGTTATTACAGTCAAATCAAGAAGATCTGGGATGATCTCGCTGATCATGATAAAATGCCCATGTGTGTTTGTCACGGCTGCTAGTGTGATCTGAACTCGCAATTGGAGAAGAGGAGCAAAGAAGAGCGTGTCCATCAGTTTCTTATGGGACTTGACGATACATCCTATAGTCAAATATGTTCAAATATCATCGCATCTGATCCTCTTCCCAATATGTATCGGGTTTATTCACAGATCACTGAACAAGAGCAAGTAAAATCGATGACTAAATTGCTTGCCCCAGACCCAAATCCACCAATGAGTTTCGCTGTTAGAGCAACAAGTTCTGGCAATCGAGATTCAGGGGGGAACAGCGTAGTGAGCGGCCTTATTGTGAGAATTGTAAGCGCCATGGACATGTCATCAACAACTGTTACGGTATTATTGGCTTTCCCGAAGGTTATTCAGCCGGCTGTGGACGAGGGAGAAATTCAGTTCAGTCAAGAAGAGGTCGTGGAGGATCGGCCAAAGCTAATGCCATTCAAACTACGGAGTCTCACACACCATCACCATCACCAATTATCAGGGATGCTGATAACGCTGGATTAGATAATCTGAGTGCTGAAGATTGGAGCATGTTGAAATCCATTATAAACACGCACAAATCTACCCTTGGCAACCGGTTGTCTGGTAAGGCAAATTCTCCTTGGCCTTTTGATACCAGAACCTCTCACCATATGACAGGAGTGGCTGCTGTGTTTAGTTCTTTGCGAAATATTCCACCTTGTCCTGTTAAGATGCCAAATGGTGATGAGATGATGGCAACAGGAGAAGGGACGATGCCATTGGGTTCTTTGTTGCTCAAGAATGTCTTATATGTGCCGAATTTGAAGTGTAGTTTGATTTCAGTGACACAATTGATGCGAGATTGCAATGCCCCGCATTAAATAGTCCAGCTAATACCTAGAGTGAGGAGTAAATATATATATATAGACGTGCCACGCAATTTTTCACCGCTCCAGATGGCCAACGCGAAGACTTGAATCACCAAAGAAGACCCAAAGGCTGTTCCCCATTTCACATGGACTTTTTGACCGTGAATGGACATTCTCCTCTGGAAGTTCCCCCAATATTTTAATGGCAAAAAGGAATGTGAGCTCTTGGCATTGCATGCGTAGCCCACGTAACCAACTCAAGCAGAGGACAAGTTTCTCTATTCTCCTTTCTTCCTCTCGGTGGTACCACCCCACGAAAATGGCAGTACCTCCCTCCTCCTTCGCATTTGCCTCTCCCGTGGACGAACGAAGCTGCTGGCACTTTAGAAGAGACGATCATCCGACGACCCAAAGAGCCGTTGAGCAACTGCGTCAGAGACAAAGGCAAGTGGATTCCCTAATTTGTCTTTTAATCCTTGCAATGTAAGTTGAGAGAGTGGATCATCGTGGGATGAGTCTCGGTTTTGATTGCATGCCGTGGATTCTGGTAGAATGGAGAACTCTGGAACTTGGGAGAGATGAATTCACCTTCGGTTTATGGTGGTGGGCGTTGGAAATATGGTCTCGGGCATGCAAAGGTGAGACCGAAGGAGATAACGAGTGGGCTGCCTTCTCTTTCTCTAGGTATTGGAATTCCAATTTCTTGCCACAAAACCGACTAAGAGTCCTAAGTTAGACGAAGTATTTAGTGGCCCTAGGTTGGTGTTGCCTTGACGATGTCCGAAGAATAATTACATGGTCATGGTAGTGCTGTGAGTCCCTCCCTTGTTGGCAGAATCTCTACTCTGCTGGTTCGGGTGCTCCTTGTTTGATGTCGGTTGAAATGGAATGCCCTTGTGAGGCACGCGAAGTGGAGAAAGTGTTAATTGAGGAAGGAACTAGGAAAGATTTGTACCATTTAATGCTGTTGGATTCAGTTCAAGGGAGGGAGACTGAAGCTCTAGTACTGCGTAGTGGCGGATGCGAAGCAAAGGAAATAGGACTAGACTGAATATTAAGAAAGTTGCACCGAGCCTAGTAGTGTTGGTGGTTGGATTAATGTGGTAAAATTTTAAATTGCTAATGAGGGAGATTAGACCATTAGGGAAGAATTTAGAAAAGAACAAGGACTAAAATATAGTGTGAGTGGTTGGGACATAAAGAAATGATTCTGGTTGGCTCCACGAGTGAGCTGTTAGCTCTAGGTAGAAGGAAAAGAAATTATGGTTATATTGTTGGAAGCTGTTGGGCCCTAAGGAGAAATAAAATGAGGGAACAAACTTGGTGGGAACCACACTATGTGCTTTACTCCATTTTTGGTGGACGAGAAGAGAATGATCTGAGGGTGTGCATTAAAAGTTAGAATGAATTGTTTAATACTTCTATTAGTATAGTGGATGCGAAGTAAAGGGAGAGAAGTTAGTGGAATCCATGGATTAATTTTCTTCCGTGACTTCGACTTGGCGTAATTCGAATCTGGTTCAGCAGATAGAAATTGTGGCCTTGAGCTCGAGGAAGTAGATGACGTTATGTCGATTAAATTAGATGAGCTATTAACTTCTCGTTCACTTTGTTCGGTGAGTTACTCTCATGTTTTCAATACTTGTTGTTGCGAACTGCCACAGGACGCGAGTAGTAAAAATATATAGAGATATATACATATACATATATATATGCCCACACCAAAGATTTGTACGAAGAACGTTGAATGATGTAAGTGGACCAAATGAGATTCATGTGAATGAGTCAAATCACTGACTTTTCTTGCCTCATGGAGTTTATGGGAAGGCCTTACTGTGTGACTGGGCCGGTCTCTGAGGCGATACGAGACGACAGTGAATGAATGCGGGTAAATTGTATCATATTTGACACATTTTATGTAACTATATATATGAAATGCTACGCGTCGTTATACTTCGATGGTGAAATGTTGTTAGTTATCGTCCAGTCCTTAACCTCAGAATTTGGTGTCTTCTTGATCTACCCTTGCACGATCCTTGCGTTGGATAGATTAGTTGATGAATTAGAGAATATCATTTGCTGGGATTATTATCTCACCCATTTATTGTTGAAATGTTTATAGGTAATTAGCATGGCTAGCCCTCCTACAGTTTCTTACGGAGCACCTGTCCGTATAACATGGGAGGCCTCCTCCTTCCCTTTACCAGGGGTACCTAAGCTGGAATGTGTTAGAGTCATTTTCACGATCTGGGTCAATGGTGGATTAGATGTGGGAGAAATTCCACATCGCCTGGTAGCCGTCTACGGTCGTCTGGAAGGCGATCTTGGACTTTTTGGCCCGCTACCTTTTGACTATGCGACCTAAGGAGTCAGGAGGGGCCGTAGCAGATGTAAATATATGGCGGATGTGTAGCACTGACCGACTGTGACTTTTTGGAGTGATGGGGATCGACTTACGTACAGAATCATGGGAACTTTTGGTAGTACTAGTGCTTATGCTGACTTGCGTTTTTTTTTATGTATGGGGTAGAGGTGATAGGTGACTTTGAGACCTACCCGATATTTTTCCTGGCTGTACTCGAAACAGATTCGATTCTTGTCGGTCGTAGTAAATAAAAGTGCTGTGTTTATATTTTCTTATTTAAATTTAATTGTCAAGCTGATAGTATTCGTGGCGAACCTGGGACGTCACGGCTCTGACGCGAGATCGCGATGGGAAAGCGGCCACGACAGAGATAAAACATTTATATTGAAATGTATTGATTGTTTGTGCATTGTACAGCACCGCACTTTGAGGACTCTGATTGGAGTGGGTGAAGTGCGAGACGGGTTGTATGTGTTAAAGGAGAACTTGCCTGCACGTGCTCACAAGGTTGTTGCAAAAGTTAGCGCAAAGTTATGGCACCAACGGATGGGTCATCCTTCTAAGCAAGTGTTAGAATCACTCTCTCACTTGATTGGTAGTCCACAATTTGATTTTAAAGATCTTCATCATTGTGATGTTTGTTTTAGAGCTAAACAAACTAGACAACAATTTGTTTCTAGTAATAATAAAGCAAGTGGTATTTTTGATCTAATACATTGTGACCTTTGGGGTGCTTATCGTGAGACATCTATTTATGGTTCCAAATATTTTTTTAACTATTGTGGATGATCATTCTCGTGCTGTGTGGGTCTTTCTGTTGAAACAAAAGGATGAGGTTCCTCAACTTCTCAAAAATTTTCTGGCCATGGTTGAACGGCAATTTAATACACAAGTCAAGATTGTCCGTAGTGACAATGGTAGAGAATTCACTTGTCTATCTAGCTATTTCCAGCAGCTTGATATTATTCACCAGACATCTATGGTGGATACACCTCAACAAAATGGGCGTGTTGAGCGCAAACATAGACATATTCTGAATGTAGGACGAGTGCTACGATTTCAATCTAATTTGCCCATCAAGTTTTGGGGCGAATGCATATTGACAATTCCTCAGCACCTGCATCTTCTCATAAGCATGAGCAGCAGCAGGTCGATGCTGTTTTAGATGCCACTGTCGGCAGCTCGTCCACTGCACCCCAGCCTGCTGCTACTACCAAGCCAGAGCTCTCAGTCTCGCACCCACAGACTACGGTAAAGACTAATCCCGCTGCATCCGGCAGCTCTGCTGATGGTGCAGAAATATTAGGTCGTGGCCATCACCAGCGTTTCTCCTCCGTGCGTCTTAAGGACTATGTTACACATACAACCCGCGCCTCTCTTGCGCCTACTCACTCCTCCTCAGTTTCCTTAGGTACGCGGTATCCCATTTCTAACTATGTCAATTGTGAAAAAAATTTCTTGTCCCATCGTCGGTTCTTGGCAGCAATTACGACTAGTACAAAGCCTTCGAGTTATAAAGAGGCTCTTCATCACTCATGTTGGCACAATGTAATGCGTAAGGAGATTGATGCCTTAGCAGCTAATGGCACTTGGACTCTTGCCTCTTTACCTCCTAGCAAGAAGGCTTTAGGCAGCAAATGGGTTTTTCGCATCAAACATAATGCAGATGGCTCCGTCGAGCGTCATAAAGCAAGATTGGTTATTCTTGGCAATCATTAAGTTGAAGGTTTGGATTACACAGAAACCTTTGCTCCAATAGCTAAAATGGTAACCGTGCGTACTTTTCTTGCTGTTGTGGCCGTTCAACATTGGGAACTTCATCAAATGGATGTTCACAATGCTTTTCTTCACAGTGACCTTTCAGAGGAGATTTATATGCGCCTTCCTCTTGGTTTTGAGGTGTCAGGACCAAACCAAGTATGTCGGCTATGCAAATCATTATATGGTCTCCAGCAGGCACCACGGTGTTGGTTCGCGAAATTGCTCACTGCCCTCACCAAGTATGGTTTTCTTCAATCACCGTATGATCATTCTCTTTTTACTTATCACAAGGGGTCTGTGCACTTGACCGTTTTAGTTTATGTTGATGATTTGGTTCTTGGAGGAAATGATTCTACTGCCATTCAGGTTTTCAAAAACTACTTGAACAAGTATTTTCACATGAAAGATCTTAGCCGCCTCAAATTTTTCCTCGGCATTGAGGTCACGCGTAATCCTTCCGGTATTTGCCTCACTCAGCGCAAGTATGCCCTCGATATTATCTCTGAAGCTGGCTTATTAGGAGCAAAGCCGGCTGGCACTCCGATTGAGCAAAATCATCATCTTGCTCTCGCGGATGGTGCTGACATGGTTAATCCGGCATGATACCGACGGTTGGTCGGTCGACTTATCTACTTAACCATTACTCACCCAAAATTGTCTTGTAGTGTACATATCTTGGCATAGTTCATGCAAAAGCCGAAACTTGCTCACTGGGACGTGGCTTTGCGTGTTGTTCGTTATCTCAAATCTAATCCTGGTCAAGGTATCTTACTTTCATCTACTTCCAGTTTAAGTCTCTCCGCTTATTGTGATGCTGACTGGGCCAGTTGTTCTTTGACACGGTGCTCCTTGACAGCCTACTTTGTGTTTCTTGGGGACTCTCCCATCTCCTGGAAGACCAAGAAACAACCAACCGTCTCTCGTTCATCCGCAGAGGCTGAATATCGCTCTATTGCTGCCACAACCTACGAATTGAAGTGGCTACGAGGTTTACTCTCCACATTCGGCATTGTTTAACCATCTCCTATGCACATTTCTTGTGACAGTTAGTCTACTCTACACCTTGCTCAGAATCCGGTTTTTCATGAACGCACGAAGCATATTGAGGTTGACTGTCACTTTATTCGGGATGAAATCAGTCGTGGTACCATTCTTCCGATTTATGTTTCGACTACTCATCAAATAGCTCACATTCTCACCAGGGCACTTTCCAAGCGCTCATTTGACACAATACTTGGCTAGTTGGGCATTTCAAATGTTCATGCTCTAACTTGAGAGGGGGTGTTAGCGTATGTATTATCTTGTACAGCTGTTGATCTGTTGTATATTTGGTTAGTTTCCTTTATTCTAGGTAATAGCCATTCAGTAGCTATTTTGTAGGCTTTTTCATTGGCTAAATTCAAGCCCAACTTTTGTATAAGTCTGGCACGTCTGATCAATGACAATCAGAGGAAAAGTTTCTTCCATCTTTTATCTGTTTCACATTTGGATAAGTATTTAGTGTCGCTAATCATGATTTGAGTTCTTTCTAATCAAATTTCATGCTCTTAATTAGCCAAAAATAATCAATTAACAAAAAATCATTTATGGAGAAAGAAAGCATGATCTTAAAGTTACGAATTTCTCTAGCTTGAAAAGGGAAAATTATTTTCCTTCATCATTAAATTTTTCGAGAAAGTAAACACGTCCTAAATTTCAATAAAAAAAAATATAATACTTAGTTAAGATTAGAGGTGATCGGTTCCCAATCCGATCCGATTTCCTTCAAGAACCAAGAACCGGCTCAGTGGTTCCGGTTCTCAATATACTAAAATCGGGAACCAGACCATCGGTCAAATTCGATTCTCGAGTGGTTCAGTTGGACCGGCAACATAAGATTGTGGTTTCATTGGATTGGGCGGTTAAGATGCCGAAACTGTCGCGAAATGGAAAGCCTTTTCCATCCCTGAATCTCCATCTCTATAAAGCCCTCAGCTTTGGCTGATCAAATACGCAATCTGGACCCTACCAAAGCCTTAACTTCCTCTACTTCTCATAGAGTTATATAGGCTCTTTGTTCCTGGTCTACGTCAGCCGTTGACTTTACCAGCTTCGATACCATCTTCTTTTCGGTCTATCCATGACAAATCTCCTCAATTTCACCATTTCTGCAATAAAGAAACAACCCACCACCTCCACTTCCCTAAGATCCCGTCCCTTTCGGTCAACACCCACCCAAATCTGAATCTTGAGATTAGGGGTTCGCTCTACGGTTCCTAACTTCAAGTGTGTCGCAAGCAAAATAACACGAAGCCCGGCCGGTATGCCACTCTGATCCTGCTTTTGATCGGAATGATCTCCTACACTCTGGTCTACGATTTGGTGACCCTCGCGTTTGGGCCCATTTGGCGAGATAAGTGACGCTAGAGGCCTCGAGTGAGAAGCGCATGCGTGAGGCGAAGGCTAAGCAGTAAGGCTCCAAGAGGGAGATACAGAGGCATTCGAGATCTGTTGGCTTGTGAGAGAAGTGAAGAGGCGGGCTGCAAAGTGAAGAAGCGCGGAAAAAAAGAGGGTTGCAAAGTGAACCTAAACAAGTAAACTATAAACATTAGGATTACTTTTAAAAAAATTTTAAAAAATAAATTCAACCGGTTCGGATGATTTGGTCGGGGCAGTCCGATTCGGTCCTATGTCTTTAGAACTGAGAACCGGATTGAACCCCTCTAGAATCGAGAACTGGACCACTGGTCCCGGTCCCGGTCTAGGTCCGGTCCTGGCGATCTCAGTCCGATCGGTCCGATTTGCTTACCCTTAATTAAGGCTTCGACTTGCAAAGAATTTTCTCACTCACATAATTGAGAGAATAGGCATGAAAAAAATTTGATAATCCAAAAAGAAAATTAGGAATTTTCAAATGAATCAAATTTGAATAAGGACATAATGCTTTGTGTTCGACATTTATGAATCTTTATCATTTTTCCTGCATTCATGATTGAACTTTGTAATTCTTGAATGTGGAATATATCTAGTTATTGTGCAATTAAGGTATGGCACCATTTTTTCCAATTTTGTCAATATGTCAATAGAGTACCCAAGTAATAACAAGTGCTTTAGAATATTTACACAAATTTTTCAAGTTGGATGGTTAAATCACAAACATCAAATTCTAATCTCATCATCTCACTCTTTTAATCGTATTTATGCTAAGTTTTCACAAAAATTAGTCATCTCATCTAACAAAATCAATGTTCCGTTTCGCGATCGTGACTCGATTGATTTGTTAAACCCGTAATGTTGTTCAGTCGAGGTGTTAGAAAATTGTTCGTTGGTGTTTTTTTCCCCCCTCTTTTTAGAGGAAAAATAGTGAAATTGTTCTCTTCAAGCTAAGCATAAGAAAAACTTAAAAAGGAACTCTAATTAGGGAACTTGCCATTTCTCGTTCTCTCCCATTACAGTCACCTCCCGATGACTGAGATGCCACGTGCGATGTCCCGTGTGATCACAGCCACGTGTCCCGCAGCACCGACGGCTACTGGCGAGTGCTGACTCAGATCCAATCGCGTTTCTAAACTGGTCAAGTTTGTGGTCCGATCAGCAAACACCGTTCTCATCTTTTCTTTCCGTTTCGTGGTCAAAGTCAGAGGATTTTTCTTGGTCAACAAAGTCGCCGGTTCCGGTAACTTTCATTGGATGAAAAAGACCTTGAAGAAGCGCACTCAACACTCAACAGCCACCCCTCTGGTTACCACTGTGAAATCAAATCTCGTCCAGCTAGGCTACTCAAACTCAAAAACATTTTCCGGCTTATGTTTAGAAAAGAATGGGTTAATACCACGAAAAATTTTGATCTACCTCCTCTCAAGATCCCATCTACTGGACAACTTATCCTCCAGATTGATGCTAGTGATAAGTATTAAAAAAATTTACTTCAAGTTATTTTTTTAACTACAAAAAATCTCAAACTAATACACTTATGACAAATCTATCCCAAACCGATATAATTGTGATAAATTTATCCTCCGTTAGTTTTCGTTAAATTCAATATCAAATTACTAAGTCGAATGGCACGTGACAATTCACGCATATACCAATTTGAGGTTTTTACCCTCTTTTTTTATCACAGATGTATCAATTTGAAATTTTTCGTGATATTAACTCAATTTAATAAAGGGTAAATTTTTCATAGGTATAATAATTTAGCTTTTCTCATGATAAACAAATTAATTTATGATAAATATGTCACAGAAGTATCAGTTCGAAATTTTTTGTGGTAAAAAAGTAATTTTGGCTAAATTTATGATCGATGTATCAGTTTAGAGCATTTTATGGTAAAAAATATTTTAAGATTAAATATATCACAAATGTACCAGTTTAGAGTTTTCACAGCATTAACCCAAAATAGAAATGTTTAATCATTTGGTAATTCTAGATTAAGTAAGATAACGCCACCATTTATTTCTAAATTAATTAAATCTCATTGATGATCCGTTTATTTCACAAACAATAAAATGATTTAAAAAAATATTTTTTAAAAAAATGATCCTTCACATTAAATTGTTGCCGCTCGTGAAAGTATTTTTTATTGATTAATTATTTAAATAATACAAACAATCATTTTGTACTTCCTGCTCCTCGAGCATCTTCTTGAACACATCCGACCGGACGATGGAGTTCTCGGTCTCCTCAGGGTACTTCTTCCCCAAGACCATCCGGCTTACCACGTTGAGGTTCAGGCCATACGGGTGGTCCTTCTTCCTCGTGGGACTCGAGGCGCTGAAGAGCTCAATTATGCACAGCTTTCGGGCCTGACGCCAGTACTGGCCGTAAGGCGACCAGGTGATGATGTCGGCGTAGTTGTAGGTGGTGTGCTTGCCCGCGACAGTCTTGGGCTGGTTGGCGAACGCGACGTTGTTGGTCTTAAGGACGGCCTTGGCCCCTTCAAACGATGAGAGCACGGCGATGGGGAAGAATCTGAAGCGAAGTTGCATGAGTGGGCCGTAGGTGTTGGAGAGCTCGTGGAGGATCGATGCGAGAGGGCGCCGATGAGGTTGAGGTGCCCGATGACAGGCCAGGGTTTCAAGCCTGGGGGGACGTTGAAGTTGCGACGGCGGAGGCAACGGGAGAGGAGAAGAGAACGCGGCTTCATAGGCGGCCCAAGAGGGGGACTCCATCAGTGGTGGTTGTATTCTTGATCACATGCCTTCTTTTCCGATTCAGAAGCAAGTCTTCATTGTGATTGCATGTTGTGCTCTTCACAATTATATTCGCGATCAAGATAGGATGGACAAAACCTTTTTTGATTATGGTGATCTTGATTACGCATATAGGTCTACAAAAGAAGATGTTGCTGATGATGTATCTGATGAGCAAGCAAATGAGATGAACATGTTTAGAAAAAGTATTGCAAATAAAATGGCAAGGGGCTATAATATGCCTGAATTTCCATGACTTTGTATTTTTTTTAATTATGTAATCATATTTTATCTACTTGGGAACAATTATGTATGACTCGTAATTTTAATTTTTTCTATCTATGGAAAACATATTTCATGTTCTCATTGTTCAATTCTAATTCCTCTTCTCTTTCATTTTTTTTTATAGTTCATCTTGTCCATCTTCAAAAATTTAGGAACAAAATTAAACGAAAAAATTATGAACAGGATTAAATGAAAAAATTATGAAAATAATTAAATGAAAAAGTAATGAACATAAATAAATGAAAAAATTATGAATAGAACTAAATAAAAAAATTAGGAAAAGAATTAAATGAAAAAATTATGAACAAAATTAAATGAAAAAATTACGAAAATAATTAAATGAAAAAGTTATGAACATAACTAAATGAAAAGGTTTATGAAAAGAACTAAATGAAAAAATTACGAACAGAATTAAATGAAAAAATGAGGAATAGATTTTTTTTGCAGTTACCAAACGCGTTTCTGTTTTTAGAAATCGTTATCGGGAACATAAACACAAAAAAATATTTCTATTTTAAAAGTTATTCTGGGAACAGAAATGTTACCATACGCAGCCTAAATCGGATAATTGAGGTGAGTGTGACGCAAGTGGGCCACGTGCAGGGAAGCTCCCACATGCGATTCTAGTTCCCCACAACTTTACTTGGACGAAAATGCCCATGAGAACCCTCTACAGACACCCTTGTTAGTAGCTAACGCCCTGAAACCAAATCTCGTCCTCGCTAATCAAACCCAAAGCATTTTCTAACGACTTACATTTCAAAAAAAATATAGTTAAACATTCGGTAGTCATGGGTTAAATACGAGTTTCACAATTTCGTCAAGAAAATTTACATGATAACTACGTCGCCCAATAATCGTCTTGATGAGAAATAATTATCCAAAAGAGGTGCGCACAGCAGTTGTTAAATGGGTCGTTTAAGTTAAAGACCCTTCACAGTTAGTTTCTATTGAGAATGAACAGTTAGAACGTAGGCTAACAGTGAGCACACACCATCGTTCAGAGAGAGAAATTGGCTAGAAGCACCCTGCCGCTGATCGTTTAAAGTTTTGCGCATCCGGTATTCATTCGAATGCATCCATGGCTGGAGGTTAGTGTATTGTTTTACATTTTCGCATTCGTTCTCGATTTTGCATGAGTTTAGTTCATGTATGATGAAGGGATCGTTAGCTCCTCTAGTTTTAGTCTAACATGATGCCCTTTATTTCTTGGTTACCCATTGATGATCCCATTTATTTCACGAAAAATGAAACGATTTTAAGAATATTTTCTTGAAAACGATCCTTACAAAAGTGAGTGAATTAAAGTATTTACATCGTCCACAAAGATAATTAGATGTAAATTGTCATGGATACGAAAATATTTTTCATTAACTGATTATTTCAAGCGATACAATGAATCATTGTCAAAAAGATAATTTTATAAAGGAAGCTGCTAGCCTGGCCATCATAGTCTGACCGTTAGTTATTTCTGATCTCACGATTTTTTAGTCAATGAGTGATTTATGTAAAATATGGAGTGATGATGAGTGGATCGACGGTTAAGATTGTACCGTCTCTGATAGTACTATCAAGAAAGCACTTTTCATTTTGAAATTATTCATTTTTCAGAAAATAAATGGAGGCAGACATCCGTTTACCATTATTACGGCCACGTCGCTTCGAGAACGATGGCTTCTAGTGGGTGAATTAGTCTAACATTGAAAAAAATTCCTCCCTTTTTTTTTGTGGGTCCTGAAGTTTATAAATTAGTCAAGCAAAATAAACTTAGAGCTAGAAGCAATTCAAACTATGGACTACCCAACGGTCAGACTTCTGTTGAATCTGATGCGATGGGGACCCAGTCTTTTAAATATTCGTGCCACCGGATCCTCTTTGAAAATCGCATTTAGTAAGGGAATCATCAGATGCGTAGTGCATGCCATTATTTATAACACCATAGAGTTAAACCGAACTACGGTACGACGGTGGCATCGAAAAGCAGATCTTATTAGCTATTCGCGATGCTTAATTACTTTGGAGTTACAAACAAGACAAGATCTTAACATCACGAAGCTTCCATCGTTAGCTACGAACAAAGCAAAACGACAAGAACATAAGAGAGTAGCAACAAGACCCGGACAGGATCACATGGAGTACAAATGATCCGGCAACCTAGGCTCCGCCACAGCAACGAGTGGGATCTTCTTAGGCGTTGAGAGCCCAAAGATCTCCTCCATGTCCAAGTCCTCCTTACTCATCCCCCCGGGCAACTTCCAATTGAACCCATGCAATAGATTGGCCAGGCTCACTTGAATCACCTTGAGCCCGAGGCTGTACCCCGGGCACATCCTCCTCCCGGACCCGAACGGCAGGAGCTCGAAGCTCTGGCCCTTCACATCGATGTCCTGCCCAAGGAACCTCTCAGGCCGGAACTCATCCGGGGCGTCCCAGAGCTTGGGGTCCCTCCCTATGCTCCACACGAGGACAAGGACCTGGGTGCCCTTGGGGATGTCATAGCCGTCGATCTTGCAGTCCTCCCTCGCCATCCGAGGCACGAGCATGGGCGCCACTGGGTGGAGCCTCATGGCCTCCTTGGCGATGGAGTCGACATAGGGCAGGCTCGCAATGTCCTTCTCGGTCACCCACCTGTCTCTCCCTATCACCCTGTCCAGCTCCTCGGTGGCCTTCTTGAAGATCTCCGGCCTCTTCAGGAGCTCCGAGATCGCCCACTCCACCGTCACGGCCGAGCTCTCGGTCCCGCCGGCGATTAGGTCCTGCAAGCAGTCGTGAGCAACTACTGTTTTCAAAAGATTAAACAGTTGTTTGGGTCTGAATCATGGAATCGAAGTCCCAACTTTTTGAAGCAACTAAATCACTTAAAAAATCTCAAATAGACTAGAAGCCAAAGATCAATTCACATCCCATTTCCTCTTTCTGCAGAAAGCGACTTTAGACAGAACTATCCATCTCCACCAACTAGACCGTACATATTATTTATGAACCAATGTCAAAACATCAAATGAATCACTGCAGCAACATAATTGGAATGCGGTCCTACTTATAGGGAGCAACATTTTCCTATTGAAGTACCTTGGTCGAACAGACCTAATTCACCGGAAACACAAGTTGGGTTGTTGCTTTCAAGCTTAAGCTGCTAAGTTTGCATGCAATTTTTGCCTATGTCAACACAGGTTGCATCTAACTAGTTTATGCTGGATTGAATCTGCAAAATTAAAGAGAAGCATTGGTGTCATGCGCGCATGTATGAAATACCTGAGTGAACCCTTTGACTCCTTTTCTCTCGATCTTTACTTCGAGGTTCGGATCTTCGGCGAATTCCAAGAGCACGTCCACCATGTCCTGGGCGGCGTAGTTCGCGACCCCGCGTCGCCGCTCGCTGTGCTCATCCAAGACGTGCTCTAGAAACCGGTCGAACTTCTTGCTCAACGCCTTCATCCTCTTGATGTAGCCCTGGAGGTCCAGGAAATTGAGCCACGGGATCGAGTCCCCAATGTTCAGCGTGCCGTTCAACAGGAACAGCTCGTCGAGCATCTTCTTGAACTCCTCCGGCTTGATGATGGAGTTCTCGGTCTCCTCGGTGTACTTCTTCCCCAGGACCATCCGGCTTATCACGTTGAGGCTCAGGTCGGTCAGGTGGTCCTTCAACCTGAGGTGCGCACCCCTGGAGAGGTAGAGGCTTCTGAGGAGGGACATTAGCTCCTCCGTCCGGATGTACTCGTAGGACTCGAGGCGCTTCGCGCTGAAGAGCTCCATGATGCACAGCTTCCGGGCCTGACGCCAGTAGGGGCCGTAGGGCGACCAGGTGATGTCGGAGTAGTTGTAGGTGGTGTACTTGCCCGCGGCGGTCTTGGGCCGACCGGCGAAGGTGACGTCGTGGGTCTTGAGGACGGCCTTGGCCATCTCGATCGAGGAGAACACGGCGACGGGGAAGGATCCGAAGCGGAGTTGCATGAGCGGGCCGTAGGTCTTGGAGAGCTCGTGGAGGGACCGGTGCGGGAGGGGGCCGATGAGGTTGAGGTTCCCGATGACGGGCCAGGGTTTGGGGCCCGGGGGGAGGTTGTAGTTGCGGCGGCGGAGGCGGCGGGAGAGGAGGAGGAGGGCTAGGGTGGCCAGCCACGCGGCGGCATAGGCGGTCCAAGTGGGGGACTCCATCGGTGGCAGCGGGTGGTGATCGGAGTGGCTGATGGAGTGATGGATGATGAGGTGGTGGCCTAGAGGTGGGAGGGTATTTATAAATGTGAGGGGAGGAGACATGGTTTAAGTCGCTTTCTCCAATCCTTGCGGTTGGACAAGTCTCCCCCTTCTAAGTCGTCGCAGTTTTCGGTACAGTAACTTAAGCTTGATGAGTGCCCTTCGTTTTTTTTTTTAAATTTTGGCTTTTTGTCTCTAGCGACGACTCGTGACTCGTGAGGACAAGGGTCCGTTTACACGTTCGTGAAGGGGTTCTGTTTCTTTTTTTTTAGACGTTCGGATCATGTCTCGCACACCTCAACTAATCCACCTCTCGAACGATCTTGAGGGCGTTCCTCCCCATATCGGCCCAATATATTTTGAGATTTTTACTCTTAAACCGACCACACACCCTACAAGATCCGAACTCAAAATCTCAAAAGGGAAAAAAAGCGAACTCTTTCTATCATCGGGAACGCCTTTTCACGGGCTGAACTGCGAAAGAATATTGGATAATGATTACCAACTACGAAACGGATCGAATTGATAATGAGAAACGAGAGGGAGTTGGTATACCTAACCCGGTTTCACCGAGGAAGAGATCAGACCATATGTCAGCCTAACTCAAATTTAAATTAAAGCTCTCTACTACGAAATCGAAAGGGAATGGATCACAACTTTGTCCATGGACTTTACTTAATTTATGATGATCGAACAACACCAAGTCATTTATATTCACGGAAACCATCATAGCTCTCGAGAGATCTGTAAGGTCAGGAATTAGCGCTTTCCATTATTTCGGTTCCTAAAACACAACTGCAAAGTGCAAATCAGAGTACTCCTGCATCGACGTCATTTAGGGCGGGAGCGTAAGCCTACGTTCCCCTGGAGTGCTTGATGAATCTAGGAGGGGAAGGTGGGTTCTGGGTTACTGCAGTCGAATCAAAATCCATTTACTGCATAAAATAAAACTCTCTCTACTTTCCGGGAAACAACCCCTCCCTAACTTTCCCGTCAGAATCAACTGCCGCCTGATGTGCTTCGTCACCGAGAAACTTCGACCCCCCCTTCTGGTGAATTCACATGCAACTTCTCAGTGGGAGCGCGAAAGGAAGAAAAGCTTTAAAGAACTGTTGACCCACGACTTTGCTTCCCTTCCCCAGATGGGACCGTCGTGCGCGCGAGTTTCCTCCTCTCATTTTCCCGGAAACTTTTGAGGGATCCCTGGGAACTGTCTTCCCTGGTTGACCTGAGTCAAAACCGCCGGCGGGGGCTGTGGTTTCTCGTTGGCCTCCGGAGCGTCCCTTTCGCCAACGGTCTGTGGTATCTTTAGTGGGTCGCTCCAATATAGACCGACGGACGATCTGTCTTTGATGTCCCCTGATTAAATTGGTACGAAAATCGTGACCCTCGGATTAGATACTACTTCATGCGCGGAGTCACGACAAGAAAGTCGCGATTAGGGTTTAGGAAAACGCGCACAGAAAATATCAATAAATATCAATGATTTCGTAACGAGCTAATTTTTTTCTTTTTTTGGGAAAAAAAGTTTAAGAGGAGGGGAGGTTACTCCGTGCTCGATGTTGGAGCTCCAGTGCCGTACTTTGTCATTGCATCGAAAGGCGCCGCTTGTGAGATAATTTCAATTTCGCGTATATAATCCACGACTATTTTCCCCCGTTCGATGTCGCAATTCGACTTGTTTCTACCTATTTCTCCATCCAAGAGCCTGCCGAGAGCCGCTTCTTTAGCCCCCCAAATGATCAACCGGGGTTGTTATATTGGAAGTCATAAGCTTGAATTTCATTTAACATACCTGCGCTAAACGTTGTCATTACATCAAAAGTGCCTTTGGTGAGATAATTTTAGTTTCACGTGTATAATTCACGATTGTTTTCCTCTTCTTCGGAGCCGCAATTCCGACTCGTTTCTACCCATGTTCCCATCCGATAAGCCTCTCGAGAGCCACTCCTTTCTCCCAAAACGATCGCTTCCACTTCACATCGGGTTATTGACCGAGGTCGGCGGCAGTACTTCCCGACAAAGAATGAAACATGCTTCGGTAGTCAAAGGAGGAGGAGCCATGCGAGGAGCGTGACGAAGGCGACGGCGTCCGCGACTGTCGATAGCGCTTCGTGGGTCACGCTCGATCAGATCAGAGTTGGTCAGGGCGGGGCTTGCCAATGGGGCCCGAAGAAAGGGCATGTGCTCCACTCCAATTCGCAAACTACTCAACCTACCTGCCAAGCCTCTGTCGTATATATGAATTATGTGCTGAAGAAGCATCTTCACTTTAGCCTAAAGAGGGAGGTCGGTGTTCGAAACCCGACAAGCGATGAGATTCCTGTCGGAGCAAGGATTTGATTTGATGTAATTGCGATTCTTATTGATACGGTTTATCGGCGATGGAATACTGTCGGAATATTCAAGAGCTAAATTAGGAAGATAATATCGCGTATATCTCTTTTGATCTCTCTTTTGTCCTGTAAATACGCGCTTGTACATGTACGATTGATTCGGAGAAATACGGTCACAATTCCCCCATATTTTCTAGCTTTCTGTAAGTTTCGCGTGCCGTATCCTTTTTTTTTTTTTAAAAGAAAAGCCATTTTTACTCGCTTAGTAAATAGAGTTGAGTCGGGTCGGGAAGGAGTTCGAATGCTGAGGTGGGATCGGGTCCCTGCTCGAAGCGCCCCGCCGCGAAGTTGAGCCTTCAAGATGGATAGGCAACGAAGATAGGAGCAACTCCTGCCCGGAGGGCGGGCTGTCAAGACGGAGACGCACTGCTCGAGACGGCACGGAAATTCCCGAGAATTTTTTTTAAAAAAATTTTTGTACCCTTTCCATGCATTTTATTTCGTTCTCGAGAAGAAGAAGCCAACGAGGAATCCAAAGCGAGTCATATCTGTTCTCCTGGTGAGGAGCCAAAGAAAATGGAAACCTACCTGAAAATCATCCACTAAGTTTACGTCTTCTTGCAATCAATTGGTGGCGATTTGAGGGGAGAAAGGAAGAAGAAAAGCAGCCTTTTAGGCATTATTGATGGGAGTGGTTGCTTTTCATGCTCCAATTAAATTACTAGACGTCATCTAGATGACGATGCTAGTTCCACCTTATGATATCATGCATATAACAAAAGTGCTGCTAATAATAGATTGATTGGGGGAAAAAAAAATTGGACTCTCTTGTGCTTAATTGAACGACATTCACAAATGTGGGAGAAAAATGAAAAAAAATATTTGGACGGTGGCTTATCCTAGTAAATAAGAAGTTCCGTGGGGACATAATTGCAAAGGGAAAAAAAAAAAAAAAGCCATGCGTGTTTTTGCCAATCGAACCTCATGTCCTACCGACCACAGCCCAAGCACGATAGTCAAAATCTCAGAAATGAGCAGGCCTGGGCAACAGAAACCTCACCAGGCCGGGCCCGTTCGGGCTTGGGATTTTATCTTTTGCCTGGCGTAGCTTGCTTTCGCGCGAAATAAATAATTTAAAAAATATTTTTTTAAATCGCTTGTATCGCTTGAAATAATTAGCCGATATAAAATATCTTCATTATCGACTAACACAAAAAAGGAAGCAAAGACAAGCCCGAATCTGAAAACAGGTATGCTATTCCCAATACTAGGCCTTTTTAGTTTCTACGCTCATTCTTAAAACTCAACCCTCAATATGCCAAATATTTCTAATCTATAATTTTCACACATAGGTGGCGAGTGAAGAACACACTGAACCACACCATACTATCGAATTAACAAGATGGCTCTAGTAGTCGGTCTAAACGTATCCGTGAGCGATGAAAATGTTTTTCGTTCTCTGTAAGCAATATAAGAGATAATTTAAAAGGAAATATTTTTTAAATCATTCTTTTTTTGCAAAAAAAAATAAATGGAGCTTTAATTGAACGTGATTTTCTGTTCCCGCTTTATAGGACATTTAGCCCCAAAAAAAAATCATAGGTTGGATTAGACCTCGTATTTTTACACCTTCCGATATTGTTTTTGGATGACCATCGGTCCAAAACCATGTGCCCAAGACGTATTAACTCTTTAATTTTTCTCAATAAACTAGTAAAATTAATGCGGGCGCAAAAACCATGCTTATTCAGTATTAAATTTTCGTTTTGTGGACAGCTGAGATCCTATGATAATATTGAAATGTTGAATGATTTAGCTTATTATGCTTACTAGGTTTGTAATTTGTTTAGCGATTGGTCTTGTTTCGTCGAAAAGCAACCCGAACGACGAAGTATCTTTTACCGAAATTTATTCTTCAACTTTTATTAGAAGGAGGCGAGTTCCGTGGCGATTCCGAACATGAGTTATATTAATGGAACACAAGAAATAGATACGCTTCGGTGGAATATGATCAATGGCAAAATATGATGACATAAAGATACGAAGTCGTAATTTGTTCAGGGGCTTTACAAAGGTTACAATGTGCTACAATGGATGATTACAAACGGAGGTTATAAAATTCTAATAAACAAATAATTTTATCATCCTATCTGCAGTTTTTCCCATTTTCTAATGACACTCATTTAAAAGAGTTTACATATCCGAAAATATCGACACTCGATAGTTGTATTAAGTTGTCTACTGTTATTTTAAAAAAAAAAACAGATTTGAAATGAAAATATTAAGGGGTAAATTATTATCTGACAAAAAAAAAGGGAGAGAAATTATTAAAACAATTATATTTTAAGAAATGAATAGTAGCAGGTTGGCACTTTCAAGCCTTTCATAATTGCATCGAGAATACATGCCCTTGAGTCAGATAATGGGAATCTGCAGAAGTCAGCAGAATTCATGATTGGAATCAACTTACTAGGATGGATTGCTGAATTGACCAGAAAGGATTATAAGTACTTCATTGGATGAGTGGGGATATCCTTTTTGCACGATCGGACGCAACCACATGTTTAAATTTTATTTATTTTGTGAAAAATTAAATGATTTTAAAAAAATATTCTTACAAAAATGATCGCATTCATCGCTTAAAAAAATGAATGATCAATAAAAATATTCAGCTTTCATAAAAAAAATATTTAAATATAAATTATTATCAATGATGGATTTATTGAGTTGGACCCTAAACACTTTTTTCACTCCTTTTCGGCCACTTGTGCTTCCATATACTAGTTTAAGGACCCTTCTGATCATTGTTATTGGATTCCATTCTGTTCATGCCGATCGTGTTCGAAGCCTCTTAAAGATCTGGAACCTAAGAAGAAAGATTAGTTTTTCCAACGCTATCTTAATGGAGATCCAACGATTGGCCCTTTGGGTCAAGACGGAGGAAGGTACTAATTTATGGTCCAATATGGTGATCCAGTTAAAGCACCATCCAAGGTCTCAGAACCTTGCTCGCCATTTCCTCCTCCACCCCCTCAAAGCCCACATAAACTAGCAGTTTCTCCCTTCTATAAACCCCTATTTAAATGAATCAATAAAAATCCTTCTTGTGGACTAATGGCACGGTCCTTCGAGACAAAAACCCTGGTCCAAACCTCGATTTCTCCACCAGTCTACATGTTTCAACCTGAGGGATTCCCCCTTTTGCCGAGAACACAAGCTACTCCTTCATCCTTTTCCCAACCACAGAAATTCTTTGACATGAATTACAAATATCTCCATGCACCCAAAATTAGCACACCACGCCATCAGACCAAATGGTAGAAGATCATTCCCGACTCCAGCTGAGCTAGCCCTTAATTGGCAAATTGAAAACTCTATGGTGCAGAATGCTGCTCTATCCAGGATTGAAGCCAATACTAAGGCCATCCAGAAGATGCTTGTAGCATCCCAAACTCAGCTTTATGACCTAGACCAAGGTCGGATGCAAAGGTCTTACCTAGAAGCCAAAACTCTGGAGATATCCACCCTCAAGAACATAATTGCCTTTCTTGAAAGATAGCTTTCTCAAGCTTCAACCCCAGCCCCTAAAGACCTATTCTTTGCGATTTTATCCCCCAATCTATTCACATCTTCCACTTCCACCTCTTCCATACAACCACTTTCCTTCACAGGCATCATGCCCTCTATAAACTATGCCCGTCTTAAGGTTAGGTCTCAGGAAGCACTATTGCAAAGGCAGAGAGAAGAAGAACACCAGCGGTGCAAAGAAGCTAGACAGCTAAGACATGCTCAAAAGCAGGCTGTTGCAGCTACTCAAATGGAATCTTCAGCCCCATCTTCCGCTTCATCCTCAAAATCCACCCCACCTACACAGAATATGATCACAAATCCACTCACCTCCTTTCTTCGGACTCAAGCAGATCCGAATGCTGCTGATGGCCAGCATTAGCCCATGTCTCTTGACATCGTTCCCACTCCAGTACCTCCAGTATCTACGCCATCATGTTTCCCAATTTTTATCCCGAATCCACTAGACACACCTCATTCTGCATCTATCCATTCATCAGATTCCACCTATTTCTCTATTCCATCCATCCCTGACACACCTACATATTCACCTCACCTTCGGTCTTTCCATCTCCAGTCTTAATGGTTGATCCATCTCCAGGTGATGATAGTGACATTCTTGAATTTGTTGATATCAAACCTCAGGTTTCCAACTCTACAATTTCTAGGTTCTTTTCCCTAGATGATTGTCCAGTCCATAAATAGCTAAACCGCCTACAAGATTCCATTCTTGGATCACGACCAAACTTCAGACAACCACAGATCCTCATGGCATCTTGCTTGAATTTTACCAACTGATTCGTTGGTTCGCTAAAGTATTGGTGGCTTGTCTTAGGAGAACAAAATCAAATTGCATTTCTTACCAGTTCGGTAGATAATGCCATCCAAAAACTCCATCAATTCTTTATTGGTTACATCGACAAAACTCTCCAGATCAAAAGACATGATTTTTTCCAACGTAAATATTGCTCGTTAGAGAAAAAAGATTTAAATCGTCATTTCCAGATTATGCACAAGCTCTTTTATGAACTTGGTACAGATTGAAATCTTAAGAGTGTTTTCATGGCCTCCATTCCACCCAAGATTCAAGACATCTCAGAAAAACACCCTCAGTCCAAAAGAAAATATGTTGACCAATGGAAAATGGTGCTTTGTCCTGATCATCATGTATAATAACTTGCATCATGCATGTGTTTCACAATGGAAAATCTTGCCACGATCACGACCCCACCTTCACCATGGGGGCTCGCCATCTCCTTTCATTGATTCCGATGGAATACTCAAGTCCAAGACAGAGATCATTGAAAAGCACGAGAGATTGGGAGTAGAAGCAGCTTCTAATGTGCAAAATAAATTAACAAATAAAAGAAAATTTTAGGTATTGACGAATCAACAAATAGTCGAACGTAGAAATTCGGCCAAAAAATACTCTGGTATGGAGGGCACACATGATAACACTTCTCTATTAGAAATCAACTTCTTTGATTTCTTAACTTTTGTTTCTGGCAAGAAGTTTCAACTTCTGTATCATAAATTGATTTTTGATAGAAAAATACATTTAGAGCATGCATGGTAACACTTCTTTTTGCCAGCGACCAATGGCGGCGACCGCAGTTGGTGATTGGTGATGGCGGCCAGCGCACGAGTGGGCAGTAGCAACTAGCAACCGGTGGCAACAACCAAAATTGATTTTTGAAGCTAAGAAGTAATTTTTTTTATTTCTCAAATTGGGCAAAACATCGTACCAAAAATGAAAAAGCCTACCAGAAGTGAAAAAATCTATCAACATCACATTTATCCCAAACCAGTTGGAGATTTCTACTTTAGAAAAAGTCTATCAAAAGTGAAAAAATTTACCAAATAAATTTCTACTTCAAAAGTGATTTTACCAAACAGACTTCCCATCAGAAGTTGTTTTCTCTGTCAGAAATAATTCTAGAAATATAGTTCTTGACTCCGACTGTGATTAACACTAATGGGTCCGCTTCGCATGACACACTTTCTACATCCGAAGTCTGCAGAATTATTTACATGGTCCGTCTCTTTTGTGAAACCTCAGAAATGATGAAATGCGACAGGTTTATCGTTTTGCTCCAGACATCTCCATCGACTGTCTTCATCAGCTAACATTCTGGAAAAAGACATAAAGGCAAGCGAACATGTGTGTACTCCAAATGAAGTGCCAACCTTCAACTTTTATGCTGATTAGACAATGCAAAAAGTCCCCACTCTGAATCTTTGTGACATAATAAGTACTATATCATATAATACAACTATAATGCTCAGGATTCCTACTGCATATACAATTCTAAAGTTCGACAAGCGTTGAAAATGCACTTAGAATTAGCAATCTACGCACAAACGTGGTGATACGGTTGTCTCTGTGCCGAAAATCTACCTTGATGGTTTTCCGAGGTATATCTTATTGAGACCGAGTTATAACCACCGGTGTTCCATCATATGGATATACTGTTTGGCACACCTCTACATGTTACACCCGGTTCTGAGCTGGGTGCGAGCAGCTCGTAGGGTAACACGCCCGCCCCGCACCGATTCCTAAGGCTATGATCATTATTCCTTCTCTCGATCTCCTTCTCTATCTGCCTGATCTCTGCTGAGAACTCATAGAATGCCTCAACAACCTTGGCATCACCTGTCCAAACAGACGGTTGTTGTCGCTCCCCAATGTACTCCTCATCGGGTGAGTGAGTCGATAGCGTGTCCACCACAGCCATAAATTTCGTGGCTTGGAGCAGGCTAGGCAATGCACAGAGGTAATACTTCTGCGGGTCAGCTACGAAATTTGCGTATTCAGGGTCACCTTCGAAGGGAATCAACCTCCTCATCAGGGGTGGGCGGTTTGGCACAAATCCACCATAGGGGTACTGCCCAAAATTGAGGGCCGCATGTTGGGCTGAGGAAAGCCAGATGATTTTGGTGAGGATTGAGGCAAGATCTTCCGGGCTAGCCAGTTTGGGCCACCAGTCAGCGTGACGGATATCAGCGTGGCCCACATTGACGGACTCAGCATACCAAGCTTGCAGCTCTCGGTCATTACAAACTACGGCAGGAGTAGGGTAGTAGTAGTTTACATACGTGTGCACCCAGTTCTCAAGCGCAGACCAGATCAGAAGCCCATCTGATGCATATGGGTAGTCTTCAATCAGGAGTTTCAACCCATGCGGTTGTGTGGAATCAGGCACGGCCACTCCCCTGTAGTAAAAGGTACAACATTGAGTAGAGTTAGGATGATCGGCGTAAAGGAGAATATCAAAATGAAAGATAGGCTAAGGAAACAGGAGCAACCCAACTGAAATGAAGCTGAAGATGTTTTTGCAGTACATACTGTATATAGGAACAGAAAAGGGAAAATTTTGCTTTTAATGTGCAATTATGCTGTGTATGTCCTTGTGAATGATATAAAAATATACATACATATATCGCTTCTTTTCTTGAAAGTGTCTGCTTGAATGAATACTACTCGATCTATATCCATACCTACTTTATTCAGCAAGATTCCAGGAACACATTAACTGTGTTCACTGGGATGTTTAGACATCATGCATTTCGTTTCATGTGGTTATGTGAAGGTACCTTCGAATAAGATCGGAAGGGAGGTCCTCCTTGTCAAAGCGCCACATGCTTTTATATGCAGCTGCACTGAGTTCCATGCAGTAGCGGCCAGGAGTGAAGCAAGACTCAATGACACCATCAGCATTGATCAGGTTCTGACGTGCCAAGGCATTGATCTCCAGCGTATATCGCATGTGTGGATCCAACAGCTTGAATATTGGGTGCATCGCGCTCATTTGCCTGTGTGCGGCCAGTATGAATGGCTCCATGCACGCATGGGTGCGTAACCTGCAGAGAATAAGTCCATGAGACGATGTGTTTCTGAGTCCACATTTGGAGCTGTAATAAGTCTTATGAGATGTAGCGGTTCGCTTACCAATGATTAACAAGTTGGTGAACCCCAGCATCGTTGGAGTTGACATGGGCTTTAGCAAGCTGCCACATCCAATTAGAAGTAGCATCAACTGGAGGTGTTACTACCCGCTTCGACCGAGAACTAGGTCCTTGAGGTGGCAAGCTAAGCTCTATGGCAATTGGTTTAAGTGTTCCACGAGGGGTCAAGAAATAGATGGTGCGAGTTGCATATGCTTTGCGGCCATCAAGGGCGTTGATACGGTCCAGAAATGGAAGGTATGCATCGTGATAGTCCACTATGAACAGCTTATTTTCATCTATGGCCTGCGAAGAATAATTGGCAGAATAAGAAAAGACAGATTAGCTATTGACAAGGGACGAATACCATATTCTTCAACTGTAAAAGTACATATGACTTAGGGTAATGGTGACTCAAGTTGAATGTCTTGGTCGTCTACCTGTTGAACAGACATGCCATTGAGATGGCCCAAAATGTGTTCCTCTTTGAGAGCAGACTCTAGAGGACCATAGACTTCAGGGTCAAGGTTGCTTTTTGGAGGAAAAACTGTGAGCTTCTCGATGTTCACAGGGTTAACCCCTGCTATCGCTTGACGGGCAAATTCATCATCTCGGAGCCACGCAAATTTGTCCTCTGAATATTCAGTTAAAAGGTAAAATCAGCAAACTAATCTAGTTAATTTAGCACTGATCCCATATCCACCAGCAAATCCCCCAAACTCTAACTGAAAAATGCTTCATCAATTACAAGGACAGCCATGTTATAGCGAAAAACATCAGATAGGAAATGGTAATCGTCACACATAAAACAAGGCTATGAGATATATTGTTATCATCCAAACGGATTTCGATCCTTTCTTATTTATATAGAACACATTGGGACACCTATTTTCTTTTGCTTTCGTGTCTCTAGAATATGATGTCCAGGTAGACATAAGATAGTGCAATATCCTATTTCATTTTTCATCAAAGGGAACCAAAGAAGAAAAGAACTTGCATGTCTAGATGATACTCACTCGACAATATCTTTGGAGTGTCATATTTAAGAAACCCTTGACTGGATTCTTGGACCACCTTCGGCAATGGAAGTTTCTTCAAGAGTTCATCTTGCAAACCAACTTTCAGAAGAAGACCTTCTTTGTAGAGGCTGTCAATGTCAGCAAACCCTTTGAAGTCATTGTTATTTGCCGAAATGCTGGCCTTCAAGGATGGTATTAAGTTATGAAGCACAGCTTTGAGCCTCCCAGCAGAAAATGCGTTTTGTTTCGATTCCTCAAACTGCTCATCTCTCGGGACATACATGGGCAATGGCTTCTCAACCCTGCTCTCGGCGTGTATATCTGACAACATTCAAAATAAAAGTTGCTTCAGGTTCAATGATGTTCTACTGAGAACTGTAGTTGTTGCGCCAAGCAATTAAGTACATATAAGAATGACTGTGAGGCACAAGATCAACAAGATTACATGGCACTGTCAAGTACGAATCAAATTATGGCAGTAATGCAGGAACTATATTTATGCAATTATGAACTCCTAAGACTGAGGTATCCGTAAGTGCATAGTCTACATGTATGTCTAATTGCTGTTCAGGCTGACCACCATTTCCTCGTGTAGTCATTGGCACAGTGTATTCAAGAAAACTGGAGTTGGCAAACTAACTGACCTGAGTAAGTAGGAGCACGGCCAGTACGGCAGCGTCTTGGATAAGGGATTTTAGAGCCTCCAAGGGCTGGCCGAGCAAAATCAATTCCTTTATCGGGATTACCCAAGTCATTATACACATCGAAGTCATATACCCTGTCATATAATTTTCTTTCTCCCTTCCCGTCGCCCCTCAAGTATCCCAACTCTTCTTCTCTCATGGCTTTTAGCCCGGCAGGCGTCTCAGATGGCAAATAAGGCTGCCCAAGAAAACCACAATCCACAATATTTATTTAGTTACTGAAAATAGGGGATAAGTTTCAATAACATATCCAAAGTTGCCATAAAGGTAAATAAAAGTGGTCAGGGCCGTCTCTGCATAGGCAGATAATCTGTGACATGAGAAATGGCCCGTTCAACTCCTAGAAAAAGCTATTCACCGTTTTCGTCCTAGTTGTCCAATAACACGCCACTATCATTATTGTTGGCCTATGCCGACAGAACTGCATTACGGTTCAAGTTGCTCCCTGAGAAGATTAAGATGCCATGATATGGGGTTTGACTTTCACTATCTGATTAAGCAATGACACTGAGATTGGCAATTAAAAAAGCATTAAAAACCCAAAATGAGAAGCACATTCATTGATGACAAGCACCTTATTGGAAAAGAATATCCTCTTGCCAGGATGATCTTTCTTAGATTGCACCCAGGAGTTGCAGGGGAAATGGACTGGACCACAGGCAAACCCTTCAATGGTCATGCTCTCCAAGAAGAACTCGTTCTGGTGCTTATTTGTCACCGTGATGGCCCCCGGAATGCCAAAGTTTGAGTCCACTGTGAATTCGGCTGAGTAGTGAATCCTCTCAGCCTTCACCTTTGTTTTCTTTGACCAGTCCTTTAGCACTGCTTCACTGCTTTTCTTGGGAGCCTTGGTTTCTGAAGTCATTCAAGGGGGACAGGGATTTAATCGAAAATTAGCAAAATTTAATGCAGTCACTTAACATCATGAACTACCCAATTCAAGTGACATGCGGGAATTCAATTGCAGCAACAACAAAAAAAATTGAATCAGTAATGGTAATAGGAGCCGAGCCTTTTGTTAGCTATGATCTGTGAAAATTCATGCAAACGAAACGAGATATGTACACCCCACATTAAATTTTAATCCTTTTGCCTGGGAAACTTGCACAGTTCCTATCAGAAGCTTTGAAAGGGGTTGTCGATCAGAAAATTAGGAACCCGGAAGAAGAAAAACCCCAAAACTCTTGAGACTCCAGAGGATGGTCTCGAATTGGATATATTCACAACGTATACCGAAAGATTTTTCTCTTCGTTTTCTGGTTGGGGAGAAGACACTTACTTGGATCGATTTCAGTGCTGACAAGCTGCAAGACAACGTTCCTGCCAATCCTATCGGTGAAAGCATCCAAGTGCTTGGCAATGGTCTCCTTCAGGTCCTCCTTGTTCTTCTGCCTCACGGTCACCACAGTTCTCACCTTGAACCTGGCAACATTCTCGGGCACGGCTCTCAACAAATCCTCACTTATGGCCGCCACGGCAGCGGGGCCTCCCAAGCCCTTCCTCAGGTTCACTCTTCTGTGATGGATCAACGATGGGTCGACCCCAAGGTTCTGTCTTGCTTGATGATGATGGCTGAAAGACGCCTTTGGGATGGAAACAAACCAAGATCTTTCAATTACTGAGCAACCCAAGATTTCTTTGGCCAGTGCCATCTCCCCCACCCTTTTTCTTTCCCTCTTGACACTGTTTCTCTGCAAAAACTCTCTCCCTCTCCCTCTCTCTGAGTGAGTTGCAGAGGCTCCTTCGTTGCAGAGAGCGAGCGAGCGAGCGAGGAAAAGGGAGGGGTTGAACAGAGAGTTTCAGAAAGAGTCTATAATGGGTCTATGCTAGAGGAGATAAGAAGGGGAAATGATGAGTAGGGGAATATACAGGATCTTCCATATATAAAGCTCTCAGCAACAACATGAAAGCTCTGCAAAGGCGTTTTTCTTCACCGTCCAGGGCGTCCATACACGTTTCCTTTTTCTCCAAATTCCTCTGTTTGGAAAGCCGCTTGTTTTTTACTTTTTCTGAAAGAATTTTCCTCTCTTCTCCCTTTGTTTAAAGCCTTTTTAAAATCTTCCTGGATTCGCTATAACTGTCCCAGCTTCGAGCTTGCCATTGGCGAATTCACTGGTTTTTGAGGGGGTGGGGTTGGGGTTTGGAGCTGAGAGGGAGGCTACCGAGTCAAAGAACAAAGGACGCGACGCGGTAGAGGAAGCCAGAACGAAAGTCAGATTTTTTTTCCCCATAATTCATCTCTCTTTTTTTAAAATATATTATGATTTATTGGTGGACCCACATCTTCTTCTCTTTCACCCGGAAATGGCGATGAAGCCCCTCTTGCTCCAAAAATTTGCTTTGATGGTTCTCCCAAGTAGCAGAATGGGAAATCTTGAATGATTTGTTTTTATCTTTGATTGAAGATCTTGAATGATTTTGGGGGCAGCCCCCTTTTTCTGCTACTCTTTTGAGGAGGAGGCTTCTCAAAGCGATTTCTTTATTTAACTCGCGTCACCTATAATAAACACAGTCAAATCACTCGAGATTTTTTTTAGATTCACTCTGAGCTCAAATTTAGATAAGTCCAAAGCTCGCTATATGAACATGTTAATCATTTCGGCCTTCTTTCGTGTAAAAAAGAAATTTTTAGTAAAGTTTTGAAAGTGGCGATTCATGAATATGAGAGGTTGTTGAGGAGGACAATCAACAATTACTTTAGGGGCATGCGGCGGCCAATGAAAGTGCCCAAATGATCGACGATGTTAGGAGTAATGAGGTGAGTATCAATTGTGATTTGGCGATTTATTAGAGCCAATGTTAATAGCGACTATTGATCATAAATGGGTTAGGATAATAGCTGTTACTCGTATTGGCGACAACTAATGTATGTCGGGCGGCGGCGACAGTGGTAATTATAAACTGTCACGATTTGATCGTACGCTTAATCAATTTTTAAGGAACTGCCTATACATAAAACAAACACTCTGATCATTTCAACCTTAATTTTTTGTTGAAGAATTTCACAAAACACCCGAAATGATCGTTTCATTTTAGTTACATTAGTTTCATAAACCCATTAGTATTTTAATCGAATTGTTCGTTTTAAAATACGAATTTCTCTCATTGGATCACTATTTTAAATAGTTCTCTTCCTTTAAAGTAATGAGAATAGATTTGTACTAGTTTCCCCTTGGTGTTGACCATAGTTAAAGTAGCGGAAGACCGGTAAAATGAAAGAATGGTGCTTTGTAACTTGTTCTTATTTTTCATGAGCGAACTCAGAATTATTTTTTTTTATGAAAATGAAATAAAATTGATCTATTTGAAATTTTTTAGCTAGCTAATTTCACGTGGGAAATGAGAAACCTATGCCCCTTAGTATTTTATTGATAATAAACTCTTTTGGCTAAATTATTTCTCACTTCGACACCCGAGATGGAATATTATTATCTTGAGATTAGTCAATTACTATGGTCATTCATTAATCGCTTAAGACGAACTTGATAATCACGAGAATATTCTTCAAGGACTGATTTGCCAATACAGACAAAATGGAGGGCTCTTCCATAATAAAAAAAAAAAAGCTAAATTTTTTGCTGACGGTTCAGCAAAATTGGAGGCGTGCTGGAATCAAAGAAAGAAAGCAAAGCAAAGCAAAGGGCAAAAAGCAGTCTTTGTTTTTTCGGGTCGCTGAGTTGACTCCGAATCTCGCGTGCCGCCAATTCGGCAGCCAGGAGGGAAAAGCCTTGGACACGTGGCCTTCCTGGATGCTTCCTCGTCACGCGAAATTAGTCGCTAATCTCGCTTAATTAAGAGCCCTAATGATGCTACGAAGATGAAAAGGTGTGTGCTCTTTTAAGAGCGCTTTGCGGAAATACACACATGAAAATCCTCCCGTTTTGAGATCACGTACGTAGCGGGACAGAAGAATATTCCCCTTTCGCCATCCTAATCCTAGTAATTAATTAAGCACTCGTACACCAATCAATTGGGATTAAGCATATAATATATGTAACTCAATAATTGCACGATTTGAAATTTTGGTTTTCGAAAAATTACCGCTCGAATCACTTACGAAAGTGAATGGGCAAAAAATATTATTGTCTTCCATGAAAATTTACATGTAGATAGATGTTATTGCAAAAAAAGAAAAATTTTTGTTGACCGATTATGTCAAGGGTCATAAGCAGTTATTTTTCGGAAGATATTTTTCAATTTTATTTATTTTCCACGAAACGAATGGAGTCTCGGGTGGGTCCATCCTTTTCTTGGAAAGACAAGACAGAAAATGGAAGGAACATACTGGGTCGTCGATTTGAAGCCGCCTATTTTCTTCGTATGTTTTTCGTGTGATCAACCTCTAATCTGGCTTAACAAGGACTTAATGACGCGAGTTAATGAAGCGCTAATCAAGTGAGGACAGTTCAATGGATGATTGTCCAAGTTTAGGTCAAAATTTCTTGCCGAACCAACATGTTTCGCACAAAGAGCAAATGCGAGAACGACTAGCATGCAAGCATCGTCAGGACGGCGGTGGTGTCCTTTCCATTTTCTGACCAAGACGCCAATCTTCGTTGCGTGAAAACCTTGAACTTTGAAGTTGTACGAGATTTTTTTTTTTTTTGGGGGGAGGGGGGGGGGGGTTTTATGGTTGATTTGGCCTCCACGTATTGGAAAAATATTCTGACTAACCCTAAAGTGGAGATTGGGCAGACCCACTTTCACACATGTCGTCCTCATCGAGCTTCTCAATTTCTTGTTTAGTATAAGCTTTAATTATTATTATTATTATTATTATTATCCATAGTCATTATAGCTTTGATCATGTTAGAGTAAGCAAATAGTAATTTATCTATCAGTTTAAATTTTTAGAACGATTGGTTGTGGTCCATAAAATATAACATGGTATCAAATCAGAAAGTTTTGAGTCCAAATCATTTCAGATCTCATTTATCTTCCCAATTAAATATATCTACACTTAGTACTACTCATACTAAGCATGGACTTTATTTCATAATCCTTCTTCAGTGCTGTCCGATAAGTTGTCTGAGCTATCTCCTCCGTCCTTTTGTTTCTTGAAAGCTCGCAAAAGTTTATCGATTTTTCGTATGGCGATGTCACAAATTATAAGAGATCGTAAGTTTTTTTTTTCAAATTGCGATCAATCTATTTGGTTCCATGTGGAAAAATGCTGCCTAGGAAAAGTAATTTTGAATGGCATAAGTTGCGTCTCATTTGGATTAGTGTCTGCGATTATGTATAGCATTTCCATCGAGCATGGACTAAGGCGGCGAACGGAGCCCGCGATTATTTCCATTATTTTTGGATCCAATCGATTGTGTACACATTAAATACGACTATAGTTCATCAATGTCCTCATATCTGTGCTGATATCCTATGATTGTGGAGGATCAAGACCATGGTGCAAGAAACCCGAAATTAAATAATTGGAGCGGTGTAGATGAATTATTTACATTCATCGGCCTCGTAACGGAGTGGCGAATGTTCTGCAAATTGAAAACTAGCAACGAACATACATCCAAGATGCCAACAGATTTCTATTTTCCCGGCCATTGAATTAGACTGTGGAAAAGATTTGGAGAACTATTCTTGTTCATCATTTTGACTGACAAATATTCTGCAAATTTGAAGTTCCGCAGCTAAAAATTGACCTGGAAATTAGATATAGTTATATAATAAACTCTTCAAGACTTTGAATACGAGATCGATTGATGACATAGGGTTTTGAAGGGCTTTACAAGATTTGACTCTTGAAAATCAGCTGAGAAAGAATATGTGAAACCTCGCATTCTTGATTTTCGGTTGATCAATTGTGTAATGATAGCCCTCTCTTTTAACATTTAGTTTAGACTTGGCGGTAGATTTAGTGGAGACAATTATTTTGAAAACGATGAAGGGTGGGGAAAATATTATGTTAACCAAAATAAAAAAGAATTTGCATGTTTCTCGCACCGACATATATATTTACTCAAGCCACGGTCCTCGACACGGGGCTAATGGAGATTTCTTGTATGACCCGGTCAAATATGAATAAACCAACTAGTCAAACATCAACCTATTGAAGATCTTGAATGGGGCCATCTCAAGGGGTTGCAAAAAAGACCAATTAAAATTGGTTTAACCACTCTGCTTATCACTTAGGTTTTTTTTTTTTAAAGCTATTTTATCGTAGTTATATTCTTGAAAGACAAAATTCAGGTAAATTAAGGAGACTAGGAATATCGTCAACAGGTCTTGTTTTCAAGTTGGTTTTTTTCACAGAGCCTTTCCCCCATTGAATTCATAAAGTTGACCTAAGACCAATTAGCCAAGTTGACCCCAAAAAAATGAACAAAATAGTCAAATCGCCCACCTAACTTTGCACCGTCCACGAAACTGATCATCTGACCACCGTATCCGACGTTGGCTTCCACACCGGCAGCACAAGCATTTTTCCAACCGAACTCCCCCAAAATGCTCGTCTTGTTCTCTATTTATTTTATTTTTTGCCACGATCTTATTCTGTAAAATGATTAGCCCCTTTGATTTACTTTTCAAATCTCTCGCCTTACACATTTTAATTTTTTAAAGAAAAATGTTTGGAATATTTAACAATGATCTTATTATATTAACATTTAAATTTACGTACAAATTCTTTCATCAAGTCGAACAATATTATGATCTTTTTGAAAGTTTTTTCGCTTATTTATTGACTCGTGTGGCAGAAATTTCATTTACCGGACGAAAACTTCTCCATTAGCTTCTCTCGAGTTAATTTTGGAAGATAGAAAACTGCTTAGGGAGAAGAGCTCTTGTCAATTCCATATGGGGAACTTGGAGTGCTCATATGCGATGCTATTGCTGAAATAGAACAAGTACTATTTTTTAGTTCATTGAGGAAATCTCGACATATATGATTGCGGCTCAAAGGAGAAGAATTAACCAAACCATGAAGAAAATTATGACTATAAGTTCAAACCCTAAAAAGAGAAAATTTCATGTCTTTATATTTCAAGCGATCCAAAAGGTCCCTTCTTTTCTTTTGATGGTTTTTGGCTTGAAAGTTTAATTTTTTTTTCCTGCTGCTCTTGATGTCCAGCAAGGTGACCATGTTAAACAGCGAGTGAGAGAAATGGTCAAAGAGGTCAAGTTTAAAAGTGTTAAAAAAAGAGAGAGAGAGAGAAAGAAAGAAAGAGCTAATTTAAGTTTTTCCGCAATTATTGCTTATATAATGCAGTAATAATATTGATATATACATCAAACATCCTAAATATAATGTCTGAGTAGGAGGCATGAAACTCGAGGGATGCAGCTTTTCTCTTGCCGAACATACCAAACACAAAAGAAACAATTCTTGCGCAAATAATTATCCATAATTCGATAAATTATATTAAAACCAATAGAGATTGGCTAGATAAGGAATGTGGAGAATGTCTCAAAGGAAGTGGCGAAATATTTAAATACTAAATCACGATTACATTAGGCAGGTTAAACTTTTAAATTAATTGGTGTGGCTCCACGAAATTTGACAATTTACATATTTTCATGTTGCTATTTGTCACCTGCATTATTTGTTTTCATGCTGACGCTTTTTGACCGAAGTCCAGCTTTTGCAAAAAGAGTGGTGTTGAAGTGTCCAAATATGAAACCACAACTTTATTTAACGGTTTCAAGATTTTAAAACAGTTGGCAGCTTAAGTTTTGCATACGATTGCGTGCATACAATTTTCACTAGCAACCTTGTCTTCCCTTGACTTGATGATAATTAAGGGCGTACATGACAACACTTATGGAGTAAAATTTTTGCTCTATAAGTGCTTCTAAAGCAAAAATCTATTTGGTAACGTAACTTCTAGAGCAGAAATCTATTCAATTATGCAACTTCAAATTTTTAATTTTTAAAGCCACTTGAAGAAATAAAAAAAAATTACTTCTCTTCACAAGTAGTAAAATCAACTTTTAGTTAGAAGATGATTTTTAGAGCAAAAGTGTTAATATGCGCACCAAAAGAAGTAAATAGTTTAAATCTTCAGATCAAAGGTGGATAAGACTGCACTTATGAACCTACCTACCATTAGAGGTGTCAAATGGGTGGGTCAAGTCGAATATGGTCCGACCCATATTGACTCGTCTAACCTATTTTGACCCATATTCAATCACCCATACCCGACTCAACCCGCAACCAACCCATACTCGACCTGATCCATTTTGACCCATATTGCTGTCGCGACCCTCTGAAAATATTTTTATTAATTTTTTTAAGGGGTTAACGGATTATTAGGTTAATTAGATTTGACTAACCTAATGCGGACCCTCCCAAGCCCTACCGAATCGCAACTTTGGTTTTTGTTTAAATGATTTTGAAATTTGGAGTCGCCACTAATCGTTCTTGGTAGGTCGATTAGAAACCTAAATAAATTAGCGGGAGAACTAATTTATTCCTGCGAACCAGAGATTATGAGCTCGGGGACTTGGTTACACTAGTTAATTAAAACTAATGCCCTTTCGGTACCTTAATTTCATGGATATCCTAATCCGGCAACTCAGGCTTGGTTTATTCCTAAAGCTCTAGTAGGGTATTCTCTTTTGTGTTTTCACTTTTTAAATAGGATGCATGGATGGTATATATTTTTATTTGTTATATTTTTTTAAGTGTTAAAGATTCACTGAAGCCGAAAGAGGGAGTGTGTTAACGACTTCTGTGCAGTATTACGACCTACTCATCTTTTGGGTCTGATGATTCAAAAATTAAATTATAGGAAGTACATGACAGTGAATAAACACCTCCAATGGGAGGCCTAGCATTGGCTTGGCTCTTCCCTTTGGGATTTATGGTGCAGGTATTTAAATTGCGGATGGACTTTGTCCTCTCCATTTTGGGGTATGAATTTTTTAAAATGAAATACAACGAATTGATTCAACAATTTGAAATTTGTGCGCGCTTGAGGACTCCTCCAAGCCGATTTTGTGCTTCCATAGGATTGACCATTGATATAGAGCTGCGGCTTCCTGACATAAAATAGAGTGAAGTGTTAGTATACAAAATATGTGCTAATCTGCACCTAAAACCAGAAGAGTAGAAAGAGTACTTATCTCCCATTTTTTTTGGAGGGATTTTTATAATTGATTTTCGCTCTCTATGTTCCCAATATAGAGAGTTTCTTTTGAATTAAGAGGGACTTTTAGTCACAGATCAGTTGAGAAATCGGTGGACAGCTTAGGAGCTTGTCTGGGCCGATTTTTGCATCTCGACGAGATTTTTGCTGTTGACGTAGAGATATCCTTCTCCTGACATAAAATATGGAAGAAAAAGGAGAGGGAGAAAGTGTATACAATTTGTGCTAATTTGCGAGTAAAACCATAAATAAATGAATAAATAAAAACACTTAACTTGAATTTGTTTGCTCGTTGACGAGGATGAACTCTTGATTTATATTGATCGATGAAGGAATTTGTGATGATAACCCCTAGCTTTAAACTCCCATCATCTTCAAAATTCTCTCTCTTTTGGTATTTTCTTTCTCTCAAAATTTTCTTCAATCTCCCAAAACTCTCTCAAACATCCAAAATTTTCTCTCCAAAAAATTCTCCCAAACACTTCAAATTTTCTCTCTCAAGAATCCCCTCTCAAGCTCACTTCATCCTCCTTTTATAATCTACTCATCTATCTCCCATTCTAATTTTTCCACTAACTCTATCTCCCATTCTAATTTCTCCACTAACTCTTCTTCATTTTCATCTTCCATTCTCCATCTCTATCTCACATTCTAATCTCTCCACTAACTCTTCTTCATCTTCATCTTCCCTTCTCCATATTTATCTCCCATTCTAATTTCTCCACTAACTCTTCTTCATCTCCATCTTCCCTTCTCTATTCTTATCTTCCATTCTAATTTCTCTACTAACTCTTCTTCATCTCTATCTTCCATTCTCTATTCTTATCTTATTTTCTCCATCTATTCTTCTCCAACTTCTCTTCTTCATCTCCTCTTCTCCATCTTCCCTTCTCTATTCTAATTTATCCACTAACTCTTCTTTTTGTTATTTGTAAAATAATCCTTCAAGAGTTAAGTATTTGCACTCTAGTCCTTGAATTTTAAGTATTTACAATTTAGTCCCTGAAAAAATATATTTCTTTAAGTCCAAATCTCCTCACAATTTTTGACACACCAAAATTCACCACATGTCAAATTTAAGCTCATTTCTTGCCGTTGAAAATAATGCAGAATTTAATTAAAGCCCTTTTGCAAAATTAAGTCATTCTGGGTATAATTGGGCCAAGATGAAAATTTAAAATATTAGAAGACAATGTCACAACTCATAAAAAGTGAAAATTAAAAATAACTTGACTCAAATTAAATTTTTTTAGGCCCGATTCAAGATTATACTCGTGAAGGAACACGTGACTCGAATTAGATTTTTCTGAATTTGCGATGGCCAATATGAAAATAAATTTAAAATAAAAATATTAACTATCTTTGTCTATTTTTTTGGCCTCAAATGTTATTTTTCCAAAATTTTCAAGTATTTTTGTATTTTTTTTAAAAAAAATTAAAAATATATATAATATGAAATTTTATTTTTTGTTCAAAAATGGTTGCCTAGGCTTGGCCAAGGCTTCCAAAGTTGATTTTTCAATTTTCTCATTTTTTCTTCATTTTTTGTTTTATGAATTTTCGAAAATAAAAATACCGAAAAATACTGAAAATATGAAAAATCATTTTTTGGTCAAAATTGGTTCCCTAGGCTTGGCTAAGGTCCCCAAAGTTGATTTTTCAATTTTATGAATTTTTATGGATTTTTTATTACTTTAGCAATAGAAAAAATGATTAAAAATCAGGTGTCAACAGCTGCCCCTCTTTGAAAGGAAGCTCGGTAGAGGTTCATTTCAAAGACGAGATGACACCTTAATTCTAATCGACTCAATACAAGGAAATAAAAAGAGTCGTGACATGAATGTTCCACTGAAAATGAAATGAGAACCTAAGGATTCGTTATATAAAAAAACTTTAGGGTGGTTGAACTTGAACCCGTATGGTGGATCAACCCATGGTAGATTCCTAATAAAAGGATTCTACTGATTAAAAATTGAATTAAAATTTGACCCGTATGGTGGGTCATACCATTTGACCCGTATGGTGGGTCGTACCATGGTAGATTCCTAATAAAAGGATTCTACTGATTAAATTTTGATTGAGATTTGACCCGTCTGGTAGGTCACCCCATGGAGATACCTGTAAGAAGGACTTGGTGCCTGTAGAAAGGACTTGGTGTCTGTAAAAAGGACTTGTGCCTGTAAGAAGGACTTGATTTGCCTGTAAGAAGGACTTGATTTGCCTGTAAGAAGGACTTACTTTGCCTGTAAGAAGGACTTTGTGCCTGTAAGAAGGACTTTGTTTGCCTGTAAGAAGGACTTTGTTTGCCTGTAAGAAGGACTTTGTTTGCCTGTAAAAAAGACTTGATTTGCCTGTAAGAAGGACTTTATGCCTGTAAGAAGGACTTGATTTGCCTGTAAGAAGGACTTTGTGCCTGTAAGAAGGACTTTGTGCCTGTAAGAAGGACTTGATTTGCCTATAAGAAGGACTTGGTTTGCCTGTAAGAAGGACTTAGTTTGCCTGTAAGAAGGACTTGATTTGCCTATAAGAAGGACTTTGTGCCTGTAAGAAGGACTTAGTTTGCCTGTAAGAAGGACTTGATTTGCCTATAAGAAGGACTTTATGCCTGTAAGAAGGACTTGATTTGCCTGTAAGAAGGACTTTGTGCCTGTAAAAAGGACTTTGTACCTGTAAGAAGGACTTGATTTGCCTGTAAGAATGACTTGTTTTGCCTGTAAGAAGGACTTTGTTTGCTTGTAAGAAGGACTTGATTTGCCTGTAAGAAGGACTTTGTGCCTGTAAGAAGGACTTGGTTTGCCTGTAAGAAGGACTTAGTTTGCCAGTAAGAAGGACTTTATGCCTGTAAGAAGGACTTAGTTTGCCTGTAAGAAGGACTTTATGCCTGTAAGAAAGACTTGGTTTGCCTGTAAGAAGGACTTGGTTTGCCTGTAAGAAGGACTTAGTTTGCCTGTAAGAAGAGCTTGGTGTACCTCAAAGGGTGCCATTCTGAAATCTGGGGAGACCAGGAATCCTACGGAAGCTCAAACCCAAATTATATTCTCATGTCGCTTTAGGAATAAACCAAAGAGGCAGAGATCAAAAGGTCTCGAACATTTCTGTCCTTAAGACAAATCATGCTTTATTGAAGAAGGTGGATACCTATATATACCGCAATGGATTCGAGTACCCCAACAACCGTCAGAATTCATTCTCTTGAAAGGTTCAGGTTGAAGATATACTTACCTGAGAATTTGGAAGAAATGCTTGGTGGCTTCTCGACAACCAGGCTTGTTCATTCAATAATCGCCAAATGAATTTCAAGACTTTGGAAGGTAACTCAAACACCGGGAATGTGTTGCCTGTCAGGCAATGTCAGAGCTAACATGTGCAAGCATTTTCATCAATGCGTTCATTGGTTCATACAAAATTGTTCAGCTAAGTTGGCAATGCTTAGAAGTAGTCTGTGTGATAACTCATGATGCAATCAATCAAAATGTGGATCATGCAAAACTATTCTGTCAAGTTTGCATTACCAATTCTATTTAAGGAGGTTCTCATAATATGAACGCCTCGAATGTAATCTGAATGGGGGACTTTAGTCCGAAGGGGCTTTCTCTCACTCTAGAGAAAGGCTGTTTATCTGTAGATTAAAATGTTAGACCCGTGTGTAGAAATGGTTTAACTTTCCTCATCCTGTTATGCCCCATTTTGCACATTTGATGTCTCCTATGCAGTTTATGCTCTAAGTTGGAGTTGGTAAATTAAACATGCGGAATAATCATACATAATTCGTGAAATGTGTAAACACAATGCCGATGTGACAATTTTTAGCATCATGTGTATTTATATAATGTGCAAACATGGGCGGATTTGAATTGCCCCTGGTATGTGGGTAGATTGAACAAATTGGAAAGCCCACTCCTTATGTCGAGGAGCGGTTTGTCTCAAGTTTTGCCCCTACACGATGAGGCATATGGGTGAGGGAGCATTTTGGTTTGTTTAGTGACAGCGACCGCCATGGTTTAGCAGTTAAATGCCCCCCATTTTTCACCAGAATAGATCTTGTCAAATGATCATCATTTTCTTTTGGATTTGTCTCCTCCAACATGTTACATGTTAGTATAAATATTTCCTGCAACAAGAAAAGGAGACATGTCAACCGGTATTAAAAGGGATAAATTGGAAACGATACTGATTTACCCTTCATCTTGAATGCCTTGGACAAGTCTTTTACCAATTTTGCTGGGTTGAGTTTTCTTCGACTTTTGTTGGATGCTTCACCATTAAGCCGAGAATGTGGCAAAATATTGACTTCGGTATTACTCGTCGAGTATTCCTGCATTCGGTCCATTGGACCATAGGTGTCCATGGGGTTTTCTTTTCAAAGGTTAATCCTTGGGGATAACGCGGCCCTGTTGTATCACCTTGGGCCTTGTTACGATATTTCTCGAGGTAATTTGCAATCCCTGTTAAGAATGGAATAAAAAAATTCAGGACTCGAGATGATTATGTGCAAATTAGAACGATACAGAATTACCCATGTCTGAGATTGTTCGGATCTTTCGCTTGTATTTTTCTTTAACCGAAGCTATCCATCCCGTGGTAATATCCATGAGTTGATTTGCCCCCAATTTAGCCCGACCAGGAAATTTGGTTTTTGGATACAACTGTACTCTCGAGTCGCTTTTGCAAATTCCTGAAAATAGAAGGGATCAAATTTAAAACCGGAGTAATTTAAGGGTAAATTGGAACGATACGGATTTACCCTTCAAATTTACGCAGATTTCGTCTCGATATTAATTTTTTCGAGTTTGGTGCGGTTAACGGCTCCGAGCATTTAATAGGGGGAAAGGGAAATGATTACTTCTAGCTTGTGCATTAATTTTGGACATCGACAAAAGGCGAGAACGTGCGATGAAACTAAGTAGACGTATTCGTCTAGGTTTAATCTTCTTCATGATGCTCTCGCGGGTTGCGGTAGACGATGATATCAAGAACATTAGAGAGGCATTCAGTGTGGCTTTCCACCAGCCACCTAGAGACCCGCGTTCAATCATGTAAATTAATAAAGCTACCACCACTTAATTAGTGTGCCAATAAATTCGGCCATTTGTTGCGTGCCCCACTTCAACCGTGTTTTGTTTCTTTCGGTGCCCACTTGCTCTTGTCGGGCGCCTGTAGCATTGGGAGAAATACTTGTGGGTCACATTCATTAATAGAACCTCGGTCCTCTAAAACCCTCCGCGTGTTTCGGATCCGAGGAAATTTTAAGACCGGTCTCTGGTTGATTTAATCAGGTTAAGGTACTTATTTCATGGTTTCTGATTATATAATCCATATTGTCTTTCAAAAGACGCGGGATCCTCTGTAATACATTAAATATGCCCCCGTGTTTAATCAGTATAAGTCCACCGTCATATCACAATACACTGCCCATACAAGTTTACGGATTGACACTACTCTATCTGTCAAAGATGGACAGTGTTCGTTTCCCTCCCTGAATTAACGGTTGAAGCCTTGGTGTTTTTCGTCTTTTGGTATTTCTGAAGATGATTCTTGATATATTATTGAACTTAATTTTTACACCCGTCTGGGGTATCTAGGATCTCCCTGCAAAAGAAAAGGATATAATTAGTATGCGACACAAGGAATGTCGGTCCATGACTCATATATTAGTCCAATTTTATTTTTTCTATTTTATAGAGAAATCAGAAAAAAAAATTTCTTTAGGAAGAAATGGGTTAATTTCTGATACAGAATTTTTTTTTTGCATATTTATTACTCTTTTTTTTATTATTTTTTTTAAGGAATGTGACAAAATCTCTTGATGTTTACTAAAATCTTTGAAGGAATTTCTTTTTTATCAAAATAAATTTTCAGAGGTAAATTTATCAGGAAAATTTTATTTTTATTGAAGCAGGAAAGACATAACAGAAATCCTTTATTGGTTAACAAAATTCCCCCGAGACATTAGTCTAATTTTATTTAGAGAAAATTTTCTTAGAAAAACATGAGCGAATTTCTCGAAAAGAATTTTTGTTGCAAGTTTTTATAATTTGAAAGAATGTGATAAAATCACTTGATGTTTACCAAAGTTTTTTTTTTAAGGAATTTTTCTTTTTATCGAAATAAATTTTCAGAGGAAAATTTGTCAGGAAAATTTCATTTTTATTGAAGCAAGAAAAACATGACAAAAATCTCTTATTGGTCAATACAACTCCCCCGAGACATTAGTCTAATTTTATTTAGAGAAACTTTTCTTAGAAAAACATGAGCGAATTTCTCGAGAAGAATTTTTTGCAAGTTTTTATAATTTGAAAAATGTGATAAAATCACTTGATGTCTACTAGAGTTTTTTTTAAGGAATTTTTCTTTTTATTGAAATAAATTTTCAGAGGAAAATTTTTTCAGGAAAATTTCATTTTTATTGAAGTAATAAAAACATGACAAAAATCTCTTATTGGTTAATAAAATTCCCATGAAGGGATTTTTTCACATCATTTTTTCAAAAAATAAAAATAAAAAGAAATGAGGGACAAATTTAATTTTTATTTTCTTTTAAAAGAATGGTCGTAATATCAAGCTCAAAAACTGACTAACACCTAGCATGGACCGACCGAAAATAAATACAAGATAAAATTAGAGAACTTACTTTTACCTTGGAGAAATGCAAATCACATAGTCATGCGCATGACTCAAGTGAGGAGTGGACTCTAGAAAATAAAAGAAGGAGAGACAGGGTATGGACCTAAAAGGCCCCCACTATCTGAATTGACAACCTTACCCTCCGCGCAATCAAATCACAATGGGAAGAATTGTCAATTCAGATAATGAGCGGGACAAAATATGGTCAACCCAAGCGTAATCGACGCAAGAGCTTTGCATATTCGATCCCTATCTATGGTTACCTAGGAAAAATTTCGCGACTTGGGTTTAGACGCTTATGTGTGCAGGTGTTGTGATCCTCAGAATATGTAAGACATGCACAACAATTGATATCAAAACAGCGCTTCTAAAAATGTGTGAAATTAAACATAATCCCAACACCGAGCCTGCAAAACAAATGGGTTAGCCAAACACTCCGCCCCTTATAACTCCCATCCTGCAAAAACATATAACACCTATAGAATGAGTCCCAAGCAAGATCGCCAGAAGCGAGATATCCATGAAATTTTCATTGGCCTAAGTCCACTAAGACTTTTAAAATTTCGAAAAAATTTAAGTATTCCAATTGGCATCTTTTTTCGAAAATTAAAAATCTCTATTCCCCAGTGGAGTCGCCAGTCTGTCGCGACCCTCTGAAAATATTTTTATTAATTTTTTTAAGGGGTTAACGGATTATTAGGTTAATTAGATTTGACTAACCTAATGCGGACCCTCCCAAGCCCTACCGAATCGCAACTTTGGTTTTTGTTTAAATGATTTTGAAATTTGGAGTCGCCACTAATCGTTCTTGGTAGGTCGATTAGAAACCTAAATAAATTAGCGGGAGAACTAATTTATTCCTGCGAACCAGAGATTATGAGCTCGGGGACTTGGTTACACTAGTTAATTAAAACTAATGCCCTTTCGGTACCTTAATTTCATGGATATCCTAATCCGGCAACTCAGGCTTGGTTTATTCCTAAAGCTCTAGTAGGGTATTCTCTTTTGTGTTTTCACTTTTTAAATAGGATGCATGGATGGTATATATTTTTATTTGTTATATTTTTTTAAGTGTTAAAGATTCACTGAAGCCGAAAGAGGGAGTGTGTTAACGACTTCTGTGCAGTATTACGACCTACTCATCTTTTGGGTCTGATGATTCAAAAATTAAATTATAGGAAGTACATGACAGTGAATAAACACCTCCAATGGGAGGCCTAGCATTGGCTTGGCCCTTCCCTTTGGGATTTAAGGTACAGGTATTTAAGTTGCAAGTATTTAAACTACTGTAAGTAAAAACCTCCAATGGGAGGCTAAGCATTGGCTTGGCTCTTCCCTTTGGGATTTAAGGTACAGGTATTTAAGTTGCAGGTATTTAACTACTGTAAGTAAAAACCTCCAATGGGAGGCTAAGCATTGGCTTGGCTCTTCCCTTTGGGATTTAAGGTACAAGTATTTAAGTTGCAGGTATTTAACTACTGTAAGTAAAAACCTCCAATGGGAGGCTAAGCATTGGCTTGGCTCTTCCCTTTGGGATTTAAGGTGCAGGTATTTAACTACTGTAAGTAAAAACCTCCAATGGGAGGCTAAGCATTGGCTTGGCTCTTCCCTTTGGGATTTAAGGTGCAGGTATTTAAGTTGCAGGTATTTAACTACTATAAGTAAAAACCTCCAATGGGAGGCTAAGCATTGGCTTGGCTCTTCCCTTTGGGATTTATGGTGCAGGTATTTAAATTGCGGATGGACTTTGTCCTCTCCATTTTGGGGTATGAATTTTTTAAAATGAAATACAACGAATTGATTCAACAATTTGAAATTTGTGCGCGCTTGAGGACTCCTCCAAGCCGATTTTGTGCTTCCATAGGATTGACCATTGATATAGAGCTGCGGCTTCCTGACATAAAATAGAGTGAAGTGTTAGTATACAAAATATGTGCTAATCTGCACCTAAAACCAGAAGAGTAGAAAGAGTACTTATCTCCCATTTTTTTTGGAGGGATTTTTATAATTGATTTTCGCTCTCTATGTTCCCAATATAGAGAGTTTCTTTTGAATTAAGAGGGACTTTTAGTCACAGATCAGTTGAGAAATCGGTGGACAGCTTAGGAGCTTGTCTGGGCCGATTTTTGCATCTCGACGAGATTTTTGCTGTTGACGTAGAGATATCCTTCTCCTGACATAAAATATGGAAGAAAAAGGAGAGGGAGAAAGTGTATACAATTTGTGCTAATTTGCGAGTAAAACCATAAATAAATGAATAAATAAAAACACTTAACTTGAATTTGTTTGCTCGTTGACGAGGATGAACTCTTGATTTATATTGATCGATGAAGGAATTTGTGATGATAACCCCTAGCTTTAAACTCCCATCATCTTCAAAATTCTCTCTCTTTTGGTATTTTCTTTCTCTCAAAATTTTCTTCAATCTCCCAAAACTCTCTCAAACATCCAAAATTTTCTCTCCAAAAAATTCTCCCAAACACTTCAAATTTTCTCTCTCAAGAATCCCCTCTCAAGCTCACTTCATCCTCCTTTTATAATCTACTCATCTATCTCCCATTCTAATTTTTCCACTAACTCTATCTCCCATTCTAATTTCTCCACTAACTCTTCTTCATTTTCATCTTCCATTCTCCATCTCTATCTCACATTCTAATCTCTCCACTAACTCTTCTTCATCTTCATCTTCCCTTCTCCATATTTATCTCCCATTCTAATTTCTCCACTAACTCTTCTTCATCTCCATCTTCCCTTCTCTATTCTTATCTTCCATTCTAATTTCTCTACTAACTCTTCTTCATCTCTATCTTCCCTTCTCTATTCTTATCTTATTTTCTCCATCTATTCTTCTCCAACTTCTCTTCTTCATCTCCTCTTCTCCATCTTCCCTTCTCTATTCTAATTTATCCACTAACTCTTCTTTTTGTTATTTGTAAAATAATCCTTCAAGAGTTAAGTATTTGCACTCTAGTCCTTGAATTTTAAGTATTTACAATTTAGTCCCTGAAAAAATATATTTCTTTAAGTCCAAATCTCCTCACAATTTTTGACACACCAAAATTCACCACATGTCAAATTTAAGCTCATTTCTTGCCGTTGAAAATAATGCAGAATTTAATTAAAGCCCTTTTGCAAAATTAAGTCATTCTGGGTATAATTGGGCCAAGATGAAAATTTAAAATATTAGAAGACAATGTCACAACTCATAAAAAGTGAAAATTAAAAATAACTTGACTCAAATTAAATTTTTTTAGGCCCGATTCAAGATTATACTCGTGAAGGAACACGTGACTCGAATTAGATTTTTCTGAATTTGCGATGGCCAATATGAAAATAAATTTAAAATAAAAATATTAACTATCTTTGTCTATTTTTTTGGCCTCAAATGTTATTTTTCTAAAATTTTCAAGTATTTTTGTATTTTTTTAAAAAAAAATTAAAAATATATATAATATGAAATTTTATTTTTTGTTCAAAAATGGTTGCCTAGGCTTGGCCAAGGCTTCCAAAGTTGATTTTTCAATTTTCTCATTTTTTCTTCATTTTTTGTTTTATGAATTTTCGAAAATAAAAATACCGAAAAATACTGAAAATATGAAAAATCATTTTTTGGTCAAAATTGGTTCCCTAGGCTTGGCTAAGGTCCCCAAAGTTGATTTTTCAATTTTATGAATTTTTATGGATTTTTTATTACTTTAGCAATAGAAAAAATGATTAAAAATCAGGTGTCAACAATTGCCAAATCACACTAATATTCTAAGAAAAATTATATAACTCATTTAACCTATTTTATTTTGCTTTAGTTTTTTCTTTCATTTTTCTCCGGCCACGGCGAGCGACGGCGGCTGGCGGCGACGGGTGGGCAGAGGCGGCCGGCCGCAGGTTGCCTCGGCGGGTCGCCGCGGCCGATCTCCTCTGTCGGCCGCCGGTCGCCGCGACCGAACGCAGGTCTCCGCGACGGGTGGCCGACCACCGCCACCATCGGTCCCCGAAAATCAATTCCATAACAAACGACGAAAATTATTTTCCAGTTCATTTTTTAGTATTAATCAATCATCGGAAAATATTATTATTTTCTTGAAAAATGACTTCCTGAAAAATGATTTCCGAAAGTATCACATTTTCCGTGAAACAAACGGAAAGGCTCTAGGTCCATTTGTAATTTGTGAGAGTTATGGATCGAAAATGGATCCAATATGGGTCGAAAATGGGTTTCATGCGTGGCCCAATTTTGATCCATTTAATTTCACTTCAACCTTTTGGATCCATTTTTAGTGAGTTCTTTAAATGTTAATGACCCATATAAGACATATTTTATACAAAATATAAGTCAAATATGGATCTTTGACCCATATTGACGGCTCTACCTACCACCAGATGGCCCCCAAAAAATTTATTTTACCAAGTGTTTTTGAGCAACATAATTACCGAAAAAACGTTACAATTTTCACTACACTGATTTTAACCCTGATACTAAAAATTAATATTTGGCAAATTGAATTTTCTTCCGTGATAAGTATGTCTAGCATTTGTCTTTGGAGCACTAGCCGAATTTCAAACTAATGAAATATTTTTTTTTTTGGGTCGAAAAACCTAATGATCGGCTTTTGTGAGTTAAAAGTCAACCAAAGGTTTGGACCTACTTGATGATGTCCACTCCACATAAGCAAGTGGACGGAGACAGGGACCACAACCAGATTGGGGGGACGGTCCACCACCGTCCTTGAGTTTTTTCTGTGGCCTTGTCCTCTAGAATGACAATTTTTGTGGCATGAATCACAACTTACGATGTTGAGCGAGAAAATTACCAAAAATATCATGAATTTGTTGTACATGTTAGATTCTACCTTCGCCTAGAGAGATTATCAAAAAGAAGTCAAAGTTCGAGCTTGTCAATATATCTAGTTGACTTAACTTTTATTCAAAAGCTTAAGTCAATAGGTATTCTACCAAATTGAATATTTCAAATATTCCACACCACATCACTTATTCAATGTGCAACTTCTCTTAAGTTACTTACATATGTATCTCAATAGTATGAATGTCAACTCAGTATGAGCGGGACAAGGTTTGGACCTACTTGATGATGTTCAGTCCACATAAGCAAGTGGACGGAGAGAGGGACTGGGACCGGATTGGGGGAACAATCCAGCACCGTCCTTGAGTTTTTAATGACCTAATACTCTAGAATGACCATTTTTGTGACGTGAGTCACAATTTATAATGCTAAGAGGAAAAATTACCAAAACGGTCATAAATTTATTGTACGTGTTAGATTCTATCTTCGCCTGGAGAGATTATCAAGAAGAAATCCAAATCCAAGCACGTCAACATATTTATTTAGCTTAACCTTTATTCAAAAATTTATGTCAATGGCTATTGTGCCAACTTCAATATTTCAAATATGCCACACTACAACACTTATTCGATATGTAACTTCTCTTAAGCTACTTACGCATGTATCTCAATAGTACAAATGTCAACTCAGTCTTAAGCCTTTTAACTTTGTCAATTTAATTCCTAGGTTAATACCATGGAAGGTTTTAAACTGGTATACTTGTGATAAATCTATCTCAAACTAATTTTTTAACTAGAAAAAATCTCAAACTAAAATTTACCCGTTGTTGGTTTTCATTGAAGATACCGTCAAAGTGAAGGGTTTGATAATATGTAGTAGTTGATAGGTGTACCAATTTGAGGATTTATCATCCATTTATTATAAATGTACTAGTTTGATTTTTTCCATGGTATTAACCTAATTTAACAGAAGCTAACAAAAGGTAAAATTTTCACAAATATACCAATTTAAGATTTTTTATGGTCAAAAAATTAATTTTGGATAAATTTATCATGGGTGTTTCATTTTACATTTTTTGTGGTAAAAAAATTATTTTTGGATAAATTTACCACAGGCATACCGATTTGGGGTTTTTCGTGATATTAGCCATTAATTCTTTGACAATTTGTCAATGCAGTTCTTATGGTCAATTTTGATTTGAAATCTCCAACCTGGATGTTAGTTATTCTATGCGGTGCGGCCAGCGCTGATGTGATCAATTTTTTTTACAAAAGAATAATAATTCTAACAATTATTTATTTATTTATTATTTTCTTGAAAGTAAAAATAAAATAAAAAAATTTTATTTAAAAAAAATTTGGTCACAACGACAATCGTCAGCTGCTGTGTCACTTGGACGCTGACATCCACATCATCGAATTTCTGGCTAAATTAATCGGAAGGATTACATTTGCAAATTGTCAAACTGTTTAGGACTAAATTAGTCAAATGAAAAAGTTCAAGATTGAATCGGCATATGTACAAAATAGTCTAGGACTTTCTAGCCATAACTTAATTCTGTTTAATTCGTAAAAGGGCTGGACCGTCCACGGTATAGGAAGAAAACACGTCGAGACGACGAGTTCACAACGTTTAGAGCAGCGAAAAATGAGGATGGCGCGCCACCTAACTCGCCAAGACAATGCACGAACCCCCGTCCGAGCCGCTCCATAATCACATTATTCACGAGCTTTGAAAAGGACCGGCATGGTTAACGAAGCTAGCTAGCTAGTCGTACCTTCTTGCTAGCGACTCGTTGGTGACGAACAAGAAAGGCCTCAGGTGTGCAATAATGTATAGCTCTCTCGATTGGTATCGATGTAGATGGTCCACCGATGATGCGTTGCCGGCCACAAAAGGGTGAAGCAATGCTTCAATAATGCTTTAGAGAAAAAAAGTTAGGTCCACTTATTTTTCCCAATATGCCCATATGGTTGATGAATCATGAAGTCCATGAATTGCCTCTCTTCCGCGGCATCTCCCACCAGCCAAAGGTTCTCCCAATCACCATCTTTGAAAGGTTTGAAGAAGAAGAAGGAGAAAAAAAAAGTTTTTTTTTTTTGAAGAAAGCTACGTTACTGGGAAGTTATTAAAAAAATCGTAAATCTACTACAATCGTATAAATTCAATCATAAGCCTCTTTTTTCCCTAATCAAGTCATAAGCCTTTTGCATTTGTGCCAATTCAATCAATCCGACCAGTTTTTGCCGAAAATTATTGACATGGCATAACCGGCGTAGATAATTTTTAATGATATTAATCTTTTAACTGTACTTTTTTTTTCCTTTTTTTCTTCCTTTCTTCTTCTTCTTCTTCTTCTTCTTCTTCTTCTTCTTCTTCACCGAACCTCGGTGAGGGCCAGTGAGGTCAACCTTGCGCAACACAACGTCAATTGTTTTCGGCTAAAATTAATCAGATGGATTGGCACAAAATACAAAAAGTCTAAGATTCAATTGGCCAAAAAAAGTTTAGAACGAAATTGACACAATTATAATATGTTGAAGACTTTTTTTTTTTTTGTAATTTGCCCTCACGATAATAATGAATGTCGATTGGTTTTATATAGAGGCACGCCCCGACTTTAGAATGTGTTTTGCACGAGCATTCATGAAATGGGAACTCTCATCTACTAACAAAATGGTATTCTTTCGCCAAAATTAAAAACCGGGTATGAGGTAGCGTTGGGACCGTATTTGTTCATCGATTTTTTCTTTTTGTATACGGCCGGCATACCGTATGAAAGTACTTGTTGAATGTGGCGGGGCAGTGGAAATTGGAAAATGATGGAAATCTTCCATTCCCATGTGACCACTCTGTCTCTCTCTCTCTTTCTCTCTCCCCCATCCAAATCAAATGAGACATTTTTGGGCTCATTTAACACATGTGCTCACTTTCTGGCGCACAAAAAAGCTTTGGCTTGCTTTCAACTCTCTCAAAAGATTCTTGCCCTCTAATGAAAGAGTGTCGCTTTGTGTAGGTCATAGGGATTAAGTAAACCATATGCACTAGGGCTCATGTTCTTTGGGGTTAGCATAATCTAATGGAAGGCCACGTGGATGCTACATGATATATAAGCCTATAAAATATTTCTCCAATATTCTATCCATCACGAGAGTCCGTGGTATTTAAAGAAAACCCACGTGCTTCTCATTAGATGTGCACATGTGATATCAGTTCATAAAGCCGATACAATCGAGCAAACAACCTAATCAATAAGCTAGTCCTTTGCTATTCATAAGTGCATTCATGGAACTAAGGCTCCGCTGCTTATCTCAAGGAAAAATGAATAATTTAAAAATGTTCTCCTTAAAGTAATTGCTCGTGCTTTGGTGAATACATTTCTTTTAAAAAAAATAACTTTCAAATCATTTATTTTTTTGCTAAAGAAACGGAATCGATTTTTGTTTTTTTTTTCAAAGACAAACTTCTGTTGTAGCCCACCTACTCCTGAAAAGGTTGCAAGGGCAACCCTAGCACTATTGAAATGGGAAATACAGATGTGGCCATGTATGATATATTGGGAAGCGCATAATGAGATGAGTTAAGTTTGCGATTCTTGAATTTTGGGTGATCTCTTTTCCATCATGTTAGAGTAATTAAATATTAAATCATGCTTTCATCCGACGGCTTAAACTTCTAGAATAGTTGATAGTAATCCCACTAAATCTTACACATCCTTGCATAGAGCAACGCAACGATAGATATATTCTATCTAAAAGATCAACAATCAAGTGGTGTTCAAGTCAACTTTTGCGCATCTCGATTCTCGACTAATCCATCTCATCGAACAAGCTTAAGGCACACTTTGTCAATTGTGTATATCGTTTATGCCAAATTCCTCTCAAATTGGCTCGATGCACGTAAGATTATACTTTGGAGGTGCTCTCAATAAAATTTAAACAAAGGCTATAATAATAGGAGCGAACTCTCCCTTACATCTAAACCAGTACCTTGTTAGTAGAGCTATAAAATGGGTGGGTCGAATTGGGTCAAAAATAGTTTGACCCATATTGATCTATTTCCATGCAATACAAATAAAGTGACTCATATTGCTAAAAAATATTCTTTTAAATTTCTTATCTTTTATTTATTTTTTTCTTTTTTTTTCCTTCTATGCTGGCAAGGCATGCTGCTAATCATGGCTTATTGGTCTTTAGATAATAACCAGTTGGCCAGCGACCCTCACCGGATTTCGTAGAAGAAAAAAAAACAGAAAGAAAAAATATAAAGACATAAAAATATGGAAAATCATAAAATTAAAATAAATAAATAAAATAACTTGTTTATGATTTACTAAAAATCCATAAACTTGTCAACTAACTCATTTATGACAAACTTAAGCTTATTTTTACAACTCAAGGCAATCCATTTATTGCTCATATCATTAAACATGAGTTAAAATAGGGGTTCCAAATCAATTTTGACACCCCTGCTTGTGGGTGATGGTGGATCTATAGATCTTTTGCTTACTAAAATATTGGACTATCATGTTCGTGTCGACCATTCGGACTTCGGCTTGCATTTTTCGTGGTCCATAAGTAATTCGTTCGGAAGCAATCAAAGGCCCAACAAGCAGACAAGACTAAATAAGCCCAGAAATTTTCGTTAATTTCTTTTTAAATAGACCCCAAAAAACAAAGTACATTTAGACCGTATTTCCCCCTCCTAATATTAATTTTAGAGTTAAAATGAATTTTTTTTTTCGTTAACCGTGATACGAGCATTGCCGCCAGGTAATTCTTTTTTTTTTAATTGATTTTGTCAAGCAATTAGAGGAGGCGAGACACTATAAGATTGGGTGTAATCTTAGACTAGACGACGCCTGCACGATTGAACTACTGCGACTTTATAATTTTGGCTTCCCGGTGAAGCAGGTACAACACATGGTGAAGTGAGATGTGGCCGGTGAGTTTACTCGATACGAAAATTTCTAATGGTGCATGGTTGGAAATTGATTAAGATAAAGGAAAATTAGAGTCAAATCTTTTAAAAAAAAAACAAGAAAAAGTGAAGTCTACCTGTGGAGCGTAGGTACTTCCACCCCAAAGCTTTAAATGGGATAATTATCCAATCAATCATATAATAAAACTTTTTAATTTTGCTAGCATATTACTAAAACTTAGCCCAAAATTTCAACAGCCTTTGCCTCCGGTAGTTGCCGACATGGCGTCTAATCGTAGTTGACTGTCCTAAATAGCATACTAATGTGGACAACTTGCAGATCGCCACATCAGCTGTTTCCAACGGGCAACGGGCTAGAATGACCACATTGAAATTTCGCATATAAATTTAGGACTATATCGGTCAAATTTATCATTTAGAATTAAATTGAAAGACATACAATATGCTTAGGACTAATTGGGTAATTTTCTCTCATTTAAACTCCAATCACTTCTACTGTGTTCTATAGATAGATTAGGACCAAACCAAACAGCCTTAGAAACATGAATGTTCACGCAAGATGCTTCAAAAGGAGCATAAAAAATATATGTAGCTACACTCTAACGTATTTGGATCCTAACAAGTCCTTAAACTAGTTCGTGTGAATTCTCGGACATAAAATTCAGAGGTATTCACAAGGATGAAGGGAAGAAAAATATTTTCTATCAATTTGAGGGGGCGGCGGTGGGGAAAATAAGCTCATGTCAATTTCGGTTGGTTATTACTGGATAAATAAGTATAGTATGCATCTGTATATGAAGTGAGTCATCGAAATTTCGACTCATGTATTATCGGTCTATGCTTTGTATAATATTTTATAATCGACTTGTGAGTTCTACTCAAGTTTAAATTATTAGATGAATATATGTACGTAAAGAGCATATGTTATTTCAACGTGACGTTACGAAGGCATCTTAAAAGTTGTAGTCGACTCATCCGCATGAGGAGGCAACAGTAATTAATAATATAGGAAAAAGAGATTAGCTGCCTTCTGTGATGTCACGCATGACGTCATTGTTCAGTCGCATCTTCAACTTATTATATCGTTCCCCCATCAAGTCTGATCTGATCTTGCTGTCTAAACAAACTCCAAACTCTTAATATTCCATGTCTGTTGTCATTATTTCAAAGCTTATGTTCCAAGGTCTGTTCTAGTTACAGGGTGAAAAGGGCAGGATTATTTTTCAGTTTTTCAAGTAAATGATCAGGCAACATGGAAGGATGTTCTGGCAGAAATTGAAAACGACTCCGGATTAGCGCGCGATTAATTAAGATGATTCGAGTCGATGCCACTGGATTAGCGGGAAATAAGATAAATTGAATGTCCCCATGAAAAGAGTTTGGAATCTCTTACATGTTGAGGGTTTTTTTCTTGGGGTTGTGCATAGGGTTTTGACGAATTCCCTTAATCAATTTTTACTGAAGTCATGGTAAATTTGCAAAAGCTATATTTATTTTAGTTTTTCGGGGGTAATTGAGAAGCTCTTGCCCAATTTACTGAAGCGGGACTTTGCAAAAAGCTTCAAATGTTTGATCACTCGAGTATTTATTTATTTTTTTCAATAACTAATAAATGAAATGCTTATTACTAGCGATGGTCCTTAAAATCCACGAAATCAAAAAAATGGTGGGAAACACATCAAGATGCTTGGACAAATTTTAAAAGCCACATACATATTATGATTCTAAGAGTGAAGTGGCATTTCATTTGTATGAGTTCCACAAAGTCATTGCATGGATTAACGAAAAACCATCGTGCAGCTTGAAGAACACTTGCTAAACATAGCCATAAAAAAAGGTCATTCGATTTCAACGTCACGAGAAGCATAGATCTATGATTAAAAATCGTGTACTTTCCACGTTCGCGCAAGACATGCCTTATTGAAGCTTTACCTTTTTTTTTTTTTCACTTCTTCTTAATTTGAATTTCGACGCGAAAACATTTTGCCATTTTTAACTCATAGTGCTTGAAACTTTCATAGTACATAAATATTGGTACGTAGATTCATGTATGATATTTCGAAGCTTTTAAAATTTAAATGAAATCCTAATTTTCTTTTTTTATAAACATAAGCTACAAACTAAAGAAATTACATTCTATAAAGTCTACGATCCTAACTTTATCATTAAACATAATATGGGATAGTTTCTTAGGAGGATGTAAATAGAACTTAGTGTCCAATCGATCACTTCGTTGTTCCAATATTGACAAACATATCAGCATTTTTTTTTTCCAAATAATATGATGAATTTTGATGGACAAGCAAAAAGATTTCCTTTTCACTTTTTGAAACTCTAACTTCGAGTCATAGCCCATGCGGTAGCAACGCTAACCTCAAGGCTCTAAGACTCACCGGCACGTCGACTTGCCAACTGGTTTCGATTTTCGATGCTTTATTTTTTTTCCCCTTTTCTTGCATCTCCTACCCGTGGAAAATAAAAATAAAAAATACAAAGAAGAATAAAAGAGAAAATTGTTAGGATTCAGCATACAATCAAGTCGAAGTAAAACATAAAGCGAAAAAGAGGAATCAATACACGAGATTTTATCTTGATTTATTTTCAAACTAGAATTACATCCATAAAAAAATTTCACTATAATTAACATATCGCACTTCTCATTATATCACTTAATTACAAGTAAAAAAAAAAATATACAGCAGTAACTATTTATGAGCCTAAATCTATACTATCAATGAAAAAATATGTGCTTAAGTTGTAAAAACCCTTTAGTATTTGGAGGGCATTGTCCTCTTAAGATCCCGTAGAGGCGGCTTCCTCAAACTTGAGCTCGCTCAACCTAGAACGAGACCCACATACTTTCTTGCCGTCAGAGAATATGAACCACGCCCAACAAAAATTTCACAATGATAATGCTCATGAGCAAGAAACTTACAAATAACATCAGTTGACTAAGAACGCTTCTGCAATAACAAGGCAATCCATTAACGAACCAAGCAATCAACTCAAGCCCTCCCCTCTCTCTGAGAGGATTTGACGAGGAAACACTTCTTTTTCTTTTGGGTTAAAAAGAGATATATCACATTATTTCCTCTCTCCTTGCCTGCTCATCGAAAGCTTGCACAAGATTGATTCATACAGACCCCAAAACAAAGAAGGTTCAAAAGAGGGAAAGTTCAGAAGATAGTGGCTCTGGGTCTGGCCACCGAAGGGAAGCTATTGAACCCCATGCCCGGGACAGCGCAGGCCGTCTCCATCAACATCCTCTGCTGGAACGTCTCCAGTGAGGCGCCGGCCTCGACGATGTCCGTGATCAGCGACCTGTAATACTCCTTGAGCTTCTTCAGCATGCACGAGTATCGCAGCTTGAGCCACCTCAGCCTCATTTTCCTCCATATCTTCAGCAAGAAAAGCCCCGGCCGCGGCCTCTTCCCGCCGAGCCGGACGGTCGGGAGCTTCCGCCGCCGGAGGGGAACGGTTCTCCCAGGTGCCCACCGCGGCAACGGGGCAGCCACGTGGGTGGTGGTGGTGGTGGTGGGATCTTGGCGAGCCATGTGGTGTGAGTGGTGAGTTGTTTTCTGGTGGGGGGAGGGAGAGATTCAGAGGATGGTTATATGGGAGGGTTGACTTGATTTAGACAAAAGCATCTTTGGGTTTATTTATGGACTTGTGTTTACCTTGGGACCAAGTTTAGGGATAAGCAATATGTACTATGCATTAAATTTATTTAGCATTATGTACCTAAAAATAATCAAGATAATGAAATTCTAGCGGCCTTGCGTCACGACTTCGTGTTTTCTTTTGCTTTTCTTATGTTTTGGCACTGGTGGTCAATGTGACATGTGGCAGCTTTGATGGTTACATTGCATAAGAATTACTGGGATGTATGCGGGAAGAGAGGACGAAAATAATTTCTTCCATTAATCATTTGAAAATGATGCCAATGATGATGAGATCGAGCCATCTTATCTCTAGCTAGGGTTTCGTTATAACGCAAAAGTATAATCAAGATTTTTGAATTGTCTTTAGAACCAGGATGAATGCATGCATAACACTCGCCAATCCTTTTCCACTTGATATTCTAAGTTTTAACGTCAAAAACCGCAATGGATTACTTTTCCTTAACTTGGAATGTTCTACGTTCAAGAATATGTTGCTAATATAAATGATCGCCCGGAAATTACGACTCTCATGACAAATCTTGTTCGGTTGGACTAGTCGGAAGATATCTCAAATATGTGTGTCAACCCTTTTATAGTCAAACTACGTTAATTTCATATTCGCGGTATAATGCACTGAGCAATGAGGATTTTACATCAGACGAGCAAGAAATTTTCATAACTTATGATTTTACATGCACCTAACTAAACTTTGTTGCAGTTCCCATATGTCTAGAGGTATGATGACTATCTTTTTGGTAAATTTGATTTTTTGATGACTCAAAGAGCTTTATTGACGATTTGATCAGCTCTTCTCTCTTTGTCACAACAGGACACACAGATAAAGGAAATCTGGTCTGGCTAAGAATATGTCCAGCAAGGAATAATCATCGTCGCATGCGGAGAAAGCAAACAAAGTTTGCTTGAGAAAGCAGTGCCCCCCTTTTGCCCTAGTTCTTTAATAGCACGCAGTCTAGGGTGAGGTGAGCAAAGATGGAGGGAGGCGTGAATAGGACAAGGACGTGATTAAGTGTGTACTTAACCCATAAATTAAGATTTAGCAATAATAGCTGTGAAATGGCATCTGCCCTTGTCTGTAGTTTTTTTCCTAACACAGGTTTAATGTTGAGCATGACCAGCTAGATCCTCGTAGGTTTGGCATGTAGAGTTGGCCTTATATCTAAGCAAGATAAAGGTTACGTCTTTCACTTGAATGCTTGGGCTGGTCCTGCTTTGAAGACTGATGAATGAATAATTGATAGCGTCAAGCATAACGCACTGATCGAATCAAGAACCGCCAGACTAGATTGAATTGGCTTGCTCCCGAGGACTCCAGTCCTATTCCCTATTTCATAAAATTAAAACCAATTATAATCGGTTCGTTCCTGGTTCCAGGAGAAATGGGCAGAATAATAATACCTTTTTTATTTTTATTTTTAGTAGAAAGATGCTTAGAATTATTAGTATGGCCTTAGGTTTAGCGTCAACGCGATACAATTAACGAAAAGAGCTCCGGTGAATATTTCAAAAATTTAAGGACAAATCATAAAAAAATAAATACCACCGGTTCAATGATTAGACTGCCTGCATTCCAGACTGGTTGATTCAATCTCGTTCCCGATTTCAGAATGGGATTAGATCAGAACTGATCACCCTAATAATTAATGCCCTGAAATGGCTAGTTTTGAAGGTACCTTTACTTTTATCTGCAGGAGTATTTCGAGGAAAAGATTCTTGCTGGGGTTGGTCTTCGAGGTAACTTGGATTATACCGTCAAGTGGACATGTGAGCTCTGCATGTTCCGTGCCTTGGACACTGAAGCCACGCCTTATATGAGCCATCAAGATCTGCAAAAAAAAAAAACAAAAGGTCAATTCCTTTAGCAGCTTCCATTGTTTTTCCTTGAGCAATACGAAAAGGTTGTGAGGAGATGGTTAAACTCGAACCTGATTTGGAGCGTCCTATGCAGACGTTGGATGTGAGCAAATCCCCATAATACATTTATGCGGAAACATGTAGAATTTAAGCGGAATTTCATCATCACAGTAATCGTTGATCTTCATGGTTTTCACGAACAATAAGATAAAGGCATACCTTTGTCTATCGTGATTCTTCAAACGTTGATTGTTGCGTCAGAAGATGTAGACGATGAAGGATCTAATTTCTCTCCCCTAACCCTCTGTTCTTTACGTTGTACTCTGATGGAGAGAGAACAACTCAACTGATGTCTGTTTCATAAACGTCATTATCGTTCAGTAGGTTGGAGAGATAACCAGATTTCCTTTTAAAAGATAATATTATCCAAGAGGTGCCTCTTCAAAAATGCCTTCCATCAAAGAAAATTAAATTCGCACCTTTTCGATTATATCATTTTATAACCAATAGATTTTAGCATTTATTAAATCATTAAATCATCAATAATAATATCATGTGGGTCACATTATTTTACATTCTCCCACTTGACCCATGTGACATTCCTTTCATGATTTAATAGAACCATAATGTGCACGAAATATTATGCTAAAACTTTTCCTTCAATTGGTTATGATACAATAATCACCAAAAGTAAAAAAAGACTAATGTGAGTTATAGCGGTTGTGTGTCATCTATCGACACAGTCTCTTCTATGTACTACAACTATAGCTCTCTACTTATCATGATATATAAATAAGAAATATAGCAATGGTCCAACTATAATGTCTCTATTAGAGACTATCCTGTCAAACATTTATCTACTTTCATTATATATACTAAGTAGAAAACAGGATATCAGAAACATACATAAATGAGCTCAGAGTGTTAAATACATAAAAATTAATACAGTCATAATACAATATCATCAGTGACGTCTAATAATGCCCATTCTTTCAACATGTTCATTAAATGTTTTGGGCGGCAGTCCTTTTGTTAATGGATCTACAATCATAAGATTGGTGCTAATATGCTCAATTAACACTCTCTGTTTCTGAACTTCTTCTTTGACAGACAAGTATTTGATTTCCATATGCTTAGCACCCTTAGAATACTTGTCGTTCCTAGAGAAGAAAATTGCTGCAGAATTATCACAATAAATTTTCAGCGGCTTGGCAATACTGTCAACAATTACAAGCCATGAAATAAAGTTCCGCAGCCACAAATCATGAACAGTAGCCTCAAAGCATGCCACAAATTCAGCTTCCATAATGGATGCAGCAATAACTGACTGCTTCGCACTTTTCCATGAAATTGCGCCTCTAGCCAAAAGGAACAGATAACCAAATGTTGATTTCCTTATGTTGGCATATCCGGCTAAATCTGAATCTGAATCTGAATACCCAATTACCTCAAGCTGATTGGATCTTTTATAAGTGAGCATATAATCCTTCGTCCTTGCAAGTATCTAAGAACTTTCTTTGCAGCTTTCCAGTGATCCAATCCTGGATTACTTTGATACCTGCCCAGCATTCTGACAGCAAAGCTAATGTCTGGTCTGGTACAAGTCTGAGCATACATTAAGCTCCCAACAACAGATGCATAAGGAATATTTTTCATTTGCTGTCGTTCCAATTCAGTTTTCGAAAATTGCATAAGGCTAAATTTGTCCCCTTTCTGGATTGGAACTATTCCTGCTGAACATTTGTCCATATTGAATATCTCTAGAATTTTATTAATATAGGCCTTTTGAGACAACCCTAACAATCCTTGTGATCTATCACGAAATATTTCTATTCCTATCACATATGTTGCCTCACTCATATCTTTCATTTCAAATTCTTTGAGAGAAATTTCTTGGTTTCATGTAGCAAACCAAGATCATTAGCAGCAAGTAAAATGTCATCAACATACAGAACTAGAAAAATAAACTTGCTCCCACTGATCTTCATATATATACACCAATCAACGGTGTTTTCATTAAATCCAAAAGAGGTTATGGTATCATTGAACTTGATATACCATTGTCAGGAAGCTTGTTTAAGTCCATATATTGATTTCTTTAATTTACACACCATGTGTTCCTTTCCTTTAACTGAAAAGCCTTCGGGTTGGTCCATATAAACCTCTTCCTCTAAATTTCCATTAAGAAAGGCAGTTTTCACATCTATTTGGTGTAACTCTAAATCATAATGAGCCACCAAAGCAAAAATGATTCTAAGTGAGTCTTTCTTAGAGACTGGGTGGACGGAATTTGGTCGGAATTGGTGTTTTCTCTTTAAGACCAAAATTGATCCGAATTTATCAATTCATTTAGAAAACCCCAAAATTCATTCAACGAATATTCAACAAGCACTCCCCATATGCTCAGAAACTTCATACAAACATTATCGAAAAATCATGAGATCCTAAACCAAGGCTCTGATACCAACTATGAGCAAATCCATGCAATACATTTATGCAGAAACACGTAGAATTTAAGCGGAATTTCATCATCACAATAATCGTTGATTTTCATGATTTTCACGAACAATGAGATGAAGGCATACCTTTGTCCATCGCGATTCTTCAAATGTTGATTGTTGCGTCAGAAGATGTAGACGATGAAGGATCTGATTTCTCTCCCCTAACCCTCTGTTCTTTACGTTGTACTCTGATGGAGAGAGAACAACTCAACTGACGTCTGTTTCATAAACGTCGTTATCGTTCAGTCGGTTGGAGAGAAGACCAGATTTCATTTTAAAAGATAATATTATCCAAGAGGTGCCTCTTCAAAAATGCCTTCCATCAAAGCAAATTAAATTCGCACCTTTTCGGTTATATCATTTTATAACCAATAGATTTTAGCATTTATTAAATCATTAAATCATCAATAATAATATCACGCGGGTCACATTATTTTACATTGGATTGTGGAGTTTTGATGGTTTGCACAGCCTTGAGCCGATTGATCGGATCGAGCAAGTTATGCGCACGAGACTATTTCTGCAGCATCAGTTTTCTTAATTTCGGATGCGACCCGAAATCTTCCTGATGAATAATGGGAACACTAGTTGTGAATCTTGACAAAAATCCAAGCTCTAGGACTCGAAGTTTCTCGCGAAGTTACGGCTTTCCTTGCTGGAGTCTTCCCAGAATACACCTCTAACTGCAGTTCTTTGTGTCTTCAGCTGCAATTTTAAGCAGTGTCACATGTATCCTGCTGAAACTTCCATCCTTACTCCTAGCCTGCATTGCGCTTTCTTCGTCTGTTAATGTGGCCAAGGATCATTAAGCTTCATCCAGCACTCGAGGCAAAATAGTTTCACAGATGTTCATCTGTGTCATGTGAATTTTTTTTTTCCTGGGATCTCATCCTTTTTTCTATGTACATGTTTTTGCGGTGCTCATGCGGATCGAATCCTGGACCTGGCATTCTCATTTCTATTGGCCGCTCTCGTGTGAGCCAGTGACCTGACGAAACAAATATCTCCTTGGGGCTAAAATGACATGACCCTTATGGCGGGTGTATTTTATAGAAAAACAATGATTTAAACAATACTTTCTTAAAAATTATTGCTTGCGTCGGTTAAGAGAATTAGTTAATCAAAAATATTTTCATTATCTTAAGGAGGATAATATTCATCATTAATTCAAGCAATCATTTTTAGCAATTTATGATTTTCCATAAAACAGGGGCACAGTGGGCATCCAACCTTATTATTTCTGTGGAAGTAGTGTGGAGCGGATGTAAAGAGAGCGCTGAGTTTATCCTTTCAAAGTGATTCCTGGAAAGCTAGCGCAACATCAGGTCGAAGATTGTAATTCTGGACACAAGATATGTTCTTCCGTTTCATCTTTTGCTCGCGGGGTTGCTTCAAATTCGGGGTATAATCCCTTTGTCTTGTCAACAGCTGCAATGGGCTATTTCAATTTGCATGAGGTTTAGAAAACCTGTTGGAGTTATTTCTTCGTGGTTTATTCCGAAAGGGATCAAGCCATTCTCGAATCAGATACTTAGTTGGTTGACACGAGATCTACCACTTTACCGGCCTTCGCGAACTGCAAAGTAGTCACCTACTGTCCAAACAAATAATTCAGGAACAAATGTTGCTGGGTTTAGTATGATTCTCGGCAATGCATGTTTCCTACTGCCTAATTTTACCTGTAGATGCTAACACACCCTCTTCAATTAATATTGTGTTCTTTTCGCATGGATGGTTGCTTAGCAGATCTCTAGGTCTTCTGCAAATGATGAATATGCATCCAAAAGTGGAATGCCAAAGAAGTAAGCCAGGAAGACGTTCAGCTATTCTGGAATCAAGTGTGCGAGCACGATGGAACCCAGAGATTCGTCTTATAAGATGAAGTCGCAGTAACAACTGTTTGAATCGCGCAAAAGCTGAGAAGGACGAACATCACAGAGTGTTGATTTCAGCACACAAAATGATGTTTTCCTCTCCGGCATGTTATTTCAAACCAGTCTAATGTAAACAAACACAGCGGAAACAAATGAGGGAACTCCGAATCCATGCCTAGAGTAGTTCTGAGTTTTAACAAGAGGATATCATGATTTCAGTCTTTAAACATAACGCAACCCTTTGAGAATCGCCCGGTGAATTTCTACAACAGCTCCGCGTACAGCACGCTCGATCCAATTTTTGAGTCGGCAGTACAGTGACAGTAGTGTCTTTGCGAATTATATAGACTCCACAAGCTCCTGACGCCACTTGACAGCTATCGGACTCCTCACCCGGTGAGTGCCATCTGTCCACTCGATCGACCCAAATCTTGGAGTAGACAACCCCGACGCGATGCTGGAGAATGTAATCTCGTAGGAAAGTATATGGTTTTCTACAGAAAATGCGAGCTTGCTCGGTGAAACACTGACTTCGACATTTTCAGGAGCATTCACTTTTACCTCATAAACTGCATCAGCAGAACTCCCGACATTTTTTACCACCCTCCTGTACTTCACGACATCGCCGCCCGATTTCAGGACGACCGAGAAGGATGGATAATTCAACTCTCCAGGAGAAGCCATTCTATGCGCGCACACATTAGAACTCGTGGGCTCTCTAAGGAAAACAGCAATTCTTCGTGGTTCGTAACCGATAGCACAGAGAAACCCCACGTAGTCATCAACTTCGATGTCATAAACCAATCCAGGATTAAGCGCCCTGTTCGGATCTACATGTCCTGCTCCATGAACAAAAGGGCTGGATTCGTCGCCACCAGCAAGATCCTTAATGTTCCTCCCTGCATTATCCAAGTTGTAAGCAGTTGTCATGAGTGCAGATTTTATCGCCGCTGGAGACCAATCGGCATAAGCCTTCCGAAGCAGAGCAGCTAATCCACTGGCATGGGGGCACGACATCGAGGTGCCTGAGATAATGTTGAACTCGACCCTTCTCCGGTCGATGTCAAGATCCGTGGGGCCATTGAATCCAGTCCAGGCTGCCAAAATATTAACACCTGGAGCTATAACATCCGGTTTGAGGATCTCGGCAGTGAGATGGTTCGGACCACGGCTAGAGAAAGCAGCGACTTTTGGAGCAGGCGGTGAGGGACCGATCACCGTGCCATGGAATTCGATAGCTGCTGTTGGGAATTGGTCCAACCTGGCATATTCTCGGATCTTATCTCCGGCAGTCTCGCCCACCATAGTGGCGGGTATGAGGTGTGAATCGGCGATCAATTCTTCACCACTCTCTTCAGTATTGGCAAGGATCATTCCCACGCCACCAGCGAGCTTCACCGCACTTCCCTTGGCGACTCTTGCATTTCCTCCTCTATCGCAAATGACAATCTTTCCTGCAACTTTGGTGGAATCGAGCCCGCCATCATAGCAATACCGACTTCCGCAGTCACCGGCATAGACCACGGGAAGTTTAGTGTCGCCGAGCGGGTCACCGGAGTAAAGGGACACGCCCTTATAGATCCTCCCATCACCAAGAACCACATCAGCCGGAAACTCCCTGTCGATCGTGGAGGCACCCACTGTCAAAATCCAAGGAGCAACGTTCACAGCTGTGAAAGGGCCGGGACCGGAATTCCCAGCAGAGCAAGACACAAGAACCCCATGTTTCACAGCCCCAAATGCGCCGATCGCAATTGAGTCGTGATCGTACTGCGGCGCGTACCCGGTGGCGCCCACGGATAAAGAAATTATGTGCACACCATCCGAAACAGCCTGATCCATGGCTGCTAATATATCCGAATCGAAACAACCCAAGCGCCAACATATCTTATAAGCAGCAATTCTTGCTTTAGTGGCCATACCTCTAGCTTCACCCATCGCATACTCATAAAAGCTCGCGTTCGAAACAACCGATCCAGCGGCCGTCGAGGCAGTATGCGTGCCGTGACCCTCCGTGTCCCTAGGCGATTTTGACTCCCTCGACTCATCAATTGGCCTCTGCAAATAGGCCTCATACCCTTTGTAAAAGGCCCTTGCGCCGATGATCTTCCCATTGCAGGCCGAGGCAGGGAAGTCCCGCCCGACCTCACAGGCGCCTCTCCAAGTGCCGGGGACGGGGCCGAGGCCCGAATCGGAGAAGCTCCGCCGCTCGGGCCAGATCCCGGTATCAAGAACCCCGATTATGATGTCGTCCGCATAATCGGAATTCGGCCAGAGGCCGGCGACCTCGGTGAGGCCGAGGAAGTGAGGTGTCCGGGTGGTGTGGAGGTGGCGGATGTGGTCCGGGACGACGGAGAGGACCCCGGGGGCGTGGCGGAGGGCCTCGGCCTGGGAGGCGGTGAGGCGGGCGGAGAAGCCGCCGGCGGCGGCCCGGTAAGTGTAGAGGATCCGGGAAGGAGGGTTCGAGGGGGGGAGGGAACGGAGGAGGGAGGAGTACCAGTGGCGGTGGGTGGCGAAGAGGGAGGGCTTGTGGGAGGCGTGGACGATGAAGGTCTGCTGGGGGTTGTGGGACGATTGCTCTCGTGGGGTTGAGAGAGATGGACAGATGGAGAGCAGGAGGACGAGGAGGAAGGAGAACAAGCGAGGGAGATCGGCCATGGACGAACGATGACTGTTCCTCAGAAATTGGAGCGAACGATGGTCTTCCTTACCTGACATTCTGAATCTTTCTCGGGGATAAACCGGTGGCGATCGGACACGAGGGGAATCTCTTGGAGTAAAATCAGGTCCACGTCAGCATGAATGAAACCATGTTCATGTTTTGAAGTTTGTCGGACTCGGAATGGCATGGAACACGGGGCTCGCGGGGGGGACCCAGATGGGTAGTGGGAGCCACCTCTTTTTCTGGTCTTTCGGGCCAATGGGTTTTTGACACCTCATTATCGAGCAATTCTTTGCTAATTTCTCTTTCCTCTATCATTACGATAGAAGATGGAATCCGTCTGCAGAAATGGGCAGCGTTATCGCTTTCATGGACGAAAGGACAAGCAACTTCGGCTAAATAATGAGCTTGCACAGACGGAATAAAATAAAGCCCAATTGCTTATAAATATCTTTCATTTCCCTTTGAAGTTGTTCCATCATGGGCTCACACATACAGTCAAGCTTAGCCATTGGCCCGCTAGAATGAATTTGGACATCTCATCGTTCCTGATCTTTGTAATCGTGACAAACATGCTTGATCCATCGTCTTCACTTGTCTGCAATGAAATGCAAATGGGCTTCTTTTTGGGTGGTCAAAACTTGAAAATCTCATTGAGACTAGATTTTCTTCTGCTCGGATTATAGTCTTCCTGGTAATATAGGCTCCGCTTTGGAAATGAGCCTTGAAAAAATGCAAATGCTCTTAGCCTAAGAGGGTTTCGGGAAAATACAAATTACATTTGGAAAAAAAAAATCCATTGTGAAGCAATTTTGAGTTAAGTAGTGTTTGACAAAAAAAAAATTGTTGAAGGGCATTTAGCTGCAATTTTTTCTTTTTTATTAAAAAATACATCGAACCATTCACTAACGGCAACCAGTTGAGGTCGCACGACCTCTAGAGACTGTTGGCCAGGGTTGCGGACCCAAGCGAGGGCCATCTGGGGTCGCGGGACCTTAGATGGCCATCATCTAGGTCGTACGGTCCCAGCAAGGGCCGCTTGAGTTACGCAACCCCAAACGATGAGGCCTAAGGTAACATGACCCAAGCAACTGTCTCTTGGATGGTCCTGTAATCTTAGGCAATAATCGCCTAAGTAGCGCAACCTTGCCAGCAAGATCTAGCCTCGTTGGCCTTCGCCAGTCAACCGGCCTCACGCAAGGAGCAATAGCAATTGTTAAGATGCGCGTGTAAATTATTTTAGAGAAGTCTCACATTAAAGAATTGATGCGGTCTTGAGTAGTTAACATATTCGAGTTAGCTCATAATTCATTAGCTTAAACTTTGAGTGAATCCTAAGTGAAAGTATTAGATTTCTGCCACGCACTCCCAATAAATGATATCAAAGCTGATGGTTGATTGGTAGCCCACTCCCAATATATATCAGTATTTGGTAAAAATCTCAACAAAGAAGTTTGGTGACCAATGCGCTTTTTGGGCCGCGCGGCATGATGGACGGCGTTGATGGAGATTCAAGTTGAGATATGTTTATGTGAATTGAAAGGACATCGAAATTAAAAGAGAGCAGACCTAATATTGGAGTTCACACGCATGATGGACAAACAAAGTGTATATCTAGGATTTTACTTCTTAAAAGTGGTAAAATTGAAGTTTCGGTGCTTGGTGAATATCTCAATGAAGGAAATCTAGTAACCAATGCGATTTTTGGGCTAGGCAAGTCCGATAAGCATTGATGGATATTCAGATTAAGATATGTTGATGTAGAATGAAACTTGAATTAAAGGAGGAGTAGACCTGCATGATGAACGACGAAATGTAGATTTAGGGTTTTACTTCTTAAAAGTTATACAATTGAATTTTTATGAAGATTTTGAGGGCAAAATATGCGGCTGACTAAGAAAGTTATTACTCCAGGCCTGGAATTGATGAGCTGACCATCACCTGCTTCCCTGTCTAAGAAACTTAAGAGGTTGGTGAGCACATCTTTTCCTGGAAAGTGGGAAGATGAGGCCAGGAAATTTGCTTGGTCTCTCCATATTCTGTAATTTGTCGGTAGGCAAAAATGACCATTTCAAACGGATAACGACACCTCATTTTCTAAGGTCAGAATCTCTGTCAGCCTTGCTGGAGCTCATATCTTCACCTAAATACCTAATATTACAGGTCATTTCCTCGTGCTATTACATCAGATTGGACTAGGTACTTGTCCAGAATTAAAGCTTATCGTTTTGCCCACAAGGGGAAGCGAGACCAAGAAAGTCTGTCGAATAATTTTCTTGAATTTTTTTTTTGTGCTGTATTCGCTTGAAAATAACTGGAATTTTCTTTTCTTTTTCCCCTTCTAAAGTTGGACAAGAACTGATATTTTCGCGTTTTCGGTCTCGAATCGAGAGAAGGAAAGTGCCTCATATTTTACCGGTTCCAATCAAAATGGGAAAACAGAGTTGAAAACGTTCATTAGAAGCATTTTCCAGGAAAAAGTGATATAGTCATGAAGCCCTCGAGCATATTGACGAAACACATAACAGGAAAATCACGGTCATGTACTTTCATTTATTGACTGGGCTTTATTGGCATAACAGTCTTTGGACAATTGTGAGAATAACAATATGCTATGGATCACAAATTTTTAAAGGGATAAATCCCACAAACCACTATAGCAGACATATATATATATATATATATATATATATATATATATTCAATCTCCGTTTCCCTTTTGTTGCTATATCCTGTACCTAACAATTACATACCCAACTGGGACATATTTGTGGAGTCTCTAATTCCCTCCTTTAGGCCCCCAATCCAAAATAATAATAATCAGGCTTTGAAAACAACTTCAAGATCGGACCAATGCGCAAACACCAGGGACTTCTGTCGAGTTCTGAGAAGGGCTTCCAGGAGTCGATCTCGAGTCCAAGCCCCTCTTTAGGATCTGCCTCACCGCAGATATCAGAAGCACCGTCGGATTCAGAGGCGGCCCCGTCGAATCTGTAGACCTCTTGCAAAAACTCCTGAGCTTGGCCATTGCCTCTTCAGTGCTGACAGCCCTCTGGCTCTCGTTGTTCCTGAGGATTTCGTCCTTCACGGCCTCGGTGCATAGCCCGCATAACCATTTCCCCTGGTGGTGCTCCCGGACATGCTCTATGTAGGCCGGCGTGCACTCCTCAGTGAGGCCGCAGCAGTCGCACACAGCAATCGACGACTCTGGGTCAATATTGGGAACAAGCACAGATTGCTGTGTTTCCAGGGCCAGCATGATCGTGGGGTCGTGAAACACGGACGTGGCCATTGCTGGATCAAGCCCTGTGCTCAAATGAGGGAACGCGATCGCCTGTAAATGCGATAACTCATAATAAATAAAAACCGATGTCAACCCCGGTTTCCAAGCTGTTCAATCAAAGAAAGATTGGCCTCTCTGTTTCTCTATTTCTATCAATTACTAAGGAAATATTCAAAAGTTCTTCACATCATACGAAAATCGGCATATGAACAAGGGGACGCAATCAGCATAACGTCCTACTACCAGAGCAGAGCCTGTGATGAGAATTACCTGCAGAAACAGATCGATCCACGGATACGAGACGCCTACCTTCTACCTCTCTTTCTCCCACTCTCGATCGCGAAAAATTGCTTCTTCGGCAACAAAAAAGAACGACATCGAAGCCGGAACCATTTCAGAAACTCCCCTCCTGTATTCCTTGCTGTGAATGTTTGCTCTGCAAAGTCACGCTCTCGTTCCGACCACCTGAGATCCTCAACTTCCTCTATGATGTTGGGCAATCTTCAAGAGGCCCAAATCTTACTATTACTTGAGAGAAGATGGAAATTGGCCTTCTCTGGTTCTTTTTGGGCGAGGGAATGTTTCTGTACGAGGTGACTTTATATATTGGAAATTGGAGGAAGACGTTGGATTTACGTAGAGAGAAGACTCTGCAGATATCTGGTAAACTGGGCATGGTCATCGTAAAAAACTGAATGATTGGATTTAGAATATTATGTAATTGACAAAATCCACGTCAGTTCTGACATTACAAGCACTGTACTGCCAGCTCAGCTTAACATTAGTTGACTTGTTCAAGGTCATGTACAATTTAGGAGGCGCACGAGAACAGCTCTATTTCCATATTTATCTATTTTTTCTGTTACGCCGAACAGATTTGAAATAAAAATCCGTTTGATAAAACAAATTCATGTTTACATTTTTGGGACAAATTTTTTGCCTAGAACTAGATTTGAAACAAAAATAAAAAGTAGAGTGGTTATACTTTTCTATTTTGGAAACAAAAATTGAAATAAGAATTCTTCTTCTTATTGCTGACTCTCCCTCTTGTGTACGGTCTTCCACTATTGCCTCCGGTCTCCCACTCTCATGTCCCTGCCTCCGATTGCTTGTTAATCAGTCGCCGTCTATCATCTCTCTCGCATCCATGCCGCTATTTGCCATCCTTCGGCTGCCGGTTGCCCTTCACCAGCTGCTGTTCACTAGTCTCCGGTTTCCGTCTATTGTTCTCTCGCTATTGGTTGTTGTACGCTAGTCGGCCTTCATTAGCTGCTGTTCGCCAGTCTCCAGTCTTTGATTCCGGGCCGCCAGTAGATGTCTGTGGGCAGTAGTTCGCTTGTCGCCATCCGCCTATCCCGGTAGCCGTTCGCTGTTCTTCATGTGTCGACTACCAGTTGCCCAATAGTAGAAATTTTATGTAGTTATCGAAAGAATTTCTATTTCAAGAATAATTTTTTTTTTGATCATTATCAAATGCTTCTCTACTCAAAAACTCACCCAAGGAATAGAAATAAGAAATTTTTTTATTTTTGGCCAGAAAAAGAGCCTCGAAAGAGAATGGTTGTCATTTCGCACCCTTAATCAATTCCTATTCCTACTCGTGTTCGGGCGAGCTATACGTTACAAAGAGGAGAAACAATTTGAGTTTTGATTATGAAGAGGAGAAAGTTTACAGCAAGTAAATAAATCGCGACTATAGTTCGAATTGTTTATCTGATACTATTTTTCTAATAGAATGTCTAAATATTCCCAAGAACAAATTCAGAGGTACGTGCATGCTTATGAAGATTACCACGACACTACTTTTGTCTTGTTGACCTACCGACTCACAAATAATATTTATCCCATTGTGTTTTTTCTCGCTCAAACTCTTGGCTTTTTCTCTTGAACTTTCTTCACAAGAAAACGAAATGTCGCGGAAGAACAGACATAATTTCACTCGTGCTTGCGTAATGATCTTGTTGTGCAAACACATGAAGCCGAATTAATTAACAAACAAAAAAAAAAGAAAAAGAAAATTGCAATTTGTCATGAACCATTTAAAAAAAAAATCCTTATAGTAATGTCCTTGACATTTTATTGATTCTATGGCTAGTTCCCGTGCTTTCTTAGTTTGTTCAATCTCGTCCATGTTTTTTCAATTGATGAAGATACCATCAGTTGTTACCTTCGGGCTTCAGAATAGACTGAACTTGGCCAAACCCATGTACTTTTAGCGCTACACCAAATAATAATAATAATAATAATAATAAAGGTAAAATTAGAAATAAAAATAAATGGTTTAGGTTTAGATCATTTGAAGAGCCTTTTTAAGATCCACGAGTCTGTGTTCTTCTGCCCATTTGTGAGCCTTTTTGAGATCCACTAGTCCGTGTTCTTCTTCCACACATATAATCTAAGAACTCTCATAAATGAGCAGAATATCATGTCCAAAGAGAGTGGCAGAGCACAAGAGATGACCCCATCAGGTAGTTAACAGTCCATTATCAGTTGACATGCATTGAAATTTCAATTATTAAATTGTGTTGTTGATAGAGAGAAAATGATTTATGACACTGCATGAGCAACCACAAATCATTGTTCAGCAATTAACGTTGCTCATTGTTTTAGTCAATGCACAATTGGCCACAGTTGTTAGGAATTAATTATAGTAGCAATCCACCGGTTCTCGGTTCTTGGATGGGACCGAATCAGATCGGGAACCGACCACCCTCCAGATCTCCTGACATAGTGGGTGACATAAAGGATTTGGGCCGTCCAATTCAAAAATGGACGGCCCAATATTGATTATTTTAAAATTTTCACCGGAATTTTTTCCCCTTTAAAAAGTTGATGTGGCTCAATCTCAGCCGTCCGTTTTGAATTGGACGGCCCGGATTGGATAATGTCATCCCTAACATTATGTTAGGGGATCCAAACACCTTAGTGAAACCTTGAAATGGTTGATCCGAAATAGTATGGGCAAACTTCAGTTTGACTCATTCAACAACCACGTAAATGATCTCCGGTCAAAATTGGATGAAAAGGGCTACGTTGGAAAATTATCAAAATGTCTAGGACTAAATTAACCAAACTAAAAAATTTAGGACTATATTGGTTGCCATACAATAAGTGTAGGAATTTTTGGACAATTTCCTTGCTATTTTTATTAAAATAACGGCTTTGCTTACTGTCTGGCGATAAGATTTATCGATTCTCCGTTGACGTATGTTCCTTGCTATTTTGGTCAGTGGCTTGACCAAAATGAACCTCCTTGCACGGTAAGCACACTCTTTGAAGTATATGCTTGGTTCAACTTGTTAAATTTATTGAAAAAGTTCCCAAGAACTTAATGTTTTGTTCGGAAATTTTTGGAGGAAAATAACATAAAATGTATAGAAAATGGATGCATAAAAAAAAAGAAGGAATCCATGGCTTCTCTATGAGATCCATAATTAAACCCTAAAAATTCTCTCCACCACAAACACAGGTCACCACCTTCGGCCACTGCTATGGAGCCAGCACCCGCCCGGGCGTTTGTGCCCAACCCCGCTGATGCCGAGGTGAGGAAGCTAGTGGCGAGGTTGTCGCGCATTTATTGCACTCGAATGGGGCTACGATGTGCTGCTTAGGTCGCACGACTCGGCTAATCAGAGTTCAGCTGAACTCCTTATTGAAGTTGTTGTTTCATATCGTTTGTGAATGGGTCATGTATACTCTTTATATTCACATCACCTCATTCCACTCATCAGCTTAAGCTTTTAAATTAGACTTTTTAACATAGTATCAGAGCGAGTCTTATCCCTTTCCTTGAATGTATGTTCATAGGGTCTAATATGGTATCTGAGCAATCTTTGAAGGGTGAAATATGAAAAAACGGCTCCACTTGTGGAGCCTATTTGCAATTTTCCCAAAATTATTATCCATGAAAAGTGATCGGGGCTTGAGTGGATATGGCGTACGGTTGAGCAAATTGGATCGCTTGGATTGAACCGGGACTGGTGGTCCGATTCCCTATTCTAGAGGGGTCTGACCCAGTTCGTGATTTCTAAAATTGGAATCGATGATTGGGCGATCCGATTCTTGAGATGTAGGACTGGACCGGTCCTTTTCTATTTTTTTTTTCCAATTTGGTCCTTTTTAAAAAAAAATTTCCCGACTCCTCAGGCCTGTTGTTTAGGTTCGTTTGCTACTAGGATTATGAAGATGTTGAAGTTCTATAAGTTATTGATTTAAACAATTTAAGAGTAATTTGGGCTACATTTTTTTTTTCAGTACGATCCGATCCGGTTCTCAATTTTGACAAATTAGAAATTGAGACTATCAATCCGGTTTTCAGTTTTTTGAAGGGAACTAGATCGGATTAGGAACTGATGATCCTTGATCTAGCGGGCTTGAGCGGGCCGACCCGGCATAACCGAAATAATAAAGCGTTCGGGATTGGTCATTTCGCTTTCTTCGCTCTCCCGCCTTCTTCTGCCGCGGCCCAATTTGATTCCTCGGTGAGTTCTCTTTCCCTCCCCAAATCGCCGAGGAGGAATTTTCCCTTTCGATTCCCGAGAAAATCGGAACTCCCCCATCATCCAACTCCTCCAAGTCTTTCCGCAGTCGAGTAGGTCGGTCGGAGTCACTCGACACGGGGTCACGCGTCGGACAGTTTTGTTAGGTTTCCGAGATGATTCAGTGTTGTCAATGGCGAATTACTGGTGTTTTGTTGGCGCGGCTTGTCGATTTGTTTCGCACAACTTTTTACTGTTTTGATTTTTTGGAATTTAAGCCGTTCTTTCAATGGATGATGTTTTTTGTATGTGTGTGTGTGTGTGTGTGCAGTTAGATGCTCCAGATGACGGTCCGTTTGACTCCGTTCCTGTTCTTCTCTTTCTTCTCCTTCGTTCTTTTATCAGTTACCAGGTAATTACAGCTGGGAGTTTCGTTTTCCAGTTGATTGGTGTTACGATCGCCTTTTTGCAATTACTAGGAAATGGCCATTGAAATTGAGCTCGATAGTAGAGAACATTTGATTCGTTACTTTGGTTCTCTCTGCAACCACGTGCTGAGTGAGTTTTTCTTTTGCTGTCCGCTACTCTATTACATGCGCTCTCTGACATTCGTTACCTCAAATCGATTCTATCAAGGTTAATGCTGTGAGTCGGGACAATGTCAGAAGAACTGCAATGGAAAAATGAAGTAATAGGAAATATTAGGACAATTCATCGTTCCTGACTTCCCACTTCATCAGAAACTGACCGTCTATTAATGTGGCTGGCTTTTGTGCTTTTTATTCGGTCAAGGTTGCTAGATTATGAAGTGGGATTTGGGTATTTGAAATATGATGGTTGGAAGGAAAGAAGAATTATGAGAGTTTCACTAGAGAAAATTTTTCTGTTTGTATCTTGAGTTGTTGGCAATGTTGGTGTTTTGTGGATTGTGATGACTCATAACTGCTCGAAGGCGTATAGGTATTCTGGCGGGGAAGCAAAGATTGAAAGAACACTGGCTATTATAAAGCCTGACGGATTGTTCGGCAACCACACAGATGCTGTAAGGAAGATTATTTGGGAGTCTGGCTTCAGAATCGTAAAGGAAAAGATTGTTCAGTTAGATCAAGAAAGTGCAGCGAGCTTTTATGCTGAGCACTCTGCAAGGAGCTTCTTTCACAGCCTCGTCCAATACATGACTAGGTATATTACCTCTTGTCCTAACGGTGCGGTACTCATTTTCATACGTGACCTTGGTCTCCTGATTATGATAGTCTTGAGCGGCACTTTTGGTGTTCAGTTTCTGTTAGTCCAGAAGCTGCTTCCTCAACTTTTGTTTATATTCCTATATGTATTAAAAGCTTCCTTTTCTTGTAAAAAATGCAAAACATGCCCGGACATGTTCACAGACAACATCTTCTAGGCTTGGAATTTTTTTTTTTTTTTGAGTGGAAGGGTGACCCAGCTTGTGCACTTGTTTTCATTCTGGTTCTCATCTTCCTCATATAAGGACCATTTACTTGTCGACACTTCATCTACCTGTTCTCCTCCTTAATCTCTTGCATGTGCACACCTAATAGTGTGTTTCTATTAGTGGTCCAGTGTTGGTTATGGTTTTGGAAAGGGATGATGCTGTTTCTGGCTGGCGTACTTTGATTGGGCCAACAGATGCAAGCAAAGCTAAAATCACTCACCCTCAAAGGTAACTAGAGCTATATAGCTTGCATCTAATTAGTTGTCTATGTTGGGTCGTGTTGCTAATTTCTTTTACTCCTTGAAGTTAATAGTTTGGATTTATGAATAAGTTTTCTAACCATTCTCAGATAGTTAACTTTCTGTCAAGTTGTGAGATGATTGTTTCTGCTTTGCTTACAGCATCAGAGCAATGTGCGGGACCGATGCTGAGAAGAATTGTGTTCATGGTTCTGATTCAGCTCAATCAGCCCAAAGAGAGATATCATTTTTCTTTGACTCTACGCCTGAAGGTTAGCTTCTGTTCTTCTTTTCAGAAAGCATATGCTAAAGAAATTAAACCCCAACTGGTTTGGGATAAAGGTGATGTTGATGTTGATGTTGATGCTAAAGAAATTAAAATTCTGGATAAGCTCATAGTGCTACTGTGAAATGGAATTCCATAGTGGAAGGTGGACTAGCGCAGCAAATGATGGCTTTTCTTATCCTTAGCTATCGACACATCTTTAATTGGAGAAGCATCGTAAGACTAAAGAAGACGATCAACAGAATCATGACTTTCAACATTTATTCTACCAACAGGGCTGCAAGATATTGAACATGACGAACTGTAGCTGGAATATGCTGAGTATCCCTTTGCACCTCTTAATCTCTGCTGTTGAATCCACGCCAGACAGATTCCTCATCTACTTGAGACTGGCACGGAGGATCATTTCTATAATATTGTAGTTCTACTTCGCTCAATTTATTGTTTTTGTGCAGCCACATTGACCTGGCGATAGCTTTAGTGGTAAGCCCTCTATGTTAAGTTGTTGTCAGCTCAAAACATATTTGTGTGTAGCTGAAGAATGCGAGCCTAAGTGTGTAATTGGAGAAACAATAGAGGACCTGCTTAATCAGGTTTGCATCTCATGGCATTGCAGAGTTATTTATGTGATCATTACACACACCACAAAGCGGTTCCGGATTTCACCTTATATACATATTCCAGTTCTTTATTCATTAATATGTATCTGACTGGATTGTCCAGGATAGATTGCATAATGTAGTTCTTTTCCCTGGTAGACAATATGCTCCTCTTCGATGTGGTTTGTTACTTTTTGGGTAGTCATGGCACACAGAAGATTCAGCTCCTATTCCTGTTCTTTTGTTTGGGAATCCCACACTCCAGGTGCAGTGCTTTTCGTTGCTGGGTGCCCGAGGTCACTGGACAAGACAGCCTTTCTAGGATTAGCTGATTTGCAGAAAACATTGAACTGACAGTCTGAGACAACTAAAAATTTTACGACAAAAAGAATACTCATCTAAAATTTGAAACAGTGGCTTTAAAACTGGGATTAGTAAGTATTATATTTTTATTTTTATTTTTTTTTATAAGTAGGATTTCAGTCATAGAAACCATATGCACTGGAAGGTGAAAGAGAATGGATATGAGAGCTTGAAAAGAAAATGAAAAGGAGACCATTACACGAAGAAGAAGAAGAATTAGATTTGACTCTAATTTGTATATGGAGCATCATGACACGCTTTAAGTTAATGGTAGGCTTTTAGTATTAAAAGGCTAAAAGGAGATAGGGGGCAGCTCCTTCCGGTCAAGTGTCAACAATTCCTGTTTCCTTCCAGCCATTTGACCTAAGGATCTACTTTATTACCTCCTGGCTCTCTTTCTTCAAGAGCTAAGTCCTTTTGGAGGGATGAGATAGATTGGGCTGACACTTTGCACTTTGAATTCCTGCGAGTGGATTGTGTGTATTGGGCATGTGGCGTTTCTAGAGATATTCTTTTGCTTCTGTGACTTCAATCCAAGGATAAGGATATAACTCAAAAAGAAAATAGAAGAGAAAGAAACTGCTACTGTCCTGGATTTGCCTCATTATCTAGCTGCCAACTTTCTGGCCTGAAGCAGATTAGACAGTGGACGAAGAGAAGGGACGGATGACTTAGAACTCTCTCCCTTTTAGGTAGAGTTGTTTCTATCAAAGGCGGACTGTTCAAATCCAGGTGTTGCCTGATCAAGAAAAAACCGTCTTATGACAGACACAATCGTCTGTTCTTGGAGCAATGTTATGTTAGGTGTCCTACTTGTGGTGATTACTCCCATCTCAGCGAGAAGATAAGAACTAGAAAGACTAAGAACATGGAGAGGGCTTTTCCAAATCTAGGTTAGGTTTGGAATGTTTCCCCAATTTATCATTCAGTTTGATGACCTAAATCAAATTATGAGGCGACTTATCAGTATTCATTATCCTAAACATAGGCAAGTGTTCCACTTTAGCTCATTGACTACTTTGTTTGGCCTCATCACATCTTCAAGTGTCTCTAAGTCATGTAGGATTTGGTTCCTCCTCTGCAATGGAATAGCTGAGGACGCCCTAATTTTATATGGTGGAGCGGAGAGTACTGCTGAGATGTGTGCTACAAATACGAGCTTGAATTAGTTTCATCTGCTTTCTGGGATTTCATCTTATTCTGCTGGTGCAAATTCTCTACTGTGAAGAGAGCAGCTGTTGTTAGCAGTGCCCTATCTTCCTATCAAATCTTAGCAGCAGTTGCCTCTTATTTGACGCAAATCTTTAGTGATGAAGACGTGCTTTTGGAAAAAGAATCATTAACGTGCGTGCACTCATTGCATTTGGAGACTGGGGTGCGTGGCCTTGTGTCTGTCTTGCTATTACTTTGATGAGATTGTAGCTTGACTCCAGGGCTAGTTTTCTACAATGTGGAAGATTTGCTCGGGACACTTGGTGCTTTAATTAATGGAATGATCCAATGAAAGTCGAGCTAGTCAAATTCCGAGGCCTACCACTTTGCTGGAGCATAGGCGTCCACATCACCCAATGTCTTAGTTTATTTTTGGTAAGATGTGTAACATTCCACATATGGTAAGCGAAGCTCGTGGTTGCGATTAATAGCTTGGATTCACCAGCCCCTAGGCGCCTACTCGACGCGAAAACTCACATGGATTGCTTAACATGTGGTAATATTTCTTTTCCATTTTTTCTTGGTTATCTTTTACCTTGGTGGGAGCGATTCTTCAGAATTTTCTTTCGGCCTTTGCCCCTTTGCATTTTCACACGCATCTCGAGGTACCCCTTTCCCTCATGATCTGTAGTGCTTCTAGGCTTCAGGGTGACGGGACGAGTGACGATTTCCACCTAGATACTTTTGAGGTTTTATCGACAATTTCACTTAGCTTAGTCGTACAGTTTTAGGTCAAGGCGAAGGCCTGGGTTGTTGTATTTCTGACTGAAGTACATCGAACAGCTATGCTTCATGGCCTTGGAAGGGCGTTTTTTTCACTTATAATTTGCTTGAATTTGGTTAGGGAGCGATGTGAATCCGTCAGAACAACACAATTTATTCTCTCCATTCAATTTTTTTTTTTGCCCCCCACCCATGGCAAACCACCATGGGAGGAGGCGGCATTTATGGGGATGCAGGAGGGAGGAAGGGAAGTTTCGTACGTGGTCCAAAGCAGAGTACTTATTTCCACCAATGACCCCTTTTTCGGATTAACTCAAGATTAATCATGTGATTAGGGAATGAAATTGGTGTTTAGGTCAAAGTTAATCATCCTGATGGGGTCCAGATACTGTTTATTAATGGCTCTTAAAAACCTCGAGGGGCAACATCATCTGAATTTTATTTCGTATTTTGGTTAACGTGTTATTATCTCTGGGGGAGCTGGTATTTTTGGTGGGCGAATAAAGAATAACGTAATTCCCCGATTGAGGAAGTAGAAAGTCAACCCCGACCCCTTTGGTGCACGTGTCGGCCCGACACGATATGGCAGGACTGATGGCGGCGTGACACGTAGCCAACTTTCCTGAAATGCTACGTGTCTGGAATGGGATCACCTAGAGCGTTGTGGTACCGTAAAAGGAAAAAAAGTAAGAGCGGGGCATGCAAAATGTCGTCTCTTTTCTTTTCTTTTTCTGACAAGGAAAAAAGGGCATGACCTTTTTCACTTGGCCTTATTTTCTCCCGAGTCTCGCTCTTGCATCTAGAAATCGATGGTTTTGGTGGGTTTTTGATATTTGCGATTGTTAACGTGATCCTGATTTCTCAGTAAATTTCTTAATAATATTCTGTTAGATCTGAATAATAGTGATAATAACACGAAAGGAAAGTCAAAATTTATTCATGAACAAGTACTATTACTATTTTCCTGACCGGAACCACCGATAACCCCACCATTGATTTGAGATAACAACCACCGCCAGTCCCATCGCGGCCACAAATGGGGTGACACGGTTCCCTCATCGTCATGTTCATTTTTCAGTTGATTCTCCTCTCGAAAATTTGTCCGCCGCGCTATGATATTAAAGCTCTTCTAGCTTTTTGGAAACGAAGAAGTGCATCGGAAAATCGATCCCAAAATGGTCCAGATCCATTGTTGGTGAAGACCAAGTACTTAACCAAGTCCCAAGTACAAGCAAGTTGACCGTGATTTCTGTGTATGGCTCATCCTATCCAATTTCGATAAGCAAGTTGTCGAGCCTCCTCTCTCGCAAGCGTTCTTTCGAGAGATTTCTTTTTGCCAACCAAGAAAGACGAGTCCAAACAAGCACCACTTCTTTTCCTTCTTTCTCTATTCTTTTAAAAAAGCATTCTTGATTAATAAGAAAATTTTACCTGAAGATGGAGGGCGACGTTGTCCCTCAGGACCAGACCAATATTTAGGGCATCCCCTCGTGTCGCTCCCCTTATCGTTAGATTATAAAAGGTCTGTGTATAGAGATTGATATCACCTTCCTTTCTCTCCGCTTCATGGGTGTCTTTGGATCTCTGCATTCCCTCCCTTATCCGACGGCTGGCATGGCCGCCACTCTTTGTGGCCCTTCTTAAGGGTTTGTTCCAGAAAAAGTTTATTTAGACCCCCATGTGTTGTTCATAGATTAAATGAGTAAAATATCAGAGGGAATGTTTTTGTGCTGATGGGAATGTGTGTACATCACTTGTATTTTTGTGTAAGATAAGAGTCAGTCAGTCACTCAGGTGGATTCAATTCAAAAGCTTTGGAGAGATAGATATATATGTTGAGTGGGAGAAGGCAAAGCTGCTTTTAGGAACTTGAACCAAAGGTGGGAGAGCTAGTTCAGGTTGGCCATGAAATTCACCAAGGCTCCAAATCTTGAATCTGCACTCCCAAAGCTCAGGTCTCATTGGCCTTTAAGATCTGCTTTCTTCAGCACCTGGGTTTCAGCCTGTCAAGCAATCTCCCACTGAGTTTTTTTTTTTTCTGCCACCCTTTTGGCTAATACAGCTGCCTACTCATACAACAAGAGTGAAGAGTCACTGAAAATGAAGGTAAAATGTTGCGTGGGGTCATGTTGCATGCGGCTTGGTTCGTGCATTCGAGTCCTGTACGAGTCCTAATTAGGGATTTTTAGTTGCAGCTATTCAGTTGGGTGCAGAACAAGCTAAGTGGTACGAAAGGGAATGCAAAACCAGAACCAGTTCCCTCCAACAAATGTAAGTGTCCATAGACTGTATCAAGTGCCATGGTAAACTCTGTCATCAAAATGTCTTGCTTCATATTGGCCAAGAATATACTAATTGTCTTGCTTGTCTTCTGGCTATTTGAGCGTCTTCTTTTGTCTGCCATCTAGCCTGCTATCTAGAATAGTTGCTTTGTGCTTTACGCAAGCGTTTACAGGGACGGATAGAGAGATCATTGGCCTCATATTCTAACAGGATTGACTTTTGGACTAATTATTTTAGTTCTCGAAATTAATCCTAAAGGTTGGGGTCAGTGAATAAGATCTATCTGAAAGGAGCATAATGTCCTCCCAAACGACCCGAGGTCACCTAGAAATTCCTTTTAAATGTGCCAAAATGCACTTTTCCAATGAAATAGAACCGTAAATATAAAATCCTACTTCATATGTTCGAAGAATACAATCTGAACGGGCAAGATGCCAACTTGAAAATTTTTGTTCATTCACTTTGTTTAGAAGAGAGTGCTTTCTTTTTTTCTTTTTGTGATCTTACTTTATCATTTGTTTTCCTCAACACTGGTATAACAAATATGCATGACAATTCAATCATCTATAATCGATATAACTAAAGTTTGGTTAAGTGAGCTTACTTCTACACTTGGACCTTACTTCTAAATCAGTTTGGTAATTTGTTGTACAGATTATGTGAAACAAGAACCTAGAGAAGAATTCAGTGACTGGCCACAGGGATTGCTGGCAATTGGAACCTTTGGGAAGAGTGATCTAGGAGAAAACCATGAAAGTCAAAACAATCTTCAGGAAATTAACGAAGAAAGCCAAAGCAATCTTCAGGAAAATCCGTCTTCCTCACCTGATTTGTCAGACTTCACCCCTGAAGAAGTTGGGAAATTACAGAAAGCTTTGACCAAACTCTTGTCCCGTAAACCTTCCACTAAAGTTGAAAGGGTTGAAAGGGAAGCCACGGATTTGCCATTGGACAGGTTCCTAAACTGCCCATCAAGCTTGGAGGTCGACAGGCGGATTAGTAGTTCCCTGTGCAGCGAGCCAGGGGATAGGGAGGAGGACATTGAGCGGACTATAAGTATTATCATTGGTAAATGCAAGGAGATTTGTGCAGATAATAGCAAGAAAGCTATAGGGAAAAAGTCCATTTCGTTCCTTCTTAAGAAGATGTTCGTTTGCAGAAGTGGATTTGTACCGGGTCCTAGCTTGAGAGATCCGCTCCCCGAGTCAAGAATGGAGAAGGTACATAGAAAACACACAAGTTAGATCATATTTATCGTTAGCTTAATTGATTTAAACCATGATCACGGTGGAAAGATTGACGGGTCAAGAAGTGCATAGGAGGAGTGCCAATCTACTTTGATTCATCGTCCGGAGATCTTGAAACTTCTGTATTGATCAAAGTGTAGACAGGACGACTGCACGAATGAACTAGCTGGTCCAAAAGTTCTATCTCATAGAGCACAGAAAAGGAGTACGGATTAAGCTACCAAGCACCTAAAATAGGCAAATTGGGCACAACATATTGACCATAAAAAGAAACTAATGCCTATAACTTTTCCACTTCTAGATGACAAAATCTGAACTATGGAAAGACCTTTTTTTTTTCCCCCATTTGGTGTGACTTGCCACCTTCATGCTTCTTCCTAGCAGCTTCTGAGGACATTGCTTCGCAAGAAAATGAACCCGCAACATACTTCTCGGGCATCGTCGATGAAGAGGTACTTAGAGGACAAGCCGATCTCGAGAGCGGAGAAAGAAAAGCAGGAGGAAGCAGATGAAGGCTCTAAATGGGACAAGACAGATTCTGAATGTAAGTTAACTCTTGGATCATCCCAACTTCTTGCAACAAATCTAACTCGCTGAAAACATCACAAGAGCTTGCATTCAAATCATGCTTCCCTTTTATTGCAGACATTGTCCTGGAGATTTAATCTACTTGCCACCTGCTACAGAAATACACTACAAGGTAATAAAACTAATTTCGATTTCCTTTTGGATGAGTAATCTTTTGCATCTCTTCCTTCTCTGCCCTCAAGTAACACAATTCTTGGCACGACTGAAACATGTTACGCAGATTCATTTTTCATCACTCAGTTTTTGCGGCTCATATTCATTAGCTGGGACCTTGGACATGGAGAAGCTGTTGATATATCTTTGAAACGAAGTCGTCAATAAGTTCATCTGAGGATCTAAGTTGGCTCACATGAATGACCAGAAAAGAGTTGCTTTCAATTTGTTGGACTGCCAAATTCCAAAATCTTCCCCCACTTTTTTTCATGGTTGTGTCTGTTGATCAGTCTCAATCCATGTTAAAGGACACATCTCCTATGAATTATCTGTAGTGCATATTCTGGAAAAGCCGGACACGATCCACAATTTCCCATCTTTCTTACCGTCTTCTCCTCTCTTTCTTGACCATTTCTCCTCTTTGTAAAGTCTGTAAAATAGCAAGAAATATTGGAAACGTCTTTGAAATAATCTACTTGACAGTTCTACTTTCAAGAGAGAAAGGGACTAAGGCAAAGCCTTCTGGGCCAAAACTAAACAGAACATCAAATGGTAGGCATGGAGTATTGAGGATTGGATTAGAATTTTCTTATTGATGTCTTTTGGGCCTTATGCAATAAGCAAGTCAAGCACATTGACGCAAATTAAGCGAGTTTATTGAACCCACTCGATCGATCTTATGACTAACTCCATATAATATCTCTTGGGGTCATCGAATTTGTGTTGAAAGTTCAGTATCTAAATTTAAATTTACTCAAAAGTCTTGAACTAGGTTGGAAAAAATAGGAGGAAATTACACATGAGGTCCCAAAATCAACTAATTAAAGTCACAATTTTTGGTTTGATCATTAGAGAGCGACTCGAGCCGATTGATTTGTGCGTTTTTCTCTTTATTTGAAGATGATTGTTATTTGGAATTTATGGCAGTAATTATCTAGGTTCCAACTAGAATTGGATCGATTGGGAAATTCAAATTTTCACATTTGACAACTAGAATGCTAGACCCTTGGTCAAACGAGTCTCATGCCAAAAGGAAGTTAAGATCAATTAGGCCGGATCTGATCCCTTTTCCTTTTACGGTTCTGAAGAAGGACATGCGCTTAAATTAGTCAATTTGTGTGGTTCGTGCAGGTTGCATTTTTCAACAAAGTCCAACTCCTCTTTCGTAAGAAGGGTTAAAATGCAAAAGAAAGCTAAACCCACGGGCCAAAAGTAGAAAATCGCAACAGTCGCACTTTTCAGCAGCGCTCCATCAAAAAATCAAGATCGTGTCTCCATTAATCACTTGAATACTGGTCAGATTCACTCGGTAGGAGGCCCTTTAAGCCCTAGATGATCAAACCAAATCTTTCCCCCTCACAAATGCCGCTTTTGTTTCACTTTCTCACCCTCTTGGATTCTTGATCACAATCTTTCGTAAAAATCTCATCTTGGATCCGATTGCTATTCGCTCACCTTCTAAAGGTCCCGTCTTTTTGCCTGGTTTTGAAGCTTGAGAATTGGGGGTTTTCTGGATTAATTCGTTGAAGCGAGTTTCGGTCAATTGATTCATATTGGGAAGTGGGAGATAGGTGCAGAATTTGCTTTTGTGTTACTTCTGGTGTTGCTGCTAAGTACGGGGAGAAGAATCCATTCACGCTTTTGAGAAACCTGCGGCTTGAATTCTTGTTTGAAATGACGTTTCTTGAGTGAATTGGATATTGTTCTTTAGCTGGTTAGTGAAGGCTTTGGCGTTGTGCGGCGGGGGATTAAAGGAGAGGAGTCTCAGCTGTCAATGCCATTTCTGGATTGGTATTTGGTGGATTTTGAGGTGATTCTGTTAGACCTAACGCGAGAGTCGAGGCTAATTATCGATGTCGTGGGCAAGCCCTGAAGACATTTACTTGTCCACTTCTCTTGCCAGCTATCTTGACAGTAGGTTTTCCGCTTGGTTAATTTCTCAGTTACTGACTATCTTTATGCTGGTTGAGTTGTTTGTTAAAAATTTCCTGTATGTACAAATGGTTTTGAGACTTTAATCTCTCTTGTTTAGTTCTGTATGATGGCGATGCATATCTATGTCTAGGCTGTACAATTATATATAGAGCAATGGTTTAGATCCATTAGGTTTCGAATGGGAGTTCTATCTCGGTTTATTGTGTTGGTGGCTTCTTGCATTATTTTTCGTCTGTTGGACATGGGTGCACATGTTTATCTGGTGCTATAGACGCTTTAAAGGGAGAGATGGTGACTATGCTGTACATGTTTGCAAGGGAAAATTAATTACAAGTTTCCACTATTTTATGTTCAGTAGGCTGTGAGACTTTATAGTTAGTTGCTAATGACTAAGGTGAAGATGTTGCATGTAGTTTTTCAGTTACCAATTCTTTTACTCCGACATTTCTGAAGAACATGATTAGGTCATGCATGCTGGTACTCATTTTTCTGACCCGAAATGATATGTATGACTGCCTTTGGCTATACCGATCTGATTCATTCATTTGCGGAGTAGAGAGAAGAGCTAGCGGTTTGTTACTTTAGAAGAAGTTGAAAATAAGTCTGATAAAACTTTACAAAATGCAGCATTAGTGGGTCAGCAAAAGAATGAATGTACTTCTGAGGACCTTAATTCCTGGATGTTGTCAACTGCAAAACCCTTCCTCCTGTGAAAATATTAAGCTTTGCAATTCAGGTTAATTAATGCAATTCCTGGATGTTGTCTGTGTGAATTGACTGAGGTTTGATGAGGCATAAAGCTGCCATTGTAATCCTCAAGTTATATATATATATTTTTTAACTGGTATGAATTAATTTGGATAGAGCCTTTCTCTTAATACGTCTGCCTTAAATACCCAGTTGAGAGGTTATCTACAAAGAGAATATTATACAGAAGAAGTATTGTCTTTGAAGGAATAGTAGGCTTCCTGGTGAATTGATTACACAACAATTTTGATTTTTAAGCAATGGAAGATGTAGATGAGCCGCTGACCCCAACTGGTTTGGGATAAAGGTGATGTTGATGTTGATGTTGGAAGATGTAGATGAGGTCCATCAATTGAAAACTCCCAATATGGCAATATCGCAATTTAGTTTTGATGGTAAATATGTTTAACTGCTGTATTACAGAAGGGTGGTAGCCTCCTTTTCAAGTCAGTCATTTTCCTTTTGTCTTCCCTCAGTACTCTATCATGCTTTCCTTTAGCTTTTTTGTTGATTTTTTTCCCTTTAGTTGATTGACAGCAAAACATGTTGGTCTTCTCATGGGATACAAATAAAAAATGACTTTGTCTGTTTGTGGCACCGTGTTAGATTCTTACCTGCAAATGATATTTTACTTCGCAGAGAAGCTTCTTGTCCTGCTGCGAGATGGTCGAAAGCTGTTGGGTACACTTCGCTCATTTGATCAATTTGGTACAACCTTTTGGCTTGTTGTCCTAGGTCCCTGCATAAGTATATGCTTCAATAGCAAAACCTGTATTCTAAATTCTGCTATCACTCTTTTTCTGCAGCAAATGCTGTTCTTGAGGGTGCATGTGAAAGAGCTATTGTTGGTGATCTATATTGCGACATACCATTAGGTCTTTATGTAATTCGTGGGGAGAATGTAGTTTTAATCGGTGAATTGGTAGGAAATCTGATTACCCTTTGTTAATTGCCCATGTAGCATTTATTCTCTGTAGTACCTTCATATATGCATCTCATGTATCAGGACGTTGAAAAAGAGGAATTACCCCCACATATGAGACGGGTTTCAACACCGGAAATTAGAAGGGTATGTGCACTAATAAATTACTGAATGTGGGCTAGTCCTAGTCTCCTACAAAATGATACTTTCCCCTAAGTGTTTGATCATATCTTGGATAGTTGTTTCAACATTTGTGATAATTCCACATTTATTGATTTTGGCAAGTAGTTGTGAATACAATGCAAGATGTCCATGATTTGAAGGCTCTAGCAGGAATAATTAATGCTGGTGGTATTCTTTGGTTAATATCTGGATGAATGTTTTGAGATTTATCTGTTTTATATCAAAGATCTTGGTCATGTATTCTCTTCCACTCGCTTCGACATATAAATTCATTGAGTCAGACTATTTGGGCCGCTTAAAGTAATTCGAAGGAAATTTTTCATCCTTTGGACACTTCCTGCTGCACACTTTTGCACTTCCAGTTTTTTTGTCAAAGACTTCTGAAGCCATTTCTAATCTAGCAGTTAATCGAGAAATGATTTCATTCAATTTTCTTATTTCAATATACCTCATTTTCTGCGTCTGTGCATTCTTAATCTAGTTGTATTATAATGAAGTGCTAGATTCCATAAATTGATTTTGGCAAGAAGATTTTTTTCTTAGCTCTTTCACTTTGATGATGGTGCAGGCGCAGAAGGCAGAAAGGGAGGCTTCAGACCTTAAAGGTACCATGAGGAAAAGAATGGAGTTCTTGGATCTGGATTAATCTCTTTCAATCATATTGTGTATTTCTCAAGGGATAGAAGCCATGTCTGCAAATATTAGAGCGGTGGTGTTTTGGTGTTGCAAGGGGTTTTGTATCAATTTCCTATCGATCATTGACCTTCAATATTCAGATTCTTAGCAGGGTGGTTCATTTTCCTTTTGTATTAGTAGCATGCAAGCTGAAATTGGATCTTCATGGTAACGCATAAGATTCTCTGGAATTAGCATGGTGTCTGTGCTTTGGAATACTGAACATCAGCATCGTGCAACGGATAATCTGTCGTGGAATTCGTTGTCTTCTGTGTTTCCCAGCCCAACGGATGTCATGAAATTAGTCATTGGACTTTGATTTAGACAAGGCTGAACCTTCTTCACCGTTACTTCGGCAAAGCTTCAACTAGATTCGATGTAGTGAGATATGAACGTGATGGCATATTTTAAGGTTTTTCACATTTGACTAGCCAATCTCAAATGTCATGCTTTCGGTCTTGTGAAGTAGGTGAGTTGTTTCTTGCCAATCTTAACAGTTGGGATACCATTTGGAATCTGAACTTCACAACATAGCGGAAGTATCAACATTCTGGAAAGGGGGACCAAAAGCAGAAATGAAGCAAAAACAATCAGTTTCAGATACAAGGGTCGGACAAGGTAGATGATTTAGATTGGACATGTTGGCTTGTTTGTTTTACGGTTAACCTTGGTAGATCGGAAGCGAAGAACAGAAAAAAGCACAACCTGTTTGAAGTGCCGGTGAATGGCTGAAGAGAAAAGCATGTCCGGATTACTTACAGTTTAATTGCTCTAACTACATTGGCTTGATATGGGCTTTGAATTTCTTTGTTTGTCATCTCCTTCACTTGGTTGCACCCTTTCTGCTGCACAAAATACACACACATTGGTGCACCAGATGGCAATCTAGATGTCAGTACCATCCTTTTGTTTGAATTTGGCATGCATTACCACTTAAATGTCTGAGGACTCTAATCACCATACACCGAATGTAAAACTATCGCCATGCCGACGCCCTGACTGGTCTTCGAAACTATTTGATCCGGTTCTCCTTCCTGTGCCTGCGCTGCAGCCTTCTCGTTAACTTAATACATGGACCTGCGGCAGAACGTCTATTGTCTTGGACTCCGCACCTTCCTCTATCTGGATCTCCTCAATTCTCCTAATGGCTTCTCTCATGTCTAGTCTCTGCTCGGGATTAGTTTCTGTGCAAGCTTTGCCAATATGGAGAAGCTTTTCCATCTCCGGGAACGAACTGGTTGAGTTTGCAATCTCGGGATCGAACAGTTTGGCTTCTCTTCCATCGGAAATCGCTGATCTCACCCATTCTATGACATCGGTTCCGCCTTTCCCATTACTGAGGTATTGGGAAGGGAATTTTCCAGTGAGCATCTCAAGGATTACCACCCCGAGACAGTACACGTCACATTTAGGTGATATTCCACCGAACTGCGCGGCTTCAGGTGCCTTGTACGCGAATAGGGCTTGCGAGACAGGGGACGTGCCAAGTAATGAGCTAAACCCGTAGTCTGCCAGTAGCGGCTCATATTCCGAATTTAGAAGGATATTGCTTGATTTAAGGTTACCATGCGGCAAGCCAGAAGTACTAAGTTCGTCGTGCAGAAAGCCAATCCCTTTGGCTATTCCTTTGATGATCTTTAAGCGCACCGGCCAATTCAGATCGCCGTGAGAAGGTCCACGATCACCTGAAACGTTTGATCCATCAATCCAATTTGTCAGGACTAGCCACAAAGAAGGAATTACAGAGGCAATCACCAGAAAACAGAACAAGAAAGATACAGAAGCAGAAAAACTTTCTGAGTTCATACCATGTAATAGATATAGTAGACTTCCTTTGGGAACATATTCACTAACGAATAGCTTCTCATCCTTCCGGTAATGGTAAGCCAAAGGGGTCAAAATGTTGGGGTGCTTTAGCCTTCCTAGCTTCCTCATCTCTGCATCAAACTCATCCTTACCCTTCCCAACGCCGGCCGTTTCTCTTATTCTCTTCACCACGACCGGGACCCCGTTAGCCATCACGGCCTTGTATGATGATCCGAACCCTCCGTTCCCCAACACTTCGGCCGCCGCTCTCATCAAATCCGCCATCCCGAAGACGCCCTTCTCATTGCTTAACAGAACCAGTTCCAAGGCAGTTGAACCTTTGGCAGGACTAGGGGCAGGGCTCTTACGGCTCGAGCCTGTTCCTTTGCGACTTAATTGCGCTTCCTTTTTCTCAGCTCTTTGAACGACATTCTGGATCGAGTCGTTAACATTTTCCTTCCCGAGCACATTGAAGTCATGTTGGACCTTCGCTCGTCTTCTCGTTCTGATTATCAAGCAAATGACAATAGTCAGAAGCACCACTCCTAGCGCAATTAAAACGACGACGATCTCTCTCTGGCCGTCTGCTGAACCATCATGCTGATCATTACCTGAAACGCGATCACCTCGTGGTCCTCCAGCGCTAGTTGTATCTGGTGCCGCGGGCGGCTGCTCAACTGCCCTTGGACACTCTTTACCCAACTTTCCCCCACAGAGGCCGGAATTTCCATCGAATGAACTTGCGTCGAACTTCGATAGGCTTGGAGGAATTTTCCCTTCTAACTGATTGTTCGACAAATTGAGTGACACCAACGCTGGTGCATCAAACGACGGAATAGCGCCACCGAATTCGTTGTCTTCGAGGTGTAATTCCAAGAGATGGGTTAGGCGGGCCACGGACGACGGGATTTTTCCAGTGAACTTATTGTTAGAAAGCCACAATTTCTTCAGAGACCCCATGTTGGAGAAATAGTCTGCCGGGATCTCACCCGAGAATTGATTTCCAGAAATGTAAATGGCCTTGAGGGCGCCGAGACGGTTGAACTCTGGAATCGGACCTGAAAAGGAGTTGTTCACAAAGCTAACAGATCTGAGGCCTGCGATTTCAGTCATTGCATCGACATCAATCTTCCCTGATAGACTCATCTTTCCGAGCCGCAGGCCTGTGACTATCCCGTTATAGCAAACGACTCCTGCCCAGGAGTCCTCATTGCCGCAAGGATCTGAACTAGGCACCCAAGATTCCAGGGCTTGAGAATTCGCGAACGATCTCTTTAGCTTGAGCAGCGCGTCGGATTGCGACAGAGAATGTGTCATGGTAGACAGGATCAGGACAATGGACAAGACGACCAGGGACCGTCCGAGCAGGCGTCCAGCGACCATTGTTCAGCCGGAGATACCACGCCTCAGGACAGGTTTAGCCGTCGCAGTTTCGTGCGGAACTTGTCCCCTGGTTTCTCGTTGCTTCATGACTTGTTGCGCAATCTTCTTGGGCGCAATGCAGGAACGCTTGTCCGGATTGACAGCAAGCGAGCGAGAGAGAGAGAGACAGAAACGGGAAATCTGTTGTGAACCGGTCAACTGGAAAGGTCCGTCCTTTGCCAATTCTGGAACTCGGTTTCATGGTGGAGATTTTAAAAGGTCGAAACTGCACACATTCGTGAACAGCACACGTTCATTCTTGTTTGCCATTTTTGATGGTGGTCAGTGCATCCGGAGAAAACAGAGAGATACGAATTTTGCACTTGCTCATACCACAAAGCACATCAATCAAGGGCTAACTAGCTACTTAATCGTAAGCCAAGTCTGCACAATTACCCATGTCGTCGACAATGCCGGGGCAGGGTGGTTGCACCGAGCAGGAGAATGCCCCGAATGCCGAGCCGGTGGGTCGCTGTTCGTCTTTGTCTTGGATCAGAGTCGTCATGGATTCAGTAATTTCGAAAATAATTAATTTTCGGATGACCAACACCCATCCAAAATATGATTGCATATTTTAGCCAGGAGTTTGTGATAAAAATTGAAAATCTAGGTAGTCATTTACCAGCTTGCTGCAAACCTAGGTAGAATACAATTAATCAACATCATTTTGAGAGTAGATTACACTTGAAGTTACAAAAACAAAAAAAATCAATTGAATTGGAGCCGAATCTTTTTTTTATTCAACACGGTTGGAGGATTAAATAAAATACCGAATCTGATCAATTGAATATTCATGTAAGTGCTAGTCTGAATCATGTACTACTCTTTCCAAATTAAAAAATAAAGAAGAAAATCATAGATATTTCAGTAGTGAAAAATGACAACTGTCTCTTCATATAGGATTGAATTTTATGCGCCACTGATTAATATCGACCATCACCTTAAAATCATGATAATGAAGGTTCGAGAAACAGGTGGAGCTTGTAATTCGATTCCTAATCTTCCAAATTAGGCATAGTTACTTTTTTTTTTCAATAATTGAATCCAATGTACGAAATTCTTAAAATGCTAAACAGATAATAAATAGATTGGTTTTGTTTCAATTTAAATAATTCCTATAACTAAGATATGGATTCGAATTTGCACATAAAAATTTGATAATGTCTATTAAGAAAGAAATATAAAATGGGCCCAAAAAAAAAGAGAAAAGAAAATGACTATTCTACATATTAACTTGCTGACGTGTCATTCTCTGGTTGGCTGAGCGAGCCCCAATTTTAATAAACTTTATTATCACTTAATTTATTCTTCATATAAAATGAGGTGTATATAAATTGGAAAATAGAATTTTATTTCCCCGACTTGCCCCGCAAGGAGCGAAGACCAGACCACCCGAACCGAACCCTAACGCTCGATTTTCTCGGGAAAAAAGGGGGGGAAGGGGAGAAAGCTCGACCCTCAATTCTGACGCGAAAATCTGCGGGAAAATGCAGCATCACCGGCTGAAGCAGCAGCAGCAGCAGCAAGCCTTGATGCAACAAGCTCTTCTCCAGCAGCAGTCGCTCTATCACCCTGGCCTCTTGGCTCCTCCTCAGGTTTCTCGCATTTCGTCTCGTCGCGTGGTTAATGTTTTTTTCTTTTTTTGCTCGGAGCTTGCGAGACGTGAAATTTTTTGATCGTTGATGGGTGCGCTTATGACCTCCGAATTCGTGATCATGATGATTCCGGTGTTCGCGGGGTTTTGATCCGAGTGAGACGATGTAGTGCTGGTCAAGGGATTTTAGGTCGCAGGAAGTGGTTTGTTTATTTTGTTTTTGCAGCGAGGGTCTTGCTGGGCTTGTCGTTGTGTTGTGTAGTTGCGATTTCTTTGTTAGATATTGTGGAGAACGCTTTTCAAGTATGTTAGTTATCAGGAAGAAGGTGGAAATGAGGTGCAGCTTCTTGTCTTTCATTCTTCTGTTCCATCTATCGGAAAACAAATGATCTGTGCAGTTTGTAAGTTCGCCCATCGCCACCCATTAGGTGCTGATTCTAGTGCGAGTAGTTGGTGTTGTTGGCTTTTCTTTTATCAAGAAATGGTTCCATTTTGCGTTGTTTTTACTGGAGCAATATTTGGGTGAGTCTAAGAACAATACTAGATCATGCTAGACATGATGGAAGAACACGGCCTTAAGCTATTAAACTGAAGGGTATGCTGCCGATCCAAACATGATCTTTGACCCTTTTGAAAGACATTCAATTGCTCAACATGAAAATTTATTGAATTTTCCAGCTTCAGTTTATGGGGTGGTCTATAAATTGCTCTAATTCCGTTGTGATACTAGGAAGAACTGAGAGCAAACTACCACTTATAGTACAACTTACAAGCTTCTATCTGGTAAAGGTCAACCGCTACTTGACCATAGAATCTTCCTTTGATAGTCTTTTCCAAGACTTGGCACTTCTACAGTCTCTATAAGAAGGCCACCATGTCATTTCACCTTTCTTTGGCTGTGTAAGCTTATTTATCCTCCATCAATCCACTTCATGAGGGATGGAGTGAATATCTTGAGTTGATGGACTTATGGTGGTATGCTTAAGCTTCAGCTCATTTACCTTACATCTGAAAGGAGAGAACAGAGAAGCTCTCTACAAACGGTTTAAAGGGAGCTTAAAGAATAGTTCACTAGGAAGGAAAATAAAAAAAAATATTCTTTTTCTCCAAGACATTATGCTTCGCGGAATTTTTTGAATTTCCATTTAATCTGTGCGAATATTCCTTAAGCAGGATATGGACTCAATTTCCTCTATATTCATCTGTCTTCTTATACTTCTGTTAAACACATGGCTGTTGTTTGTATAGGGTTGCTATAGATAGGGTATATGAGAAACATTTGATGATTAGTCAAGCGAAAGTGAAAGGACTTATTGAGGAGATGGAAAAACTATGGATCATGAGGGAACGATTCAAAGATTGGGATGGTGAATTATGCGGTGAGGCCTGTGGCATCTTGGAATTTTTGGAATCCAGTTATTAGTGAGCATGAACAAGGTAAAATGCTAGCAAAAGAGGACACTTGCTTTGGGGGATTGGGGCTGGTGGCAGGGAATAGGATTGGATCGCAGCAAAGATGGTGATGATGGGCCGGAATTATATTTGTTCAGAAACTACTTGTAATGCTGTATAGACAAGATTTGACAAGTTCACATATAGATGTTGTAATGTGCAAGCATGATAAATTGCTATAATGTGGCAAGGCATAGCTTGAAGGAGTGACCATAGCAAATGTTGAAATTTTAAGTATTTGAGGTCATTTATGTAAGGAGATGTGAAAATTATCCTCAAGAATGATAATTGGTTGAGGATTTTGTTTCATTCCATGTCTAGTGTATTTAGTTGGAATATTTGATCTTTCTCTTTGTCCCTGGAAACTTTCAGATTGTTCATTTTGTGAAGCTCCTGCTGGGCGCTAAGTCATTCTTTCTTGAGAATTTTGATCAATGCTTGAGCTACGCATTAATGAATTTCCTGACTAGATCACAGAAGTTTTTGTTGGGACTTGATGTTAGAAGCTGGTTATTAAAGCTTATTATTATTGTTTTAATGGTGTAATTTAGTTTGTATATCATGAATTCTTTGGAGTGGGTGTTTGTTGGACTCTCTTTGCTAATCTTTTTTCTGATCTTGTCTTTCCCATTATGGAAATTTTTGCACGTATCTCGGTTCATCTTTGCCTGCTTAATGGATACTACTATGATATCTCTGTCTTTGGTTTAGAATACTCTCAAACAAAGCAACATTTTCTTTTTCTTTCTTTTGAATTTTATTTCCCCCCTATTGTTCTGCAGATAGAACCAATTGCAAGTGGAAATCTGCCTCCTGGTTTTGATCCAAGTACTTGCCGCAGTGTGTGAGTCTTTGTCAAGTCTTTCCTCCATACTTTTATTTCCATTTCTCTGTTTCAACCGCCTGTTTGTTGGTTTATCATGTTTCTTTGGTTACCTTAATTTGAGGCTATGTAAGGCTCAGATTTGTGCAGTGGTAATTGTCATATTTTTATATCTTCTGACATTAACAGTTTTGCTTGAAGATGCACCTGCAATATTTCTTATTTGTTTTCTCTCATCTTTGTTTTAACTTAACTCATGGACACTAGGAGTTCATTTTTTCATTTTCAAATTCTCGAGTTAGAAACTTAATTGTTCTTGGTATTCGTTGTATAATGCAGCTATGTGGGCAACATTCATACTCAGGTTACGGAACCACTTCTTCAAGAGGTTTTTGCTGGTACAGGTCCTGTTGAGGGCTGTAAACTTATTAGAAAGGAGAAGGTATAGGTTACGATTTGAAAGTTAGATATACTATCTGTATTTGGTTTTTGATGAAATTGCCGAAGCACCTGGAAAAATTAAACATAAATGATAAAATCTGTTGCCTCACTTGCTTGGATGTCGTCTATTGCTAACAATTTTCTTTTCCCTGATGTATACAGTCGTCCTATGGGTTTATTCACTACTTTGATCAAAGATCTGCTGCTATTGCAATTCTTTCTCTGAATGGAAGGCATCTGTGAGTAGAAACTATACTGGGATTTTAGTTATTGATGTTGCAATTACAACTTGAGCATGCATGCCATTGAATTACTCTCTTTTTGCTGAGCTTGTCCCATTCCACGGCTTGCAGATTTGGGCAGCCCATTAAAGTTAATTGGGCATATGCCAGTGGTCAGAGAGAGGACACTTCAGGTTTGCTCTGGTTCTTGTTCTACAATAGCTTATTGTTATGTTCTCATGGTGCTACAATACATATTTTCTTCGATTCTTCATATAACTACCTTTTAAATGTGTAGGCCATTTCAACATATTTGTTGGTGATCTCAGTGCTGAGGTGACGGATGCCATGTTGTTTGCATGCTTTTCTGTTTATCCCAGCTGTTCGTAAGTTTCACAACTGCTTATCTTGCATTTTTTTCACCTTTCCTGAAAGTGCAACCTTTCTAGTAGAAAAGAAATAGTAAAAAGACATTATGATAGCATTATGCATTCTCGTCAGTCAAGTTCAAATAGCTGTGGTATTAAATTGTACCTTTGTGCTAAAACACAGAGATGCACGGGTTATGTGGGATCAGAAGACTGGACGTTCAAGAGGGTTTGGCTTTGTTTCTTTCAGGAACCAACAGGTGATTTATTGCATTCTCCTGAACCTGTGGTCATTTCATACATCTATAAGTTCTACATCCACTAGACACATACATACTCTGTTGTTCTTAATCTCCAGTATTAAGGTCGTCTGTTAATTTGTGGTGGTTCTGTTTGTGTTCAGGATGCCCAGAGTGCAATAAATGATTTGACCGGTAACTGTTCTGCCTTCTGAACAAAACTATTTTTCTCACACTTACATGTGTTATGGTCGTCCATGTTAAGGAGATTGTCTTCTTTATCTTGGATATTGGAATAGTGAAACAGATGAACTATTAATACTGAAGTCCAGTTTCTCTTAGACAGACTATTGAAACTTCCAAGTATCTTTCTTATCTGTCTATGGTAACTAGTTCATAGATGGAAAACTCTTTTTTGGATCATAATCATGCTGTTTCCCTCAGATACCTAGATTGGCTTGATGTGTTGGGGGTAAGATATTGAGGGAGGTCCTCAATTTTCAGCCATCTTTCTTTTTTAAACATGTGGTTGTCTTTTGCCAAAAGAAAAAGGAAATTTGCAGTTGTCACTAACCTTTGTCACAATTTTGTTCCATTCATAGTTTTCACAAAAATCAATATGGTTCTCCACTCTAGGCACATTGTTGTCATAATGGCGAATTTTTTTTGACAAGTAGCTGGTGCCTTTTGTGTTGCTATTTTGTGAGCACATTGATACTGTAGATTTGGATGATGCATCGTATTGAATAGGCCCTGTGGGTTGATTAAGGATCCCTTTCTGGTGGAAATTTGGACATATTAAGAAGTTCGCAACAATTGAATTATTTTGGATAGTATAGTAGTAGTTCAGCGGTTCAGTGAAATGCCAAAAAGTTGAACGGTCTTCCCTGGTAATAACATGATGGCTAGTTCTTTTTACTGTTTCCATGTAAAGTCAAGTTATATTTGCTTTATATTTCAGGGAAATGGCTCGGCAGTAGACAGATACGTTGCAATTGGGCAACAAAGGGTGCTGGTGGCATTGAAGATAAGCAGAGTTCTGATGCCAAAAGTGTGGTGGAGCTAACTAATGGCTCATCAGGTTTGGAAACATTACTTTCTTGGATTCATCTTGGTCGATATGCGATGCTCGAAGGAAGAAGCATTTTAAGTTTTACTGCCTAGAGTCACTGTATTATCAATTGTTATAGGCATTTTCTTTCTCATGATTGATTCACGTATCATCTACCCTTTCTTTTTTCATTGCAGAGGATGGTAAGGAGGGTACAAACAGCGATGCTCCAGAAAATAATCCTCAGTACACAACTGTTTATGTAGGAAATTTAGCTTCAGAGGCAAGTCCGATCTCTCTATCATGTACTATCTTTTGGTGTTGCTGTCCATATGGTAGTTCTTAAGTAATTTTGGGGCAAATCAAAGCCATTTTTCCAGATTATCCGTAGGGAAAACTAGTATTTTCATTGTGTGCTGGGGGTATAGTAAATTTTGCATTGCAGGCTATTAAAATTACAGTTTACGTCTTCATATTGACATTACTGCATTAGCCATCTGGGCTTTTTTCTTTTTGTTGCAGTAATAAAATTATATCCAATGAAACTGTAATTTTTTTTAATGAAGTTTAAATACACATCAACCATCTGTGTATTTTTGCAATTACCATAATGCTCTGGGCTTTATTCTTTTTGCGAGCAGTAATAAAATTATATCCAATGAAACTGTAATTTTTTTTTATGAAGTTTAAATGCACATCAACCATCTGTGTAGTTTTTGCAATTACCATAATTCTCTTCTTTATTATAGCTAGACAAGAAGCCCGTCCTATGCATGGGTCTCTTTTTATTATTATTAATAATTTAAACTTAAAGCAAGTGTTTGAAAAGCTATAGAAATTGAATTATCATGAAAAGGATAAGGATTTAAACTTGTTACTTCAGTGATGATCTAAATTGTTTGCTATATCATGAAAAAGAAATCAAAGTGCAGTGTGGGTTCTTATTCTTTTCATGTTTTCTTCATATCAGATTGAATTGTATTCCTTTCCTCTTCATTAAGCTAATTTGATGCTTACTTTTGCAATAACTAAATGTGGATGTATTGTATTACGTTCTTTTTGTGCCAACATTATGAGGAGACAAATCTCACAAATAGGTTAGATAATTTCAGTTTACAAAATCCAACAATGGTGAGAAGTCATATTAGAATTAGAGGTGAAAAAATTGCTCTAATTAATTTCAACTGAAATTGCGTGTAAGAAAAGAAGTAATTTTTTAAATGCTAATTCCATCCACCCTATGTATCTCGTTCTGCAAATCTTAACTTGCTTACATGATAATTGTCATCAAAAAATTAAGTAGTAAATCAAATTATATTAGAGATTTGGATTGATCTTCTTCTTCTTCTTTTTTTTCAGTATTTGAGCTTTGACTTCTGTTTAATGTTGACCGCTTTGAATTTCTAAAACTAAATGAATACAAACTTTTGAGATCCATTGAAGTTATTTAATTTTTTTTTGGTAGGTTCTTAAAATTAACGTTCTGTTTAAATTTTGTGAAAGATGCTTCTTTTTCTTTAGATTGAAAGAAAAATATAAGAAAGAAAGGTTAATAAAAAACAATAGTTCATTTAGTGAAGCATTTTTTCTTGATTTGTTTAGTTAGGGGGACATATGTCACTCAAAAAGAGGACTGCATGTTAGCACTGATAGTCCCCTTGCTTTTGCACCAAGATACATAAATAGTATTTGATTAACTAATGCAACCACATTGGATGGGTCCATACCAAAATAATTTTTTGAGACTAATTTATTCTGTTATACCTTTCATCATAAGCTATTTGATGTGGTACTACATTAGTTCATACTTTGTATCCTTATTTGAAGGAGAGAATTGAGGAAGTGGGTGTTTGAAGAGTAGGCGACTGAGTAGAGAGGAAGAGATGATGAGCTTATTCTATCAAAGTTAAACATACTTATATGGAAAATGGCTCTGACAATTGCAATTTTAAATTTGGCCTTTCAAGTGATTAAAATGACAATGGTAAATATTCGAATTTTTTGGTGATGGGCATTTACAGCGATTGTGGAGTTTATGAAGTAAGAGGTAGTTTTGTGAACTATGAATTGTGAAGTGTTATTTCTTTTGAAATGATAGGGTGTATCTTACCCCATGGAACATGATACCATGTGTAGATTTATCGTATGTATTTTGTTCAAGTTTAGTTCACTATGCCGCCTAGGAAAGGGTGTCATTATAACTAAGGAAAACTTTATGCTATAATTGCATCGTTACAAATATGTGTGCATGCATGCGGGCTCATATAAATTGACTGTGTAGGCTCATTTTCAGAAGTTACTTGTCTCCAATTTTTTGGGGGAAATTCTGAGCCATTTTAAATATGCAGGTCACTCAGCTTGAACTCCATCGCCATTTTCATGCTCTTGGTGCTGGAGTGATTGAGGAGGTCCGGGTCCAAAGAGATAAAGGATTTGGTTTCGTGAGGTATAGCACTCATGCAGAAGCAGCATTAGCCATTCAAATGGGAAATTCTCAGTCGCTTCTATGCGGAAGACAAATTAAGGTGTGTTCTTGGGCTTGCTACTAGTGCTTTTCGTTTCTATATTTTATTTCACAGGGTGCTGATGGTTTGAAAAGTATCTGTTCCATAGAAAATGTAGTGGGAGATTAATTCTGCAATTATGCTGATACAAGTTGAAGTTACCTCATTTTTTCCCTTTCCTGATCATAAATCTGACCACCCCCATAAACACCTTGGTCAAAGACCTCATTTTTGATTACCACACCGAGATTTGAATTGTCTTTTTGTGCAATTAGTGATTGCACTAAACCCTTTTGGATGAGCTTGGTGCTCTTTGACTTGGGACGGTTGGATTTAAACTATGCTGTAGCTATGACTTCATCAGCATGTTGTGCCACCACATGTCTGGCCGTAACTCTTATCCTCTAAAGGATAAGCAAAGGTGGCATGTGTCATGGTAAGAAGACATGGTTCTCTGGCAATACAAGTGGAAGTGTTTTATCTTTTCAGTAATTTAAGATATAATTGCTGTCTGCATCTTGGCAGTGGTAAATATAGATCAAGGGCTCTAGCATGTGAAAATGGTAGTTACTACAAGACTTCGTCCCCCTGGTGTTTTCTATTGAACCAAGGCTGACTTCTGATATGTTTGTGCTTGCAGTGCTCCTGGGGTAGCAAGCCTACTCCCCCAGGAACAAGCTCCAATCCCCTTCCTCCACCTGCTGCAGTGGCACCATTACCAGGCCTTTCTACTGCTGAACTCTTAGCCTACGAGCGACAGTTAGCAATGAGCAAGATGGGCGGCATGCATCCTCTCATGCAAGGACAGCATCCTCTCAAGCAGGCAGCGATGGGTATGGGAGTGGCTGGCGGAAGCCAGGCAATATATGACGGTGGGTTTCAAAATGTTGCTGCGGCCCAGCAGCTCATGTATTATCAGTAACATGCCTGGTTTTTGGCTCAATGTTTAAAAAAAGGGGTGGGGGGAGGGGAGGGGAGGGAATTTTCTTGAGCTTCGTGTCATTGAGAGTTTATGACCTCTAGGAAGTCGCCGATGTTTGCCGTTCCTGTGCATGTTACCGTTGTCGATCTGTTTCCTTCGTCTGTATGTTATTCTATTTAGGTATCTGTATGATTGGCTGATCAGAAAGGAATCCGTCTCTTTGGACCGTTTTGCCGCAACGTTGTTTTGCTTGTCGTAAGTGGCATTGCACTTACTCTCTCAAAGCATTCTATTTCTACTCAATTAAATCGATTCACGTTCTGAAGAACAGAGTAACACTCGCACTGGACGATCTTGTGAGGCATATGCTACTGAAGTCAAACTCGCATTTTCAGAAACCGTGAGGCTCGCTATCGAAGAATCGTAGACTCGCAGATTAGTATAAGCCTGCGTGGTATCATTCATTGTAGTTTTATGATTCGCACGATGTCGCATAGTCCATGTGCTTTCCCTCCCTGAATGGAGGGGAATGGTGTTGTCTCGTTGCAATAATGCAGACGCTCACTGTGCTGTGCAAACGAGTAGGATTGATGATTGTTTTCGAAGCATCGGAGTTGTGGAACAACTCATCTAATTGTTTGATTATAGTGCATCATATGCTTCAAGAATAACTAGATTCAGGCAAAGAAAGAAACCAATAGGGATTCGAGATTACTTTTGCGTACGTAGCGAGAGAATTGGATTCCATGCTCGATTTCTTAATTTTCCTTTGGCCTTAGAAGAAGTAGGAGTTGAAGTGACGTGAAATGAACCTTAAAAGTAGAAGTTGGCGGTAGCAAATGGCATCTTCCCATTGAGTTTATGTCGGCCTTCCGTTTTTCGATAATTCAGAGGCACAGATGTTGAGACGCGGGTACTTAGAAGAAGCCCATGAAGTACCTTGCAAGTTTTGTGATTATCAATTAGGTCTAAGCCACTTTCTAAAAAAAAAATTATAATCTACTCCATTTATTACTATATTTTGCTTCACATCAGCAGACAAGGCTTTAGACCAACAAAAAAAAAACTGAAAAGGTTAATATTTATTGACACCTAAATTTTGATTATTGATTTAATCGTTTATTGCTAAAAGGTGTGTGCAGTGAAAATTAATTTTCCTTACCAAACGGTGAAAGATATTTTTCATTTTGTTTTTAGATTTCGGCCAAACACTAAAAAATATTGTCATTTTCTTGAAAGAGGACTTCTTGAAAAATATTTTCCAAAAATGCCATATCTTTTTAGAAACAAATGGACCCTAAGAAAAAAGAAAAATATAAAAAATATAATTATGACTAAGGGAGAGCATGGCAATGGTTTTGCTCTAAAAATCAATTTATGTCTTTGAGCAAAAGTTGATTTTTTTACTTCCGGAGAGAAGTAATTTTTTTTTACCTTTTCAAGTAGCTTCAAAATTACTTTTGAAGCAAAAAAAAAAAAATGCTTCAGAAGTAGGAAAATGAAGCTGCATAATCAAATGAATATCTTCTTTAGAAATTACTTTCTCAAATGAATTTCTAAAAGCACTTTTAGAGCAAAAACAGAAATGTTGTCATGTGGGCCTAGGCTTTGTTTGTTTTGCAAGTTTCTCCCCCATAAAAGTCCAATAACGTGGCAAAGGTCGGAGCTTGGAAATTTGGAATAAATAAAGACAAGAGAGTCTTTTGATACATCAATTCATATTTATATTAATAAAAAAAATTAATCACATTTGTATTTGTTTATTTTTTCTTAATAATCATCGATATTCACCTCTTTAACTGTTGTCGAATGTCGCATCAAATTTTCAGCATACGTGTGAATTGACTCAAGAAATAATCTGTGCTTGTCGAGGTAGTTCGTGAAAGCCCAATAACGTCCGAAAGATCAAAATTCAGAAACCTGAAATAAGCAAAAGACCAACCAAAAAACACATTGGGTCATCTCTGCTCTCTCTGTCTTTCCCATTTTAATCCCCCACTTTTCCAAAAAACATCCTCGCTCCGTTTATCTCCGATCGGCGCCGGCCTAACTTTGTCATCTCTCCTTGTCGCACCTTTCCCTCTCTTCTCTCTTTCTTTCCTATTTTGTCCTCCTCCCTTTGCGAATAAAAGCAGTAAACTTATTGTCCGGATAAACGTTAGGATATGATATATTTTACTTTATTTTTTATTTGGTGATTATTCAGGACATGATAAAATTGAATATATAAGAAATATAGATCGAATAAAAATTTCGTAACATGGATGAGAGGTAGGATTTCTTTTATGAAGAAGTGATTTGCGAAAAGGTGCTGACTAGTGTCGACCAAGCTATGGGCCGTTAGCAGTGCGTGCACGCGAGCTTGTATTCTTGGTTCTCAGAGTCCTTGGATCTTAATTTTTGAGACAAGATCGCCCATTGCATGATTTATCATAATCACTACATCATTCTGTATGTTAATGACTTTATAAGGCACGATGTCATACCCCTCGACCCTCTTCAACTTGCATTCCTTCATAATCTTGTTGGAATACCTTCGGCGGGGTTGAGAGTCCTTGAAATGATTGTTTTTTTTTAAAACAATGGCATGAATGTCCTCATTTTCTTAAATAAGGGGTTAAAGTGAACATTATTTCAAATAAAGGTTTGAAGTGGTCATGGAGTCTCAAAAAAGGCCTAATCTCGAAGGCATTTTCGTCATTTTTGTTTATTTGGGGGTACTCTCGAACGTGTTAATGTTGAACTCTCTTCCGTGCTGTCAGCAACGAGCACTTAAAGCACTCCCAACCTCGCCAGAGGTATTCCAACAAGATTATGGAGGAATGCAAGTTGAAGATGGCCGAGGGTTACGACATCATGCCTCATCAAGTCATTAAGGTACACGTACCCTGATCTGAGGGCGTAGGACTCGCCATTAACCTGGAAATTTTCCACCGATCGAAAATTTTTCGTGTCGCGACATCAGCAAACATGTTTTATAGTCGTTACTGGCTAGGTCCTTATGAGGGCATGGTGGCTGTCGAAGGCGCTTTCCTCTTCAAGCAACGTGTGGAAGGAGTGGGAGCTGAGAGGTGGTCTTCTTGAGCCTAGCCCTCCAAATTGTCCTCAGTTGTCTCGACAATCGCTGCATACCTCTTGCATGCTTTTGTCATCTACCGAGGTTTTCTTGGCAAGATTGGTCAATCACATGGTCGAGAAAAAACTCAAACCTTAAAGTATATTGGCATCTAGGGTTTTCTAGGGTTCTCTAGAATATTTTCAAGGGTAGATGATACTGTAATTAGCCCACATTCTAGAACTTTCTCATTTATGTTTGTATTTGAGTAGATGGGGAGATGCAATTTTAGCCATTAGACCGATTCTAGATCACCGGTTATAATGAGAGGCCCTCTACTATATAAGGAGGTGTCTTTCCCCTCATTTTGATCATTGAACAACAAAACAATACAAAGCATTCGCCCATAACTTCTCTCTCTAAACTTTCTCTCTCCACAATCTGGATGATTCAAGCAAGTAATCCTCGAGAAAAGACTTAGCTTAGGCGCTCTAACGACCCAAGGAAGCCTAAGTTGCTGCACGGATTAACCCTCAAGAGTCTGCTTGTGACGCTTTGATCAGGGTGGTCACTTGGTTGGCCTACCTATTGCCCGATTTAGTTGTGATCTATATGCTCGGCATGATCTCCAACATGATAGGGAAAATCAAGGCCAAAAAATCGATGGACTTGCAAGCTTAGCTAAGCACATTTTGGTCTCCATTTCTGCTTTTGCCCTTGGGTCCCCCTACACGATTAGTGCCTACACCATGTAAGACAACAAGAAAAGAAGCTCTAGCTCAAGCACTCATTGACGCTGGTGAACCAGGCGGACTTGATAGCTTATGTCTTGGTAATTGCGTGGACTCATCCTAGCCTATCATTCCTCGCCATTCTAATCCTGCTCTCGGGTTTCTGTAAGTACAGCGAGATGGTTTGGGTCCTTCGCGCTGCCAGCAACGAGCACTTCAAGGTCTCCCTTGCCGAATGCCAACCCCACTGGAGGCATTCCAATAAGATTGTGGAGGAATGCGAGTTGAGGGGGCGGAGGGGTACAACATTGTGCCTTATCAAGTCACTTGGACAAGTTCACACCAAAAGATATTTTAGAAGTACTTGGGAAAGTTCGCATGAAATTTGCACGAAGTTCGCACCAAAAGTTTTCCTTTTCTTCGATCGGTTCGCCTGTTGGCTCATAAACAACAACCAATTAGCTGTCTTCAATCTTGTCAATCGAATCCAACTGCTATAAAAAAGGCATAAGTGGTCGAATTCCATTTGCCAGTATAGCCTAATGATCTGCTCCTTTAGAGAAAATGACTCATGTTGGTGGAGATTCCTTAAGCTATTGCACGTCGATGAGATGGTGGTAAAGTTTCTCTACCAAGGCTGCAAGGATGTAATAGGCTATATTAGAGACATAATTCTGTTGACGATCACAGAAAAGGAAGTGAAGGATATGTAGAAACTCCCGTCCTCATGGATTAACAGGGGAGGCCACAGGTTGAGCACACAATTAAAAAGGAACGTTGAGTTGGACTTCGACATGAGCATCCTAGTCCGATACATAGCAACGGAGCTCTGCTATTACCCTCGAGGAGTGGAGACCCTTAAGGAAGTAGATAGAAATAACTAGAGCCATGTTAATTTCTATTTGTTGATGAGTTTGCACTTGTCTTGGTACATGCTATATCTCCTAGTTAAGTACTCGTCGATGTTGCCAGTCGGAATCAGAAACACTAGGTTCCAAGACATTTATAAAGAGAACAAGAAGTACTTTGCCTTGCATGAATCCACTCCACAACGACCTATTTATGGCAGTAACATGGGAGAGAGCATCCCGATATCTTGGAAGGCGACCCGGGAGGAGGAGAGAGTACAATCTTGAGGTCGCAAATGCTTGCGACTTGTTACATCCCCAAGTGAAAACCAAATTCAATCTGAGCGTAACCAAGGAGGATAAAGTCATGTATGTGTTGTTCAATGGGTGCTGGCTTGCGTCAGAGCTAGAGCACCTCCCGTCCGAGCTTACAAAATGGGGAGTGATCAGGCAGGTGTAGGCAGAAATGCTGATCTTCACGGCTAGCAAGTGCAAAGCGAGGGATCATGTACAGCGGATGCGGCGGGACAGTGAGGCATGACTAATTTCTAATTGTTGACACCTAAATTTTTATTTTTACCTTATTCTATATTTTTTTTCATTTAATCATTCATTTCAAAAAAAAAATTAAAAAATTAAAAAAAATTAAAAATTAAAAATTAATTAGAGACTAACCTTAGTCTCTAGCAAAATATATATATATAGTCATTTTGCCCAGTTTCATGTGCATTAGCGTTTTTCATGTGCACGGCATTTCATTTCATTTTATTTTATTTTACTTTATTTTACTTTTATTATTTTATTTTATTTTATTGGTCCAACGGTGGCGCACGTAATTCAAATGAACGGTTTCAAGTTTAATTGACAAATTGGACTCTTTCGGCTAAGCAAAATTGTAGATCTTCATGAAAACCTTACACTTGCTGAAGCATTTTCGATGTTCCTACTGGAGAGTCTAGCAGCGGTCACACGGATCGATCACATGGATCGAAGAAGGAACGATCAAGAGGATTTGGGAGGTCGCTTTTCTCTACACGGGTTTTTGCACAATTAAAGAAATCATGGTCAAAAAGAGATGATAATAGACCAAAGAAGAAGAGCGTTGTCGATGATGTGTTGGATTAACAATAGAGAACGAAGTTCAAACCTATAGTTTCTGACGTAGACATCGAGTCATGCAATTGGCTGAGCGAAAGAAATTATTGTTTCCAATTCATTTCAAGCAGCACGCAATTGCTAATACATCAAACGAGGGGCTGGATGATGGTATGTTTGTCGATTCTTGCCATTCCAAATCAAGCTGTCTTCATCAAACTTTCTCCTCTGATGTTATCCATGAGCGAAGTAAAAGAAATGTCCAGTCTAATTTGTCAACAGAGTCTATGAAGTAAGGAAAATCTGCACCTGAGAAAACGCAGCATTTAATGGATGAGTTTTCTTGGCTTCTCCGGGATCTTATTCTCCATGATCGTGATAGAGACAAGGTTTGAATGAAATTCAATCAAGCAACATATTTGGAATGAAATGCAGCTCGGCAAGAAAAGAAAATTAAAAGGACGCAATGATGGAGAAACAAAAAGAATGGAAGACACCATCATTTGAGAAAAAGTAAAAAAAGGAAAGGATGAGAAAAGCTGGTGGAGGCAAATTTGACCGTGAGAAAAGATTGAGGGGAGTCTTTTTGCACTTGGTTGGGAGAAAATATTGCGTACAGACGGGGTAAAGCTGACGTGGTTCAGTTCACCACTCAGCGGCCGACACGTGGCAAAAGGGGTCCCACTCGCCAGAGTGAATTTGAAATGCGCGGGCTCTCTCTCTCCCTCCTCCCTCCCTCCCTCTTTACTCCTTCTGTCAGAGCAACTCTCTCTCTCTTCGTGGAAGAGAAAACCAGATCTCAACTTGCGAACCTCTCTCTCTCTCTTCGGAAGAGAAAACCAGATCTCGTTTCACCAAACCCCGACTCCGCCCTCCGCCTCCTCTCAAGCGACGCCCGACGAACGCCTCTCCGCCGTCGCCTCTGCCTCCACCCTCCGCCTCTGCCTGACGCCCTCGCTCGACACTCCCCGACGAAAAAACCCAGCGACGCTCGACCCAGTGACGCCCGAGCGAACGCCTCTCCGCCGTCGCCTCCGCCCTCGCCCGATGCTCCCCGACGAAAAACCCAGCGACGTGGTCCAACTCTTCCTTGAGCAGAGATCCAGCGACGCCCGAGCGACTGACGCCCGAGCGACCCAGCGAAGCCCGAGCGAACCCCTCTCCGCCGTCGCCTCCGCCCTTCGCCTCTGCCCGACGCCCTCGCCCGATGCCCCCCGACGAAAAACCTAGCGACGCCCTCTCTCTCTTCCCCGAGCAGAGCTCCAGCGACGACCCGACCCACTGACGCCCGAGCGAATGGCTCTCCGCCGTCGCCTCCGCCCTCCGCCTCTGCCCGACGCCCTCGCCCGACGCTCCTTGACGAAATTTCTGTGGTTAGTCGACATGCTATTGTTTGAGTTGCAATGGGTGCTGTAAGTTATTGACATGCTATTATGGTTTGTCTTTGGTCATATACACCTTCTTCAAGCTTCCGTTGCCCAACTCAGGGTTTCCGTTTCTTTGCTACAAGAGAGCTCGAAAGGTGATTGCCTCCAATTTACTCCAAAATGTGTGTGGTTTTTGCAGAATTGGTCCATTTATAAATTTGGGGATATATCTTTTTCGGTATTTTTTGTTTCTTTGCAGTGAGGATGAGTATTAATGTCTCCTTTTCTTGTTTTTGTTTCTCATTTGTTTCAAATTTGGTTCTGCAGGTCACCCCATTTTTTCCCTTTCAAGTTGTCCTTTTCTATCGGGCTGCTTTTGCTACATGTTAGTGCAAATGTAGTTTGGGATTTCTGTCTTGAAAGAGGTATAAACTCCACTTTCGTACATCATGAATTCTTCAGATGGTGAGATTTGGAATTTACGATTGTGAGAGGTGGGATAAATACCACAATGGAAGTTTCTGGTATAAGGAAGGTTGCGTTGGATTCAAAGTCCTGGTTTGCAAGTTTTATATACTCTGTGAAATTACTTTGAGCTGAACACTATGTATTGACACTTTTACAGCCTAAACTAATGTGTATGAAGATGTTGCCTTATCCCAGATAGATGATTTTTGGGACTAAATAATCTGACTGTCAATATTGCCTGGACTGCTTAAGTCACTCTTCACTTTCTCTCTATGCATCTTCCCATCCTTAGGAGTTTTTCCGGTGCTAGCATATATAGGTGAAAAAGAGGTTAGCCAATGACAACTCTGCTTACGATTCCCATGTCATGCAATTTGGTGATATGGGGTTAAGTAAGGATGATCTCTTCCTGTACATGGGCACAAATTTTGCAAATGATAACTCTTCTTTCTTGGATGACAACTCCCTAAGGCCTCCTCGGAAAGTTGTTAACCAGCGAGATGTCGATCTACTGCATTTCTGGGGCAAGGTTTCTCTCTCCCTTCGTCATGTTTGAGGCTGCACACTTTAGATTTTAGTCATAGTAATGCTAAATGTTTTAAGGATAGATTTCTTGATGGTTTTGCCACATGTAGCTATTTGGTCAATGCAACCTCTCTTAGATAATTTTCCCAATTAGAATCACAGGATCAATTTAATAAAGAGCTACTACAAGGGATTACTACAGTATTTTGAACAAAATTGAGGGGGGGTTCGGCGACAAATGATACTGTAGAATCGTAGGGCTATCAATGGAATTTTGATGATGAAAGTGTTAGTAGAAGGAAAAGGACTTTTTTAAAACTGTTCAACCATCAGCTTTGACCTTTAACATAAAAGTAAGTGAAAATTATTTCGAACTTCCTTTCAACTCATCTTCTCACTCTTCTTTCACTAAATAAAGAAGAATCTTGTATGGTTCCTTACCCTCCCGTCACAGTTGTATGAGCATTGTGCAACCAAATCTGATTTTTCATCTAGGTTTGTTTTAGTTCCATAAAGCTCCTGAAGGCTCTTCTAGGAAACTCAATACGCAGAAGCAATTTTTTTAGCTAATGTTACATCGGATGCATATAGATCACAGTGTGAAACTCATTGGAAAGCTCTTGTTTGAAATTAAAAAGGGTCTAGAGGTGCTGAATGCTGTTCGGCGTGCAGGATAACCTCTTGTTGATGGTTGGGCTTGCCTGAAAAGCCTGGTAATTATTCCCTCATGGCCTCTCAACCACGACATTTTTAATATATTTCCGTGATACAAAGATTTGCATTGATAATATCAGTTTGATTTGCCTCTACAATATTGATGTTAAATCTTACACTATTAGTATATTGTCTCTACTTACGCCTAAAGGACTTGCTTAAATCTGAAAAGAAAAAAAATTGCTTATATTGTAGGGATTTTATCAGAACATATTGCAAAGCCACTTTTGCCCAGATTATTTTTGTTTCTCTACTTCGAAGATATTGAATGGCTGAATCAGAGGTAATTTCTCACTCATACTATGTGATGTGAAATAGTAAGTGTAGTAATTCCTCACTACGTTAATTTCTTTTTATTTTTTTAGTTGCAGCATGGAACTTCCCATCTTGCACATGCAATGCGTGATATGGAAAAAGACTTTGAGTTCACAATAGGGATGATTTTTTCAAATGAAGCTGAAGCATATCATAAGTATGTGGCATATGCAATCGGCAAAGGATTCGGAGTGAGGAAGGAAAATTTGTCTAGAAATACAAAAGGAGAAATTACCCGACATACTTTTGTGTGTAATTGTGAGGGGTATTCTATTGGCTCATCTGATCAAGAAAAGAAATTTGAAAGATATGAAGTTAGATGTGGATGTCTTGCTCGTATCAAATTTAAAGTTGACAATGGTGTATATGAAGTCATAGAGTATATTTCTACCCATAATCATGCATTTGTTCCGGATGATCAAAAGCATTTGATTAGATGTGGGAGAATGATATCTGATCCTTGCAAAGGTGCTTTAGTTGACATGATTACAGTAGGCGTTGGGGGTACTACGGCATATAAGGTTTTAGCAAATAGAGCTGGAGGAAGCAAAAACTTGGGTTTTATCTTATGTGATAGTCAAAATATGATACAAAAAAAAAGATCCAATGCTATAAGTGGGGGAGATTGTCAAAGCCTTCTAAATCATTTTCATTGCATACAAACGCAAAACCCAATGTTTTCTTATGCTGTACAAGTTGATCAAGATGGTAGATTAACAAATTTATTTTGGAGAGATAGCTTGTCAAGATTTGATTATGATTGTTTTGGTGACGTGTTGGTGTTTGATACCACATATCGTACCAATAAATATAACATGATATGTGCACCTTTTGTTGGGGTTAATCACCATTGGAAGAATGTTCTGTTCGGTTGTGCATTTTTGTTGGATGAGACTGCAGAATCATTTATTCACCGATCAAGACCAAGCCATGGCAAAAGCTATTAGAATTGTGTTTCCAAATACACAACATCGTTTATGCACTTGGCATATTATGAAAAATGCCAATGAAAACATTCCACATCTTTACCACAAGTCAGATTTTAAGGATAAATATTTGTTAGCGCTTATGTATAGATGTAGATCGGAGGACGAATTTGAATGTACTTGGAGGAAAATGGAAGAGGAGTGGGGTACTGAGAATAACAATTGGCTGAAGAGATTGTACGGTCTTAGACATAAATGGAGTTTAGCTTTTGGTCGTGATACCTTTTCATGTGGTATAAGATCAAGCCAAAGGAGTGAGAGCACGAATAATGTCTTTCAACGTATGTTGACTAAGACCAAACAATTCTTACGGAGACTCCTATCTCCCTTGCCTAAACACCAAACAATTCTTACGGAGGGCGTTCGGGGAAGCACATAATCACGCATGCATTGTATGTTTAATCTTCTTGCATCAATGGCAGAATCATCCAAAACACCATATTATAGCAGCAATTGGTAGAATACTCTGTATTTTGTGGAGATATAAAACAAGGAAGCACAGAAATATACTGAGTAGACATTGTTCGGAGCTATCTACATTCACGACTTACGAGTCCAAAATTGTTCCGACGAAGAAGGGACGGGGATAATCTCATGATCATGCCCTTATCCACGGCACCTCACGTGTACAATACAAAGTAATGATGTGTAATCGTGTAATTAAGTACGCAAACATCGTAAGATGTCGTAAATACGAACAATCGAACACGAGTAATGATTAAACATTCCTGTGTTACATTGCTAACTTCGCTACAGGAACAAATGTGAAAAGAAATCAGTCACCAGCATGTCTTTCGAACAAGACTCGAGGACGTTGGCGAAAATCAAACCAGTGGTTGAATTCCGGAGTTGCATTGCTTCACTAACCATACTTTTTCAGCAAGTTTTTCAGCAAGTCCTTAGTTCTCAACATAGTCATGACACTGAGAATTGCCAGCAACAAGAAGCACCCAAATTGCCTTTCGGATCATCAACAAACTAGCTCGTTGGCTATGAAGTTATACTATTTGAACTCTAACTCCCTTCCGAAACCTTCGGAAGGTGAACCCTTGGCACTGAAGTTATACTCTTTGAACTCTAACTCCCTCCAGTCACCCCTGCAATATAAGTGCATGCTTTATTGGTTATCAAAGTGAACCAGACACAAGCACATGATTTCTCACGTAAAACAGTATGAGCTACCAATTTTCAGGGGCTACATCCATCGACCAATCAGCCTTGTGCGATTTCCTCAATTTAAAATATTGAAGAAGGTGTATATGACCAAAGACAAACCATAATAGCATGTCAATAATTTACAGCACCCATTGCAACTCAAACAATAGCATGTCGACTAACCACAGAAATTTCGTTGGGGAGCGTCGGGCGAGGGCGTCGGGCAGAGGCGGAGGCGACGGCGGAGAGGGGTTCGCTCGGGCTTCACTGGGTCGCTCGGGTGTCAGTGGGTCGGGCGTCGTTGGATCTCTGCTCGGGGAAGAGCTGGACCACGTCGTTGGGTTTTCGTTGGGGAGCGTCGGGCGAGGGCGTCGGGCAGAGGCGGAGGGCGGAGGCGACGGCGGAGAGGCGTTCGCTCGGGCGTCACTGGGTCGAGCGTCACTGGAGCTCTGCTCGGGGAAGAGAGAGAGGGCGTCGCTGGGTTTTTTCGTCGGGGAGTGTCGAGCGAGGGCGTCAGGCAGAGGCGGAGGGTGGAGGCAGAGGCGACGGCGGAGAGGCGTTCGTCGGGCGTCGCTTGAGAGGAGGAGTGGCTGGAGAGGAGACGGAGGGCGGAGGCGGGGTTTGGTCAAACGAGATCTGGTTTTCTCTTTCGAAGAGAGAGAGAGAGGTTCGCAAGTTGAGATTTGAGAGAGAGAGTTGCTCTTACAGAAGGAGTAAAGAGGGAGGGAGGGAGAGAGAGAGCCCGTGTGTTTCAAATTCGCTCTGGCGAGTGAGACCCCTTTTGCCACATGTCAGTCGCTGAGTGGTGAGCTGGACCACGTCAGCTTTACCCCGTCTGTACGCAATATTTTCTCCTCGGTTGGTTGTCCCTTTCGGTGATATATCAAAGGATATCGTTCGAGATGTTGGAATACTCATTTGCAAAACATTTTGGGATATTTTATATCCTACTCCAGTATTTTTTCTCATATGACTGCCTTAGTTCTTTCGTGATTAGTCAAGTCTTGTCACGTTGTGACTTTGAGTTGGCAACTCAAGAAGGAAAATGAAAAAATGGTCAAGTCAAGCAAATGATTCATGTTTGGGGTGGCATGTGTTGTTTGAAGAACCCTTTCGGTGGTTGTGGAAGAGAATAATCATTCATAGAAGGCAAGATGGCATTGGGTGGGGTATGAATGATTAAAGAAAACTTCCGATGATGGGGGCACTTAAATTTTCCACTATCAAAGAGTGATAATACTCATCAACGGGATTGTCTCTGCATCGCACTTGAGTAGCCTTGACGCAAGACATGATGTGAAAATGGCTGGCACTCCGAAAATATCTAATGCGAACGAATGAAACAGTTCTCCACAAAAATCAGTTCTTGATATCTACCAGACGAGCTGAATCTAGGGTATACCTCAGTAAATTTATTGGTGCACGTCACAATGTTTCTGTTGCCACCGCGAAGAGACGATCCTTGGCTTACAGCTTCGGGATGCCAAAGTGATCAATCTATCCATGGAAGTATTTCTTTAAGTTTGAAAAGACGGAAAGAAAGTGAACATTGACCTTTCGGTGGACACTTGCAGCAAAATGATCAAGGAGAGCTCCACTGGGGGGGCCCTCTTCGCCATAATCAAGAAGACACCATCATGAAGAAATAGAAAAAAAAAATGGACTGAAGGATCCGAGGCCTAGGGTGCGTTTGAATCTAGAGAGGAAGTGGGAGAAATAAAAAGAAAGAGAGGACTTCCACCAGGAGTTAAGATTGTCCTCGAGAGAAAAAAAAAAGAAGGAAGAACATACTCCGGTGTTGTCCTCATCTATTGATTTTTTTTCAAAGGAAAGGATAAAAAATAAGAAGGGATCTTCCGCGGACAACCTGCTGAAAATTTCTTAGAAGAAGGACGAACTTCATCAAACATTGTTGCTTCTGGAGGGATCAGAAAGACGTCAAAAGCAGTTCTGTGTTTGCTTCTGAAGTGTTTAGAAGGACGTTCAGATGCACAAAACAGAGCAGAATGAAAACAGAATGTATTCCAAGAGCAAGATTTTAACGTATGGAAGGGAAAACTTCAACTCTCTTATTATTCCAAAAGATTGTAACGCTTAAATACATACTCCAAAACAAATCTTTATCCTAAATCTACTAGGATTCGAATCAAAATAGAATATTTGAATAATAAACCAGAAAGTTATCTAGTAAATTCAAATCTTAACAGAATCTAATCAAATCTTAAAGATAGAATTGCTAGAACTAACTTAAAACAAAATATTCTGCAGCCTTGATACACAACATTCTCCTCCTGAATCAAGTGCTGCACATTCCCAGCTTTGCTCTCAAAATTTCAAATCGACCAACGTTGAATGACTTTGTGAATATATCTGCAAGTTATTCTTCTGAACTGCAGTATACCAACTTTACTTCTCCAGCCTTCTACACTTCTCTTAGAAAATAATATTTGATCTTGAAATGCTTTGTTTTTCCGTGAAATACTGGATTATGTGAAATTGCCAATACAGCTTGATTATCTACAAACACTTCAATGCCTTTTTCTTGCTTCAGATGCAGATTATCCATCAACTTCTTCAACCATAATGCTTGATTTATAGCTGCAGTAGCTGCAATAAACTCAGCTTCTGCAGTTGATTGAGCTACTATTTTCTGTTTCTTTGAACTCCAGGAAAAACATGCCGAATCAAATGTGAAACAATAACCTGAAGTGCTTTTCATATCATCCATTGAACCTGCCCAGTTACTATCTGAATACCCCTGCAACTTAAACTCTTGAACTTTACAGAATTTAATCCCATATGAAAGAATACCCTTTAAGTATCTCAACACCCTCTTTGCTGCTACCATATGTAACTTACTTGCACAATCAAGAAATCTAGACAAGACACTTACAGGAAACATGATATCTGGTCTAGTTGTCGTGAGATACATAAGACAGCCAATCAAACTTCTGTAAACTTTTTCATATTCAGGTTCTGAACCATCATCCTTCTGAAGCTTTTCCTTCTGAATCATTGGAGTACTCACACTCTTGCACTCCTCCATGTTAAATCTCTTCAGAATCTCCTTCGAATACTTCTTCTGAAATATAAAAAATTTATTCTGAGTCTGACTAATTTCCATCCCCAGAAAATATGACATCTCACCAAGATCTGTCATCTCAAACATCTTCATCATCTCCTGCTTAAATGCAACAATCTGAGCACTCTTACTTCCTGTTACTAGCAAATCATCCACATAAAGTGACATTACCACCAAGTCAGATGCTAACTTCTTGACATATAGAGTGGATTCACTTAGGCTTTTCTCAAAACCCAAGTTCAGCAAATGCTCATCAATCTTACTGTACCAAGCTCTAGGAGCTTGTTTCAAGCCATAGAGAGCTTTCCTCAGCAAATAAACTTTCTCTTCCTGGCCTGGTGCGACAAAACCTTATGGTTGCTCAACATAAATCTCCTCCTGCAATACACCATTCAAAAAAGTAGATTTTACATCTAACGATATACTTTCCATCCTTGTTGAGCTGCCAAGGCAAGAGTCATTCTGATTGTATCTAGTCTTGCCACTGGTGCAAAGGTTTCTGAGAAATCAACTCCCCAAACCTGTGCATGTCCCTTCACAACCAATCTGGCCTTGTACTTATTCACCGAGCCATCAGAATTGAGTTTGGTCCTAAAGACCCATTTTACACCAATCACCTTCCTGTTTTCAGGCCTCTCTACTAACTCCCATGTTTGGTTCTTTTCAATCATAGCCAACTCTTCATTCATTGCAATCAACCACTTCTGATCACTTTTAGCTTCCTCATAACTCGAAGGTTCCAAAACAGCCACACTACACCTCTGATATATATCAGTCAGAGTTCTGGTCCCTTTAACTGGAACATCATCCTCCAGCTCGTCAGGTTCCAGAGATACTTTCTTGTGCTTGTCTTGTGACTCTTCTGTCTAGTCCCATTGTTCATCTTCAAAGAACTGAACATCTCTGCATAGATTCTGTAGGCTTTTGACATTGAACAATAGCCAACAAAGATTCCAGATTCAGCTTTTTCTCCCAGCTTGTCTCTTTTGACCTGTGGGATATGAGAAAAACACAAACAGCCAAACACTTTCAGATTTCGTAATATTGGCTTGACACCAAACCAAGCTTCAAAGGGTGTCTTCTTCTCCAATACCCTTGTAGACAGTCTGTTCAGCAGAAAGACTATTGTGTTTGCTGCTTCTGCACAAAACTCTTTTGGCAGATTCTTCTCATGTAACAGACATCTAGTCATCTCCATGATGGTTCTATTTTTCCTTTCACTAACTCCATTTTGTTGTGGAGAGTAAGGAGCAGTAAGTTGATGCTCAATACCAGCTTCTTCACAGAAAGAGTTAAACCTCTGTGAAGTGTATTCTGTTCCATTATCAGATTTGATGACCTGAATCTTGCAGCCACTTTGGTTCTCAACCCATATCTTAAACTTCAGAAACACCTCAGCAACTTCTGACTTTTGCTTCATGAAGTAAATCCAGCACATTCTATTATAATCATCAATGAAGATAATGAAATACCTGCTGCCATTTAGTGAAGGAGTGACATGTGGACCACAAAGGTCTGTATGGATCAGCTGCAGCTTCTTTGTAGCTCTCCAAGTTGATTCTTTGAATGGAAGTCTCGTCTGCTTGCCCAATAAACAAGACTTGCACCTTGTGATCTCCTCCTCCATACTCGGTAACCCTGTTGCCATCTCATTCCTCTGCATAAACTGCAACCCTTTGTGATGAAAGTGACCCAACCTCTTGTGCCATAACTCTGAATCACTAGCTTGACACTTGAGTGCCACTTGCTCCTTCTCGAGAGGATTCAAAGAGAAACTCTTTTTCTGCATTTTGATTCTGAACAGTTTCCGTCCATCTGAATCAAATATCAAACACTCTCCTTCTTCAAATACCACCTTAAATCCCTTTTCTACTAACTGACTGACACTTAGCAAGTTCTGATCAATCTCATGGACATACATTACATCAGAAACAAACTTTGTTCCAGCACAACTCTCCATTGCTACAGTCCCTTTACCTTTCACTTCTAAATACTTACCATTTCCAATCCTCACTCTTGACTTCAATGACTTGTCAAGATCAGTGAACAACTTCTCATCACTTGTCATGTGGTTTGTACAACCACTATCAATAAGCCAACTATCGCATGGAGTACTAGAAGAGAAACAAGAAACAACCAAAAGTTGATCTACCTCTTGTTGAACTACAGCGTGTGCTTCACCTTGATGCTGATCTCCTTTCTCTTTGCAGAACTTCTCAATGTGCCCAAGCTTCTGACACTTTCTGCATCTTACATCTGGTCTCTTCCAACACCTAAAGTGTGGACGATTCTGTTTTCCACAATGCTTACACGAAGAATACTCCTCTGCTCTTGCGCTTGCAAAGCACTTAGCAATTCGGCAAACCGAATCTGAGACAAATCCTTGGTATTCTCCAACGAGGCAATTGTTGCCTCAAACCTTTCGGGCAAAGAGACAAGAATTTTCTGCACTAACCTATTGTCAGAGAGATCAGTGCCTAGAACTCTTGCCTGATTTGCTATGCTTATCAATTTATCAGAATACTCCTTAATTGTCTCAGACTCCTTCATCTGAAGTCTCTCGAATTCTCTAATCAGATTCAGCCCCTTCATACTTCTGATCCTTTCATCTCCTTGATACTCGGCTTTAAGGAAATCCCAGATAGCTTTTGCTGATTCGCAAACCATAATTCTGCTGAAGATGGCAGGTGAGACAGCAGCATATAAACAAGACTTCGCCTTTGCTTTCCTTGTAACCCTCTCCTTGTGATACCTGATTTGATTGATGGTTGCGTTGTCAAGAAGGGGAGCAACTTCATAATCTTCTTCTACTGCTTCCCAAAAATCACAACCCTCTAGATAAGCTTGCATCCTCACTGACCAGGCTTGATAATTTTCTCCATCAAACATTAGTGGAGCAATAGCTGAAAAACCACTCGATCCGACCTCCATTTTGCCTTCGTCTTCTATGGATGCAAACACACTCTCAATCAATCTCACAAGTCACTCACAGCACACCCCCTTAAGATCAAGAAAGCTCTGATACTATTTATTGCTTCTGGAGGGATCAGAAGGACGTCAAAATCAGTTTTGTGTTTGCTTCTGAAGTGTTTAGAAGGACGTTCAGATGCACAAAATAGAGCAGAATGAAAACAGAATGTATTCCAAGAGCAAGATTTTAACGTATGGAAGGGAAAACTTCAACTCTCTTATTTACCCCGAATCGACTTAAGTCTTGCCCTATGAATTAAGGTAATTTCCAAATCCTTTAGGGTTCATATGAGCATGACTTGTGGTAATTTTTGCAGGGTTTTAATACTGTTTATGAAAAGTCAACAAACCTAAATTTCCATCACGTTGGTGAGGAAGGGGATTGGTTTTCGATCGTACGCGTTTTTTTCAGAATTGTAAAGAAAAAAAGTTCTAAATTTAAAATTAGGAAATATTCTTTTCCTAATAGGAAACAATTTTTCTTCCTTGGACACTTCTTCCCGTCACCACTTGGAACGAGTCTTCAGTTTTAGAAAAACGCGAAAATGACCAATCCGATCTATTACCATTTAGATTCGGTTTGCCATCTTTTCAAAAAGCCAAATTTTAGATTTAGGCACACCATTTTAAAAAAAATCCGAGACACAATAGTTTTATTTGCTTGGACTTATTTGATTAATGTCTTGTTTGATTTTTTTTTTTTGAGTTTCCTGAGACTTTTAAAGCTCCTAAAATTTAGGAAGATATAGTTCCTTACAAATTATACCTAACTGAATTTTTTAGGGAATTAAGTTCAACTTGGAAATGAATGAAAAAAAATCGAATCAAACATGTCTCCATGTGGCCCAATAAAAAAAAAGATGTGTCTTCACGTGGCTAATTTTTTTTAAAATATAAAATATAAAAAATAAAAAATAATAAAAAAAAAATTCCATGCATCTCATGCAATATCATGCATTCCATATTTCAAAAAGAAATAATATGAATGACATCATATCTTTGCTTCATTTTCTCATGCCGTTCACATTTTTAAACATCAGTTAGCCTGTTATTTCTTTAAAAAAAATCATGCATATCATTTTATGTCAACATTTTTCCGTATGCATCATATCTTTAGGCCCAAGTCATGTCTTATTTTATTTGTTATTTATTTATTTATTTTTTCCTCTTCACCACAACATTTGGCATATCATTAGTATCACATTTAGAATATTCATGTAGGGTAATTTGACTTGCATGTTTTAAGTGCTGGAAATAAATAAAAAAAATCGCATGCTGTATAGTTTTTTTTTTAAACAATAAAAAGCCTTCATCTAATTTGTTAAAATAAAAAAAATCATCATAAAAAGTAAAAAAGGAAAAATCAATATCGAGTTGCCGAGGATAGTTTTCTCATGGAATCAAGGTACCGAAAGGGCGTTAGTTTTAGTTAATTAGCGTAATTAAGTCCCCGAACACTATCTTTGGTTCGTAGGAATAAAATAGTTCCTCCCGTTATTTTATTTAGGTACCTAACCAACCTACCAAAAAATGGTTAGTGGCGACTCTGAGATTCTAAATCATTTAAACCAATCAAAGTTGTGAATTGGTAGGGCTTGGGAGAGCCTGTATTAGGTTAATCACTTAATTAGCCTGATAATCCATTAACCTAAGGTCTTAATCGATTTTTTTTAGGTCGCGACACTAATGGCTCATTATAGGCTGATCGGCCACTTTTCGATGTGCCTAGCAATAGTAGAGATAATGGTGAATTCGATTGAGGATCTGTAAATTTCTTGGATTTGTTATATTTGGTGTTAAGTTTATCTTATTATCTTAGATAGTTATCTAATATGGCCTATAAATAGGCTTCATGTACTCTATTCTATATACATAGAAATATACAGAAAGTTCCATCATTTTCTTGTCCGCATTATTCTTAATTGCGACATTTCATGAACTCAACGGAGGTGATGAAGTCTGGCAAACGTCGGAACAAATTGAAAAAGAAAAAAAATTAGAGAGTTGTTTTATTTTTATTTTTATTTTTTGGCGAAATAGATGTCAATGTATTGACAAAGAGCAAATTAATTAATCCACGAGATGTGCTTTAGCTTTCCATAAAGTTCTGAGGTAATTATCGGAAATGCGAACGGTTCTCTTATTTGTGCGAAATGATAGGAATTTGCTAAACATTCTTTTTATATTTCAAGAACCATAATCTCTATAAATCCACATGAAGGAAAAAGTATTAATATTCATACGCTCGAGTATCATGTGACGTCCTCCTCAAGAAACAATGAAGCATAAAGGTGTTAAAATATATTCTCGAAAAGAAAACAAGTAAATTGAATAAGCAATGACAGATCCAAGGGAGGCTGGTGAGATCCATAATCTTCTAATTGATTGTTTGCTAGTGTGATCTTGAGCCATTATACATCGAATTTCAATAATTTCGGAGTTTGCAATTTGGATAAGTATTTCATTGGGTATCTATATTTGAGTTAATATCACAAAAAAATTTAAATTTATATACCTACGACAAATTTACTCTAAACTAATTTATTTACCATAGAAAATTCCAAGCTAGTACATATGTGACAAATTTATCTCAAACTAATTTTTTTGACCTCAAAAAATTTTAAATTGGTACACCTGTGACAAATTTATCCCGTTTGTTTCTGTTCTAGGACACTTGTAACAAACGGAGGTTGAAAACCTCAAATTGGTACATCTGTCAATTGTCACGTGTCTTCTAACATAGCAATTTAACAGTAAAATTTAAAGAAAACTAATGGATGGTAAATTTATCACAGTTACACCAATTTGGGAAAATTAATTTATAGTAAATTTATTATATGCATATCAATTTGGGATTTTTCATGCTATTAACTCTTTATATTTCTATCCTTTTAGATTGCTATTATGGGCTTGTCAACCTTGAACCTTCAAAATCCTAATAAATGACATTTACGATTCTAATCAAACATTACTGATGCGAAAGACTTTTGGTAATCCCCTTTGATGGTACTTGGGCTAGTTCTCTCTGAATTGAGGAAGAGGGCTATTACAATGTTAATATCATGTCTCGAGTTCAAGCCTATATACAAAACCAATATGATTGAAGGATGTAGATCAATTTGCTAAATCAAATACATTTGAAAAGGAAACAAATATTGGATTGAAATTTTCTTGCTCTTGAAGACCAGACAAATTCACATGAAGATTTGTTTCCGTAGAAGATTATCATCCAGGGTGTCTCTTCTATTATTGTGGTCAAATATTTCCAAATCTTTGACTATCATAGGGCCCACATAATAATATAGAGAGATATTTGGCGGCAAAAAAAAAGGAATATAGGGTTGGTGTGTTGTGTGGTTTTATATGGTCAACTTTAGTCTGCATCGAAGATAAAGGACGCAAGTTGAAGAGCTCCACAAAGGCTACATGAAGGAGCCGCACAAGAACAGAGAGCCACCATACGGAAGAACAAAAGAGAGAACATGTAGACATGCTTGTCTTGATCCGTACGTAAAGCAAACAAGACGGGCATCATTTTTCTCTATGAGCTTTCTGAATGAGTTCTCTATGAGAGATTGTGAGATATTATTTGCGGGTTTGCTTTGGGCTTAATTTTAGTGCGGTAAACACTTGAGTGCATGAGTGATTGTAACTCCGATTTTTCGATTATAGTAGATTATATTACTGGCTCTCTCCATAGACGTAGATACCGACATTCGAACCAAATCACGTAAATATCTGATATCCTTTATTATTCATCGTTATTTTTCTAGGCTTTTCGCATTAACTTAATTTGCAAAATTCTAGCTAATTTTCGCATTATTATATCTCAACAATTGGTATCAAAGCTTGGGATCAGATTTTTGAATTGTGATTTGAGGCTGTTGTTTGTTTGATTATTATCTGGATATTCTGTGATTGCAATTATGTCTAGAGTGAAAGCAGAAATTGAGAAGTTTAATGGGAGAAACAACTTTGGGTTATGGAGCCTCAAGATGAAGGTGTTGTTGACAACTCAAGGTTTAGCGGAAGCATTGGAAGGCAAGAGTAAGTTGCCTGAAATAATGAGAGATGCTAAAAAGAACGTGTTAATGAGGAAAGTTGGGAGTTTAATCCTGTTAAATTTCTCGGATGAAGTGTTAATAGAGGTAGGCAAGGAGAATGATACCGTAACGTTGTGGGAAAAACTTTGGGCGTTCTATGTAATGAAGAGTTTAAACAATCATTTGCACATGTTGAAGATGATGTTTTAGTTTAGATACACTGAAGATACGTCTATCATAACCCATCTATATGAATTTAATAAACTCATGATGGATTTGAAGAACGTCGATAAGACTCTAGATCATGAAGAACAGGGCGCGATGTTACTTGCCTCTTGACCAGATTCATGAGAACACTTTACTAATTCATTGTTTTGTTGTAGGGGCATACTATGATTATTTTGGATGAGGTAAAGTCCATCTTATTTTCTAAGGAGTGACGGAGAAAATTACAAGATAACAGTCTAGCACAGGATGTGGCGTGGGGACTAGTGATCTAAGGTAGAGAAGAACGAAGAGAATATGGAGATAACAGAAGGAAGAGCCATTCTAAATCGACGTCTAATGTTCAAAATCGTTGATGTTATCCCTGTAATGAGGTAGGACATTACAAGAGAGATTGTCTAAAGTCCAAGGGTAAATGAGTTAAGGTGGAGTTTGCAGACGATGGTAATATTATTATCACAGTAGATAATGGTTCTAGTGATGTTGATGTTGTCTTAACAATCACCATGAGTTCATCAGGTAATGATTGGGTGCTTCACTTTAGATGTTCTTATCATGTGATTTCGCATATATATTAGATTACTACCTATTAGTGCACGAAGGGTGGAAGATAGTGTTGCTTATGAAGTAGTAGGGATCGAAACAGTTCAGATTACGATAAATAATGGAGTGGTGCAAACTTTTATAGATATGAGGCATGCACTGAAACTGTGAAAGAACCTTATCTCATTGAGTGCTCTTGACATGTTCAGATATTGAATTTTCATTGAAGGTAGAGTTTTAAAGGTCTCTCGATGTGTCCTTACTGTGATGTGAGTGAAGATAGACTACGGGTTATATATCCTCTAGGGAAGAATAGTGATTGGCTTGTCTTCTAGGTTCTCTAATACTTCAGGTCAGGATATAACACAGTCATGGCATATGAGACTTGGACACAAGAGTGAGAGGAAGATGATTGTTATGAGTTAGAGGGGTCTACTAAGGGATCTACTAAGAGGTCATCGAATTGAGAAGTTGGACATTTGTGATAATTGCAACATAGGTAGTCAGCAGGGAGTGAAGTTCAGTACGATAGTATACTAGACCTCATCGGCTGTAGGCTGTGTACACTTATACTTATGGGGACCTTTTCACGTTCCGTCCAAGGGAGGTGTTAGGTTTGTTTTGTCTTTTATTGATGATATCTCAAGGAGAGTCTGGATTTGTCTTCTTAAGTACAAGAGCGAGGTACATGAATGGTTCAAGTCATGGAAGGTAATGATTGAAAAGCAAATAGGAAGAAAGCTCATGTGCCTAAGAACCGATAAAAGGTTAGAATTCTGTTATGATGAGCTTGGTTAGTTTTGCACAAGGGAAGGCATAGTGAGACACTGCACTATTACCGATACACCATAGCCGGCAGTAGTTGCAAAATTGATGAATAGAACTATATTGGAGAGAGCTCGCTCTTCACTCTTTAATGCTGGATTAGATGGAGATTTTTGGGTTGAAGCAGTGAATATCGCTTGTTGGTTAGTGAACAGATCACAATCACCAGAAGTTGATTGGAAAACTCCGGAGGAAACGTGGTCAGGTAAGCATGCTGATTATATCGAACTAAGAGTGTTTGGTTGCTTTGCTTATACTTGTGTGAGTGATGGCACGCTGGAGTCGAGGGCAAGGAAGTGCATATTCCTAGGCTATGCAATGAGTTTAAGGGATACAGGCTGTGGTGCACTGAGAAAGATTCGCCCAATTTTATGTTCAGTAGATATGTTACCTTTGATGAATCTGCTCTGTTTCAAAAGTGGAGTGAGAGATCAATTGCGGAGAAAGATATGGACGATGTTCAGAAGTAGGTGGAGCTTCAAGTAGAGCCTAGAGATGTTCAAAGTACAATAGATGTGATAGCATCTGTAAAGTAGCCAAATTCCATACATGGTCAGCAGAGGTGGATGAGATAGAGCGACAATTATATGAAAATATTAAAATAGATAATTTGGGTGCAATAGAGACAGCTTTAGGTATGGAGATGTAGATAGAGATTGCTATGAGTGACTTGAAAGAGTTACGTCAAGAAAGTGTCAAGACCCTTCAACTTACAATTAAGAAATTTTGTAAGCACCCCACTTGCGGCATATTATGAATTATCTAGTCTGTCAAAGTATACTTAGATAGAGATAGAGCAATTATCCCATGCTTAGCATGCTAGTATTATTGGTTGTCTGAATTATGCCATGGAAAGTACTAGGCTTGGTCTATCACATGTAGTTAGCAAAATGTATATAATTAATCCAGGTATACATTGTGATGTTGTGAATTAGATCTACCTGGTTTTGTTAGGGACGACAGACGTTGGGATATATTTTGGAGAATGCAGTTCAGGTAGTGTGGTGGTAACTAGGTTTGTGAACCTAGGTCATGTAGGGGACCTGAAAGATGGTCGATGGCTAAGCAGTTATGCTATTACCTTTGTTAGTTATTCTATGAGTTGGAAAGCGTTGTTGGAAGACACTATGATCTCATTGATGACTGAGATTGGAAACATAATAGCAACAAAAAAAAGTTAAAGAGGCGGTGTGGTCTAATGACTTGATTAGTGATGTCGATGTGGGACATTTGGTTGATGTAATGTTCGATAGAAATTAGTGATATCACTTGAGAATCAAGTTCATTGGATACAACATGTTAGCAAAGGATGTGACTGAGAAGAAGTTTCTTACACTGGAGAATCCTATGGGCATGTGAACCGACTTCATTCCTTTAGGCAAGTTCAATTTTTGCTTGAGCTTCATAGACGTCTGTGTAGAGTCAGCGTCCATGAGGGCATTGGGAGAGTAGCATGGATGGTGAGCATTAGGATGAAATGTCGAGTCAAGGTAGAGTTTGTTAATATTTGTTAATATTATGTCTTGAGTTCAAGCCTATATATGAAACCAATATGATTGAAGGATGTATATTGATATGATAAATCAAATATATTTGAAAAGGAAATAAATATTGGATTGGAATTTTCTTATTCTTGAAAACAAAAAAAAATTCACAAGAAGATTTGTTTCTGTAGAAGATTATCAGCCAGGGCATCTCCTGTTATTGTGGTCAAAGATTTCCAAATTTTTGACTGTCTTAGGGCCCACATAATAATATAGAGAGATATTTAGCAACAAAAAAAAAGGAATTTAAGGTTGGCGTGGTGTGTGGTTTTATACGGTCAACTTTAGTCGTGCAGTGAAGACGAGCGACACAAGTTGAAGAGTTCCACAGACACTACATGAAGGAACCGCACAAGAACAGGGACTTTTTACGAAAATAGGTTGAAAAATTTACGTTTTTACCGATTTGGGTCTGCATGCGGAGAAAATACGAAAAGGAGGCTTGCTCGGCACCAAAATTGCTGAACAAAGGGCTTGTTCGGCACTGTTGGTGCCGAATAAGCTTTGTTCCGCACTTTTAGTGCCGAACAAGGCTTTTATGTTTTAAAATAATGATAATCAAAGAATAGAAAAATTAAAAAAGAAATTAGGAAAAAATAATTAAAAAAATAAAAACATTCCAAAATTTCTGTCGGTTTATTCGTAAAATATCTTCTTTTAGCGCTACAAATATCTTTATTTTCCATGTCGAGACATGTATGAGGAAAAATTTTATGTGTATTAAATCGTATTTTCATCATATATTTGAAATTTTATAGGGTTAATTAACTATGATTATCAGTAACATGTATTAATATGATCTATTTGTAATAATAAGAAGATTTTAGATAATAGAAAAATTAGGAAAAAATGAAAATAAAAATAATCCTAAAAAAATGCACAAAACTCTATTATGAAAGTTTCGGTTTGAATATTCTCAAGTCCCGATTGAATATATTTTCTTTATGCCATGTCTACAAATGAAACCGATAACTTTCATAAATATTGCATAATGTTTCTTAGATGCTTTACTCATCGGGGATACAATCGTCATTTATAATGGAATGAACGAAAAATAATAACATAAATCCTAATTTTTTACATTCTTCTGAATTTTTTTTAATGAAAAATCATGAAATTTTCTCAAATTTTTTTAGAAATTTTTTTTATGATTTTTTTAATTTTTTTTTCATAATTATCTGATTTAATTTTTTCTAAATTTTTTAAATTTTCATTGGAAGGGCAGCCTCCCCTCTATTAGTTGGAGAGGGGAGGCCCACCCCCCTTGTTCGAACAAGGTTGTTCGGCTCTTGAAGAGCCGAACTGGCCTAGTTCAGCGGCAGTGGTGTCGAACTAGGATGCTGTTCGGCTCTTCAATAGCTAAATGACATGTTCGGCATCTCCGACGCCAAACGAGCCCCGTTTTCTTAAATTTTGCCTAAGAAAATCAAAATTGGTAAAAACTTAAATTTTTTAACCCATTTTCGTAAAAAGCCCCAAGAACAGAGAGCCACCATATGGAAGAACAAAAGAGAGAACATATAGATGTTCTCGTCTTGATTCGTACATAAAGCAAACAAGATGAGTATCATTTTTCTCCGTGAGTTTTCTGAATGAGTCCTCTGTGAGAGATTGTGAGATATTACTTGTGGGTTTGCTTTGGGATTAATTTAGTGTATGAGCAATTGTAATTCCGATTTTCTGATTATAGTGTATTATATTGCTGATTCTCTCCGTAGACGTAGATATCGACATCCGAACCAAACCGCATAAGTATCTGGTGCCCTTTATCGTTCCTTGTTATTTTTTTGGGCTTTTTGCATTGACTTAATTTGTAGGATTTTGGCTAGTTTCCGCGTTATCATATCTCAACATAGAGAATGAGTGACATCTTATCAATATGTAATTATGTCATGCATCATGCGGTGCAAGTGTTTATATGTTTTATAACAAAGCCTCTCTAGATCGATCTACCCCCATATCTCTTCTTTGAGCCCATTAATCAAACTAACCATTTGTTCCTTGGCCCGACCACATGGGAGTAGCTCTTGTTATTCACCGCCAATTCAATATGGCCAAAAGTCTAAATAGACTCGTTTCACATGATTTGTAAACCATGCAATAATATGAGGCATGCATAGATTAGACTTTATTCGATCAAAAAACTTAGCCGGCAATTCCTGGTACTTTTCCCTGCACTTAATGCTTAATCCTTGGGGTCAACACGGAGGCCCTTAAGGACGAGGCCCGATTTGAAAATCTGGCATGTCTCATGGAGGTAAAAATCTATATCCCCCAGGGTTCTTGGGGTCCGTCGCGAACTTGCTGATGCAGACCTCAGATCCGTTTCATGAATCTGTTTCCATCGGGTTGATAGAGCTTGAGGTTCACAGGGTGTAACTTAGTTTGTATATCATGAATCCTTCGGAGTGGCTGTTTGTTGGACTCTCTTTGTTAACCTTCTTTCTGAATCTTGTCTTGCCCATAATGGATAGTTCTTTGCATGTATCTTGGTTCATCTTTACCTGCTTAATGGATATTACCATGATATCTCTTTGTCGTTGGTTTAGAATACTCTCAAACAATGCAACGTTCTTTGTTCTTTCATTTGAATTTTCATTTCCCCCAATTGTTCTGCAGATAGAACCAATTGCAAGTGGAAATCTGCCTCTCGGTTTTGATCCAAGTACTTGCCGGATTGTGTGAGTCTTTGTCAAATCTTTCCTCCCTACTTTTATTTCCATTTCTCTGTTTCAACCCCCTGTTTACTGGTTTATCATGTTTCTTGTTACTTTAAATTGATGCTTTGTAAGGCTCAGGTTTGTGCAGTGGTAATTGTCATATATTTTTACATCTTCTGACATTAACAGTTTTGCTTGAAGATGCACGCAACATTTCTTAAGGGTCTTATCTCTACTTTAACTTTTGTTTGAACGCTAGGAGTTCATTTTCTCTTTTTCAAATTCTCGAGCTAGGAACTTATTGTTCTTGGTATTCGTTGTATAATGCTGCTATGTGGGCAACATTTATACTTAGGTGACAGAGCCACTCCTTCAAGAGGTTTTTGCTGGTACAGGTCCCGCTGAGGGCTGCAAACTTATTAGAAAGGAGAAGGTATACGTTTTGATTTGAAAGTTGGAAATACTTTTTGTATTTGGGTGTTGATGAATTGCCGAAACACCTGGAAGAATTAAACAGAGATGATAGAATCTGTTCCTTCATTTGCTTGGATGTCGTCTATTGCTAAGTATTCTGTTTTCCCTGCTGTCCAGAGTCGTCCTATGGGTTTATTCACTACTTTGATCAATGATCCGCTGCTATTGCGATTCTTTCTCTGAGTGGAAGGCATCTGTAAGTAGAAACTATACTGGATTTTTAGTTACCGATGTTGCAATTACAACTTGAGCATTCATGCAATTGGATTACTCTCTTTTTGCTGAGCTTGTCCCATTCCCGGCTTGCAGATTTGGGCGACCCATTAAAGTTAATTGGGCATATGCCAGTGGTCAGAGACAGGACACTTCAGATTTGCTCTGGTTCTCGTCCTACAATAGCTTATTATTATGTTCTCATTGTGCTATGATACATATTTTCATCGATGCTTCACATAAATATTTTTAAATGTGTTGGCCATTTCAACATTTTTGTTGGTGACCTCAGTGCTGAGGTGATGGATGCCATGCTGTTTGCATGCTTTTCTGTTTATCCCTGCTGTTCGTAAGTTTCACGTCTCCTTATCTTGCTTTTTTTCCCCCCCTGAAATTGCCAACTTTTTAGTACAAAAGAAATAGTAAAAGGACATTACAATAGCATTATGCATTCTCGTTAGTCATGTTCAAATAACTGTGGTATTAAATTGTACCATTGTACTAAACCCAAGAGATGCACGGGTTATGTGGGATCAGAAGAATGGACGTTCAAGAGGGCTTGGCTTTGTTTCTTTCAGGAGTCAAGAGGTGCTTTATTGCATTCTCCTGAAGCTTGTCAAAGTTAAACCTACTTACATGGAAAATGGCTCTGACAATTGCAAGTTTAAATTTGGCCTTTCAAGTGATTAAAATGGCAATTGTAAATAATTGAATTTTTTGGTGATGGGCATTGACAGGGATTGTGGTGTTGATGAAGTACGAGGTAGTTTTGCGAACTATGACTTGTGAAGTGTTATTTCTTTTGAAATGATAGGGTGCATCTTACACCATGGAACATGATACCATGTGCGGCTTCCCCTTACGTCTTTTGTTCTAGTTTAGTTCACTATACTGCCTAGGAAAGGGTTTCATTATGACTAAGGAAGACTTTATGCTACAATTGAAGCGTTATAAATATAAGTGCGTGCACGCGAGCTCATATAAATTGATTGTGGAGGCTAATTTTCAGAAGTTATTTGTCTCCAAATTTTTTTGGGGAAATTCTTAGTCATTTTAAATTTGCAGGTTCATCACCATTTTTATGCTCTTGGTGCTGGAGTGATTGAGGAGGTTTGGGTCCAAAGAGATAAAGGATTTGGTTTTGAGAGGTGTGGCACTCATGTAGAAGCAGCATTAGCCATTCAATTGGGAAATTCTTGTAGTCGTTCTTATGTGTGTTCGCATAAATCAAGATGAAGTAACTAGACAAACCTAAATCAAGTGTAAACGAATGGTTGGTTGGATGATCGATCCGAGCCCGACGAATTCACGTCGTGTCCTTAAGACGAATTTGCCCCCTCCACCGGTACCCAAGGTTGTGTGGATAATCGCCTTCCAGGATAGAACGGATCACATGTGTGTTCGCATAAATCAAGATGAAGGAACTAAACAAACCTGAATCAAGTGTAAACAAATGGTTGGTTGGATGATCAATCCGAGCCCGACGAATTCACGTCGTTTCCTTAAGACGAATTTGTCCCCTCCACCGGTACCCAAGGTTGTGTGGACAATCGCCTTCCAGGATAGAACGGATCACACTTTCATTGAAGTGGTACTTCCTCTACGAAAATCCTTCGAACTCAACTTCAGGAATTATCGCACAGATAAGAGGGAGCGATGGATGAATTTTTGGAAAAAACAGAAAATGAATGCTCGTTTTTTCTTCGAAAAATCAGAATGTATTATATAAAGGTCCAATCGAAGAGTCACAAATTCTTAGTTATTTGGAGTTCGGTTATTACCGAATCAACACCTTCATTCGGCGTTTGGTTATTGCCGAATCAATGCCTTCATTCGGTCGAACCGATAGCTTGAAGAGAGATAACAAATAGGCATCATTCGAAATAAAAAAATTTTGAACGAATATGTCTATTCGGAAAAAATAAAAATAAAATCGATGGGTTTAACTCGAACCCGGGCGCGGCCCAATCCGAGTCGGCCGGACGGACAGCGGCGGCGGCGAGCGCACGTGTGGATCGGTCCGATTTTGTGCAAGATCTCTCTTCTCTACAAAAGTGGGGTGCCCCTTGGGGCCCAAACCCATTGGAGAGGGTTAACTATTTAAATCCAATTTCCATCTCTCTTTTATCCCATGTGGGACTCCCTCAACTACATTCTCATTCATATTTTAAGGAATTTTGAAACACCAAAATCCCAACAATTCCCCACATGAATGAGAATTTCAAATATCATGACTCTTTGTGCATGTATAAAATGCAATGTGCGATTCTTCCATGAAAAAACGTTGCGTTGGGATAAGTAGTCAGAGACCTTGAACTTTCCCTAGTGAAACTTATCGGACCTACTCGATCAATCAGTAAAATTGATGTCTTTGAACTGTCAACCTTCGTTGTAAGTCTAGACAATAGGAGTCACACAGCTATCTCTCAACTAAAGTTGGTTCTTATTGTTGTGTTCGTTTTGGCTATGAACACCGCCTGGTTTTATGAGTGCTTTCGAGAATTCGGCCTTTCAAATTCTCTTAGAAGCAGCCCTTACTTCACACTCACATAGGTGATTTCTGAATGTGTGGTATTTCATATACCTAAATCAGAATCATTAAAAGCTTATGCTTAACCTTCACTTGTCTGTACTGTCCTTATACAGGGAATGAGTAAGAGTTGACAGTACTCTACACTGCCTGCATAACTTGGTTGTCCCTTTGAACTTAGATCTTAGGATCTCCAGTCAACTAGGTAGGGTTTTCGCTATGACGACTTATTTTATAGGTCTTAGACCCATTCCCCTTGATGTTTTCTCAACCATCTCTCTCGTTAGGCCTTTTGTTAATGAATCCGCAATATTATCTTTTGACTTCACATAGTCAATCGAGATAATTCCACTAGAGAGTAGCTGTCTCATGGTATCGTATCTTCGACGTATATGTCGGGACTTTCCATTATATATAACATTCCTTGCCCTTCATATTGCTGCTTGACTATCACAATGAATACATACAGTTGGCACTGGTTTCGGCCAATTAGGAATGTCTTCTAAGAAATTTCGAAGCCACTCTACTTCTTCACCAGCCTTATCCAAAGCAATAAATTCTGCTTCCATAGTAAACCTTGTAATGCAAGTTTGTTTGGGTGATTGCCAAGGCACTGCTCCTCCACCTAGTGTAAACACATAACTACTTGTGGATTTTGTGTCTCTTGTGCTAGTTATCCAATTTGCATCACAATATCCTTCAAGTACCGCTGGATACTTTGTGTAATGCAAAGCATAATTTTGAGTGTGCTTCAAATAGCCCTGTACACGTTTCATTGCTTTCCAATGATTGTCATTTGGAGTGATTGTAAATCGACTCAGCTTGCTCACAGTACAAGTTATGTCCGGCCTAGTACAGTTCATGACACACATTAAACTGCTTAGTATACTAGCATAATGATTTTGAGCTTTACTTTCACCAGTATTCTTTTAAAGATGTAGATTAACATCTATGGGGGTCTTTGCTAGTATAATATCTAGATTCTTACATTTCTCAAGAATCTTCTCAATATAATGAAACTGCGATAAAGCTAGTCCTCAAGATGTCTTTTGGATTTTAATCCCTAGAATAACATCTGCGACCCCCATATCTTTCATATCAAATTTACTTGTGAGCATGCATTTGGTCGCCTTAACAATCTCGCTGTCGCTGCCCATTATAAGCATGTCGTCTACATACAAGCACAAAATGGCAAAGCCATTATGAGTATGCTTAAAATAAACACATTTGTCACACTCATTTATCTTAAAACCATTCGACAACATAACTTGGTCGAATTTAGCATGCCACTGTTTCGGTGTTTGTTTCAATCCATAAAGTGACTTGATTAGACGACAGATCTTCTTCTCTTGTCCTGGTACGATGAATCCTTCAGGTTGTTCCAAATATATTTCTTCCTCAAAATCCCTATTTAAGAAGGCTGTCTTCACATCCATTTGATGGATTTCAAGCTTATACATCACTGTTATAGCAATTAGCATCCTTATGGATGTAATTCTTGTGACAGGTGAATAAGTGTCGAAATAATCAGGAACCTTCTCGTTGCTTGTGTCCTTTTACCACGAGCCTAGCCTTATATTTATCAATAGTGCCATCCGCTTTCATTTTCCTTTTGAATATCCATTTACATTGGAGTGGTTTACTACCAGGAGGAAGATCAACCAATTCCTAGGTATGGTTTGACAAGATGGATTCAACCTCACTATTGATAGCTTCTTTCCAAAAGGGAGCTTCTGGGGATGTCACAGTCTCTTTAAAGGTCCAAGGATCATTCTCTAACAAATATGTTAGAAAATCAGGTCTAAAAGATTTAGAGATTCTTTGTCTTTTGCTACGCCTAGGTTTATCATTTATAGGATCGCTTCTAGGTGTAGTCTTCCTAGGCCTTTTATCATTATTGATTGGCTCATATACTCTGTTATACGGAAAAATATTCTCAAAGAACGAGGAGTCCCTTGATTCAATGATCGTATTAACATGTATATCTGGGATTTCAGACTTATGGACCAGAAATCGATATGCATTACTGTTAAGAGCATATCCAATGAAGACACAATCAACAGTTTTCGGTCATATTTTGACCTTCTTAGGTTTAAGAATGGCAACCTTAGCTAAACTCTCCCACACTTTGAGGTATTTCAAATTAGGTGTTCTGCCTTTCCATTTCTTATACGGAGTTTGTTGTATATTCTTGTGGGGTACTTTATTTAAGATAAAATTTGCTGTCAGAATAGCTTTCCCCCACAAGTTCTGTGGTAATCCAGAACTATTTAGCAATACATTCATCGTTTCCTTTAACGATCGATTTTTCCTTTCTGCCACGCCATTGGACTGTGGCGTATAAGGAGGCATAATTTGGTGAATAATGCCAAATTCAGAAGAAATTTCCTCAAAAAGAAATTCATATTCACCATCTCTATCACTTCTTATCATTTTGATTTTGCTATTTAACTGAGTTTCAACTTCAGACTTATAAGTTCTAAAAGCATTTACAGCTTCATCTTTACTACTCAGCAAATAGACATAACAATACCTTGAACAGTCATCTATAAAAGTGATAAAATATTTCTTACCACCTCTTGTGGGTATTGTTTTCAAATCACATATGTCAGTGTGTATTAAATCTAAAGGTTCAATGATTTTATTGTCTATAGAATGAAACAGAGGTTTGGAAAATTTTGATTCAACACACACTTGGCATTTTTCATTTGGACAATCAGATTTTGGCAATAGTCCCATGCTCATCAATTTCTTTATTGACTTGTAGTTAACACGTTCTAATCTAGCATGCCATAAGTTAGGAGACTCAAGCACATAAGCAGAAACAATTTTATTCATAGAATCATTGGATACAATAGTCATTACATTCAGCTTAAACAAACCTCATTCAAATTACCTTTTCCTACATACATCTCATTCTTGGAGAGTACAAACTTGTCAGATATAAACACCAACTTAAAATCATTCTTGCTAAGGAGAGATCCAGACACTAAGTTCTTGCGTATGTTTGGCACATGCAACACATTGACTAGTGTCACGGTTTTTCCAGACGTCATCTTCAGAGCTATCTTGCCAATACCTTCAACCTTAGAGGTCGATGAATTACCCATATAGAGTTTATCATCACATGCCATAGGTGTAGAGGATGTGAACATCCATCTATTGGCGCATATATGGTGAGTTGCTCCAACATCAATCCACCATTCCTTAGGGTTTCCCATCAAGTTGCACTCGGATATCATAGCAGTCAGATTGATATCGTCGACACCATTGGAAATTTGTTTCACCACATTAGCTTGAGTATGCTTTTTCTTCTTGGCTCTACAATTCTTGGCTCGATATCCAGCTTTCCTACAATTGTAGCATTTGCCAATGAACTTTTTCTGGCCTTGGGTGGATCCCTATCCAAACCTTTTCCTCTTCATGTTGGATTTCGGTCTGCCTTCAACAATATCGGCCTTAGAGACCTCCAGTTTGCTTCCAACCTTCTTTTCAGAAAGTCTATTGTCCTCTTTGACCCTCAATCGAACAATCAGATCTTCAAGTGATAACTCCTTTCTCTTGTGTTTCAAGTAATTCTTGAACTCCTTCCAAGACGGTGGCAACTTTTCAATGAATGCAGCCACTTGAAATAATTCACTTAGAATCATACCCTTGGCATGAATGTCATGCATAATCACTTGAAGTTCTTGGACTTGACTTAAGACGGTCTTGAAATCGACCATCTTAAAGTTCAGAAATTTGCTGACTATGAACTTCTTGAATCTGGCATCTTCGGTTTTGTATTTCTTGTCTAGACTGTCCCATAATTTCTTAGTCATTTTCAACGGGCTATACACATTATATAGGGTATTGTCCAGACCATTGAGGATGTAGTTGCAACATAGAAAATCAGAATATTTCCATGTATCTATCGCAACAAACTTTTCCTTGTCCATTTCTCCCTCATCCAACTTAGGAGCATCCTCGGTGAGAAATCTTGCCAAGTTCAAAGTCATGAGATAGAACAACATTTTATGTTTCCATCTCTTGAAATCAGACCCATTGAACTTTTCTGGCTTTTTTTTTCCATGAGTTGGAACAGACGCAACAGGTGTCATTGATGTCGAAGCCATTTCTATTACGAAAACGGAAATGATTAGGCGAGTGAATATACGACAGCATGAGTATTACAATTTTCGAAAAATAGCAACGGAAACTATTGGACTAGCAACGTACGATGAAGAAATTTCTTAAGAATAGAAATAGAAATTATTGGAAAAGAAAAAAAAACTTATAACGAAGATCATGGAAAGGAATAGACAAATTTCATTCCTCGCAGTACTATGATGACAACAAATGATCATAAGACAATACTTAATGAACACACTTAAATGTGAACACAAGATGGACAACAAATTCGTCTTAAGATTGTAGTCGTTCCTATGTGTGTTCGCATAAATCAAGATGAAGAAACTGGACAAACCTGAATCAAGTGTAAACGAATGTTTGTTTGGATGATCGATTCGAGCCCGACGAATTCACGTTGTGTCCTTAAGACGAATTTGTCCCATCCACCGGTACTCAAGGTTGTGTGGATAATCGCCTTCCAGGATAGAACGGATCACACTTTCGTCGAAGTGGTACTTTCTCGACGAAAATCCTTCGAACTCAACTTCGGGAATTATCCCACAGATGAGAGTGAGCGATGGATGAATTTTCGGAAAAAACATAAAATGAATGCTCGTTTTTTCTTCGAAAAATCAGAATGTATTATATAAAGGTCCAATCGAAGAGTCACAAATTCTTAGTTATTTGGAGTTCGGTTATTACCGAATCAACACCTTCATTCGGCGTTCGGTTATTGCCGAATCAATGCCTTCATTCGGTCGAACCGATAGCTTGAAGAGAGATAACGAATAGGCATCGTCCGAAATAAAAAATTTCGAACGAATATGTCTATTCGGAAAAAATAAAAATAAAATTGATGGGTTTAACCCGGACCCGGACCCGGCCAGACGGGCGGTGGTGGCGCGCGCGCGTGGACCAATTCGACTTTGTGCAAGACCTCTCTTCTCCACAAAAGTGGGGTGCCCCTTGAGGCCCAAACCTATTGGAGAGTCTCAACTATTTAAACCTAATTTCCATCTCTCTTTTATCCCATGTGGGACTCCCTCAACTACATTCTCATTCATATTTTAAGGAATTTTGAAACACTAAAATCCCAACAATTCTCAGTCACTTCTATGCGGAAGACAAATTAAGGTGTGTTTTTAGGCTTGTTACTAATGCTCTTCATTTCTAATTTTTCATTTCGCAGGCTGCTGATGATTTGAAAAGTGTCGATTCCACAGAAAATGTAGTGGGAGATAATTAATTCTGCAATTATGCTGATATAAGTGAAAGTTACCGTACTTTTTTTTTCTTTTCCTGATCGTAAATCTGACCGCCTCCCATAGTCAACCATCGTCAAAGACCTCATTTTTGTTTACTGTACCATGATTTGAATAAAAGTTGTCCTTGGCTTTTGTGCATTGACTGCACTAAAGCCCTTTTGGATGAGCTTAGTGCTCTCTAACTTAGGATAGTTGTCAACCAAAAAAAAAAACTTAGGTAGTTGGATTTAAACTGAATCCGCAAAAACTGTAGCTATGACTTCATCAGCATGTTGTGCCGACTGTTGACACTTGATTTTCATTCTTTCCTCTTTTAAAATTAATAAAAAAATCCACAAAAATTCATAAAATTGAAAAATCAAATTTGGGGACCTTGGCCAAGCCTAGAGAACCAATTTTGACCAAAAATAATTTTTTTATATTTTTGATATTTTTCAGCATTTTTATTTTTGAAAATTAATAGAAAATCCATAAAAATTCCTAAAACTTAAAAATCAACTTTGGAAACCTCGACTAAGCCTAGAGAGCCAATTTGACAAAAAAATGGTTTTTCATTTTTTTTGTATTTTTTAGAAATTAGGAAAATATTTAATAAATAATAGCACTTGAGGCCACAAAAATATAAAAAATAGTCAGTATTTTTATTTTATTTTTATCTTTATTTTGGCCAAAGAAAATCTATAAAAATTAATCTGAAATTGGGAATTACTTTGTTAAACTCATTTTCAAATTAAAATATTTTTTAGAAATTTCATTTTAGCTCAGTAATTTTTTATTTTTGCATTTCTGGAGTTGTGGTATTGTTCACCACCTCTTTTGTTTGAAGCCCATAGAGCGCGAGCATGCGAGGGGTTACATTTTTAGTTGAAATCTGGAGCCTCATTGAGCCTGCTTGAGGATCGCCGAAGCTACCGAACTGGAGTCGCCACCTGTATTCTTAACGGTATGTGAAGAAGCGGCTGAGCACTTGCGACAGGAGGATAGATACAACTTTTCTCGCACACGACGGGGGAAAATATTTTGGGTTCGAATGAAATACCCTAGCGAATCTTAAGGCAAGTCAAGGCACACCAACTGCTCCTCAGAGTACCAAGAGCTTCATGGAACGTCACTAGCTCGCTCAAGCAGCACGGTGATCTTCCACAAGATTTGGTTATTAAATTTCAGCGAGGAGGCGATGGACATGCGAAGGGACACTAGGGGAGGAGGGGGTGATCCCAAAGAGGGATTGATTTCTAATGAGAGCGTGGTTACTCTTATAACAAGAATGAAGCGTCTGCTAGAGGAGGTCAACAAAAAGCTCCATCAGAAGGAGGTGTATCTGTTATATCTTCCACTGGCCCATATCTTCGATAGATGATTGAAGAGTGTTTTATACATCATGGTGCGCAATTGAATTTTGGCGTGGGGATGTTATGATCGATGGCTGAGAATAAAAAAAAAAGCTTCATTCGGGGAGGAGTAAAAAAATGCCAAGGAGCATGGACTCCAAGGCCATCGCCGGCGTCTTGTTCGGAAGAATCCTTCAAAGGTGTCGTCGACGTTTCCAACAGCTAGGCAGCGTCATTTGACGAAGATCAGACGGATCCATGCACCTGGTTTCTCCACTACAATTATCATGAAGCAATGTTTGGCATGTTCAAGAGAATAAGTGCCAAGGAGGATATTATGGAGTGGTACGGCTCTGGTCCAAAATTGCGAGAGAATGACCTCAATATACACGGATTATTTGAGGACTATATCCTTAATCTTGTGTTGGTCGTAATTGATGTTCAACCCAAAGAGTTAGGTACACCAACCAAAGCATACTATGCTGTTGAAGAGGTTAAAGAGAATGCCACACAAAAGAGCCAGAGGGTTCGTGTGCATGTGCCTTAAAAAAATGGCTGTTCATGAAGTTGAGGAGGTAGGTGTTGAACATTTGCTTAGGTATGTAAAAGATACAACTATCAGCGCACTTGCCATAGAGGCTACGAGAAGCTTACTGCACTGAAGGGGATGTGTTCAACTTACTTCCAAACCTCAATGTGGCGGAGCTGGTCAAGTCTGTTGCTGTGAAAACGAATGACATGATGCCGAAACGTGAGAAGGTAAAAGACTCAAAGCCTGTTGCCATTCCTGCTGCAGTAGGAAACTGAATAAAGGACGAGAGTAGTCGTAGACATTCAGCTGGTGTTTCCCCATCAATAGTCTGTGCTCGACATCTCTCTCGGAGCACATGGCTGTGAAGAAGAAACGGAGGCAAGTAAGCAAAGCGTTGATAATGATGGCAAATATGTTGGAGTTGGCGAATACTTCGGGAACTCTTGTTTCTTACACCGGGTATGCCTACGTGAGCTTAGGGAAACTGAAGTGTTATCCAACGACATGTGATCCTTGCGTGCGGAATGCGAGGGTTCGGGGGCAGCGCCCCCGACACGGGTGCCCCGCTGCTGGTCAGCGGGTGGGGGTTCAGGGGCAGCGCCTCCCGACGGGGGTTCCGCTACTCGATCAGCGGACAGCACCGGCGGGCAGGGGCTCGGGGGCAACGCCCCCGAAACCTTAATAGGTTTGGGCTTTTATTTAAGCTGGCCCGTTTAGTGCGAGATTAATAGATTAATTATAAGTTTAGGTTTTGGGCCCGGGGGATATATATGTATTTTTCTCGTTTCTGATCATTGTAACGTGTTGAGCGGCTGTAAAACCGAAAACGTAGTGAAATCTCTTTGCAGGACGTAGCCCTAATCTTGGGGTGAACCTGGGTAATCTCTTGTGCATCGTTCTTCTTCTTCTTTATCGTGATTGTTCTGATACTCTGTCGCGAACGAAAACCCATCAATTGGTATCAGAGCCTTGTGTTCGAGGGATTAGGGTTTGTTCGAGATGTCAGGAGGGTCGCGGATTGAGATAGAAAAGTTTGATGGGAAGCGGTTCGATCTGTGGAAGATGAAGATGGAGGATCTTCTTTGTGATCGAGATCTCTAGACAGCAATCGGAAGGGAAAGGCCTGTTGCTACGACGCCTGGTATTGTGATAGGCAAGGAATCGGGCAAGGAAACAGATTCAACATCTAAACAGGCAGATCCAAAGGAGATTGACGATTGGGATCGGATTGATCGAAAAGCAAAGGGCTTGATCCGGCTTTGTCTTGCGGACAACATTCTGACGATTGTGATGAGCGAACCAACAGCCAGGGATTTATGGCAGAAATTGGAGTCGCTATACCAAAGTAAGTCGCTCGTGAATAAATTATTCTTAAGGAAAAAGTTGTATAATCTTCGAATGCACGAGGGCGACTCGTTTTCTGCACACTTGCATGATTTTAATACGTTGATAAGTCAACTCGTGTCGATCGGTGTTAAGTTTGAAGATGATGATAAGGCGATAACACTGCTCTGTTCACTGCCGCTCGTGGGATAACCTGATTGTGGTAATTGGCGGTGGGGACAAGGAATTGTCATATGAGACTGTGTGTGCTGCCCTGTTATCAGATGAGACACGAAGAAAGGGATCAGGAAGTTCTAATAAAGAGGCTTTAGCGGCTAGGGGAAGGCCAGCAGAAAAGACTCTATATCGAAAGGGGTCTAGGTCCAAATCTCGTGGGCGATCGAAGAGTAAGGATAGGAGGGTACAGTGTTGGAGATGTGAAGAGTGGGGCCATGTAAAGCGAGACTGCAAAAACAAGCCCCTCTTTAAAAGGGAAGCGGAATCATCCTCAGGGAAGAAGGAAGTCGAGACAAGAGATATGTATATGGCTACTGTATGTATAGCGCAGTCAGACAAGGATATCTGGTATATCGACACCGGTGCTTCATACCACATGACGCCTCATAGACACTGGTTCTGTGAATATGAGCAATTTAATGGCGGAGATGTCATGCTCGGAGATGATACTGCAGTTCAGATTGTCGGGCGTGGCAGGGTGAAGCTGAGGATGAGCAATGGCACAGTGAAGACTCTTCCGGATGTAATGCACATACTCTTGATGAGTAGAAATCTGTTATCGGTTGGTACGATGGCTGATTCAGGAGTTACTTTCACTTGTGATAAGAATTCGTGTAAGATGACTCGAAGTTCTATTGTGATTGCACGAGGAGTTTGTTATGGGACGTTGTACAAGTTGCTCGAGGAAACGATGACTACTGGTGGCGGATTCGTCTCTGAAAAGGCAAAGGAAGATGGACATGATACGTCCATGTTATGGCATCAGAGGTTAGGGCATATCGAGGAAAAGGGACTGTCTACCTTAGCTTCAAGTCAGATGGTAGAAGGAGTACTAGATTGCTCTATGGGTTTCGGGTTCTGTGAACACTGTCTTCATGGAAAACAGAACCGAGTTAGTTTCCAACACACCGGTACGAGAGCAACAGAGATTCTAGAGCTGATTCACAGTGATGTCTTCGGACCTACTCCGACGCCATCTATTGGAGGATCCAGGTACTATGTATCGTTCATAGATGATTTCTCGAGATATAGTTGGATTTATTTTATTAAAAGTAAATCGGATGTATTTGAAAAATTTCGAGAATTTAAGGCTTTGGTTGAAAACCAATTGGGCAGGAAAATCAAGACACTTTGTACGGATAATGGAGGTGAATTCTGTTCGGATAAGTTCGAGCAATTTTGTGTGGATAACGGGGTATCGCGAGGCAGAAGACGACTCTATATACGCCTCAGCAGAATGGGGTGGCCGAAAGATTAAACCGGTCGCTCCTAAAAAGGGCGAGATGCATGCTGAGTTGGGCAGGTTTAGAACCTGAATTATGGGCAGAAGCTATAGCCACGACCTGTTACTTGAAGAACCAATCACCGACCTCATCAGTGAAGAACCGAACTCCATATGAGGTAGTGTTTGGGAAGAAGCCGAATTTGTCACATGTTCGGATATTCGGTTATGACGCATATGTTCACGTGTCCAAGGAGAAGAGGGGTAAGCTTGACAGTAAGTCTGAAAAGAACATATTCGTTGGATATAAGGAAGGGGTCAAAGGTTATAAGCTGTGGAATCCATAGTCAAAGACCATCGTATATAGCAGGGATGTTGTCTTTCGTGAAATGCAGTCCAAGAAAAGTATACAAGAAGATGAAGAGCCCAAGAAAGTGGTAATGTTTGAAGAAAACCCGATTGCTGAATCTGTGGAGGTGGTTCCACAAAGCACACCAGTGGATTCTGATTCTGATCCGGAGCAAGAGAACTTGGTTAATGAAGTTGAGGATGCAGATTCAGATGAGGACCCGGACACAGATAGCATGCCTGCTCTCAGGAGATCAACTCGGGAAAGAAAGGTACCACTTCGATACTCACTTAGTGCATTGAGTACATTTCATGCTTTGAGTATTACTGGAGATGATCCTAGTTTTGTAAAAGAGGCGAGATCCATGGATGATGTGAATTAGTGGGAGCTCGCAATGACAGAAGAGATGCAGTCGCTTGATCATAACGACACATGGAGCTTGTGTAAATTGCCTAAGAATAGAAAGGCAATTGGATGTAAATGGGTGTTCAAGCGAAAATTGAAACCAGATGGGACTGTGGAGAAGTACAAGGCTAGGCTCGTAGCCAAAGGGTATTCTCAGGTCGAGGGGGTTGACTACGATGAGATATTTTCACCTGTAGCGAAATTAACCTCAATACGATTTGTTCTGTCTGTAGCAGCTGCTTATGATCTTGAGGTGGAACAGATGGATGTAAAGACGGCTTTCCTTCATGGAGACTTGGAGGAGGAGATTTATATGAGGCAACCAGAAGGCTTTGAAGCAAAAGGAAAATAAAATCTGGTATGTAAGTTAAAAAAAACTTTATACGGACTGAAGTAGTCACCGAGGATGTGGTATCAGAAATTTGACACGTACATGCTCCAGCTTGATTTTGTGCGGTCAAATTCTGACCACTCTGTTTATGTGAAAAGAGCAGGCGATCAGTTTATTATTCTTACATTATACATTGACGATATGCTGTTAATTGGGAATAACATGAAAATGGTGAAATCTATGAAGAATTTGTTGGCAAAGAAGTTTGATATGAAAGACTTGGGGCCTGCAAATTTTATTTTGGGCATGCAGATTACAAGGGACCGTGAGAAACGAAAGCTATGGTTAGGGCAGGAGAAATACATAAAAGAGATATTGAGAAAATTCAATATGATGGACTGCAAGCCTGTTGGTACCCCTATGTCTTCAGGGACCAAGTTATCTGCGGAACAGTGTCCTAAAACAGATGAGGAGATGGCCCGAGTTCCATACGCAAGTGCAGTGGGTAGCTTAATGTATGCTATGGTGTGCACGCGTCCAGATATAGCCTATGCAGTGGGAGTCCTGAGTCGATATATGTCCAACCCGGGTAGAGAACATTGGAACGCGATCAAGAGAGTTTTCAGGTATCTTCGTGGAGCTTATAACCTCTCTTTATGTTTTGAAGGTACAGGGAATGGAAACATGCTTGCTATCGTAGGCCACGTAGATGCTGATTGGGGTGGAGATATTGATAGTAGACGGTCCACTAGCGGATATGTTTTTACATTGTTTGGTGCTGCATTGAGTTGGATGAGTAGGAGGCAAAGCGTAGTAGCGCTCTCTTCTACGGAGGCTGAGTACACGGCTCTTACACATGCTGGAAAAGAGGCCATATGGTTACGGCGGTTGTGCTTGGAGCTCGGTTTTGAGCAAGGTGCCATAGAGGTGAGATGTGATAATCAAGGGGCCATTTGTTTGGCTAAGAATCCTGCATTTCACTCACGCACAAAGCGCATTGATATACAATATCATTTCATTCGAGAAAAGGTAGAGAAGAAAGAGGTCCGCCTTGTAAAGGTCGACACAGTAGAGAATAGTTCTGACTTCCTTACTAAAGCAGTCACATGTGTGAAGTTTGATTGGTGCTCTACTGCGATGGGATTGAAAAAGGATGATATTGTCAAGGCTCTCATTTGTGCGAAGTATCCACCAAGCGGGAGAATGTTGGAGTTGGCGAATACTTTGGGATCCCTTGTTTCTCACACCGGGTACGGCCACATGAGCTTAGGGAAACTGAAGTGTTATCAAACGACATGTGATCTCTGCGTGCGGAATGCGGGGATTCGGGGGCAGCGCCCCCGACACGGGTACCCTGCTGCCCGGTCAGCAGGCGGGGGTTCGGGGGCAGCGCCCGTTTAGTGCGATATAAAGAGATTAATTATAGGTTTAGGTTTTGGGCCCGTTTTGGGGATATATATATTTTTCTCATTTCTGATCATTGTAACGTGTTGAGCGGCTGTAAACCGAAAATGTAGTGAAATCTCTTTGCAGGACGTAGTCCTAATCTTGGGGTGAACTTGGGTAATCTCTTGTGCATCGTTCTTCTTCTTCTTTATCGTGATTGTTCTGATACTTTGTCGCGAACGAAAACCCATCAAAATATCGGTTTCTGTGGAAGCTAGATGGCGGCCAGTCATTGAGTTAGCCCCAAATGCTCGACAAAATCCACCACACCATGACACTATTGGAGAATCAGATTTCATTTTTTGCCCTGGGATAGCTGTTCGAGATGGCGTATGGATCACACCAGAAGCACTTGCTTGGACTGCTCGAGCTCACTTATGGGTTCTTTAGGCCGTCGACAAATATTGGGGAGATTGAGCTTGCTCGGCTATTAGTTGAGCTGTCGACTAAGACTGTGAGGATGGGGGCTTCATATGCAGACAATAAGCCTACGATGTGGCCATTTTAGGCTTTGGATGGAGATGCCATTGGAGGAGAATGTACATGGGCAAGGGATTCCTGGTGGAGGTCAGACGCTATTTAGTAGGTTGTTTCAAATGTCTAGTAAATACTCGTCTTCTGGGTTCCTGAGTCTGGCGCTGCATGCGTTTGTCTCATTCATGGCCATGACGTACTTCGAAGGTCGCGTGATCAACAGCGGCGACCCCCCCTTTTCAGCTGAACGACGATGTGTTGAGGCTTGATCGTCTTCAAGTCGGACCTCTTCGACCCCTCATCATATCTAAACTCGATCAACCCGCAACGAAAGCTGCCGATTATGGAGTCAAGAAGTCTAAACTAGACGACAAGGTGAAACCTCTGGAGAATAATGCAACGGTTGCCCGAATGCTCTTGGATGAACTGGAAAGAGGTGCTGGTCCAGTATGATACCTAGAAGACGTAAGTGAACGCGGACGGTAACACCCTTGACGTCGCACTCCATCGCAACACCGGGAACCACCATGCCCAGGTTGTCCTGAGAGTCCATCGACATATACATGGCCATCACCGGCGCGTCCGAACCTCTCGCCGTCCGCTGATTGCAGGAATATGACGGGAATCTCAACGACGATGTCAACGTCTGTTTTGCTGAAGGGATCCAGCAGACATTTCCTCCCACAACTTCTATATATCTTCATGAAATGGACAACCAGAATCACAATAGGCAACACGACTGTTTTAGCTGAAGCATTCAACAGTGTCAGAAATTTGCACACATATGGAAATGATGCAAAAGAAGTTGACTCTTGAGCTCAAGAAAGAAAGAGCGTCCAGAAGTGGACCCCTCTGGTGATGGCGTCTACGTTTGTGGGGGACTCCACTTCAATCCAGAGAAAGTTCAAGAGAGTGAGTGAGCAACTCATTGCCATGTTCCAGTGCAAGGTGTTTTTGCACTGGCGAAAGGACGGACGAGATGGAGTTCACTGAAGCCGAGAGCAACATGAACGATCTTGTGGCCGAGTGTCAACGATATCAGAATACTACCGTTGATGATGAGGGAGAGTACGAAAAGGGAAGAAGAAGAGGTTTACGAGAGCTGATGTTTCAGAAGCTCCTCAACATTCCCATTCGAAGGCTCACATAATGAAGCCGCAAAAGGGACCCCTCAGGAATTCGTGGAACCAGAGGAGAGACATGTGCCTGAAGCCATTCCTGCTCAACGTGTTCTTTTCGAAGAGGTTTGTTCGCGTAAAAGTGACACGTGGAGGAACGAGTAACAGCCCACAGGTTCAAGCTCATAGAGGTGAGTTCGTATGCCCTTTTTGTTTGCTATGGCTGTTTAAAAAAAAAAGAGATGAATGCAGTGAGTGACAAGAGTTTGGGATTCTTGCTAATAAATTCCTCGAAGAAAGTTGCAGGTCCACGATGGTCTAGTTAGTATAGGGCTAGTACTTGGACTTGTTTAGAAATCTGATTATATTTGGGCTCGAGCGTAAAATTGGGCCTTGAAAATGATTGAGAAAGTAAGAATAATACAAGATGGACCAAACCTAGAAGTTACTTTTGTCTAGACCAAGCCAGGCCCTTACGGCCCAGGTTGGATGCTTCTGGCGTGGGCCAGGCTCATTTGGCCCAGCCCGGATAATTGTCCAAGATGAAAATAAATAAATAAATAAATAATAATAAATAAAAAAAATAGGAAAATTTCTAAAAAAATAAAAAATCAGAAAATTATGAAAAAATATTCAAAAAAACTCAAAAAAGTTTCAAGAATTAGGAAACGGGCCATTTCAATTGGCTAATCCTATTTTTGGATGTTTTGCCTTTTTTATATTTTCAAAATGACGATTTTGCCCTTTATGGGCAAATTGCCTCAGAAAATTTCGAAAAATTCTCCGAAATTGTGGAAATTAAGGAATGACCGCATTAAACTGGTTTGACTTATTTTTACTTTCTTGACCATTGAAAAACGATCGTTTTACCCTTTTGGTCAGTTTGATCCAAATCTTTCCAAATTACCCCAAATGATTTTTCATGAAATTGGTACCGAAAGGGCGTTAGAGTAATCTAGCGTAACCAAGTCCCCGAACTCATTTTTTCTGGTTCGTAGAAATAAATTAGTTCTCCCGTTAATTTATTTAGGTTTCTAATCGACCTACCAAAAACGATTAGCGGCGATTCCAAAATTAAAAATCATTTAAACAAAAACCAAAGTTGAGATTCGGTAGGGTTTGGGAGGGTTCGCGTTAGGTTAGTAGTCTAATTAACCTAATAATTCGTTCACTCGAAACTTATTTTCAGGTCGCAACAGCCACCAAATGATGCCTGTATCTCTTGTCCTCTACAAGGACAACAAGCAAAGGTGCCATGCATTATGGTAATAAGACATGGTTCTCTGGCAATACAAGTGGAGTGTTCCATCTTTTCAATCATTTAGATGGCCATTTCGTGGCATAGAAGTTAAGATATAATTGATGTCCGTATCTTGGCAGCGGTAAAAATAGTTCAGGGGCTCTAGCATGTGAAAATGGTAGTTAAGGCAAGATTTCTGCCCCCGGGTGTTTTCAATTGAACCAATGCTGACTTCCGATATGTTTATGCTTGCAATGCTCCTGGAGTAGCAAGCCTACTCCCCCAGGAACAAGCTCTAATCCCCTTCCTCCACCTGCTGCAGTGGCACCATTACCCTTTCTACTGCCTGAACTCTTAGCCTATGAGCGACAGTTAGCAATGAGCAAGATGGCATGCATCCTCTCATGCAAGGACAGCATCCTCTTAAGTAGGCAGCGATGGGTATTGGAGTTGCTGGCGGAAGCCAGTTAACATATGATGGTAGGTTTTAAAATATTGCTGCCGCCTGTTGACACCTAAATTTTGATTTTTGATTTTTTGATTTTTTATATTGCATAAAAATGAGAATTGATTCTCGCCAAAAATAATTTTTCATGCATTTCGTGTTTAATTTTTCTGCATTGCATTAAGGCTAACGGCGGTGAATTTGAGCTGAAATTTGATAGGTGATTGGACTAGACATGGGGAAAATGCGCCGAATATTTTGTGAAAATTTCTTCAGGGATCGAATTGCGGATACTCAAAATCTCAAGGACCGAATTGTAGATACTCAAAATCTTAAGGACCCAATTGCAAATGCTCAAAATCTCAGGGACCCAATTGCAAATACTCAAAATTTCAGGGACTCAATTGCAAATACTCAAAATTTCAAGGGCTAGAATGCAAATATCTAAAAATTGAGGGATCATTTTATAAATAAATAAAAGAGAAGTTAGTGGATAAATTAGAAAAAGAAAAGATGTCTTCCACTAAATAAAAAATGGATTGTCCTCCACCACAAAAATAAGATGTTTTCCATTAAGAGAAAAAGAAAGAAAAAGAAAGAAAAAAGAAGAAAAGAGAAGTTAGTGGAAAAATGGATGGTCCTCCACAAAAAAAAAGATGTCTTCCATTAAGAGAAAAAGAAAGAAAAAAAAGAATAAAAGAGAAGTTAGTGGAAAAATTAGAAAAAAGAAAAAGATGTCTTCCACTAAATAAAAAAAAAGAAAAAGAAAGAAGGGAGGAGGCCTATAAGTTGGTGGTCTTGAGAAAAAAAAAAAGACCCAAGAGGGGGGAGGAAGAGAAAAAATATGGAAGGATTGAGATTTTGAGAGAAAAAATAAGAGTGATCTTGAAGAAAAAAAACCAAAAAAAAAAAACGAAGAGCGATTGCGGAGAGTAAGGGAGAAGGAGGCCGGAATATTTCTCCCTTCGTTTCGCCACCGTCCCGGGTTCATCATCAACACAACTCACCACGTCACGAGAGGTAGTTGTATGGCAAGGATTGTGAGTGGATGATTATTTGGACCTAAATGAGTGGAGATTGGGTGTGACCAGTGATCATTTGCTGCTGCAACCGATATATATGTCATAAGTATGTTGAACTTGTATTGCTTATTGATGATGGTTGACGTTGAGGTGCAAGTCCACAAGTTTTTTCATTTTCGGATCAGCATACCCAGTGGTCTTGGAACCGCATTTCTCATGCCTAGATGATGAGATCTTGGAAACTTATCTACTGGACTTTTGTAGACGACTTTGAGATCTTCGATTTGATATATTATGGTGCGAAAATGGACGTCGTTTGCTATTTCAAAAAGGTCCCGAAATTGAGAGCAGAATTTGGAAATATGGTGATCAGATCCTGAGATGAAATTTTTCTGATCTGACCTTTCACGCTAAATGATTTTCCAAGGGTTATTCTAGACTTCGTTCCATAAAGACCTCTTCATGACATTTGTTCATAACATCCTGATGCATAACATATAAACAATACAAAAATATTCATGGACGTTTCATATTTTTAATGCATTTAATGAAATCATGAAATTCTGTTGGTGTCCTTGAGTCTGAGTGTTTTTTCTATGCGTGGTCATATTAATTTGTAGTTATCTCATGTTTAGAGTTTTCTTTTGAAACTTCACAAAAAATGAAAGTTGTTCATTGGGGTCTTGTTTAATAGACTGGAAAGTTTGGTGCATTAATTTTAAGATTTGAGTGTCCATTTGAGCTTAATCCTGAAGTATGTCTGTTCTCCGAACGGAAAACAAGATGTATAAAGAAGTTTTTGACTCTACCACCTGCCCCAACTGCAATAGCCTCCTCCTCACTCTCGATGAAATGCATGATCTGAGGATCGAAAATGCATATTTAAGAAGTGAGTTAGGCCAGTTTATAACATGATCAAGTTCTATTAGAGGAGGGTACAAAAAGACTAATGTTACTGGATCAGCATCAATACCTCTTGAGAAAGAGGGGACAGATCACCACCAAGCGGACATTGACGATGATCTTTTCGCCATAATCAACTAGTTTGATATCGGTAAAACATCGGGGCTGTAATGTACTTGCTCAGCCAGTGACCACCAGACCTTCAATATGGCCGATGCATATCTGATCCAGGTTGAAGCCAGCTGATTATGGGAGAGCTTATAGAGGAAGCAGAATCGATCCTGAATAAGTGAATGTGTTTTATTTCCTTGCGTGATGTGTTGTTTTGCTTTTGTAATGTGTAATAGCAAGGAGTAATAATCCGACTTCCCTATATTAAATGCTCGAATCCGCCACCTCACCAACCTCACGACGAATTAATTACGAGTAAAAAGTCCACGCAAACTCAAAGGGTAACTCCGTATCGTCTCAATTTACCCTCAATTGCTACAGTTTTAAATTGGGACCCTTTTGTTTTCAGGAATTTGCAAACCGACCCGGGAATACGATTGTGCCCAAATATGAAATTCCTTGGTTGAACAAAACTGAGGACAAACTGATTCGTGGACATTACCATAAGATGGACGGCTTCAAACAAAGAAAAATATGAACAAAAGACCCGAGCAATCTCAAAGATGGGTAATGTTGTATCGTTCCAATTTACCCATAATCATCTCGAGTTCTGAATTACTTTATTTTATTCTTAACAGGGATTGCAAATTGCCTTGCAAAAAAAAAACAATGACGTGGAATTGCCCAATCCAATGCAACAAAGCCACGAAAGAGAACCCTCATAGACGCCTAAGGTCCCATGGACCGGATGGCATGGGGAATGGCAGTGGTCCGAGATGTCTCGAGTTCGATCCCTAGAATTGGGGAATGTTGTAAATGTTGTAATAAATAATATAATTTTTTGCACATTTGTTTTTGCAGAGAGGAGCAAGAATACTTAATGAACGAGACTAAAGTCTATACTTTGTCACGACCTTGGCCCGAATGAGAAAGACCCAACAGAAGCCGAGAAAAACTCAGCCCAGCGAAGCTGCTAAAAGGGTCACGCAAAGCACTCAAGAAGTACATACAATGATAAAGCAGTATCGTTCTAATTTTTCCAGAATATGAGAATGCATACTAACACATTCTCTTTTTATTTCTGCAAGGGTCATCACTTGCCGGATAGGTAAGTATCACTTCCCCTTAAAACTCAATAAAATCCAAAAAAAAAATCTTGAAATTCTTAAAGCAGACACCAAAATTTCTGCAACTCATTCACATGGACAAAGAAAACTCATGATCCCCAGAGTCTTCTTGCATGCTTGCATGACTTGTTCATCAAGATTTTCACAAAAATCTCATGAGTTATTTGATATCAATCGATCAAAGCAAATCTTTGCTTCACCGACCTTTTGACCATGCAACTTCAGCTAAAGGAACACCGAGCAAATAGAAGAGGTCCTTGTCCATCAAAATTCCCAAAGTCAAACTCCCAGCTGGGGCATGTATAGGGGGGCAATTTTGGATTCTGCCAAAGCCTGACCTGATTGAGAATGGGGCAAATTAATAGCAAGATCCAAAATTGGAAAGAGGGAGTACCCTCTCTCTCTCTCTGTCTCATATGTCTTTCAAAGTGACACCCAATTTTTGCAAGTGCCAAACTAGAAGACATGTTTTTGATTGCTACCACTGAAGCAAATCAAAATCGAAGCTTCTCCATCATCTTAAGATTCTATTTCATGCACATTCTCTTGTGTAGGATCCGGTGTGGAAACAAGTCATTTGTCGAAACTCAAAGTCAAATCCCCAGCAGTGACTATGTCTGGAGCAATTCCCAATTTTGACAAAAAGCCATGATCGCCTGATGCGATCCATCCTGATGGAAATGAGGCAAACAAGGGCATTCGACCAACCATGTTGGCCTTCGCCATATCACAACTAGAGCGAGCATATTTTTATTCTGGGGCAAACATGAGAATGAGCTCCTCCTCGACTCAAACTCGTTTGATCCGCTCGCATGTCTTGGGACAACTTAGATTCCCCTTCATCTGTTTTTGAGAAGCATGGCAATTCTGATTAATTGCTACATCTACCTGATTGAAAAAATGCTTGCAAATTGTGTGATTTATACATGATTGTTCTTCATGTTTAATTTACCAACTTTGAATAGGGAGCATGAATTGCATATGATGCATCAAATGGGGCATGACAGGATGATGAAAGGCAAGTCATTCCCATACACGTCCTGTAATCTAATCCCCAGTGAGATGAGCAGTAGTCAGGATCCGCATTCCTCGAGGCGATGGGTTTTCTCACAAAAAGATACGATAGCTGAAGGGACAGAAGCATTCAGTTCTTTATTCAAACACTACAGGTGTCCATTGCAAACTACTTGAGCGGCGGTCCCATTTTCTTACCCCTGTCAAGAATCACCCCACATTGGAGCAAGACGAGGTAATTCCAGCAGTAGCATGAGGTAAATGGTTAGACATTCTCTTGCTCAGACTAGCATTAGTCTTTGGGTGTTTCTTTACATTGAACTCGAACTTTAATTCAAGTGCCTTAGGATGATGAAGAGCATTCATTTCTCTATCCTATACACTACATCCATTGTACAACCCATTTAAGACTGCAAATTCATTTTTTGACCCCTTGCTGGTAATCATTTGCTGATTTCGAGATGAAGACAATGTTATCCCCAAAGACCAAAACTGAAGAGACCGAGGCAGTAAAGAATCCCAAAGTGAACTCATCTCGTATGTTAGATTTCTCATGTAGTGTCTAGTATCATTCCTTACAAAGAAAGAAAAAGAAAGAGAGGTGTCAAAAAATAGCTTTCTCTCAAGAAAGAAAGTGGGAGTCGGGAGTAAGAAAAGCAATGGTTAGTCCTACAGAAAATCCAGGGCAATAAAAAGCAAAATGCCTATCAAAAGTGAGGCCAATGCCCATTCAAATCCTTGTTCATTTGTTTTGAAAATCCTAAATGACAGACTTGTAAAGAAAAAGTCTCCAAGAGAGTCAAATGGGAAATTGCAATCATCAACGGAAGCTTCATCCTCAAGCAGTGATGGCACATTTTGAAATCAATTTCAGAAGGCTAAGATCGGTGACAAGACAGCAATGATCACTAGCATCAAGCCATTCTCATATATTTTCTGAGCCAATGGGAGCCTTTTCGTTTTTTAGTCCCAAATCCTAACCTACGTTATGACCTTTCAAAGTCTCTTCTGATTAGGGCACATGAATTAACGTAGAGTTAAATGATCTTAAGCATCGCTCGAAGAAGTTCGAGCAGGATTATTTCTCTCTCATTTTTGCAGGGTTCTTGACTTGTAAACCCGGAACAGATGATGAAGATCTCTTTCAAAAAAGCTTTGACTCCACAGGAGTCCTATTTGGTAAGCCATTAACCTAGCCTATATTACAGTCCCAATCAAGACCTCTAGATCGGCTTGGTCATATCAATTGCGAGATTACTCAGATCCTTGTTGAAAGCGATGATGGTAAGATTGAGTGATTTCTCTTGAATCCTACAGTTAGGACAAATAGCTTTTCTCGAGAGTAGGAAAAAGCCCTTTCGGACTGAAGTCACCCATTCAGAGTACATTCGAGGTATTCACAATGTAATTACCTCTTTGAACAGAATTGGTGATGCGAACTTGACAGAATAGTTTTGCATAAATCCACTGAATGAATTTCAGCATGCATGCCTGTACATGTTACATCTAAACATTGTTTGAGCACATGCATCCCTAATATTCAAGTTACCTCATAAGGTCTTGAAATTCATCCAAGGATGATTGAATGAACAAGCCATGCTGGCAAGTGTCCACTTGGCAATCTTCCAAGCTATCAGGTAAGTATGTTTTCAACCTGAGCCTTTCAAAAGAATGAAAATCTAATGATTGTTAAGACACTCAAATCTGTTGCAACACATATAGTCATTCAAACATTCACCTTCTTCAGTGAAGTGTGATTTTTATGAAATACATGTCGCATTAGCATTGATTTTGTCTATGCGCATAACTTTGCTTCAAGTGAATAAGCAGGTATGCAGTCAGCCTGTCTACTCATTGACCATTCGTTCAGAAGACCAGGTAAGTTTTCTGAACCCATTTTTGAATATCTTGTGTTTACACTGACATGGTTCGTGTAGCACACCCTCTCGATGTAATTACCGCCCTATGAAATTGGCGGCACATCTCCCTTTCAGATCGTCCAAGACTAGCTCTAGCGATCTCGAAACTCTTCAAGATCATCAAAGACCAGCTCTAATGATCTTGAAAGAAATCTACCTCTTAACTACCCAGAAAATCCAAGTAAGTTTCCTGGACCTCTTCTCAAAATTACAATTCCAACATCCTGTGTTTATACTGATACAATTCGTGCAGCACAATTTCAATCTGGTCACCGCCCTGTGGGGTTGGCGGTACCTCATTCATCTCTTGATATGATTCTGCCCTGTGACATTGGCAGCATATCCATCCTTGATAAAACTTCGCTTCTGCGACATATCCTTCCGATATGGTCACCGCCCTATGGGGTTGGCGGTATCTATCTTTATATCATGATACCGTTACTGCCCTGTGGAGTTGGCGGTACCTATCTCCTTGATGTGATTTCACCTAAAGAGATTTGGTGGATACATCCCTCGTCAAAATTATAATCGACATGCTCTTATGGTTTTGATACCCTTTCAGATAATCAAAGACCAGCTCTAATGATCTTGAAAGAAACCATATGTGATTCCACTCGAAGAGATGCAGTGGACACATCCCCCTACAGATCTTGCGCTTTCTCGCATCAAGGGCAAACCTCTGATAAAGGATAAGCACCCAGTACCTTAAGTTTCATGCATCTACAAGAAGTTTGGAGCTTGAGGGAATCATCAACATTATGAGGTATTTGGTAAAAACATGTATCTCTATATGCGATCCATGTGCATATTTCTTTAATCCATTTCACGGGATAAAGGAGTCTTGACACATGTTATTTTCGGTCTTGTATATCATGCATCATTCTCTTGTATAGAAAATAAGACTAAAACTCCCACAAAAAAAATATTATTATTATCATTCATCATTTGTATTGGCAAAAATTTAGGTTTAATTTCGTCTTTGAGCGAAACCTCTACGAGCTTCCACTCAAAGAGGGGCAGCTGTTGACACCTAAATTTTGATTTTTGATTTTTTGATTTTTGATTTTGCATAAAAATGAGAATTGATTCTCGCCAAAAATAATTTTTCATGCATTTCGTGTTTAATTTTTCTGCATTGCATTAAGGCTAACGGCGGTGGATTTGAGCTGAAATTTGATAGGTGATTGGACTAGACATGGGGAAAATGCGCCGAATATTTTGTGAAAATTTCTTCAGGGACCGAATTGCAGATACTCAAAATCTCAGGGACCGAATTGCGGATACTCAAAATCTCAAGGACCCAATTGCAAATGCTCAAAATCTCAGGGACCCAATTGTAAATACTCAAAATCTCAAGAACTCAATTGCAAATACTTAAGATTTCAAGGGCTAGAATGTAAATATCTAAAAATTGAGGGATCATTTTTTAAATAAATAAAAGAGAAGTTAGTGGAGAAATTAGAAAAAGAAAAGATGTCTTCTACTAAATAAAAAAAATGAATGGTCCTCCACCACAAAAAAAAAAGATGTTTTCCATTAAGATAAAAAGAAAGAAAAAGAAAGAAAAAAGAAGAAAAGAGAAGTTAGTGGAAAAATTAGAAAAGAAAAAGATGTTTTCCACTAAATAAAAAATGGATGGTCCTCCACAAAAAAAAAGATGTCTTCCATTAAGAGAAAAAGAAAGAAAAAAAGAATAAAAGAGAAATTAGTGGAAAAATTAGAAAAAAGAAAAAGATGTCTTCCACTAAATAAAAAAAAAGAAAAAGAAAGAATGGAGAAGGCCTATAAGTTGGTGGTCTTGAGAAAAAAAAAGAAGACCCAAGAGGGGGGAGGAAGAAAGAAAAAATATGGAAGGATTGAGATTTTGTGAGAAAAAATAAGAGTGATCTTGAAGAAAAAAAAATCGAAAAGCGACCGCGGAGAGTAAGGGAGAAGGAGGCCGGAATATTTCTCCTTTCGTTGCGCCACCGTCCCGGGTTCATCATCAACACAACTCACCACGTCACGAGAGGTAGTTTTCTCAAACCTTGTAGTCGTATGTATGGCAAGGATTGTGAGTGGATGATTATTTGGACCTAAATGAGAGGAGATTGGGGGTGACTAGTGATCATTTGCTGCTACAACCGATGTATATGTCATAAATATGTTGAACTTGTATTGCTTATTGATGATGGTTGACGTTGAGGTGCAAGTCCACAAGTTTTTTCATTTTCGGATCAGCATATCCAGTGGTCTTGCAACCGCATTTGTCATGCCTAGATGACGAGATCTTGGAAACTTATCTTCTGGACTTTTGTAGACGACTTTGAGATCTTCGATTTGATATATTATGGTGCAAAAATGGACGTCGTTCGCTATGTCAAAAAGGTCCCGAAATTGAGAGCAGAATCTGGAAATATGGTGATCAGATCCTAAGATGAAATTTTTCTAATCTGACCTTTCACGCTAAATGATTTTCCAAGGGTTATTCTAGATTTCGTTTCATAAAGACCTCTTCATGACATTTGTTCATAACATCATGATGCATAACATATAAAAAATACAAAAATATTCATGGACGTTTCATATTTTTAATGCATTTAATGAAATCATGAAATTCTGTTGGTGTCCTTAAGTCTGAGTGCTTTTTCTGTGCGTGGCCATATTGATTTGTAGTTATCTCATGTTTAGAGTCTTCTTTTGAAACTTCACAAAAAATGAAAGTTGTTCATTTGGGTCTTGTTTAGTAGGCTGAAAAGTTTGGTGCATTAATTTTGAGATTTGAGTGTCCATTTGAGCTTAATCCTGAAGTATATCTGTTCTGTGAAAGTTTTTTGTTTGCTGCTGAGCCCTCATGAAATACCATTTTCTACACGAAAATGAGTGTCTCTTCAATAAGAATGCAAAACATGAAAGTTGTCAACGACACATTTTCCCATCCACATAAAAAATCTCAGAAATTTTGCATATATTTCATTATTTCTTTTGTATTTTATGGTTTCTGTTTTCTCCCTAAGCATGTTCATGGACAGTATGCTTTAATTCGTATTTTTTTGTGTTAATGCATTGGAAAATGTAAAAAATGGTCTCAATAAAGTTTAATTAGCACGTGTTAAACTTTCTTTGAGCGTTTGAATTGTCTTAACTCATTGGTGATTGTGCATGTCCGATTGGAGAGTTTATTATTTTCATTTGGTTTTTGACCCGATGCTTTGAAGACTGGAGGATGACCGATGTCCATTTCGGTCCGTTTTGTTGTATTCCCAACCCATGAGGCTTGGTGACGTGTGTTTGACCGATGTCCATTCCGGTCCATTTTTGTTGTATTCCCAATCATGTCTCGGGTTTTATTTAATTGGTCTGTAATTATTCACCCGACGAGTTGCGGGTTTTATTTTCACCGTCCTTAGATAGTTTTACTTTACCTGCTCTCTCTTCACATCTTTGTTTGCTTTGGGTGATTTTGCATTCTTTTATAATACATCCAAAATCTAAAAAAAAATATAATAAAAAAAATACCCTAAAAAAAGTCATTCATTTTGCATAGCATGTAATATTAAACATCATGCATATATTGCCATGTCATATCTGCTACGTCATGCATATAGCATAGTCCTTGCCACGTCATTACATTTCACATGTCATATAGTTAAATTGTATTTGCATCACATTTAACAAAAGAAAACCCAAAAAAATTGCACATTTGAACTTCAATTCAAAATTCATCAAAATTGCCAAATCGAACATTTTTTCATGAAATTGGTACCGAAAGGGCATTAATTAAAAAAATTAATGTAACTAAGTCCCGAACTTAAAATCTCTGGTTCACAGAAGTAATTTAGTTCTCCCACTAAATTACTTAGGTTTTTAATCAACCTACCAAGAAATGATTAGTGGCGACTCCATGTTAAAAATCTTTACATGATTAAACATTGAACTTAAGTTGAGATTTAGTAGAACTTGGGAGAGTTCGAACTAGGTTAATTAATTTCATTTAATTAACTTGGTAATCCATTAACCTAAAACTTGAATTTTTAGGTCGCGACACTGCCCAGCAGCTTATGTACTATCAGTAACATGCCTAGTTTTTGGCATAAAAGGGGAGGAGAGAGAGAGAGAGAGAGAGAGAGAGAGAGAGAGAGAGAGAGAGAGAGAGAGAGAGAGAGAGAGAGAGAGAGAGAGAGAGAGAGAGAGAGAGGAACTTTTCTTGAGCTGCATATATTATTGAGAGTTTATGACAACTATGAAGTCGCCCATGTTTGCCATTTCTGTCCATGTTAACCTTGTTGATTTGTTCTCTTCGTCTGTATGTTATTTTATTTAGGTAGCTTTATGGTTGGCTGCTCAGAAACGAATCCATCTCTTTGGATCATTTTCCCTCGAGGTTTAGACGCATTTTATTTCTATGCAGCTAAGGCGAGTTTTCAATTTCAATTTCAGTTAAGGGGTTGTCAGAGGTTGTGGTGCGGCTTCGGAGGTCTAGGTGGCAATGGGTGAGCAATGGTGGATTGCGGCCGAGCGAGTCCGTGCAAAGAAGACAATGAATAGTGTCTTTCACATAGGTAAAAAGAGGAAGGAAAAAAAAGGAGGAGAAATTTAACTAAGCTGATGGGTAAAAAATGACACATAGATGACAAGTAGGTGACACCTCAGATTTTAACGACATAATTGGATGGAAAAAAAGCAGAGAGTAGATTTGGATATAAAGTGAAAGTTGGTAGTTTTTTATGAGATAAAATATAGTTTAGGATAGAATTGGGATATGAGCTAAAAGTTTGGAGTTTTTAATTGAATTAAGCCGAAAAAAGGTAGAAAAACTGTTAATAGAGATGGCAATTTCTGATCTTTGACATGACACGGTTACAATGAACTAAAAATCCAAACGATATGACATGATCAACTCAAAATTGGCATGAATCGACACTTTTTCACGCACTCAATTTCAATGAAAAATGCACTTTGTAATTGCACTGAAACCTTTTGGTAATCAACCAAAATAATAGGAACAGACCGGTACAGAAGTGATTACAAGGCATAATTAAGTGCCTACCCTTACCTATTGAGGTAAGGAATCTCCATGTATGTGAAGGAAAGTCAACTAAAAATGCATGATTAGAAAAATACTTTCACTAAAATGATCACTTATATGTTGGCTTAGAAAGATATATAAATGAATATTTTTCCATGAAAGTTATATATATTGTTGATGATGGTGAAAATATTTTTAATTAACTGATTATTTCAATAGATAAAAGCGATTATTTAAAAAATCTAATTTTCTTTTCCTTGAATAAACAAAGCTTGAAATCACAAAAGGCTTTGATTAACAAGCCTTTGATAAGTGAGCTGGCAGGACCTATTAGGCTCAACCACGTTTAGCTCAAATCCCCCCTTTTCATATTTAGTGTGACATTATTGTAATAATAGTGCAACAATTATTGTGATTATATTTTAATATACTTATATACTTTTGCCATTATTATTCGGTAGGGATGGCAAAGAGGTGGATTGTCTTGAATTTGAGTGGATCATAAAAGGATTTAACCCAAATTTATCCATTTAACTCATATTGACCAATTTATTTATTGAATAATTTAAGTGACCCAGCCCAAACTTAGTTAGCTAACCATCCAAAATAACAAAGAGATAGGCCCAACAAATTTAAGAAATAAATAAACAAAAAATAAAATATAAAACCAACAAAATTAAATAAAAACAATTTCTTGTTCTTGAAATTAACCTCCACAAAAATATAATAAGAATGGCATGCCTAGGGCTTGTATGGCAACCATTCTGATTCAAAAAAATGATTTTAATTAAAATGAATTTTTCTGATTCTGTTCTCTGAATGACTTTTTGAGAATTAGAACATGTTTAGTAATTGCACAATTTTTTTTATTCTTAGAACAAAAATGCATTTAGTGACTGAAAAAAATTTATGTTTTCGGGAGCAATTGCTCTTCTTAGTTTTGTCATTTAAGTTAAATAATTACATAGTTATTTTGTGAAATTTCATCCTACATTTCGAATTAATAAAAAATTAATTAATACTAATTCTTTTATATAACATATTGCATATTGAAATATAAAAATAAATTTCAAGAATTATCACAAGTCATTTTTTTCATTTATTGTGAGGTTTCATTTAACACTTTGAGCGAACAGACAATCGACATGAGCGACACCATCGTTTTTTGAAAGAAAATGCACTGCACTGCCTTGCATTTACGTGTGTTTTTGGTTCACCTTAGTCTTAATCCATCCTAAACTTAAGAATGGGAGCTTGCTAAAACTAGTTAAGTCTAAAGTATATAAACCTAGGAAAATTACAATCAATGACATCAAGTGCGCGATCAAGGAATCATGACATCGATAAATTGCATTATGAAATCTAATGAAGTCCTAAGGCTCAGAGAAATGTGGTTTGGATTTAATTTCAAATACGTTTATGATGATCCTCAAACAAAATCTATGAAATATAGAGAATCTAGCCACAAATTTATGAAAATGAAGTCAAATTAGCCTAATCTAAACTTCTTCTATTTTTAGGAATTCTTTTGAAAATTTTCTGATTTTTTGTAACTTTTCTAATTTTTTTAAATTTTTTTATTATCTCATATATTTTTCTTTGAAAATGAGACTTTGTCCTGTTTTAGGTTGAGAGAAAAGTGGCAAGAGATTGAAAGATAAAAGTAGATACGTGAGACTTTATTCTGTTTTGTGATTTTTAAAAGTAATTCTTTTTTTTAGAACTAACTTTTTTTCTGTTCTTATGTTTACTCCAAAACTATTTCCGGAAATAGAATGAGAATCATTTATATTACCAAATGGAATTCTCATATTTTTTTTTTCATCCGAGGAAGAAAATTAGATAGCTAAATTGGTTGCCATGAAGGCCCTAATGGACAGCCGTTTGGCTTGGGATGCGAAATCACCCCGGCGTTCCTTTCATCGCGGTCGGTTGCTCTGTTGTCGTCTTCCACGTCCTGGTTCTGATTAGACTCCATTGGCTCAACACAGCAGCAGAACGAAACTGAAGAAAAATTGCCAGGAAGACGAACGTACCCGAATTCTGAAATTGAAATGGGCAGCGAGATTTGATGCACAATATTGCAAGAATTCGAGAGGGACGAAACCATGGAGAAATTGATTGAGGGTTTGAATCTAACTTGGACAACAGAAACAATGATGACGATTACTGAGAAAGACAAGCCAAAAGTAGAACGAAGAAGACGAGGTGGAGGAGGAATAAGAGAATAGAGAGAAATTAAGGAAGATAGAACGAGCAAAACACATACAAAAACATAGACAGGAACGAGGAAGAAGCTATGGAAGATAAACTGGTTGGATCGGAATCGAAGCTTCTCGATGGATGCGAGGAAATCCGGAGAAAAAACTTATTGGAGACCATCTTCAACGAGACCATCACCGGCTCGACCGGCCATCGTAGGCGATTTCGCTGACGCCGAAGGGCCCTATCGGTAGCGGTGCTCTTCGTCCTTTCCCCTTTCTTCTTTCACGTTGCTGTTGTGGTTCTCTACTGAGGATAAAGTATACCCCAAGTGTCAAAACTTATATATGGTGTGCACTTTAGTGCTAAAACTTTCAAAACGTTCACTTTAATGCCAAGTTTGGAGAAAATAGTGCACTTCATTACTAATTTGGCCAAAATTTGACTAAATGAATTACATGAATTTTTTAATTTATTTTATTATCTTATTTGACAAATTTTTATAAGTAGCTGCCATGATGGACAACTCTATACATAAGTGCACATCGTGGATTCACCATCGTTGGTCGCTATTGAGGGTGAACTCGGCAAGGGTGGCGAGAGGCGCCCTTACCGAAGCACACGGGGGTGGAAGAGCTGTAGTTGCCCGTGAGGCAGGCGAACTTGCCGATGGTGGCATCATGGAAGCAGAAAGCGCGGCCCCAGAGGCGGTCGAACCAAGAGATGGGAACAAGGACTGACTTGGACGGGCCGACGTTGAGGGCGAAGCCGATGGTGGAGAGCATTATGGTTTCGGCATTGGAGAGGATCCCCAACCATACCGTGAAGCTGCATTTGTTGACTGGGGTGAATGTTGCTGAATTTGCACCGACAAGCTCAAGAAACGAAGCATGAATGTTGCTGAATTTGCACTTGCAAGCTCAAGAAACAGAACATGAACCAAAATCCAACCTGAAACCACCCGAAGTTGGAAACTTTAAACCAATATCGGATCCCCACTGAAAAAAACAGCAGCCGTCACTTGCTTGCTGCTGTCACTCGCTCGCCACTGTCACTCACTCGCCACCGTCACTTGCTTTGGTTAGTCATGGGTTAGGGTTTGTAATTTGAGGTTGAATTTGAAAATTTAGAATTTGTAATTTGGGATTAAATTTGAGAATTTAGGGTTTATGTTGGGTGAATTCAGCTTCAACGACGTCGTTTACTCGTTAAATTACTAGGTCAGTCTCTTGTGAGCCGCGTCATTCTCCACGTAGACTTTTCGACGAGTCATGTATGCCTCAGATAGAACTTGGTGCTGAAGTGAACGATTTTCAAAAAACTTAGTCTTAAAGTGAACGTTTTGAAAGTTTTGGTACTAAAATGCACGTTGTACATAAGTTTTTGCACTTGCAATGTACTTTTCCCCTCTACTGACGATGTCCTTCTGCCCTTTACATTATCTTCTTCCACGTCGTCCTTGTGGTTTTGTCTTTCTTTTATTATTGAGTTAATATCGTTAAAAATCACAAACTGGTATAATTATAATAAATTTATCAAAATATTTTTTACCACAATAAATCTTAAACTGATACATCTATGATAAATTTACTATAAATAAAAAACAATTGACCACAAAAAATTTCAAACTAGTATACCTATGATAAATTTACCATTTATTATATTGAGTTAATGTCACGAAAAATTTTAAACTGATACACCTATGATAAATAGAGGATAAAAACCTCAACCTAATACATTCGTCAATTGCCACATATCATACAACTTAACACTTTTAACGGTTAGATTTAATGAAAAGTAACTTAGGACTAATTTGTCACAGATGTATTAGTTTGGAGTAAATTTGTTACAACATCTATGACAAATTTGTTACAAGTGTATTAGTTTGAGATTTTGTTGTGGTTAAAAAAATAATTTGGGATAAATTTATTATAAATATATTAGTTTGGATTTTCTATGGTATTAATCCTTTATTAGTTCCTATTTATCTCCGGTTAATGATTTTTTTAATCTAAATAAAGTGTAAATTAATATGGTTTCAGACCCATTTAAGTTGAGACTCATATTATTATTTTTTTAAAACTGTTCATTAGGTTTTTGAGTATCCAACATCGATCCACTGAATTTGAGTTTTAAAAAATGGTTGGTGGCCCATTTGGGCGGCTCCATTATTTGGAACCCTTTGTCTCTACTTGAATATGAAAATCTGTAAAATCAGAGGTGATCATAGGAAAATATTGGATACCAGCATGGCATTGCTGGTCACATCGGCAATACCATAGAAAATATGATGTGGTCCCCACGTCCCTATACTCCAATATTTTCATGTGACTTGCATAGAAAATATTGGGGATGTGGTCCCCACGTGATGTGACGAGGTGACCAAACCAGCGATGGCCCAATATTTGCTCCTCACTCATCCTTTCGTTTAGTCCAACTCCAGAAGCTTTCGCCTTTTTGATCTCTGGGTACCAGTATAATAGGTGGTCCGAGTAAACCAGCAAGAAGATGTCAGGATCGTCTTCAAATCGCGGCATCAGACAGCCTCCTATCGCTGCCTATGGGTTCTTGAGAAGCGGGATCGGCGACGGATTTGACTCCCTCAGCCCAGAGGATCTGAGCCGTGGAGCCTATGAAGGAGTGCTTTTGAAGTCAGACGATGGACAGGGCGAGCAACAGGTAAATTCCAGAGGACCAAACGAAGAGCGTGTCGATTTGTTCAAGAAAAAACGTCTGTAAATCAAGACCACTTGCAGGTGATAAGTGGATCTACAAAATAGTTAGTTCCTCACAGACCAGATGGGAGCTCGGTTTACTCTGATTTTTTTGCTAATTTGTCTCCCTCACGATCGCTGGCTTGTGCTTACAGGGACAGCACTATAAATACAAGTATTGGGTTGACCCTCAGGGGAACAAGATCTGCTGGATGGTTCTGGGGAAGGGCTTGTACATCACTTGGGGCGACGATAGTGAATACTGGAAATGGACAGAAGAGGGGGAACCATGGTACTCGTCGCTTCTTTTATTCTAAATTTCAAATCCAACTTGCATGTTGATCTATAGCGGCGCTTAAAAACAATTGTTGTTTGCCTGCAAAAAAGCTTTGAATTGCTTACAAGAAAATGAGATCATCGGCTAGTGAGCCAACCAACTTGCTTTGCTTCAATGAATATTTCTGAGTTTCAGCTATCGGGGCCCCAAGAATGTCCTCATCGCCGAGCTAAAGAGAATTTGTGGGCTAGAGATCAGGGGGACATGCAAAACGACCACGCTCTCTCCGAAGACAACATACGGAATCGATATCACGGTAAAGATGAGGCCGCAAAGCCAGGGGTGGGAAGCTCCGGTGAGCCTCAGTCTCACTCTACCGGATGGACACAAGCAGGAACGCGTGGAATACTTGGGCGTACTGGAGAAGGACAAGTGGTTGGATATTAGAATCGGCACGTTCGAGACAACACCGAGAACCGTCGGTGAGTTGAGCTTTTCCCTGACGCAAACTGGTGGGCACTGGAAGTCCGGCCTCCTCGTCAAAGGCGTTAGGTTAACGCCGCTCGGTTGACGCGTCATCGGTCCTTTCTGCTTCCTTACGCTCCGCACCATGATTCGAGTTTTGTCCAACTTACACGTGGAGCCGAGTTCCCGGCTGCTTCACTTCTTGCCACGACCGGATCCTCCATGGCCGCGATTGGCGAGTCGTGGCTTTAAATATCTGCACTGATTTCCTGTCTATGTTTGCTTGTGGGTCTTGGCAACGGTGCTTTTCGTATTTCGTATCCATTGGCCAAAAAAAAAAAAATCCCATATTCACTCCCACCTTTTTTCGCTCCCTAGGGTTTTCCCATCCCAATAGCCGCCCTGACCCTCTTGCAGCAAAACCTTCTAAGGGGAGAGAACCTCTCCCGCCCTCTCCCTCACCCCTCATCCTCTTTCTTTCCCTTTGTGTTTTCCTGTCACTTCATGCTCTCGGCTTTTTCCTTTTTCTTTGGTTGATTTCGCGGATGATTTCCCCTACTTCTTTCGTGTAAGGAGTTTTATCCAATGAACTCGAAATTTCGATGTGTGTTTCGAAAGAAACAGCTATTCTGAATTTACTTGCTCGTTTTAGCTCCGACTCCAATTCTAGTCCTTGCTATATATAGTCGAGCGCGGCTCCTCTATTGCTTTAGTGGTTGACTTATCTAAAAATAATTTTGTGATCATCTAGTATCTCTTTTGTAGTCTTTTCTCTTGATCTAAAGTTATATTTAGATTTAGGTATTCTTTCATTTCAATCTAAAAATAGATCTGGTATTGAGAAGGTGTTTTTTGTACTCTTTCAACTTATTGGTGTTGTTGTAATCTCTTTTCGGTGATAGTATCCGGGACGTTGAACCTAAGCGTGCACTGCCTTTTAGTAAAACTATAAGTGGAGACGGATATATAAGTGTGTACTTATTATTGATGCTAGATTTAGTAATCATCTGCCGGTTGAGCTTAGATACTATAACAGACCTGCCTTTGTGTTGGAATGAGCGAATCACTATAAATTGCACTAAGTTCATTTATCTTTTAGATTTGTTTGTTTTGTTTGATTTTTATCTTTGTCTTGAAGCGATATACTTTTATTTCGAGTGAAATAAAAATTTGCTTGTAACCAAAAAAAAAAAAACCCACGAATATTAAGCTTCTTTCCAGCTTATATGTTTCAACAAAGTAGAAGGCCAAGACGGCGATGAAATGCTTGGAATGTAAGTGATTAAATCAGATTGAACGAAGTTACGGTTGGATAAATGATCTCATCTCGTAAGATTAAGCTAATAGTGGTAATTTGTTTTTAAAGTCTACAACTACACGTTAATAATCCACTTTTCATCTCCGAACTTGTGCCTTTTTCCCAATCAAATCGTTGTGATTGTACAATGAAAAATCCGTTCGATATCAAGAGGCTGGGACGAAATTTTATTTGGCACTGCGGACTAAAATTCTCTCCCCCCCCCCCCCCCCCCCCCCAAAAAAAAAAAAAGACAGCAGCTGGACTCGAGCAATAAAATTTTTCAAAACAAGCACTGCCCTCTTACAAGAGATTTGTTGAGATTGCTCCCATTTGTCTTCATGATCGGTCTGGTTTACAGACTGGAGGTAGCGATGTCGAATGAACAGCTACTTGCGGTTGAAAAGGAGAAAAATTTGGTCTTTTCATTGCTTTCTGTGAGGCCCCCCCCAAAAAAAAAAGGAGAGAAAGAAAAGAAAGAAGAAAGACTTTGGCGTGATGGGAAAAAAGATTATCAGTTAGCCGATCAAGTTCGTCTTGTATGCATGCAACGTTGTCAATAAGGACGGACCCATTGACGTGATAGCAGATGGATGGGGCCCCCTTCAATATTTTTATTATTTTTTATGGAAATTTTCTACACCTTTGTAGTTGGAGAATAAATATACGATAATAAGAATCCTTCTTAATTATAATCTTTTGTGTGTTCTACTTGATTACAATGGTAGTATTACTTACTTTGCAATTCAACTTTGTCGCATCTAATGCCAGTTTTCGCACATCATTAAATTTTTCTCTGCCCAACGGCAGAAAACAGAAATAAATAACTGACATTGGTTTGAATAACAATAGTATTATTTTTGCCATTTTTTTTTCATTTTTTCAAAATCTTGGGACACGCAGTTTACTCTTTGTCCAATGCAAAATGCTCATAGACTTTCGAACGTTTTTCTATTGGCACATGCATCAGCTCTGTTCTTTTTTCTTCTAGTCTGAGACTTGTAAATGGCTTGAGACCATCGCATGTCATCCTTCTATATTTTGGTCATCTATCCCTCATTTTCAGCAATCTCACCCATGGCTGACGCTGAATTGGCCGTTTCACTGGCGATGGTCAGTCTTCGTGATCTTCTCTCCAAGTCCGAAGACATCATCATCGCCGATCAAAGCTTAACAGTTCAAATCTCTGACTCCATAAGAAGTCTCCATACGATCATGATGAAAAGGCGACCCGCCTACCACAACCATCAATCTGATGAACAACGCGAAGAAAACCTTCGGGATAGGGCTCGCTGTGCTGAGATGACTGCACAACAACTCCTTGTCCAATTGCTCCGAGATCACATGTCGAAATCGAAACTAGATCGGTTCTTCTCAGGAACGGACCGAGTACGTGCCAAGGAAGACTTGGTCACGAAATTCGGAGAGGAAGTTGTATTGCCGTTCCAACAGCCCGAGCCTGCTGCTGAAAATGGCCAGCAGGACAATGAAATGGCATTACCTCCACTATCCAGGGAGAGGGTCGAGTCCCGAATTGTGGGCCGTGACCGAAGTGTGAATCTTCTTGTGACCAATTTGATTGGTCCTACCACTCCTCGTCCTGTTCCTCCTCCTCCGGCTCCGGATCCGAATGCCCCTCCTCCAGTTCCTCCCCCGGATGCCAACGCCCCTCCTCCGGTTCCTCCTGCCCCTCCTCCGGATGCCAACGCCCCTCCTGTTCCTCCCCCGGATCCCAACGCCCCTCCTGTTCCTCCCCCGGATCCCAACACCCCTCTTCAGGTGATCGCGGTGGTTGGCAGAGAAAACTGTGGCAAGACCGCACTGGTGAGGAGTGTCTTCAACATGCTAGAAATCAAGCATCACTTTGACTGTCGCGCTTGGGTCCATGTCACGGGCCTTGGGGCGAAGTCCTGGACGGAGAGCCTCCTGGTGGACATACTGTTACAGATGCCAGTCGGAGATCAGCTGAAAGACTTGAAGCACAAGAATAAGGAGCAGCTGTTTTTCAAGCTTTATGGATTGTTGATGGAGAAGAGATACTTGATAGTTTTGGATAGTTTGGGCGCCCAACCGTTCGACGACTTCTTGCGCCCATTTGCGGACGTAAATAATGGAAGCAGAGTAATTGTCACTTCTACTAATGTAGCTATGCAAACTTTGGTAGACCGGAGTGTAGGTGATCTCCCATTATGCCCGGACTTCACCAATGGAGAGTGCGAGACATTGCTGCAGGATAGCTTCACGGGAGAAGGAGTTCTCTCTCAAGAATTGATGGCGTCAATTCTGAACAAATGCAGGGGTTCTGCCCTAGCGATCTCACTGCTAGGAGGACTTTTGTCTGCTGTGGAAGAGAACAAAAGGGTGGCCCTCATCAATGGGCTCGGAGAACATCCCACCCTCGACGATGTCATGCTCTTGTGCTTCCACGAGTTGCCCTACATGATGAAGCCATGCGTTCTCTATATGGCTCTCTTTCCTAAGGAGTCCGAGGTGCCCACAAGGAGGCTTTTCCGGCTATGGGCTGCTGAGGGGTTGTCGGCAGAGGCAGCTGCTGAGGGGTCAGTCCAAATGCGGTCGGCGGAGAACTGTTTTCGTGAATTAGAGAGAAGGAACTTGATTTGTGTGGTATGCCGGAAACCTAACACAAGTGCCCGATCATGTCGCATGCCTGCTTTTCTTCATAAATTTTTCGTTGGGAAGGCAAAAGCCTTCGGACTTCTTAAGATCAGCCCCGCCCCCGAGCATAATGCTCCGCATCAACCGAACCAAGCGCAAAACGCAGCGACAGGACATCATGATTACATGGTCCGATACCTCCGTTCTGTTGCATCATTTAACACCTGTAAGCCCGGTACACAACAAGCGAGAGAGATCGAAGATCTTCTTACATCATCAATTATAGATGGAGGCCCGGGTTTGCTGAGGGTACTTGATCTCGAGGGTGTCTACAAGCCTGTGCTCCCCAACAAATTCGAGAATATACTTCCGAACCTAAGGTATTTGGGATTGAGACGGACTGCCCTGGATTCGATTCCGGAATCAGTCGGGAATCTGTTGCTACTGGAAACCTTAGATCTGAAGCACACCAACATAACCAAAGTTACAAGCGCCGTTTGGAATGCAAAGAACCTCCGACATCTGTACCTGAGCGAAGCATCGTTTGATGGGTCCATCCCACACCACATCTCATCAGGGTCTAAACTCGAGACGCTTTGGGGTCTGTTCATAAAAACTGATAAGAGCCCCATGATAAGTGTGTTGCGGAGGCTGCGAAGCCTGAAGAAGCTGGGTGTGACGTGCCGTCCCAGAGCGGCGAGTGCAGTGGCAAAATGCATTTCACAACTGACCGGTCTCAAGTCCCTGAGGTTGAGATCGAGGGACTTGTTCGGTCAGCCTGCAGTTCTCCGTTTATGTAGCATGAGAGGGCTCACAGATCTTTCAAACTTGTATTTGCTTGGATCGTTGCGGCCCGAACAAAACCCGTGTTCGGTCCTTCCTCTGAATCTGGAAAGGCTTACCTTGTCGATGTCAGGATGTGGACATGATCCGATGCCGGTCCTAAAGCTCCTGAATCAATTGATTGATCTCAGGTTATTGGCTCGATCGTGCTCCCTGACACAACTGCGTTGCCAAGAAGGTTTTCCACAACTCCGCATCTTAAAACTATGGATGCTGGATAAGTTGGAAGAATTTGTTATCGACCAAGGGGCCATGGGTAACCTCGAAGAGTTGGATATCAGGCAATGCGAGAAGCTAAGGAGGGTTGCTGGCTTGGATCATCTCAACAGATTGAAAAATGTGCGTCTTACTAAAGTTAAGGAAGTCCTTCACCCCAGCCGTCGCGATGGCATCATAGTTCGCCAACACACATTGGTCAAAACAACGGAGCTACTGTCCGAGGTAAAGTTTATTATTACTACTTATTACATTGGTCAACAGCTTTACTCTACTATGTACTATTAAAGAAAAATTTAATTGCACTTCAGGAGAAATAAGATGCAACAATTTGGAAGCGAATCTTACGAATTCCAACTCTAGAGTAAAAAGGAATGGGTTCTTTATGTGGTACAGGCTTGCGTAACCTGTTCGTTACGCAAACATCGGGAAAATAGCAAAATGAAGGCTTCTGTTGTTCATTGATAGATTTTGATAAAACAAAAACCGCTTTTGATATATAGAAAGATGTGCTTCAATAGTGCTATATTTATAACATGGATATTGATATGCATTCTATCTTCACCCGTAGGATCGACCTCCAGCTAGGGGACTTGACATTTACGAGGTAAACAACGGATGATAATTTCATGGATGTTGCGTACTGCAGTTTTCTAAGTTCATATCCTTCAATCGCGTTTATCTTTTGCTGGCCAATTACGAAAGCATTTACTTGTTGCACAGGGAGGGGTGCCTGATGAAACGGACGAGGATTGACTTCGGCCTGGATCGATCAGCTTCCAACAATGAAACGGTTTGACGCTCGTAATAAGAGTATTCAGATGCTAAGGGGTGCTTTTATCTATTTCCTCTTATATCTCCATATGTGTGCATTTTTCTAAATTGTAATTCGTGGCAAATGCTGCTTCAGCTAAAGTCTCAAGACTTTCTTCTTTTGGCATTGTGAGTGGAAAATGTTAAGAGCTCGCTTGTGTCTCGTGTCAAATTTTTTCGTATCTTGAATGTTCGTTAGTTGTGGTTTGTCTCTGAGTTTGGACCTTACCTTGAAATCGGCTCACGACTACAAGGATTCAATATGTTGGTGATATCTGTTCTTTCCTTATTTCGCAAGGTTGTTGCATGATATTCTTCCCCTTTTTAATTTTTCCCTTTTGGTTTAGCGGTGTGGTGAGGTAAGGTATCCGGATTGGCTTTCCTACATCTCGACTAGGCCCTGGCAATCCTAACGATGCAACTTCCCTAAGTTGGCAGGATTTTGCTCATAGAGTGCTTGCAACAAAACTTGAATCTTTTGCCATGAGCGTGAATGATAATCATTCTGCTCCCAACAGCTATTTTTGGCAATAAATAGATTTTTTTTTTGTTCATTGGACAAGTTTCTAAGCAAAGAAACGTGTTTAATTACAATGCAAAATCTTTATTTTCAAAATAGAAATTCATTTAATTATAGTATAAAATTTTTACGTTTGCCAATCATTAGGCCTCGTTCGTCACTTGACAACAGGGACACGAGAGAAAGGGAGTGAGTGATGAAAAGAATTCTTATTTTTATTTTGTTCCAAAAAAAAAAATCTACTTGTTGCGACTAAAAAAAAAGTTTCTCAGGTTAGTGGATTATTAAGTTAATTATTTAACTAACATAACTTAGACTCTCTGAAGTTCATATCAAATCATAACTTATGGTTCAATACTTAACATGCAAAGATTTTTAATATGAGTCATTACTAATCACTCTTGGTAGGTCGATTAAAAACCCAAGTAAATTAGTAAGAGAACTAAATAATTTATATGAACTAGAGATTAAGAGTTCTGGAGACTTGGTTATGCTCAATTATTTTAATGCCCTTTCAGTATCATCTTATTTCATGAAAAATCATTTGAAAATATAACATTAATTGATTTTAACCTAAGTCACTAACAAAAGTTATCATGCGAGTGCACAGTTAAATAATTGAACATCGAAGAATCAAGATAATCAAAGGAGCATGCGTCGTACAAACATTATTGTTATCTTTTTTAATTTTCACCTTTTTGTAATGAATGCACAAATGACTATTCTAGGATACAATGACATGAATTAAATGCGAGACTAAAATGCAACCTATATGACATGGCGAAAATGATCACATAGCAGAAATGACATGGCATAGATGACGTGGCATAAATGACATCACAAGTACGAATGACATAGCAAGAATGATTTTTTTTGGAAGAATTTATTTCCTAAAATATAACTATGTCAAGACAATACTTATCATGCATATTTTAGAGTTTAAATTGACCTAAAAATATATTAAAGATTGATTATTTAAACTCAAAATTCTATTTAGGCATGCAATTTCTAATCTAAAATGCGATTTAGCCTAAATATTCTACAAAAAAAGATTTGATATGCAATTATCTACATGGTGCTATTTCAAAAAAGATATGCAATTTTTCAAATATGGAATATGAATGAATGCAATCTTATTTAGAATTTTATCGAGATTACATCATGCGACGGATATATTCTAAAAAATATATTACAATCAAGCAATTCAAGTCAAAATAGGAAAGTGGATATGCCAATCAATTCAAACAAGAAAAGTGGATATCAACCAATTTTGAAATATTTCGTGAATATTTAAGTTAATCTTTAATTTGTTAACAATAAAATTTAAATTCTTGCTTAATCGAGTATTCCATCGATAATCTTAAAGATGGACTTTCTCAATCATATGGCAGTTGTGGATTAGGAAAGATTCATAATCAACTTGTATTTTGAAAAGATATCCATTTTAATGCAATTTATGCTTAGGATATGCGAAAATATGCAAAATAGGCTAAGATATGTAAAATATGACAAAACAGGCAAGTGGATATATTAAAATTGACATAGGAAATTTACCTCTCCTTCAAGATTACGTTTTCCTAATTTTGAACTTCGAAATTTGTTGACCAAGCTTGGATTGGACCGGCTTGGATTAGGACACGGTCGGTGACGTTCAGAAGCACAAGTCAATGCAGCTGCACTTAGCAGGTGAAGCTGCTCGTCGATGGTATTTGCAGGATGCTCGATGTGCTTGGTGATCAAGGACAGCGGAGGCGAGAAAGCTGCTAGTCGCTTCGATTTCTTGGTATAATCCTGCGAAGAAAGCAAGACCCGTTGGTTGTGGAGAGGTGGCAGCTCTTGAAGATCGCAGGAAGCCAAGCGCAAGTCGTGAGCTAAGTTCTGTGATGGCCTTCGAGACAAAATAAAAGCAAAGCAATGAGAAAGAGGGACACTCAATGGACCGTCCAACACAATGAGCACCACTATTGGCAGAACTTTGGAGTGAGACCAGCAAACAACCAAGTCAATAACCCTTGCAAGTTCAAAGCTTCGTAGACAGTAAGGAAGCCTCGGTGGTTGTTAGGCATCTGCAAATCAATTGCGAAGGACTTTGGCAGCACTTGCAGAAAAGCTCTTTCTCCTCCTCTCCGAGCCCTCTACGTCTGTTTGCTCCTCTTCTTCGTTTATGGGCGTGCGTTTTATTCACCTGCAGAGAAAAAGAAACAAACTTGTTTTGTTGCTTGTCTCCTCTAGGTGGTGGCGTGGATCAATCCCCGAGAAGTATCCACTCCTCTCTCCTTCTGTATGTTTTCCTCCTTCGGCCTTGTTTTTTTCGGTGAATGGTCCCCCTCCTCACGTTCTTTTGATGAGTACTTATAATTCAGAGTTTAGGGTTTCTTTCAGAAGTCCTTGTCAGCTTGCATATTCTTCTTCACAAAATTAATATTCACTTTGCTTTGCTTTGCGTACGTGGCCGACAATCTTCTTCCTTCTCGTTGCATTATGGCCGAGAATATTCTGACAGCATTTGCTTGGTCTTATGTATTGGTCCGGTCAGTAGTTTTAATTCTACCTTTTTCTTCGTGTGCGGCCATATTTTCCTCACATAATATTCAGCCCATATTTTACACTTTGCCTTGCCTAAGAACATATTTGTCAGGTGCTTCCTTTTCATGGCCGAATTTTTCTTGTAGCGCAGGCTGCGTAGGTCTCAGTTTTTGGTCCGCCTTCGAAGCTGGGACAATTAAATGCAAAATACAATGCATGCTAAAATTAAATATGAATTTTGAATTTATTTTTGGCAGGAATTAAAATTTAACTCCTAATTTTATGCAAAATAAATGATTAAGAAAAAAATTAAAATTTAGGTGTCAACACTACTTTTCATTTTTGTTTCAAAACTATTTTTGGGCTTAAAATTTGTCCATGAAGCAGAAAAATGAAATTATTTTACCAAACAGATTTCTACTCTAAATATGCTTCCACGAATAAACAATAAAATGATTGTCCTCCGGGCCCAAGATAACAAAACATAGGTGAATATTTCTGTTCCCTGTAGACTAATGGGAGTGTTATTGACTACTGACTTCTCTTTTTCTTCTCTATGCTTTCAGTTTTTATAACGATCAGGTGTCCGAGCCTCTTTAAATAATCCGTCAATTCTCTGGAGACAATGGATATCCTTCTTATCCCATTGCAACGAAATAAGATGCACAGGTAAATTTGTTGTGGAAGCGTAAGTTACAAACTTATAATGAAAAGGTAGGCTGGTGATTCTAGCTTAATCGAGTAACCTAAATCTACTTGACAAGTTAGGACAATAATAAAGTCGGTAAATTACAAATAAAACAAATATATGTCGGGCATAAATTCCAACCAGAGAGCGACCCCGAACTAGTGGGTAACTCATCCGCTTGTAGAGTCGGTAGCTCAATGTCCTCTAAGGAGTTGCCAAGATTGTTGTTTGCGTTTTGATTCTTCCTAAAAAAGTTCAGTAAATCACTTGGTGTGTTTGTTTGAGTGCAAGTGCTTTCTAGGAGGTCGTTTTCAGAACTTTTACACGTATGGTTGGCCAAAAATGACAAATGAAGCAAAAACACTTTCTGGTCAACGAAAATATTAATGCATAAAATGGAAAAAGTGTATCCCTCAATCTGAAGAGGTTAAAACACTTTCTAGAATTATTCCTCTTGAATTTGTTGATATTTTATTATTTTTTATTCTATTTTTTTGGAATATAATATTTAAATATTTAAGTATATTTTCTTTTTGTTTTCGTTTTTATTTTTCTTTCCCTCGACCAATCGCCAGGCCTCGATGATGGCTAGTGACAAGCGAGCTCGAGCTTCGCTAGCCTACGCTTGTGGCGAGCTTGGCCTTGCTAGTCTCGAACAAGGGTTGAGCCTTGTTGGATCTAGCAATCTCAAACTCTCCTGGCGAGCTTGAGGCCAAGCCTCATTGTGGTTCGGCAATCGGCGAGGTAGAAGAAAGATAGACAGATAAAGATAAATAAATAAATAAAAATTAAGAATTTAATTTTTTTTAACTTAAGATAAAGTCATGAGATTGAAATAATTTTCCAAATGCGATCTAAACATAAGAAAACATCAGATTTTACTAATCTAACAACTTGGACATAAAGTGCCAGTGGATTTATTTACTGAAATCAAACCATCAAACCACAAAAGTTGTAAAATATGACTATTTGGATGGCCTAATCGGCGATGCCACATAAGTTCATCCACAATCTTGTTTCTTTGAGGGAACAATGCCACGGAATGTGGGTCCTTATTGTTATATAATACTTGATGATTAGTTCCCTTCAGCAATGTCCGGTGTGTCCTCGAGTACTTGATAGAAAAACTAGATGAATTAAACTCAAAATAGCAAGGATAATCTCGCGTCAATTGAGAGATAGATAATGGATTTTTTTTTTTAAATTTGTGGAGCGACAAGAACGTTATTAAGTGAAAACTGACCAGTCTCATCGTCAAATTGACCAGTCCCAATATGAGTAATTGGCAGTGATGTGCCATTCCCAACTATCACACTATCCTGCCCATAGTAAGGAATCGCGTTCACAAGATTACTTGGATTATCTGTCATATGGCTATTAGCACCAGTGTTCGGATGCGATTCTTCATCTTGTGAGTTTGAGATATGAAGAGCAGCAAGGCCGTGGCATGTATTGATACTCTGATTACTGTTATCAACATGATACCAGCAATTCAATGCATTATACCCCTTCTTCTTATAGATTTGACAAATGAAAGGTGACATTCCCAGGTTGGAATTTGGCAGTGCATGAACGGTTTTTGTTTGCAGAGTAGTATAATGGTTTCTCGAAAAGGGCTGACCATTCAGATTTGTTTGGGAAAAGCCACGACCCCTAGAATTAAATCTGGGTCCTCTACCTCTTCGTCTAGGGTTGTTTTTGTAGCCATCATTACTTCGCTGTGAGGTAAACGCTACTGAACTGTTTGGAAGCAAGATTCTTCGTAATTCGTAACTTTGAAGTTGTGCAACCACTTTGGCATGAGATGGAAGAGGAAGCTTGAACATAGTCATTTTGAATGACTCATAGCTATCATCAAGTCCTTCAAGTAATATGAAGACTTTATTAGCATCCGACACATGTTTACCAATTGAATGAAATTCATCGCAAATAGATTTAAAATCATGAAGATAAATAGATAAAGGCTTATTTTCTTTCCTGATGTGTTGAAGTAGTCCGAAGAGGTCAAATTCACGAGTCACTGAGCTTTGCTTGAAATGATCGGTGAGAGTTTTCCATACTTCTATTGCTATTTGAAGTCCAAGAACCCTTTCTGACAGCGTACCCACACGATCCAAGACTTTACGAGTCAATCACTATGCATCCATGATGCATATTCAGATTATTGTCTTCGGTTACATTTTTTGCTATCCGAGTCTGTGGCGGTGCCGCTATCTCTCTAGTAAGGAAGCCAAATAGGTCCTGACTTTCAATCATAGACAATACATGTGTCTCCCAAAGTAAAAATTTGTTTTCACTAAGCTTCAATGTAACAAAATTTGCCACATTGATGTTTGAAGGAAATGGAAATCTTGGGTTTGGGGAAGTTTGCGACATGATCGTATGGTTTTTCTTTTTTTTTCAACAAGAAGAAATCAGTGTGTCCTTGCATGGTTCTAACACCAAAAAGAAAACATAGAATTAAGTCGATGAAGCTTGCTTTTCGTTGATACATAGTACTGTATAAATAGAAATATCACCACCTACAATTATGTGATAAAAGATAACGATTTTGGTATACATGAAAAATGAATAAAATTAACGATTCTGATTTTTTACTTTATGATTTGTTACTTCAATACATATCATGTGGTACTTACTCAACCAATACACACATTAGTAACATTTATTTATCTTTGTCATGGTCAAAACAACATAAGAGATTTTCTGGACAAATTTGATGAAACAGTGACTGGTATAAAAGCGAAGTGAAAAAAAATTACAGAAAGCTTTTTCATACACGTTTAAAAATAATTAGAGTCTACGAAAATAGGGGTGAGCAAAAAAACCACGATCCAACTAAACCGAACCGGACCGTACCCAACCGGCTAATTTTGGATCGTAACTGGCGGGTACGATTCGGTTTCCGGTTCCAATTTTCCAAAATCGGCGGGTATCGGTTCAATTCCCGGTTTCGGGTGGAAATCATCCAACCGGCTCAACCGAACCGGTTTTTACATAATATAAATGGGCTAATTATTTAAATGTAACCATTTCTTAAATTCTTAACTTATAGGTCCCAAAAAAAGGAGCCTAGACCCGCAAAATGAAAAAGGACCCTGCCCTAATCCAACTCTCTTCGCACTCAGTCGCTCTTGTTGTACAATTTAATTGCACATTTATTTCTTTTTCTAGTACAGTGGGCAAATTGTCACTTAGCCGGTGTCCTTGGGTTGCTGAGAATTTTGATTTACAAGGGTAAAAAAGGAAACAAAAGTTCTAAGCTACGTTATATAACATTATTGAGTCATATTTGTGGGATTAGTATTCAACTTATTTTTTTCAAGGAACGAGTGGATGATGTTAGGACCGTAACCAGGATCCAACCAAGAACCGGACCGGACCGGTGGTTCGGTTCTCGGGTGGATCCATGGAACAAACGGTTGGTTCACGGTTCGCATTTTGCAAAACCGGTCCCTAACGGACTGTTCTCGATTCTAGGGTAGAACCATCCATCCTGTGAACCGATCACCCCTATATAGAAATATATCTCTATGCATGTTGTTCAATACACATGCGCCAAATATAATGGGTCGTCCAAATTTGCAATGCAAAAACTATCATATATCTATAGTTACCCCGACACCTATTCGACTATGTCCATCGGCCCATGATTTTTCCTACTTCCCTTGCACATCTAGTAATGAGAAGAGTCTAAACGGGAAAAAGGTCCATCCTTGAGAAGAAAACTCCATTTGGAGGGAGCGAATTGAAGTCAACTCTTTGCTATCAATACTTACCAATAATTATGGAAATGTACGTACATGGAACAGAATAATAAAATTCCGCCGTATGACCAATTAAAGAAAACGGTTAATGACTTTACTTGCTTCACCTGTCATCTACTTGCTTCACCTGTCATCTCCACACTCACCATTGTCCTCTTTTTGCCTAGTCTACAGTCATTATTACGACCTAAAAAAAATCGAGCTTTTCAAATTTTAGGTTAATAGATTATTAAATTAATTAATTAGATTAATTAATTTATCTCTAACTCTTCTAAGTTCTATCAAATCGTGACTTATGGTTCAAGTGATTATTAGACAAAAGATTTTAATTTTTGAAATCGTCACTAATCATTTTTGATAGGTTGATTATACACCTAAATAAAATATTGAGAGGAATACTTTATTCCTACGAACTAGAGATCAATGAGTTTGAGGACTTTGTTACATTGATTTTTTTAATTAATGCTCTTTCGGTACCAATTTCATAAAAAAATGTTTAATTTAACACTTATGATGAATTTTCATTGAAAGGTACAAATTTTTTGTCTTTTTTATATGACAATATGAAGAACTATACTATATGGAATGCATGCTGTGAATGACTTTTTTAAATGAATTTTCATTTTTTGAGATGTAATCTTAAAACAAATGTGGTTCAACATAAATATTTACAAGATAGATTACACGTGAAATTATCTACATGATATGAATTTTTGAAAGATATAATTTTTAAGCATGGCAATTGAATGATATATCCAACAAGATTTAATCGGGATTCAAATCAAATAGGCAACGAAATTTTTTATATTCTAAAGATTAGAATCGTTATTTAATTTGACTGATTGGACTACCAAATTCAAACTTTGTATTGTATTGTTGATTAGGATCTTGGATCACGACTCTAACGATAAAGATGGGTATAGTTTTGTGTCGATGAAAGAGGAATTAAGATGGTGGCACCGAACTTCCAAACTTTCATTCTCCAAAACTCTCCTATAAAAATATGCTCTCATTTAGTTTCCTTTGGATTTTTTTCTTAATCTTCTCCTTCGAAGCATTCTTTCATCCTCCTTTTATAGCATTCTCTTCTATCTCTCCATCTCCATCTCTATTCACACTTCTCTTTATCCATCTTCCTTTCTTCATATCTATATTCTTTTCTTCATCTCTATCTCTATCTCCTTTTCTCCACCTCCATCTTCCTTTTTCCACCTTTAGCTCCTTTTCTCCATCAACTCACGGATCGCATATGAAATCTCCCGAATTGGGAAATACTTTGTAATGCTATGAATTCCTTTGATCCTTGAACTTCTAATTCACTCGAAGTAGGGTTTTCAAAGTGCTGGGTTGTGTGTCTATTATCTGTAGTTTTCTACAAATGCCAAATAGCGCATGATATGATTCAAAATAATTAAAAGAAATGATTGAAAGGGACATGTTGCCTATATCACTCGGCAATCATGAAAAGAATCACGCCACTTAATCCATTCGGTGAACATGACAAGGGCCATGCCACCTAATCCACTTGGCGAACACGAAAAGGGGTCGTGATATCTAATTGACTCGATGAATACGAAGGGGTTGTGACACCTAATCCACTCGATGAACACAAAATATTAAAATCATGCCGCCTAATCTACTCAGTAAACATGAAATAGGTTTGTGATGCCCGAGCAAGCATAAAAGATAAATTCACATGATGAATCTTCGAAAGATACGTGTTGCCTATTCCACTCGGGTAAACACGAAATGAAAAACAATATCACCTGTTTCAAATGAGTGACCATTAAAGAAATACGTGCTACTTAATCCACTCGGTAAACACGAAATGAAAAAAATATTACTTATTCTAAATGGGTGAATATAAAAAGATACATGCTACCTATTCCACTCGGTAAACACGTAATGAGAAACAATATGACCTGCTTCATGATAAGTGTAACACATGTGTATAGATAAAGAAAACAAAATTCATGAGTCTGTCGGCATTGCCAAACTTCATTGAGGAATTCATCAATGAGGAAGACTGTCTAATCTTTTGACAAATTTGGTCATATCGAATGAGGAAATTTTACTTAGAAAGGACTTTCACTCACTCTCTTGAAAAAGCATTTAATCCTGACCTTTGTTGCGGGTATGAGAATCACTCAGAACTGTCATTATGCTTGACAAGAGTTCAAGTATTCTTACAATCAGTATGACTTGACCAATCTGATAGTTCTTTAGAAGGATCGTAATGTAAGGCTTGATCAAGGCTTTAACAAGGGGGACTCATGTGAGTCATTTGACTTTGAATAAAACATTATCATGGATTATATCAGGTCTACAAGTCAAAAACCTTGCAAAGATGAGATAGAAAAATCTTGCTCGCACTTTTTCAAGCAATATTTATAAGCATATAAAATCCTACGTTAACTCAAGTATCCTAATCTGAAAAGACTTCGGTAAGGATTGAATATAAGTTTGGGTAGGCTTGAAATGAATAGCTTACTTATAACAAAATGGTATATCATGAATCGTGGGAATTGGTGATTGTCGCGACCCTCCTGAAAGGGGGAGAAGGTTAATGAATTGTCGGGCCCATTTGAGATATCGAGAGGCCTAGCGGTGGCCCTCCTAGGCCCATACCAAATCGTGTCAGGAAATTTCAAAATCGAGATCGACCTTATTATGGTCAGGTGACATGCGCATCGGTGTACATGCATTTGGAGTCGCCACTAATCATTTTTTAGAGGGTATGACTAGAAACCCTATCGAGCAATTGGGAGGTATCGCTCGATTCTGTGAAAACCAGAGATTTTGGGTTCGGGGACTTAGTTACGCCAATATTGCTACTGACGCCCTTTCGGTACCTAAGTTGAATGATTTCCTGATCTAAAAAGTTCATGCAGATATTCTTTGGGTAGGATAGGTCCTAAAAATCTAATGGGTTTATGCGAATGGGATTATCTATCCTATCAATCACAATCATTGAAATAAGTGCGCAATCAAGGGATCAAAGCAGGAAAAGCCGCATTAGATCATGTCAAAATGAGTCTAAGAAAGCCCCAAAGGCCTAGAAAACACACCAATTGGGTTCGAAGATAATTTTGAATGATATGAGACAGATTGACCAGAGGGGCAAAATGTTCATTTTGAAAGGCTCGGGAAGTCAGGAATGTGAAAATAGGTCAAACCAGTTGAATGTGGCTCGTCCCTACTTTTCACAATTTTTAAGAATTTTTTTGAATTTTTTTATTCATTATTTTTTAATATTTTTAATATTTTTAATAATTTATTTTATTATTTATTATTTATTATTTATTTTTATATATTATAATTTTTTAGGAATTTTCCTTACTTATTTTTTTTGAAATTTTATTGTTATCTTTTATTCATTATTATTTATTTTTTTAGAAATACTTTTTATAATTTTTTTTTATAAATTTTAAGAAATTATTTAATTTATTTTTTAATTATTATTTATTTATTTATTGGATATTATTGTTGTTGTTTTTTATTTTATATTTAATTATAATTTTTTTTATTTTTTATTTAATTCTTTGATCGGGTTGAGTCGACCCGGCCCACTTGACCCGAAGGCCCGAACCTAGAACCCTAGCCTATAACGACATAGTTTCGATTTTTCATTAATTTTCTATTTTTTAAAATTTATTTATTTTTGAAAATTTTTTATTATTTTATTATTTTTTTATTTATTATTTGTTATACGGATCGGGCCGAATGGACCCGGCCCACTATCCAGCCCGACCTGCAATTTACCCATAACCTGACGTAAAAATGACGTAGTTTTGAATAAAATTTTTGAATTTTCGCAATTTTCTGATTTTTTTAATTTTTTTATATTTTCTATTTTCCCGCCTAAATGCTAATCCTACAGCTTGTAGAAGGACACGTAGCTTAAATCTGACCATTCCTCCCCCGTATTGAACCTACGGCTGAGATCAAACATAAGACTCGATCCTGACCATTCATCTTCCATACTAATCTTACGGCTGAGATCAAACTTACGACTAAATCCTAACTGTCCAATCGAAATCGTTATTATATTCGGTTTGTTATAACTGTCGAGGCGATGTGGCATAGACGTGGCCTTTGACTGGGTCAAATCTACCGACTAAATCATCCTAATTGAAGCTCGAATAGAGACAGTCATGGCGGATCCAATCAAACCATTCCGAGCATAACTATCAAATTCCTTCACACAGAAGCATCTCAGGAGGTTCAAAACACTTGCCTCGGGCTCTGATTGAACTCGCGATTGCCAGATTCTCCTAACGAAGTCGCGACAAACCAACGTAGGTTGGAGGTTTCAGACGAAGACTCTCATGCGAGGTCAATGCAGAAATGAAGTGCGAGGAGGTTCAGAAATGCTCAAGGAGTAAAATGCCTAACATATCTTGAAGAAAAATAACTAGGGTCTTGAGATGCCATGCGAGCACCGAGGAGAAACTCAAAAATGCTAACTCACATTTTGGAAGCTACAAGCATTCGAGACTAGCTCGGCTGGTTTCTGAAGTCACAAGGAAGCTTCTCGCTGTGGTTTTGAACCTTCCTCTTCTTTGGATCACTCTGGCCCATCAATTATAGTTGGAGCTCTCGACTCCGGCAATGGCGTTCCGGAGGACCTCTCTTTCCCTCCCTCTCTCTATCTCACTCCGATCTCTCGCCTTTGTATGGTCTTTCTCCTCTATAACTGAATGACCTCCTCTGAAGATTTTTTTTTTAACAGACTCGTCCTCGCTCTCATTTACACTAGAGATTTTCAGAAGTTTGACGCGCGAGCAAGTGCTTCGCTGTGCTCACGTGCCTCGCGATGAATCCACGTGCCATTTGGCACATCGTCGCCGGGCAAACTTCCGATCAACTTATCGGAGCTTAGGTGAGCGTTTGATCTCATCTGGGAATGGGTCTCTTGTTTTTCCCCCTTATGTGTGCCAGAGAAAGAGGAGAACCAGGTTTGGTTCTGGTTCTCCAGTCACCGGGTTGACTGGGTCAGGTCAACCCGACCTGGTTAGCCCGATTTCGCTAAATGCTCCAAAATCTATCCAAATTCATTAAAATCATTCAAAATGAAGATCAAAATCGAACTTGGGAGCACAAATTCCATTAGAAAATGAACTCTTTCCAAAAAATGTGTGGGTATTTGCATGAGAATCCTAATTTCGGGTTTGACCCGAATATCCATTTTGCTAAATCCGGGCCCTAAATGGCCTTTTCTGAAAAAATTGATGCCACCAATGGATTCAGCAAGTGAAAATCTAGAGGGTGACGTGCCCCATCCTTCAATTTGATCCCTAGAAAATTTTTAATTGCATTTTAAGCCTTTTTAGGGACTAAATTGAAAAATTAAAAATTCCATTATGGTCCTTTCTATGAAATTAGACAATTCTTGTGAAATTTTGGACTAATTCGTAATTTCATAAAATAGAGAGGGATAACACGACTTGAAAAATGTAAAAATTGAAAATTATAGAATTAAAACGAAATTTCTAGGATTTTTTCAAATAATTTGAAAATGAGATTAACGAAGAAAACCACATTTTCAGATTAATTTTTTCAAAATTTCTTTGGCCAAAATGAAGAGGAAATTAAAAAAACAATATGAACTATTTGTTCGTATTTTTGTGGCCTCATATGCTATTTTTGTTATTAATTTTCCATTATTTTTCTATTTTCTGAAAAATATTTAAAATGCGAAAAATAAGGAAAATTATTTTTTGTTCAAAATTGGTTCCTTAGGCTAGACTAAGGCTTTCAAAGTTGATTTTGTAATTTTCTCATTTTTTTCTTGATTTTATTTTATGAATTTTTGAAAATAAAATGTAGGAAAGTACTGAAAATATGAAAAATTATTTTTTGCTCAAAATTGACTCCCTAGGCTAGGCTAAGGTCTTCAAAGTTAATTTTTCAATTTTTTTTTGAATTTTTATGGATTTTCTGAAAATTTTCCAAAAATAAAACGGCTAAAAATCAAGTGTCAACAGTTGCCCCTCTTTGAGAGGGGTACCTTAAGAGATCACTCTCAAAGACAGAATGACACTTGATGTCTAGCCGACTCTATTGGGAAAAATGAAAAGTCGTGACATCCCTTTCTATTTCTTTCAATGAAAGCCTAAGTATAATGTTCATCATGCTTATTTTGATATGGGAGGGAGAGGAAGGAGAGTCGAGAGACTTACCTGCAACTTATTTGCCCACCATGTGATTGTCGTTGACTGACCTGTTGAAAAACGGATTGGAAACCTAAGGATTTGTTAAAAGAAAACCCTAAGGGAATTGAATTTGGACCCGTATGGTAAGTTACCCCATGGCAGATTTCTAATGAAAGGATTCTATTGGTTAAGATTTGATCAAGATTTGACCCGTATGGTAGGTCACCCAATAGTAGTTTCCTAGTGAAAGGATTTTACGAATTCGATTAAGATTCGACTCGTATGGTAGGTCACTCCATGGTAGATTCCTAATGAAAGGATTCTACTGATTAAAATTTGATTAAGATTTGACCCGTATGGTAGGTCACCCCATGGTAGATTCCTAATGAAAGGATTCTACTAATTAAAATTTGATTAAGATTTGACCTGTATGCTAGGTCATCTCATGAAAATGCTTGTAAGAAGGGCTTTTGTGTCTGTAATAAGGACTTTGGTGCTTATAAAAAGGACTTTATGCCTGTAATAAGGACTTTAGTGCCTATATCAAGGACTTTGGTGCCTGTATCAAGGATTTGGGTGCATGTAAAAAGGACTTGATGCCTATATCAAGGACTTTAGTGCCTGTATCAGGGCTTAGTAACTATATCAAGGACTTGGTGCCAGTATTAAAGACATGATGCCTGTAACAAGGACTTTTGGTGCTTGTATCAAGGACTTTGGTACCTAATGAACAATCATATAGAAGTCACCTTCTTTCTATGGTGTCATATGAAGATCTAGGAAGAATGGGATCCTGTAAAATCTCGAACCTGATTAGCTTTTTTACAAGAAAGGTGCCATTCTGGAATCTGGATGGAATCAGAAAATCTGCAGAAGCTCAAACCTGAATAATTATATTGGTGAATGGGAAGTTTAGGAAAAATCTCGATTTTTCAAGCATTTCGAGTTTTCAAAATGTGTCATGTCCTCGCAAGTCATATAGACTTGTTTCAATAAATGCGAGGCGGTATAAGACGGTTATCCAAGTAAATCTTGCAACATACATATATCATCAAAATCCTTTATGAGGATAATTCTTGAGTCAATAAATCTAAAATCATCAAATAAGTTTGATCAGTCATGTCAACTGGAGTATCCCTGTCAAAGAGGATTTTTCACAGTATCAGTTTCTAAGAAATTTTGCTTCCTTACTGTTGACAATTGATTTGTGGTCAATTTTATTTTCAAAATTTTTTAGAAAATCCATAAAAATTCATAAAATTAAAAAATTAACTTTGGGGACCTTGGTTTGGCCTAGGAAACCAATTTTGAGCAAAAAATAATTTTCCTTATTTTTCATATTTTTCTGCATTTTATTTTTAGAAATTCATAAAAAATCAATAAAAAGTGAGAAAATTACAAAATCAACTTTGGGGACCTCAGCCTAGCCTAGGGAACCCATTTTGAGAAAAAAAAATAATTTTCCTTATTTGTTTGTATTTTTCTGCATTTTATTTTCAAAAATTCATAAAAAAAAATTAATAAAAAGTGAGAAAATTGAAAAATCAACTTTGGGGACCTCCGCCTAGCCTAGGGAACCAATTTTGAACAAAACATAATTTTCCTTATTTTTTTGCATTTTTAATATTTTCAGAAATTAGGAAAATAATAAAACAAATCAATAACAAATAGCATTTGAAGTCAGCAAATTACCAAAAAATATTAAATATTTTTAATTTAATTTTATCTTCATTTTGGATGAATAAATTTTGAAAAATTAGTTCTGGAATCTAGGGTTTCTTTGTTAATTTCATTTTTCAGAGTATTTAAATAATTCTAGAAATTCCATTTTAGACTTTTAATTTTCCATTTTTGCATTTTTAGAGTCGTGTCATCCTCCTCTATTTTTCAAAATTAAAATCGAGTCCAAAAGCCCTCAAAATCACCCAATTTCACTAAAAAGGACCAAAATGCAATTTCCGATTTTTCAAATTAGTCCCTAAAATCACTAAAAATGAAATTAAAAATTTTCTTGGGATTGAATTGAAAATAGGGCGACGTCACCCCCTAGTTTTTGACCCTCTGAATCCAATGGTGACAACAATTTTTGCAGAAAAGGGGCCTAAGACTTTGGATTTTGCAAAATGGTTTATCGAGTCAAATTTAGAAATTGGGTTTTTATAATAATCTTTGGGTTAATTGACATGAAATTTCATTTTCCTAATGCATTTGATGTTATAGAATCCGATTTTGGGGTCCAATTTGCTTAATTTTTGACCTTTTTAGGGTCAATTTAAGTGAATTTAATCAACCGGGTTAGTCGGGTCGGGTCAGATCTGACCCGACGACCCGGTCGATCTGTTTGAGAATTGAGGGACCAAATATGGTCCTTCTTCTTCGCGCAAATGGAGTTCAAAATTGGGGAAATCCTAACCGAGAGATTGAATGCGATTCTGAGAAGATTTGGAGGAGGTTGGGCGAAAATTCAAACAGAATTGCAAAGAGACAGTCTCGGGGGAGGTTGAGGATGCCAGAATCGAGTTTAAAAGGCCACGGAGGAGGTAATTTTCCGGGGAATTTTTTTTGGAGTTTTGAAACAGGGGGAAGGGTCGACTGTAATTGCAAAATTCGAGCAATTGGAGGTGGATCAAGGTGTGGAAGGAGCTCGACGAGATTGCCCAAGTCCACTGGAGTCGGCCCGTACCAGTTTCAAAGCTTGCGGTCGCTCGAAAAGGTAAGTCACAAGCTCGAGCTTGAGCTCGGTGCTCTAATGGCGAATCCTTGGTTTGACTATAATTCTCGCCTTTTTCGTGTGCGTTTTACTTCTCTTGCGCTTTTGATCCCCCTCCCATCTTCATTTTGCATCGACATCGCATATAAACCTTGAGTCGAAAGCCCAACCCTAGTTCATTCTGGCATGACCTGGTTAGAGAAATCTGGCGATTTAGAGCTTGATCAGGACACCAGGTAAGTCTCCTGAACCTTCAATGATGCTCTATGTCTAAGGAATTGAATGGTTATGCTCTAGTTTAGATGATTGAGTCGCCATAGTTGCTGTCTGTGAATGCTTCGATTACTTTGATTCAATCGTTATATTTGATTGATTTTTAGATATATTGATCTCTGAGTCTAGACGAATCGACTAAGACTGGTTTTGTATCGTTTGGTTGAGATTTCACCGTCAGATTATCGTCGAAAGTTTGTAGCCATCAGTCCGAATTTAGCTGGAGGAGGAAGACGGAGCCGTTGACTCGGTCAAGAGCTGACGTGGAAGTGACGTGGCACAATACGTCACATGACATGTTGGCAAGTTGACCGAGTCAAATGCTGACGTGGATGCCTCGTCAACGTAGTCGATTATTATAGCCTGAGAGGCTGAAACGAATCGAACGGTGGGGGATGTAACACGTGACGAGATCTGGGATTTCTGAAAATAAAAATTCGAGTTTTCCTAATATTATTAGCAATAAAATAATCGGACGGTTAGGATTAGTCTAAGGTTCAATCTCGGCCGTAGGTTTAGTATAAAGAATGGGTGGTCAAGATAGCGACAGGTGGAAGAGTGTCAATCGTCGGATTAAGGGGAGTCGGAAAATAGAAGTAGAATAAAAATTCTTAAAATTTTCGAAAACTAAAAAAATATATATATACTAAAACTGCGTCGTTTGGACCATTAGGTATTTTATTTGGGCCTTGTGCCGGGTCTAACTTTTGGGCCGGGTCAATTCGACCTGGTCCGTATAACAAAAATAATAATAATCTAGAAAATCAAATAAAAATTAAATAAAAAAACATAAATAAAAAACAAAAAGTAGAAACGGTGCCATTTTAGGGTGTTAGGTTTTAGTTCGGGTCATCGGGCTAGTCGACCCAACCCGACCCGAGAAGTGAAAATTAAACAAAAAAATTAACTAAATAGTAATAATAAGATTAGGATATAAAAATAATAGGAAACTTAGAAAATTAATAGAAAAATAAAAACTCTAAACTACGCGGTTTTGGTCTCATGAATATAAATAATAAAAAACGTTTAAAAATCGGAAATAAAAGGAAAATTTTAATAAATAAAATAATACAAAAGGTAATATAAAAAAATCATGAAAAATTAGGGAAAATCATTAGAAAAATCTTATAAAAATTAAAAGGAATATGGGAATAATTGGATAATAATAGGAAAATAAATATAAAGGTCAATAAAACTTATAAAAATTTTAGAAAATACAAAAAGCGTTGAAAATGATAACACAAATAATGACCAAAATACAAAAAAAAAATCATAAAAAACTTTTCTGAAAAAATTAGGAAACTCCAAAAATCATCGTAGAAATTCGTAGAAAAGGAAATAATAAATAATAAACAATAAAAAAAATTAAAATAAAAAAATGGAAAACTTACCAAAAAAGTATAGAAAATATCCAAAAATAGGAAAAATCCCTAAAAATCCCAAATTTTTTTTAATTCTAGAAAAATAGCGGATGTCTAAAAAATTTAAAAAATCATCACGAAAATTCTGAAAAATGTCCAAAAAATAGGGGAAATCTTTAGAAAATTCTTAAAGAGACTAGAAAAATTCTAAAAAAAATCTAGAAAAATTCTAAAAAATTCAGAAAAATCAGAAAAATTCCTAAAAATCATGAAAATTAGGGAAAAACCACATTCAACTAGTTTGATCTATTTTCACGGTTTTGAATTCTCGAGCCTTCCAAAATAACCGTTTTTCCCCTCTGGTCAATCTGACCTAAATCATTCCAAATCATCCCTAAACCTAATTGGTGTGTTTTCTAGTCTTCTAAGAGTCCTCTTTTCTCGAATTGACTTGATGCGACGTGATTTCTCTTTGATTTATCTCCTGATTGCCCATTTGTTTCTATGGTTGTGATTACTAGGATAGATACTCCCATCTACATGAATATCTTAGATTCTTAAAGCATACCTTACCCAATCTCGCCTGCATGAATTCTTTAGGTTAGAAAATCACTCAACTTAGGTATCGAAAGGGCATCAATAGTAATATTGGCGTAACTAAGTCCCCGAACACAAATCTCTGGTTTTCGCAGAATCGACCGATTTCTCCCAATTGTTCGATAGGGTTTCAAGTCATACCCTCCAAGAAATGATTGGTGGTGACTCCAATGACATGCACATTGAGCACATGTCACCTGACCACACTAAGGTCGACTTTGATATAAAACTTCCTGACGCGATTTGGTATGGGTCTGAGAGGGCCCGAGCTGAGCCTCGATATCCAATGGACTTAGCAATCCATTAACTCCCTCGGGATCCCGGAAATCTCAGGAGTATCGCGACAGACTAGCGACTCCGCGGGGAAATTAGTTTAACCCATTAGAGGACTTGAGCCGATTAAAAGGTTGGGTGCTTTCTAACACATCTTTCTGCAAGCGCTCTTGAAGGTGAGGTAAGTCCACTAACCTAATGTGTTAAATGTTCTTGCAGATGGGAGTTATAAGGGGAGGAGTGATTGCTGACATGTTTTATGCAGGGTTGGAGTTTGGGGTTGTTTGTTTATTTTCTGCGAATTAGAAGCACTGCTTGATATTAACTGCTGTGCATGTCCTGCATACTTTGAGGATCACGACACTTACACACACAAGTGCCTAAACGCAAGCCGCGAAATACTCTTCCTAGGTCGCCATAGATAGGGATCGAAATGCAAAGCTCTAGCATTCGATTGCGCCTGAGTTGACCATATTTGATCCCGCTCGTTGTCCGAATTGATGATTCTTCCCATTTGACGTTCGATTGCGCTTGTGGGCAAAGTCGTCGAATCAGACAGTGGGAGCCTTTTAGGTCCATACCCTGTCCCTTATTTTACTTTTTAGAGTCAATTCTTCACTTGTCTCATGCGAATGTGAATTGATCGGTTGGTATACCTAAAACCAAAACATAAAAGGGTCTAGTTGGTAAGGCTTTCTTATTTTCAACTTATAATTCATTTCCATACACTTTAATCTCTGTACACCATGCATCTCATACATTATTAAGTCATCATTTTGATGACTGGTTTGAAGGCCCTTTTAGGATAGAAAGATAATTTTTCTACATACCTTGAATTTTTGGGTGCTGTATTTCCGCACCCCCCTCATCCCTTTTAGACTTGATGTATTAGGGATCTTTTGAGATGTATTCGCACATTTTCCAATTCTTCTTTCAGATTTTTAGATAGGCAATAGCTTTCATTCCAATCATTGAGAGATCCTAGCCAATTACATAATTTCTTTGGGAGAAATCTAGGTTAAAACCCCTTGACTGACTTCTTTTGGTCAAGTAGGAATGCTTTAATCCTTATTTCACCAAGAGAAAATATGGAATTGGGCTAGTGCATTCGTATTGCATTTTCATTATAATCCTTGGTAATTAATTTTAGCACATTCTTGCATATTCATGATAGATGGGAAAATCGGATATTAAGGTCATCCTAGTCCCGCGCAAGGAGCTCACAGCATGGTGGAGCCGTCTTAACTCGGATAACCAAGCCTATGTTGAAAAATGCCTGGGGCGCTTAGTAGATCTCATCAATGTCAACTATCAGCCCACCATCATTCAAGCCTTGGCAAGGTTTTGGGATCCAGAAACCGTGACTTTCAACATTCGAGGACTAGAGATCACACCTACCCTGGAAGAGTATACAGCGATCATCGGACTAGAGTTTGACGATCACATTGTGCAGCCGGTATTGGGGAAAGATTCCACCTTAGCCCTATCCAAATTCCTACGCCTTAGGACCATGGAGATCGAAAAAATCCTCAAATCCAACTCCGGCAGGGTCACCCTCTCATTCCTATATAACAACTACTCCTCCCTCCTGGTCGAAGCTGGTCTTAAATCAGCTAGAGTATTCATCCTTGCCTTTTTCGCTTTTGTCATTTTCCCCACTTCCCAAACCACTTTCGATCCTTCCATGGTCCACATTGTCAAACAAGTGTGTTACCGTTGGAATTACTCGTATATGATTCTAGCTGAAACGTTCCTTTCCCTAAACCGCTTCCAGCCCACCTAAAGGGTTACATTCCAAGCATCCAATGGTCTTCTTTACATGTGGTTCACCTCACACATCAAAACATTTAACCTCCATATTGGATGCTATGAAATCAGCCGACATATCCACCCACTTGGTTCCTTCCTGAAATGTCAATCCGCTGTCGAGGAGCTATCCTTCAAGGATTGGAAGAAAAAACTAGAAACCTAGAACCGAAACAGCTTTGCTGGCGTCTAACCTGGCCTAGGATCCTAGAAGCCCGCATCGCAAGAGTAGATGGAAACCCTATCCCTTTACTGGGTTGCACAGGTGGAACCGTCTACTATCCTATCAGGGTGGTAAAGCAATTCGGTATGCTATAGGAGGTCCCGCCAGCAGTACGTCCAGGGGTCTTTGCCTTCGATCTACCACAAGGCGAGTTGACTAAAGAGGCAAAGGCAACGTACCAAGCCAAGATCGACCTCATCATCCACACCTTGAAGAACTCCCCACTGCAGAAGGTGGAGTGGCTAGATTTTCTAGATGACGAGATGAACATCCACTGAGCATCCAAGGACTACATCAAGTTGTTCAAGGAATATCGACAATCCTTCGTAGAGCCATACGTACCAGACTACAACGTCCCGCACCTGCCCGGAGTGGAGCCGTACGTACCAGAGTACATGGGACCGTCGCCAGCCGAAAAAGACGAAGAACTGCAGGAATGGGACCTAGATGAATCGGAAGACGGCGAGAATGCCTTAGCCTCCAAGCGCTGTCGGACAGAATAGACGATTTCCCCATTTGATTTTGTTTTCAATTGTAATAAGTTCATGACACTTTCATATATGATCATTCATCATCGTTTTCTCAAACTAAAAAATTACCACGGGTTATTCACCTTCTTGATAGTATGTTCTTTCATCCCATTAATCACGTATGAACATAGTATTGAGAAGGTTTTAAATTTCTGCACTTTTACTCTGCTCGCAGATCCCTGACTCGCTATTTCTAATCGCAGGTGAAATTCTGTAGTCACGAAGACCCGCAGCAAGACACGAAAAATGGCGGAAGAGCTGGCTTCCAGAGTGATTGGCCTCGAAAATCAGATTAACATGATGGCGGAAATGAAATCAATGATGACTGCGCAAGGAAAGTCCCCAATTACACCCGAAGCTAATACCACCACGTCAACCGACTCCGACACTAACCAGACCACCAACACCGAATCCGAGAAAGAGGTGCCCCACAAGACCCTTCCGTTTGTGATCGACTTGGAGAAAGAGAAGAAGGAAAGACCACCAGCTAAGACCGAAGAAGGCGCGGAGAGGCTCGTAAAAATCGAAGAATGCTTGAGTAGCTAGGGTTACGAACTGGCCTAGTTCGACAAGATCTCCCCATTCACCAAGATTGAAGTCCCGGCTGGGTACAAAGAGCCGGAGTTCGTAAGGAAGTACAATGGAACAGGCTGTCCCCGGGCTCACCTGAGATATTACCTGCGCAAGCTGGTGCATTACTCGGACTACGTCCCGTTGCTAATGAACACTTTCCAAGAGAGCTTGTCAGGTGCCGCGCTGGCCTAGTTCATCGAGCTGGACACGGAGGAGTCCGATAGCTGGGAGGATCTGGCAGAAGATTTTTTGCACCAATACAAGTTTAACACAGCCACGGCGCCGACTAGAAGACTTACTGAGAACTCTGAAAGGCAGAAACGAGACCATACGTACCTTCGCCAAAAGGTGGCGGGTGAAAACTACTTAGGTTAAGCCGGCCATTCCAGAAGAGGAGCTAGTGGATTTGTTTTTGAAGACCTTGCTGCTCGAGTATTTCGAGAAGCTGAATACGTCGGGCTGTCAAACTTTCACCCACCTTGTCAAGGTGACAGAACGTCACGAATGGGCGCTTAGAGAGAAGCGCGTGCCAGAACCATCGATCAGACGATCCTATCTAGCCAGGAGAGAACGAGAGAACGTAAGCGACGTTGCCTTTATACTAAACCCCCCGAAACCGAAGAAATTCCCAGAATCGACCCCTACTTAGGGCGAAACGTCAGGATTGGCCCTAAAGAAGTTCGAGGCGAGGAAAAAAGCGCCACCGTCATTCACACCACTCCCTCGTCCGCTGTCAAAACTACTGCCCATACTGTTAGAAGGGCATCTAGTCGTCAAAGAGCCTCCAAGACCGAACCCACCGAGGTTCCCTGGGTTCGACGAGACGCAGTCATGCGCATACCACGTGGGAGAAAAGGGGCATAACGTGGACAATTGTCTGGTGCTCAAATACAGAGTGCAGGCGCTGATAGATGGAGCAATGTTAGAATTCGATAAGGCTGAGCCAAACGTGCAGCAGAACCCTCTACCGGATCATGGCAGAGTCAACGCCATTTGGGACGATGACAATACGGGTGAGCTGGAGTGTGTGGCTGGTACGACCAACGGCGGCCATTCGAAGATCAACCTATCCTCAAATGAGTTCAAGGTGGAGACCGGCGACAGAAATTTGGGAGAGGCCCCGTGTGAACACGGGCCGAACGAAGAACGCACCACAGGAGAATCCGACGAAGAACCGGACGAGGAGGAGGTCCGTCGTAAAAGAGCACACGAGGCCGACAAGAAGTTTTTACGGGAGGCTTTGGAAAGAGGAGATATAGTGGACACTCTAGGCCAAGATAGCGGAAGCTATAATTATCGGGTACTCTACTCTGTACCGCCGAGCTTTTTTGTCAGAACCGAGGAAATCGTCATTGCCGGGTGGGGCGGCATGGATGACCCTGTCAATAAATGAGTAGTGGGTGAAGTGGATGAAACGACCCCAACTCAGGCAAAGGAGGAGCGTGATTTGAAAACTCATGAACGACTCGTCAGTTTAGAGAGAGGTATGGACAGTCTAATGGCCGAATTGACGAGAATGGCGGAGAACATACGGATACCGCCCGTAGAGGAGAAATATCAGGTGCTGGAGTTAAGGAGAACCATCGAGTGGCAAAACAGAAGAATAGCTGGGTTGGAAGATCAGTCTAAAGACCTAGCCAACATGGTGCGTGAGTTGAAGGCAATCGTTACTCGAGAAGGAAGGCAATATCGACCCGATTAATCGATAATGTTCCCACAGAAATTCAGAGGGGAAGGCTGCCCCTTGAACCACATCTCCTGTTATCTCAGCAGGATGGCTGGCTATCATGAGGACGATCAGGTTCTCATTTGCAACTTCGAGCGTAGTCTAATAGGCCCGGCTCTGTACTGGTATCGCTCGGTCAACCTTAACTGGATCGACGACTGGGAAGATCTCGAAAGGCAGTTCATACAGCGATTTGAGACCAACGTGAAGCCCACAGTCACGAAAGACGATCTGACCCACGTCGCTATGGAGGAGGGCGAAGGGTTTAAAGCGTTTGCACGCAAGTGGGAGCTACAGGCGAGACAGGTCCTACCTCCTCTGATTGAGAGGGAGATGTTGGAACTTTTCATACAAGTCCTTCCCTAGGAATATCTCGAGCGTATATACGCATACGGATTTCAATCTTTCAGCTACATGATAAGCATCGGAGTGAGGCACGAACGAATCCTTCGAAGAAATGATCTTGGAAGCGAGAAAGACTCTGACCAAGCCGGCACGTCCACGGAATCGGTGCAGTCTAGCAATCGCTGAACGTAGAATGACTTTCCACCGGAGCCGATGAGGATGACGCCAGAACCATGGTGTCAGGATTACGACTCGGATCATATTGACGAGGATGAGCTGGTCGCGGTGATAGGAACGAAGGCCCCCTTTGTGATCAAGCTAGATGAGATAGATAGATGGGAGGATGCTGAGAGCAGTCCTTTTGAGCGCGTGGTGATCTCCCTATCTGGTCTGGAGCTGGAAGACAAGAAGACGCAGAACGACAGTAAAACCAAAAAAATCGTGATAAAAGTTCCTCCACCAGCGGAGTATGATCCTAAAGCTGTCCCTTGAAACTATGGGACGGGAGAGATCGATGCGGTCATGAGGTCTTGTAGGTGCTATGCACCGAGAGAAGGTGAACCTAAGAAAAGGGAAGTGACGAGAGAAGATGCGAAGAGGGTATTATCCATTGTTAGGACGAGCGAGTTTGAGGTGATAGAGCAACTAAGAAAGATGCCAGCCCAGATATCGCTGCTCGACCTGTTTATCAACTCAGAAAAACATAAGAGCATGCTGATGAAGGTGTTGAATGAAGTGCACGTGCCAGAGACCATCAACGAAGTGCAGCTGGAGAACTTTGTAGGGTCTATTCTACTGAGGGATCAGATATCCTTCTCAGACGAAGACATTCTCGTAGACGGTTGGGCCCATAACAAGGCCCTGTATATATCGGCGAGAAGCCGCGGCAAGCAGATCTCCCACGTACTGATCGACAACGGCTCTGCATTCAATATATGCCCACTGGCCATGCTCAGAAATTTGGGCATTAACGAGGAACTCATCCGCACCTCTAAGGCCACCATCAGAGCGTTTTATGGGATGAGAAAAAGCGTAGTTGGTGAAATCGACCTGGACGTCTTCATCGGACCTGTGGAGTTCTCCATCGGATTCCAAGTTATGGATCTCCCGAGCGCCTTTGGACTTTTGTTAGGCAGACCATGGATTCAACGGCATACGCAATACCTTCGAGCCTACACTAGAAGGTTAGATTTGTGGTTAACGAGAAGGTAATAACCGTGCATGGAGAGACTGACCTGGCAGCGTACCAGAGGAGCGTGGTCTCACATATAGAGCCGGAGCAGAAAGAGGAAGCTAGCTATCATTCTCTGGAGTTGGTAGCAGTCACACACTTAGCTGCTGAAGCCAAAAGGGAGATTCCTGCACCATCTGAATACACACTAACGCCTGGAAAGAAGCTGTTAGCTTTTGGGTTTGTCCCTGGACGTGGGTTAGGAAAGAATAGCCAGGGAATCCGGTCGCCACTACAGTTAGACGTTAACGAGCGACGGACAGGCTTAGGGTATACCGGTAAGTCCAGTGGGGGCTTCACTTCTAGAGGCCGAGGCAGAGGCCAGTATGGAGGCCGTGGAAGCTACGAAAGCAGAGTTGGGCCGTCCATCGGCTCTGGGACATGGAAAGGGAGAGCTAGCACGATCAGCAGCCCTTTGGATCAATACTTCTCGGGACACCCCAAGATGCTGGCAGACGAAATGATGCAGAGCACAACAGAACCGGACCTGTCTAACCCGTTCCTGGAGGGCACGATCAATGTCATCCTCGAGCGACTTGATGAGGAATCCAGCCAGCCTGAGTAAAGAGGCCTCTCTTTCCCTTTATGCATTTTAATTCCTGCATGTTGTTTTCATTCCTAGGTAATGCATTTCCCTTTCAATAAAAAAAAAGGAAATATCCTTGGATCTCGGACCGTTGGTCCAAGTGGTGTATGGTGTAATTATTGGTTTTTCTAATGGCCCCGGGCGCTCGTTATACACATAATAACATGTCATATGCACAGCGGAAGAAAACAAATTTAAACGGCGCCCTGGATCGTCTTAGAAGTCCTCGTATACTTTAATAAAAAATCTGAGTTTCTAAAGCTGGTTTAGAAATGTACCTGGATGTCAGAGGTAGGATGCGACTCTGCTACTTTGTCCTAGAGCCCAAGAGGTGTCGGGCCTCTAGTTCAGATACACCCCGACACCCGTGCGACCTTGAAGACGAAGATTCGGAAGAACAACCCGCGGATTATGCTAGTAATCCTCACGGCGTCTCAATCCGAACCCTTCGTTTTCAACCAATGGAAACACAAACTTTGTGTATCCGAATTGGCTGATTCTCGAGCTCACCTTTTCACGAAATCTGGCACGTGTATGTGAGTTTCTCTCAAGTGTCTAACCTCGCAAAATGAGGGGCTCAACCTTTATTTATAGAGGTGAGGATGAGAGAGAAAATGAGGGAGACGGGCGGTTTTAACCGCCCCTCTAGAGCCTTCTTTCGTGGCGGCCAATGGGAGGCCGCCACGTGTCCATCCAGCTGGCCACGTGAGCTAGCTGGATGCTGGTCAAAGGCGGTTTGACCGCCTTTAACCAGCCACGTGGGCCCCGCCCATTGGGCGGTGGTCAAAGGCGGTTTAACTGCCTTTGACCAGCCCGTCGGCCCATTTTGGGCGGCCCAAATAGCATTATTTCTGGGGAAATTTTCATCCACGGGCTCTAGACATTCTAGATTTCATGTCCCTCAAGTTTCGTGATCAAATCACGTCGTTTGATGTGCCAAACGTTTTTGTCAAACGGATAGAAAATTCTATCCTACTTTTGACAATTTCTAGAGGATTCTTTTCTTTTCCTCTCTTTTGGATAATTAATCTTATCCAATGATGATGCATGCATGATGTAACTATTACATCATCGATGACATCATGCCTGCGTCATCTATTTCGTCCTGTAGTGAGCTTTAGGAAAGAGGAACGAATCTAATCTGTTTCAACTCCTTTTGACTATCCAGATAGTCCTTTCGCATTCTCGTGATCCCGTCTTCGTTGTGGATGTCGCCAGATGTCGGTTAAGGCGTGTGACATCTGTAGGTTCACCCCTGAACTGGCAGTGGGATTCCTCAAGGAATTGATCGTCCTAAATCAATCCATAGATCCCACAAACCGTGAGTGACGTCTAGCAACATGTCACGGTTACCCAGACAAGATGAAGTGTGAGGACAAAGTGAACCTATTAGCCTTGGTTCGGTGTTATTTAGTCCTTCTGTCTTACCATGTCCCGATCGAATGAGGGCCATGGATATTCGAGTCAAACCCACAGATTCGATCATATGCTCAAATCTATCTGACGCGCATTTGGCGAGACTCCTCTCGACTTCTTCCTTGGCCAAGGACTTTCTACTGCACTGTCACACATAGATTGCATAGGACATCAACCTCATCTAATGAGGAGACAGATTCCAATTGTTGCCCACGACTATGGCTTCGTATTTGGAGGACTATGACCATTATGCACAGAGGCGGATTAATGATCGGCCAATATCGTACCTGTAAACCATAGCCATCTAATATACAAGCCAGCATTGTGGCTCAAGTCTGAGGACCATTAACACACCAAGCCAAGAGCGATCGAGACATTGACCAAGCACGAAGCCTCCATGTTAGTCAATCGCTCTTTTGTCACGTTTAGTGAATTCGATCGAACTCGTTTCGATACGAACACCCGTGTTCCAGCTTAGACGTCTAACGTCCGATGACTTGTGACTCGTCATCCCGATTAGGCATGCAATGCTCAATAGAGAGGCTGTGAACACACTGGTCTCAACCGGCTCGTGGATGTCCAATCCACGATCCTTCGACCAGGAACCAATTTGAAGATCAGAGACCATCCAATGACCTGTCACAAGTATTCTTGATACCTCAAGAATGGGTATCAGTTTCAACTGATCTAATGGACTTTATTCATCTAAAACAAAAGGGACAAGATGAATAAACAAGCGTCTTGCCATTAATGAGATATCGATAGTACAATATCTATGCCATACATATGACCGTCACATGGTTGCTTTAGGGCATACTCCTAACAGTAATGCGGTCCATTTTCTAATAAAAACCCCATGAATTTTGTTGGGGACATGTGGGATGACAAATCGGCCCAATGATGATACTCGGCTTCAAAATTTTGAAGCTTGAAGGCTGATTTCCTACATGATCCTTTGTTTTCCTGAAAATTTTTAGGAGAGCGAGGGCGTCCGATGAAATGAGGACTAGTCCTCCTTCTCTCCTTTGCTTCTTAAAAACCGTTTTCAGGATGTTTTTGAAAAATTCATGCATCTCCATTAGTATTAGCAAAATACTAACCATGCTTGTAACATTTCAGGCATACCATTCCTCACATGCATGATAGGTTATTATGTAGCTCAGACTCTATTGTTGAATTCTCCTATGGGATTGAGGAAGAATATGAGGATGCCGCTAGTAATATCAGAAGAGACTGGAGCAGATATGAGGAACACAAGCCACTAACCGCAGAGGACACCATTATAGTCAATCTCGGAGATTTTGAAAATGTGAAAGTAGTCAAGATTGGAGGAAGGTTATCTCCGTCTAAGGCAGTTCAATTTACTGGACTCCTCAAAGAATACCAGGATGTGTTCGCATGGTCCTATGCGGACATGCTCGATTTGGACCCAAGTATTGTTGAGCATTCGCTCCCAACGGACCTGAATATTCCCGCCAAGAAGCAAAAGCTCCAACGCACGAAACCCGAATTATCTAAAAAGATCGAAGAGAAGGTGATGAAGCTGCTAAAAGTAGGATTCATTGAGGTGATCGCTTATCCTGAATGGGTCGCCAACATCGTTCTGATGATGAAGAAAGACGGGAGAGTCAGAGTCTGTGTAGACTACCGCGACCTGAATAAGGCGAGCCCAAAAGATGACTTTCCTCTCTCGCACATTGATGTCTTGGTTGACAGCACCGCAGGATTTGACATGTTCTCATTCATGGATGGATTCTCTGGATACAACCAAATCCTTCTGAAGGAGGAAGACAAAGCCAAGACCTCATTTATAACGCCATGGGGGACCTTCTGCTATAAGGTTATGCCTTTCGGCTTGAAGAATGCAGGGGCAACTTACCAAAGGGCTATGGTGGCTTTGTTCCACGACTGATACATAAGGAGATAGAAGTGTACGTCGACGACATGATTGCGAAGTCTAAACCTGGAGACGATCACGTCTAGATATTGAGAAAGTTGTTCGAATGACTTCAGAAGTATAGGTTGAAATTAAACCCTGCTAAGTGCATATTTGGGGCACGGTCAGGAAAACTTCTTGGGTTTGTAGTGGGTAACCAGGGAGTCGAGATCGACCCTTCCAAAGTCAAAGCGATACTAGATCTTAGTACCCCCACGACGGTTAAGGAAGTGAGAAGTTTGCTGGGGAGATTAAATTACATCGCCAGATTCATCTGTCAGCTCTCCGATATCGCGAAGCCATTCTTCAAGTTGCTAAAGAAGGGAGCCAAGGTGAAATGGGATTCCGAATTCCATCAAGTGCTGGAGAAGATTAAAAGCTACCTTATCTCACCACCAGTTTTGGTGCCTCCCGTACCAGGTTCCCCGTTAACCCTTTACCTCACCGTCCATCATGAGTCCTTAGGAGCTCTGTTAGCTCAAACAAGTCCAGAAGATGGCAAGGAGCGGGCGATTTATTACCTAAGCAAGAAATTCACTACATTGGAAATGAATTACCCCACAGTTGAGAAGACCTGTGTCGCGTTGGTCTGGGTGTTACACAGGTTGAGGCAGTACACTCTTCACCACCGAATACAGTTGGTGACAGAGAACGACCCAATAAAGTACCTCCTGGAAAAGCCAGCCTTAATCGGCAAATTGGCCAAATGGCAGGTTCTTCTGTCAGAATTCGATGTTAGAAGCTCAACTCAGAAATCTGTCAAAGGACGAGCTATAGCTGATATGTTGGCTGAGGATGCCCAGGGATTCAGTATCCTAAATGATGAGAAGGTGGAAGATCGCATTTCTAATTTGTCTAAAGATAAGTGGACGATGTATTTCGACGGCGCCGTAAACCTTACAGGGTCTGGAACCGGGGCAATTCTCATATCTCCTCAAGGACAGCATTATCCGGTTGCTACAAAGTTGATATTTCCATGCACCAACAATATGTCCGAGTATGAAGCCTGTATTCTCGGACTGCAGTTCGCTCTCACTATGAAAGTGAAGAAATTGCAAGTATACAGAGACTCAATGCTGATCATCGTGCAAACCCAGGGTGAGTGGAAAACTAAGGACTCAAAACTCATCCCTTATCGTAGGTTCCTGGAAGAAATGATCGAAGAGTTCGAAGAGATCGACTTCGAGTACCTATCGAGAACCCAGAATCACTTCGCGGACGCCTTGGCCACCCTATCGTCCATGCTACAGGTCACGGAGGGCTTAGACATTGAGCTATTGAGAGTCGACATTATTAAACAACCAGCTTACTGCATGGTGATTGAGGAAGGATTCGATGACCAATCCTGGTACCATTACATCAAGAATTACCTGCTGAAGGGAGAATGCCCTCCAGGGAGTCAGGTGGGAGACAGAAAGTACATAGCCAAGATGGCCACCAAATTCTTTCTCAGTGGACAAACACTATATAAGAAGTCATTTGACTCAGTGTTGTTGAGGTGCGTGGACGCTAAAAAGGCGAACTTGCTCATGAAGGAGATCCATGAAGGGGAGTGCGGGCCACACATGAACGGCCACCTCCTTGCTAAGAAAATCATGAGGCTCGGTTATTATTGGATGACCATGGAGTCGGATTGTAACCAGCACATGAGAACCTACCATCAATGCCAAGTATATGGAGACAAGATAAACGCCCCTCCAAATGAACTTCATCAGATGTCTGAAGCCTGGCCGTTCTCTATGTGAGGAATCGACATGATCGGGCCAATCAACCCTAATGCCTCAAACGGGCACCGTTTCATCTTGGTGGGGATAGATTACTTCACCAAATGGATCGAGGCCAATTCGTACGCCAACGTCATAGCCAAGAGCGTTGCGAAGTTTATTAAAAGGGATATCATCGCGAGGTACGGGACACCCCCAGGCCATTATCACAGACAATGGGTCCAATCTAAACAATAAGGTGGTTGATGATCTATTGGACCGGTTTAAGATCAGACACCTTAATTCTTCTCCTTACTGCCCACAAATGAATGGGGCTGTGGAAGCGGCGAATAAGAATTGTTGACACCTGATTTTTAATCATGTTCTCTTTTAAAATTAATACAAAATCTATAAAAATTTGTAAAATTGAAAAATCAATTTTGGGGACCTTGGCCAAGCTTAGGGAATCAATTTTGACCAAAAAATAATTTTTCATATTTTTTTAATTATATATATTTTTAGAAATTAGGAGGATATTTGAAAATAAAATTGCAAGTGAGGCCACTAAAATATGAATAAACAGTCGGTATTTTTCTTTTCATCTTCTCTTCATTTTTCCCAAACAAAATCTACAAAAGTTGACTTCAGATTAGGAATTACTTTGATAATCTCGTTTTCAAAATAATTAAAAAAATTTTTTAAAAAAATTCATTTTAGCGCAGTAATTTTCGATTTTCGCATTTCTAGAGTCGTGACATTGTCCTATAATATTTCAAACTTTTTTGATGGCCTGATAGTGCGTTTCCAGTTGTTGTGTTTGCTTTTTCGAATTCAATTTGTCATCCGAAGATCTCTCTCTCAACCTCAATTTGAAACATCGGAGAAGTTTTGATTGGCGACGAGTACAAGACCAGCGCTGCTTTCTCCTCTTCCTTAGAAGATCCATGAGTCAGTTTATCTACGAGCTCACTGGAAGCATCAATTTCTTTGCTGAAGGGTTTGGCTGCCCGGTTGAATAAAGTCTTGTTACCATTGGGTTTAGACCTCATCAGGCGAGTTAGCTAGCAAACTAAGAACTGAACTTGGCATTTTTACCCTACAACATAGTGAGCAAGTGACTCTCCAAAGTAAATTAAGCGGACCGAGTGAAGGGTTTGGAGTGGTGTATTTTTTGAAAATGAATGTGTCTAAGCAGAAGTGGAGCTCCTCGTGGGTTTTCGTAAGCTCTGTCACGAAGACGATTGACACTAGTCCCTGAGCGTTTCTCATCCATGTCTAGCCGGCCGAAAGTGTTCCCGAGCTACAGCGGGACCAGACACACGCACGCATTCTACAAATTTCTCGTACACCATGTTGACCGATGCTGGGGTTAACGTCTTTAGAGAGAAGGAAGATCGAAATAGAGATACAGAAGGCCAAACTTGGAATCACCTATCATATTTTTTAACATGTCAGAGAGGTGTTATCCGAGTGTTTGCAAATAAATAACCAAATCACAGCTGTTTCTTTTGGGGATGCGTCAGATAAAGTTTTCACCGGGGAATAAACGTTGAGATAAAGGTATGGGACATGCGCAAAAGTGAAGCTGCTATGACCCCTCCAGGCTGCAACCCGACGAAGTGATTGGCACCAAAGCCATCATCATCGACGCACCAAGGGAACCAAATGTAGCTGTTGGGTGGCAAAAAGAAAAGGGAGTCAGAAAGTAGAAAAAGGAAAGACATGCAAGACAAACCTACTCGCGGGCAATCAGCTAGGGATCGCTATCCGCGGCCTCGCTCAGCAAACGGTTGATGACCAACAGCCCAAGAAGAGTCCCAACGAAGCTGCGAAAACGGAAGAATCGGGATATCTCCGAGCTCGTCGTGAGGGCCGTCGACATCGAGCCGGTCAAGATCATGCTTTATCTTCCACTACTGGCAGAGTTGAACGACTTCAAATGAGGAAAGCCAGTTGAAATCCCAGACACCACAGCTCAAGGATGTCAAGAAAATTGCAATATGGGAACACGAGCGGAACAACGGGAATAACCTGACTGAACTTGAACGGCTGGATCAGAAAATACATACAGATTCCTTGAATATGCTAAAGGAGTTTTGTTGTGAATCAGCTGGTGGGATGAGGTGATTAAAGAAAAACATCACGAAAGGACACCAGCATTCTCCACCAAAATTAGACAAAAAAAAGAGGGTAAAAGGAGAGTAAGTGGAGAACACAATAATAAAAGAGGAACAATGATGAAAAGGGACCAAGACACCATGATGAAAGCAAGCACATTGAAAGCTGAAGGAAGGGAGCGTCGGCAAGACACTGAGGGGGGGATGAAGAGGGCTCTCTCTCCTGCAGGAGAAAAAAAAAAGTGAATCCTCCCTTCCCGCCACCAAGATCACCACGGTCGATATTAGTGATGGCGTCTCCATCTCCAACGAGGCCTCCCTCAGGGATCTCCGACGACGCCTCCCTTAGGGACCTCCGTATCCGGACCATGCAGAACAAGCACGATACATTCGCGAGTCTTGACGTCAGACTGGAGTCTCCGCATCATAATACATTCGGATCTCCTCACTGTGCCGCCATTTTCTTAGCCCCCCAGATTCACTTTTGCCTCTGATTCCCACACTTCCACCTCAGTTCAACCGGAGGAAGGCCAAACTCTAGATGATGTTGGTGACGAGGAACAAGAACGTGGAAGGAAAGATGTTGCATAGAGACCTCAAAGGAGCAGAGCTTGAGCTCCCAGCATCCGTTCAAAGCATAACAAAAAGAAATGGTTAAGTCGACAATGACGACAGAGGAGGTAGAGAGTTTTGGCATTTGCTAAGCCGAGCCAAAAATCCCGCAGCGGAAAAGGGGTAGGAGGTCTTAAACAAGGTCTCCCGCATTTCAATTCGTGGACCATTCCGATCATCAGGCGCGATCCGAGCGACGATACAGTCTAAAGCTCAAGCTTGTTTCCAGAAGATTCTCCACATAATTGCCTCTTTCGGGAGCCAATATTTCAGTCTAAAAAAAAAAACTCTCGAACAGGGGTATAGGCATCCATCCGAACCTTCGACGGTGTAGTGTATCGTTCGGCGACAAAGAAGAAGAGGAAGAAGAAAATGGTGATGAAAACGCTGTTTCAGAGATCACAAATGTGCAAGTTCAGAATCTTGAAAAGAACGACGAAGATCGCGCAAGCGAGATGAAGCCATCGAACAGCAACGGCTTCTTGGGCTTGCTCGTCGAAGCGGCGAAATTGATCTTTGGCACGGCATCGGCAACGGCGACGAAGGCGAGGACAGCGAGACCGAGTTGAGGGAGTGATTGAGTCGGCGGTACGAGCATCTTGCTAAGGGATGGCATGACGAGGATACCAGTTGTTCGGTTTAGTTCGGCAAAGACAGTGTTGGAGTTGAAGTTCTTCTTGGAGGATCCGGTCAACTTCGAGACTTTGGCTATGCACAGGAAGTTTTAACTATCGGGTCTAGGCCTAGTTGACGGGGGTTCTCCGGGAAGTGAGAGGGGATCCTCGTTCCTTCTTCCCAAATCACAAACTTCTGAGGGAGATCCAACGGAGAAGAAGAAGAAGAGGAGAGCCGAGGATGGAGAAGAGCCCATCGTTGCCGTCTCTCCATACTTCCAGATGAAACAGAAGTTACTCATGCCTGGTTATCAAATAATGACTCCTCCGGGTTCGCAATGGCTCGAATTTTTAATGGGGGTTGGGAGGTGGTGTCGAATGAGGAGGTTGTGGACATTGCTACTTGAACCCCTGCCCGTTCCTCTGCATTTCGGACCTTGGTGGAGTCAGCAGTTCGGGCAGGGAAGTGCAGATACCCCATCTCCAGAGTCGATGACCGGAGGATGTCAATTCATTCCAATGATAAAACTAAGGTCTCTGAACCCCGTTGGCACCACTGCTTGAACCCCCTTCAACTGATGAATCAAAAGCAAAGTGTCGAGCCTCAGTAAATTCATCATTAGTCCATTACTCCAGCTTGTTCCATCCATATCGAAGATAGGCGTCAAATGTCTGGCAATCCAACCGATTAGCTGGTTCGTCCGGGCCGAATTTACTTCATACTCCAAGGTAGCTCTGAACTTCCTTTGCTTAATACTCAGAAAGATGTTTGCTCATCGTCCACTAGAGATGCGTTCGAGCTATACCATGCTGCAAAGATATGCGACTCTTCATTATGAGGCTATCATTCCTGTCATGCAAGAAAGTACTGGCCTGATTTCTCCAACAGCATCAATGAGTAAAAGTGACCGAAAAATGGGCGTTAATAAAGGAAGAAAAATATGAAAAATGGGATGGGGGATGTTTTCGTGGGACTCATAGAGGAACCATCGTTGATGGTTTCTCTGCTCCCGCTGGTGCTCTCGTCACTAGTGAACTCATGAACGACATCGGCTCTGGATCTTCTTTGAATCCTGGTGGAGGGTCACCATGAGGGCCCAAGCGTTGACACCTTTGGGATTCGAATGTTCCTAAACTTCACGTTTTCAAGAGTCTTTCCTGAGACAATGGCCACACAGGAAGTGGTCTTCGAGGTTCCATTAACTCGGTGCGAAGAGTTCAAAGCTGCAGCCAAGAGGAAGAAGATGCTGGGGATTCATCTCAAGATGCCGGCTTCCAACTTGCCCGGCTTAAGCTCGATCCACCTGGTCCTTTCCTTTCACAACTACCGCATCCGGTCCTCGGCCTCCTCGTGACCACCTACACCGCTAGGGACCTCTAAGAAAAGCATGCACGGTAGAATCCACGTCGATTCTTCAGCTCGTGTTCCTTTAAAGTCACACAGCCTCACTCTTTCTTCAACCACCATCGTCGGCATCAAACCCTTTCCCACAGACGTCACTTACATTCAGTTCACGTCTTGCTTGCATGATTCATAGTCGCCAATCACCATCACTTTGATCTGCATAATCCCTTACGAACCTGCTCTAGTCGTACCTCCATTGAAACCCAACCCTCATTCTTGTTGAATAGCTATCCCTGATTCAACACCACCCACTGATCTGCGTTAAAAGTCTACTCGAGTTAGGAGATGTGGAGAGAGCATGAGATCGTTCATGACCTTCCCATGCATTACACTGGAGTCCAGTAGGTCCTGCATGTACAAGTTGCTCTTTCTGCTTATGGTTCACGTATTATAAACCGGTGCCAACGGCGATTAAAGCCGTGTCAACGCTGTTCTGGGATTATTTGGCCACAGCACTGAGAAGTGAAAAAGCGAATCTCAACAAGATGAAGACTTTGAGGCCAACCATATTGTCACAAATGGTTAACGTGGAGTTGAAAGAGCCAAAGGTTAATGTGGGGTTGAAAGTGGCATCGTAAAAAGGAGAGGAGATGGTTTTGACGACGGTTGAAAAGAAAAAAAAAAGAGAAAGTGAAATCACCACCTCATGCTCGGCTACTGGATCTCCATTTCCTTTGGTGGCAGCAAACGGTGACAGCGTTGGGCCGGTTCAACGGCAAATCCCATGTTACAACAGTTACTGACGAAGCAACTTGATGTCCATCTCCACGCCGAGCTCTGCATGGTTTGCCGTCGCTGCCCGACACTATCTTGGCCTCACCGTTATCGCCCTTACTGCCCTCGGTGAGCTTCGAAGATCATCACCATTCTACAGCTTTGTCCTGTCACCGTTTGCCCCGAGTTGCTAGTCCATCGCCGTCTGTCACCGTTACCAATTCTGGGTCAACGGAGTTGAAGAGAAGTAGAGAGACCATTAATGCAATCGTGCATGAGCATGGCTTCACACGTTAACTCGCCAAATGGGGCAAAGAATAAGTTTGCCGAAAAAAAAATGTACGGTGACTAAGGAAACGGGGGAGGAATACTTGGCGGAGACTCATTTGGTGATGGCGGGTCATTTTCATTCCAGTTGATCCCGGGAAGCTGCATATCAACTAAGCCATTTTCCTTTGCCCTACCACGCTGATCTTCAGGAACGCTCACCAAGAAGTCAGTCCTTCCTAAGTCTAAGCGGAGCTTGCATTAGCTCGGAACCTCTCCGGCGATCCCGTCTAAAAGCCCTACTTCGTCACCTACTCGTCTATGCTCCCTTGTCTGCCCCAAAGCTCCCTTGAGTTGGGATAACAGATCCATCTCCTACCGGTCTCTCGATTTCAGCGAAGCAAGCGGGTTTAATGACGAGGCGCCGACTTTGGATACGAATGCCGAGGGCTCGGTGAGGGGCGATTTCGCAGCTAAAGGAGAAGAAGGCATTCTCATTATAGTGAAGAATGGAGCCACGAGAACACCAATGATGGGGAAGATCATCGAGGTTTACCTGCAGACCTCGAGACGTCCGTTAAGAAGCGGGAGCTCAAGGTCGTCTATTGCAAGCCCATAATGGACATGAATGGACAACAACTCTCGCGGGTTCAGCCACCCCATTTCACAACCCAACTTCGTCAGTGCCCTCAACTTCTCGAAGAGGAATACCAGCTCCCATACTTGCGGGGAACTCCACCGATGAAGAATCTCAGCGTCTAAGGGAAATGGGCCGAAAGGAATTATCCGAGGAAAAACTGAAGCTGAAGGTGACTCTTACACTCATTTCAGGCGAAACTGAGACCTCTCAGGCCCCAGGTAAGTTTCCCTAACTGCCCGCGATGTAGTTTTGTAGCTAAGACTGGTTTAATCTCGTTAGGAATGGCTAGGGCGAAATTTTGCCGGAATGTGGTCCTGGCCAGCGTTAGTTAGGCTAGACCTAGGTCGGGTTTTGGCCCGAAGTTCACACATTATGACCGGAGATTTGATAGACCAGAGTGTGTGGGTGCAATTAGAGCGGCCATTACTATTCGAACCAATAGATTCTCGTCTTAGATCGTCTTGAACCAGGATCATTGCTTTGAAAAGACTCAACCCATATTCTCGGGCCTGGAAGCACGAAGCTTAGAACAAATGTTCTTTAGAAGCAAAAAAAAAAAATTAAAAATTAAAATTAAAAAAAATTAAATAAAAAAATTAATTAATTAATTAAAAAAAATCATTATTAAAAAGAGAATTCTGAAAAATTCCAAAAGATCCTCAAAAACCTGAAAAATTAGAAAACGGGCTATTTTGACTAGCCAATCTTATTTTTGGATGATTTTCCTCCCTGGTCTTATCAAAATGATAATTTTGCCCTTTATGGGTAAATTGTCTCCAGAAAATCGGAAAATTTCAAAAAAATTCTTAGAAATTGTGGGAATTAAGGAATGATCACATTCAACTGGTTTGACTTATTTCCACTTCCCGAGCCTTGAAAAATGACCAATTTACCCTTCTTTTCAAATCACCCCAAATGAATTTTCATGCAATGGTACCGAAAGGGCGATAGAATAATCTAGCGTAACCAAGTCCCCGAACTCATTTTCTCTGGTTCGCAGAAATAAATTAGTTCTCCCGCTAATTTATTTAGGTTTCTAATCGACCTACCAAGAACGATTAGTGGCGACTCCAAAATTAAAAATCATCTAAACAAACCCAAAGTCGCGATTCGGTAGGGCTTGGGAGGGTCCGCGTTAGGTTAATCTATCTAATTAATCTAATAATCCGTTCGCCTGGAAACCTATCATTTTTCGGGTCGCGACAGCTTGGCGACTCCGTTGGGGACTTGTTCTTAATTTTTGAAAAATTTAAGAACATAGAGGACTTAGGCCAGAAAATTTCATGAAAATTCATTTGGTTTGACTTGGTTGGATTCTGATCTTTAGGTGTTAAATGGTCTTGCAGATGGGAGTTATAAGGGGTGGAGTGTTTGACTAACCCTTTGTTTTGCAGATTGGTGTTGGAATTGTTGTTTAAATTCTGCACATTATCGAAGCGCTGTTTGAATTTAACTGTTGTGCATGTTTAATTGTTTTAGCACTACATCACACACGTCCTGTGGTCGGACCTAGGCCACTAGTTTTAGGATGGTATTGTGATTTGGTTTTAGCGTTCGGCGTGAGATCACGTCGAAAGTTAGCCCAGATTCAATCCCGAACCTCTTTTCAAAAATGAGTTTAAAAGTTAGGCCTCATGCTTGGTAAGATTACCAAAGCAGTGGTTTTAATTTTTAGCTCGAGCAGCCGAAGTGGGAAGGCCTGGCTAATCCTGATTACGTCGTAGAGGATCACGGCTAATCTTGATTATGTGCGCGAGATTGTCGCCTTGCCGTAAGTCTTTCGCTTCAATTTGTCAGCCTTTAGAATAGATAGGCTAAGATTTAAACTCACGATTCATGTGCATGTCTATGTGACCTACATGGTATTTTTCACGGTGAAAGTAAGACCTGTAACTTTACCTTGCATTTATTTTTGGTCGGTCCATGTTAGATGTCGGTTAAATTTCGAACTAAACGTCATGGTCATTTTTTCAAACGAAAATAAAAATCCAATTGATATCCCATTTTTGAAATAATAAATGCGGAAAAATTCCTTAAGGAAATTTTGTCGACCAATGAAATATTTTGTCACATTTTTTCTTAATAATTCAATGGACCCAAGATTTTCTCAACAAATTTAACTTGAGGATTCATTCTGATAAAAAGGAAATTCTTTCGAGAAATTTGGTAAATATCAAAGGAATTTATCTCATTTTTCGAATTGTAAAAATTTGCAAGAAAATTCTTTTTGAGAAATTCACCCATGTTTTTCTAAGAAAAGTTTCTCTAATTTTGCAAAAATAAAATTGGACTAATGTAGGAATCATGGGCCGACCCATCTTGAATCACATACTCATTATGTCCTTTTCTTTTACAGGGGAATCACAGGTACCCCAGGTAGGAGCAAAATCGGGTTCAGCATTATACCGGGAATAACCTCGAGGTATACGAAAGGACGGATAATTGTTGATGTCTTAGCTCATGACCCAAGGGGCAAGTGAGGAAATCAATCTTCCCGGAGTCAAACGTGTCAATTGGTGGGCAATTGGTGGGCACGTACGAGCTTTGTATTTTGACGGGGCCGTAAATGTATCAGATCAGGAATTAGGGGCATTTTAATGTATTTGAAGGTTCTTGTACCTCTAAAGAGTATAGATTTCGTAATCAGAATCTAAGTGGCAATTACGTTGATCTAACCCCGCAACGTCTTTTTAGCCAAATCCAGCGCCTTTTAAACTTTCTCGGGTTCGAATCACGTGGAGACTTTTGGAGGATCGGAGAATTATTATTGAGCATGGCCCACAGACGTTTCCCCCAATGCTACAGGCAACTGACACATCTAAGTGGGCGCCGAAAGAGACAAGCATGAGCAAAGTAAGGGCACGCAACAGCTGGCCTAATTCATTTATTGGTGCACTGACCGAGTTATCATAATTCACGTGACCAGGTCACGGGTCTCAATGCGGCTAGTAGGGCCCACCACCGAATCCTTCCTCCATATCCTTGATATCATCATCAGAGGGAAGTAATGGGGTCTTGTCCTTGTCTGATAGACTGTATGTCATCATCTCGTGGCCACCATCTGTTAAGATGAGTAAAATTGAGGCAGACCTACCAGTTGAGGTAGAGATACGCTCGCTACGTATTCTTTCAGAGAGACAGTTGATGGAGGCCGATTAGATCCAGCAGAAGCGAATGACCTTGCCCTACGAAGGTTGTTACTAGTAGTCCCTCTTCCGGGAGGGAAGTTTGCTTTGAACCATGGCGGCCCGTATGTTCTATCATGCTATGCAAAAAAAAAAAAAAAAGATGACAGGAAGAATAAAACACAAACACGTGAAGCTTTTCTTTCATTCCATTCAAAAGTTTTACAACAGCTCACTGGGGAGGAAAAGTAAAGCCAAACTGGGCCATGATAACCATCACAAAGGAGTTCAGCTGGCTCTCCATGAAGTTGATGCTCTGGGTGCACCGGGCGTTCTCGGGATCAAGCTCCGCGAGCCTAAAGAAGAGGCGATCGCACTTCTCTTTAACCTGGGCCATAGTGGCCTCGTAATGCTCAACGGCAAACTCCAGGTCCGGAATCGCCGCCCTCTCGAAAGCAATGTCTGCCGTAATGTCATCAAGTCTCTCCTACAGCCAACCGCATTTGCACCTCATCACAATATTGCCTGGCTCCTGTTTGGCGTAAGTTCGAACCAAGGCTAGACGGTCTACCAGCTTTCCCCTCTCACGAAGCAGCCACGAAAGCTGATCGTTGGCAAACTTGAGGGCCTTCTTGTGATTATCAGCCACAAATGTGATTGTTGCCAGACGCTCGTGCCGGTCTCGGTAACGAGCTTTTACGACGGCGGTTACAAGGACCGTCTCATAAGCGCGGTTATAGGCATCTAGAAAATTGATGAAGACGGTCGAGAAGTTCCGATACTCCTTCCCTAGTTGGGTACCCTCAACAGAAGCAGCATCTACGGTCCTGAATAAACCGAGGATTTTAGCCTCAACGGCAGAGTTTTTGGCTACATGAGCGTAACCTCTACCAAGAAGATTGTAGAGTCTCTCCCACCCAGCCAGGACTTCGGCGGATAAGGTGTGGTTAGGAGAATTGGCCATTTTTGAAAGCAGAATACGGAAGAAAGGGGGAGAGAGGTAAGGCAGATGAGCGGAATGCGAAGATGGTAATCTGCTTCAATTTAAATACTGATTTCACAGGGGCAGTCCTTATAGGTTTTCCTATCTACCATTCTCTGTCGGCAACACCCCCGGTGTGGCTCAAATTCCAGTCAAGTGGCAACCTCGAGCCGAACAAACCTGACGTCTCTGTGAAAAAGCTGGACGGGACTCCACCGCTTTGAAAAAAAAGAAAGAACGAAAAGACGAGCTGAGACAAAGAAATTTTCGGCAGAAAGAGAGATATTACTCATCTTCATTGGAGGACCCGCCAGTAAATCGACGGTGGAAATCTCAACAGGGGCCCTCTACTGCGAAAAGAAAGAAGAAGACAAACTAAGCGATAAACGAGGATTTCCCCTTTAATCAAAAGCTGAATGTCAGATTTTCCCCTCGGTAAATCTAATAGCACTGCCCGTGAAGGGGGAAGTCGTTGCTATTGCCAGAGAGAGAATTTGTCCTCATTTGATAGTGAAGGTTCATCTGCACGAACTCGCAGGAGAAAGATAGAGAGGAAGGAGTTCTCGTGGGAGAGGAATTCAAAACCTTCACCATTAAAGCATTGGCTTTCAAAGCCTGTTACGAGAAGCCATCAACGATCCCGTGATCCCTCAAGTCCGAGAAGACATCCTGAGGCGGTCTCGGATCGGCAGTCCTAGATCCAGAAATATGTCGAGCATTAGGGAAACAGGTGCATGTTCAACCCTGGTCGAAGCTGATGAAGTTCCTTACCCTGAGGGTCTACTGGTCATGGCCATTGACGGTAATCCAGTCTCTCTGTCAATCCTTGTTACCGTATTAAGAAAATGCCGGTATGAGGTTGTAGCTCAAGCAAAGGCGACAGAGGCCTTAGAGATATTAAGGAGGAGTGGTGACCAGTTTGATATCGTCCTCACCGCCATGGTAGGGATTGACATGGATGTTTTCACTCTCTTGGAAGTCATCAATTCTAAATTAAACATGCCAGTCCTCGTGATATCTGCAAGCGATGATCAGCAAGCCATAATGAAGGCTGTCTTAAATGGGGCCCAAGACATCGTAACGAAACTAGTTAGAGTTCAGATGCTTCAAAACATATGGCAGCACGTGGTAAGGAAGCAACTGCACGACCATGAGAACAAGCATCAAGCCTTCAATTTTGTTCCAAGCAACTGGAGAAAGAAGATGAGTTGGTCTCCCGAGCTGCATCATATGTTTGTTAATACAGTTCAGCAGGTAGGAATCGATTCGGCACGGCCGCAACATATACTGGAAATTATGAACGTAGAGGGACTCACTAAAGCAAATGTTTCGAGTCATCTTCAGAAGTACAGAAAAAGGGTGAGAGAACAAAATGCAGCTCAGAATCAAGAAAACCAAGGCGGGACTGATCCAAGCCTGAATGTCGAGTCTCCTCGCCACCATAAGTTCCGCAGGTTAGCATGGGGCGAGCCACTTCCCATCATCAACCAAGCCAGTAGCCGTGCCATCAATCCTCCAGGCGTTAATCAAAGTATCCCCCAGAATCACCCTAATGCTCTTCAAGAATATAGACCGCAGGGGCAGTGTATTCAAACTCCTTGGTCTGAGCACCAACCCGTGGCTAGAATTCATCCCATGATCAGCGCGCCTGCGCAGCCAGAGAATCAGACAAGAAATTATCCTGAGCACTTCCACTTCTCTAATCCTCGAATGGAAGGAGTTCTTGGCAGCAGGACAGTTGGTGATCCCCATACTTTCTGGAGTAATGATGAAGACTTCAGCTCGAGAAGTCAAATTGCTCATGGCGAGGACAAAATGAGAAATCTACCGCCAGCATTTGCCAACAATAATGCCCAATTCGAGCATCAGTTGCTGGAAGGTTCAAGAGATTACCTAGATGATAAGCTTACTGCCCTGGTCAACCAGTTTAAGGTTGACAGACATCCGAAGCCATGGTCGGAAGCCAGTGATTAGGGACTCTCAAACATCGGTCATCCATGCCTGAACCAGCATGAGACTAGCTGATTATCGAAGAGCCGCAGGAGAGGCAGAACTGACCTTGAACAAGTGCACCTTTCACTTCATGCTTAATTCCCCTGCGTGTGATATTTCCAGCTTTCTAGGTGTCTAGATTTAATTCAGGGGCATGGGGTAATTTGTTTTTTATCCCGTCGAATGCGTGAATCCCTTTTTATGCTAGACTCAGGGCGGATCAATTTGTGGCAACGTCGCTGACTGCCATAATGAGAAATGTTGAATGGCCTCACGTAGGGAAATTTCAAGTAAAAAGCCCAAGCGAGCTCGAAGACGGGTAATTGAGTATCGTTCCAATTTACCCTCAATCGTCGCAAAATGCTAAATTGATTTGTTCCATTCTCATCCAGGGGATTGCAAATTGCCTCAAGAGTGTCGCAAAATGAATGACCCAATGGAATGCAACAGGACTCATTTGCCTTGAAGGTAACCTTTAAATTAAAGGAGCCCTCCGGTCCACGGACCCGATGGCATAAAAAATGATGATGGTCCAAAGCAACCCGAAAGAAAACAAGGCCCAACTAAGCAAAGAACTTATGTGGCAAGCTTAAAGTGAAGGGTAACTCAGGACATACAATCCAATCCAATCCAAATGAAGGAACTTCCTCAATTCAAAATTCAATGGAAGTACATACAAGGGTAAAACAGTATCGTTCCAATTTTTCTAGAATATGAAGAACATATACTGCCGTATTCCCTTTCATTTTTGCAGTGAAAGTCTCTACTGGCCAGATTTTCCTGTCTACCATTCCACTACTCGTCTCCAATCTCGAGCCAAGCAAATCCGACATCTCTGCCAAAAGTTTGACGGGATGACACAACTTTGAAAAAGAAGAAAGAAATGTGACTTGGGTGGGAGACAAGGAAAATGGGATTCGTTTTTATAGGAGAACACGCCAGCAAATCGACGGTAGAGACGTTGATAGGGACCCTACCACTATGAAGAGATGAGAAAAGACGTGCCAAGCAAGAAACACGCAGGAAAGGTTGAGAAAGACAGAACTCTCGGGAGAAGCGATACATATGCTAAGCCGACGCCAAATTTTAAAAGAGACATCCTCCTGATAATCTTTATTCATACGTTGAAGAGAGTTTTAAAGCATACACGGTTCAGAGAGAGTGAAAATACAGAAAGATATAGTAAACCTTGAGAAATCATCGACCAAATCGAAGATGTCTCAACCCAATACTTCCGAAAGCTATCGTTGCTTGCTGAATATGGGAGAGGAAGAGTTCGAAGCCATGTTTGGGATCGAGCTCATAGAGCCTGGCCCTTCCGCCGACAACGTCCAAGATCTCAGTAAAGATAAGGACAACAACTGTAAGCTTCAAAGGAAGCATTACCGTCGCCATACTGAGGAGCAAATACAAAGGCTTGAGGATTTCTTCAGAACATACCCTATGCCAGACGGCAAACAGAAAATGGAACTGAGTCGAGAGCTAGGACTTGAACCTTCGCAAATCAAGTTCTGGTTTCAAAATAGGCAAACCCGAATGAAGACTCGTCATGAGCACAACGAAGCTGAGTTTCTAAAAATTGAAAATGAAAACCTCAGAGCGGAGAACAAGATGTATAAAGAGGCTTTTGACTCCGCCACCTGCCCTAACTGCAACAGCCTCCTCCTCGCCTTCGATGAAATGCATGATCTGAGGATTGAAAATGCGTGTTTGAGAAGCGAGTTAGACCAGTTTATAACAGAATCGAGTTCTGTTGGAGCAGGGTACAAAAAGACTAATGCTACTGGATCAGCATCAATACCTCCCGGGGAAGGGGAGATGTATCACCACCAGGCAAGCGGCATTGACGATGAACTCACCGCCATGATCAACCAGTTTAATGTTAATGAAGCACGGGGATTGTAATATGCACAGGGAGTCTGTATTTCGAAGCTGAGATCACGGGTCCTTCAACATAGCCGATGCATACCTGGTCCAAAATGAAGCCAGCTGACCACTGGAGAGCCTACAAAGGAAGGAAAATCAATCCTGAATAGATGCATACGCTTTATCTTGCATGGGATGTTTTCTGCTTTTATGAATGTCTCGAAATGCAAAAGCAAAGAGTAATCATTTTCCTTTTCCCCCATTAAGTGCTCGGAACCGTTACCGCACCTAACTCGAAAAGTTAATGGCGAGTAAAAGTAGTCCGCGTAAACCTGAAGGGTAACTCCGTATCGTTTCAATTTACCCTCGAATTGCTCCAGTTTTAAATTGAACCCTCTGCATTTTCAGGAATTCGCCAACGGACCCAAGAATACAATCATATCCAAATGTGAAGTCCTCTTGTTAAACGAAACTGGAAGCAAATCAATCCGAGGACATTACTACTGCATGGGCGGCTGCAAATAAGGAAGAGAAGGGTAATTTAGTATCGTTCCAATTTACCCATGATCGTCTCAAATTCTGAATTACTTTCTTCCATTCTTAACAGGGATTATAAATTGCCTTGAAAAGAACCATGGCGTAAAATTACCCGATGCAAGACCATGTCATCTCAGAGATCGACCCTTAAAAGAGAACTTCCATGGACGCCTAAGGTCCAATGGGCCAGATGGCATGGAAGTGGCAGTGGTCCGAAACAATCCAAGTTCGATCCCCAAGCCTTGGCCGAAATGATAAGATGTCCATCGAAAACTGGAGACAAACTCGATCCAGTGCAGCTGATAAGAGACTCCCGCAAAACATTCAAGATGAAGGGTAAATCAGTATCGTTCCAATTTATCCCTTCCAATACTAGCTAACATGTCTCCTTTTCTTTTGACAGGAAATGTTAACACTAACATTTGACATGTTGAATAAAGACAACCCCAAGTGGCAAAATTATGATTATCTGAAGAGATTCAGTCTGATCAAACTGGGGAAAATTGATGGGGCATTCGACCGACGACCATGATCGTTGTCAATATTCGAGAAACTCAAATGCTGCAAATCTTCACTTGACTCCTTCACCCGTGCCTTTCATTGTGCAGGGGCAAAGTATGAAATAAGCCACTCATCGACTTAAGGAGTAGACTCCTCGATTTGTTTGATCCGCCCACACAACCAGGGGCAATTTACATACTTGCACATATTTTTGCCACATTTGCATGGTGTTTACACAATTTCATGGTTCATGCATAACTGTTCTGAATGTTTAATTTGACAATTTTGGCGGAGAGTATAAACTGTGCACGATGCATCGAATGTACAGAATGGGGCATGACAGGACGATGAAAGGCAAACCATTTCCACATACGTCCTGTATTTTAATCCACAGTGAGTTGAGCGGTAGACAGGTTCCGTATTCTCCAAGGCAATGAGTTTTTTCGCAAAAGGTACGATAGTCGAAAGGAATGAGGCATTCATTTCTCTACCTTAAACACTACAGGTGCCCATTGACAACCCATTTGAGCGGCGGTTTCATTTCGTAAACCCTGTCAAGAACCACCCCATATCGGGGCCAAATGGAGGTAATTCCAACAATATCAGGAGATAAATGGTTAGAAATTCTCTTGCTTGGACTAACATCAATCTTTGAGTGTTTCTTTGCATGATACTCGAATTTTAATTCAAGTACTTTAGGATGACGAAGAGCATTTATTTTCTCTATCCTACACACTCATCCTTTGCATAACCCAATTGAGCCTGCAAATTCATTTCTCAAACCCATGTTGGTGATCCTTGCTCATTTCAAGGTAACGACGACACCTTCCCCCAAAAGAGCAGAATTGAAGAAATTGGGCCAATAGAGAATTCTCGAATCAGCCCATTTCATATGCTAGACTTTCATATAATGTGTAGTATCATTTGTTGAAAATCATCTTGTTGCTAAAATTCAAAATCACAAGATTGTTAAACAAAAAAAAAAAGAGACAAGTGTAGCCTAAAGAAAATGGGCCTGCTTCCAAACAAAAGGGAGTCGGGAGTAAGAAAAGCAAAGGCTACTCTAAAGAATCTCGGGCAGAAAGAGCAAAGCGCCTATCAAAAGCAAGGCCAATACCCATATATCTGTAATGAACTTCTGACTTCGAACATACATTTTGAATTCCCGAAAAAGGATCCCCAAAGAAGTCAGTTTGCAAAGTGTAAAAGAACTACTATCCCTCAGCCAATGGTGGTATTCATTGAAGACGAATTCATGAAGGTCAAAGATCGGTGACAAGACTGCAATGATCACCAACACCAAACTTTCTCATATATTTTTCTGAGCAAAAATGAGCCCTTCGTTTCTCAGACCCAAACCCCGACCTACGTTACGACCCTTGAAAGTCTCTTTTGATTAGAGCACTTGAGTTAATGTAAGAGTTGAATGACTTTAAGTATCGCTCGAAGAAATTCGAGCAAGATTATTTCTCTCTCATTTTGCAGGGTTCTTGACTTGTAAACCCGGAGCAGATGATGAAGACTTTTTTGTCAATGGCCCTGACTCGAAATGAGTCCCCTTTGATAAGCCTTTGACCCAAGCCACATTACGGTCCTAATCAAGACCTCCAGATCGGCTTGATCGTATCAATTGCGAGATTACTCAGACCCTCGCTGAATGCGATGATGGTAAGGTTGAGTGATTTCTTTTCAAATCCTGCAATCAGGATAAACAGCCTTTCTCGAGAGTGAGAGAAAGCCCTTTCGGACTGAAGTCCCCCATTCAGATTATAATCGAGGTATTCATGACATGATAACCTCCCTGGACAGAATTGGAAATGCAAACTCGACAGAGTAGTCATGCATGATCCACATTATGAGCATACACATACGGTTTTGATCATTGCAAAAACTCAACTGAATGGTTTTGCATGAACCGATGAACTCATTGATGAAAATACTTGCACATGTTACCTCTGACACTGTCTGATAGGTAGTGCATTCCTGATAGTCGAGTTACCCTCCGAGGTCTCGAAATTCATCCAAGGGCTATTGAACAAACAAGCCCTGTTGGCTAATACTCGCCAAGCATTTTCAGGTGAGTATATCTTCAGCTTGAACCTTCCAATTCTGATGATTGTCTGGGTGCTCAAATCTATTGCAGCACATAAGGTCATTCAGTGAGCAAGCAGACATGATACAATCAGTCTGTCTATGCTTCGATCATTAACTCAGAAGATCCAGGTAAGTCTTCTGAACCCTGGCGACTCATTATCAACATGCGCTCATGAAGTCTTCATCAGCTCACGATTGATATAATCTCGTGTTCTCAAGCTTTATCAAATCATGATTGACCAACTCTCGTGATCTTGATCTCAACATGCCTCGCTTGCACAAAAAATGCAGCACGGCCTCCTATCTTCGAAGACTTTACCTGCACCAGAAGGCGGTACAGCTTCATTTCTCAAAGACCTCATCTACACAAGAAAGCAATACGGCCTCAACTTCAGGCGAAATGCCATCTCTGGAGACCTTCCATTGGAAACCCCAATACTGCAAGGTCCATCTTCAAGTCCTGAAAACTAGACACCAATTAGGCGAAATGCCATCTCTGGAACCCCTCCATTGGAAACCCCAATACGGAATGGTCCATTTAAAGTCCTTCTTACAGGCACCCAAAAGTCCTTCTTACAGGCAACCAAAAGTCCTTCTTACAGGCACCAAAGTCCTTCTTACAGGCAACCAAAAGTCCTTCTTACAGGCATTTCCATGGGGTGGCCTACCATACGGGTCAAATTTCAATCAGTAGAATCCTTCCATTAGGAATCTACCATGGGGTGACCTACCATACGGGTCAAATTTCAATCAGTGGAATCCTTCCATTAGGAATCTACCATGGGGTGACCTACCATACGGGTCAAATTTCAATCAAAGTTTAATAAGTAGAATCATTTCGTTAGGAATCTATCATGGGTTGACCTACCATACGGGTCAAAATGCAGGCGAATCCTCTAAACAGGATAGATCGCCAATAGATTCCTTTCACTAGGAACTCTATCATGGGTTGACCTACCATATAGGTCAGAGCTCATCCTCCTCGGATTATCATCTGAGTGAACATTCATGTCAGGCAACGGCCATACGATGGGCAGGTAAGTGCCAGGTAACCTCTCCACTCTAGCTCTCCCTCACTTCATAGAAGCCTCCTCAAGTCGGAACTGGATCAGAACTTGCAATGTGGGGTATTGGAGATCAATTGTCACGACTCTTTTTATCTCCTTGTGTTGAGTCGATTAGGATTCAGGTGTCGTCTCGTCTTTGAAATGAACCTCTACCGAGCTTCCTTTCAAAGAGGGGCAGCTGTTGACACCTGATTTTTAATCATGTTTTCTCTTTTAAAATTAATACAAAATCTATAAAAATTTGTAAAATTGAAAAATCAATTTTGGGGACCTTGGCCAAGCTTAGGGAATCAATTTTGACCAAAAAATAATTTTTCATATTTTTTTAATTATATATATTTTTAGAAATTAGGAGGATATTTGAAAATAAAATTGCAAGTGAGGCCACTAAAATATGAATAAACAGTCGGTATTTTTCTTTTCATCTTCTCTTCATTTTTCCCAAACAAAATCTACAAAAGTTGACTTCAGATTAGGAATTACTTTGATAATCTCGTTTTCAAAATAATTAAAAAAATTTTTTAAAAAAATTCATTTTAGTGCAGTAATTTTCGATTTTCGCATTTCTAGAGTCGTGACATTGCCCTATAATATTTCAAACTTTTTTGATGGCCTGATAGTGCGTTTCCAGTTGTTGTATTCGCTTTTTCGAATTCAATTTGTCATCCGAAGATCTCTCTCTCAACCTCAATTTGAAACATCGGAGAAGTTTTGATTGGCGACGAGTACAAGACCAGCGCTGCTTTCTCCTCTTCCTTAGAAGATCCATGAGTCAGTTTATCTACGAGCTCACTGGAAGCATCAATTTCTTTGCTGAAGGGTTTGGCTGCCCGGTTGAATAAAGTCTTGTTACCATTGGGTTTAGACCTCATCAGGCGAGTTAGCTAGCAAACTAAGAACTGAACTTGGCATTTTTACCCTACAACATAGTGAGCAAGTGACTCTCCAAAGTAAATTAAGCGGACCGAGTGAAGGGTTTGGAGTGGTGTATTTTTTGAAAATGAATGTGTCTAAGCAGAAGTGGAGCTCCTCGTGGGTTTTCGTAAGCTCTGTCACGAAGACGATTGACACTAGTCCCTGAGCGTTTCTCATCCATGTCTAGCCGGCCGAAAGTGTTCCCGAGCTACAGCGGGACCAGACACACGCACGCATTCTACAAATTTCTCGTACACCATGTTGACCGATGCTGGGGTTAACGTCTTTAGAGAGAAGGAAGATCGAAATAGAGATACAGAAGGCCAAACTTGGAATCACCTATCATATTTTTTAACATGTCAGAGAGGTGTTATCAGAGTGTTTGCAAATAAATAACCAAATCACAGCTGTTTCTTTTGGGGATGCGTCAGATAAAGTTTTCACCGGGGAATAAACGTTGAGATAAAGGTATGGGACATGCGCAAAAGTGAAGCTGCTATGACCCCTCCAGGCTGCAACCCGACGAAGTGATTGGCACCAAAGCCATCATCACCGACGCACCAAGGGAACCAAATGTAGCTGTTGGGTGGCAAAAAGAAAAGGGAGTCAGAAAGTAGAAAAAGGAAAGACATGCAAAACAAACCTACTCGCGGGCAATCAGCTAGGGATCGCTATCCGCGGCCTCGCTCAGCAAACTGTTGATGACCAACAGCCCAAGAAGAGTCCCAACGAAGCTGCGAAAACGGGAGAATCGGGATATCTCCGAGCTCGTCGTGAGGGCCGTCGACATCGAGCCGGTCAAGATCATGCTTTATCTTCCACTACTGGCAGAGTTGAACGACTTCAAATGAGGAAAGCCAGTTGAAATCCCAGATACCACAGCTCAAGGATGTCAAGAAAATTGCAATATGGGAACACGAGCGGAACAACGGGAATAACCTGACTGAACTTGAACGGCTGGATCAGAAAATACATACAGATTCCTTGAATATGCTAAAGGAGTTTTGTTGTGAATCAGCTGGTGGGATGAGGTGATTAAAGAAAAACATCACGAAAGGACACCAGCATTCTCCACCAAAATTAGACAAAAAAAAGAGGGTAAAATGAGAGTAAGTGGAGAACACAATAATAAAAGAGGAACAATGATGAAAAGGGACCAAGACACCATGATGAAAGCAAGCACATTGAAAGCTGAAGGAAGGGAGCGTCGGCAAGACACTGAGGGGGGGATGAAGAGGGCTCTCTCTCCTGCAGGAGAAAAAAAAAAGTGAATCCTCCCTTCCCGCCACCAAGATCATCACGGTCGATATTAGTGATGGCGTCTCCATCTCCAACGAGGCCTCCCTCAGGGATCTCCGACGACGCCTCCCTCAGGGACCTCCGTATCCGGACCATGCAGAACAAGCACGATACGTTCACGAGTCTTGACGTCAGACTGGAGTCTCCGCATCATAATACATTCGGATCTCCTCACTGTGCCGCCATTTTCTTAGCCCCCCAGATTCACTTTTGCCTCTGATTCCCACACTTCCACCTCAGTTCAACCGGAGGAAGGCCAAACTCTAGATGATGTTGGTGACGAGGAACAAGAACGTGGAAGGAAAGATGTTGCATAGAGACCTCAAAGGAGCAGAGCTTGAGCTCCCAGCATCCGTTCAAAGCATAACAAAAAGAAATGGTTAAGTCGACAATGACGACAGAGGAGGTAGAGAGTTTTGGCATTTGCTAAGCCGAGCCAAAAATCCCGCAGCGGAAAAGGGGTAGGAGGTCTTAAACAAGGTCTCCCGCATTTCAATTCGTGGACCATTCCGATCATCAGGCGCGATCCGAGCGACGATACAGTCTAAAGCTCAAGCTTGTTTCCAGAAGATTCTCCACATAATTGCCTCTTTCGGGAACCAATCTTTCAGTCTAAAAAAAAAAAAACTCTCGAACAGGGGTATAGGCATCCATCCGAACCTTCGACGGTGTAGTGTATCGTTCGGCGACAAAGAAGAAGAGGAAGAAGAAAATGGTGATGAAAACGCTGTTTCAGAGATCACAAATGTGCAAGTTCAGAATCTTGAAAAGAACGACGAAGATCGCGCAAGCGAGATGAAGCCATCGAACAGCAACGGCTTCTTGAGCTTGCTCGTCGAAGCGGCGAAATTGATCTTTGGCACGGCATCGGCAACGGCGACGAAGGCGAGGACAGCGAGACCGAGTTGAGGGAGTGATTGAGTCGGCGGTACGAGCATCTTGCTAAGGGATGGCATGACGAGGATACTAGTTGTTCGGTTCAGTTCGGCAAAGACAGTGTTGGAGTTGAAGTTCTTCTTGGAGGATCCGGTCAACTTCGAGACTTTGGCTATGCACAGGAAGTTTTAACTATCGGGTCTAGGCCTAGTTGACGGGGGTTCTCCGGGAAGTGAGAGGGGATCTTCGTTCCTTCTTCCCAAATCACAAACTTCTGAGGGAGATCCAACGGAGAAGAAGAAGAAGAGGAGAGCCGAGGATGGAGAAGAGCCCATCGTTGCCGTCTCTCCATACTTCCAGATGAAACAGAAGTTACTCATGCTTGGTTATCAAATAATGACTCCTCCGGGTTCGCAATGGCTCGAATTTTTAATGGGGGTTGGGAGGTGGTGTCGAATGAGGAGGTTGTGGACATTGCTACTTGAACCCCTGCCCGTTCCTCTGCATTTCGGACCTTGGTGGAGTCAGCAGTTCGGGCAGGGAAGTGCAGATACCCCATCTCCAGAGTCGATGACCGGAGGATGTCAATTCATTCCAATGATAAAACTAAGGTCTCTGAACCCCGTTGGCACCACTGCTTGAACCCCCTTCAACTGATGAATCAAAAGCAAAGTGTCGAGCCTCAGTAAATTCATCATTAGTCCATTACTCCAGCTTGTTCCATCCATATCGAAGATAGGCGTCGAATGTCTGGCAATCCAACCGATTAGCTGGTTCGTCCGGGCCGAATTTACTTCATACTCCAAGGTAGCTCTGAACTTCCTTTGCTTAATACTCAGAAAGATGTTTGCTCATCGTCCACTAGAGATGCGTTCGAGCTATACCATGCTGCAAAGATATGCGACTCTTCATTATGAGGCTATCATTCCTGTCATGCAAGAAAGTACTGGCCTGATTTCTCCAACAGCATCAATGAGTAAAAGTGACCGAAAAATGGGCGTTAATAAAGGAAGAAAAATATGAAAAATGGGATGGGGGATGTTTTCGTGGGACTCATAGAGGAACCATCGTTGATGGTTTCTCTGCTCCCGCTGGTGCTCTCGTCACTAGTGAACTCATGAACGACATCGGCTCTGGATCTTCTTTGAATCCTGGTGGAGGGTCACCATGAGGGCCCAAGCGTTGACACCTTTGGGATTCGAATGTTCCTAAACTTCACGTTTTCAAGAGTCTTTCCTGAGACAATGGCCACACAGGAAGTGGTCTTCGAGGTTCCATTAACTCGGTGCGAAGAGTTCAAAGCTGCAGCCAAGAGGAAGAAGATGCTGGGGATTCATCTCAAGATGCCGGCTTCCAACTTGCCCGGCTTAAGCTCGATCCACCTGGTCCTTTCCTTTCACAACTACCGCATCCGGTCCTCGGCCTCCTCGTGACCACCTACACCGCTAGGGACCTCTAAGAAAAGCATGCACGGTAGAATCCACGTCGATTCTTCAGCTCGTGTTCCTTTAAAGTCACACAGCCTCACTCTTTCTTCAACCACCATCGTCGGCATCAAACCCTTTCCCACAGACGTCACTTACATTCAGTTCACGTCTTGCTTGCATGATTCATAGTCGCCAATCACCATCACTTTGATCTGCATAATCCCTTACGAACCTGCTCTAGTCGTACCTCCATTGAAACCCAACCCTCATTCTTGTTGAATAGCTATCCCTGATTCAACACCACCCACTGATCTGCGTTAAAAGTCTACTCGAGTTAGGAGATGTGGAGAGAGCATGAGATCGTTCATGACCTTCCCATGCATTACACTGGAGTCCAGTAGGTCCTGCATGTACAAGTTGCTCTTTCTGCTTATGGTTCACGTATTATAAACCGGTGCCAACGGCGATTAAAGCCGTGTCAACGCTGTTCTGGGATTATTTGGCCACAGCACTGAGAAGTGAAAAAGCGAATCTCAACAAGATGAAGACTTTGAGGCCAACCATATTGTCACAAATGGTTAACGTGGAGTTGAAAGAGCCAAAGGTTAATGTGGGGTTGAAAGTGGCATCGTAAAAAGGAGAGGAGATGGTTTTGACGACGGTTGAAAAGAAAAAAAAAAGAGAAAGTGAAATCACCACCTCATGCTCGGCTACTGGATCTCCATTTCCTTTGGTGGCAGCAAACGGTGACAGCGTTGGGCCGGTTCAACGGCAAATCCCATGTTACAACAGTTACTGACGAAGCAACTTGATGTCCATCTCCACGCCGAGCTCTGCATGGTTTGCCGTCGCTGCCCGACACTATCTTGGCCTCACCGTTATCGCCCTTACTGCCCTCGGTGAGCTTCGAAGATCATCACCATTCTACAGCTTTGTCCTGTCACCGTTTGCCCCGAGCTGCTAGTCCATCGCCGTCTGTCACCGTTACCAATTCTGGGTCAACGGAGTTGAAGAGAAGTAGAGAGACCATTAATGCAATCGTGCATGAGCATGGCTTCACACGTTAACTCGCCAAATGGGGCAAAGAATAAGTCCGCCGAAAAAAAAATGTACGCTGACTAAGGAAACGGGGGAGGAATACTTGGCGGAGACTCCTTTCGTGATTGGGTCATTCCATTCCAATTGATCCCGCGAAGCAGTATACCAACTAAGCCATTTTTCCCTTGCCCTACAACGCTGATCTTCCAGACGAGGAACGCTTACCAAGAAGTCGGTCCTTCCTGAATCTGAGTGGAGCTTACATTCGCTCAGAACCTCTCCGGCGATCTCGTCTAAAACCCAGCTTCGTCACCTACTCGTTCGTGCTCCCTTATCTACCACAAAGCTCCCTTGAGTTGGGATACCAGATCCATCTCCTACCAGTCTCTCGATTTCAGCGAGGTGAGTGGGTTTAATGACGAGGTGTCGACTTTGGATACGAATGCCGATGGCTCGATGATGGGCGATTTCGCAGCTAAAGGAGAAGAAGGCATTCTCATTTTAGTGAAGAATGGAGCCACGAGAACACCAATGATGGGGAAGATCATCGAGGTTTACCTGCAGACCTCGAGACGTCCGTTAAGAAGCGGGAGCTCAAGGTCGTCTATTGCAAGCCCATAATGGACACGAATGGACAACAACTCTCGCGGGTTCAGCCACCCCATTTCACAACCCAACTTCGTCAGTGCCCTCAACTTCTCGAAGAGGAATACCAGCTCCCATACTTGCGGGGAACTCTACCGATGAAGAATCTCAGCGTCTAAGGGAAATGGGCCGAAAGGAATTATCCGAGGAAAAACTAAAGCTGAAGGTGACTCTTACACTCATTTCAGGCGAAACTGAGACCTCTCAGGCCCTAGGTAAGTTTCCCTAACTGCCCGCGATGTAGTTTTGTAGCTAAGACTGGTTTAATCTCGTTAGGAATGGCTAGGGCGAAATTTTGCCGGAATGTGGTCCTGGCCAGCGTTAGTTAGGCTAGACCTAGGTCGGGTTTTGGCCCGAAGTTCACACATTATGACCGGAGATTTGATAGACCAGAGTGTGTGGGTGCAATTAGAGCGGCCATTACTATTCGAACCAATAGATTCTCGTCTTAGATCGTCTTGAACCAGGATCATTGCTTTGAAAAGACTCAACCCATATTCTCGGGCCTGGAAGCACGAAGCTTAGAACAAATGTTCTTTAGAAGCAAAAAAAAAAATAATAAATTAAAATTAAAAAAAATTAATTAATTAATTAAAAAAAATCATTATTAAAAAGAGAATTCTGAAAAATTCCAAAAGATCCTCAAAAACCTGAAAAATTAGAAAACGGGCTATTTTGACTAGCCAATCTTATTTTTGGATGATTTTCCTCCCTGATCTTTTCAAAATGACAATTTTGCCCTTTATGGGTAAATTGTCTCCAGAAAATCGGAAAATTTCAAAAAAATTCTTAGAAATTGTGGGAATTAAGGAATGATCACATTCAACTGGTTTGACCTATTTCCACTTCCCGAGCCTTGAAAAATGACCAATTTACCCTTCTTTTCAAATCACCCCAAATGAATTTTCATGCAATGGTACCGAAAGGGCGTTAGAATAATCTAGCGTAACCAAGTCCCCGAACTCATTTTCTCTGGTTCGCAGAAATAAATTAGTTCTCCTGCTAATTTATTTAGGTTTCTAATCGACCTACCAAGAACGATTAGTGGCGACTCGAAAATTAAAAATCATCTAAACAAACCCAAAGTCGCGATTCGGTAGGGCTTGGGAGGGTCCGCGTTAGGTTAATCTATCTAATTAATCTAATAATCCGTTCGCCTGGAAACCTATCATTTTTCGGGTCGCGACAAGAATATAAAGAAGATCCTGGCCAAGACTCCTGAGAACTTTCGAGATTGGCATGAAAGGCTGCCATACGTGCTAATGGCATACCGAACTTCGATCCGAACTTCGACCGGGGCGACGCCTTACTCTCTGGTATACGGCATGGAGGCCGTTCTCCCCGTAGAAGTTGAGATCCCTTCCTTACGGATATTAGCCCAAGCCAAATTCTCAGAGGCCGAATGGATCTAGTAGAGACATGAGCAATTGAACTTGATTGATGAAAAGCGGTTGAAAGCTATATGTCATGGGTAAGCATACCAAAAGCGGGTAGCTAAGTCATTCGATCGCAAGGTGAAGCCCATAAGTTTTGTAGTCGGAGATTTAGTCGTGAAGAAGGTGCTCCCTAATGTTCCCCATCCCGGGGGCAAGTTCGCACCGAATTACGAAGGTCCGTACGTGGTACAGAAAGTTTTACTGGGAGGAGCTCTAATTCTCTTGAATATGGACGGGAAGAATTCGCAAATCCTGTAAATGCAGACGCTGTCAAGCGATATTACCCTTGAATAAGACAAGGATTTGACCAGTTCTCGCACCCTACTAGTGTCTGAGCCACATTGAGACCCACTACATGCATTTCATGCATACATACATACATACATTTGCATCACTCTTCCTTTGTTGAGGTCCAAGAGGAATCCCCAGATGAAGGAAACAGCTCGAATGACTTCACCCGAACCAAAAGATCTTGAAGAAGCCAAACCCACAAGACAAGTTACCTATCAGTGCCCCGGGTTCGCAATCAAGGGTAAAAGTTGTATCGTTCCAATTTTTTAATGCGAGAGCGGACACTAACTCCCGAAACGCTTTATTTTTCTCAAGGACCTCCAGCCACGACGAGCAGGTAAGTATCCCTTACTCTAAAACTTTTCAGTCTGCCATGTCACGGTGATCAATAAATCACATCATCGACGAAATTCGTGAGGTAACTTCATCTGCATTCTCATTTAAAAATCTTCGAGGTTGCCCAAAAAATCTGATGGTTGCATGCATCATGAATCCCCTATGAGGGCTAATTTTGATGAAATAAAAATGAATTTCCAGATGAGGACGATCAGGCCTGTCATGCTGGAATAAACCGAAATCTGAGAGGCCAGCCACTCCTAAACACGTCCTTACACACGTGAGAGAATGAGCGAAAGAAAGGCAAAATAAAAACCTTTGTCCGTGAATATAGGGATTATTTGCAGTGATTACATGGATTGAAATGATAGAAGGCATATTCATTTCCTTATCCTAAACACATGATAATTCCTTACAAACCCCTTTGAGCCAGTGAATAGAGAATTCAAAAAAGAGAACCCTGTCAAGAACCACCCCACGCTGGGGCAATTTAGAGATTCATCGGTTGATCCATGGGAGAAAAGATCAAGGCGAGACTTCATTGTGCTGACTTGCATCAACCTTTTTGCGGTGACTTCAGGTGACATCTCGTGAAAGTTCGAAACATCAAAGTGAAGGAGAGCAATTCATTTCTCTGCCTTACACACACTACCCTTTGATAAACCAATTTGAGCCTTTAAATCTTCATTTCTCAACCCAGTTAGTGATCACCTCCCTATACTGGGGCAAGGCACGCGAATTTTCAACGAGAAGTTAAGTCATGAACGGGACAGTTTCCCACACTTAGTGTCAAAAGGCAACAGGGCAGACAAAAGCAAAGTGCCTAGTAAAATCAAGGCTAAAGCCCTTCATGAGATTGAAGTCGCAATACTTGAGGCATGAATAGAGTGTTTTAAAAAAATCTTGACAAACACATAATAAAGGCGAAGAAAGCCCAAGGCTTAATTGGAGATGAAACATCTGACGAACTTTTGCGGCTCAGAGGTAGAAACTTACCCCAGTAGCCATGACGGTTGATAATGATGCAAAGGTGATCACTAACCTACTACACCCCCCCATTTTGAGAATGGCCTCTTCAAGCCTACCCTGGACCGACATTACAACCTATCCAAAAGTCTCTCCAGATTGAGACATTTCGAATCGACGCGGGATTTCACGACGGAAGCTAATGCCTAAAGGAGTAAGCACAATCTAGTCACATCTGATCTTCAAGGTTCTTGACTTGTAGACCTGAAGAAACTACATTTAAAATTTTCAGTTCATTTCTAAGACTTAAAGTGCCTACCCTTTGCGTTAGCCTTTGACCAAGCCTGCATTACAGTCCCTCAAAAGACCTTCTCTGATTAATCAGGTTGTATATACTGCAAATAGTCTCGAAATCCTGGACATAAGGTTCGAGTGACAGTTTGAGTGTTTTCAGAAACATTCATCAAAAGGGAGCAAAACCTTTTGAAAATCGATATCGAAAGAGGTTCTCTCTAATAGGTACACTCCAGCTGATACGGCTAATCGAACTCATTTTGTGATTTCAAATTTATTGATTCGAAATCATCCTCGCCCAGGATTCTAATTACGCACGTAGGCTATAAGATATCCTGGGTAACTGTCTCATATCCCATCGCATTTATTGAAACAATTTCACATGGCTTGCATTAACAAGACTCACTTTGAAAACTTGAAATATTCATAATATCATAAATCTTTTGACTTTTTCCACTCTAGCATAACGACTCAGGTTTGAGCTTCTGCAGACCTTCCGATTCTACCCAAGTCCCAAAAGGACATCCTCATTGTGAAGATTATCAAGTTCAAGATTTTACAGGATTCGAATCCTTTTAGACTTTCAGACGACACCCGAGAAGAAAGGTGACCTTTACATGACCATCCATAAAAGTCATTGCTACAGACATATAAGTCCTTCTTACAGGCACCACTAAGTCCTTCCTACAAGCACAGAAGTCCTTCTTACAAGCATCGCTAAGTCCTTCTTACAGGCACATAAGTCCTTCTTACAGACACCGCTAAGTCCTTTATATAGGCACATAAGTCCTTCTTACAAGCACCACTAAATCCTTCCTACATGCACATAAGTCCTTCTTACAGGCACAAAAGTCCTTCTTACGGGCATTTTCAATGGGGTGACCTAACATACGGGTCAAATCTGAATCAAATCAGTAGAATCCTTTCACTAGGAATCTGCCATGGGTTGGCCTACCATGCGGGTCAAATCTGAATCAAATTTTAATCAGTAGAATCCTTTCACTAAGAATTTGCCATGGGGTGACCTACCATACGGGACCAAGTCCGATCGCCCTAGGGTTTTCTTATAACGAATCCTTAGGTCTTCATACCAAAGTAGTCAATGGCGATGCGAGGCAAATAGGTAAGCTCCAGGTAAATCTCCTGAGTCTTTCTTCTCCCTCTCTCCCCATCCAAGCGAGCAGCATGAAATATGGACTTAAGCTTTAAAGGAGGAAACTAGAGTTGGATGTCACGACTTTTTATTTTTCCTAGTAGAGTTAGTTTGACCTCAAGTGTCGTCTTGTCTTTGAGGGTGATCTCTCACGAGACCCCCTCAAAGAGGGGCAGCTGTTGACACTTGATTTTTGGCCAATTTCATTTTTAAAATTTTTTAGAAAATCCATAAAAATTCATAAAATTCAAAAATCAAATTTGGGGACCTTGGTTTGGCCTAGGGAACCAATTTTGAGCAAAAAATAATTTTCCTTATTTTTCATATTTTTCTGTATTTTATTTTCAGAAATTCATAAAAACAATAAAAAGTGAGAAAATTGCAAAATCAACTTTGAGGACCTCAGCCTAGCCTAGGGAACCAATTTTGAGCAAAAAATAATTTTTCTTATTTTTTGTATTTTTCTGCATTTTATTTTCAAAAATTCATAAAACATTAATAAAAAGTGAGAAAATTTCAAAATCAACTTTGGGGACCTCAGCCTAGCCTAGGGAACCAATTTTGAATAAAAAATAATTTTCCTTATTTTTTGCATTTTTAATATTTTCAGAAATTAGGAAAATAATAAAAAAATCAATAAAAATAGCATTTGAAGTCATAAAATTACCACAAAATAGTAAATATTTTTAATTTAATTTTATCTTCATTTTGGATGAATAAATTTTGAAGAATTAGTTCTGGAACCTGGGGTTTCTTTGTTAATTTCATTTTTCAGAGTATTTAAATAATTCTAGAAATTCCATTTTAGCCTTTTAATTTTCCATTTTTGCATTTTTAGAGACGTGTCATCCCCCTCTATTTTTCAAAATTAAAATCGAGTCCAAAAGCCCTCAAAATCGCCCAATTTCGCTAAAAAGGACCAAAATGCAATTTCCGATTTTTCAGATTAGTCCCTAAAATCACTAAAAATGAAATTAAAAATTTTCTAGGGACTGAATTGAAAATAGGGCGACGTCACCCCCTAGTTTTTGACCCTCTGAATCCAATGGTGGCAACAATGTTTGCAGAAAAGGGGCCTAAGACTTTGGATTTTGTAAAATGGTTTTTCGGGTCAAATTTAGAAATTGGGTTTTTATAATAATCTTTGGGTTAATTCATATGAAATTTCATTTTCCTAATGCATTTGATGTCATAGAATCCGATTTTGGGGTCCAATTTGCTTAATTTTGACCTTTTTAGGGTCAATTTAAGTGAATTTAATCAACCGGGTTGGTCGGGTCGGGTCAGATCCGACCCGACGACTCGGTCAATCTGTTTGAGAATTGAAGGACCAAATCTGGTCCTTCTTCTTCGCGCAAATGGAGTTCAAATTTTGGGAAATCCTAACCAAGAGATTGGATGTGATTCTGAGAAGATTTGGGGGAGGTTGGGCGAAAATTCGAATGGAATTGCAAAGAGACAATCTCGGGGGAGGTTGAGGATGCCAGAATTGAGTTTAAAAGGCCACGGAGGAGGTCATTTTCCAGGGATTTTTTTTTTGGAGTTTCAAAACAGGGGGAAGGGTCGACTGTAATTGCAAAATTCAAGCAATTGGAGGTGGATCAAGGCGTGGAAGGAGCTCGACGAGATTGCCCGAGTCCACTGGAGCCAGCACGTACCAGTTTCAAAGCTTGCGGTCGGTGCTCTAATGGCGAATCCTTGGTTTGACTATAATTCTCGTCTTTTTCATGTGCGTTTTACTTCTCTTGCACTTCTGATCCCCCTCCCATCTTCATTTTGCATCGACATCGCGTATAAACCATGAGTCGAAAGCCCAACCCTAGTTCATTCTAGCATGACCTGGTTAGAGAAATCTGGCGATTTAGAGCTTGATTAGGACACCAGGTAAGTCTCCTGAACCTTCAATGATGCTCTACGTCTAAGGAATTGAATGGTTATGCTCTAGTTTAGATGATTGAGTCGCCATAGTTGCTGTCTGTGAATGCGTCGATTACTTTGATTCAACCGTTAGATTTGATTGATTTCTAGATATATTGATCTGAGTCTAGACGAATCGACTAAGACCGGTTTCGTATCGTTTGGTTGAGATTTCACCGTTAGATTATCGCCGGAAGTTTGTAGCCATCGGTCCGAATTTAGCTGGAGGAGGAAGACGAAGTCCAGTCAGCTGTTGACTTGGTCAAGAGTTGACGTGGAAGTGACGTGGCACAATACGTCACATGACACGTTGGCAAGTTGACCGAGTCAAATGCCGACGTGGATGCCTCGTCAACGTAGTCGATTGTTATAGCCTGAGAGGCTGAAACGAATCGAACGGTGGGGGATGTAACACGTGGCGAGATCTGGGATTTTTGAAAATAAAAATTCGAGTTTTCCTAATATTATTAGCAGTAAAATAATCGGACGGTTAGGATTAGTCTAGGGTTCAATCTCGGCCGTAGGTTTAGTATAAATAATGGGTGGTCAAGATAGCGACAGGTGGAAGAGTGTCAATCGTCGGATTAAGGGGAGCCGGAAAATAGAAGTAGAATAAAAATTCTTAAAATTTTCGAAAATTTAAAAAATATATATACTAAAACTGCATCGTTTGGACCATTAGGTATTTTATTTGGGCCTTAGGCCGGGTCAATTCGACCCGGTCCGTATAACAATAATAATAATCCAGAAAATCAAATAAAAATTAAATAAAAAAGCATAAATAAAAAACAAAAAGTAGAAACGGTGCCGTTTTAGGGTGTTAGGTTTTAGTTCGGGTCATCGGGCTGGTCGACCCGACCCGACCCGAGAAGTGAAAATTAAACAAAAAAATTAAATAAATAGTAATAATAAGATTAGGATATAAAAATAATAGGAAACTTAGAAAATTAATAGAAAAATAAAAAACCTAAACTACACCGTTTTGGTCTCATGAATATAAATAATAAAAAAGTTTTAAAATCGGAAATAAAAGGAAAATTTTAATAAATAAAATAAAAAAAGGTAATATAAAAAAATCATGAAAAATTATGGAAAATCATTAGAAAAATCTTATAAAAATTAAAAGGAATATGGGAATAATTGGATAATAATAGGAAAACAAATATAAAGGTCAATAAAAATTATAAAAATTTTAGAAAATACAAAAAGCGTTGAAAATGATAACAAAAATAATGACCAAAATACAAAAAGAATCATAAAACACTTTTCTGAAAAAATTAGGAAACTCCAAAAATCATCATAGAAATTCGTAGAAAAGGAAATAATAAATAATAAACAATAAAAAATTAAAATAAAAAATGGAAAACTTACCAAAAAAGTATAAAAAATATCCAAAAATAGGAAAAATCCCTAAAAATCCCAAAAAAAATTTTAAAACAAATTCTAGAAAAATAGCGGATGTCTAAAAAATTTAAAAAATCATCACGAAAATTCTGAAAAATGTCCAAAAAATAGGGGAAATCTTTAGAAAATTCTTAGAGAGTCTAGAAAAATTCTAAGAAAAAAATCTAGAAAAATTCTAAAAAATTCAGAAAAATCAGAAAAAATTCCTAAAAATCGTGAAAATTAGGGAAAAACCACATTCAACTAGTTTGATTTATTTTCATGGTTTTGAATTCCCGAGCCTTCCAAAATGACCGTTTTGCCTCTCTGGTCAATCTGACATAAATTATTCCAAATCATCCTTAAACCTAATTGGTGTGTTTTATAGTCTTCGAGGAGTCCTCTTTTCTCGAATTGATTTGATACGATGTGATTTCTCTTTGATTAATCTCCTGATTGCGCATTTGTTCTATGGTTGTGATTGGTAGGATAGATACTCCCATCTGCATGAATACCTTAGATTCTTAAGGCCTACCTTACTCAATCTCGCCTGCATGAATTCTTTAGATTAGAAAATCACTCAACTTAGGTACCGAAAGGGCGTCAATAGTAATATTGGCGTAACTAAGTCCCCGAATCTAAATCTCTGGTTTTCGCAGAATCGAACGATTTCTCCTAATCGCTCGATAGGGTTTCCAGTCTTACCCTCCAATAAATGATTGGTGACGACTCCAATGACATGCACATTGAGTACATGTCACCCGACCACACTATGGTTGAGTTTCCCTTGACTTTTGTTGGATACTTCACTCTTAGGGCTGAGACTAATAGCAGAGTATTGACTTAGGTATTGCTCATCAAGTATTCATATTTCTTTCTGCGAAAAGAAATGTGCAAAAGATTATTTTATTCATTTATAATATTTACAATATTCCCCAACCTTGGGGATCGAACTCGGGACGTTTTGGACTACTGTCATCCCCACATGCCATCTGGTCCACGAGACCACAGGCGTCCATGAAAGCTCCCTTTTGAGGATGAATCTTCGGAGGGCACGGTCTTGTCGTATTGGGCAATTCTACGCCACAGTGCTCTCCAAGGTAATTCACAACCCCTGTTAAGACGGAATAAAGTAATTCAGAATTCGAGACGATTGGGAGTAAATTGGAACGATACAAAATTACCCTCCTTTGAGATTGCCTGGGTCTTTTATTCGTATTAGCCTCGACTTTTGTTCAACAAAAGGACCTCGCATTTGGGCACGACTGTATCCTTGGGTCGATTTGCAAATTCCTAAAAATAGAAGGGATTCAATTTTAAAACTAGAGCGATTGAGGATAAATTGAAACGATACGGAGTTACCCTTCGATCTTACGCGGATTTTTTTATTTGCAATTAATATTATCCCGAGTTTGGTGAAGTAAAGGCTCCGAGCATTAAATAGGAGAAAGAACCATCACTACTTTCTGTTTCTGAATTAAAGCCAGACATATATAAAAAATAGAAAATATCCCACGCAGGGGAACGAAATGTATTCGTTCAGGAGCGGTTCTGCTTCCTCTGCGGGCTCTCCCATGATCAACTGGCTTTGTTCCGGATCAGGTACATGTCGGCCATGTTGAAGGTCCCGTGATCATCAGCTTTGAAATGTAGGCTCATGTGCATATTACAGCCCCGGTGCTTCATCAACATCAAATTGGTTGATCATGGTAGCGATCTCGTTGTCAACACTACTTGCTCGGTGATGATGCATCCCCTCCTCCTCGGAAGTTATCAATGCTGGCTCCATAGGCTCGGTCTTTTCGTACCTCGCTCCAACAGAACTTGATCCTGTTATGAACTGATCTAACTCACCTCTTAAATGAGCATTTTCGACCCTCAGATACTGCCTTTCGTCGAGGGTGAAGAGGCTATTGCAGTTGGGGAATATGGCGAAGTCAAAAGCTTCTTTATACATCTTGTCCTCCGCTCAGAGCTTTTCATTTTTAGCTCTTAAAAACTCGACCTCATTGCGCTCATATCGAGTCTTCATTCGAGTTCGCCTATTTTGAAACCAGAACTTGATTTGCGAAAGTTCCAGTCCTAACTCTTGGCTCAGTTCCATTCTTTGTTTGCCATCGGGTATAGGGCAAGTCTTGAAGAAATCATCAAGCTTTTGTACTTACTCCTCAGTATGGCAATGATAGCGCTTCCTTTGACCCTTACTGTTATTATCTTTATCTTTACTGAGATCCTTGACGTTATCGGCGGAAGGGCCAGGCTCTATGGTCTGGATCCCAAACATGGCTTCAAACTCTTCCTCTCCCATATTCAGCAAGTATCGATAGCTCTCAAGTGTGTTGGGTTGAGACATCTTCGATTTAGTTAATGATTTCTCAAGGTTTGCTACCTCTTTTGTATTTTCACTCTCTCTGATTTTTTTTTAGTGACCGTCTTTGAAACTCTCTTCAGAGCATAGATGAAGATTATCAGGAGAACGTCTCCTTTTAAAATTCAGGTGTGGGTTTAAAAACTGTATTACTTCTCCCGAGAGCCCTGTCTTTCTCAACTTTATCGTATCTCTCGCTTAGCTTGACTTCTTTCATCTTTTCATGGTAAGGGTTCTCGTCATTATCTCTTCCACTTATCTCCACTATCGATTTTGCTGGCATGTTCTCCTATAAAGACGAATCCTATCTTCTTTTCTGCTGTAAATTTTCTTTTTCCCCCATCTAGGTCGTCATTTCCTTCTTCTTTTCCAAAGCGGTGGTATCACCTCAAACCTTTTCTGCAAAGATATTAGATTTGCTCGACTCGAGATAGCAGACCGACAGGGGATTCGAGCCGACAAAGACGACACCGGAAAGGAATGGCCAGTAGGAAAATCTGATCGATAGATATTGCTACTGTGAAGTCAATATTTAACTCAAGACAGATTACTATCTTCGCATTCTAATCGTCTGCTTCACTCTTCTCCTCTTATCTTTCGTATTCTACTCGTCAGCTTTGATTTTCTCCCCTATCTTTTTAATGATAATGGCTAGTTTTCCCACGCGGATCTTCCCAGCTGAAGTTATGTTGAAATGGGAAAGAGTTTACTATCTTCTTGGTCGAGACTATATTTACATAGCCCATCATCCGAGTGTCGAAGCTGAAATCCTCAGTTTGTTCAGAGAGATAAATACTTCTTTAGTCGTGTCGCGACCTAAAATTCATTTTTAAGTTAATGGATTACCAGATTAATTAATTAAATTAACTAACCTAGTTCGAGCTCTCCCAAGCTCTACTAAATCGCAACTTTGATTTTTTTTCACATGATTTTAGAATTTAGAGTCGCCACTAATCATTTTTGGTAGGTTGATTAGAAACCTAAGTAAATTAGCGGGAGGACTAAATTACTTCTACGAACCAGAGATTATGAGTTCGGGGACTTGGTTACACTAGTTAATTAAAACTAATGCCCTTTCGGTACCTTAATTTCATGGATATCCTGATTTGGCAATTCAGGCTTAGTTTATTCCTCAGGCTCTAGTGGAGTGCTCTCTTTTTGTGTTTACACCTCCATAAGATTTACCGTTGACTTGGAGTTGTCCTTTGCCTGACATAAAAATATGGAGAAATGAGAAATGGAGAAAGTGTATACAATTTTGTGCTAATTTGCGACTAAAACCACAAATAAATGAATAAATACAAACACTTAGCTCGGATTTGCTTGCTCGTTGACGAGGATGAACTCTTGATTTATGTTGATCGATGAAGGAATTGGTGATGATAACTCCTAGGTTTAAACTCCCATCATCCTCAAAATTCTCTCTCTCTTTTTGGTATTTTCTTTCTCTCAAATTTTTCTTCAACCTTCCAAAACTCTCTCAAACATCCAAAATTTTCTCTCCAAAAATAATCCTCCCTCCCAAGTTCACTTCTTCCTCCTTTTATAATCAACTCATCTACCTCCCATTCTGATTTCTCCACTAACTCCATCTCCCATTCTAATTTTTCCACTAACTCTTCTTCAACTTCATCTTCCATTCTCCATCTCTATCTCACATTCTAATTTCTCCACCTATTCTTCTCCATCTCCATCTTCCCTTCTCCATATATATCTCCCATTCTAATTTCTCCACTAACTCTTCTTCATCTCCATCTTCCCTTCTCCATTCTCATCTTATTTTCTCCATCTATTCTTCTCCATCTTCTCCTCTCCATCTCCTTTTCTCCATCTTCCCTTCTCTATCTCCTCTTCTCCATCTTCCCTTCTCTATTCTAATTTCTCCACTAACTCTTCTTTTTGTTATTTGCAAAATAATCACTCAAGTGTTAGGTATTTGCACTCTAGTCCCTGAGATTTTAAGTATTTGCAATTCAGTCCCTGGAGAAATATTTTTTTAAGTCCAAATCTCCTCACAATTTTCGACACACCTCTTCTATGCTTAGTCGAAATTCACCTCATGTCAAATTTAAGCTTATTTTCTGCCGCTGAAGATAATGCAAAATTTAATTAAAGCCCTTTGAAAAAATTGAGTCATTCTGGGTATAATTGGGCCAAGAAGAAAATTTAAAATATTAGAGGATAATGTCACAACTCCTAAAAGTGAAAAATAAAAATAAATTGACTCAAATTGAATTTTTTTTTTGGCCTGATTCGAGACCATGCTCGTGAAGAAATACACGACCCCGAATTGGATTTTTTTTTAAATTTGCGATGGCCAACATGAAAAGAAAAATATTGAATATTTTTATGTATTTTTGTGGCCTCATATGTTATTATTTATTAAATATTTTCCTAATTTCTAAAAAATATATAAAAATACAAAAAAATTATGAAAAATTATTTTTTGTTCAAAAATGGTTCTCTAGGCTTGGCCAAGGTCTCCAAAGTTGATTTTTCAATTTTATGAATTTTTATGGATTTTTTATTAATTTTCGAAAATAAAAATACCGAAAAATACTGAAAATATGAAAAATCAATTTTTGGTCAAAATTGGTTCCCTAGGCTTGACCAAGGTCTCCAAACTTGAATTTTTTAATTTTATAAATTTTTATGGATTTTTTGTTAATTTCAAAAGAGAAAAGATGATTAAAAATTAGGTGTCAACAGCTGCCCCTCTTTGAAAGGAAGCTCGGCAGAGGTTCATTTCAAAGACGAGATGACACCAGAATCCTAATCGACTTAGTACACAAGAAAATAAAAAGTGTCGTGACATTTGATCTCCAATACTCCTCTTAGCAAGTTCCGATCCAAACCCGGTTTGAGGAGGCTTTCATGCATTGAGAGAGAGACAAAAAGGAGAGTTTACCTGACACTTACCTGCCCGTTGTGTGGCGGTTGCCGGACACGCATGTTCTACTGAAAGTGGAATGAGAACCTAAGGATTCGTTATAAGAAAATCTTAGGGTGGTTGAACTTGGACCCGTATGGTAGGTCAACCCATGGTAGATTCCTAACGAAGGGATTCTACTTTAATTGAAATTCGACCCGTATGGTAGGTCACCCCATGGTAGAGTTCCTAATTAAAGGAATCCAATGGCGATCTATCCTATTTAGAGGATTCGTCTGAATTTTGACCCGTATGGTAGGTCGTACCATGATAGATTCCTAGTGAGAGGATTCTACTGATTAAACTCTGATTGAAATTTGACCCGTATGGTAGGTCACCCCATGAAAATGCCTGTAAGAAGGACTTTGGTGCCTGTAAGAAGGACTTTTGGTTGCCTGTAAGAAGGACTTTTGGGTGCCTGTAAGAAGGACTTAAATGGATCATTCCGTATTGGGGTTTCCAATGGAAGGGTTCCAGAGATAGCATTTCGCTTAATTGGTGCCTGCTTTTCAGGACTTGAAAATGGACCTTTCCGTATCGGGGTTTTCGATGGAAGGGTTCTAGAGGTGGCATTTCGCCTGATTGGTGCCTACTTTTCAGGACTTTGAAGATGGACCTTGCAGTATTGGGGTTTCCAATGGAAGGTTCCAGAGACGGCATTTTCACCTGATTGGTGCCTGCTTTTCAGGACTTGAAAATGGACCTTTCCGTATCGGGATTTCCGATGAAAGGGTTCTAGAGGTGGCATTTCGCCTGATTGGTGCCTGCTTTTCAAGACTTTGAAGATGGACCGTTTCGTATTGGGGTTTCCAATGGAAGGTCTCCAGAGATGGCATTTCGCCTGAAGTTGAGGCCGTATTGCTTTCTTGCGCAGATGAGGTCTTTGAGAAATGAAGATGTATCGCCTTATGGTGTAGGTAAAGTCTTCGAAGATAGGAGGCCGTGCTGAAAATGCTTGGCGAGCATTTGCCAACAGGGCTTGTTTGTTCAATAGCCCTGGGATGAATTTCGAGACCTCGGAGGGTAACTCGACTATCAGGAATGCACTACCTGTCAGACAGTGTAAGAGGTAACATATGCAAGCATTTTTATCAATGAGTTCATCGGTTCATGCAAAACCATCCAGTTGAGTTTGCAATGATTAAAACCGTATGTGTATGCTCATAATGTGGATCATGCATGACTATTCTGTCAAGTTTGCATTTCCAATTCTGTTCAGGGAGGTTATCATGTCATGAATACCTCGAATGTAACCTGAATGGGGACTTCATTCCGAAAGGGCTTTCTCTCACTCTCGAGAAAGGCTGTTTATCCTGATTGCAGGATTTGAAAAGAAATCACTCAACCTTACCATCATCGCATTCAGCAAGGGTCTGAGTAATCTCGCAATTGGTACGACTACGTCGATCTGGAGGTCTTAATTAGGACTATAATGTAGGCTGGGTCAAGGCTTACTAAAGGGGACTCTTTTGAGTCAAGGCCATTGACAAAAATGTCTTCATTATCTGCTCCGGGTTTACAAGTCAAGAACCCTGCAAAAATGAGAGAGAAACAGTCTTGCTCGAACTTCTTCGAGCGATGCTTATAATCATTCAACTCTTACGTTAATTCAAGTGCTCTAATCAGAAGAGACTTTCAAGGGTTGTAACGTAGGTTGGGATTTAGGACTGAGAAACGAAAGGCTCGTTTTGGCTCAGAAAAATATATGAGAAATGCTTGGTGTTGGTGATCATTGCAGTCTTGTCACCGATCTTTGACCTTCCTGAATTTGTCTTCAATGAATACCACCATTGGCTGAGGGGTGGTAGTTCTTTTGCTGGAAATTGCATTTTGTAAATTCTCTTTTGAGCGTTCTCAAAATCAGAAGTATATTACAGATGAATGGGCATTGACTTTGCTTTTGATAGGCACTTTGCTTTTTCTGCCCCAGATTTTTGGAGTAGCCCTTGCTTTTCTTACTCCTGACTCCCTTTTGTTTGGGAGCAGGCCCATTTTTTGGCTACACTTGTTTTTCTTTTTGACAAGATGATTTTCAAAAATTGATACTAGACATTACATGAAAAGTCTAGCACATGACATAAGTTCATTTCGAGGGTTTATTGTTGACCCAATTTCTTTGATTCTGCTTCTTGAGGAAAGCGTCATCCTTCTTTGGAATGAGCAATGATCACCAACAAGGGCTTGTGAAATGAATTTCTAGGCTAAATGCAAAGGATGTGTAGGATAGAGAAACGAATGCTCTTTGTCATCCTAAAACACTTGAATTAAAATTCGAGTTAAATGTAAAGAAACACTCGAAGATTGATATTAGTCCAAGCAAGACAATTTCTAACCATTTTCATCATGATAACTGCTGGAACTACCTCCATTTGGCCCCGATGTGGGGTGGTTCTTGACAGGGGTTATAAAATGAATCCGCCGCTCAAATGGGTTGCCAATGGGCACCTGTAGTGTTTAGGGTAGAGAAATGAATGCCTCTTTCCTTTCGGCTATTGTACCTTTTGCGAGAAAACCCATTGCCTTGGGGAATACGGAATCTACTTGGCACACAACTCACTGTGGATGTGGGACGTGTATGAAAATGGGGTCGCCTTTCATCATCCTGTCATGCCCCATTCTACACATTCGACGCATCATATGCAGTTTATGCCCCCAGTCAGAATTGGCAAAATTAAACATGCAGCATAGTCATGCATGAATCATGGCATGTGTAAATATGATGCAGATGTGGCAATTTTTAGCACTTCGTGTGTTTACAGAATATGCAAGTATGGACGAGAATTTCCTAGGAAAGGAAGAGATTCGAATTGCCCCTAGACGTGCTGACTAAACAAATTGAGGGCGTACTCCTTAAGTCAAGGAGTGGCTTGTCTCTGGCTTTGCTCCTGCAAAACAAAATGCATGGGTTAAGCGAAGCGTTTGGGCCTTCTCAATGTTAATAACCGTCACGGTTGCCGGTCAAACGTCCCTTTTTCAATCCAGGGTTGTTGCCCCATTTTCATCAGAATGGATCTTGTCAGATGATTATAATTTTTGCCCCTTGGGGCTGTTTTCTTTGACGTATCAGATGTTAGTTTAACATTTCCTGTAAAAAGGAAGAAGACATGTTAGCTAGTATCGGAAATGATGAACTGGACACGATACTGATTTACCCTTGAGCGCTTCGCGCAACTCCTTTACCAGCTTCACCACTCGGGATTTTCTCCGTTGGTATGTCAAGTTAGACATTTCCTGTCAAATAATGGAGGAGAAGACGTGTTAGCTAGTATTAGAAATGATGAATTGGATACGATACTGGTTTACCCTTCATCTTGCACGCTTTGCATGATCTCTTTATCGGGTTCACTGGATCGAGTTTGTCTCCAGTTTCCGTTGGACGCTTTATCATTAGGGGCCAGGCTGTGGCAAAGCATGGGCCTTGATTTCGCTCATCGAATATCCTGATTTCTTTCGTTCCAGATCACTGTTATTCCTCATGCTCTCAGGCCCATTAGGCTGTAGGCGTCTATGGAGGCTCCCTTTTAAGGGTTAATCCACGGATGGTATGATCTTGTCGTATTTGGCAAATCTACGCCACAATGCTCTCCAAAGTATTTTACAACCCCTGTTAAGACGGAATAAAGTAATTCAGAATTCGAGACAATCAGGGGAAGATTGAAACGATACAAAACTACCCATCTTTAAGGCTGCTCGCGTCTTTCGCTCGTATTCCCCTTTTGTTTGAAGCTGTCCATCCAGCAATAATGTCCACGGATCAATTTGCCCCGAATTTTGTTCAATACGCATTTGGGTATGCTCGTGTTCTCGGGTCGATTTGCAAATTCCTGAAAATAACAGGGATCTAATTTAAAACCGGAGTAATTTGAGGGTACATTGAGACGATACGGAGTTACCCTTCAGGTTTACGCAGATTTTTACTCGCCATCAATTCGTCGCGAGGTTGGTGAGGTGGCGGATTCGAGCATTTAATAGGGGGAAGTCGGATCATTACTCCTTGCTTTTACATATTACAAAAGCGGAAAAACATATCACGCAAGGGAATAAAACACGTTCACTCATTCAGGATCGATTCTGCTTCCTCAGCAGGCTCTCCCATGATCAGCTGGCTTCATTCTGGACCAAGTACGCATCGGCTATGTTGAAGGACCCGTGATCTCAGCTTCGAAATACAGACTCCCTGTGCATATTACAGTCCTCGTGCTTCATTAACATTAAACTGGTTGATCATGGCGGTGAGTTCATCGTCAATGCCGCTTGCCTGGTGGTGATACATCTCCCCTTCCCCGGGAGGTATTGATGCTGATCCAGTAGCATTAGTCTTTTTGCACCCTCCTCCAACAGAACTCGATTCTGTTATAAACTGGTCTAACTCGCTTCTCAAACACGCATTTTCAATCCTCAGATCATGCATTTCATCGAAGGCGAGGAGGAGGCTGCTGCAGTTAGGGCAGGTGGCGGAGTCAAAAGCCTCTTTATACATCTTGTTTTCCGCTCGGAGGTTTTCATTTTCAACTCTTAGAAACTCGGTTTCATTGTGCTCATGACGAGTCTTCATTCGGGTTCGCCTATTTTGAAACCAGAACTTGATTTGTGAAGGATCAAGTCCTAGCTCTTGACTTAGTTCCATTTTCTGTTTGCCGTCTGGCATAGGACATGTTCTGAAGAAATCCTCAAGCCTTTGTACTTGCTCCTTAGTATGGCGACGGTAACGCTTCTTTTGACCCTTACCGTTGTTGTCCTTATCTTTACTGAGATCTTGGACGTTATCGGCGGAAGGGCCAGGCTCCATAGGCTCGATCCCAAACATAGTTTCGAACTCTTCCTCTCCCATATTCAGCAGGCAACGATAGCTTTTGGAAGTATTGGGTTGAGACATCTTCGATTTGGTCGATGATTTCTCAAGGTTTACTATATCTTTCTGTATTTTCACTCTCTCTGAACCGTGTATGCTTTAAAACTCTCTTCAACGTATGAATAAAGATTATCAGGAGGATGTCTCTTTTAAAATTTGGCGTCGGCTTAGCATATGTATCGCTTCTCCCGAGAGTTCTGTCTTTCTCAACCTTTTCTGCGTGTTTCTTGCTTGGCTCGTCTTTTTTCATCTCTTCATAGTGGTAGGGTCCCTATCAACGTCTCTACCGTCGATTTGCTGGCGTGTTCTCCTATAAAAACGAATCCCATTTTCCTTGTCTCCCACCCAAGTCACCTTTCTTTCTCCTTTTTCAAAGTTGTGTCATCCCGTCAAACTTTTGGCAGAGATGTCGGATTTGCTTGGCTCGAGATTGGAGACGAGTAGCGGAGGTGATGCTGATAGGGAATGGTAGACAGGAAAATCTGGCCAGTAGAGACTTTCACTGCAAAAATGAAAATGAATGCGGTAGTATATGTTCTTCATATTCTAGAAAAATTAGAACGATACTGTTTTACCCTTGTATGTACTTCCATTGAATTTGAATTGAGGAAGTTCCTTCATTTGGATTGGATTGGATTGTATGTCCCGAGTTGCCCTTCACTTTGAGCTTGCCACATAAGTGCTTTGCTTAGTTGGGCCTTGTTTTCTTTCGGGTTGCTTTGGACCATCATCATTTTTTATGCCATCGGGTCCGTGGACCGGAGGGCTCCTTTAATTTAAAGGTTACCTTCAAGGCAAATGAGTCCTATCGCATTCCATTGGGTCATTTCATTTTGCAACACTCTTGAGGCAATTTGCAATCCCCTGGGTGAGAATGGAACAAATCCAATTTAGCATTTTGCGACGATTGAGGGTAAATTGGAACGATACTCAATTACCCGTCTTCGAGCTTGCCTGGGCTCTTCACTTGAAATTTCCCTACGTGAGGCCATTCAACATTTCTCATTATGGCAGTCAGCGACTTTGCCATAAATTGATCCGCCTTGAGTCTAGCATAAAAAGGGATTCACGCATTCGACGGGATAAAAAACAAATTACCCCATGCCCCTGAATTAAATCTAGACACCTAGAAAGCTGGAAATATCACACGCAGGGGAATTAAGCATGAAGTGAAAGGTGCACTTGTTCAAGGTCAGTTCTGCCTCTCCTGCGGCTCTTCGATAATCAGCTAGTCTCGTGCTGGTTCAGGCATGGATGACCGATGTTTGAGAGTCCCTAATCACTGGCTTCCGATCATGGCTTCGGATGTCTGTCAACCTTAAACTGGTTGACCAGGGCAGTAAGCTCATCATCTGGGTAATCTCTTGAACCTTCCAGCAACTGATGCTCGAATTGGGCATTATTGTTGGCAAATGCTGGCGGTAGATTTCTCATTCTGTCCTCGCCATGAGCAATTTGACTTTTCGAGCTGAAGTCTTCATCATTACTCCAGAAAGTGTGGGGATCACCAACTGTCCTGCTGCCAAGAACTCCTTCCATTCGAGGATTAGAGAAGTGGAAGTGCTCAGGATAATTTCTTGTCTGATTCTCTGGCTGCGCCGGCGCGCTGATCATGGGATGAATTCTAGCCACGGGTTGGTGCTCAAACCAAGGAGTCTGAATACACTGCCCCTGCGGTCTATACTCTTGAAGAGCATTAGGGTGATTCTGGGGGATACTTTGATTAACACCTGGGGGATTGATGGCACGGCTACTGGTTTGGTTGATGATGGGAAGTGGCTCGCCCCATGCTAACCTGTGGAACTTATGGTGGCGAGGAGACTCGACGTTCAGGCTTGGATCAGTCCCGCCTTGGTTTTCTTGATTCTGAGCTGCATTGTGTTCTCTCACCCTTTTTCTGTACTTCTGAAGATGACTCGAAACATTTGCTTTAGTGAGTCCCTCTACCTTCATAATTTCCAGTATATGTTGCGGCCGTGCCGAATCGATTCCTAGCTGCTGAACTGCATTAACAAACATACGATGCAGCTCAGGAGACCAACTCATCTTCTTTCTCCAGTTGCTTGGAATAAAATTGAAGGCTTGATGCTTGTTCTCATGGTCGTGCAATTGCTTCCTTACCACGTGCTGCCATATGTTTTGAAGCATCTGAACCCTAACTGGTTTCGTTACGACGTCTTGGGCCCCGTTTAAGACAGCCTTCATCATGGCTTGCTGATCATCGCTTGCCGATATTACAAGGATTGGCATGTTTAATTTAGAATTGATGACTTCCAAGAGAGTGAAAACATCCATGTCAATCCCTACCATGGCGGTGAGGACGATATCAAACTGGTCACTACTCCTCCTTAATATCTCTAAGGCCTCTGTCGCCTTTGCTTGAGCTACAACCTTATATCGGCATTTTCTTAATACGGTAACAAGGATTGACAGAGAGACTGGATTACCGTCAATTACCATGACCAGTAGACCCTCAGGGTAAGGAACTTCATCAGCTTCGACCAGGGTTGAACATACGCCCATTTCCCTAATGTTCGACATATTTCTAGATCTACGACTGCCGATTCGAGACCGCCTCAGGATGTCTTCTCGGACTTGAGGGATCACGGGATCGTTGATGGCTTCTCGTAACAGGCTTTAAAAGCCAATGCTTTGATGGTGAAGGTTTTGAATTCCTCTCCCACGAGAACTCCTTCCTCTCTATCTTTCTCCTGCAAGTTCGTGCAGATGAACCCTCACTATCAAATGAGGATAAATTCTCTCTCTGGCAATAGCAACGACTTCCCCCTTCACGAGCAGTGCTATTAGATTTACCGAGGGGAAAATCTGACATTCAGCTTTTGATTAAAGGGGAAATCCTCGTTTATCGCTCAGTTTGTCTTCTTCTTTCTTTTCGCGGTAGAGGGCCCTTGTCAAGATTTCCACCGTCGATTTACTGGCGGGTCCTCCAATGAAGACGAATAATATCTCTCTTTTTGCCGAAAATTTCTTTGTCCCCTACTCAGCTCGTCTTTTCGTTCTTTCTTTTTTCAAAGCGGTGGAGTCCCGTCTAGCTTTTCCACAGAGACGTCAGGTTTGCTCGGCTCGAGGTTGCCACTTGACTGGAATTTGAGCCACCGGGGGTGTTGCCGACAGAGAATAGTAGATAGGAAAACCTATAAGGACTGCCCCTGTGAAATCAGTATTTAAATTGAAGCAGATTACCATCTTCGCATTCCGCTCATCTGCCTCACCTCTCTCCCCCTTTCTTTCGTATTCTGCTTTCAAAAATGGCCAATTCTCCTAACCACACCTTATCCGTCGAAGTCCTGGCTGGGTGGGAGAGACTCTACAATCTTCTTGGTAGAGGTTACGCTCATATAGCCAAAAACTCTACCGTTGAGGCTGAAATCCTTGGTTTATTCAGGACTGTGGACGCTGCTTCTATTGAGGGTACCCAACTGGGGAAGGAGTATCGGAACTTCTCGACCGTCTTCATCAATTTTCTGGCTGCCTATAACCGCGCTTATGAGACGGTCCTTGTGACCACCGTCGTGAAAGCTCGTTACCGAGACCGGCACGAGCGTTTGGCAACAGTTACATTTGTGGCTGATAATCACAAAAAGGCTCTCAAGTTTGCCAACGATCAGCTTTCGTGGCTGGTTCGTGAGAGGGGAAAGCTGGTGGACCGTCTGGTCTTGGTCCGAACTTACGCCGAACAGGAGCCAGGCAATATTGTGATGAGGTGCAAATGCGGTTGGCTGCAGGAGAGGCTTGATGACATTACGGCAGACATTGCTTTCGAGAGGGCGGCGATTCCGGACCTAGAGTTTGCCGTTGAGCATTACGAGGCCACTATGGCCCAGGTTAAAGAGAAGTGCGATCGCCTCTTCTTTAGGCTCGCGGAGCTTGATCCCGAGAACGCCCGGTGCACCCAGAGCATCAACTTCATGGAGAGCCAGCTGAGCTCCTTTGTGACGCTTATGAGGGCTCAATTTGATTTCACTTTTCCTCCCCAGTGAGTTGTTGTAAGGTTTGTTGGTGAATGGAATGAAGAGAAAGTTTCACGTATTTGTGCTTTTCATTTTCCTGCCATTTCTTCGCCCATATAGCATGATAGGACGATTTACGGTACTGAAGACGTTGAGGCTTAACACTCTTCTCGGTGTTCTTGTTATCTGCTGCCGGCGATGATATCAAGGACATTGGCGAAGGGTTCGGTGGCGGCCCCCACCGGTAACAGCGCCGTGAGTCAGTCGTGTGAATTATTGCAAATCGACCACTCGATTAGTGCTCTAATAAACAAACCGGGCTGCCCGTTGCGTGCCCCACTTTACTCCTGCCTATCTCTTTCGGCGTCCACTTGAATGTGTCGGTCGCCTGTAGCGTTGGGAGAAATGATTGCGGGCCATGCTCGGTAATAAAATACTAGTCCTCCAAAATCTTCCATGTGTTTTGAATCCGATGAAGGTAAAAAGGCAAGCCTTTGTTCAATTTAATCAGAAAGGCGTCGCAAGGTCGGGTTTATAATCTTGCCCCATGGGTTTTGATTACACAGTCTTGACTTTCTCAACAAAAATACATGAACCCTTCTAATACATTAAAAATGTCCCCAGGCCCGATCTGGATGCATTCACTACCTCTCATCAAAATACATGGCCCATACGTGCTGACTTATTGACACGATTCTGTCTCTGGAAGAATTGGCCTGTTCATATGCCCCTAGGGTTAACGATTTCTTCGCTTGCCCCCTGATTGTTATCACCAACGAGCCCGATTTTTCTCCACCCCAGGGTACCTATAATTCCCTGCAAAAGTAAAGAAAATAATCAGTATGTGATCCAATAAGAGTCGGCCCATGATTCCTACATTAGTCCAATTTTATTTTTCAATTTTAGAGAAAATTTTCTTAGAAAAACATGGGTGAATTTCTCAAAAAGAATTTTCTTGCAAATTTTACAACTTGAAAAATGTGATAAAATATCTTAAAATTTAGCAAATTTCCCGAAGGGATTTTCCTTTTATCAGAACGAATTTTTAGAGATAAATTTGTCAAGAAAATCTCATTTCTATTGAAGTAGAAAAATGTAACAAAATCTTTTACTGGTCAACAAAATTTTCCTAAGGGATTTTTCACACTTATTTATTTATTTATTTATTTATTTTTATTTTTTTTCAAAAATGGTATACTAATTTAATCTTCATTTTCTTTTGAAAAATGACCTTGATGTTAAATTCAAAATTTGACCGACACCTAACATGGACCGACCAAAAATAAATACAAGATGAAGTTAGAAAACTTACTTTCACCGTAAAAAATACCATGTAAGTCGCATAGACATGCACATGAATCGTGAATTTAAATCTTAGCCTATCTACTCTAAAGGCTGACAAATTGAAGCGAAAGACTTACGGCAAGGCGACAATCTCGCGCACATAATCAAGATTAGCCGTGACCCCTACGACGTAATCAGGATTAGCCGGGTCTCCCAACTTCGGCTCCTCGAGTCAAAAATTAAAACCATTGCTTTGGTAATCTTACCAAGCCTGAGGCCTAACTTTTAAAACTCATTTTTGGAAAGAGGTTCGGGATTGAATCTGGACTAACTTTCGACGTGATCTCACGCCGAACGCTAGAACTAAATCACAATACCATCCTAAAACTAGTGACCCAGGTCCGGTCACGGGACGTGTGTGATGTAGTGTTAAAACAAATAATCATGCACAGCAGTTAAATTCAAACACCGCTTCAAAATGTGCAAAAATTAAATTCCAATTTCCATACACCAAACCTGCAAAATAAGGGGTTAGCCAAACACTCCACCCCTTATAACTCCCATCTGCAAGACCATTTAACACATAAAGATTAGAATTCAACCAATTGCCAAACCAAGTGAATATTCATGAAATTTTACTAGCCTAAGTCCTCTAAGTTCTTAAATTTTTCAAAAATTAAGAACAACTCCCCAGCGGAGTCGCTAAGTTGTCGCGACCTAAAATTCATTTTTAAGTTAATGGATTACCAGATTAATTAATTAAATTAACTAACCTAGTTCGAGCTCTCCCAAGCTCTACCAAATCGCAACTTTGATTTTTTTTCACATGATTCTAGAATTTAGAGTCGCCACTAATCATTTTTGGTAGGTTGATTAGAAACCTAAGTAAATTAGCGGGAGGACTAAATTACTTCTACGAACCAGAGATTATGAGTTCGGGGACTTGGTTACACTAGTTAATTAAAACTAATGCCCTTTCGGTACCTTAATTTCATGGATATCCTGATTTGGCAATTCAGGCTTGGTTTATTCCTCAGGCTCTAGTGGAGTGCTCTCTTTTTGTGTTTACACCTCCATAAGATTTACCGTTGACTTGGAGTTGTCCTTTGCCTGACATAAAAATATGGAGAAATGAGAAATGGAGACAGTGTATACAATTTTGTGCTAATTTGCGACTAAAACCACAAATAAATGAATAAATACAAACACTTAGCTCGGATTTGCTTGCTCGTTGACGAGGATGAACTCTTGATTTATGTTGATCGATGAAGGAATTGGTGATGATAACTCCTAGGTTTAAACTCCCATCATCCTCAAAATTCTCTCTCTCTTTTTAGTATTTTCTTTCTCTCAAATTTTTCTTCAACCTTCCAAAACTCTCTCAAACATCCAAAATTTTCTCTCCAAAAATAATCCTCCCTCCCAAGTTCACTTCTTCCTCCTTTTATAATCAACTCATCTACCTCCCATTCTAATTTCTCCACTAACTCCATCTCCCATTCTAATTTTTCCACTAACTCTTCTTCAACTTCATCTTCCATTCTCCATCTCTATCTCACATTCTAATTTCTCCACCTATTCTTCTCCATCTCCATCTTCCCTTCTCCATATATATCTCCCATTCTAATTTCTCCACTAACTCTTCTTCATCTCCATCTTCCCTTCTCCATTCTCATCTTATTTTCTCCATCTATTCTTCTCCATCTTCTCCTCTCCATCTCCTTTTCTCCATCTTCCCTTCTCTATCTCCTCTTCTCCATCTTTCCTTCTCTATTCTAATTTCTCCACTAACTCTTCTTTTTGTTATCTGCAAAATAATCACTCAAGTGTTAGGTATTTGCACTCTAGTCCCTGAGATTTTAAGTATTTGCAATTCAGTCCCTGGAGAAATATATTTTTAAGTCCAAATCTCCTCACAATTTTCGACACACCTCTTCTATGCTTAGTCGAAATTCACCTCATGTCAAATTTAAGCTTATTTTCTACCGCTGAAGATAATGAAAAATTTAATTAAAGCCCTTTGAAAAAATTGAGTCATTCTGGGTATAATTGGGCCAAGAAGAAAATTTAAAATATTAGAGGATAATGTCACAACTCCTAAAAGTGAAAAATAAAAATAAATTGACTCAAATTGAATTTTTTTTTGGCCTGATTCGAGACCATGCTCGTGAAGAAATACACGACCCCGAATTGGATTTTTTTTTTAAATTTGCGATGGCCAACATGAAAAGAAAAATATTGAATATTTTTATGTATTTTTGTGGCCTCATATGTTATTATTTATTAAATATTTTCCTAATTTCTAAAAAATATATAAAAATACAAAAAAATTATGAAAAATTATTTTTTGTTCAAAAATGGTTCTCTAGGCTTGGCCAAGGTCTCCAAAGTTGATTTTTCAATTTTATGAATTTTTATGGATTTTTTATTAATTTTTGAAAATAAAAATACCGAAAAATACTGAAAATATGAAAAATCAATTTTTGGTCAAAATTGGTTCCCTAGGCTTGACCAAGGTCTCCAAACTTGAATTTTTTAATTTTATAAATTTTTATGGATTTTTTGTTAATTTCAAAAGAGAAAAGATGATTAAAAATTAGGTGTCAACAAGTCGAAGCCACTAACCTGGAGAGAGAATACAAGGCGTTCCCACACGTCTTCATTAATTTTCTAGAGGCTTGCCGAAACACCCAGGAGACGATTACTTTAGCCTACGTCGTGAAGGCCCGCTATCAGGATCGGTCCAAATGTCTAGAGTTTGCAGAACACTCGATTGCTCGATACAAGAAAGCCGTCAAGTCTGTTGATGAACGGGTCTCGCTATTGATTCATGAGAGGGAGAAGCTGGTGGAGCGCCTAGCCTTGAACAAGAATTACTTTGAACATAATCCGAGTGATATCGTGATGAAGTTCATATGTGAATTGCTGGAGGAGAGGCTTGATGATCTAACAGCAGATATAGCTTTCGAGAAAGACCTGATCGATAATATGAAGTTCGCCGTTGAACATCATGAGGCTAGTGCAGCCAGGCACAAGGAGAAATGTACTCGCCTGTTCTTCAAGCTTGCAGATCTCGAATCCCAGATTGCTCAATGTAGGTAGAGTATTAATTTCATGGAGAGTCGATTGAACTCTTTTGTGATGCTCATTAGGGCTCAATTTGATTTTACTTTTCCTCCCCAGTAAGTTGTTGATGAATGAAAGGAGAGCTTTACCTGTTTGTGCTTTTATCTTCCTGCTATCTCTTTTCCCGCGTAGTATGAATGACTTAAGGTATTTCTCACACCCATCTCAGTTAAGATCAGAACACCTCCTGAAGCATCTTCTTCACGACATATGGGTCACCATAGTCCAGAGTAAACTTTCCTTCTGAAATAAGGACTATTTGTAGCAACCTTCGTAGGATGAGGTCATCCACCTCTGCTGGATCTAGTCTGCCTCTATTAATTGTGTTTCCGAAAAAATACACAGTGAACGTATCCCTGCTTTAACTGGTAGGATTGTCTCAATCGTGTCTTATCTTGATAGATGGTGGCTGTGAAATAATGACACACAGCCTAACAGACAAGAGCGAGACCCCATCACTTCCCTCTGATGATGATAGGAAAAAGGATTCAGCAGCGGCCCCCACCGATCACAGTAAAACCCGCAACTGGTCATTATTACCGTTCTGACTAAGTGTGCCAATAAATAAACCAGGCCACCTATTTCACGCCCCACTTCACTCATACTTTATTTCTTTCGGCGCCCACTTGTTTGTGTTAATCACGTGTAGTGTCGGCGGAAACGCATATGGGCCATGTCTAGTTATAAACCACCGATTCTCAAAAGTTTACCACGTGGTTCGAGTCCGAAAAAGCAAAGTTTTGTATGTTTATGTTTTAATCTTCCCATCATCTCGATTGTAGTCTGCAACTCCAGAATGCATGGTTCATATTTAGCCATGTTGTTAGTGCATGGGAATACCAACTTTGCAACCATGGGATAATGTGTTCCGCCTAGGGATATTAAGACTGCTGTCGCGACCCTCTAAAAAAAATTTATTTTAAAGGGTTAACGGATTATTAGATTAATTAGATTTGAGTAACCTAACGCGGACCCTCCCAAGCCCTACCGAATCGTGACTTTGGATTTTTATTTTAAATGATTTTGAAATTTGGAGTCGCCACTAATCATTCTTGGTAGGTGGATTAGGAACCTAAATAAATTAGCGGGAGAACTAATTTATTCCTACGAACCAGAGATTATGAGCTCGGGGACTTGGTTACACAAGTTAATTAAAACTAATGCCCTTTCGGTACCTTAATTTCATGGATATCCTAATTCGGCAACTCAGGCTTGATTTATTCCTAAGGCTCTAGTAGGGTATTCTCTTTTGTGTTTTCACTTTTTAAATAGGATGCATGGATGGTATATATTTTTATTTGTTATATTTTTTAAGTGTTAAAGATTCCCTGAAGCCGAAAGAGGGAGTGTGTTAACGACTTCTGTGCAGTATTACGACCTACTCATCTTTTGGGTTTGATGATTCAAAAATTAAATTATAAGAAGTACATGACAGTGAATAAACACCTCCAATGGGAGGCCTAGCATTGGCTTGGCTCTTCCCTTTGGGATTTAAGGTACAGGTATTTAAGCTGCAGGTATTTAAACTACTGTAAGTAAAAACCTCCAATGGGAGGCTAAGCATTGGCTTGGCTCTTCCCTTTGGGATTTAAGGTACATGTATTTAAGTTGCAGGTATTTAACTACTGTAAGTAAAAACCTCCAATGGGAGGCTAAGCATTGGCTTGGCTCTTCCCTTTGGGATTTAAGGTACAGGTATTTAAGTTGCAGGTATTTAACTACTATAAGTAAAAACCTCCAATGGGAGGCTAAGCATTGGCTTGGCTCTTCCCTTTGGGATTTAAGGTACAGGTATTTAAGTTGCAGGTATTTAACTACTGTAAGTAAAAACCTCCAATGGGAGGCTAAGCATTGGCTTGGCTCTTCCCTTTGGGATTTATGGTGCAAGAATTAAATTGCAGGAATTTATAGTATGAATGCGACATGTAGATATGGAAACATATGAGTATGACATGACATAATCGAAATTTAAATTAATTTATTTGGGCAAGGAAATTCTCGAAGATTTTAATAGTTAGGATCGTTACCTAATTTAACAGATTTGATTGCCGAATTCGGATCTCGTGTCACCTTATAGATCAAGATTGCGGCTCGAACGATGGAGATGAACTTGTGACTTGCGTTGATCGGTAGAGGAATTGGTGATGGTAACACCTAGATTTAAACTCTCACCATCTTCAAGACTCTCTTTTGGAAAAAAGGATTCTCTCTCTTTTTTTTTTCTTTCTCTCTAATTTCTTTCAATCTCTCAAAATTCTCTCAAGCATCCAAGATTTTCTCTCCAAAAAATCCCCCTCCCAAGCTCACTTCTTCCTCCTTTTATAATCTACTCATCCATCTTCCATTCTAAATTTTCCACTAACTCTTCTTCATCTCATCTTCCCTTCTCTACTCTTATCTTATTTTCTTCATCTTCTCTTCTCCATCTCTTCTTCTTCAACTTCCCTTCTCTATATCCTCTTCTCTATCTTCCCATCTCCATCTCCTCTTCTCCATCTTCTCTTCTCTATTCTAATTTCTCCACCAACTCTTCTTTTTGTTATTTACAAAATAATCCCTCAAGTGTTAGGTATTTGCATCCTAGTCCTTGAGATTTTAAGTATTTGCAATTTAGTCCATGAAAAAATATATTTCTTTAAGTCTAAATCTCCTCACAATTTTTGACACACCAAAATTTACCACATGTCAAATTTAAGCTCATTTCTTGCCGCTGAAAATAATGCAGAATTTAATTAAAACCCTTTTGCAAAATTGAGTCATTCTGGGTATAATTGAGCTAAGATGAAAATTTAAAATATTAGAAGACAGTGTCACAACTCATAAAAAGTGAAAATTAAAAATAAATCGACTTAAATTAAATTTTTTTATGCCCGATTCGAGATTATACTCGTGAAGGAACACGTGACTCGAATTGGATTTTTCTGAATTTGCGATGGCCAATATGAAAATAGATTTAAAATATTAACTATTTTTGTGTATTTTTTTTGTCTCAAATGTTATTTTTCCAAAATTTTCAAGTATTTTTGTATTTTTTTAAAAAAAATTAAAAATATATAAAATATGAAAATTTATTTTTTGTTCAAAAATGGTTGCTTAGGCTTGGCCAAGGCTTCCAAAGTTGATTTTGTAATTTTCTCATTTTTTCTTTATTTTTCATGAATTTTCGAAAATAAAAATACTAAAAAATACTGAAAATATGAAAAATCATTTTTTGGTCAAAATTAGTTCTCTAGGCTTGGCCAAGGTCCCCAAAGTTAATTTTTCAATTTTATGAATTTTTATGGATTTTTCAAAAAATAAAAATGCCGAAAAAATACTGAAAATTTTTAAAAGAGAAAAGATGATTGAAAATCAGGTGTCAACAGCTGCCCCTCTTTGAAAGAAAGCTCGGCAGAGGTTCATTTCAAAGACGAGATGACACCTGAATCCTATTCGACTCAACACAATGAAATAAAAAGAGTCGTGACATGAATGTTCCACTGAAAATGAAATGAGAACCTAAGGATTCGTTATAAGAAAACCTTAGGGTGGTTGAATTTGAACCCATATGGTAGGTCAACCCATGATAGATTCCTAATGAAAGGATTCTACTGAATAAATTTTGACCCGTATGGTAGGTCACCCCATAGTAGATTCCTAATGAAAGGATTCTACTGATTACAATTTGATTGAAATTTGACCTGTATGGTAGGTCAACCCATGGTAGATTCCTAATGAAAGGATTCTACTTATTAAATTTTGACCCGTATGGTGGGTCGTACCATGGTAGATTCCTAATAAAAGGATTCCACTGATTTAAAAATTGAATTAAAATTTGACCCGTATGGTGGGTCGTACCATGGTAGATTCCTAATAAAAGGATTCTACTAATTAAATTTCATTGAGATTTGACCCGTATGGTAGGTCACCCCATGAAACTGCTTGTAAGAAGGACTTTGTGCCTGTAGAAAGGACTTGGTGCCTGTAAAAAGGACTTTGGTTCCTGTAAAAAGGACTTGGTGCCTGTAGAAAGGACTTGATGCCTGTAAAAAGGACTTTGTGCCTGTAGAAAGGACTTGGTGCATGTAGAAAGGAATTTGGTACCTGTAGAAAGGACTTGATGCCTGTAAAAAGGACTTTGTGCCTGTACAAAGGACTTGTGACTTGCTGCCTATAAAAAGGACTTGGTGCCTGTAGAAAGGACTTGATGCTTGTAAAAAGGACTTAATGCCTGTAAAAAGGACTTAATGCATGTAAGAAAGGCTTTATGTCTGTAAGAAGAACTTGGTTTGCCTGTAAGAAGGACTTGGTTTGCCTGTAAGAAGGACTTGATTTGCCTGTAAGAAGGACTTTATGCCTGTAAGAAGGACTTATTTTGCCTGTAAGAAGGACTTGATTTGCCTGTAAGAAGGACTTATTTTGCCTGTAAGAAGGACTTGATTTGCCTGTAAGAAGACTTGGTTTGCCTGTAAGAAGGACTTGATTTGCCTGTAAGAAGGACTTTGTGCCTGTAAGAAGGACTTGGTTTGCCTGTAAGAAGGACTTGATTTGCCTGTAAGAATGACTTGATTTGCCTGTAGTAATGACTTTTTGCCTGTAAGAAGGACTTGGTTTGCCTGTAAGAAGGACTTTGTGCCTGTAAGAAGGACTTGATTTGCCTGTAGGAAGGACTTTGTGCCTGTAAGAAGGACTTGGTTTGCCTGTAAGAAGGACTTGATTTACCTCAAATGGTGCCATTCTGAAATCTGGGGAGACCAGGAATTCTGCAGAAGCTCAAACCCAATTTAACCTACCATGAAGGGTGCATGTATATGCCGCTCTGGATTCGAGTACCCTGAGAATCGTCAGAATTCATTCTCTTGAAAGCTTCAGGGCGAAGATATATTTACCTGAGGATTTGGAAGGAACGCCTAGTGGTTTCTAGATAACTAGGCTTGTTCATTCAACTCGAACATTGGGAATGTGTCACCCCAGACATGTGGATGGGTCAAGTAAATTGGGGAGTCTACTCCTTACGTCAATGAATGGCTTATCTCGAACTTTGCCCATGCACAATAAAGTGCAAGGGTGAAAGGGTCGAGTGAATTTTAAAAGATTTGGGCTTGTTTAATGTTGACAACTGTCATAGTCGTTGATCGAATGTCCCTGCAAGAAGGAAATCAGAAGGGTTATCTTTAAAACCAAATGAGTTAAGGAAGATATACTCTCCTTTTCAATTCAGGTTTTCCATCAATTTGCCCCATTTTCATCAGGACGGATCTCATCAGATGATCACCATTTTTCTTTTTGGGGTTATCTCCCTTTACCAGCTTTGCTGGGTTGATTTTCCGTCGACCTTTGTTGGACAATTTGATCTTGTTCGTCGACTATTCTGCAAAAAGTAATTTACAAAATTTTGTCTTATTTATTTACAATATTCACAACATTTCCTAACCTTGGAGATCGAACTAGGGGCGTTTCGGATCACTGTCATTCCCTCATGCTATGAAGGCTCTCTTTTAATGTAAGAGCCAATTTTTGCTGACATAATCTTATCATGTTGCATTAGATAAACTCCCTTTTACGACGCCATCTGACAATTTCCTTTAGCTGGAAAATGAGTATGCTAACAGATAACTCAGCTCGTAGACTCCCTTTCTTCGTAATCTTCTAGCCTGGATAATGTTATTTAGGTTGTTTTCTCCATCTGGGTGTTCCTCTTAAACCTGCAATATATAGAAAGTGATGCAAGTGTATACATGTATGCATGGAATATATGTAGTGGCCTTCAATGTGGCTCAGACACCTATGAGATATGAAGACTGATCCGATCTTTATCTTATTCAAGGGTAATATTTCTTGACAGCATCTGCATTTACAGGACTTGCCAATTCCTCTTCATCCATATTTATGAGAATTAAAGCACCGCCGGGTAGAACTTTCTGTACTACATACGGATCCTCATAATTTGGTGCGAACTTGCCCCCGGGATGAGGAGCATTAGGGAGCGTCTTTTTCACAACTAAATTCCCGACGGTAAAGTTTCTGAGTTTCACTTTGCGGTTAAATGACTTTGCTACCCGCTTTTGATACGCCTGTCCATGACAGATAGCCTTCACTCGTTTCTCATCAACTAGATTCAATTGCTCATGCCTCTGCCGGATCCATTCGGCCTCTGAAAGTTTCGCTTGGGCTAATATTCGTAAGGAAGGGATCTCAACTTCCACGGGAAGGACGGCCTCCATGCCATATACTAAAGAGTAAGGCGTTGCCCCGGTTGAAGTCCGAATTGATGTTCGGTATGCCATTAACGCGTATGGCAATCTCTCGTGCCAATCCCGAAAGTTCTCTGCAGTTTTAGCCAAGATTTTCTTAATATTCTTATTCGCCGCTTCCACAGCTCCATTCATTTGTGGGCGGTAGGGAGAAGAATTAAGGTGTCTGATCTTGAATCGATCTAAAAGATCATCCACCACCTTGTTGTTCAGGTTGGATCCATTGTCTGTAATAACGGCTTGGGGCGTCCCATACCTCGCAATGATGTCCCGCTTGATGAACTTTGCGACGTTTTTGGCTGTAACGTTCGCATACGAATTGGCTTCGATCCATTTGGTGAAGTAATCGATTGCCACCAAGATAAAACGGTGTCCGTTTGAAGCTTTAGGGTTAATCGGCCCGATCATATCGATTCCCCACATTGAAAACGGCCAAGCCTCAGACATTTGATGTAGTTCATTTGGGGGAGCGTTGATCCTATCCCCATACACCTGACACTGACGACAAGATCTCACGTGTCGGTTGCAATCTGACTCCATGGTCATCCAATAGTAACCGAGTCTCATGATCTTCCTGGCGAGGAGATGGCCGTTCATGTGCGGTCCGCACTCTCCTTCATGAATCTCCTGCATGAGTAAGTTTGCTTCCTTAGCGTCTACGCACCTTAATAGGACCAAATCGAATGACTTCTTGTACAGCGTCTGACCACTAAGAAAGAACTTCGTAGCCATCTTGGCTATGTACTTTCTATCCCCCATTTGGCTCCCTGGAGGATATTCTCCATTCAGCAAGTAATTCTTAATGTCCTGATACCAGGGTTGGCCATCAAACCCTTCTTCGATCACCATGCAGTAAGCCGGTTGTTTAATAATGTCGACCTTCAATGGCTCGATGTTTAAGCCTTCCGTTACTTGCAGCATGGACTATAGGGTAGCCAAGGCGTCCGCAAAATGATTTTGGGTTCTCGGTAGGTATCCAAAATCGATCTCCTCGAACTCCTCAATCATTTCCTCTAAGAACCTGTGATAAGGGATGAGCTTAGAATCTTTAGTTCTCCATTCGCCTTGGGTCTGCAGGATGATTAGCATGGAGTCCCCATATACTTGCAGTCTCTTTACTTTCATGGTGAGAGCTAGCTGCAGCCCTAGGATGCAGGCTTCGTACTAAAAAATATTGTTGGTGCATGGAAATGTCAGCTTTGCAGCGACTGGATAATGTTGTCCCTCAGGGGATATTAAAATTGCCCCAGTTCCAGACCCTGCGAGGTTTACAGCACCGTCAAAATACATTGTCCATTTATCCTCGGACAAGTTTGAAATGTGATCCTCTGACTTCTCGTCACTTGGGATACTAAGCCCCTGGGCATTTTCAGCTAACATATCTGCTATAGCTCGTCCCTTAACGGATTTCTGAGTTGAACTCCTAACGTCGAATTCTGATAGGAGGACCTGCCATTTAGCCAGTTTCCCAATTAAGGCTGGCTTTTCTAGGAGATATTTTATCGGGTCGTTCTCTGTGACCAGCTGTATGTGGTGATGAAGGGTATATTGCCTCAACCTGTGTAGTACGCATACCAACGCAACGCAAGTCTTCTCGATGGTGGGGTAATTCATCTCCGATGCAGTGAATTTCTTGCTCAGATAATAAATTGCCCGTTCCTTGCCATCTTCAGGGTTTGTTTGGGCCAACAGAGCCCCTAGGGCTTCTTGATGGACAGTAAGATACAGGGTTAACGGAAAACCTGACATGGGAGGCACCAAAACTGGTGGCGAGACGAGGTAACTTTTGATCTTTTCCAGAGCTTGGTGACACTCAGAATCCCATTTCACCTTGGCACCTTTCTTTAGCAGCTTAAAGAATGGTTTTGCAACTTCATATAGTTGATAAATAAACCTGGCGATGTAATTCAGCCGCCCCAGCAAACTCCTCACTTCCTTAACTATCGTAGGGACCCCGAGGTCTAATATCGCTTTGACTTTAGAAGGGTCTATTTCAACTCCTCGGTTGCTCACCATGAACCCAAGAAGCTTTCCTGATCGTGCCCCAAATATGCATTTGGCGGGGTTTAGCTTCAATCTATATTTCCGAAGACGTTCGAACAGCTTTCTTAGTATTTGGATGTGATCATATCCGGGTTTAGACTTCGCATCATATCGTCGACGTATACCTCTATCTCCTTATGCATCATATCGTGGAACAAAGCTATCATGGCCCTTTGGTAGGTTGCCCCTGCATTTTTCAAGCCGAAAGGCATAACTTTATAACGGAAGGTGCCCCATGGCGTTATGAACGAGGTCTTAGCTTTGTCTTCTTCCTTCAAAAGAATCTGGTTGTACCCAGAGAATCCATCCATGAACGAGAACATATCAAAACCGGTGGTGCTATCAACCAAGACATCGATATGTGGGAGAGGAAAGTCATCTTTCGGGCTTGCCTTATTCAGGTCGCGATAATCTACGCAGACTCTGACTCTCCCGTCCTTCTTCATCACCGGGACAATATTAGCAACCCATTCGGGATAAGCGATCACCTCAATAAATCCCACCTTAAGCAGTTTCATCACTTCTTCTTCGATCTTTTTGGATAACTCCGGTTTTGTGCGTTGAAGTTTTTGCTTCTTAGAGGGAACATTCGGATCTATTGGGAGCGAGTGTTCAACGATGTTTGGGTCCAAACCCGGCATATCTGCATAGGACCAGGCGAACACATCCTGATATTCCCTGAGGAGATCAATAAACCGAGACACTTCTGACGAAGACAGTCTTCCTCCGATTTTTACTTCTTTCAAGTTCTCAGAATCCCCCAGGTTGACTGTAATGGTTTCCTCTGTCGTTAAGGGTTTATGTTCCTCATATCTGCTCCAATCCCTTCTGACATCACTGGTATCGTCATCACATTCCTCCTCAATTCCATAGGAGAAGTCATCGATACGATCTGAGCTACATAATAACCTGTTATGCATATGAGGGATGGTATGCCTGAAATGCCACAAGCATGGTCAGTATTTTGCTGGTACTAATAAAGATGCATGAATTTCTGAAAACACTTTGAAAAATGAAGAAAAAGGAGGGGGAACTGGTCGTCGTCTCATTGGACGTCCTCGCTCTCCTAAAAGATTTTTCAGGAAAACATGGATCATGTGGCAAATCAGCCCTCAAACTTCAAAGATTTGAAGTCAAGTATCATCATCGGGCCAATTTATCATTCCACATGTCCTTAACAAAACTCGTGGGACTTTTATTAGATGGGAAATGGACCGCGTTACAGCTTACACTACTTAGACCGACGGTCGGAGATCCAAGGGTGGTTTTCAGAAAAGGAAAATGCATTGCTAAGGAATGAAAACATTATGCAGAAATCTAAATGCAGGAATTGAAATGCATCAAGGGAAAAGGAAAGAGAAGGCTTCTTTACACAGGCTGGCTGGAGTCCTCATCAAGCCGTTCGACGTTGACGATGTCTTCTAGAAATGGGTTAGACAGATCAGGCTCAGCTACGTTTTGAACAGTTTCATCTGCCAGCATCTTAGGACGCTTAGAGAAATACTGGGCTAGCGGACTGCCGATCACGCTAGCTCTTCCCTTCCAAGGTCCGAAGCCAATGAACGAGCCAACTCTGCCTCCTTGGCTTCCACGGCCTCGATACTGGCCTCTGCCTCGGCGTCCACGATAGCCTGTCGAAATGAAGCTACTACTGAATCCACCAGTATATCCTAGGCCTGATCGGTGCTCGTTCGTGTCTAACTGCAATGGTGACCGGATCCCTTGACCATTCTTCCCCAGCCCGCATCTAGGGACAAACCCATATGCCAATAACATCTTCCCTGGGGCTAGAGTGTATTGGGAAGGTGCAGGAACTCTCTTTCTAGTCCCAGGAGGTGCGTGCGTAACTGCCACTAATTCGAGAGAGTGGTAGCTTGCTTCCTCCTTGCGTTCCGGCTCTATATAGGGGATCGCGCTCTTCTGGTATGTAGCAAAATCCATCTCTCCATGCACGGTTACCACTTTCCCGTCAACCACGAATCGAACCTTCTGGTGTAGGCTAGAAGGCACTGCGCCTGCTGTATGAATCCAGGGCCTACCCAAAAGCAGCCCGAAGGCACTCGGGAGATCCATAACCTGGAACCCGATAGAGAACTCCACGGGTCCAATGAAAATGTCCAGCTCGATTTCGCCAACCACGTCTTTCCTCATTCCGTCGAAGGCTCTGATGGTGGCCTTAGAAGTGCGGATGAGCTCCTCGTTTATACCCAAATTTCTGAGTGTGGCTAACGGGCATATGTTGAATGCAAACCCGTTATCAATCAGCACATGGGAGATCTGTTTGCCATGGCTCCTTGCCGATATGTACAAAGCCTTGTTATGGGCCCAACCATCAATAGGAACATCCTCATCTGAGAAGGATATCTGGTCTCTCAGTAGTATGGTCCCCACGAAGTCCTCCAACTGCACCTCATTGATAGTTTTTGGTACGTGCACTTCATTCAGTACCTTCATCAGTGCATTCTTGTGCTTCTCCGAGTTGGTAAAAAGATCCAGTAGTGATATCTGGGCTGGCATTTTCCTCAGTTGTTCTATGACTTCGAACTCACTTGTCCTAACAATGGACAGTGCCTTCTCTGTGTCTTCTCTCGTCACTTCTCTCCTTTCAGGTTCCCCTTCCCTCGGTGCGTAGCACCTACCAGACCTCATGACTGCGTCTATCTCGCTTGTTCCATAGTCCCAAGGGACAGCTCTGGGGTTGTAATCTGCCGATGGAGAGACCTTTATCACGATCTTTTCAACTTTTCCATCGTGCTGTCCCTTCCTGTCCTCCAGCTTAAAACCGGATAGGGAGATGACCGTGCGTTCAGAGGAACTACTCTTAGTGTCCCCCCATTTGTCCACCTCATTTAGCCTAATTACAAAGGGGGCCTTTGACTCTATTACTGCAACTAGATCATCTTCATTGGTCGTGCAAGGTGGTTCCTCGGCCATTAATTCCAACTCGTCCATATCATTCTCATCCCATATAGCGTTCACTTTCTCATGATCCGGTAGGGGATTTTGTTGCACATTTGGTCCCGTCTTATCAAACTCCAATATTCCTCCATCTATCAGTGCTTGCATCTTGTATTTGAGCACGAGACAGTTATCTACGTTGTGCCCTTTTTCGCCCATGTGATAGGCGCACGACTGGGCCTCGTTGAACCCAGGGAATCTTGGCAGATTCGGTCTCGGGGGTTCCTTGGCGACTAGGCGCCCTTCCAGCAGCATCGGTAACAGCTTCGATAGCGGACGAGGTAATGAAGTAAAAGACGGTGCGGTTCTTCTCTTAGCCTCGAACTTCTTTGGAGTCGGTCCTGATGAGCCACCTTGGGTAGGGGTGGATTCTGAAAACTTCTTTGGTCTTGGTGGGTTTGGCACAAAAGCGACATCGCCTGCATTCTCCCTTTCTCTCTTGGCTGGATATGGCCACTTGAATGACGGCTCTGGTACACGTTTCTCCCTTAGAGCCCACTCATGACGCTCAGCTACCCTGATAAGGTGTGCGAAAGTTTGACAACCTGAGGTATTAAGCTTCTCGAAGTACTCGAGCGGTAGTGTCTTCAAAAACAAATCCACCAACTCCTCCTCCGGGATGGCTGATTTGACTTGGGTAGCTATCGCTCGCCACCTTTGGGCAAAAGTACGTATAGACTCATTCCTTCCTTTCAAAGTTCTCAATAGGTCTTCTCTGGTAGGAGCTGTAGCCGTGTTGAACTTATATTGGTGAAGGAATTCCTCAGCCAGGTCCTCCCAACTGTCATACTCTTCTATGTCGAGCTCGATAAACCATGCTAGTGCAGCGCCGGACAGACTCTCTTGGAATGTGTTCATCAGCAGCGGGACATAATCAGAATAATGTGCCATTTTACGCAAGTAGTATTTCAAATGAGCTCGGGGACAGCCTGTCCCGTCGTATTTTCTCACAAACTCAGGTTCCTTGTACCCAGCTGGAACTTCTATCTTAGCAAACGGTGTGATTTTGTCAAATCGAGCCAACTCGTATCCTTGGTTACTAAGACATTCTTCGATCTTTGCTAGCCTCCTCGCGTCTTCTTCCGTCTTGGCCGAGGGTTTCTCTTTCTTTTCCTTCTCCAAATCAACTACGATTGGAAGGGCCCTAGGGGGTGCTTCCCTCTCGGGCTCTGTGCTAGCGGTTTGATTGATGTCTGAGCCAGTAGATGTATTGGGATTTACAAATGGATTAGCCTCAGGAGCGTTGGAGGACTTCACCTGCGTAGCGGTCATCATTGCCTTTATCTCCGCCATCATGGCGGCTATCATATTTATCTGGTTTTCAAGATTGGCCACTCTAGGAGTCAGTTCTTCGTGCTCCATTCTCAGTTTTCTCGTTTTGCTACGAGTCCTTGTGACTATAAATTATCACCTGTTTTAACATAGGAAGTCAGAAACTCGCAAGTAGAGAGAGAAAGTTCAGAAATCTAAAACCTCCTTAATACTATGTTCATACTTGATTAATGGGAGGAAAGACTCAATCATGACCCTTAGCCTCATGTAAACAGTCTTTCTACTCATTAAACATCAATGACATACTATTAAGAAGGCGAATAACCCGTGATAATTATTTACTTAAGAAGATCATGATGAATGATCATATATGCAAATGTTACAAGCTTATTACAGATGAAGATAACATCAAAATTGAATGGGGAAATCGTCTATGCAGTCCGGAGGCGCTTGGAGGCTAAGGCATCCTTAACAATCTCTGATCCACCTAAATCCCACACATGCAGGTCTTTGTCCTCCTCGGCTGGCGGCGGTCCCATGTCTTCTGGTATATACGGCTCCACTCCGGGCAGGTACGGGACGATGTAGTCAGGTACGTATGGTTCCACCATGGACTGTCGGTATTCCTGTTGACACCTGATTTTTAATCATCTTTTCTCTTTTAAAATTAATAGAAAATCCATAAAAATTCATAAAATTGAAAAATCAACTTTGGGGACCTCAGCATAGCCTAGGGAACCAATTTTGAGCAAAAAATAATTTTCCTTATTTTTTGTATTTTTCTGCATTTTATTTTCAAAAATTCATAAAAAATCTATAAAAAGTGAACAAATTGCAAAATCAACTTTGGGAACCTCAGCCTAGCCTAGGGAGCCAAGTTTGGACAAAAAATAATTTTCCTTATTTTTCGCATTTTTAATATTTTCAAAAAATAGGAAAATAATAAAAATTAATAAAAATAGCATTTCAAGTCAGAAAATTTCTAAAAAATAGTCAATATTTTTTATTTAATTTTCTCTACAATTTGGATGAATAAAAGTTGAAAAATGAAGTCTGGAATCGGGAATTACTTTGTTAATCTCATTTTCAGATTAATTGAAAAAATTATAGAAAATTCATCTTAGCTTTGTAATTTTCGATTTTTGCATTTCTGGAGTCGTGACATTATCCTCTAATGGTCCAAATTTTTCAATGGCCTGATGGTGTATTTTTCGTTGTGGCATTCGGTTCTCCGAATTCAATTTATCATTTGAAGCATTTCACTGTGGCGATGACTTTCTTGCAGAACTTGCCGAGACTATGCAAGATACTGAGAATTGCTGTCCCTGAGAATGAGATCCTCAAAAAATCCTTCATGGAACTCAAAATTGATGAGCTTATTACGCAAATACGGAGCAACTAGAGAGAGCTCTGGTCTTCAACTTCTCACCCCCACCGAGCTACACCTGCTAATGATGAGGAAAGAAAGTGAGCAGAAAAGGAGTAGTGGGGGACAAATGCACCGAAAAGGAAACAAAGGTAAGGAGCGGTGGTTGGAATATGCATGCATGCTTAGAAGCTAAATAATTGTCAGTAGGTAGAGGACAAGCCATTAGCCTCTCATCTTCTATACGACAAAACCTCCTGAGTGGGAGCCGAAAGCCGAATCCATTGGTCGGTTAGGTCTTTTAGAGTAAAAGTTACGTGGTGATGAGGACACTCTAACCGACCCTAGTCCAGTCAACAATGCAAATAGTGAAAGCTTCTGGTTTGAATTGGAGTTACAGGGATGCTTTCGTTCGATGCCATTGGGGGAATAAAATCGGACGGTGGACCCAAGCCTCTGAAAGATTTGAATGGCCAGATTTGTCAGATATGTGGTGATACTGTAGGACCTACTGCTAATGGGGATGATTTGTTGCTTGAGTGCACATTTCCTGGGTGCCGAGGAATGATGGATTTGATAAGAGATGGTGGGAGGGCGGTGATAAAAAAAAGAAGAAAAAAGAAAAAAAAAGGAGATCACATGGAGGCCATCATAAAAAGATTCTCAAGTGGAGGGATCGAGACTTTTTCTCCTGGGGTCTTGTTTTGATGCGCGGCAAAAAGAGCCGCAAGTGGAAGGCAAGTGGCCGGGCAAGAGGGGAACCAGAAGAACTGGGGAGGGGGATTTTTCGTTGAGAGGGGCTCGTTAAGGAGAACAAAAAAAGTTGCTATCTAGAAGAGGGAGACACTAGACTCTCTCTCAGGCCCTGGCACGCACAAACCGCAAAAAACACACTTGGCTCGAGCGGTGAAAAAGGAACAAGCCATTTTTAATGAGGGTGATCTAGGAAATCTGATCCATCATCTGCTGCCCGAATCCCATTATCGAGCTTACATCTGCACGAGTATCATATGGAGTTCCCTCTTTCTACATAATGGTGCTGGAGAAGTAACTCTTGCTCCGGCAAGAGTGCCTTTGGGAGATGGTGCTCCTTTGGCTTTTCCGCTCCATTCTCTTGCTAACGTTTCTACTGCCCCATGCATCAGCACAAACCACCGCACCTCCAAGAAATTGCTCCTAAGTCTGTGGACTCATTGGGATTCCTTACCCATTCGGAATCGGACCGGAGTGTTATCTCAACAACTGGTTCGAGATCAAATGCTACTCAGAGCGCTCGCTCCTAGCAAGCGTGGGGTTGAAGGTCCAGCTGATCACTCTGGCTACTTACGAAGGAGCACAAGGCATCATTCGCGTCCAATCTCCGATCATGTACTCGAACTGCAGTGACATGACAAAAAGCAATGCTCCTGTTAGCTTGGAAGGAAGTCCATTTCTGTTCTCTCAAATCGAGAACAGCTTCGCCGCGGCAAGCTGCAATACGCGAGTGTTCCTGAGGCGAGACAGACCGAGGTTTACTGCGTGCGAGGTGTATTGCGATGAAGGTTCTCCCGAGTCGTTGTCCAGTCGTCCTTGCCTTAGTTGTGCACATCACAATCCCAAGGAAAAGAAGCTTTCGAGAACCCATGCAGGAGCCACGATAGTGTCTTTGAGAATGACTCAGACTCTTCCTGGGACAAGTTCATAGGCTTCTGGGGAGATGGCCATTTTTGTGACGCCAGGGATACCAAACATTCCCAACTGAACACGTTCCATGGACATCAGACAACAGGAAATAGGGAATCTTTGCACGTTGCCCCCACCGACGAACCTGACGAAGAGCGCGCCGAAAGCGACAATAAAGTCGAGATGGACGATGAGGCGGCCATGATACATTGCATGTTGGAAAAGCCTCGATTCGGGAACTTGCAGAGCATTCGGGGGCGAGAAAGCCGAAGCTTCTGCCAGTAAAGTTCTACATGAATCTCCCTGGCCTCTTGAAGATCAAAACACAACTTTGGACATAAATTCTGGAGGGATGCTACTTTGCTATCGACAACTCCTCTCATCGCTTACCAGAATTACATCCATGGTCTCTTCCTCAAGCTCTTCGACCTTGACTCTGTCGCTGCACTCTCTTGAGCTAGCGGTCCATGAAAAGATACGAAGTATCGCAATGATGGAGCTGTGCCCTTCCGTGAAGAATGTGCTCTTGCTAGATTCTAAAGGAAGCAGTGTTGCGTTTAAGTACTACTGCGGTGACTAGTTGACCCATAGTGCGAAGGAAGCTTTCGAGAAAGCAGTATTCACTAAGACACAGAAGACCAATGTTTGACAAAAGTTGAAATAGCGATGATCGAAAACAAGGTTGTCGTTTACAAGCTTGTGCAAAGTCTTGACTTTTCTGTTACTGAAGGTGAAGACGAACATGGGCTCATCTTAGCGACCGTTCTTCAAGGATTTCGCGATGTAGGTTGTCTTCTATCAAGGGGTCAGCCTCCAATACCGCTTCACATCATCGTCCGTGGACGCTTAGTTTCGCCCACTCAGAGTTGTCAAGCGCGTTCCATGAGAAGGTTCTGTTGCTCATTTGAGGGTTCAATGTGACCATTCTCATTGTTGGCATCATCATCTTTATTTTGGTAACTGTCGGCGTGTTGCTGGTGATGGAGATCCTCAGTGCTTTCTTGCATGCCTTAAGGCTTCACTGGGTGGGGTTCCAAAATGAGTTTTATGAGGGAAGTAGTTATAAGTTCCATACACTGGCCAGTGACGAGAATAATTTCTGATTCCTACATTATATTTACCCAATATAAATGATGGATTGGCGTGTCACATGCATCGTGCGTGCTGGATTAGTGTGTCACATGCATCGTACGTGCTCGGCTGGGTCTACATCAATTCTTTTATTATGGGTCTACATCGTGCGTGATGTAGTTTGGCGATCTGTCGAACATGAAGCATTATGCGAGGGTGAGTATAGACGGTGCACTGTTCCTGCGTAAGGTGGACTTGAAGATATACAGGAGCCACCAAGATCCTTCTGAAACCTTGTGCAAGATGTTCAGCTCCTTTACCATCGAAGGATGTGAATCCCAAGGAGTGAAGGATTTGATGAGTAAGAGTAAGCTAAGGGACCCTTCGAATGACTCTGATTACGTTCCCACCTTGGAGGATAAGGGTGGCGACTGGATGATCGTTGGTGACGTCCCCTGGGAGAGGTTAATTGACTCGTGTAAGTGCCTTCAGATAATAAAAGGGGCCGTCGCGATCAGGCTTGCCTTAATTGACTCGTCCCATGGAAAAATGCAAGAAAAGAAGATAAAAGAAGCGTGTAGATGACACACAGCCTGCTCCTTTGAGCTCGTGGTTGAAAGACAGCACGGATAGATTGAGCAGAACCTTGGGGTTGCACGTGACTTACTGGACTTGCTTGCTGCTTGGACACCAACGCGTTAGACAAGATTCATGATGTTGAAAGACTTGTTCTCGGGGTGGCTTAGAATTGATGCTGGGAAGTCGTGCACGTGTGCAACCACAAGCGCACGGTCTGACGGTTCTCTTCACTTTGTGGAGAGTGGGGATGCCTTTGATGCGATCCTCCAGCCAGCCATTTTTGAACTGACTGAGTTCAAGACACTGGGCATCGACTACAACCCCCAACCTCAAGATTGTCGAAGAATCTCTCCGCTTTGGCTGAGTGGTTAGTCTGCCACTCCAACGAGAGTTTCGCTGTCGGAACGAGGGATATGGACGGAGAGTGAGAAATGCCAGTGAAAAAGGTAGTTTAAGTCGCGAAGGATACACCAAAATCGCTGTACTCCAGTTCTGCGTGACCTTCTAATGAAGGCAAAGACAATTTTGCATGAAGGGCCGTGGAGTTCATGTTGACTACAGTGACGGGCGTGTGTTGCTTTGAGCGCTCGCGACGATCTTATTAGCTGTCACGATTGTAGCAGGCCGTGGATAAGCAACTAAGAATAGGGCAATCATAGATCCCCTTGGGGAACAGATTAAGAAGGGTCCGTGGTACAACGCATTTCTAGCAGTCGCTCCCCAGAGGCATTTCGTTTCTTGCACATTTCCTGTGTTCGATCCCCGAAGGCGACAGCTAGTGCCAGGGAAGTTTCGCTCGTGCTCGCCAACAACTGATCCCAGTTGGTCTCGCGAACCAGCCCGCGTTTTTCATGGGTTCGCCCGACTTGTCGCACCGACAATAGCAACAACAAGAACAGCGCTCCATCCACGGGACTATCGGATGTCTGCCTCTCCTAAGCAAGCTCTCTGACAGTACCTGCAGCACATGAAGCAGAAGATGAAGTCCCTGGGAAGTCGGAGATTGACATTAATCATCAAGAAGATGCTGAAGATGAAGAAGTGAATATGGCCGTGGCAAAGAGTGAGGCCAAATAGTTCCAAAAGCGAAAGAACCGCAACGACGAAGTCAGTCCAGCGAAGTTGGATGCTGGAATTGAATTTCCACCACGAGACAAAAATGTTGTTTCCTTGTTCGCGCCACCGATACACGAGTACTTCGACGGGGGCGTGTCATCTGTGGCAGCACACACCTTAGTCCTCCCCTCGTCGTGCCTTGCTATCTCTGCGACGGCGTTGCATCAGCTGTGGCGTAGCCAGCGATTTTGCTATACTACACGGTGTCTCCGACGGCAGACGGTGGCGGAGCAAACTCGCGACCCTTGAGCGGCTTCTAGACGGCGCCCACTAGCTCCATCCTCTTCAGCCACCAATTTTTTTCGAAGGTACATTTCTTCATGTTCTTTTCTAAGAAAAGTCCTGCATGAGATTTATTTCGGTACTTATGGGTGGAAAGTGATCAGGATTATCAATCTCGAAGGCGGAATTATGTGTAGTTCTGAGTGGTAGACTGCTAATTCCAGATGTCTAGTTGGATTTTTAGGTTGTTACTTGGTGGTGATCGATTCTGTCTCCAATGGTAGACACTTGTGTTCACTGTGTCTGATTCATTGAGGTTGATAGGAGTTCAGAATTCATCTTCCTATATTTCAGTCCTCTGATGGCTCTCTCATTGTCTCCCACTTTATACTCTAGGTTCTCCGTTCTTTCTTAGGAAATAACTAATTCCAAAGTTTGGTTAGAAATCTGGCATTCAAAGGTCACGCAGGGTATATTGTTAGTCTTGCTAAGATGTTTGATACTTTCTCATAGATATCCATTGCGGGTTCAATGAGTTTGAAAAGCACAATTGGTAAACCGCCTCAGGAATGACTCCTATACATTTGAGGTGTTTGAAGGACTATTAATAGATGTAGGTTCGTGAAGGAAGGGAATCCAATGGCCTCAATTTGATTCACATACATTTTTCTGTTGAGTTTATTATTTTGAACTGGAAGAATCGTTGCATGTCGCATTTTCGTATGTCTGAATTCCCGCATGTGGCATTAGAGTCAAGTTACTTTGCATGCTTTCATTGACTAGTTAAAGTTTGCATGAATTGCGTATCATCTTTTATTCAGATATAATTCTTGGCTATACATGTTCATGCATTGCATTTATCCGATTAAAAAAAAATTCAGAAAAACTCAGAAAAATCTCAGAAATTAGGAAACGGGTCATTTTGACTGACCAATCCTATTTTTGTTGAATTTCCTTCCCGATTTTTCTAAAATGACGATTTTGCCCCTTATGGGCAAATTGTTTTCAGAAAATTCAGAAAATTCAGAAAAACCTCAAGAATCAGGAAACAGGCCATCTCAACTAGCCAATCCTGTTTTTGGATTATTTCCCCTCCTAATCTTTTAAAAATGACGATTTTGCCCCTCATGGGTAAATTGTCTCGAAAAATTCCGAAAAATTCTCAGAAATTGTGGAAAATAAGGAATAATCACATTCAACTGGTTTGACCTCTTTTCATTTCTCGATCCTTAAAAAAATGACCATTTTTACCCTTCTGGTCAGTTTGACCCAAATCTTTCCAAATCACCCCAAATGAATTTTCATGAAATTGGTACCGAAAGGGCGTTAGAGTAATCTAACGTAATCAAGTCCCCGAACTCATAATCTCTGGTTCGCAGAAATAAATTAGTTCTCCCTCTAATTTATTTAGGTTTCTAATCGACCTACCAAGAACGATTAGTGGCAACTCCAAAGTGAAAAATCATTTAAATAAAAACCAAAGTTGCGATTCGGTAGGGCTTGGGAGGGTCCGCGTTAGGTTAGTTAATCTAATCAACCTAATAATCCGTTCACCCTGAAAATTAATATTATTTTCGGGTCGCGACAATTCCTTGAACATCTTGATGCACTCCTTAGATGCCCGGTGGACGTTCATCTCCTCGTCCAGGTAATCTGGCCACTCTACGTCCTGTAATGGGGAGTTCTTCAGGGTGTGGATTATGAGGTCGATCTTGGCCTGGTATAGTGTCTTAGTCTCCTTAGTGAGTCTGCCTTGGGGCAAATCGAAGGCAAAACTGTCGGGATAAACTGCTGGCGGGACTTCCTGTAACATACCGAACTGTCTCACTACCCTGATAGGATAATAGGCACTTCCACCTGTACAGCCTAGTAAGGGGATAGGGTTCCCATCTATTCCCGTGATACGGGCTTCTAAGATCCTGGGCCAAGTTAGTCGCCAGCGAAGCTGTTTTGGCTCTAAGTCTCCTAGTAATTTCACCCAATCTTTAAAGGACAGTTTCTCAACAGAGGATTGACACTTCAGAAAGGATCCCAATGGGTGGATATATTGGCTAATTTCATAACATCCGACGCGTAAATTGAAAGTTTTGATATGTGCGGCAAACCACATGTAGAGAAGACTATTGGAGGCTTGAAAGGTACCCCTTTAGGTGGATTGGAAACGGCTCAAGGAAAGGAAAGTCTCGGCTAAAATCATGTAGGAGTAGTTCCAACGATAACATGCTTGTTTGGCGACATGAACTATGGAAGGATCGAATGTGGTCCCAGAAGTAGGGAATAAGACGAAAGCGAAAAAAGCCAGAATGAAGATTCTAGCCGGTTTAAGACCAGCTTCGATTGGGAGTGATGAGTAATTGTTATAGAGGAATGAGAGGGTAAACTTACCAGAGTTAGATTTGAGAATTTTCTCGATCTCGGTGATTTTTAGGTGAAGGAATTTGGATAAAGCTATGGTAGAATCCTTCCCCAATAGTGGCTGTACAATATGGTCATCAAATTTCACTCCAATGATGGCCGTATACTCTTCCAGGGTGGGTGTAATCTCCAGTCCTTGGAAGTCGAAGGTTAGAGTCTTTGAATCCCAAAACTTCGCCAATGCCTTAATGAGAGCAGGTTGGTAATCCACCTTGATGAGATCCACTAAATGCCCTAAGCGTTCTTTGATGTAGGCCTGGTTGTCCGGGTTGAGGCGGTTCCACCATGCCGTGAGCTCCTTGCGTGGGACTGGGATGACTTTGATATTCGATTTCCCCATCTATTTTTGAATATGCGAGAATGTACCAAAATTAATTACCACGGGTTATAATGCAAAATGAATGGGTATGCGATGCAAATGTACTAGCCCGATTCCATATTTTCTATTGGTGAAATAAGGGTTAAACACTCCTATTTGACCAAAAAAGTCAATTAGGGAGTTTTAACCCAGATTTCTTTCGCAGGAAATTATGCAATTGGCTAGAATCGCTCAATGATTGGAATGAAAGTTGTTGCCACACCAATCTACATAAAACCTCAAAACAAATTGAAAAATGTACATATACATTTCAAAAGATCCTTAATACATCAAGTCTAGAGGGGACGAGGGAGGATGCGAAAATACATCATTTGAAATTTTGGATTAAAGACCTAAGGTAGATGGGTGTGGCAACTACTAAGGGTGCCCCAAGTCAGATTATAAGATAGATGGTTTTCCTATGATGTGATGCATGATATGCAGCATTTAAAATATGCAGAACTAATTACAAGTTCAAGGTAAGAAAACCTCATTAACCAGGCCTTTTTTATTTTAGATATATCAACCGTCCAACTCACATGCGCATGAGACGAGTAAGGAGTGGACTCTAGAAAATAAAAAAAAGAGACAAGGGTATGGACCTAAAAGGCCCCCACTATCTGAATTGACAACCTTACCCTCCGCGCAATCAAATCACAATGGGAAGAATTCTCAATTCAGATAATGAGCGGGATAAAATATGGTCAACCCAAGCGCAATCGACGCAAGAGCTTTGCATATTCGATCCCTATCTATGGTTACCTAGGAAAAATTTCGCGACTTGGGTTTAGACGCTTGTGTGTGCAGGTATTGTGATCCTCAGAATATGCAAGACATGCACAACAATTGATATCAAAACAACGCTTCTAAAAATGTGCGAAATTAAAGATAATCTCAACACCGAGCCTGCAAAACAAATAGGTTAGCCAAACACTCCGCCCCTTATAACTCCTATCCTGCAAAAACATATAACACCTATAGAATGAGTCCCAAGCAAGATCGCCAAAAGCGAGATATCCATGAAATTTTCATTGGCCTAAGTCCACTAAGACTTTTAAAATTTCGAAAAAATTTAAGTATTCCAATTGGTATCTTTTTTCGAAAATTTAAAAATCTCTATCCCCAGCGGAGTCGCCAGTCTGTCGCGACCCTCTAAAAAAAATTTAAATTTTAAAGGGTTAACGGATTATTAGGTTAATTAGATTTGACTAACCTAACGCGGACCCTCCCAAGCCCTACCGAATCGTGACTTTGGATTTTTATTTTAAATGATTTTGAAATTTGGAGTCGCCACTAATCATTCTTGGTAGGTTGATTAGGAACCTAAATAAATTAGCGGGAGAACTAATTTATTCCTGCGAACCAGAGATTATGAGCTCGGGGACTTGGTTACACAAGTTAATTAAAACTAATGCCCTTTCGATACCTTAATTTCATGGATATCCTAATTCGGCAACTCAGGCTTGGTTTATTCCTAAGGCTCTAGTAGGGTATTCTCTTTTGTGTTTTCACTTTTTAAATAGGATGCATGGATGGTATATATTTTTATTTGTTATATTTTTTAAGTGTTAAAGATTCCCTGAAGCCAAAAGAGGGAGTGTGTTAACGACTTCTGTGCAGTATTACGACCTACTCATCTTTTGGGTCTGATGATTCAAAAATTAAATTATAAGAAGTACATGACAGTGAATAAACACCTCCAATGGGAGGCCTAGCATTGGCTTGGCTCTTCCCTTTGGGATTTAAGGTACAGGTATTTAAGCTGCAGGTATTTAAACTACTGTAAATAAAAACCTCCAATGGGAGGCTAAGCATTGGCTTGGCTCTTCCCTTTGGGATTTAAGGTACATGTATTTAAGCTGCAGGTATTTAACTACTGTAAGTAAAAACCTCCAATGGGAGGCTAAGCATTGGCTTGGCTCTTCCCTTTGGGATTTAAGGTACAGGTATTTAAGTTGCAGGTATTTAACTACTGTAAGTAAAAACCTCCAATGGGAGGCTAAGCATTGGCTTGGCTCTTCCCTTTGGGATTTAAGGTACAGGTATTTAAGTTGCAGGTATTTAACTACTATAAGTAAAAACCTCCAATGGGAGGCTAAGCATTGGCTTGGCTTTTCCCTTTGGGATTTAAGGTACAGGTATTTAAGTTGCAGGTATTTAACTACTGTAAGTAAAAACCTCCAATGGGAGGCTAAGCATTGGCTTGGCTCTTCCCTTTGGGATTTATGGTGCAAGAATTAAATTGCAGGAATTTATAGTATGAATGCGACATGTAGATATGGAAACATATGAGTATGACATGACATAATCGAAATTTAAATTAATTTATTTGGGCAAGGAAATTCTCGAAGATTTTAATAGTTAGGATCGTTACCTGATTTAACAGATTTGATTGCCGAATTCGGATCTCGTGTCACCTTATAGATCAAGATTGCGGCTCGAACGATGGAGATGAACTTGTGACTTGCGTTGATCGGTAGAGGAATTGGTGATGGTAACACCTAGATTTAAACTCTCACCATCTTCAAGACTCTCTTTTGGAAAAAAGGATTCTCTCTCTTTTTTTTTTCTTTCTCTCTAATTTCTTTCAATCTCTCAAAATTCTCTCAAGCATCCAAGATTTTCTCTCCAAAAAATCCCCCTCCCAAGCTCACTTCTTCCTCCTTTTATAATCTACTCATCCATCTTCCATTCTAAATTTTCCACTAACTCTTCTTCATCTCATCTTCCCTTCTCTACTCTTATCTTATTTTCTTCATCTTCTCTTCTCCATCTCTTCTTCTTCAACTTCCCTTCTCTATCTCCTCTTCTCTATCTTCCCTTCTCCATCTCCTCTTCTCCATCTTCCCTTCTCTATTCTAATTTCTCCACCAACTCTTCTTTTTGTTATTTACAAAATAATCCCTCAAGTGTTAGGTATTTGCATCATAGTCCTTGAGATTTTAAGTATTTGCAATTTAGTCCATGAAAAAATATATTTCTTTAAGTCCAAATCTCCTCACAATTTTTGACACACCAAAATTTACCACATGTCAAATTTAAGCTCATTTCTTGCCGCTGAAAATAATGCAGAATTTAATTAAAGCCCTTTTGCAAAATTGAGTCATTCTGGGTATAATTGAGCTAAGATGAAAATTTAAAATATTAGAAGATAATGTCACAACTCATAAAAAGTGAAAATTAAAAATAAGTCGACTTAAATTAAATTTTTTTATGCCCGATTCGAGATTATACTCGTGAAAGAACACGTGACTCGAATTGGATTTTTCTGAATTTGCGATGGCCAATATGAAAATAGATTTAAAATATTAACTATTTTTGTGTATTTTTTTTTGTCTCAAATGTTATTTTTCCAAAATTTTCAAGTATTTTTGTATTTTTTTTAAAAAAATTAAAAAAAAAATATAAAATATGAAAATTTATTTTTTGTTCAAAAATGGTTGCTTAGGCTTGGCCAAGGCTTCCAAAGTTGATTTTGTAATTTTCTCATTTTTTCTTTATTTTTCATGAATCTTCGAAAATAAAAATACTAAAAAATACTGAAAATATGAAAAATTATTTTTTGGTAAAAATTAGTTCTCTAGGCTTGGTCAAGGTCCCCAAAGTTAATTTTTCAATTTTATGAATTTTTATGGATTTTTCAAAAAATAAAAATGCCGAAAAAATACTAAAAATTTTTAAAAGAGAAAAAATGATTAAAAATCAGGTGTCAACAACTGCCCCTATGCCTGATCCAAATAAATTCATCGCCCCATCAAAATACATAGTCTATACGTGCTCACTGATTGACATGATTCTGTTTCTAGGAGGATTGATCTCTTTGCTTGCCCTAGGGTTATCGGTTAGGACATTGGCAATTACTCATCCTTTCACATTCTCAAGGTCATTCCTGAAAGACAAAGTAAAAGGATCAAAAAGACAAAACAGGGTTAAACTTCATGCTAGTTTTTTTGAAAAACCTTTTTGAAGTATATTTTTTATTTTGAAATTTATTTTTATTTTAAAAGACTCAAAAATGAGGAAGCATAATTAAGCCCTACTCTCAGGATTCTCCTTGGATGACATGATTTTTTCAGTTTGTTAGATATCATCACCAGACCAGTTTGGAATACCCATTATGCCCTCAAAACAAATTTAATAAAAAAATTGTAATTTCATTAATAAAATCAATTAATTACATCTTACTAAATTGAAGATACAAATAATCCCCTAAATGGGGAAATTTAATCTTAACAATCAAATTTTATGAATGCAAACTAGACACTAGAGAGCAGGAGCTGTTCCCCACAAGAGAATGTGTCCAATGAAATCTTACTGATTTGGCCCCGCGCCCACTTCCTTTGAGGGTTCTTTAATACTTGTGTCAATGGTCAAGTTTAAATCTAGCATGTTGTTATCATCAATGAGCACAATTTTGCTCCCGTGTGGGGTACCCACGATTTCTTACTGTTCGCGCGATCTGAGTCGGGAATATCTTTCACCGAAATATCTCAGTTTTTATTATGAAGGGTCATGTGGTTCTGTTCTGATGGAAAGTCGGGAAGAACAAAGGAACGCGTGTGTGTGATTAACGAAAGCGGTGGAATTGATGGAGATTTACTGTCTACGCTACTTCTAATTGACTGGTAATGGAAATAGATTGCTTGGAAACGAAAGTACATGGAAAAGAAAGTGCAGGAACGCTAACACGCTACACTATGAACAGCAAAGTAAGCTAAAGGTTCAAAGAAACAGAATGTCTTTCTTGGATGATTATGGAGAGCTTCTCTTTCCTTCTTTTCGAGTACTTATCCTTCTTACGTTTCTAACTGCTCCAGCAGTTATTTTTTTAATTTCAAATCTTTGAATTTTGGTGCTGCAATTCTCCTCTAATCCACGATTTCCATAACTGACCCATGTAAATCGTGGTCCATGCCTCCTATAATTTACAACTGCACCCTCAACCGTCTCTTTTTGAATGAGATTCCCAGGTTTTGGAAAACCTGTTCACGCTCATAAAACTTGCTCTGTATTTCCGAATTTCGGGATGTAATAATGACATGCCGAATCCGAGCACACTATATCTTTCATTCGGCATATTTCTTTTAAACCTCCCGAATGGTATACATCTCCCAGATTTCACACACATCCCAAATGGATCCCATATACACATATCCCGAATGGAACACATATATCCCGAATGGATCTCATATCCCGAATGGGACACATATCCCGAATGGAACCCATATCCCGAATGGGACACATATTCCGAATGGCATACACACTACCTTATTATTCAGTATGAAGTTTTTTCCTTGCCATAGTTTGGGATCTACCAATGATTCCTTTTTTCCACATGTCATTTCCAGGATACCAACTCAAACTGTAATGTTTCGGTATCAACACTTACAAAAGTAGATGAACTAAGGAGTATGTGACCAAAGAGTGGTCGGTCCATGACTTACTCAATTGGCCCAACGTTATTTTTCCATTTTTATAGAGAAATTAGAAAAACATTCCTTAGGAAGACATGGGTGAATTTCTTAGAAAGAATTTTCTTGTAAATTTTGCAACTTGAAAAAAAATGTGATAAAATCATTTGATATTTAGTAAATTTTCCGAAACGACTTTTTCTTTTATCACAATGAATTTTCAAGGGTAAATTTGTCAAGAAAGTCTTGTATCCATTGAAGCATTAAGGAAAGATGTGACAAAATCTTTTATTGGCCAATAAAATTTCCCGAAAGAATTTTTCTACATTCATCTTTTAAAAAATGGAACAACAATTTGATTTTTTTAATTATTTTTTGAAAAAATGATCATGATGTTAAGTTCAAATTTTGATTGACACCTAACATGGACCAACCAAAAATAAATACAAAATAAAATTATAGAACTTACTTTACATTGAAAAAAATACAATACAAATCACATAAACATGCACATGAAGCATGAGTTCAAATCTTAATCTATGGCAAAAGGACACTTTTGGTGCCTTAACTTGTGTACGGAGATCACTTTGGTGCCTTAACTTTCAAACGGATCACTTTGATGCCAAATCGGAGACAAAAGGATCACTTTGGTGCCTATTCCGGCCAAAAGTGCCACGTGTAATTAATAAATAATTTTTTTTAAATAAAATGACATTTAAAAAATAAAAGCAAATCCACGTAGGTTGCTACGTCCCCCATCTTCCTTCTCATCTTCTTCTTTGGCTTCCTCTTCTTCGGCGGACGCAGCACCACCACTCCACCTCACCCTCGTTCGAGTTTGCCATCGCTCCACCTTCGCCAGTTAAGCACCTCGTCGCACCACCATCACGCTTGGCCGCCTCAACCATCGCAAGCTAAACTCGCCCCCCCTCTGCAACTCGGACCCGCGACCCCCATCGCTGCGCCGAGCTCTTCATTGCCACCACCTCCTTCGTCCGACGCCATCTACAGCCACCATCCACCGACGCCACCTCGCTATCAGCCCCACCGATCGTCGCGACACCCTTGAGCAGCCTCGTTGCCACCAGCAACCCCGATCGAAACCCCCGAGCCATACCCATTTTCTCTCTCTTCTGTTCTGCGACCTCGATCGAAACCCCAGAGCCATACCCATTTTCTCTCTCTTCTGTTCTGCGACCCCGATCTTGCGCCGTATCGTTGCCGCCCTAACCAAGTTCGCCCCGACTAAGCTTGAGCCAGCGCAGCCCCGTCGTCTCTCTCCCTCTCTTCCCCAGGACTCCGCGACGCCTCCAAACCCGAGACCCATTCTCTCTCTCTCCTCTGTTCGGCACCCCATCGTGCGTTGTCGTTGCCTTTCAAGCTCACGTTGTGTCATTGTCGAGCTCTTCTCGTCTGCGTCCAGCCACTCGAGCCCAGCCGCCCGACCCCCAGCTGCCTCGCTCAACCTCCGTCGCCCGTCCTAACCCACCACCGAGACCCTCATCCACCCATGAGCTTCCCCCAGCCACCATCCAGCCCAGATCCGCGTCCCTCAGCCCAGAACGGCGATGGCGACCGTTCGAGCTCTCGTCGCCATCGCCGGCAATGGTGGAGCGGCGGCGGCGAGGGCCCTCGCCGCCTGGTTCTAAGTTTTTTTTTCATTTTTTTATTTATTCTTAAAATTATTTAAATAAAAAAAATTAAATTTAAATAAAAATGTCACGGTGGACCTCCGGCATGCCACATCAGCGTCATATATTAATAAAATAAGGCCACGTCAGATTTCCGGCGTGCCAAATCATACTTGGCACTAAAATGATCGTTTTTTCAAAAACTTAGCACCAAAGTGATCCGTTTGAAAGTTAAGGCACCAAAGTGATCTCCGTACACAAGTTAAAGCACCAAAAGTGTCCTTTTCCCCTTAATCTATCTACCCTAAAGGCTTTTGCAAAGTAAAGTAATGAACTGAACGGAATGTTGCGGCCCCGCACACAATCATCATGACTAGTCACAACGTCGCTTACAATAGTCATGACTAGTCGAGTCTAATTATTTCGGCGTGGTTCGATCGACAAGGGTAACACCCATGCATCGTAGCCTCACGTGCATGAGAATGACCCTTGAGCCATTTTTTGAAAAAAATTTCGGTATCCGGATGGGATAACCTTCAGCGAAGTCTTACCGCTAAGATTAAAGAACCCTCTAAATACCATCTTAAAACTATTGGTGTGACTCAGGTCCGGCCACGGGTTGTGTGTAGTGTAATGCAAATACTATAAACACATGCACAACATTTAAATGCAAGCATCACTTCAATAGTTCAAAAATTAAATAACAATTCCCATACACAAAGCCTGCAAAACAAGGGGTTAGCCACAAACTTTTTCCCTTACAACACGCATTCTACAAAATCATTTAACACCTAAGAATTAATCAAAATTTGCTAAATCAAGTGATTTTTCATAAAAAAAAATTTTTGGCTTAAGTCCTCCTCAGATTTAAAAAAAAAATTTAAGTTACTCCCCAACTAAGTTTCCAAGCTGTCATGACCTAAAAAAAATCGAGCTTTTCAAATTTCAGGTCGATAGATTACTAAGTTAATTAATTACACTATTTATCTTAGCTCAAACTCTCCCAAGTTCTACCAAATCGTGACTTATGGTTCAAGTGATTATTATACAAAAGATTTTAATTTTTAGAGTCGCCACTAATCATTTTGGGTAGGTTGATTAGACACCTAAATAAAGTATTAGGAGTAATACTTTATTCCCATAAAGTAGAGATTAATGAGTTTGGGGACTTGGTTTCATTAATTTTTCAATTAATACTCTTTCGGTACCAATTTCATGAAAAATATTCAATTTGATACTTATGATGAATTTCCACTTAAAGTTTAAAGGTGCAAATTTTTTGGTTTTTTTATATGACAATATGAAGAACTAAACTATATGCAATGCCTTACCAAAAAAAAAACTATATGCAATGCATACGAATTTTTTAACATGAATTTTTATTTTTTGATATGTAATATTTAAAAAAAATGGCTTAACATAAATTTTTTACAAGATAAATCACGCGTGCAATTATCTATATGATGTGAATTTTTGAAAGATGTTATTTGTAAGCATGGCAATTGAATGATATATCCAACAAGATTTAATCGAGATTGCAACGAATTTTTTGATATTCTAAAGATTAGTATCGTTACCTAATTTGACATATTGGACTACCAAATTCAAACCTTGTATTGCATTATTGATCATGATCTTGGATCACGACTCTAGCGACAGGGATGGATACAGTTTTGTGTCGATGAAGAAGGAATTGGCAATTGTGGCATTGAGCTTCCAAACTTTCACTCTCCAAAACTCTCCTTTAAAAATATGCTCTCATTTGGTTCTCTTTGAATTTTTTTCTTAATCTTCTCATTCAAAGCATTCTTTTCTCCTCCTTTTATAGTCTTCTCTTCGATCTCCCTTTTTCTATCTCTATCCACCCTTCTCTCTATCCATCTTCCTTTCTCTATCTCCATCTCCATCAACTCTTCTCTATTAACTCTTCTCCATCTTACCTTCCCTCTTAACTCTTCTTCATCTTCCCTTTTCCATTTTCCTTTTTCCATCTTCCCTTCTCCATCTTCCTTCATTATTTTTTCTCCATCTTTTTTCTAATTTCTCCACTAGCTCATCTTTTTAGTTATTTAAAAATAATCCCTCAAATTTTAAATATTTGCATTATAGTCCTTCAAGTTTTAAGTATTTGTAATCCAGTCCCTAAGAAAATATTTCTTTAAATCAAAGCCTTCATAAAATTTTCAATATATTTCCTTCATGCTTAGTTCAATCGCTCATCAATTTAAGCTCATATCCACCACCACAATCAGAATGAGATACATGAATAAATATGAGAAATGATTTAATTATTTTTGGCAGAAGCTAAAATTAGTTCTATTTTTTATGAAAAATAATTAAAAAGGTTAGTAAAAAATTTAGGTGTCAACATTCATTAATAAATGATAATCTGGCGCATATGTTTTCGAATTTGGGGTGCCAAAGATCCCAAGAGCTCGATTCATTGGGTGTAGAGAACAGAACTTCAACGCAATTGATAAGATTACTTAGGCGCTTGAAGACTCCTGACACTCAACGATAGCCCAAAAATAAAATAAAATAAATAACTGATACAGGGCAAGGTTTGAGAAGACAAACAACAAATTACCTACGTTGGATCTTTTAGTATTTGATGTTCATGAACTTAATTTGAGTTGATGAAATTTCCAGTGCTTTGACAAAAAAAAAAGGTGAAACTAGTTCCCTAACGGGAGAATTATGAAACAAGTGCTAAATCTAATGTAATTATGTCAAATCAATCATAAACTTTTTTTTTTCACTTTAGTCCTAAAATTTTTACATTTTTATTAGTCCAGTCTATTTGCCTGGCTGGCGTTGACATAGACCTTTTTTAAAATAATATTTTAATATTTTTAAATTTTTTAATGATACATTTTTTTGTAGTTTTTCTTCCCCCAAGATTTAGGGTCGACGAGGTCATCTTGGTCCTCACTGCACGCTGGGTTAAGTAAAAAAAATAATGAAAAGAAAAAAAAATGTAAAAATTATTAAAATACTATTTAAAAAGTCCACGTAGAGTCAAAAGTGTCACGTCAACATCAGCTAGCCAGATGAATTAGATTCGTATAAATGTAAAAGGTTTAAAACTAAATTGGCAAAAAATAAGGTTTAAGACTTAATTGGCATAATTGCATTAGATTTATGACTAATTTTTTGTAATTCTCCTGTTCCATGTCCAATCCGAATATCTGATTTTGAATAACCCTCTGGATTACTGTGGACTTGCTCATCCGTGGATATACTCCAAAAGGAACACTTTGAGTGACTGCACAGGTGATGATCATTTGGGATGGGAATTTCTTCTAAATCGCCCAATAGAGCATCTCTCATCCCACATGTGACTTTAGGATGTTAAATTTTCTTTGGTCGAAACTGAAAAAAAAAAACAATGCTTTTTTGCCTTAAATTGCAAATGATCGGTTAAAACATCTGACATGGCTTGATAATGGTCCGTTCCAGTACTGCCGGTGCGATCTCTCCTAGAGAATTTTGTTTGGAGTCTTCAAACACAAGAAGAGAAAGTTGTGTCACCTCTCCGCATACATGGCTTGATAATGGGTCACATATGCTTTTTCTGAAACATGTATCTTTTGTTTTCCCTTTTTTTTTTGGTCTCGGCTGGTATTATATTTGTTGAATAAAGTATTGCATACTTGTGTTCAGAATCGCATATTGCATATATTTAGATTCTGAATCTATGTTCAATTTGACTTAATTATTTAAGTTCTACAATTTCTAGTCAAATTTATTTAAAATCACCTAAGTGGTATTGCTAGATACGACAAGCTGTCCAATCCAATGTAAGATTTTGTCACCATTATATCTTGATGCAAATTCGTATCTTATGAATTTCAAATTTGTCATTATTTATTTTTTTGGGTCTCTGCTAGTATTATATGGAAAATGCTTTCCTGATAGTATTGTTAGGAATGGTACATTATCAACCGTAGATCTACACACTATCACAACGTGTTTTGTATAAAGTACTTATTGATTAAAAGATTATATAGTTAAAAATAACTGACAATACTATTAGACTATTAGGTTTGTGGCTCCCGTATCATATATATATCTAGTAAAGCATACAATTTTCAGCTTTCTTTTTACCCGTGAAGACAGATAGACGGAGGGAATGTCTTACCATCTCAAGGAGCTATGGGAGGAATGGGAACTGCGAGTCCTGGTTCTCCTCAGCCTCACCTTTCAAGTGCTGCTCATCTTCCTCGGCCATCGCCGGAAGTTCCAGCCCGGCGAGTTTCTGAAGGGGTTGGTCTGGCTGTGCTACTTGCTGGCAGACTGGGCTGCTATCTACGCACTGGGCAAGATCACGACCCAGGTCAAGCAGATGCAGCAGGACACCGCCAAGGGGCTGGACCCAGACTCCCAGATGGCCGCATTCTGGGCACCGTTCCTGCTGCTGCACCTGGGCGGTCCCGACACTATCTCGGCCTATGCCCTCGAAGACAACGAGTTCTGGTTGAGGCGTAGTTACACACTCGCCATCAAGACAGCCGCGACGCTGTACATCTTCTTCCAGATGTCGTTGATAGGCTCCGAACGTTGGCTCTGGATACTTTCGCTTCTCATCCTCGCCTCTGGCTTCATAAAGTGCTACGAGAGGGTTTGCGTCCTCTGGGCCGCAAGCAGCAAACACTTCAGGGACTCGATCCCCGACCGTGCTCTCCATTACTCGAAGATCTTAGAGGAATATAAGTTGAAGAAGGCCGAGGGCTATGACATCACGCAACACGAGGTGATGGTGGTACAGAGAGAGGACGCGGAAACCCTTCTTTCTTCTCCTGATGAAGATTCCTTAACCGAGGAGTTGAGGAACAGGCTCGAACAGCGCACAGGAAACAGTAACTGCGGCCAGTTGTTGTTAGCCCCAATTATTGGCATGTCCGACTTTTTCCGGCGCCTTTCCGGGGACAGAAATCTTTTACCTGAAGCTATGAGGCAGCGCAACCGAGACGAGTTGGTAATTGCCAACGATCTGATCGACATTTTCCAGCGCCTTTTTGCTGATCTCGTGCTTAGCTCCCAGGACGGCGACACTAGCCTTTCAAAACTCCAGAACAAACATTATCACGTGGTATTCAGAGTTATCGAGATAGAACTGGGACTCATGTTCGATTTATTCTACACTAAGGCCAAAACATTCCAGAATCCATGGAGCTTCGCTATCCGCATCGTGAGTATACTATCCACCGTTGCAGCCTTGGTGATTTTTTCTTTGTCTGGAAAGGACAATTACTCAAAGATCAATGTCTGTGTGACCTTTGTATTGCTCTCGGTCGCCAATTTCCTAGAGATTTGTGCGTTATACGTCCTTTTCATCTCTGACAAAGCCGCTTGTTGGCTGATAAACCATCATTGGCTCGCAATCCTGGATTTTGTCGAACGGTTAAAACCACTGTATAACAGGCGCAGGTGGTCGGGTTCTATGCCGCAGTACAACCTATTAAGCTTCGCCCTCAAAGAGAAAAACCCTGCACTCCAAGGAATCCTAGAGTTGCCATGGGTCGGCCCGGTGGCTCTGAAGAGCTGGCACAAGGGTGATGTGAAAGTGAGCGACTTTCTAAAGGAACGAGTCCTCGAGTATTTGAAGTCCCAGGCGACAAGCGAGAATCCGTCCGTGTGGAACCACCGGGGAGGTCTCATTCTCAAAAAGTATGAGTTATTGAAGATTTTCAAATGGAGCATCAAGTTAGAGTTCGACCAGAGCATCCTCGTCTGGCACATTGCAACCCAACTCTTATGCCTCCCTGAATATGACGAAGATGATGAGATGACAATTCCAAAGGCTTCCAAAATGAGCAAGCACTTGTCTCGGTATATGCTTTATCTTTTGGTCGAATACCCTTTTCTCTTGCCGGTTGGAGTTGGACGCGTCGAATTCCGAGACATGTATGCGGAAGCAATGAGTATCTTCAATGAGAAGAGCGCAATGATAACCAACGTAACCGACGCTTGCAGGGTGCTCCGCGAAGACGTGAACACGGAAATACCTCCAATGGTCACGAAAGGAGATAAGAGCAAGTTCGCTCTGTACGAGGGATGCCGCCTCGCAACGCAGCTGAACAAAATCATCAATCTAGAGACTAAATGGGACATCATAAGTTCGGTGTGGCTGGAGATGATGGCTTTCGCGGCCGTCAAGTGCAGGGGACGTGAACATGCCCGGCAACTACAAGAAGGAGGCCAATTCCTGACTCACGTTTGGCTCCTCATGGCTCATTTCGGCTTGACCGATCACTTCCAAATACTGACTGACCCAGCAATTGCCGAGCTGCTGGTGAGGGAGGACTGACTTATCATGTCCCGACTCTCAGTGAACCATATGTCATATGTGTTAGCTCCTCATGTTTTATTTCGGCTTGACAGTTGACTTCTAAATGTTACTTGCATATGTGTTAGCTCCTCATGTCTTATTTCGGCTTGACAGATCAACTTCTAAATGCTACTTGCATTAGCAGCATAAGCAAATCTGTCCTGAATTTTGTCTCCGTTTTCACCGGATTGTCTTGAACGGGATGTTTTGTACTAATAATATTTTGGTCCCTTACCAATCTGATGGCAAAACCGTACATATATTGTGTTCGCTTGAACTCCTTAAACCTATTCCGACCAAAAAAAGAACTCCTCAAACCTATGGTCAGGAGGTGATCTTCTGCATTCAGTGCTCAAAATCTGCTTAGGGCCCGGTTTTACCTTCGTTCATCGAGTGCTTAAATACTAAAGAGTATCCAAGCCAAATTCTTCGTTAGATCAAAATCCTCCATTTTCAACAAAATCCAATAGCTAGATATATCCACACCGTTTGAAACTCCTTCTGATCAGACACTCTTAACCCGAACATCTGGAAAACCAAATACAATCATACCAATCCACGAAGAGGCATTACAGGTGCGATTGTCTGCTGATTACAACATGAACAAATCCCATTTTCAGCATTTAGAGTGTCAACGACCCAAATGCACTTCACACTCCCATATCTTCCCAAGAAAATACTCACTGTCACCGTTATGCAAACTTGCATGATTTGGCTGCGAAGTGACAAGCCACTCTCATATTTACCGACCCAATTCCTCTAACACATTTTCCCGCTAACCAATTAATAAAAGAAAAACAAAAAGATTTTCACGTTTTAGGAAGATAATGTTGGGAATCCCATTTTCTTTTCATGTTTCTTCTTAGATCATGCAATTTTTTGTATTATTCTCTTACTTTTACAGTTGCAAACAGTAATAACAGTAAGACTCATTGTTAAAAAAAAATCATAAAATCGAAAACGAGAGCCCATAAATTTTTTTTAGTCGCTGCAGTAGGTTTCTTCCTTTCAAAAAAGAGAAAAAAGAAAAAAAAGATAAAGATAAAGAAAAAGGCAAAACCAATAGAACTAAGAACATGAGTATCTCATGATTAATTTTTTTTTATCCATTTTTATACACATAAGTCAATGAATTATGTAGGCTAAAGTTAAGAGAAGTCTTACCCTATAGTACAGCGATTATTACATCTATTATCCATATTGAAAAAAGCCATACTTTCCATCATCCATTGTTTATTTAGATCATCCATTTTCAACTCAATAGTGATTTAATTAACCGATACCTTCAAAAATCATCAATTAAGTTTCTCTCCAATTTGTTTTCTTTGTTTGGAATTGCATCAAAGTCAAAGCTAAACCGGCCCGTCAATACGAAGGTACGATTGATTGCTAATCTAATTTAATCGAAGTACGCCGTATTATAAGAGAGTGCTTGAGAGCATCTCAAGATTGTTTTTCAAAGGTTTTAACTATCTCCGTATACAACCCTAATGACTATATAAGTGGTGCACTTGGTGGAAGTCCATTGAGAAGTTGACAAGTGGCCCTCTCAAGGTTCAACAAAATTTACAAAAAAAAAAAGACGAATCAATATGTAGCGACAAGTACCAAAAAAGTCTTAAATTTATTATATTAGTATTAATTTAGTTCTAAACATTTCAATTGATTCAATTTAGTCATAAACCTTTTGCATTGATATCGATTCAATTCATGCGGCCAATTTAGGCTGAAAATCATTGACGTGGATACCAACCATTCTACATGACATGGCCGGAGCTGACATGGGTATTTTTTAATAATATTTATCTAAAAAATATTTCATTTTTTTTTTTCACTTTGGCTTCCGCCGCCCACTGGATAGGATCAGCCAGCCCTTACATGAAGAACCAAAGATAGTGTGTGACCTGATATCGAAACAAGTAGAATTGGGATGACTCGGAAAAGGTTTTCAATAAATGAAAAATTGAAGTTCGTGTCGTCTAATCGGAGATCGCACCGCTAAGGCTCTCCAGTTGTCCTGCCATTACTGTAGGAAAAGAATCAGAAGCTTCTTTGTTTCATTTGGTAATTGAGGAACGTACTCCTTTCTTAATTAAGTTACTTCGTGCAGATTTGGTACACTGTTTCCTGCTCTGTCTTTCAGATTTAATTGTGCGTAGCATTGTTGAATCATACAACTTTTTTATTCAACATAATCTATTTAACCAAGAAAAGAATAAAATAAATAATTAAATTCTCTCGAATTAAAAATAAAGAAAATGAATAAACGAAATATAACAAAAGTTGAACATACTACATAAATATGTTCTTAATAATTGCACTACTGCTGTTTCAAAATTCAACTTATTTTATTCGAATGATGAGTTAATGAGTTAATGAAAAAGAACGAAGTTAATGAGTTATACTTTTTAACATACATTTTTGTCTTCTTTTCTGTACAACTCAAATTTTTGAGTCTAAAATTGAAAATGTAGATAATGAGTCTTAAATATATTGTTATTGCTTTTGCAAAAAATTAGGATGCAAAAAACAAAGAAAACCTCTTAACAAAAAGAAAACAATATCTGAACGTACTAAAATCATATATAATCAAGATTTGGCTTATTTTATTTATATATTTATATTGGGTGCATCAAGAAAATTATATTTATCGAAGAAATTCATTTAATTCAACATTTTGAAAATATGGATGAGGACAAGTGGTCTGTAATTTGAGTGATACAAAATTTGTCTTTTTAAACCACAATTCAAGTATTTAAGTTTAAACTTGGAAAAATAGATAAATGTATCTTTAAATAATTCTAAGACGCTACATTCCATTTTTGAAGGAAAACAATTACTATACTATATTTAAGGAAATCCAATTTAATTTAATATATTATGCATCAGATTTAAAAAAAATTATAATCTTTTCACTTGAACAGTCTCACTTAGCAAAAAAAAATATCGGTTATATTGAAATGTAACATTTAGAATTTCAAATATAATATTTTTTAAGTCTATCTCACTAATTCATTTAGTCAAAAATAACTATTTTATGATTTTCAGTATAGATTATTGTTATTCTACAAATAAAATTGCACGTCATTTTAACATTTGAGAATCGAATTCCTTATTGAAAAAGTTAAAACAGAAAAAAGAACAATAAAACATTCAAATCATTCTCTCACTATATATGTGTGTTTTACTAATGAAATTAACCAGCCTATTACCTAAAAAAAACTTCAACTTTAACATTTGTCCCAATTATATCCAAAACATTTTTTCTCTCATAAAAAAACTCCAACTTTTACTTTTTTCCCAATTTTATCATCTTAATACAAAAAAAAAAAAAAGATCCAACTTCAGCACTTGACCCAATTATATCCAAAACTTTTTTTGTCTGATAAAAAAACCCCAAATTTTTACTTTTGTCCTAATACTACCACTGTCAGCCTTCCATCTGTAATCACCATTAATTAATCCTATGTGATTTGAATTTTCTCATACAACTTATCAATGAATCTTCAAAATTTGGAAATATCGAATTTCAGGGATGCCGAGGTTTGAGATTGTTCGTCCAAATAATTAGATTTCCATATTTAGCCATTCTTCAGGCTGTTGACTGCCAAACAGAATCCAAAACAAGATATCTTGAGTGGCTCTATATCTCCTAACAATGTGTAGGGGAGGTAGATAACTAAAGAGAAGTTGAAGGTTTTTTTTTTCATGTTAGTTTTATTGAGGCATAGTTAATTAATGATGTCAAAATGCCATTTATAATTAACTAACGTTTATGGATAGAAGACCAATGGTGGTAGAATTTGAACATAAGTAAAAGTTGGAGAATTTTTTATGAGACCAAAAAAGTTTTGAATATAATTGAGATAGATAGTAAGGTTGAGGTTTTTTTTTTTGTATTAGGCCAATAGAATTGAAACAAAAGTAAAAATTGGAGGTTTTTTATGAGACAAGTTTTTTGGATATAATTGGGACAAGTATTAAAGTTGAAATTTTTTTGGGGGGTATTGGACCTAAAATTAACTAATTTTATTTGAGTGGTTTGATTTCGTGTAGTAGAAAACTTACAGAGTACAAATAATGTCTTTTAGATTATGAGATAAAAAAAAAGTTACATAAATCATAGCTAATTTGCAACATGATTTATTAATTTTTTTCCATTACTTATGAGTATATTGAAATGGAATAAATCACCCTCATTACTTTAATAATATAATTGTATTGCTTTGTGTCTCATACTTGCAACAAAATATTTAAACAAAAAAGATCAAATTGCAATTCGGTTCAAACATAGATAATTTATTTCTCGCATTATTTATTTTACTTTTTGAGTAGACTTATTTCTAATATAACTTACACTGTTGTACATAATTTATACTTTGTGTGCTTAGGAAAGCTAACATTACAGCATCCTTTTCTAGCGCGGCCATCTAAAAAGTTTGATATTATCATTGAACCTATCAAAATGAGTTATAAGTGTTGAGAAAAACCACTAAGTAGTTTTGAAGTTGACAAAACAATATATAATCTCTAATATCTAAGTTAATGCTATAAAATACTATTTTTTAGATTATCCAAAGGTGTATGGAATAAAACACATGGGATTGAATTTGGTAAGATAGGCTCAGACGATGTTCTGAAGGACTCAAATGCTACTTGAAGCTTAGATGTTGAGCAAGTTGTACAGACGTTAAGTGGGAAGCTCAGACGTTGTGTGAGGAGCTCAAATATTGTTTGAAGAGCTCAGGCGATTGAGCAGGGACGTCAAATGTTGTTACGTAGTTCAAACTTTGAGAAAGTATTTCATGAGTAATGACCATATTATGAATAGGTCTTTGTCAAGATGATTTAATGAACATGTTACATCATTACAATGGCTAGCAATCAAACTAGATTTGCACTTGGAGATTCTCAGTCATGAAGATCAATCAAGGACATGGATTAAGGGAGACATGGATGACTCACATAATGAAGTAATCCATCTATGAAAATCCAGTATTACAATTTCATGGGCGATTTGATCTAAAGAGGGATTCTTTCCTTTGTTGACCTCAACGACTAAGAAATCCTTTGTATATAGTCTTATCTAAATGGAAAAGTCTAGAGAGCGATCCTCTGGAAATCTTGCAACGAGAAGTTGAGATAAAGGAGTATCAAAGGAGACCTCAAGGCTAAGGAATGGATGTACAAGAGAATAAAATTCAAAATTTCAAGAGCGAGAAAGCTTCACATCCTTTATATATTTTTGATCCAATACTATAATACTTGGAGGATATCATATGAGTTTAAGAGTGTTTGATGGGAAATTTATTTACTAAGCTGTAACTCCTGAGTTATTCACTAGCGGTATCCAATAGATTGGCTGTCAGTGTGAAGAAGTGGATGTAGGTTAGGACAAAGCCAAACTATTATAAATCCTTTATGCACATTCTCTTTTTCTTAATCTCTATGTTTATATATCTGTGAAAGTAGATTTGTGCACTGCAGTGCGTTTCAGAGTCTCTCAAATATTTCTAGAAGCATTGTCTGAATGAAACTCTAAGCTTACATGTTTAAATTCCGCATTAGTTTCTGAATTCACTATAATCACCTATTTACTCCATTTTAGCTGATAATGCTACCACCAATAATAGCCCTATTTCTTAACCTATATTGATGGGTTGAATTGTTACATGAGCTAGTTATATTCATTAAATAGGTCATAAGTAAGCTTAGAATGGTAAAATCCAAAATAATACAAGTATCAAATGGGCTCAAAACTTACTTAGATCCAACCCACTTCTCTATCTCTGTGCCCGTGTATCTCTCTCTCTCTCTCTCTCTCTCTCTCTCTCTCTTCATTATTGCTCGCTTTCATTTGATCTCGATCGCACACTCACCAACTCACGCTCTCACCTTAGTTTTTAAATATGGATTTTTCTATATTTTGTTAAATATGAAATTCTTTTAGAAATATGAATGGGGTTGAGTACATACTACAAGATTTACATTGCATAAAAATAGGTCAAAATATGTTAAATAAGTTGATTTGGGTCGAACCATCTTTTACCTGACCTGACCCACTATTTTGACGGATCTAATAATTGCCATTTTAAAAATCTCATTGTTTATATGACATCTCATATTAATGGAATACTAATAAATTCGACAATATGTGCATAAACATGCATGTGTATGCAAAACGCGAGCCCAGTAACGTAAAAAGCATTAATTATTTCATTGTGAAATTTCTGCATGATTGGTGTCGTGGTTACTCTATAAAAGATTTTGATATTTCGGTTGGCAAAATCTAATTATCATCCTTTCCTTTACATGGATGTGGCAAGTCATCATGAGATAACACTTTTTGGTGTAATTTCTTCCTTCTTTGGCGATAGATAATTTGAACCCCATCACAAACAAGCAACTTGTACTTCGATTTTCATTATTTCATTTTCTGAGTCCTAAAGGAAAATACTTGTTTGAAAACATATATTAGTTCATTTCTTTTTTGGTAAGGTATATTAATTCCTTTTTTTGTGTTAACCTATATTAACTAATGTATCGGTTCCTTGTATTTGTATTAGGGGTGACCACGGTTTAAGAACCGTTGGTCCATGTTCGTGAACAATGCATTGTCCCCATGCAGACCCACGTGGGAGTACGTAGCTGTCCATGTTCTCCGCGAGAGGCTGCTAATTAATGTTTTGAGCCACCAATGTGACTTGCAATCCTCTATATTCAAAGTGGTTGGTTGTCTCTGCAAGAAAGCGGACAAAATTAGCTTGAATTATAATATAGATATGTTATATAATATTACAGTGCATGTAAACCGTCAAATTTGATGGAATCAACATGAATTCTATATCTGTCGATTAGATCAGACGGTAAAACACACACACACGTCCTTACTCCTGTTAACAAGTGCCCCCATGGTACTAGCTAATAATGCTAATAAGTAGACATGTCAAACGAGTGGGTCAGGTTGGATTTTAATCAAGTTATAAATGATCCAACCTAAATCGATCCATTAACTCGTTTATAACCCAATTATGCGTAGTGTAAATTTCTTGGCCTATACCGACTCATATTACTAAAACACTTATATATTGAATTCAATCTAAGAAAAATTAATTCTTATAACTTATTTTATATTACTTAATTATTGCGTACAATTTTTATATTTTTTATATTTTTATTTATTTATAAGTTTAAAAAGATATGAGTTTTTATTTATTTTAAAAATCTGATTTTTTTAATTTTCTTCTAAGCGTCTAAGATTCAGAGTTTGCTAAAACAAAAAATAATCATCACTTCTCTGCCGCTATTTTCCCGCCGGGAGCGAAAAAGAAGAAGGGAACAAAGTTTCATGCTCGAACTGTTAGTGAGGAAGACGCATTCGATTAAAACTTGCTCTTCTCATCACACCATATCGAGGATTCACTACCAAACTTTTAAGTACTGAGTGTGTTTAGCATCTTTACGCTTCGTAACGGTGCCGCATATGCTGGAAGAGCCACATGCATTCAAATCTAATAGCTTAAAATTTTACAATAATATATCGTGGTGGTTAGACAATTAATGACCTAGATGTGGATTGGTAATAAAAGTTAATATGCCATTTTCAGACACATTATAGGTTATATTGCAAGGCTTCCACAGATCGATCTACCCTCAGTCTTCTTTAACGCCATTAAACAAATTAAACGGGCCTGTGCCAACCATATGGGAGTAGCTATTTGTATTATATTCAATGTGAAGCCAATATGATAAATTGTTTACATAAATTCGGTACACATGATCTATACAACATTTAATATCTCCAGCATTGTTAGCGTTAAATTAATATTCTCTTTAGGTCTCCCCTTACCATCTTCTTTAATTTAACCACATTGAACAAGGCATTGTCCCCATGCTGACCCGCGTGGGAGTACGTAGCTGCCCATGTTCTCCGCGAAAGGCTGCTAATTAATTTTTTGAGCCACCATATGAGTTATAATCTTCTATATTCAAAGTGTTTGTTTATCTCTGCAAGAAAGAAGACAAAATTAGCTTGAATTATTAAATAGATATATTAAATATTATTGCAATATGTGCAAATTTGATGAAATGAACAAAACGCGCACACACATGCGTCCTTACTCCTCGTAACGAGTGCCCCATGCCGCTAGCTAATAATGCAAATAAGGCATTATTCACCTTTTCAAAGCAATAACTAACGCATAGCATGACCCGATCAATTTTGCAAATTGCAAAGTTTTCTCAATTAGTTGATTAACAAATGCTTAACAGGGACACTGTAAACAAAATCATTAAGTCAAACACCGTTTTTCTCACTTTTTCTTAAGCATCAATATTGTCCTCATCACTTTCTCACAACAATGAAAAACTGGCGATACTACTATCATTGGATATGTGTTTAACCTTTACTCTATCGACTATTTACTTTTTGGTAGCCTCCTTTCTCCACCTACATTGGACGAATTAAGTAATAAACACATTCAGCAAAAAAAATTATCAATATTACCTCATGAATTAGTATATGTATTTTATAGGGTTCTACTAGTATGATAATATGACAGTACAATAGTGAAATGATAGGCATAAGAATTAGAGGTAGGTCCCGCTACGATTGCTAAATATTTTTTGCAATTCGTAATACTTGCGGTTGAGATTATACCGTTATACTATTATACTATCAGCTTCTCAAATCCCTACTTTATATTTAACATGGTTTCCTTCATTAAAGTACTTTCCCTTTTGAAACAATTTGTGCAATTTTGCATATTAGAAAGTGTTCTATAGGACAATTATGTTGATATTGTTGTGACAGATTCGAGGGCAATTAAGAGGCGGATATCTAAGAGCAATACAACAAAAGGACATCACCTATGAGATTGATTGGTTATTGTTAATAAATAGAACAAGAATTGATGTAGAAAAAAAAGGACTTTCATGGTCTTTGTTTAGTGTCCAAGTTTTCAAGTTCCAACCTTTCTCAGCCTATAGTTCTTGATTCACTCTATACATGTGTTGAAATTTCATGCAAGATTTGAGGACAGTTAGGACGCGAACATCTTTGGTCATTAAAAAAAGAAAAGTACAAATGAGAATGAATTATTCTTTATGAATAGAATATGAACTGGTCTAAAATAACGACTTTTTTTTTATCTTTGTTTGTTCAAAGTTTTCAAGTTCTGACCTTTGGCAAGTTATTATTCGAAAATTTCAAGTAAATTGTTAGTAAATCACTAATTATTATGTTAAATTGACAATATCTTTATGGTTATTGAAAATTACCAAAAGTTTCAATAAATTATCCACTTTTGGCCATAACTGACTAATGTATCAAAGTTACCAACTTTAGTGGATACATCAATTTTGTATGTCAATCATAATTTACATCTCTAGCATTGTTAGCGTCAAATTAGAATTTTTCTTTTTAATTTAAGCACATTAAACCATGCATTATCGCCATAGTGACCCCCATGGGAGTACGCAGCGGTCCATGTTCTCATCTAGAGGGCTGTTAATTAATGTTTCGAGGCAACATTGACTTGTAGTCTTCTATATTCAAAGCGGTTATTTATCCCTGCAAGAAAGAAGACACAATTAGTTACTATCACTCTATATGAAAACTATCAAATTTATGTGTGCATGTGTGATTGTATATATGTTGGCCGTCCGTTCGGCCGTCCGTCATCACTTACGACTCCCTAAGATCGCCGTAGTCGAATTCTAGCAACAAAATAGGTAAGGGATCGAGCTTGCATACCTAATTTTGCATCCATGATTACACGGCATGGGAACTCGACAAAATGGTTTTGGAATCTTCCCCCCTATGCCCTTCGAATTGCCTGGCGTCGATGAGGCAGCCTCCCACACGTCGCTCTCTCTCACAAGCCCTTATGGAGAAGATGGGAGTGGAAATGGCAAGAAGAGTGAGGGAGAGGGGGGTCTTAGCCTTTTATAGAAGTCCAGCTGGGCCCTCCCATCACAGGCCGGGCCGAGCTCGGCCCACACTAACCAGTCCCATATTCTGCCTATTAAGAAACTTTAAATTCAATCCTTATTAAACCAATACCATATACAATAAATTAATACCGTATAACAGTCAATTACAAATTCCAATTAAGGCGAGCCCATATTAAGAAAACTCTAACATTCTCCCACTTTGGCGAGTATTAATTGAAACTGTACTGTAGTGCGCGCTTTTATATTGGTTTAAAGATTATTCTTAATGGCCAATCCGATCCCATAAAGTCTCAAATACTAGATCATGTCAGTAGCTGTATCAGCAGACACAAAGCCATCCATGATCACAAGTGTTCTTAACTTTACTGATATGGATTTAATATGGTAGTGTGGCAATCGGATAACACCTCAAAAGAGATACACTTTATGTGTTATCCACTTTGTCCGACACCATTCTCTCTCCTTGTGTGACACAGAACCTGATGCGTCACTAGAGAATATCTATATGGTTCTAATGAATCTATATATGCCTCAGCTTTATAGTTAACTCTTCTTTATGTATAACAAGACATATAAACATTGCTAATAATCAAATGCACATAGCCATTACTCGATACTTACACATATCTTAAGATTTATAAGAATATGTATTTAACATTAATAGTGTTATAAACACTTCAATACATATCATTACGTTACAAAATGTAACAAAACAGATGTAAACTTTATTAGAGCAAACTGAAAGATGTCTCCTGCTAAATCATATCATCCAATGATGCCTTTAAGCCTATACTAGTAACATGTCACTCAAAAATACAAGGGCGAAGACCTTTAGTTAGTGCGTCTGCAATCATATCATCTATGGAAACATCTCTACTGCAACGTCACCTTTCTGCACGGATTCCTTTATGGTCAAAAATTTGACCTCCATATATTTAGACCCCTTGAGACTTCTATTGTTGTTAATAAACAATACTGCAGAATTATTGTCATAATATAACTGTATAGGTCTATCAACAAAATCAAATACGGTCAACTCCCTAATGAGGTTTCGGAGCTAAATCGCCTGAGTAGCAGCTGAAAAGCATGCTATGAACTCCGCTTGCATGGTAGAGGAGGATATTGATTTTTGTTTCTCACTTTTCCATGACACTGCACCGCCTACTAACATGAATATGTAGCCTGTTGTCGACTTCTTGTCGTCCTGACAGCCCACAAAATCCGAATCTGAGTATCCAACAAACAGCAGGTTTTGATCACGCTTGTAAGTCATCATATAGTCCCTTATCCTCTTTGAGTACCTCAAGACCTTCTTAACAGCAACCCAATGATTATGTCCTGGGTTTGACTGGTATTTACCCAGAAGTCCTATCGTAAAAGCAATATCTGGCCTAATACATACTTAAGCATACATAATGCACCCAAGTGCACTGTTGTAAGGTACATTCTTCATTTCAGATTTCTCCATCTCCGTCTGAGGACACTGTGAAAGATTCAACTTATCACCTTTACAGACATGAACAATACTTGGCTTGCTGTCCAGCATGTTGAATCTCTTCAAGATACGATCAATATATGTCCTTTGAGATAAACCCAAAATATGGTATGAACAATCCCTATGGATTTCAGTGCCAAGAACAAAAGACACCTCACCAAGATCCTTCATGTCAAAATTCTATGACAGCACACGCTTCGTCTCATGCAATAGATCAATATCACTGCTTGTTAGTAGAATGTCATCCACATAGAGAATAAGAAAAATGTATGTTCTCACACTAACCTTGTAGTATATACACTGTTCTACTTTATTTTTAACGAAACCAAATGAAGTGACAACGCAATGAAACTTGAAATACTATTGTCTGGATGCTTGCTTGAGGCCATAGATTGACTTCTTTAGTCTGCATACAAGGTCACTCGAATCATCAACTTCAAAACCTTCAAGTTGAGTCATATAGACTTCTTTTTCGAGATCTCCATTTAGAAAGGCAATCTTGACGTTCATCTGGTGTAACTCCATGTCAAAATGAGTCACTAAAACCATAATCACTCTGAAAGATTCCTTAAAAGAGATTGGAGAGAATGTTGATTCATAATTCACTCCATCTCTTTGAGTGAAATCTTTAGCCACCGGTGTGACTTTAAACTTTTCTACCTTTCCTTTGGAATCCCTCTTCGTCTTGTAGACCTATTTGCAATCGATTTCCTTATAACCTGCAGGCAACTTGACAAGCTCCCAAACTTCATTATGTCTCATAGATTGCAAGTCATCTTTCATCGCATCTAACCACAAGTTTGATTGTGCACAAGTAACAGCATCCTTGTAGGTAATTGAATCAACTACGCAGCCTATGTCATAATCCTGTTCTCCCAGATAGACTATATAGTCCAATGGGATTACCAATCATCTCTGCCTAACAGACCTCCTTAGTAGAACTTCCTCAGCTTGATCCTACAGCTGTGGGGCTTGATTTACTTCATCAGGAACGGTTTCAACCATAGAATCCTGAAACTCAATAGGCACAGTCACCGGTGTGGGAGGCTCCATAACAGTCTGTATTGGGAGAGAAAACGATATAGTATTACCCGCTGTACTGTCACTTTCAATAGTCTCTGAACAGGTACTCTTTTCGACCACATCGAATTCTAGAAACTTAGCTATCTGTGATTCTATAATCCTTGGACCTCCATTAGGATTGTAAAATCTGTATCCCTTGGAATGCTTTGGATAGGATACGAAATAGCACCTTGTGGTCTTGGGATCCAACTCATTCATGACTAGATTATACAGCTTCATTTCTGCAGGATAACCCCAGACCTTCAAATGATTCAAGCTGGGTTTACGTCTTGTCCATAACTCAAAAGGAGTTAGTAAAGCAGCCTTAGTGGAAACTTGATTCAATAGATAAAGGGTTGTCTTCAAAGCTTCACCCCATAGAAATTTAGGCAGGTTAGCCCTACTTATCATACTCCTCATTATATCTATTAAGGTGCGATTTCGCCTTTCGATCACACCATTCTGTTCAGGGCTCCCAAGCATAGTGAACTGAGCTATTATTCCAAAATCATCTAAGTATTTGGCAAATGGCCCTTTAAGCTGTCTAACGTCGCCATGTATGCTATAATACTCACCACCACGTCAGATCTGACAACTTTAATGACTTTTCCCAACTATTTCTCGACTTCAATCCGAAATATCTTGAGTTTATCAAGAGACTTGAACTTTTCTTTAATCAAAAACAGATAACCATATCGAGAATAGTCATCAATGAAAGTGATGAAATAATAATTTCTACACAACGCTGGAGTATAGGGTCTACTTATATCAGTATATACGATCTTCAATAGGTCAGAAGTTCGGACTACAGACTTTTTTTTTATTTTGGTCATCTTGTCTCTACAACAGTCCACACAAGTTTTCAAGTCATCTTTAAGAGTAAATAAAATATCGGCCTTTACAAGCCTTTTCACTCTTTCTTTGGAAATATGACCAAGGTGTTTATGCCACAATGCATAAGACTGTTCTTTAGGTAGAGGCCTTTCGGAGACAACCTTTTCTGTTGTATAAGCTACGTATATGTCGCTGGGAGTTAAACACAATCTGTACAATCCATTGGACATGTTGCAGCATCCAACCTTATTTGAATTATATAACATAGAAACCACACTGTTCTTTATTTCAAAAGAGTAACCACACATGTTCAAACATGATATAGAAACTAAGTTCCATTTAAAGGAAGGTACATAGAAAGTATTTCTTAACATCATATGAAACCCATACTCTAGGATCATAATGACATCTTCCACGAACTCAACGTCAGCTTTATTGTTATCTCCCACTATGAGTTTCGATTCATCCTGACTTGGCTTTCTCTGATTTATGAACCCTTGTATGGTAAATGCAACATGATTGTCGCACCACTATCTAGCCACCAAGAATTGGATGGTGCTTCAGATAGATTGGATTCACAAACCAATGCCAAAGAATCATTACCTGTATGCTCACATTTAGATAGCCAATTTTTATTTTTAGTGCAGTCTTTCTTCATGTGACCTTTTTTCTTACAGAAGAAACAACGGTCACTATCCTTCTTAAAAGATGCATTCTTTCGACCCAAATCATCAGATGGACTAATGGTGGGGCGAGTACCTTTATAAGTACGAGATTTAGGCCCTAGCCCTTCCTATTGGTGAAACTAGAAGCAACTAGGGCATAGTGCCCTCCATCCTTCTTCAATTTCTCTTCTTCTACTACCACCTTGGATATTAATTCATTCACAGACCAAGTTTCATCATGTGTTTTGAAACTGGTCTTGATTATCCCAAACTCAGGGGGATCAAGGCTTGATGTACCATCACGGTATCAAGGATTACTATACCTAAGCCATTTAGTTTTATCTGCAAATCTAGCATTCTTAGGATATAGTCCCTAATACCTCCCACACCCGTATATTTTATATTAAAAAGTAGCTGGATAAGTGTCCTATCCTCAGCATTCAAACATACTCGGTACTTGGCTTTTAGGGCTTCCAACATTTCTTTGGCGGTGCAGTCAGTTGGCAGGCTGCTCTTCAAATGTTCCTGTATGGATCGCTTCATTAACAGTAAACAAATCATGTTACTCTTTTCCCAAGTGGCAAAATGCAACTTTTCAGGCGCAATGCTGCTCTCAACTAGATTAGCAGGCTTATTTTCATAAAGAGCAACATGAATATCAGCCAATTTCATTACAAACAGAAAATCCTCCTTCCATTTCTTGAAGTTTGAACCATTCAGAACCTCTATGGTAATAGAGTTTCCATTCACAGAAAACATGACTAAAAAAAATAAGTAATACTTACCATTAGCATCATGTGGGCACTGTGCAACTTTAAATTCTTAAAAACACACATCTCAGAGAGTCACACACATCATCATATAATCACCTTTGGACAGAATACATGACATGCAATTGCAAACTCGCTACATGACAATGACCATGAGAATATATTCCAATTTTCGCGAATCGCCACCTTTGGGAATATGAATCACTAGAATCAGTCACTTCCCAGTCATCTATTGTTCATGCATCCCTCCATGATCTGACACACTACCACCTCCTTTAAGAGTATAATTATGCGTCAGAACAGGAGACACCCCACCACAATGCGAGATCGATATTTCTCAAATTTAACTAAGTGTGCCACTTTGGCGGTCACAACTCAATCAAATCTTTGAAACTCTCCTATACCAGAGGTATGAACTTCATGCCTCACATTTACCGTATGGTGTGATTTTAAACTTGATGATATGGGCAATTGTCATTAAAATGACAATAGTGCTAATAGCATTGCTTTATGCATTTATGGGTTTCACATGTATCAGTGCTCAATAATACTCCACACATTCTTTATGTGGTATTCGATAAGTAAGCCAACCCCATTATTCCTAAAGAACTGTATGGAAATAATTAAATAAAATAAAAAAGACAAAAATACCCTTGATTATTACACTTGCGCAAGGGTTGTTCGCATTTTTCAAAACCTTAAAAGGCTTAAAAAATCAAAATAAATATACCACAGTATAGGAAATCTCCATACAAGCATAATGGTGAAAAAATCACCCAAATTAGAGCGTGCATGCGCCCCCACGCGCCGCCAGACTGTTGGCGCATGGGCCTCACGCACTACACGTGCCACGTACGTGTGTGCCCCTTCAATGGTGACCGTCAACGGTCAACGGCCGTTAATGGTCAACGGTAAACTATTAACCGTTGACTGATCGGGTCAAACTGATCCAAACCGGAACGAGTTGACTCGGTCCGGGTTGACCCAGTCAAACCGGGTCGGGTTAACCCGGTCGATGGCCTCCGCCACGTGGCAGCCTTACGTTGTGCCATGTGGCACGCTTTCGACGCCTAGGTGACGTCACCCAATGCATTTAATGTGTTAGGTGATGTCAGCTAACGTCACCCAGACACATTAAATGTGTTAGGCGCGTGGATCCCACGAGCTGGCGCATGGGGCACGTGAACTTCACGTGCCACCGCGCCACCTCCTTCAGGCCTCGTATGGCGGCGCGTACGGCCTCCTCTGGCGGTCGATGACCACTTCACGTGCCACCGCGCCACCTCCTTCAGGCCTCGTGTGGCGGCGCGTACGGCCTCCTCTGGCCGTCGACGACCAACCGTTTTGATTGTCTCGACGAGACGATCCTAAATATGATTTCAAAATTAAATTTCAACGTGCGAAAAATTACAAAATCAGGCAGAATTCATACGTGCTAAAATCGAGCTATGGCGACTCTGATACCAACTGTTGGCCGTCCATTCGGCCGTCCGTCGTTACCTACGAATCCCTAGGGTTGCCATAGTCGAATTCTAGCAACAAAATAGGCAAGGAATCGAGCTTGCCTACCTGATTTGCATTCATGATCACACAGCACAGGAACTCGACGAACCGGCTTTGAAACCTTCCTCTCTATACCCTCCGGATCGCCTGGCGTCGATGAGACGGCCTCCCACTCATCACTCTCTCTCACAAGCCCTTATGAAGAAGATGATAGTGGAAATGGCAAGAAGAGTGAGGGTAGAGGGGGGGTCCTAACCTTCTATAGAAGTTCAGCTGGGCCCTCCCATCACGGGTTGGGCCGGACTCGGCCCATACTAACCAGGCCCATATTCGACCTATTAAGAAACTTTAAATCCAATTCTTATTAAACCAATACCATATACGGTAAATGAATACCGTATAATGGTCAATTACAATTTCAATTAAGGCGAGCCCATATTAGGAAAACTCTAATAATATATGCTCTTTTTCGTATTAATGAGTGTCGCACAGCACTAGCTAATAATACCATTATTCACTATTTCAAAAGAGTGATTAACACGAAGGACAAAGATAGTCAGTTTTTGGAAATTGCAAAGATTTCCCTATTAGTTGCTTAACAAACGCTTAACATGGATACTTATTAACAAAATCTTTAATTCAAACACCTTTTTGTCCCGCTTTTTTTAGCACCAATATTGTCCTCATCACTTCCTCACAACAATGAAAAAGTAGGGATACTATCGTCATTAGGTAAGTGTTTAACCTCTACCTTGTTAATTATTTACTTATGTGATAGGTTCCTTTCTCCACCAACATTGGGCCAATTCTTATCTTATCTCAAGAATAATAGTAATAAACACGTTTAGCAAATAAAATTTACAAGGTTATCTCATGAATTAGTATATGTATTTTATATATTCATAGAAAAACTTCTGTTTTGAAACAGTTTGTGCAATTAGTGTTTATTAGATTCGAGGACAATTGTGCAACAATTTTTGTGCTAGAATAGAGGGCAATTAAGAGGAGGTGGTCCTTGTGGATTCACACGAGATTCCACGTGACCCATACTACTTGAGTTAGAGCATAAGTCTAACAGCAATAAGACCAAATAAAAAATACCAATGAGATTGATTGGTTATATTTTATGAATAGAATATTAATTCATATAGCAAAAAGACTTTCATGGCCATTGTTTAGTACAAGTTTACAAGTTCCGACGTTTGTCAAGTTATATTTCTCGATTCACTCGATACATAAGTTCAAATCTTGTGCAAGATTTGAGGACAGCTAAGAGGCGAATATCTTTGAGCATTAAGGAAAAAAAAAAGAAAAGAAAAGTACAAATGAGACTGATTGGATAGTTAATCTTCATGAATAAAATATGAATTTGTATAAAAAAATTTACTGGTCTTTGTTTAGTCCAAGTTTTCAAGGGCTTTTATGAACCACCAATACGAGGGAAAACTACTTTTTGAACCACTTTAGACATATGTTGAAATTTTTGTGCAAGATCCAAGGATAGAGACAAATATCATTGAGCATCAAGGAATAGGAAAAGTGAAAATGAAATTGAACAATTGGTTATCCGTTATTAATGAAACATGGCTTGATCTAAAAATAGATATTATGGTCTCTGTTTATTACATGATTCTAAGTTCTGACATTGGTCGTGTTATTGGGGTTTCATGAACCATGATGACGACAATCTGTTTTCTATTAATAGAATATGAACCCATATATATATATATAGAGAGAGACACTTTCATGGTCGTTGTTTAGTACAACTTTATCAGTTCTGACCTTTATCAAGTTATATTTCTTGATTCACTCGACACCTAAGTTCAAATTTCGGGCGAGATTTGAGGACGGCTAAGAGGCGAATATCTGACCATTAAGAAAAAAGAAAATTACAAAGGATATTGATTGGTTTATTATTCTTCATGAATAGAAAATGAATTGGTATAAAAAAAAATAACGTTACTGGTCTTTGTTTAGTCCAAGTTTTCAATATCTTTCACGAACCACCAATACGAGGACAAAACTATTTTTTGAACCACTTCAGGCATACGTTGAATTTTTTGTGCAAGATTCATGGATAGAGACAAATATCATTGAGCATTAAGAAAGAGGAAAAGTACAAATGAGATTGAATAATTGGTTATTCTTTATCAATGAAATATGGCTTGATCTTAAAAAGATATTCTTGTCTCTGTTTAATTCATGATTCCCAGTTCTAACGTTTGTCGTGTTATTGGGCTTTCATGAACCACCACGACAAGGATAATCTATTTTATATGAGTAGAATTTGAATTCATTTGGGAAAAAAAAGACTTTTGTGGTCATTATTTTTGTTAGGATTTGGTGCACAATCAAATAGAAGTAAAATGTAAAGTGAGAAAGAGAAATCAAGCCTTAAATTAGAGCTACGTCCAGTAAAGAATTTCACTATAATTAGCATCTCGTATCTCCCGTTATATCATTCAATTACAAGAGAAAAAGGACATATATATATATAGCAATAGCTATTCATGAGCCATAATACAAACTACTAATGAAAAATTATGGGCTTAAATTGTAAAAGCCCTATGGTGTCCAAGGGGCGTTGTCCCTTTGAGATCCTTGCCCGCTCAATATGAAGCCATATGTTTTTCTATCGTTGGAGAGTATGAATCATAGTCCAATAGTTTTAGCACAAATTTGCAAATTCTTACATTTATCGAGTTATATTTCTTGATTCACTCGATATATAAGTTCAAATTTCGTGCGATACTTGAGGACAGTTAAGAGCGGAATATCTTTGAGTACTTAGAAAAAAATATATACAAATGAGATTAATTGGCTAGTTAAATAGAATATGAATTGGCATTAAAAAAAACATTACAGTTTTCAACGGCTTTCATGAACCACCAATTCGAGAACAAACTATTTTTTGAACCACTTCAAACATATGTTGAATTTTTTTTTTTTGCAAGATTCAAGGATAGAGACGAATATCATTTAGCATTAAGAAAGAGGAAAAGTACAAATATGAATGAATAATTGGTTATTCTTTATCAATTAAAAGTGGCTTGATCTAAAAATGCATATTCTGATCTCTGTTTATTCCATGGTTCCAAGAAAGCCTTTTTTGTGTTGTTGGGCTTTCATGAACTACTGTGACGAGGACAATTCTATTTCTAGAGCCACTTCATACATGTGTTGAAATTTTTGTCCGAGATTCTAGGACAATTAAGAGGTGAATATCTTTGAGCATTAACATAAAAGAAAATTACAAATGAGATTGACTAATTGGTTAGTCTTTATGAATAGAATACGCATTAGCCTAAAAAAAGACTTTTTGGTCTTTGTTCATTCAGAGTTTCCAAGTTCTGACCTTTAGCAAGTTATCGGATCTCATGAACCATCCAAACGAAGACCAATTATTTATTGAGACACTTCGTACATGTGTTGAAATTTCTGTGCGGGATTCGAAGACAATTAAGAGGGAGTGTCTTTGTTATTATTACTCTGAAATGTCGAGTAAATTGTTAGTTGATGCCGAAACATGTACGAAATTGGCTAAGCAAGAACACACGAATTTGATAATAGAGGAATAACCGTTCTCTCAGTTTAATTACTGAAAAATATCAAAAAAGTCCCATTTGGAATCCCTAAACACCCCTTTTATATGGTGTTAATCCTAATAAAAAAAAAGGAAACTTAAAAGCTAATAAAACACCACTAAACAAGAAACTTAATCCCGAAATTAAAAATACTGAAAATAATAAAAAATTGAAAAACCCATCTAAACGTTCCCGAATTGCCGAAATTCATCGTTAGTCATAGCCAAAGGCGGTGAGTTGTGATCAGAACGTCGTTTCGCTTTAACCGACCGAATTTGAGCTCCAAAGCCTTCCGTTCGCCGACTTCCGCTGAAAATTCCGCTTATCAGTAAAACTGTCGAAACCGGGTGCATCATAGTAAGTCACTAATTCTTATGTTAAATTACCAATTTTCTTTTATTAATCACAAATTATCAGAAGTTTCAATAAAATATCAACTTTTATCCGCATAAGTTACTAGCGTATCAACGTCACCAAGTTTTCTGTATACAACAGTTTTGTGTATCAATCATAATTATCTCTAGCACGGTTAGCGCTAAATTAAAAATTTTCTTTAAGGTCTACACTCTTCATCTTTTTCTTTTTTCTTTTTTAATTTAAGCACATTCAACCAGGCATTGTCGCCTTGCTGACCACGGTGGGAGTATGTAGTTGTTCATGTTCTCAGCGAGAGGCTGTTGATTAATTTTGGCAGGCACCATATGACTGGCAATCTTCCATATTAAAAGAGGTTATTTATCTATGCAAGAAAGAAGTCACGATTGGCTTAACATGGATACATGTTAACAAAATCTTTAATTCAAACAACTTTTTGTCTCGCTTTTTTATAGGCACCAATGTTTCGCTCATCACTTCCTTACAATCAACAAAAGTGATGACCCACTTTTATTTATTTGAGTTAAATATGGGTTTAGCAAATTTAAAAAATAGGTCAAATATGAGCTTAGCCTTATAAAGCCTATTCAAATTTGGGTCTTAATTCAACCCATTTTCGATCAATTTTCGGCCTATTCAAATATGGGCTTAACAACCACCGTAGACCACCCCACCCACTACCACTCACTACCTCCGCCCACCAACCACCACCGATTGCTATCCACCGTTGTCTACCATCCACTGCTTGCCTCGAACAAAAGCCCCCCACCCCCTGTTGACTGTCAACACCCACCCACCGCTACCCGCCATTGCTTGTTGCTCCCGTCTCTGGCTACCAGAGAAAAAAAAAAAAGAAAAAGAAAAACTTTTCTAAAAAACAAATAAATAATTTTTTGAAAAAAAATTAAATTGCATGAAAGTGTTTTAGTAATATCATTTTTCTTAATAATATATAAGAAATAAATATTTCATAATTTAGTTAAATATAAAAGTATTTAAGTAATACAAGTCGGGGATGAGTTATTAAATTTGTACAATATGAAAATATGTCAGAACGGGTTAAATGGGTCAATATGAGTCGGACTATATTCGACCCGACCCAACTCATCCATTTGACATCTCTAATAATAAACACATTCAGCAAATAAATCTTACAACATTATCTCATGAATTAGTATACGTGTTCATATATAACATGGTTTCCTTCGCTGAAATACTATTTTGTTTTGTGCTAGATTTGAGGATAATTTTTTTTTGTTCAAAAGATTTGAGGATAATTAAGAGGCGAATATCTAGGGGCAATAAGACAAAAGCAAAAAAAAAAATACAAATAAGATTGATTAGTTATTCTTTACGAATAGCATATGAATCGAGACAGAAAAGAGACTTTACTGGTCGTTGTTTAGTTTAAGTCTTCAGTTTTGAACTTTGTCAAGTTTTTTTATTCACTTGATACATATGTTTAACATCCGTGCGATATTCGAGGAAAAGGTGAATATCTTGAAACATTAAGAAAAAGAAAAAATATAAATGAGATTGATTGGTTCGTTATTCTTTTTGGATTGTTATATATATAGAGAGAGAGACTCCTGACCAATACACACACACACCCACTACTGGTCTAAAGACCATAGTTTTAAATTCTAACCTTTGTTCTGACTCAAAAAAAAAAAATTCAAACCTTTGTCACATTGTTGGGATTTCATGGATCATCAATACGAGGATAAAACTATTTCTTTAGCCACTTCAATCATATGTTGAAAATTTTTGTGCAAGATATAAGGATAGAGACAAATATCTTTGAGCATTAAGAAAAAATAAAAGTACAAATGAAATTGATACAGTAAGTTGTTCTTTATCAACTTAACATGGCTTTATTAAAAAAATATTCTATGATCTCTGTTTATTCCATGTTTCCAAGTTATAACCTTTCTGGCGTTATTGGGCTTTGATAAACCACCATGATAAGGAGAGTATATTTTCTTGAGTCACTTCACACATGCTGAAATTTTTGTGCGAGATTCAAGGACAATTAACAAGTGAATAATTTCGAGCATTAAGAAAAAAGAAAAATACAAATGAAATTGATACAACGAGTTATTCTTTATCAACTTAACATAGCTGTATTTAAAAAAGGATATTATAGTTTCTGTTTATTTCATGATTCCAAGTTCTAACCTTCGTTGAGTAATTGGGCTTTGATGAACCACCCTGACGAGGAGAATCTATTTTCTTGAGTCACTTCATACATATGTTGAAATTTTTGTGCGAGATTCAAGGACAACTGAGTGGCGAATATCTTCGAGCATTAAGAAAAAAGCAACATACAAATGTGATTGAATAATTGGTTATTCTTTATGAATGGAATATGAATTGATATAAAAAAAAAGATGGAAAAATTACCAAAAGAGATATAAAATTATTGTACTTATGCTAATTCACTCATAAAATTTTCAATTATGCCAATTTAGTCATAAGCCCTTTAACAATTTGTCAATGTAGTCTTTTTGGTAAATTTTGATCGAAAAACATTGGCGTAGCTATCTGTCGCGACCCTCTAAAAAAATTTTAAATTTTAAAAGGGGGTTAACGGATTATTAGGTTAATTAGATTTGACTAACCTAACGCGGACCCTCCCAAGCCCTACCGAATCGCAACTTTGGTTTTTGTTTAAATGATTTTAAAATTTGGAGTCGCCACTAATCGTTCTTGGTAGGTCGATTAGAAACCTAAATAAATTAGCGGGAGAACTAATTTATTCCTGCGAACCAGAGATTAGGAGCTCGGGGACTTGGTTACACTAGTTAATTAAAACTAATGCCCTTTCGGTACCTTAATTTCATGGATATCCTAATTCGGCAACTCAGGCTTGGTTTATTCCTAAAGCTATAGTAGGGTATTCTCTTTTGTGTTTTCACTTTTTAAATAGGATGCATGGATGGTATATATTTTTATTTGTTATATTTTTTTAAGTGTTAAAGATTCCCTGAAGCCGAAAGAAGGAGTGTGTTAACGACTTCTGTGCAGTATTACAACCTACTTATCTTTTGGGTCTGATGATTCAAAAATTAAATTATAGGAAGTACATGACAGTGAATAAACACCTCCAATGGGAGGCCTAGCATTGGCTTGGCTCTTCCCTTTGGGATTTAAGGTACAGGTATTTAAGTTGCAAGTATTTAAACTTCTGTAAGTAAAAACCTCCAATGGGAGGCTAAGCATTGGCTTGGCTCTTCCCTTTGGGATTTAAGGTACATGTATTTAAGTTGCAGGTATTTAACTACTGTAAGTAAAAACCTCCAATGGGAGGCTAAGCATTGGCTTGGCTCTTCCCTTTGGGATTTAAGGTACATGTATTTAAGTTGCAAGTATTTAACTACTGTAAGTAAAAACCTCCAATGGGAGGCTAAGCATTGGCTTGGCTCTTCCCTTTGGGATTTAAGGTATAGGTATTTAAGTTGCAGGTATTTAACTACTGTAAGTAAAAACCTCCAATGGGAGGCTAAGCATTGGCTTGGCTCTTCCCTTTGGGATTTAAGGTACAGATATTTAAGTTGCAGGTATTTAACTACTGTAAGTAAAAACCTCCAATGGGAGGCTAAGCATTGGCTTGGCTCTTCCCTTTGGGATTTATGGTGCAGGTATTTAAATTGCGGATGGACTTTGTCCTCTCCATTCTGGGGTATGAATTCTTTAAAATAAAATACAACGAATTGATTCAACAATTTGAAATTTGTGCGCGCTTGAGGACTCCTCCAAGCCGATTTTGTGCTTCCATAGGGTTGACCATTGATATAAAGCTGCGGCTTCCTGACATAAAATAGAGTGAAATGTCAGTATACAAAATATGTGCTAATCTGCACCTAAAACCAGAAGAGTGGAAAGAGTACTTATCTCCCATTTTTTTGGGAGGGATTTCTATAATTGATTTTCGCTCTCTATGTTCCCAATATAGAGAGTTTCTTTTGAATTAAGAGGGACTTTTAGTCACAGATCAGTTGAGAAATCGGTGGACAGCTTAGGAGCTTGTCTGGGCCGATTTTTGCATATCTACGAGATTTTTGCTGTTGACGTAGAGATATCCTTCTCCTGACATAAAATATGGAAAAAAAAAAGAGGAGATGGAGAAAGTGTATACAATTTGTGCTAATTTGCAAGTAAAACCATAAACAAATGAATAAATAAAAACACTTAGCTCGAATTTGCTTGCTCGTTGACGAGGATGAACTCTTAATTTATATTGATCGATGAAGGAATTTGTGATGATAATCCCTAGCTTTGAACTCCCATCATCTTCAAAATTCTCTCTCTTTTGGTATTTTCTTTCTCTCAAATTTTTCTTCAATCTCCCAAAACTCTCTCAAACATCCAAAATTTTCTCTCCAAAAAAAATCCTCCCAAACACTTCAAATTTTTTCTCCCAAGAAATCCTCCCAAACACTTCAAATTTTCTCTCCCAAGAATCCTTTCTCAAGCTCACTTCTTTCTCCTTTTATAACCTACTCATCTATCTCCCATTCTAATTTTTCCACTAACTCTATCTCCCATTCTAATTTCTCCACTAACTCTTCTTCATTTTCATCTTTCATTCTCCATCTCTATCTCACATTCTAATCTCTCCACTAACTCTTCTTCATCTTCATCTTCCCTTCTCCATATTTATCTCCCATTCTAATTTCTCCACTAACTCTTCTTAATCTCCATCTTCCCTTCTCTATTCTTATCTTCCATTCTAATTTCTCTACTAACTCTTCTTCATCTCCATCTTCCCTTCTCTATTCTTATCTTATTTTCTCCATCCATTCTTCTCCAACTTCTCTTCTTCATCTCCTCTTCTTCATCTTCCCTTCTCTATTCTAATTTATCCACTAACTCTTCTTTTTATTATTTGTAAAATAATCCTTCAAGAGTTAGGTATTTGCACTCTAGTCCTTGAATTTTAAGTATTTACAATTCAGTCCCTGAAAAAAATATATTTCTTTAAGTCCAAATCTCCTCACAATTTTTGACACACCAAAATTTACCACATGTCAAATTTAAGCTCATTTCTTGTCGCTGAAAATAATGCATAATTTAATTAAAGCCCTTTTGCAAAATTAAGTCATTCTGGGTATAATTGGGCCAAGATGAAAATTTAAAATATTAGAAGACAATGTCATAACTCATAAAAAGTGAAAGTTAAAAATAAGTTGACTCAAATTAAATTTTTTTAGGCCCGATTCGAGATTATACTCGTGAAGGAACACGTGACTCGAATTGGATTTTTCTGAATTTGCGATGGCCAATATGAAAATAGATTTAAAATAAAAATATTAACTATCTTTGTGTATTTTTTGGCCTCAAATGTTATTTTTCCAAAATTTTCAAATATTTTTGTATTTTTTTTAAAAAATTAAAATATATATAATATGAAAAATTATTTTTTGGTCAAAATTCGTTCCCTAGGCTTGGCTAAGGTTCCCAAAGTTGATTTTTCAATTTTATGAATTTTTATGGATTTTCTATTAATTTTCGAAAATAAATAAATAAAAAATACGTAAAAATACTGGAAAATTGAAAAATCGTTTTTTGGTCAAAATTGGTTCCCTAGGCTTGGCTAAGGTCCCCAAAGTTGATTTTTCAATTTTATGAATTTTTATGGATTTTTTATTACTTTAGCAATAGAAAAAATGATTAAAAATCAGGTGTCAACAGCTGCCCCTCTTTGAAAGGAAGCTCGGTAGAGGTTCATTTCAAAGACGAGATGAAACCTGGATTCTTATCGACTCAATACAAGTAAATAAAAAGAGTCGTGACATGATTGTTCCACTGAAAATGAAATGAGAACCTAAGGATTCGTTATATAAAAAAACTTTAGGGTGGTTGAACTTGAACGCGTATGGTGGATCAACCCATGGTAGATTCCTAATAAAAGGATTCTACTGATTAAAAATTGAATTAAAATTTGACCCGTATGGTGGGTCATACCATTTGACCCGTATGGTGGGTCGTACCATGGTAGATTCCTAATAAAAGGATTCTACTGATTAAATTTTGATTGAGATTTGACCCGTATGGTAGGTCACCACATGGAGATACCTGTAAGAAGGACTTGGTGCTTGTAGAAAGGACTTGGTGCCAGTAAAAAGGACTTGGTGCTTTGCCTGTAAGAAGAACTTTGTGCCTGTAAGAAGGACTTGCTTTGCCTGTAAGAAGGACTTGATTTGCCTGTAAGAAGGACTTTGTTTGCCTGTAAGAAGGACTTTGTTTTGCCTGTAAGAAGGACTTACTTTGCCTGTAAGAAGGACTTTGTGCCTGTAAGAAGGACTTGATTTGCCTGTAAGAAGGACTTTGTTTGCCTGTAAGAAGGACTTTATGCCTGTAAGAAGGACTTGATTTGCCTGTAAGAAGGACTTTATGCCTGTAAGAAGGACTTTGTGCCTGTAAGAAGGACTTGATTTGCCTGTAAGAAGGACTTTGTGCCTGTAAGAAGGACTTTGTGCCTGTAAGAAGGACTTTGTGCCTGTAAGAAGGACTTGGTTTGCCTGTAAGAAGGACTTAGTTTGCCTATAAGAAGGACTTGGTGCCTATAAGAAGGACTTGGTTTGCCTGTAAGAAGGACTTGGTTTGCCTGTAAGAAGGACTTGGTTTGCCTGTAAGAAGGACTTTATGCCTGTAAGAAGGACTTGGTGCCTGTAAGAAGAACTTGGTTTGCCTATAAGAAGGACTTTATGCCTGTAAGAAGGACTTGATTTGCCTGTAAGAAGGACTTGTTTTGCCTGTAAGAATGACTTGTTTTGCCTGTAAGAAGGACTTGATTTGCATGTAAGAAGGACTTTGTGCCTGTAAGAAGGACTTGTTTTGCCTGTAAGAAGGACTTGGTTTGCCTGTCCTCATCCTGTCATGCCCCATTCTGCACATTTGATGTCTCCTGTGTAGTTTATGCTCTAAGTTGGAGTTGGTAAGTTAAACACACGGAATAGTCATACATAATTCATGAACTGTGTAAGCACAATGCAGATGTGACAATTTTTTAGCATTACGTGTGTTTATATAATGTGCAAATATGGGCGGATGTGAATTGCCCCTGGTATGTGGGCGGACCGAACAAATTGGGAAGCCTACTCCTTATGTCGAGGGGTGGTTCGTCTCAAACTTTGTCTCTACGTGATGAAGCATATGGGTGAGGGAGCATTTCGGTTTGTTTAATGACAGCGACCGCCACGGTTTAGCGGTTGAATGCCCCTGTAAAAAGCAGAGAAATTATTCTTGAAATCAAACGAGATAAGGAAGACATATTTGCTTTTTCGCTTCAGAGCTTGTGATCAATTTGCCCCATTTTTCACCAGAATAGATCTTGTCAGATGATCATAATTTTCTTTTGGATTTGTCTCCTTCAACATGTTAAATGTTAGTGTAAATATTTCCTGTAAAAAGAAAAAGAGACATATCAGCCAGTATTAAAAGGGATAAATTGAAAACGATACTGATTTACCCTTCATCTTGAATGTCTTGCACGAGTCTTTTACCAGTTTTGTTGGATTGAATTTTCCTCGACTTTTGTTGGGCGCCTCACCATTATGGGAAGACTATGGTAAAATACTGACTTTGATATTACTCGTCGAGTATTCCTGTTTGTAAAAAAAAAGAAATGCACAAAAAGTTGTTTCATTTATTTATAATACATACAACATTCCCCACCCTTGGGGATCGAACTCGGAATATTTCGGACCTACTGTCATCCCCCATACCATTCGGTCCATTGGACCGTAGGTGTCCATGGGGCTTTTTTTTCAAGGGTTAATCCTTGGGGATAACGCAGCCCTGTTGTATCACCTTGGGCCATGTTACGGTATTTCTCGAGGTAATTTGCAATCCCTGTTAAGAATGGAATAAGACAATTCAAGACTTGAGATGATTATGTGCACATTAGAACGATACAGAATTACCCATTTCTGAGATTGTTCGCGTCTTTCGCTTGTACTTTCCTTTGTCCGAAGCTGTCTATCCCGTGGTAATGCCCATGAGTTGATTTGCCCCCAAATTTTATCCAACCTGTATTCGGATATGATTACGTTCTCGGGTCGATTTGCAATTTCCTGAGAATAGAAGGGGCTTAATTTTAAAACTTGGAGCAACTGAGGGTAAATTGAAACGATACGGAGTTACCCTTCAGGTTTATGCAGATTTTCACTCGCCATCAATTCGTCGCGAGGTTAGTGAGGTGGCGGATTCGAGCATTTAATAGGGGGAAGTCGGATTATTACTCCTTGCTTTTACACATTCACAAAAGCAGAAAAACACATCACGCAAGGAAATAAAACACATTCACTCATTCAGGATTAGTTCCGCTTCCTCTGCAGGCTCTCCCATGATCAGCTGGCTTCATCCCAAATTAGGTATGCATCGGCCATATAGAAGGTCTGGTGGTCACTGGCTGAACAAGTGCATCACAGTCCCGATGCTTTACCGATATCAAACTGGTTGATTATGGCGAAAAGATCATCGTCAATGTCCGCTTGGTGGTGATCTGTCCCTTCTTCCTCGGGAGGTATTGATACTGATCCAGTATCATTGGTCCTTTTGTACCCTGCTCCAACAGAACTCGATCCTGTTATAAATTGGTCTAACTCACCTCTTAAACGTGCATTTTCGATCCTCAGATCATACATTTCATCGAGGGTGAGGAGGAGGCTATTGCAGTTGGGGCAGGTGGCGGAGTCAAAAGTCTCTTTATACATCTTGTTTTCCGCTCGGAGGTTTTCATTTTCAACTCTTAGAAACTCGGCTTCGTTGTGCTCATGACGAGTCTTCATTCGGGTTCGTCTATTTTGAAACCAGAACTTGATTTGTGAAGGTTCAAGGCCTAGCTCTTGACTCAGTTCCATTTTTTGTTTGCCGTCTGGCATAGGGCACGTTCTGAAGAAAGCTTCAAGCTTTCGTACTTGCTCCTCAGTATGGCGACGGTAACGCTTCTTTTGACCTTTACCGTTGTTGTCATTGTCCTTACCGGGCTCTTGGACGTCGTCGATGGAAGGGCCGGGCTCCATAGGCTCGATCCCAAATATGGCTTCGAACTCTTCCTCTCCCATATTCAGCAAGTAACGATAACTTTCAAGTGTGTTGGGTTGAGACATCTTCGATTTGGTTAACGATTTCTAAAAGTTTGATATCTCTTCTTGTATTTTCACTCTCTGGATTTTTCTGGGAGACTGCGTATGCTTTAAGAGTCTCTCTTTCGAGCACGAATGAGAATTATCAAGAAGATGCCTCCTTTAAAATTAGACGTGGGTTTTGCAACTGTATTGCCTCTCTCGAGTGTTCTGGCTTTCTCGATTTTCTTTTCATCGTATCTCTCGCCCAGCTCGTCTCCTTCCATCTTTCCGTGGAAGGGGGCCCCTTGTTGCTGTCTCCACCGTCAATTTGCTGGCGAGTTCTTCAATAAAGACGAGTCGTATCTCTTTTCTGCCGAAAATATCTTTGTCTCCCACTCAACTTATTTTTTATCCTTTCTTTTTCAAAGTAATGGCGTCTCGTCCAACTTTTCCGTAGAGACGTCGGATTTGCTTGGCTCGAGATTGGAGACGAGTAGCGGAGGTGATACTGATAGGGAATGGTAGACAGGAAAATTTAGCCAGTAGAGACTTCCCCTGCAAAAATGAAAGAGAATGCGGCAGTATATGTTCTTCATATTCTAGAAAAATTGGAACGATACTGTTTTACCCTTGTGTATACTTCCATTGAATTTGAATTGAGGAAGTTCCTTCATTTGGATTGGATTGAATTGTATGTCCCGAGTTGCCCTTCACTTTGAGCTTGCCACATATGTGCTTTGCTTAGTTGGGCCTTGTTTTCTTTCGGGTTACCTTGGACCATCATCATTTTCCATGCCATTGGGTCCGTGGACCGGAGGGCTCCTTTAATTTAAAGGTTACCTTGAAGGCGAATGAGTCCTATCGCATTCCATTGGGTCATTTCATTTTGCGACACTCTTGAGGCACTTTGCAATCCCCTGGGTGAGAATGGAACAAATCCAATTTAGCATTTTGCAACGATTGAGGGTAAATTGGAACGACACACAGTTACCCATCTTCGAGCTCGCCTGGGCTTTTCACTTGAAATTTCCCTACGTGAGGCCATTCAACATTTCTCATTATGGCAGTCAGCGACGTTGCCACAAATTGATCCGCCCTAAATCTAGCATAAAAAAGGATTCACGCATTCGACGGGATAAATAAATTGCCCCATTGTCCTTGAATTAAATCGAGACACCTAGAAAGCTGGAAAATATCATACGCAGGGGAATTAAGCATGAAATGAAAGGTGCACTTATTCAAGGTCAGTTCTACCTCTCTTGCGGCTCTTCGATAATCAGCTAGTCTCGTGTTGGTTCGGGTGTGAATGACCGATGTTTGAGAATCCCTACTCACTGGCTCCTGATCGCGGCTTCGGACATCTGTCAACCCTAAACTGGTTGACCAGGGCAGTAAGCTCATCATCTGGGTAATCTCTTGAACCTTCCAGCAACTGATGCTCGAATTGGGCATTGTTATTGGCAAATGCTGGCGGTAGATTTCTCATTCTGTCCTTGCCGTGAGCAATTTGACTTCTCATGCTGGAGCCTTCATCATTACTCGAGAAAGTGTGGGGATCACCAACTGTCATGCTGCCAAAAACTCCTTTCATTCGAGGATTAGAGAAGTGGAAGTGCTCAGGATAACTTCTTGTCTGATTCTCTAGCTGCGCAGGCGCGCTGATCATGGGATGAGTTCTAGCCACAGGTTGGTGCTCAAACCAAGGAATCTGAATACACTGCTCCTGCGGTCTATACTCTTAAAGAGCATTAGGGTGATTTTGGGGGATACTTTGATTAACGCCTGGGGGATTGATGGCATGGCTACTAGCTTGGTTGATGATGGGAAGTGGCTCGCCCCATGCTAACCTGGGGAACTTATGGTGGCGAGGAGACTCGACGTTCAGGCTTGGATCAGTCCCGCCTTGGTTTTCTTGATTCTGAGCTGCATTGTGTTCTCTCACCCTTTTTCTGTACTTCTGAAGATGACTCGAAACATTTGCTTTAGTGAGTCCCTCTACCTTCATAATTTCCAGTATATGTTGCGGCCGTGCCGAATCTATTCCTAGCTGCTGAACTGCATTAACAAACATACGATGCAGCTCGGGAGACCAACTCATCTTCTTTCTCCAGTTGCTTGGAACAAAATTGAAGGCTTGATGCTTGTTCTCATGGTCGTGCAATTGCTTCCTTACCACGTGCTGCCATATGTTTTGAAGCATCTGAACTCTAACTGGTTTCGTTACGACGTCTTGGGCCCCATTTAAGACAGCCTTCATTAGGGCTTGCTGATCATCGCTTGCCGATATTACGAGGACTGGCATGTTTAATTTAGAATTGATGACTTCCAAGAGAGTGAAAACATCCATGTCAATCCCTACCATGGCGGTGAGGACGATATCAAACGGGTCACTACTCCTCCTTAATATCTCTAAGGCCTCTGTCGCCTTTGCTTGAGCTACAACCTTATACCGGCATTTTCTTAATACGGTAACAAGGATTGACAGAGAGACTGGATTACCGTCAATGGCCATGACCAGTAGACCCTCAGGGTAAGGAACTTCATCAGCTTTGACCAGGGTTGAACATGCGCCCGTTTCCCTAATGCTTGACATATTTCTGGATCTAGGACTGCCGATTCGAGACCGCCTCAGGATGTCTTCTCGGACTTGAGGGATCACGGGATCGTTGATGGCTTCTCGTAACAGGCTTTGAAAGCCAATGCTTTGATGATGAAGGTTTTGAATTCCTCTCCCACGAGAACTCCTTTCTCTCTATCTTTCTCCTGCGAGTTCGTGCAGATGAACCCTCACTATCCATCTTGAGATCACGAACAATAACGCTATGACAACTCGATCAGTGCGCTGGTAGTAAATCCGGTCACCTGTTGTGTGCCCACTTTTATCCATATTTTGTTTCTTTCGGCGTCCACTTGCTCGTGTCGGTCGCCTGTAGCGTCGGGAGAAATTCCTATGGGCCACGTTCATTAATAGAACCTCGGTCCTCTAAAGCCCTTCGCATGTTTCGGATAAGAGGAAATTTTAAGACCGGTCTCTGGTTGATTTGATCAGGTAACGGTATTTGTTTCATGGGTTCTGATTATATAATCCATATTGTTTTTCAAAAGACGCGGGATCCTCTGCAATATATTAAATATGCCCCCATGTTTAATCAGTATAAATCCACCGTCATATCAGAATACACTGCCCATACAAGTTTACGGATTGACACAACTTTGTCTGTCAAAGATGGACAATGTTCGTTTGCACCCCAGAATTAACGGTTGAAGCCTCGGTGTTTTTCGTCTTTTGGTATTTCTGAAGATGATTCTTGATATATTATTGAACTTAATTTTTACACCCGTCTGGGGTATCTAGGATCTCCCTGCAAAAGAAAAGGATATAATTAGTATGCGACACAAGAAATGTCGGTCCATGACTCCTATATTAGTCCAATTTTGATTTTTTCTATTTTATAAAGAAATCAGAAGAAAGAAAAAAAATTTCCTTAGGAAGAAATGGGTTAATTTCTGATACAGAATTTTTTTCAGATTTATTATTCTTTTTTTATTTTTTTAAAGGAATGTAACAAAGTCTCTTGACGTTTACTAAAATTTTTGAAGGAATTTCCTTTTTATCAAAATAAATTTTCAGAGGTAAATTTGTCAGGAAAATTTTATTTTTATTGAAGCATGAAAGACATGACAGAAATCCTTTATTGGTTAACGAAATTCCTCCGAGACATTAGTCTAATTTTATTTAGAGAAACGTTTCTTAGAAAAACATGAGCGAATTTCTCGAAAAGAATTTTTGTTGCAAGTTTTTATAATTTGAAAGAATGTGATAAAATCACTTGATGTTTTTTTTAAAGGAATTTTTCTTTTTATCGAAATAAATTTTCAGAGGAAAATTTGTCGGGAAAATTTCATTTTTATTGGAGAGAAAAAAAAACATGACAAAAATCTCTTATTGGTCAATTAGTCTAATTTTATTTAGAGAAAATTTTCTTAGAAAAACATGAGCGAATTTCTCGAGAAGAATTTTCTTGCAAGTTTTTATAATTTGAAAAATGTGATAAAATCACTTGATGTCTACTAGAGTTTTTTTAAGGAATTTTTCTTTTTATTAAAATTTTCAGAGGAAAATTTTTTCAGGAAAATTTCATTTAAGGTCTACACTCTTCATCTTTTTCTTTTTTCTTTTTTAATTTAAGCACATTCAACCAGGCATTGTCGCCTTGCTGACCACGGTGGGAGTATGTAGTTGTTCATGTTCTCAGCGAGAGGCTGTTGATTAATTTTGGCAGGCACCATATGACTGGCAATCTTCCATATTAAAAGAGGTTATTTATCTATGCAAGAAAGAAGTCACGATTGGCTTAACATGGATACATGTTAACAAAATCTTTAATTCAAACAACTTTTTGTCTCGCTTTTTTATAGGCACCAATGTTTCGCTCATCACTTCCTTACAATCAACAAAAGTGATGACCCACTTTTATTTATTTGAGTTAAATATGGGTTTAGCAAATTTAAAAAATAGGTCAAATATGAGCTTAGCCTTATAAAGCCTATTCAAATTTGGGTCTTAATTCAACCCATTTTCGATCAATTTTCGGCCTATTCAAATATGGGCTTAACAACCACCGTAGACCACCCCACCCACTACCACTCACTACCTCCGCCCACCAACCACCACCGATTGCTATCCACCGTTGTCTACCATCCACTGCTTGCCTCGAACAAAAGCCCCCCACCCCCTGTTGACTGTCAACACCCACCCACCGCTACCCGCCATTGCTTGTTGCTCCCGTCTCTGGCTGCCAGAGAAAAAAAAAAGAAAAAGAAAAACTTTTCTAAAAAACAAATAAATAATTTTTTGAAAAAAAATTAAATTGCATGAAAGTGTTTTAGCAATATCATTTTTCTTAATAATATATAAGAAATAAATATTTCATAATTTAGTTAAATATAAAAGTATTTAAGTAATACAAGTCGGGGATGAGTTATTAAATTTGTACAATATGAAAATATGTCAGAACGGGTTAAATGGGTCAATATGAGTCGGACTATATTCGACCCGACCCAACTCATCCATTTGACATCTCTAATAATAAACACATTCAGCAAATAAATCTTACAACATTATCTCATGAATTAGTATACGTGTTCATATATAACATGGTTTCCTTCGCTGAAATACTATTTTGTTTTGTGCTAGATTTGAGGATAATTTTTTTTTGTTCAAAAGATTTGAGGATAATTAAGAGGCGAATATCTAGGGGCAATAAGACAAAAGCAAAAAAAAAAAATACAAATAAGATTGATTAGTTATTCTTTACGAATAGCATATGAATCGAGACAGAAAAGAGACTTTACTGGTCGTTGTTTAGTTTAAGTCTTCAGTTTTGAACTTTGTCAAGTTTTTTTATTCACTTGATACATATGTTTAACATCCGTGCGATATTCGAGGAAAAGGTGAATATCTTGAAACATTAAGAAAAAGAAAAAATATAATGAGATTGATTGGTTCGTTATTCTTTTTGGATTGTTATATATATATAGAGAGACTCTGACCAATATATATATATATATATATATACACACTACTGGTCTAAAGACCATAGTTTTAAATTCTAACCTTTGTTCTGACTCAAAAAAAAAAAATTCAAACCTTTGTCACATTGTTGGGATTTCATGGATCATCAATACGAGGATAAAACTATTTCTTTAGCCACTTCAATCATATGTTGAAAATTTTTGTGCAAGATATAAGGATAGAGACAAATATCTTTGAGCATTAAGAAAAAATAAAAGTACAAATGAAATTGATACAGTAAGTTGTTCTTTATCAACTTAACATGGCTTTATTAAAAAAATATTCTATGATCTCTGTTTATTCCATGTTTCCAAGTTATAACCTTTCTGGCGTTATTGGGCTTTGATAAACCACCATGATAAGGAGAGTATATTTTCTTGAGTCACTTCACACATGCTGAAATTTTTGTGCGAGATTCAAGGACAATTAACAAGTGAATAATTTCGAGCATTAAGAAAAAAGAAAAATACAAATGAAATTGATACAACGAGTTATTCTTTATCAACTTAACATAGCTGTATTTAAAAAAGGATATTATAGTTTCTGTTTATTTCATGATTCCAAGTTCTAACCTTCGTTGAGTAATTGGGCTTTGATGAACCACCCTGACGAGGAGAATCTATTTTCTTGAGTCACTTCATACATATGTTGAAATTTTTGTGCGAGATTCAAGGACAACTGAGTGGCGAATATCTTCGAGCATTAAGAAAAAAGCAACATACAAATGTGATTGAATAATTGGTTATTCTTTATGAATGGAATATGAATTGATATAAAAAAAAAGATGGAAAAATTACCAAAAGAGATATAAAATTATTGTACTTATGCTAATTCACTCATAAAATTTTCAATTATGCCAATTTAGTCATAAGCCCTTTAACAATTTGTCAATGTAGTCTTTTTGGTAAATTTTGATCGAAAAACATTGGCGTAGCTATCTGTCGCGACCCTCTAAAAAAATTTTAAATTTTAAAAGGGGGTTAACGGATTATTAGGTTAATTAGATTTGACTAACCTAACGCGGACCCTCCCAAGCCCTACCGAATCGCAACTTTGGTTTTTGTTTAAATGATTTTAAAATTTGGAGTCGCCACTAATCGTTCTTGGTAGGTCGATTAGAAACCTAAATAAATTAGCGGGAGAACTAATTTATTCCTGCGAACCAGAGATTAGGAGCTCGGGGACTTGGTTACACTAGTTAATTAAAACTAATGCCCTTTCGGTACCTTAATTTCATGGATATCCTAATTCGGCAACTCAGGCTTGGTTTATTCCTAAAGCTATAGTAGGGTATTCTCTTTTGTGTTTTCACTTTTTAAATAGGATGCATGGATGGTATATATTTTTATTTGTTATATTTTTTTAAGTGTTAAAGATTCCCTGAAGCCGAAAGAAGGAGTGTGTTAACGACTTCTGTGCAGTATTACAACCTACTTATCTTTTGGGTCTGATGATTCAAAAATTAAATTATAGGAAGTACATGACAGTGAATAAACACCTCCAATGGGAGGCCTAGCATTGGCTTGGCTCTTCCCTTTGGGATTTAAGGTACAGGTATTTAAGTTGCAAGTATTTAAACTTCTGTAAGTAAAAACCTCCAATGGGAGGCTAAGCATTGGCTTGGCTCTTCCCTTTGGGATTTAAGGTACATGTATTTAAGTTGCAGGTATTTAACTACTGTAAGTAAAAACCTCCAATGGGAGGCTAAGCATTGGCTTGGCTCTTCCCTTTGGGATTTAAGGTACATGTATTTAAGTTGCAAGTATTTAACTACTGTAAGTAAAAACCTCCAATGGGAGGCTAAGCATTGGCTTGGCTCTTCCCTTTGGGATTTAAGGTATAGGTATTTAAGTTGCAGGTATTTAACTACTGTAAGTAAAAACCTCCAATAGGAGGCTAAGCATTGGCTTGGCTCTTCCCTTTGGGATTTAAGGTACAGATATTTAAGTTGCAGGTATTTAACTACTGTAAGTAAAAACCTCCAATGGGAGGCTAAGCATTGGCTTGGCTCTTCCCTTTGGGATTTATGGTGCAGGTATTTAAATTGCGGATGGACTTTGTCCTCTCCATTCTGGGGTATGAATTCTTTAAAATAAAATACAACGAATTGATTCAACAATTTGAAATTTGTGCGCGCTTGAGGACTCCTCCAAGCCGATTTTGTGCTTCCATAGGGTTGACCATTGATATAAAGCTGCGGCTTCCTGACATAAAATAGAGTGAAATGTCAGTATACAAAATATGTGCTAATCTGCACCTAAAACCAGAAGAGTGGAAAGAGTACTTATCTCCCATTTTTTTGGGAGGGATTTCTATAATTGATTTTCGCTCTCTATGTTCCCAATATAGAGAGTTTCTTTTGAATTAAGAGGGACTTTTAGTCACAGATCAGTTGAGAAATCGGTGGACAGCTTAGGAGCTTGTCTGGGCCGATTTTTGCATATCTACGAGATTTTTGCTGTTGACGTAGAGATATCCTTCTCCTGACATAAAATATGGAAAAAAAAAAGAGGAGATGGAGAAAGTGTATACAATTTGTGCTAATTTGCAAGTAAAACCATAAACAAATGAATAAATAAAAACACTTAGCTCGAATTTGCTTGCTCGTTGACGAGGATGAACTCTTAATTTATATTGATCGATGAAGGAATTTGTGATGATAATCCCTAGCTTTGAACTCCCATCATCTTCAAAATTCTCTCTCTTTTGGTATTTTCTTTCTCTCAAATTTTTCTTCAATCTCCCAAAACTCTCTCAAACATCCAAAATTTTCTCTCCAAAAAAAATCCTCCCAAACACTTCAAATTTTTTCTCCCAAGAAATCCTCCCAAACACTTCAAATTTTCTCTCCCAAGAATCCTTTCTCAAGCTCACTTCTTCCTCCTTTTATAACCTACTCATCTATCTCCCATTCTAATTTTTCCACTAACTCTATCTCCCATTCTAATTTCTCCACTAACTCTTCTTCATTTTCATCTTCCATTCTCCATCTTTATCTCACATTCTAATCTCTCCACTAACTCTTCTTCATCTTCATCTTCCCTTCTCCATATTTATCTCCCATTCTAATTTCTCCACTAACTCTTCTTAATCTCCATCTTCCCTTCTCTATTCTTATCTTCCATTCTAATTTCTCTACTAACTCTTCTTCATCTCCATCTTCCCTTCTCTATTCTTATCTTATTTTCTCCATCCATTCTTCTCCAACTTCTCTTCTTCATCTCCTCTTCTTCATCTTCCCTTCTCTATTCTAATTTATCCACTAACTCTTCTTTTTATTATTTGTAAAATAATCCTTCAAGAGTTAGGTATTTGCACTCTAGTCCTTGAATTTTAAGTATTTACAATTCAGTCCCTGAAAAAAATATATTTCTTTAAGTCTAAATCTCCTCATAATTTTTGACACACCAAAATTTACCACATGTCAAATTTAAGCTCATTTCTTGTCGTTGAAATAATGCAGAATTTAATTAAAGCCCTTTTGCAAAATTAAGTCATTCTGGGTATAATTGGGCCAAGATGAAAATTTAAAATATTAGAAGACAATGTCATAACTCATAAAAAGTGAAAGTTAAAAATAAGTTGACTCAAATTAAATTTTTTTAGGCCCGATTCGAGATTATACTCGTGAAGGAACACGTGACTCGAATTGGATTTTTCTGAATTTGCGATGGCCAATATGAAAATAGATTTAAAATAAAAATATTAACTATATTTGTGTATTTTTTTGGCCTCAAATGTTATTTTTCCAAAATTTTCAAATATTTTTGTATTTTTTTTAAAAAATTAAAATATATATAATATGAAAAATTATTTTTTGGTCAAAATTCGTTCCCTAGGCTTGGCTAAGGTTCCCAAAGTTGATTTTTCAATTTTATGAATTTTTATGGATTTTCTATTAATTTTCGAAAATAAATAAATAAAAAATACGTAAAAATACTGGAAAATTGAAAAATCGTTTTTTGGTCAAAATTGGTTCCCTAGGCTTGGCTAAGGTCCCCAAAGTTGATTTTTCAATTTTATGAATTTTTATGAATTTTTTATTACTTTAGCAATAGAAAAAATGATTAAAAATCAGGTGTCAACACTATCTAGTTAGCCTAGTTGTCTTATGCAATGTGGCCAACGCTCACATGAACAATTTTCTTTAAAAAAATTCTTTTTCTTCCTTTCTTACTTTTGTATTTATTTTTTTCTATTTTTTCTTTTCCTTTTCACCGATGGCCAATGAGGGATTGTTGAGGGTCATCCTCACCTAATTTTGTTGAGGGCTGCTATTGCAGGCCACAAGCGAGACATGCCCTTGCTAGATTTGGGTGAGGGCCTAGAAAAGGGGGTGAACCTCGCCAGTGGTTGGTAAGGGTTTTTAGGCCCTTGTTGGCTACAATAAATAAAAAGAAGAAGAAAATTACAAAAATTATCCACGTCAGTATCAGCGATATCAAGTAGGATGGTTGGTGTCCACCTGAGTGATTAGTGGCTAGAATTGATCAAACATACTACATTGATAAGTTATCAAAAGCTTTAAGACTAAATTGGCCAAATTAAAAAGTTTATGATTGAATTGACACAAATATTATTGATTTATTTTTTTGATAATTTCTTTCCGAAACGAGACTTACCTAGCTTTTGTTTAGTCCGAGTTTTCAAGTTTTGACCTTTGTTGGGTCATATTTCTTGATTCCCTCAATACATTGTTGAAATTTTGTGCGCCATTCGAGGACAGTTAAGAGGCAAAAATTTTTAAGCATTAAGAAAAACGAAAAATACCAATGAGATTGATTGGTTGGTCATTCTTTTTTAATAGAACATGAATTGGCATAAAAAAAAGAAAGAAAAAAAAAATTTAGTGGTCTTTGTTTAGTCTAAGTTGTCAATGTAGTCTTTTTAATCAATTTTGATCAAAAAAACGTTGGCGTGACTATCTAATTAGCCTAATTGTCCTATGCAGCATGGCCAACACTCACTTGAACAATTTTCTTTAAAAAAATCATTTTCTTCCTTTCTTACTTTTTTATTTAATTTTTCTATTTTTTCTTTCCTTTTCATCGGTGGCCAACTAGGGATTGGTGAGGATTGTCTTCACCCGATCTATTGAGGGCTGCCATCACAAGCCACAAATGAGACAAGCCTTTGCCATATTTGGGTGAGGGCCTAGATGAGGGGGGCAACCCTTGCTAGCTTTTGGTGAGGGTTTGTAGACCCTTATTGGCCGTAATAAAGGAAAAAAGAAGAAAATAAAAGTAATAAATAAATGAATTCAAAAGAAAAATGTAAAAATTATTTATGTTAATATTTGTGGTACTAAGTAGAACGGTTGACATCCACCTCAATGGCTGTCGGCTAAAACAGTTGACGTCCACCTCAATGACTACCGGCTAAAATTAACCAAACATACTACATTAATAAGTTGTCAAAATATTTAAGATTGAATTGACCAAATTAAAATGTTTAAAATTGAATTGACACAAATGTAATTGATTTATTTATTTATTTTTATAATTTCTTTCCGAAACAAGACTTACATATCTTTTCTTTTGTTCGAGTTTTCAAGTTCTGACCCTTGTCAGGTCATATTTCTTGATTCCCTCAAAACATGTGTTCAAATTTTGTGCGGGATTCGAGGATAGTTAAGAGCCGAAATTTTTTAAGCATTAAGAAAGACGAAAAATACCAATGAGATTGATTGGTTGGCCATTCTTTTTTAATTGACGATGAATTGGCATAAAAAAAGAAAGAAAAAATTGTCTTTGTTTATTCTAAGTTGTCGAGTTCTGACCTTTGTCACGTTGTTGGACTTTCATGGACCAACAATACGAGGACAAACCTATTTCTTGAGTAACTTCGAACGTCGAAATTTTTTTTGCAAGATTCAAGGACAGAGACAAATATCATTAAGCATTAAGAAAAAAGAAAAGTACAAATGAAATTGAGACGATGAGCTATTCTCTATCAACTTAACATGGCTTTATCTAAAAAATTATATTATGGTCTCTGTTCATTTCATGATTCCAAGTTCTAACCTTTGTTGCGTTATTGGGCATTGATAAACCCCCATGACAAGGAGAGCCAATTTTCTTGAGACACTTCATACATATGTTAAATGTTTTGTGCGAGATTCTAGGACAATTAAGAGGCAAATATCTTCGACCATTAAGAAAAAGCAACTTACAAATGTGATTGAATAATTGGTTATTCTTTATGAAGGGAATATGAATTGATATAATAAAAAATGAGAAAATTACCAAAAGACACCTAAAATTATTGCGCTTGTGTCAATTCACTTCTAATTCATTTATGCCAATTTAGCCTTAAACTTTTTGACGATTTGTCAATATAGTCTATTTAGCCAATTTTGATTGAAAAAGTTGGTGCGACTATCTAGTTAGCCTAGCTATCCTATGTGGTATGACCAATGCTCAATTGAACAATTTTCTTGAAAAAAATTCTTTTTCTTCATTTATTAAATTTTTTTATTTAAATTTTCTATTTTTTCTTTCCATTTCATTGATGGCCAATGAGGGATGGGTGAGGGTCGTCCTCACCCGATCTACTAAGGGATGGCATCGCAAGCCACAAGTGAGACAAGCCCTTGCTAGATTTGGGCTAGGGCCTGGACGAGGGGGCAACCCTTGCTAGTGGTTAGTGAGAGTTTGTAAGCCCTCGTCGCAACAAAGAAAAAAAGAAGACAATAAAAGTAATAAATAAATAAATTCAAAGAAAAATTATAAAAATTGTCCATGTCGAAGCTGGCAATACCAAGTAGGATGGCTGACATCTACCTCAGCAATTACAGGCTAAAATTGACCACATAGATTACATTGATAAATTGTCAAAAGGTTTAAAATTGAATTATCCAAATTAAAAGATTTAAAATTGAATTGACATAAATACAATCGATTTTTTTTATAATATTTCCGAAAAAAGACGTCCTTAGCCTTTGTTTTAGTCCGATTTTTCAAGTTCTGATATTTCTTGATTCATTGAAAACATATGTTGAATTTTTTGCGCGATTCGAGGACGGTTAAGAGGCGAAATTTTTTAAGCATTAAGAAAAAAGAATAATACCAATGAGACTGATTGGTTGGTCATTTTTTTTTAATAGAACATGAATTGGCATAAAATAGAAAGCAAAAAAAAAAAACTTTAGTGGTCTTTGTTTAGTCCAAGCTGTCGAGTTCTGACCTTTCTCAAATTGTTGGACTTTCATGGACCAACAATACGAGGACAAAACTATTTCTTGAGCCACTTCAGACGTTGAAATTTTTGTGCAAGATTCAAGGACAGAGACAAATATCTTTAAGCATGAAGAAAAAAGAAAAGTACAAATAAGATTGAATAATTGAATATTCTTTATCAATGAAACATAGCTTGATCTAAAAAAGGATATTATGATATGTATTCCATGATTCCGGATTCTAACCTTGGTCGAGTTATTGGACTTTCATGAACCACCATGACAATGACAATCTATTTTCTTGAACCACTTCATACATAAATTGAAATTTTTGTGTGCAATTTTTAGGTATATTAAGAGAATATCTTTGAGGATTAAGAAAAAGGAAAAATACGAATGAGATTGAATAATTGGTTATTCTCTATGAATGGAATATGAACTGATTTGAAAACAAAAGACTATTCCTAAACGTTTTCAATCTTTCTTTGACAATAACAAACGTAGGCAACATTAAATCTTTTATCTAATCATCCTAGTACAATTAGTTTAATAGATTTTTCGAGTTTGGCTCGAACCTAATCTAGGTGAGGCGAATTTAACCATAGTAGTCTCGGCAGTACAGCTCAGGAGGTAGCGAGACCATTGATTAGCTTTGGCTAGTAGCCAATATATATAGCCTTGTTGACGATAAATAATTGTTTTTTTTTTCTCTAGGTCCACCCTCCCCACCTATTTTAAATTAACCACATTGAACAATGCCATGCGTAGCTGTCTATGCTCTCCGGAGGCTGTTAATTAATGTTTCGAGGCACCATTTGACTGGTAGTCTTCTATATTTAAAGTTTATATTAACCCCTGCAAGAAAGAAGACCATTGGGACAAGTAATTAAACGAATGGAGGGAAAAATTAGTCAGATCTAGATTTGCGAATTATTAAGCTATCAAATCTTATGGAATCCGCATTAAATTCATACGAAACCGACCAGATCTGACAATAAAAATGTGTTTTAATATATATCTAAGTTAAGGGTCTTGATTAACGCATAGTATGAGATAGTCAATGCTTGGAAATTCCAAAGCTTCTTAAATTAATTGCTTAACTAGTATTTAACAAGGACACTTGTCAACAAAATCGTTAAGTCAAACACCATTTTGTCTTCCTCTTTCTTAAGCACCAATATTTTTTGCAGCTTTTCTTACAACAATAAAAAATTAGGGACCAGAGCCAGATTCATGGATCTACGTTGTCTTCATGAATTAGTGAAATTGCGTGGGAGCTCTATTTGCTGATCTTATCATCTGTTATATTGTTATTTAGTCTAAGAATTCGATAGATGAAGCAGGAAATGGGCTAAATGTAAGTCTTGTCGGCCCAACTAACATTACGGGCCCTTTCGTCGGCCGTATTCATTATTGAAAAAGAACAAGATGAACATAAGAAAGTGATGTCTAATAAATCCTTAACTAAAATCATGTCTATCTAAATTTTAATCAGAGAAATGCTATGCAAACTAAAATTGACCGAAAAAGTTAATATTTTAAATTATCTATTGCATGTTAAATATTCTTCATTTGTTTAAATGGGCAGCAACTTTCAAATCTACCTCATAACTTACTATACCAAATTTGTAAACCTCAGTTAATACATCTAGTATTACTCCTTTGAATAATATCCATGTAACTATTCGGCCAAGTCGACATGGGCCAAGTCTCCCCAAAAGAAGTACTCTAACTAATCACATACGATGGTGACCATTTGAGGATGGCTATTTAAACATGAATCACCAATCACGGTTTCCATTTCGCTATAATACTTTGGGATATTACAAACTCTCCCATTCATCAGTTGGCAGTGTTGGCTTGTACAACCTAGCGATACTCTCCCTATTCAACGTGTGGCCCAATCAATTCTTGCCCTCACGCCATCCGAGATGACCGCATGAGTCACATATTTTGCAAGCCCATGACAGCTCTCTACCACTGTCGAATCAGGTATTGGTCTAGTTGTCCATAAACCAAAGATCTGCCAAAGTGGGTCTTGATCTGGTTTCATCTGTCGCACATATCTACTGAAGGGCATTTTGCTCTGATGCCAAATGTACCGACCTTGATCCGGTTCACATGGGCAAAAGAAACACTCTGAATACTTACACAATGTGATAGATACATGGCTAAGCGTTATTCATAAATCAATCAATAGAACCTTTTTAATTTGATATGTAGCTCTAGGATATTACACGGCATTTGTTTGTCTTCCAATAGAAAAGGAAAAGAAATACACGTGGGTACTAGGCCAAAAAAGTTATATTCAGATGGATTATTAACCTTAATAACCAGGCTGGACGTGGATTGAAAGCAGTAGTTGGTAGGACAAAGACTCCAAAGTCAAGGCCATGAACTAAAGTTTAACTTTTCAATAAATATTGCCAAAAAAAATGAAGGTGGTTATCATAGTAGTTGTCGATGATACCGGTACGAAAAAAGATGGCAAAGTCAAGGCCATGCACTAAAGTTTAGCGCTTCGATAATAATGCCAAAAAAAATGGAGGTTGTTATCGTAATGGTTGATGATATGGGTATGAACAAGACTGCAAAGTTTAGTACATGTTTGTTTCAAAAAAAAAAATGAAGGAAAGACAAACATTGTTCCATCGTACTTTCTATATCCTGGAGGGTTCTTAATATTTTGCAACTTGCTAAGGACAACAAGGAGCAAGTAAACCACAACACGAGTGTTTATATGCTATATAGTAAACCTCATCCAACAATTTGACACGGATTTGTGACTTCAAGTTCAAGTAAATCAACTGAATAGTAAATAAGACAGGGCCTAATCAATCAGCCTACGTCTGAGTAATAACAGGCTGGGCCAGATCAAGCAGGAAATGGGCTAAATATTAGTATTGTGACTGATTAATATGACGGGCCCTTCTGTTGGTTGTATTTAGGGAAAATTACCAAAAAAGTCCTAAACCTATTACAATTATGCCATTTCAATCCTAAGTCTTTTATAATTGTGTCATTTCAGTCCCTGTGAATTTTGGCCGGCCGGTGATCTAATATTTTAATATTTTTTATATATTTTTTTAATGATTTTTATTATTTTTTCTTTCTTTTTCTTTTTTTTTCCTCCCAATCCATCCCCTTCCTCAGCTCTGGCGACTGGCCAAAGGCGTGGTTGGTGAGGCGAAGCCTCGCCTGGCCATGGCAAGGCTCGGCCTTGCCGTTGTTGAACGAGGCATCGTCGGTGAGATTGAGCCTCGCCATGGCCGAGTGAGGCTCGGTCTCGCAAGCCTAGATCTAGACTGATGAGGTAGTGACGGTGAGGTCGAGCCCCCGTCATGGCTTGGTGGGGCTCGACTTCGCACCGGCCCTCTCTCTCTCTCTCTCTCTCTCTCTATAAAACCATATCAACGGCCCTCTTCCTCTCTCTCTCTCTCTTTAAAACTAGCGATAGGTCCTCCATGAGTGGGGAAGGCTCGACCTTGCCGTCATCGAATGAGGCAATGATAGCGAGGTTGAGCCCCGCCATTGCTAGGCAAGGCTTAACCTCACCGACCTAGATCTGGGCTTGAGAGGTCGAGCTTCACCATGGCTAGGCGAGGCCTGATGACGACGGCAAGGCTGAGTGCTGGCGTGGCCAGGCAAGGCTCAGCCTTACCATCCCTAACTGCGCCTCTAGCTGGTTGTTGAGGTTTGGCGACCGGCTAAGGAAGAGGATGGGTTGGGAGGAAAAAAAAAGAGAAAAAGAATAAAAAATAAAAATCATTAAAAAAAATTGAAAAAAAATATTAAAATATTAGATCCTCGGTCAGCCGGCGTCCATGTCAGTGCCGGCCGGCCAAAATTCACCGAATGGACTAAAATGGTATGATTACAAAAGGTTTACAACTGAATTAGTAAAAAAAAATTTAAGACTGAAATGGCACAATTACAATAGATTTAAGACTTTTTTTGATAATTTTCCCATTATATTTATTATGTTGAGATGGACAAATTATCGCCTTCGTTAATGTATGCTTTAATATTTTTTTAACCTCTTTAAATGGCCTTGCAGGCTTAAATTTGATAATTAAAATGATGATTAGGATGACTAGGAAAGACAATATACGAAAAGGAGCAAGCTCACCATAAAAAAGTCAAGTCTAATGATTTTATCAGCTGTCATATGTACCTATATTTTTTTGTTCCAAATATTTATCTATATTTCAATAAGAGAGATTGTAAGAATATTAAGATTAACTAAGAAAGTTGATTTATTAAGTGATGTAGCAGACTACTTGCAATGTGCCACCTCACTTAATATACCGTCTTTGTAAATCACTACTAATAGACCTAGCATTGCTTTGATGTGACAATTCGCCCCGTCCACGGGGGTCAAACCTTCCAAAAGAAATACTCCCATTATCCACATAAGGTATCGACCATTTGAGAATGTGCGTTTGAATATGAGTCGCTCAACTAGGTCTCCCAGTCGTCCTAAAAACAAAAGTAGGTCTCCTGTCCAATATGAGACATTGAGATGTTACGAACTCCATTCATTTGTATAGGCATTGTTGGCCTGTAGCGCCATGCAATCCTCTCCCTATTCAATAGGTGGCCCTGTCCATTTTTGCCCCTATCAACATCCCAAAAGTCTATCAAGAGTCGTACCTTGTTCAAGTCCTCTAGTCCTAATGATCACTCTCCGCCATTGTCAAATTGGCATGGGTGTAGTCCATCCGCGAACTATATATTTACTGAAAGAGGGTCTTGCTATGATTTCATGTGTAACTGTCCAATCTGGTCCTCATGGGCCAATCCCAAAAAAGGAGTGCTCTTGAGTACTCAGATAAGATGGTGATAATTTGGTTAGATATTTAATCATGAATCACTCGATAGGGTCTCAACATAGGACATCGAGATGTTACGATGCATCTGTCTGTCTTCCATTGAAAAGGAAAATGTTAGGTGGGCACAAGGCCAAAAGGAGTTCCATTCGTATGGATTTTTATTCTTTTTTGTTACATTTACATACATAAAGTCATATGGAATGTTGATAATTACCAGTTAAATTCTACACACCATCAGGCACCCACAATCACGTGTTTTGATTCCCATCCCAGGTTTGGCTCACATTTTACATGACCTTGACGTTATAGAGTTATTTTCACGAGCTATGAATTTGCCGGTGCACGTTAAATTCTAATTAGGCCAAAACGTAGAATACCCTAGGACAACACATAAGCCTAGTCAAGACGATTGCTACATAATCAATGTACGTCCTAACTTCTAAATTTAAATTCAAAATAATTGTTAAATATCCTACAAGTCTCTCATACTTCTCCCCACACTAAGCGAAACTATATTCCAATAGAATCTGCACATACTATTTCATTTTCAAAGCCACCACCGATGAAGAACGCCTATGATCCTTGCTACTTTAAATAATCATTTTGCGACAGTCTTCGCGTTTCCACGAAAAGCAAAAGGACAAAAGAGATGCCACGTGCCTCGTTTTGCACTGTCACGCGTGATTCTTCACGTCGTGACTCGTGGGTTCACGTTTTTGCTTTTATTTAATTTTTTTAGTTATATCCTCCAAAAAAAAAAGTAAAAAGTAAAAGTAAAAGAGAGATGTGATACGTCATTTCAATATATCAGGGAAAATTCCATAGTTCTTTGGGGCATTCTTCAGAAAGCAAATAGAGTAAATTGTCCTAACAAACTTAAATTTATTATACTTTGACCAATTCAATCATAAACATTTTGACTTTAAGTCTAAGTTAACCTAGCCAATTTTAACAAAAATTGCCGAATTGGACGTCGGTGATGGCACGTAGGCCGATAGGCAGTGACTTGAATAATTTTTTTTATCCCTTTTTCTATTTTCTTCTTTCTTTTCCCCTTTTTTTCCTATCAAGTTCGGCAAGGGCAAAGGTCAACCCTCGATGGTCATAGGTGAGGGTCGGCCAACGCTTGTTGACCATAGGTGAGGCCCAACAACCATTGTCAACCATTGATCGAGGGTTGGTTTGCCCTTGGTTGTGATCGGTAGGGGTCGATCAACAACCATCATTGAGAAAGAAAAAAAAAAGGAAAAGAAGAAAAAATTAGATTTGTTTTAAAAATCATTAACGTCGGCATCGATCATGCTACATAGAACGTCTAGTGTCCAAGTTAGCAATTTTCGGCTAATATTGGTTGAATGAATCTAATTGACAAAGCGTAAAAAATGTTAACATTGTATTGATTAAAATACAAAAATTTAAAGATTTTTTGAATAATTTCAAAGTCCAGGGCTACTGCATATCATATACTAGAGAATGACCACATGATAACCAGGTGAGGAAAAGCAGAACGTGGGGTCGCTCTTTATCATCCCCATGTTCACCGGATTAGATGTCCTGTAACGTGTTGCATGAAAATAAAATCACATATTGACCAATGATAGAGATAATTATGATAAATTTCTAGGAAATTTCTTATATTAGATATAATTACAATATTTCTATTAATTTTTTGCATCTCGCAAGATTGCATGTATATTTTCTTTCAATTTTGCATATCTTGATTGATATATGTTTTCTTAAATAATCATATAATAATGCCTAAAAATTTATTGATGTAATTTTCATTATGATACTAAGAATATATACAAATTTCACAATGTCAAAGGATATCAAATCTGGAATCTAATATTCAGCAAATCTCTAACAACCATTCCAGATTTTCAGTAATCGCTCTTGATATGCAGCAGATCTCTTGGAATCACTCCTTGATTTCTTTCTGATTTATTGTTGATTTGCTTGTATCCTTAACTTCTTATAAAAAGCTGTAAAGATTCATTTTAGAATATAATACAATACAATACAGCTCTACGTTCTTTCACACACAATTCTCTCTAACTATCGAATTGGGTCTCGTGGGAATCAAGCAAAGTTCTCTTGTTGAGTCCAGCTTTTGCCATCTCTTTTACTTCTTAATACGTCGTTGTGTTTTCGAGTAAGCAGGTAACTTGTGACCTCAGACGAACCATTGAGGGGAATTTTTATAGTCCTATGTACGGGACCTGTCCAAATGGAATATGAGCAGTAACTTCTGAATTACTTAGGAAAATTATTGACTACACGATTATCATTGTCATTTATTTATTAAAATAATTACAATATAGGAGGAAAGTTACCCCGTGATAGGCACTTTAAATTTACGAACTCTGATGGGATATATTAATCAGTGAGGTAGGCTTCCAAGTTCTAATAATATTGAAAAAAAAGTGCTTGCAGGAAGTTGTTTACGATTTCTCAGGCAGAGCCAGGGTCGTGCCAGCGCCGGTGATGGGGACGATGATCAGACGCGCAAGGTGGTGATGGGCGGCGGAGAGATTTGGATTTGTGTGACAATCGGGACTAAGATTGCCAGGGGATTCGGATTTTCTAAAGGAAGGCAATTTGGTCTTTTCAGTTATGGAATTTTGTGGGCGGCTGCGAGTTTGTATTTATAAAATTTAAGGATTCAAAAAGTTGCAAAAACAGGGAAAAAAAAAAACTGAGGAAGGTTTGAGGTATTCTTCCCTTGAAAATAAAGGCTGCAGAATTTGGAGTCTAATAATAAATTTACGGTGCATTTATTTAATTGAAAACATCATTATAAAGAAAATTCTATTTTATAAAATTATTTTCAAGAAAAAAAGTTTATTTTAATTTGTTTGGTGGTCTAGGAAAGGTGATTTTCTTTGGGAAATTGTCAAAAAAAGTCATAAACCTATTGCACCTTTACTATGTGCTAATTCAATTCTAAACCTTTTTTGTACTAATTCGATCATAACTTTTTGTATTTTTGTTAATTTAGTCCATCTGCTTTTCTTTGCCCAACAAGTACTAACATGGACCTGACCGGCGCTAACGTAAGCCCAATCGTCGCTAACGGGATAATTTTTAATAATTTTAATATATTTTTAAATTTTATTAATTTATTTTTTTCTTTTTTTTAACTGTTCTTCTTCTTCCTGGTTGGTTAGCAACCGGCCTCATCTTTTTCCTCTTTTCTCATTAGCGATTGGCTGGAGGCGAGGCCCTTGTTGACCACTAGCGTTGTCATCACTAGGCGAGCTTGACCTCACTCAGATCTAGGCGAGGCCGTACTCACTTAGCCATGGCGTCGCTGTTGCTAGGCAAGCTCTGCCTTGCCTAGTGACAATTGAGTCTCACCATCACCCAGTTAGGTGCCATTTGGTGGTGGGACTCCTAGTCTCCAGGATGTGACAAAGCGGATAGGACGACGATTACGTCCGTAAGAGGGTCTTTGTGGAAAGAGGAGGGAATAGAGGAAGATAGTGTGGAGAAGATGATGAGGGTGGCCTTGTAGTTTTGGGAAGCAATGAGCTTGCGTAGCTCGATGTAGGAGAAGAGATGACCCTGCCCAAAAGTCGAGAGGATCAAAATCTCAACTCTTACCATTGATTTTGTTGCCCTTGCTAGGTGAGGCCAAGCACACCCAACAATAGCAGTGCCGACCTTGCCCAATGATGGTGCCAGTAGCCAACGAGGACCTCACCTGTAGCTGATCACTAATGAGGAAGGAGGAAGAAGATGAGGCCGGTCGCTAAAGAGGAAGAAGATGAACTAAAAAAAAAAAGAAAAGGAAAAATAAATAAAAAATTGAAAAAATATTAAAAATATTGTTCAAAATTGCCCCATCAACTTTGATAGGGTCCACGTCACTGCCGACTGGCCAAAGATGACCGCATGGACTGAATTTGCAAAATTTACAAAAGATTTAGGATTGCATTGATACAAAAAAAAAGATTTAAAACTAAATTGACACAAATGCAAAAAAAATTAGGATTGAATTGGTAAAATTAAAAGGTTTAAGATTGAATTGACAAAAGTATAATAGTTTTAGGACTTTTATGACAATTTTTCTGATTTTATTCTTGCTAAAAAGAGAATTTTTTTCTTAATATAAGCTTGTTATTTTCAATCTATGATAAATGTTTTTCATCTATTACTAGAAGAAAGATAACAAATAATTAAAAAATATTTTTGGAATCTACTCCTTTAAAAATTTATGACCTATAACCTGATGTTATTCTCATAGTCGCGAAAAAAAAAATGTTATGCTATTAAAGTTTTTGTATTTGGAAAGCACTCAAATCATGATTAACGGCACAAAATACATGCTAAAAAAAATATGAATTTTCTTTTCCCGCCAAAATTTTTTTTCCTTGATTGGCCGCGATTATTCTCTAATGTGTTCGTTTGTACTTCTAGCAAAGAGATTTCACCCTTGGCGGCCGAAAATTCTTCGTGCAATCCGAGGACAACATTGTAAATGCCCAATTATGTTGTCTCTGGGCCACAATTTAGAGAGAGAGAGATTCAACCTTCTGGAAAATCTGAGGCTGGCCGACCTCTGTTTGGATCCTTGTTGCAGAAAATCTCTCATGAATTCTCTCAAAATTTTCACGTCCAAAGCTTCTCAACCGGCAGGACTTGGTCCAAATCACAGCCCTTGCCGTCTTCCTTTATCGGTTCCTCTCGTCTCGTCGGTCAACCGCTTCCCTGATAAAGAAAATACAGCTTTTCCCTGGAAAATTCGACTCCTTTTTTCGAGGAATCGTCCCATCTCGCGGGAGACGAATCTGGGTTCTTGAGAAACGGCCTCGGTTCCGGCGGAATCGGTTGCGCTCCGGAACTCCTCCGCCAAACCCTAGAATCCAGCCCGCACCAAATGTCCATGGCCGACCCGACGGTGGCTCTGTACTCCAGCCCGCCGAGCAGCGTCTGCTCGACATCGCACCAGATCAACGCGCACGTCTCGTGGCTTTATGCCCTTGTACAACTATCCCTGGGCCACCGAAAGAGTACAATGCCTATTCAGGTTAATGAATGAACTAGGTAGATAGTTACTCCCTGATTGAGTAAGATCCAGTTCAGGGTGTCCTCGAAATGACCTCATTACGCTTACTGATACTTATGTAAACAGAGTTGCGTTATCTGCTGGGAGCGCTGGGGTTTCCATTATGAATAAAACAGAGTTGTAGGATTGAATTATCTTGTCACTCAGAATGCTATTGCGAGTATAGCTGGTGGTAGCTGTTGCAATTGCTTCTCTTATTTGGGAATTTTTATCCAGGAATAATATGTTCGCAGTGTAACAATTGTACTGTGTAGATATCTTGGGAAGTTAACAGTCTCTTCACTTTCTAATTCAGGAAGACTGATGACAATCCTAAGTGAATTTTTCTGTTGGTTTTGCCACTGGTAATGCTGCAAACAGGGATATTTCTTTCTTTACTATGTTTTGCTTTTTCAGTGCAAAAAAAAAAAAAGTTTCAAATTGGTTTATTTAATAGTAAAGAGAAATTTGAGTATTTAACGTGCAGATATGCTCTGGGTTTTGATTCCGACAGCTCGCTGTTCTTTAGTCAACACTCAGAAGCTTACGCTTTTAATTTGAAAGATAACAGGTCAACTAGGGTGCTTGTATTGTCCCTCTAGATTGTCGTCTCTTTTTACTTTTCCTTTCGATGTTGCTGCCTGTCTGAAGTAATGGAGCTCTCGTTGTTTGCGTGGCAACTTACGTATGCATGTTTTATGTGGAACTTTAATGTAAGTTACTTATGTATGGTTATTGTAGGTATCGTAGCTAAGCTTCATACCATGTTCCTACCCATGGCAGATGCTGGGGCTGTCCTCATAAAATTGGCTGATAGACTTCATAATATGGCGACTCTGGATGCCTTCAAGCAACAGCGGTTTGCTGAGGAGACCATGGAGATATTGTACCCTTGGCCGACCGTTTGGGGGTCTGTAGTTGGAAGGAGCAGCTAGAAAACTTGTGCTTTAAGCATTTCAACCCGGACATGCACATACAATTGTCATCGCAGCTTCTTGAGTCCTTTGACGAAGCAATGATTGCCTCTGCTATTGAGAAATTAGAGCTGGCTCTCAAGGATAAGGCCATTTCGTGCCACTCTTTATCAGGAAGGCAAAAAAGCTCATACAGCACATACAGCAAAATGTTAAAAGTATGCCCCTCCCTCACATATCTTTTATATGTTGTTTGAGGGAATGCTTTCCTTTGTGGATAGCTTGTACCATGTGATTTTCGTGGACTGGTTGCTAACTCAGAAACCTAGGGAGCAAAGTAACACAATTTATGTACCATTTATTACTAAGTTTTCAGTATGTGCGCTGCTATTATAGGTGATCAATTTCAGGATGGGATTCTCCCATCTTAGAATCAACAACCACCCGTTAGAGACCGATTTCGCAAAATGTGAAGCGTGAACTATCCATTGGTTTCATGGATCCACTCGAGAACCAAATCATCGGTCCAATTCACGGTTGAATCTCGATTCCGGTCCTAATGTCTACTGAATTTTCTCTAAAGAAGTTATGTTTTATCTTTATTTGTCAAAATGACCCTCTTTGCTTTAACTAATTTAGAGATTGGTGTGGCCTAGAAGGTTTGAAGAATCCTGGACTTTTTGGACTTTCCGATTCTCTACGCAACAACACATTGTGATGTTTACCACTATTAATCCTTTTTAATCATATTAGGATATGTGGGCAATAATTTATGGTTCTAACCCTCAATTACGAACCGAGCCGATAAGAAAAAGACTAATGTTTCACTGTTTAAAAACTATTTTTTTATCTTCAGTTGTATCTCCTTCATATTATTTAGGAATAAACTTTCGAGCGGTTAACTAGATTGCCATGTTTTCAAAAGACTTAGGACATAGGACATCTACTGTTAGCGTTTGCTTTGCATGGACGGTAATCGATAAGACGGATCACAATCTTTCGAAAGCTCTAACCTTCTGCTCGCCTCATGTTCGATTCCTTCGGAAGCTGCTTCTCTTCGATGGTTTCATTTAAAAAAATATGCATTCATATTATATAAAAGGACCAATTCGGTTGAGTCGGTTGGATGGTTCTTACTCAAAATCGGGAACTGAATCGGTACATGTTGATTCTAGAAAATTGAAATCGGGAATCGAACCATACCCAAGGGTGACCATTCAAAATCAGCCGATTGGGTACGATCCGATTTGATTGGATCGGGGTTTTTTTTACTCACCTCTAATTATTATGGGTGTATGGTCGAGAAAAAAAAAATTTGCCAAGGGTAGATGATGTTTCCGCACTTTTGTTCTGAAAATCTAACTTCTGCTTTTGAGCAGAAGTTGATATTTCTACTTTGAGAGAGAACAATTTTTATTTTTGCCTTTTCAACTCCTTCAAAACTATTTATGAAGCGAAAAAATGCTTTAAAAGTAAAAAAATGAAGTTGCGTATTCAAACAGATATCTGAAACAGAACTATGCTTTGTAAGCGATTCTGGAGAAGAAATTATACTCTAGAAATGTTAGGCTTCGTTTATAAATAATGACATTCATAAAAGTCCAATAAGGGGGCAAAGGTCCGAGATTGGAAATTTTTCGATAGATCAATTCATATTGTATACAATAAAGAAAATAACCAATTACTCACATATATATATATATATATAGTCAATGATATTTACGCCTTGGCTAGTTCTTACTAGCCGTTATACGCGATCGATTTAATTTCGTGGACGCGGAAGAAGAAGCTTCGACCTGTACAATTTTACTTAGCCAGATCACTTCCCTTCCTATTCCATAAAACCCCACCACCCCATGCTCTGTCATATCTCTCTCGTCTTCCCTATTTTGTCTCCATCATTCGAAAAAAAACCTTATTTTCTCCCTCCCCGATTTTCTCGCCCACTCTGTGTCCTTTGAGAAGACCAAAAAACCCTTTTCCTCGGGACGTTTGTGCAGAAGAGACAGCGTATTCGACAATGCTAGGATTGGTATGTCAGAATTTAATGTGGTCTTCGTTCCGAACTTGTGGTTTTTTACATGTACGTGGGTATGTATTAGTTTTAAGATTAGTATATCCAAATCAGAGATATATTCTTTCCCAACTGGACAAGCCAATAATGTCCAGAACTCAGGATCCTTTTTAATGAACCTGGGCAACTTTAGTTTTATGTAAGACGTACTCTTTTTCCTCCAATTTTCCAGCCACAAATTTCCTCCTGAGTATAAGCCAACATACATTTACGGGTTTACACCGATAATTGCTCAACTGGGAAAGGAACGAAAGCACAAAAAGTTTTTCTTTACCTTAAATTTATTGACTCTGTATATGAATTTTTCAACCATCTATGCTTCCCTCCCATTACGTTACCTTTTTTTTAGTTTGAATTACCAATTTTCATTCGAGTTGCTTACTACCATTTATTTTGATCTATTTATTCATGTCTGATTTGTTTGTCTCGTAGTGGTTTCTCGTTTGGTATTGATGAGGGCATGGGGTGTGTCCGAGGTGCTCTCCTCTAAGGGCGACCTATGGAAGGAGTGGGAGCTGAGAGCTGCTGTCTGCCTTAGCCTCACTCTCCAAATTGTCCTCCTCCTTCTTGGAAACCAGCGCAAGTGCGTGTTGCGCGCTGGGATTAGGGTGCTCACCTGGTCCGCCTACCTATTAGCTGATTCTGTTGCAGCCTATGCACTCGGCTTGTTCTCCAACGGGATTGGGGAATTCAAGGCTGGCAAATCCATGGACCCACAAGCAGAGATAAGCACCTTTTAGTCGCCATTCTTACTACTGCACTTGGGGGGCCCCACATGATTAGCGCCTACTCCATGGAAGACAACGAACTCTGGCTCAGGCATTCGGTGGCTCTGTTGAACCAAGCGGGCTTAACGGTTTACGTCCTATTAATGGCGTGAACTCATCCTAGGGCTTCTGCTCCTTGCGATTTTGATACTGGTCTCAGGTTTCTATAAGTATAGCGAGAGGGTGTGGGTCCTCCGTGCCACCAGCATCGAGCACTTCCGCCGAATGCCAATCCTATTCCAACAACATTGTGGGGCAAGTCAAGTTTATGACCGCTGAGGGACGCCACCGCAACGGGCCACCTCATCATGCCATTAAGATAGAGGATTCGATGAGCGATCCTAAGAACCCAAAATACAATCGTAATTTGCGCGCACTAGTGGCAGCCCACAACTTGGTCGACACTAGTCAACAGCATTTCGCAGATCACTTCATCAGCTTGGAGGGACGTGATGCCTGCCTATCCATATTGCGTGGCTAGCCCAGTGAAGACATTTTCAAAGTCATTGGAATTGAACTGCGCCTCATGTATGACGTGTTCTACGCCAAGGCAAAGGCTGTCTATACTAGATGGGGCTTTATTTGCAGACTGACCATCTTATCCTTGATATGTGTCACGCTGGTGATCTTCTCTTCAAGCAACAAGCGACGATACTCGAAGCTGGATATATTCTTGACCTTCCTGTTTATTAGAAGTAGCCATTTTCCTCGAGCTATACGCACTATTTCACATCCTTTTTCTCAGACCAATTCGCCTGCTGGCTCATAAAGAAGAACCAATTAGCCGTCTTGAATTTTGTGAACCGAATCCAACCGCTATCGAAAAGGCACAGGTAGTCCAATTCCATCGGCCAATACAGCCTACTAACTTGCTCCAAAGAAAATGACACATGCTGCTGGAGATTTCTTAAGCTATTGAATGTGGATGAGATGGCGATGAAGTTTCTCTACCAAGGCCGTGAAGACGTGACAGGCTATATCAGAAAATTAATTTTGTTGACCATTGTAGAGAAGGAAGCGAGGGATGTGCATAAACTCTCGTCCTCGTGGATGGATAGGGGAGGCCACGTGTTGAGCACGTTGGATCACTTAAAATGGAGCATCAAGTTGGAGTTTGACATGATTATGCTAGTGTTATGGGCCGATTGTGGATGGTCGACTCGTACGGCGACTTGGGCGTCCTAGATTGTTGAAGCGCCCAAGCTAAGCCTATTTTTAACTTATATCGCATAGAGAGAGAGTTCTAGAGAGAGAGATTGAGATTCTGGAAGAAGGTTTTTCTATTTTTCAGTGGATTGATTCAATGAGAAGGAGAGCGCCTCTTTATATAGTAGAGGGTCTTGGATTACAACCGTTGATCTCTTATCAGATCTAATGGCTCAGATTTCATCTACCAACTCCCTAACTACCGTCATTAATAGGAGTATTCCAGAAACTTCAGACAATTACAGTTTCGCCCGTCTCTGAATTATTCTAGAAACGCAGGTAGAAGACCTAAAAAAATCCTAGAGAACCCAGACACAGCAAGTCTTGGGATCTTCTCGGCCAGATGAATGGCCCGTGTCACTAGTCTGGCACATAGCAACGGAGCTCTGCTATTACCCTGGTAATGGAAACGAGGACAGCCGGAGCGATGATTTACATCCTCCATGAGTTTGCACTTGTCTAGGTACACGCTATTCCTCCTAGTAATGCATCCGTCCATGTTGCCACTTGGAATTGGAAGTATCAAAGTTCCGAGACATTTATAAGGAGACCAAGACCTTCTTCGCCTTGGATGACTCCACTCTAGAGAGACCTACTCGTGAAGGAGGCCCTGGAAGGAGAGAGTACAACCCTCAGATAGGAAGGGCTTGTGACGTTTTGCGTGGCCTCGCGAAGACCAAATTCAATCTGAGCGTGACGAAGGCTGATAAAGTCAAGTATGTGCTGTTCCATGGGTGCCAGCTTGCGTCAAAACTGGAGCACCTCCCGTCCGAGCTTAGGAGATGGGGACTAATCAGACAGGTGTGGGCAGAAATACTGATCTACGCCGCTAGCAAGTGCAAAGCGACAGATCATGCTCAGCAGATGCGGCAGGGCGACGAGCTCATAACCCAGGTTTGGTTTCTGTTGGCTCATCACGGGCTGACCGACCACTTTCAGATACCGCATGCCCCGGCAATAGCAGAGATAGTGGTGGATTCCTTGTAAATATTTTTGTGATCGAGGATCTGCAAATTAGTCGGATTTGGCAGCCTTTGTGGGTTGTTGGTGTTCCAATACCATGCGGCCATTCCTTCTTACCCTTGTCATGCACTCCCTTAGGCCTCGAAAATACTATTCCCTTCTTACTTTACTGTTACTGTTTTACGATTCTTTGAGATGAGAATTGCTGTAAAGAGTTTGACAGAAAATGTCCTACGTCAGTTTCATCCAATGGATATGTTCAGTCCATAATCAATTCGAGGGATTTGGATTTCATAAAAAATATAACCTTTTTTTTCTTGAAAGGTTGTACGCTCGCCCTGAGCCGAATTTAAGCTGAAGAGAAAATCCGGTTCAATTCTTGTCTCCTCGTGAGGTTTCTCGCATTTCGTCTCAGTCGCATGTTAATGTTTCTGCTTGGAGCTTGCGAGACGTGAAGAGTTTGATTGTTGATGGATGTGTTTGTGACCTCTGAATTTGCGACTATGATGACACCGGTGTTCAGGGTCTTGATCCGAGCAAGATGATATAGTGTGAACAGTTGATCACAACCTGATTTTTTCTTCTTGTGGGGTCGGACTCTGTTGTTAGACAAGGGATTTAGGTCGCAGGAAGTGGCTTGTTTATTTAGTTTTTGCAGCTAGGGTCCTCCAGTGCTTGTCCTTGTGTTGTGTAGTCGCGATTTCTTTGTTAGATGTTGGGGAGACATC